>CM076852.1:23600303-24975700 GCA_039519185.1 Astragalus membranaceus
TATGAACAAAACATTGAACCTATACCCATACGGTTTCATGCAGTTTTTCATATTCTTTTAACCATTTCGTAAAAATGTTTTCTCCAGTTATACTGACTCAAATTTAGCGAAACCAGTGCCTAAAGTGAAGGAAATCGTGTCTACTTTCCAATGAAACAAACCCCACGCAATTCGGGCCAATAATGAAGTCACAATCACAAATACTGGACACCTATCAAAACGGCTTCAAAACGAAATTTCAGCACATCAATTCCCTCTTTGCACAACAACCACTAGAAACCAGGTTTTTAACGAATCCACATCACGATATGATCGACAACCACAACCCACCCGCCATTATCAAGAATCATCATCAACATCATATATCATCAAAATCAATCATCACATAAAGACAAACACCATTGAAGACTCAATAACAACACATCATGCGAAATAACAACACTAGCAACATCGCACCATCATCAATTTCAATCCAACATCGCGAATAATCCAACCAAACCCTAACTACCCATATACCCTCATCATAACCCATTATTAGTGTTAAAACCCACCCTTACCTCTATTGACGTAAGCTCCAAATTATGAAGAACGAGACACGAACACGAACTCACGAACACACGAACGGAACACGGCTTCCTCCTTGAAAGAAATCGCGCCTCTCCTTCTTCTCTCTTCTCTCCTAGCCGCGCACCACTCCCTCTCTTCTCACTCTCTCAATTTCGCACAATTGTGAAGAATGAGGAGAGTCGCAGTTACTTTGGGGTTTAAGCTGTGGGCCCTCCCGCACTGGGCTCACAGTTACACCCTCTCATTTTCCCAAATCAACCCCTCCCTCGTCATATTATTTATTATTCTCTTAATTAATTCCTATTTCACCTCCAATTTATTTTTAATAATTTAATTAATCAGTTAATTATTTTTGGGGCGTTACAGAACTCATGTTAGTTGACTTTAAGTCTCATGACTGCCACATTTTGATGCAACAACTACTGCCTGTGGCGATTCGTGGCATCTTGCTGAAAGATTTCTGACATACCATAACTAGGTTGTGATTATTCTTCAATACTATATGTCCTAAAGTCACCGACCCTCAAAAATTGGACGAGTTGGAAAATGAGGCTGCTATTATCTTGTGTCAGTTGGTGATGTTTTGTTCCTCCCTAATTCTTTGATATCATGGTTCATTTAAATGGTCATCTAGTTAGGGAGATTAGATTAAGGTGGATGTACCCAGTTGAGCGACATGAAGATCTTGAAGGGGCATGTGAAGAAACAATATCGTCCTGAAGCATCCATTGTTGAAAGGTACGCCACATAATAAGCTATTGAGTTTTTTTTCAGACTACTTGTTAGAAGTGAAACCTGTAGGACTACCAAAGTCTCATTATGCTGGTAGATGTCAAGGTAAGGGTACACATGGTATATCCATTAAGAACATGGGTCGAGAAGAAGTGCTTCAAACACATTTGTATGTTTTCAATTACACAGATGAGATATTACCTTACTTGTTTCATCATAAAGAGATAGTAAAGGCCAAAAACACTCGAATGAAAGAAATTTTGTTATGAAATAAATCAGAGATTAAGAAAGATGCGAGTGCCTCTGGGACTTTGAGATGGTTCGCACATGACCCTATATTTAATGTCGTGCGTTGGAGCGGGTACAACATAAATAAGTTTTCCTTTTACAGTAAGTCACAAGATGACAAAAGTATCATTCAAAACAGTGGAGTTATGGTCATGGCTTCTTCAGTGAACTTCTCTAGTTCAAAGGGTACTAATCTTGAACTCGCATCCATTGCTTACTTCTGTGTCACTGAAGAGATTTGGGTGCTTGATTACTATAAATTTAGAGTGTCTTTTTTTAATTGTAAGTGGCTTAACAACAATAGTGGTGTACGTATTGACGAAATGAGATTTACACTAGTGAACCTTGACAAGGTAAGTTATAAGGATGAAACTTTCATCATGGCTGACCAAGTAAAACAACAATTCTATGTCAAAGATCCTTCAAATAGGCAGTGATGAAAATGAAGATTCAAGTCTTGCAATTTCCGAAACACCCTCTTTTAACACAAGTGCCTAATTTAATTGATGACAACGAAGTTGACGATGAACATGCCACTCTCGATGATCATAATGAAGGGATTTTATACGAAGGAGTTTAGGTTTTTTTTTTTTTTTGGAAGCTATCAACTTGTCATGTTGAACTTAATGCCATTAACGAATTTGTACTATTAAACCCGGTGATATTACTATCTTGTTTGATATCTCTTTTAATGCCAGTTATATGATTTTGTACTTTTAACATATAATAATCAGATCTTTAGCCAAACGTAGTTTAATTGAATTTGTTGGGAAGATGACTTGAAGTTGCTCTATTGTAATCTGAGTTGTGATATATCTGGTTGTCTAACTATTATTTTTGTGTTGGAATTTGATAGATTCCATTTTGACTTACAAGGTTTTCTTAGCAATTCAGCATAACAGTTGTTCTGATTCCTTTCCATTCTTACTTGTGTATGCAATATTGCACTTGTGAATATTTTCAACATAAAGTTCATATTTATATTTGGTTGGTGTTTTTTTTCTTTGTTCAAATAGATATCATGGATGATTCCAGTGTCGACCCTCCATAAAACAAAACTAGAAGTCCAACATCATTAAAACGGTTCACTTCTAAGCTGCGAACTGGTCACAAATATAGCGTGGAGATTGATCGTAAAGGCGACCTCATTGATCCGTATGTTGACAAAGTCAAGACCTATTTAGGGGTGGTTGCACGAACAAAAGTAAGCATATTGCCCATGACATGGGGTGCAGTTGATGCCCAGACAAAAAAGATTGCTTGGGATGATGTTAAGCAAACATTTGATGTTCCCAAAAATAAGAAATTCGAAAATACTTGGATGTCTCATATGAATCTTTGTTGGAGATAGTTCAGGACAATGCTCACCTCCACATATGTCTTTGATTGGAGTAGTGCATTGGAAATGCCATCCATAGCTCTTAAGTACGTTGCCCTGCATTCTTTAAGCCAGAGGGCCTTACGATTCACTCATATGATACGTAGAGCTCCAAGACATCTGAATGCAGTTATGTGGGTGTTCTCTTTAGCCACATGGTTGTAACTAGAATGCCAATCCATGAAGGTTGGTATAACATATCTGCCACTAGCATCCCAGATGAGACAATGCACGTCCTCATCACAGTAACCCTTAATACTTCATCTCTTATGCTCAAAAACAAATAAATTTAAAACTTGACATAACAATATAACTGAATATGCATCACATATATAAAGACATAATTTGATGAGATTACAAAAGATGTGGCTATACTAAAACCACTCAAACATATATCATGAGATTGACACACTATCTAAATAAAACCCAGATTCTCTTAATGAGATGCCTAACTTTTTCATCATATTGCACTGACATGCTCAGTGCCTTTACCATCTATCGTGGAAGGAAGAGTATTTCTCTCTGCTATAAGTAGCTCCTCGACTGGATCTAAGCAAAACAAAGAAATATACAAAAGAAAAATATAGACGGCTAAGATACATGTATAAGTCAGAAAAATGAGAAGATAGCACATCAAATCATATTATTTCTTATCTTTTATCCTTTTTTAATAACATATTATATGCTGACTCTGGCCATATCATATTGCCACTAACGTCCCTATTATGCCTCAGCGACGCCGCCCGACTGTCACAATGGAGTCTAATGTTATAAGTCATTCCCTAACAAAAACTGATCAGAGTAATCTAAACCGGACATACCCCATCCGACCGATAAATATAGATACGTTCTACTAATGACCTGGCCCGCACTAGTGGAAAAAAGACATTAAAAAGCATCATTTAGCATCGGTTGTATGTACAACCGATGTTAAATGTTGAACCGATGGCATTTTTGCAATTAAACCCACAACTTAAGTTTTCTGTTAGACATTTAGCATCGGTTGTTTTAACAACCGATGCTAAAAGTGCTTGACTTGGTCATTTAGCATCGGGTATCTTAATAACTGATGTTATATGTATCTATGTCAAACACATTTAGCATCGGGTATTAAAACACCCGATGATAAATGTCCTATTAGTGAACCAAAACACAACTTTCATTTTCTGAAATCATCGTGCGCTCTATGCTTTCGTTTTCTGAAATCATCGTGCGCTCCCTTCGTTCTCTTCTTCCTCGCAGAAATCATCGTTCCCTAAGGTTCTCTTCTTCCTCGCTTCGTTCTCTTATTCCTCTCTCTGCGTTAACCTCTCTTCAGTCGCAGAAATCATCGTTTGTTTTCGTCGTTCGTTTGTTCTCCGCTAAGCTCCATGGAGGAACCCTAAGGACGGTGAAAGCTCCGCTCCGGTCATCTGACTTCATCGGCCGTCCTCTTCGTGCGTTTTGTTCTCTTGGTTCGTTCTATGTTTCGTCTTCATCACATTTTGATACCCAGTTCAGAATCAAAAAGAACAAAAGAACACCGAACGAAACCTAAAACCTGCGCCCTAACTCTCTTCCTGTCTCTCTCTAAAACTGAACGAAAGAACGAGAAGGACGCCGCCAGAAAACGCAGAAGGAAATCCCCAACTCATTTCAGGTACTTTCTAGGGTTTGCTTGTTTTATTTAAGGAGAAATATAAATGGAGATTGCGAATATGATTCAGTGTTTCTGTTTTTGGGTACTTGTTGTTGCTAAAGTATTACAAACAATTTGATTGTGCTTTTATTGTGGTACTGTGTTTTGATGCTATTGTTGTTTAAATCATAATGAAGTGCTAAAGTACTGATTGATTTTTGAAAGTACAGCTGGTTGATTGGTTTAATGGTCTGAATTTGATTTCTTGACTGGTTGACCGTGTCTAAAAGAAAATCTCAAATCACATTATATAATGCACTCTTTGAATGTTTCCCACAAATCAGCAACATCTATGCAATGTGTATACTGACTGATATTGGAACAATGCTTTTATGTATATGCGTAGTCAACTTGTCATCTTGGCAAGCTTCATATTTGTGCCATATCAGTTTTGTGCTTCTATAACTTACATATATTACTGTAACTAATATCACGTTTCTCACTCAATGTTCAGCTTCTGGTTCTGATTTTCATACTATGCTTCATTTCAGCAAAAAGACACAAGTGCTGCAGCTATACTATGCCTGGGACTGGAGATGATGGGTAGAAACTATGTATTGGCTTGGATATTGAGCAAGATGGTTTGGTTCTGAAGACACAAGTCCTTAGCAATGTTCTATTTGTGTCATATTCCAGTCATTTATTGGAAACATTTGTTTCTAGTTTATTGAAATTGGTAAGAGGGTTGTTTGTGGCAGTCATATGTTTAGGCATCTGTGTACTTTTTATACCTATTTTAGTCATAATGATTTTGAATTAGAACATTTAACAATGACAATTTATTTCTTCAGGTTTCCTATTGATGAGAGCTCAACTATGAAGTCAGTAGTTGAATATTTCCAAGAGATGTATGGTTTTACTATTCAACATACTCACCTTCCTTTCCTTCAAGTAGGAAACCAAAAGAAGGCTAACTACTTGCCTATGGAGGTTAGGAAAGTTCTTGGTAATTGAATTAACCAATCAACTTTCTCATAGTGTTTTTGTTTATTCTTGTGTGTTTGGTTTTGGTTCCTCAGGCCTGCAAAATTGTTGAAGGGCAACGTTATACCAAAAGATTGAATGAGAAACAAATTACTTCTCGGTTGAAAGTTACTTGTCAGAGACCTCGCGATCGCGAAAATGGTATTTTACGGGTATTCAACTGAACCTTATGTTTGAAGCAAGAATTCTTCCTGCCCCTTGGGTAACGTGCTTCTCCATCTAAGGATATTATGGTTTGTCATATACTGAAAACTTATAATATATCTTGTTCCTTCTATTCATTGATCTAAATCTCTACTCACTGCAGCTTAAATATCATGAAAGTGGGAATGAAAAGAACTGTTTACCTCATGTTGGTAGGTGTAACATGATTTTTTTTACTCTTTAAGTTCCTAGTGATTTTCTGTTATAGCTTGTATTACTGATATCTATTATACTAATTTATTATATGTAGATGCTTTGTTATTTCTTGATATGATTTCCATGTTTCATGTGATGGTGCAGGATCATATAGAGAGGGAGAATATTGACCTGAGCCAACTGAAGTTTAGTGTCCTTGATGAAGCTGATGAAATGCTGAGGATGGGTTTTGTTGAAGATCACTACAAGAAAAAAGCTATTTTACGTCACTTGGTTAACCTCAGTTGTCTAAAACCGACGCTAGTGGAATGGGAAGTGGTTTTATGACCGGGATTTAACGTCAATTACCAACCGCCTGGAAACTCATATTTGACCGACGGGAATCTTGCGCGTCCGCTCTTCCACCAATTTCGTTTCACACCGCTCAAACTTTCATTTCCCGCAAATTGATTCCCCAAATTGAGTCTATCACTCTTCAACCCCTAAAGTTAACCTAGCTGAAGAATTTGTCCGCTCAACCCTCAATTGGTGCGCTCGGCTCCACCCCCAATTCGTCCGCTGCGAAGCTTCCCTCTCGAACCCACACCGGACCTGCTGCAACACACCCAACTGTTCTTGTTGTTCTTGCGGTTGGTACCCTCTGTTCCCTTGCTTCATGTTCTTGAGCTATGTGTGGTTTATCTGTCTTGGATTTCCTCCTCCGCAACCCCCACTGATCATTGTTTCAGATTTCCTTTCCCCTAAAGTATTGAGTCGGCTCATGTGATTCCTTCATATTGAATTACATTGATCCCCCGCATTGGAGTGTGTTTATGTTTTTATTCTGAAACTATTGATCATGGCTTCATTTCTTGGTTATCTT
Source organism: Astragalus membranaceus (assembly GCA_039519185.1). NCBI lineage: Eukaryota > Viridiplantae > Streptophyta > Magnoliopsida > Fabales > Fabaceae > Astragalus > Astragalus membranaceus. The sequence continues at coordinate 23,607,153 of CM076852.1, forward strand.
GCTTGGCTTACCCTAAACTATAATACAATTGACTCGGTTCTTAGATGGTAGAAATCTTTTTAGATAGGCAATATTTGCTGGCATGGCTTCATTTCTCCTGCACATGATACAAATTCTATGCAGATTCTATTATATTTTTCTGTATATACTATCATGTTGTACTGCCTCATCAGTCCTCATCTCTCTCGATGTGTCATCCCCTGTGCTATACTTTTAACATTTTCTGTGAAATAATAAAGGCAGATGTGTAACCTTATTTTATTTCTTATCTAGACAGGTTCTGGGAAGACACTTACATACTTGCTTTTGATATACTCCATCATCAACACTAGAAAATCTTCTGTGCAAGCACTAATTTTGGTGCCCACCCGTGAACTTGGCATACAAGTAAGAATGTGCATAAGTTGTGATGTTATAGTGACATTTATTTGTCTTTAATGCAACTTATCAGGGGGAACTCCCTTGAATATGGCTAATTACTGAGTGCAAAAAAATTACTTAATGACAAGGTCACCAAGGTTGCTAGGATGTTGGCAGCAAAGCCAACTGGAGTTGAAGGGGACCAAAAATCGTGTACCATCATGGCTCTGTTAGATGGAGGAACTTTGAGAAGGCACAAGAGTTGGTTAAAGGTAGAAATATCTCATTGATAGAACTGGTCAGAATTATATATAAATAACTGAATTATGCTTCGGAATATATGTTAGTTTCTTCTAGTCCATTTTTGGCTGCCACAACCCCCGGATATTGATGGATGCATAATACTAAAGATTCTTAAATGTCCATCGTAGGCTATATTTTTTTGGTTTATGCTACGATACCGATAATTGTTTGATTCACACATTAACAAATAACATATAAGTTATTGGTCAAATTGTGATATAGAGGAACTATGCTCCTAGGGGCTATAATTATTCTATTGTTTGTTTAGCTCAATTAATACTAAAGATCGTGAAATAGATTGCATTGTGTGTGTGTGTGTGTATATATAATATATATATAATGCATAATGTTAGTGGATGGGCTTTAAAGATTAGGCATCAATGACCAACTAATTCCTTGTGTTTTGTTGTGTGTATTGACAATTTAGGCCTTTGTAGGGAATTGGTTTCAAATTCCAAACGTTATATCATAGCTCTGTTTGAATGCAACTTCTGTTTACATTGATTTTTATCTTCTCTTTAACTGTTCGCTAGCTGTATTTATAGAGAATTCTCATTCAGGTTTGATTAACTTTTTCCCAATTTAGGCAGAGCCTCCAACAGTAGTGGTTGCAACAGTTGGCAGTTTATGCCAAATGATTGAAAGAAATTTGTTTTCGCTGGGAACTTTGCGGGTGTTGGTTGTTGATGAGGTAAATTTTTTAATATTTGCAACTTATTAATCTTTGTACACTTTTCAGTAATTGTATATTTATAGTTTGTAATGTTTAAAGTTTGAGCTAAGAAAGCATAATTCCAGATTTTTTTTTTCATCACCATAATTCCAGATTTCTCTTCTGCATATCTGTGCTTCTGTACCTTTTGGAAATTTTATAAATTGAGAAATATAATAATTATAAAGCCTGGAATTATATAAGTCCTGCCAACTTTTTTTTACCGCCCTTGAGTAGTTTTATAAGTATTTATTTATATTTTTTTTTCTTGTCTGCATAGGTTGACTGCATTTTCAATTCTTCAAAGGAAGTAAGTTCCCTTCGGAAGATTTTGACTTCATATTCATCTTGCAATAGCCGTCAGACCGTGTTTGCTAGTGCATCTATACCACAGCACAACCGATTTCTTCACGATGCCGTGCAGCAGAAATGGACGAAGGTAGACATATCTGATTATTTGTTTGTTTTGAAGGTACCATAAAATTTCATTCTGACTTAATTTGTTTTCCAGAGTGATGTGATACATATTCATGTTAGTCCTGTGGAGCCCATGCCATCTCGCCTGCATCATAGATTCATAGTAAGAAGTATTGATCTGGAGTATTAATGAAATTTCTTGTATTTCTAATTTTCTCTTATATAAATAAAACTGTCCATGTCTTTTTTCTAATGCACTTGTAACCCATCTCACCCATTAAATTTCATTCTCAATTATTTATTAAATACCTATTTTGGGTTTTTGTTTCTAATGCTATTTCAAATTCTCAATCATCAGATATGCAATACGAAAAGAAAACTACAAACTCTTTTAACTTTGATACAATCTGATGCACCTGAGTCTGGCATTATATTTGTTGGTGAGCAGGTATGCTGATAATATCTTTCTTATTATCATCTTCAATTGAATTATGCAATCAGTAAGCTGTGCCCTAGAAGTGGAACGAAGTCTACATTGAACATTTTACAGTAATAGTACATGATTTACTTTTCCTTATTTTTCAGAACATTAGTCCTGATGCTTGAGATATAGTTATAAACCGCATTTTTATTATTCAATGATGATGGACTACTGCCATCTGCTTTTGCATAAATTGCTCTCCAATGCTTGTTTTAAGCGATGCGTTTTTCTTATGTTGTAATGTTATTTTGTGCTGGTACTGTTGGGTTAGTTATTTCTTTTTGATCATTGTTACTTGGATCACCATTTGAAATCTATACTCCTCAAGCAGTTGTAAAGGTCTTAAATTTCAGGATGCACTTTGGGGAGTAAATTACATGGTTGGTGGATGGGTGACCATTAATTAAAATATCATTGTCTTAGTGTTTGACAAATTACAAGCATAGATAACAAACTTGAATTTTGTTACCAGTAACTCTGATTTTCTCTTGGGACTTATCAAATTACAAATTCCTTAATGACCACTTTCTCATAACACTGTTTAAAAAAATTATCACGAGATACTCAGGAATCTAGGGTCGACCAAAAAAACGATACTCAGGAATCTATTTAGAGCTCAGGATCTTTACTTTCAAGCTAGTAGCATAGGAGTTGGTTACTTGCATTGATTATCATTTGACAGTTGACACCCTTCAAATGATTAGCCCATATGTCTGCATTTAATGTCTGTTTGAATCAGTCAGCGTAATGTGATGAAGCCATCAGTCATCTAATATTACATATTCTATTATGCAGTCTGAGAAGTCAAAAAAGGCTGGAAATGCTCCATCCACATTCCTTGTCTTCGACTTTCTAAAGACATCATATAAAGGTTCTTTAGACATCCTCCTCCTCGAAGATGAGATGAATTTCAATTCACGAGCAGCTTCTCTGTTGGTATGTGGCATTCAGTGATAACCTGATTTTCTAATATCCTTGCATTTTTTACCATTGCATTCTGCATCCAAATTCCTTTTAATATTGTAACTTATGACCAAATCTGAAACAAGTTTTAATCTTACCCTTGTTCTGTTAACCAAATTGTACTGGTTAATTCAACGGATTAACCAAGAACTATTGGTTTAATGCCAGACAACACTATAATAATATTTTTAAAGGTAAAAAAAAAACTTTCAACCGAACTTCTATGGAAATAGACATGTGGACTGGCTGAGGACAATATTTATCCTCAAGGGGACATTATCCACGAGTTGGATAAATTTAGTTCAAGAGTTACTCTAATCCTTAGCTTCAAATTTACTGGATTTTTATTGTGAGCGCTATTGTTTTTGTCACTGCCCCCACCCCTCACCTTGTCGTATACTTTTTTTTGATCTGCTTAAGATTCAAAATATAATGCATATTTTACATAACCAATCACTTAGGTAATTTGATAATAGCTTTTCATTGTTCAGAACCATACCTCTGTCCTATAGTGTGTATTAGCTGTTGGAATTTTTAGTCTTGTCTTCCAAACTTGTGAAAATTGGCCTTCTGCACTAAATTGTAAATCTATTGAACTAATGTTTCTTAGGAATGTTGTGTGTTGTCTAAGTGATGGTTTACTTTTTTTTTTCCAATAATTACTTGTCTTTTTGTTGGATCAGTTGCTTGAAGATTTGAATTGGTTGAAGCTGATGCCTTACATTAAAATAAAGGACTCAGATGGTAGGCTAGAATGATGCCTTAGTTGTCATAGCACGACACCACCACTTATCATAGAGATTTTATTGAATTGTTCTTGGTGCATTGACTTGGAATTTTAAATTATATTGCTTCATTCTCTTCATTGATGATCAAGTTGATGTTTCAATTACCTTGATGTTCATTACACAGAATGAAAAAAGGGCATTTTCCTCCCTTGGTTACTTATTTGGTAGAAGATATGGAGCTAGCATTGAGACATATGTACATACATTGTTGGAACCATTAAGAAGAGCATGCTCTTTAACCAGGTCTTATGAAGGGAAGGAAGATGGTTTTGATGTTTGATTTAAACTCTCCTATATATGGTATTTCTGTAGGTGGCTAATCAAAAGGAACTAGTCACCACCAAAATGTTAAAAATTAAAAAAAGGTGAGTTTCAGGTAAAACGCTTTATTCTTAGTTAAATATGTTATTATGATATAATTTTTTTTGCATATTTAACTAATGTCACTGTACTATCAAAATTATGCAGAAAATCCCTCCATGTTGATGCTATGCTGAATCAAACTTAAACTTCTTACATGTAACACAAAGTAGCAGCATGTGGCATTTTTTCAATGGCCAAGTCACGCTCCTTGGTTCAATTAAAACTTGTTTTTCCAGTAGATACAAAGCTATAGCTTGATCTTATTTTTTACTCTACTACGATATTCAGATGATTTAATTGCTTTGGATATTCTACTAATTTCTATTAAGTGGAGTTCTGCCATCTTAAGCACAAGTAATACAATTAATGTAATCCTTAATTCAGGTTTGATCTCCCATTTCCCTTCTATAATTGCATCCAGTGTTATGTCTATTTCAGAACATTCATTAATAAATTTTTATTTTATGTGATGGCTTTGGTAAAATATAGCACCTCACATTATGTGATGGCTTTGGTAAAATATAGCACCTCATATCTGTTGTAGGAATATGTGGGCTACTGTTATTAGTAATCTGCATCTATGGTAAATACTTCTATGGAGCTTTCAACTCAAGATGATAATGGTATATTTTCATTTGCATAGTCCCTTTAAATCCTAATGCCCTTTTATTTATCCCCATAGAGATGTTTGAAGTAGACTTGAAACTGAAGTTCTAACCAAAATGTGCATTATGAAAGAAATGATTAAGTTACCTTGAATGAGATACATTCCTTTAATTGAATGGTCACGATAACCGTTGCTGATTTTTCTTGCTATTCATGGTGTAGTCTCTTGTAGGGCAGAATATGAAATTTCGGGATTATTCTTTTGAAATGCATTCCCTCTTGTAATTATTTAATTGTTTACATAAATGACATTATTTTTTTTGTTTTTGTTGTTGCAGCAACAACAAAGTGCTGGTGGTCAATTATCATCAACTAACAACAATAGCCAGCCTTGAAGTGACCTTTATGCTCGGTGCTACTTTTGAAATGTAATATGTTAGAGCTACTTGTAAAATTGTTATCTTGTTAACAAGAGCTACTTTATAGAGCTATTGTTATTATTTTCTTAGGACCATTTTTGAGAAATATTGTTAACTTCTATGTATAATCTTATATTAATAATGAGATTGTTATGTTATTATTGTTCATGACCAAACATCTTATATCTTTTAATAAAATTATATTTTTGTTATTATGTTGTTTAAATTAATTTTCTAGGTTAACAAGAAATGTGTACTGCTACCATTAAAAATGAGTGGGTTAGTCTAAACATACAAGATTAAAAGAATTAAATAATATTTTTAAAAAAAAAAAAAATCAACATAGCGGCGGTTGTAAACCACCACTAAAATAAATAATAAAAAATGCTTAGTGGCGGTTACAAATTGCCACTAAAGTAAAAGAAAAATGACTGTCAACTTTTGGATTTACCGTCGGTTGGAACAGACGCAAAAATTGAAATAACGTCAGTCGACTTTCACATTTACCGTCGGTTGTCACTGACGCTAAAGAAAAAATAGCGTCAGTCAACTTTCATGTTTACCGTCGGTTGTAACTGACGCTAAAGTAGAAATAACGTCAGTCCACTGTCACGTTTACCGTCGGTTGTAACTGACGCTAAAGTAGAAATAACGTCACACCTTTTACATTTACCGTCGGTTGTAACTGACGCTAAAGTAGAAATATGTCAGTCAGCTTTCACGTTTAGCGTCGGTTGAAACTGACGCGAAGTTGACTACCGGCGGTCGCATAAACCGACGCTGTTCGGTCTAGTGGCGCCATATTTAGTGGCGGTTTTGAAACCGACGGAAGTCCACTTAGCGTCGGTTGAAACCGACGCTAAACCCCATTTTTAACCGACGCGAAATCCCGGTTTTCTTGTAGTGGATGTTGAACTGATTATTGGTGTGTGGTTTTTATTTATTTGTTCTCAATGCTTGGGTTACTGTTATTCTGTCAAATTTTGCAGCAATTATGTGCTGAATTCTTTGTGAAACTATTTTACTCTTTAGCTTCTAAATTATTGGTTTTGGTTTAGTTAACTCTTGAACTGTTCTTTGTGCTTTTATTGCCCATATGCTCAATCTGTTCATATAGCTCTGACTATGCTTTTTGAAAATAGCCCTGACTTTATGAATGGTCCCTCATTTTTCTTTTGTCAAGTCTTATTATATTGATAAATTGTGCAACATTTTCGATATCACAATGGTCTATTACTTATCTTTGCAGGTAAGGTGGAAGATGTTAGTAAAGTTCAGACACTTCTTTTTAGTGCTATTTTGCCAGACTGGATTAAGCATGTATACCTCTGTGTGATAATTTCTTCTTTACACTGATTGGATGTTATACTTCATTGTCTTTTAACCTAATCTTATTTCCATTTTCGCTAGATAGATGCAAAATTTCTGAAGCCAGATAAGAAAACTGCTGACCTTGTTGGAAATACAAAAATGAAGGCTAGTACAGTACCAGTGTTGGGCATATTATTCTTCCTTGTACTAGTTCTGCCAGGTGATTTTTATAGCAGGTGATTTTTATGATTCAATTTCTGATTCAATTCATGCATGGTATCTATTACAGTCTACTGAACTTTAATCTTCATTGTTTGTGTACATGGTTGTGGTTCAGTGGAGGTCGAACAATTATATTTACCAAGACAAAGGAATCGGCATCTCAGCTTGCAGGGTTGTTGCATGGAGCGAGAGCTCTCCATGGTGACATACAGCAGGCACAACGCGAGGTCAGCTATAAGTGAATTTTGTCGTAGAAATGTTCAAGAAAATGTTGGATATAGGGTGAGCCTTTGAAGACTACTGTAACTGGTGTAGAAATAGTAGCTAGAACAGTTTTTGCATTGTCTTTGTTTATTAGTTCGTATATGCAACATTTTTTATGACCACACTTGATAGTATAATCTCACAATAATCATTTGTGTTTATTAAGAGGACAAAGATTTGCATTGAGAGAGGGAGGCAGAACAGTTGGTGCAGGAGTATTCTTATCTCATATTGAATGAATGGCTTGAAGCTTCTATGAATTGATGTTGTAAGTGATGTTTGTGAGATATGTTTAAAATTAAATGAATTGTATGTTGATGTTGTAAGTGTACTGCTACAAAAAAACAAAACTGTCAGCTTCCAATTAAAAAAATAGACATTTAGCATCAATTGTTTTAAACAACTGATGCTAAATGTCTATTTTTTTTTAAAATTAGACATTTAGCATCGGTTGTTTCAAACAACCGATGCTAAATGTCATTTTTTTTTTTATCAAAAATGACTTTTAGCATCGGTTATTTGGAACAACTGATGCTAAATGTCACTTTCAGGACATTTAGCATCGGTTGTTTCAAATAACCGATGCTAAATGTCACTTTCAGGACACTTAGCATCGGTTGTTTCAAATAACCGATGCTAAATGTCATTTTCAGACAGCAAAAACAGTGATGAAATGGACATTTAGCATCGGTTATCTGAACACCCGATGCTAAATGTCACATTTAGCGTCGGTTAAATAACCGATGCTAAATGTCTGACATTTAGCATCGGGCGATTTAGCGTCGGGCGATAACCGACGCTAAATGTCCAATTTAACCGACGCTAAATGTCTTTTTTGCACTAGTGCCGGTACTTGATCTCATGTGTCCCATACCACACGGCTGTGGACTTACAACAAATATGAAATCTATATGATTCTGAGAGCTGATATCTCGGCGGCTGCATTCTATGGCGCGTAACTCGATCATTTCGGTCGGCCCCTCCGTATGTAGCCCTTTCCGAGTCACCAATCACTTCTAGTATCAGTTGATTATACAATCTTAACTTAGTTTTCTCGATATATTTTCTTATCATATTTTTTATTATTATGTAAAATGAAGATTCTCAACCTAGATACATAAGTAAAGCATTTCAGTAATCCAAAAAATAACCATATTAGGCAAAGAGATATTTCACAACATTTAAAACAATCAAACGAATCAAAATTAGGCAACACAATCAACCGCACTAGAAATATCTCAATCAATCAATCAATTAAATCAGACAAACATTCAAATCACGATATAGAAGTTTTCTATACGTTAACTAATCCTCAACAACCTAAACTTCACTTGTTCTTAACTCCAAAGATTAGTCAAATGATCTTTATATATCACTGACTCTTTAACTCTAGTGGAGTTAGGGTCACCTACACATATTTAAATTAAGACTTTACGCTAATTGTCCCAACGAATACGATATATTACCCCACCTGCACAAAAGTAACCGCTACTCTTCTAACGCTGGCATGTACTTAACCACTACCACAATTACGAAGCGACGTACACAAAATATGGTAAAAGACTAAAGAGGAAAATGGTGGAATATATATATATATAGTGGCCGAGAGGTTGTGAATATGTGGAAAATTTGGTTGTGATTCCTGAAATGATATGGTCTTGGCTTCGTATTTATAAGGATAAGAATTTTGGGAGGGCATGACATAGCTCTCCAGATATGGAAGGCGAAAGGCGTCCCATCTGACTTGAAAGATTATAAGTTCTTTGTTTATATGATGATATTGTATGAGTTGTTTGTTCAACCTCCTTTCATGCTTTCCAAAAGGAGGTTCTGCGCTGGCTTTGGGTTGCTCCCTCAAAACTACATCCCAACTCATGGACATTTGTCCGAGCTTTCGAGATAGTGACCAGGCTTCTGAACCGGCCTTGTTCCCTCGGGCTATTTTTTACTTTTTTTGAAGTGGTTCGTCAAGTGGAGAAAGGTGAAGACGGTATGATGAGGTACAGGTGGGTGAGCCTGCGAAAGATGAGGGGGTATAAGTTCTTCGACACCTAGTCGGAGTTAGTGAAGAATTTTAAGGCCGAATTTTTCTATGTTGTTCCTGTGAATGACACTACAATGAGTGAGGTCGTATCTTACGACGTGGCGGGTAAGATAGATGCCACTCAATTCCATTTTGACTGGTCCTATGACCACTTTCTCGTGAAGACCAACACATATTCCAAGAAGGAGGTCCAGCTCGTCCAATCCGTTAAGAGGACCCTGAAGATTTTTCGGTTGTGGACATCGAAGTATATCTTTGGAGAGGGGTAATTTATACCACGGGCTGGTCGTAGCTGATAATCAGAGGGAGATGCAGATAGTTCTAGGTCGGAGAGTGCTCCCCTTTCCTTGTCTTTTTAGTTCTAGGTCGGACTCACTTTGTTTCTTTGCCTTTTTCTTTGCAGATAAGATGGCGTCGGCAAACATCCTTCAGCAGTTGAAGGCATTAGTCAACTCTGAAGATGAGGTTCAGATAGTTGAAGAGGAGGTGCTTCTTTACAAAATCCCCCTGATACCCCAGTCTCAGTGTCAGATTGCAGGACGAGGGTGAGTCCCTCTCCGACTTTAAACGAAGTGCATCAGGCTAGTACCCACAAGTCTAATCTCGGCAAGCTCCCAATGGATGTCGAGCTGCAAGGGAAGTCCCCCAAATTGAAGAAACAGAAACCATCCAGATCTTTCAAGTACAGGAAGTCGAAGCTTTGTGACCCTTCCTCTGCCACGTTTGCCTTATTATCTCGGTTTGACTTCTAGACCTTCCAAAAGGAGCCGTACAGTTTGGTGGTGAAGCTCCGCCACCTCGGCCAGAAGCTGATGAAGCAGGTCAAGGCCAACGCCGCCTTATGGAAAAAAGATAAGGATCTCTATGTCTCTTTATATTGGATAGAGGGAGAATTAGAAGACCGTTAGTCGAAACTTGATTGTTGTCATAATGTCCTTATTCCAGAATGAGAGAAGAATGTTCCCGAGCTCAGGATGCAAAGGAGCATGCTGAAAGGGACCAGAAGTCAGCCTATGATAGGCTGAAGTCAGCCTACGATAGACTGAAGTCATCCAAGGAATCCCGAAAAAAGGCTGAGTCCAGGCTGGGGACTCTTCGCTCTAAAAAAAGGAGAAAATTGAGGAGGCGAAGACCAAAGCCGAGAAGAAGGTGTCTGAGCTTTAGGGAAGGGTGGAGGAGTTAAAACATATGCCAGAGATTGTGGAAGAGCTTCAGGTTAAACTAAAGGCGACGGAGGTCAGTCGTTAGAAGGTTGTGGCCAGGAGGAAGGAGGTCGTAAAAATTGCGGAGCAGGTTGCTGAGGACTCTGTCAAGAACGCCATCGCTCAGGTTGGATGCTTGAATCCTGGTGCCGACTTACTATTGGATGAGCTTGACAAAAAATGGGAGTTCCACCAAGGCAAAGTGGTGATGTCTTCGAAGGACCGGTCAAGCTTTGAAGTCCAGGCTGAACCCCGCCCCTAGTACCTATGTATTTTTAAATTTCTTTTTTGGGATGACTTTAAGGTCGGCCTCGAGCTAACTCAGGGTCGGCCATTTTAACTCCAAAACTCGAGGTCCCGGCTGAAATCTAGTTTTTGTTAGTGTCGATTTTGTTGTCTACTGCTTCTTTTATCTTTATTGTCTTGCGCTCTTTTGTTTTCTTCACAATTTTCGCAAAGTACAACATCTCGTCATACCCGGTGATAGAGGCTATCGCCCCCCAAATTAGGGAGGTCGAAGTAAATCCCTTTAGGAAGCTTACGGGTCACGGCGCAGATCGATCTCGGCTAAAGGGGCGCGTCCTCAGATGGGTCGTGAGTTGAGATTGGAGGCTGAACCCCGCGTACCTCGCCCGGGTAAGCATATCTAGCTCGTACCGGGAAGAGTGTGTGATGTGAGCCCACATGCATGGCTAGCCTACTCATAAGAGCTTGGATGGAAGTCACAAGTATCAAGACTAAATTTTCTAGATCCAAAATTTAGTGATGCATGTGTGGATCACATCAGTGTGGTTATCTATGGGCCACCGCGTTAAAACCGTGCGCATTTCCGGGTAAGGTTGTTATGACAACTGCTGAAGCCGAAAATACTCTGACTTGTTTATTGAATTGAAAACACACGATGGTTAACAGTTTCACAATGTTCACGTTCAAAATCGAAAATACATTTTATTTGTAGTTCAAGTAGGGGAATAGAGCTCGGATCTCGGACTTCTATCCCTACTTCCTGGTTCGAATCTTGTTACAGGCTCCTTTGGAACCGTCGTCTTCTTCTTCCGACTTTAGAGAGAGGAAATGACACCATTTTGCGGACGCTGAGTCGGCGTCGACCGTGATCACTTCTCCTTTGGTGGATAAAACTTCATTTTTAAGTGTACCATGGACGCGACGCTCCCAACTGACCTAAAGAAGGGCGACCGACGATGAATTTGTAGATCGACTTGTAGGGTAGTACCCTGGATCGTCTGAACCATAAGTCACCATCAGGTCGAGGTACCCCATTGGCTTTGTCTTCGAACCATTGAAACCTGAGAGGTCGGTACCTCGATACGGGGACAAGTCTTCCTGCAAAATTTTGAGACCTCCCAATAAGTCGGCGAACAAGATGTCTGTCGAACTTCCCTGGTTCACAAGGATCCTGCGGACCTCAACATGCACAATGGTAGCAGTAATCACTAGGGGTATATACTTGTTTGGCTTCTGATCGAGTAAGTCAGAATCGGTGAAAGTGAGGGGAGGTTGTTGCGGGGCGGAACTAGTGGAAGGGATCGTTGAAATGCTTTAGATCTATTTCCACCTTCTTTTCATGGTCTTCATGGTCTCCATCCCCTCGTCGGGGAAGCCTCCAGAGATGAGCAAGGCTATGGACTGGAGCTTGGTTTGTGTGTCTCTTTTTCCACTTCGGAGTCAGAATCCTCAAGGTTTGAGGGCTTGGGGACTTCGGTAGCACCTCTATATTGTACCATTAGCTCAAAATAATCAAGTGGATCGTCAGGATCACTGACTCCGTCGTACATGTTGAGCCCAAGCGATTTCTCAAGGAATCGAGTAATTGGGGGAATCGTTGATTCGCCAGGTAAAGGGGTCCTGGCACTGGCAGGTGGGTTTGATCTTTGTTGGCTTTGAGGTAGGAATCCAGGAGGAGTACTTGGTGTAGGTGCACTTTGTGCAGGTGCATTAGAATTGTTCCACCTAAAATTTGGGTGGTTCTTCCATCCTGGATTGTAGGTATTAGAGTAAGGGTTGTTATTTTTATTGTAACCTACATAATTGACAGAGACAGGGTTGCTAGGACATTCTTCATATAGATGGCCTCCTCCACAATACACACAACTTGTAGTTCCTGGAGGGGCTTGTTCTATAGTTGCTGCAGTGTTTTCTTTAGGTGTTGCTACACTAGATGTAGGTGCACTAGTGCACTATTTGATCAGATTGGTTAAAGTGGCTACTTGAGCAGATAGGGCTGATATATCATTAATCTCATGTACTCCAGAGGTTCTCTTTTGAGCACTTACCCTCTCAGTAGGCCAACTTGAACCATTTGTAGCAATTTTATCAATAAGATCACATGCTTCATTATAAGACATATTCAAAAGAACACCACCAGCTGATGCATCAAGCATCACTCTGGTTTGTGGTTCTAGACCATTGTAAAAAGTTTCCATTTGTATAATGACAGGTAAACCATGATGTGGACATTTTCTTAAAAGTTCTTTCCATCTTTCCCATGCTTCAAACAATGATTCAAATTCTTTTTGCTTAAAAGATGTAATATCATGTCTCATCCTAGCATTTTTAATAGGAGGAAAATATTTGCTTAAGAATTTTTCAGCTAATTCATTCCATGTATGAATAGAATTGGGCTCCAGAGAATTTAGCCATGATTTTGCCCTATCTTTCAAAGAGTATGGAAATAACTTAAGCCTAAATGCATCCTCACTAATGCCAGGAATGATAAAGTTACTACAAACTTCTATGAATTGTTTTAAATGTTCATGGGGATCTTCATGTGGAGATCCACCAAATTGACCAATTGTTTGCAGCATTTGAAACATCATAGGTTTAAATTCAAAATGAACAACATCAATTTGAGGTCTAGCAATACTAGTTTGTATGTGCTGCTGGTCATATTGAGCATAGTCTCTCATAGGTCTATCTCTATCATTAATCATACCTATTGGTCCCATTTGAATGAATTGTTGTCTGTGATCTGGTTCACCTTCAGTTTGTTGATGTGAATTAGGTCCTCCTCTTACTGAGGCATCTTCACTGTGGTGAGACATTGTTCTGCAGTCTTGTTGTCTTTGTCTTTGTTGTCTTAGCAATCTCCTAAATCTTCTCTCAATTTCTGGATCACAATCAAATTCTGGTGGTCTATCTCTGGGCATAAACTAGTGTTTCCACACTGAGTGTTTCTGCACTAAGTGTTTCTGCACAGAAAACAGAATACCAGTAGTACTAATAAAACACTAAATTAACAATCTAAACAACAAAATTTTACTATAATCCCCGGCAACGGCGCCAAAAACTTGGTGTGGTTTATTATATGCAAGTATACATAGTCACACAAGTAATAAAGTGATAAGAAAGGTCGAACCCACAGGGATTATGTATTGTAAATTTTTGTAGTTCAAAGTGTACACTTAGTGTATCTACACTATTCAGTATTTTTTGTTTGGAGTTTTCAAAGAAAGTAAAATAATAATAAGCAATAAAATGTGTGAGAAATCAGTTGGAAAAAGTAGTTGAGATGTTTTCACCAAGTACTTTACTTCTAAATGTTTTAATGGAGTATGTAGTGTGGGAACACTGGATGTAGGTGCATCAGTTTGTGCCTTTCAGCACTTCTCTTCAGAGTTTCATTACAAGCTCTTATGATCTTTGTTTTTTTACAGTAAAGAAAGGTTTGTCAATTCCTCCCTTGCCTCCTAACAATGATCCAAGTTGCTAAATAGGTTCACTCTTGTAATTTTATTATCCTAAGAACTATGCTATCCTATGTCTAGGTTTTAGCATATATTTAACAAAGTTTCCTTTATTAAATACTTGTCCTTATTAACTCTTGAGTTCATAAATGTAGCCCATGTCTGCTGCTACAAGTTTTTACCTATTCTAAAGTGATCAATTCCAGAATAAGTTGAAAGAAGTATTATGCAAGAGTTTAAAGTGTTTACACTTCATAAACCATAATAACATATTTAGAAGTTCATTACAAGGTTAGAACATCTCAACTTAAGGGAATTTAGCTCATGTTACTCATGTTATAAAGCAAAGAATATGCAAAGAACATAAGTAAATGAATAATAAGGCAAAAGAACTTAAAAGAGTAGAGATTACTTGAATAGAAGATCTTTTGCATTAAGTTCCCAAGTTGAAGTACAACAAAGATTTCTTACACGAATTTCTTCAAAGTAGAAGTGAAGGGAATGGTTGTCAAGCACTTCCTCACCTTCCTCTCCTTAGAAACTTAAAATGAAAATAAACTAAACCTAAACTAAACTGAAAGATAAAAGAATTAAAGATGTGAAAGATGATTGTAGATAGTATATCTTTTTCTTGTGAAGGATTTGGCTTCTATTTATAGGCTTGAAAGCTTTCCTCTTGCAAGGGGTTTCCTTTGGCGCGAAAGATCAGCTGAGGAGACGAACATGGTTAGTTTGTTGACAACCAATCAAGCAAGCTGCACAGTTTTGGTCGCTTGCATGCATAACAAAAGAAGAGGTCCATTGGAAAAGTGCCACATGTCTTTTAGATAAGTTTGAGTCTTGCAACTTGATTTTTATCTGTATCGCCGACTTCAGCAAGTGGCTCAGCTCCAGGTGACTAGGCATGACGTCACTAATCAAGTGTGGAAGCATTGAAATGGTCTTTGGATGTTTTGGTATTAACTGCAGAATTTTAGCAGGTGTTGGCAGTGTTTCCACTCCTAGTGTTTCCACTCCTGGTGTTGGCAGTGTTCCCACTCCTGCAGTAGCTGCACTGAACAAAAACATCAAACCTAACAAGATTTGTGCATTTTGCCTAGATCTTTTGCCCTTTATCCATTTGAATATTTAGAATGTTGTTCCTTGATAAATAAGCTATAAATATATATAAATGTTCTTGAAAATAAGCAATAACTCAAGCTTAATTGTATGAATAACTCTATATAAAATAGAGTTATCACACCCCCAAACTTAAATTGTTGCTTGTCCTCAAGCAACGACAAAAAACAAAATACAAGACTTATATAATTATGAAGACATCTCAACTCATGTTTTTTCAAGAAGTGTTTGAAGTGTATTGTAATGAGCCTTTCTCTTTTGGTGCTTTTTCTTCCATGTCCTTGCTTTAAAACTGATCGTACCTGATCAATACGATGGGTTGTTGATGATGTTGCTCGGTCGCTGGGATGAGGGACCGAGTTCTGAGCCGCACGCGGGTGGTACCTGCAAAGGCACTCCAACGCTCAAGTTAGAGGTGCTTCAACGGGCAGGGTCACAAGGTGAGTAAAACATACCTGAAGCCACATGCTAGTGTGGTATATATACTGCTGCGCGCTCTAGCCGTTGCGCATTTTGCGGGGCCGGCCGCATCTTGCGGAGCAAGGCTGATGATGGGCCGCGCTGGGCCTACTGATCAAAATTGGGCTTCGAGCCCACTCCAGAACAGTTGCCCCCCAAGCCTGGGTCGCCTGGGGGCGGGCTAAGGCTTGATTCCTTGCCCCCCAGCGTGGTCGAAGGTAACCTGGTCGATCGCTAATTAGTTGATTGCGTGGTCGCTGCCACGCGGCCTGGTCACACGGGGCCAGGTGCCGTCTCGGGGGTGACGCCTGACAATCAATCATCACGAATGCTGAGGTGAAAGTTACATTAATGAGGTGACGTTTAGAGACTCGAGGAGTTTAAGTAATGATGGCACGCGAAGAGTGGCGCCTCTTCGCCTCCGGCCCATGGTGATGGTTGGCCCATTATATATAGGGTTCGAGGGGATTTCCATTTTCACGTTTCTTCGATCTCCTCTGCTCTCGCTGATCGCTCGCTTCTGCCCAAGCTCGCTCGCTTCTGCCAAAGCTCGCTCGCTACCGCCGAAGCTCGCTCGTTCTCGCTAAAGCTCGCTCGTAATCATCTTGCTCTAATTCCAGGTAACTGCGACCGCTCTTACTTTATTTGAGTTTTTATGTTCCACCTGATGGAGGGGGTGTCAGGTCTGGGGACGACCACGTCGCCCCTTCCCACGCGCGAGCAAGACCCTGACTGTTATTCCCCTCCACAGGTTCATTCTGGCGCGGACTAAACAAACCCGCCGTATATTTGGAGTCCCGGCCGTTTCTCTTGCACAAAATATGACACGACCAGTGGAACAGAGTCCTGCGCACTCCCGGTCGTCTTCTTTCAGTGACGAATCTTCTTCCTCTAGGTCTTCGACCCAGAACTCGACTTCATCTAGCAGATCCGGAACGCGGCCGGATAGAAGTGTTGTCCCGTACTCCGAGGTTGTGGTTGCTGATAATGCAGAGAGCAACGCACGGGTTGACTGTGAGGAAGGTGTGGGCCATGCTGCGACCGACGTAAACAAGACGGCCGAAAGAGATCAACAGGGCGACCATGGAGAAGATCCTGAGGTTGCTGCTGCAAAGGATATGTCTTGGGTTTCTCTCAACCTGAGAGGTCAGCGCAGCAAGATTCAACGGGGGAGCCAAGACCTGGAGTTTCTTGCGACCGAACTAAATGAAGGTTGGAGGGTAGAAGGTATGGCCAAGGGGGAAGATATTGCGGCCTGGACTGATGTGTTAAAATTCACAATGTACCGCATCGTTTTCGAACGCATGGGTATAATTCCGCCATTCACCAGGTTCCAACGCCAGGTTCTACGGTATCTTCAGGTCGCCCCTTCTCAGCTGAACCCGAACGCTTGGGCGTTCCTGCAGGCGTATGAAGATGTCCTTGTGGTTCTGAGACGACCGGTCTCCATACGACTGTTCTTCAATTTGTTTGAGATGAGCTATATTTATGAAAAAGGCTCCAAGGGTGCCCGCAAGGAAGCGATCTCATTCAAAAACCGGTCAACATACAACTTCTTCAAGCCATATATGGAATCGTTGACGACCGGGTGGAAAAGGGAATTCTTTTGGGTTGTTCCTGAGTCGGCCGAGGCCCATAGAGGGATCGCCCAAATGTCTAATGATCAAGAGGGAACCCCCTGTTTCCTACGGTGTGGAGTTTTAACCACTTCTCCAAAAAGCCGGGCCAGTACGCTTTCAAGGACGCTGATCTTGACGACCTGGACAGGGGGACGATCCATAGATTGAGAAGGATTGCGTCCCTAGTCCCTGAGGGTCGCATAAAGGTTAAAAACATTGTGGATGCCCGTTCCAAGAAAAATGTCAAGGCCGCTCTCGGTCGGTGGTCGCTCACGCGTTTTATTTTCTGTCACTTTGTTTTGTCAACTGTTTCTAACCATCTACCTTTGCCTTTGCAGTTAAGATGGCCAACATGAATGACTTTGACCTGTTGGAGCAATGGGCGGCCGAGGACGGCGATACTTCACCCGCCCGCGTCATACCTGCGGCTCAATCTGGGGGTACGCCTCAAACTGCTGTGACCGGATCTCAGCCTGATCATCAGGCTCCTCGGGCGGGCACACCAGCACAAGCCATTGATCTGAGCAGCCCGCCCAAAAATCAAGGAAAATCCAAGAGGAACAGGTCGGTCGATGATGGGGGCGAGAAAAAGAAGCATAAGAGTGGAAAAAGCCACGGGCACAACCGGTCGCCTAACATCGACCTGCTTGGGTTGGGTGATGAAGACTGTGCTCGTTTCAAGGAGGAACCTTTCGAGGTGATGGCCGATGCAATGAAGGCCGCTGGTGTTCTGTTCAAGAAATACCAAGATGAAGAATCAGATCGCCTGGAAGGTAGGCGCCTTGCCCATAGATATTCATTGCTTGAGGACGACCTAGTCGATAAAAATTTTAAATTGAATTCTGCCTTGTCATTGCTCGCAGAAATGAGGGGCGAGCGAGACGGCCTGCTCAAGAAAATGAAGGAGCTCGAACCGAGAATCGAAGCGGCCGCCGACAATGAGAGGAAGCTTGTCGAAGCAGAACGCCAGCTTGTGGCTGCTGTCTCTGCTCAAACACTGGCCGAGTCTTCTCTGGACAAGGCGGTCGCTGACAAGGAAACAGCTGAGAAAGAGGTCGAACGCCTCTCTTCCAAGAATAAAGAGCTGTCGAGCCAGGTCGCTGGGCTGAAAACTGAGCTGGATGCAATGGAGGTGGAAAAGAACAATTTTAGAGGTCGCTACAAGGACGTTCTTGACAAGGCGAAGGGAGCTGCGGAGGGTCAGTTCGAAAATGCGGTCGGCCAGATCAAGATCCTCTACCCTGATCTGTATGTCGATCGTGAGATTGTGCAAAGCAGCCATCGCGTGATCGATCAGCAGATCGTCCGCCCCAAGAAGACGTCGAAAGGGAAGGTCCTTCAAGAAGAGGCAATTATCTACCAGGCCCCCGACGACTCTTAACTTGTAATTTCTTTTTTGAATTGTAATCTTGGCCCGCCTGCGAGCGGTGTTTGAATGGGGCGCCCTGGTTTCGACCAAGGCGTCTTTATTTGTAATCAATGACAATTTCTCTATGAATTCCAGCCCGTTTAATTGCTCTGTTATTGGTTTTCGTTTCCAGTTTGCTCTTGATTTATTTTTGCTATTCTTTAAGACCGCTCGACCAATCGATGGTCTGAGCAGGTCGCTCATGTGGGCCGTTCGAGGGCTCTCTTTTAGGCCGCTCGGCGGCTCTCGCTTGGGCCATTCGATGGCACTCTTTTAGGCCGCTCGGCGGCTCTCGCTTGGGCCATTCAATGGCACTCTTTTAGGCCGCTCGGCGGCTCTTGCTTGGGCCATTCGATGGCACTCTTTTAGGCCGCTCGGCGGCTCTTGCTTGGGCCATTCGATGGCACGCTTTTAGGCCGCTCGTAGGCTCTGGATTGGGCCATTCGATGGCGCTCTTCTGGTCGCTCGACTGCTACTCGCATGGTGAGCGACCGTGCATTCAATTTGCATGAAAATAAATTACACAAGTCAAATTTTAAGGTCGGTCCTCGGTAAAAAACCCCTTTGGGGAAAAAGAGCGACCGCCTATTCTTTATTGATCAATAATTGTTTACAACTTAGACATAATATCTTCTCAATTTGTCAGCGTTCCATGTTCTGGGGATGGTCTCCCCTTCCATGGTTTCCAGCTCGTACGCTCCCTTTCCAGTCTTGCTGATGACACGGTATGGTCCTTCCCAATTGGGGGCGAGCTTTCCCTGGCGGGCGTTCTTATTCCCTACGTCGGCCCTCCTGAGGACTAGCTGCCCAATGGAGAGTTCCCTCTTCTGGACGCGAGCGTTGTACCTGTCAGCGACCTTCTGCTTAATGAGCTGCTCTCTAAGTGACGCCTTGTTTCGTAGCTCTTCAATCAGGTCGAGCTCTTCTCTTGTTGCTTGCTCATTTACGGCCGGGGTTGGTGGGTTGGTCGTCCTCCAACTTAGCTCTCCCATCTCAATCGGGATGACAGCGTCCGTACCATAGACCAGTCTAAATGGTGACTCCCCGGTCGATGAGTGGGGGGTCGTTCTATAGGCCCAAAGGACCGACTGTAGCTCTTCTGCCCAATTGCCTTTGGCTTCATCTAACCTTCTTTTCAGCCCGCGTAGTACTACCCTGTTGGCCGCTTCTGCCTGGCCATTGGTTTGAGGGTGCTCGACTGAGGTGAAACGCTGTTTCACGCCAAGGCCGGCCAGCATTTCTCTAAATTTTCTGTCAGCGAACTGAGTTCCATTGTCGGTCACCAGTTGTTGGGGCACCCCAAAGCGGGCGAGCACATTTCGACCAAAAAACTTGGATACCTTCGCTGAGGTAATGGTGGCAAGTGGCTCTGCTTCTATCCACTTGGTGAAGTAGTCGATCGCGACGATCAGGAATTTCAGCTGACCTGGGGCAGGTGGAAAAGGACCGAGCAGGTCCATGCCCCACCAAGCGAACGGCCATGGTGGGGTTAAGCTGTGTAGTTCTGATGAGGGCGCTATATGTACATCGGCATGGATCTGGCATTTCTTGCACTTCTGAACAAGTAACTTAGCGTCCTCATCCATGGTCGGCCAATAGTATCCGGCCCTGAGCGCCTTCTTAGCAATTGACCGACCACCTTGGTGGCTACCACAATCTCCTTCATGTATGTCTCTAAGTACATGGTCGGCCTCGACCGACGTAAGGCATCTCAGCAATGGGGATGAAAAGCCCCTTCTATACAGTCTTCCTTCGATCACTGAGTACTTGGTCGCTCGTAACCTCAGGAGTTTTGCTGCCTTCTGGTCGCAAGGTTCTACCCCATTAAGAATATATTGTAGGATCGGAGTGATCCAGTCTTTATCCAAATCGACCGCTAGAATGGCGAATGGTTGGGCGGGCTTAGTAGACACGCTCGGTCGCGTTAATGTTTCCTGAATTAAACTTCTGTGATTCCCAGGAACCTTTGTACTGGCTAACTTTGATAGGATGTCAGCCCTCACGTTCTCTGTCCTGGGGACGTGCTTAACTTCCGCTCGGTCGAATTGCCTGAGCAGATCCCTTACCTTGGCCAAATAATTCTTCAGGACATCGTCCTTCGCGTCGTATAGGTCCTGAATTTGGGATACTACCAGTAGAGAGTCGGAGTGAAGTTCGACACGGTCGACATTGAACTCTTTGGCTAGCTGCAGCCCGGCAATGCACGCTTCATACTCGGCCTGGTTGTTTGAAGTGTGAAATGCAAAAGTCAATGAGACTTCAACAGTAAGTCCATCTGTATTTTCGAGTATCAAGCCGGCCCCACTTCCTTTGCTGTTGGAGGACCCGTCCACGTGTAATGTCCAGGTCGTGATGGCGTGATCGTCTGGTATTGGTTTCATTTCAGCTATAAAGTCGGCCAACACTTGTGCCTTAGCGGCCGATCTAGTCTCGAACTTGATCCCAAACTCACTGAGTTCCACAGCCCACTTGATCATACGCCCTGCAAGGTCAGGTCGGTGAAGGATTTTGCCTAATAGGCTGGTCGGTCCTTACCACGACCTGATGGGCCACGAAATAAGGGCGCAATCTACGGGTGGCCACAAGTAACGCTAAGGCTAGCTTCTCGATCTTCTGATATCTGATCTCCGGGCCTTGAAATACCTTGCTTATGAAGTAGATCGGATTCTGCTTCAGGTCGCTTTCTCTTACAAGAACAGCGCTCATGGCCTCGTCTGTTATGGCCAAGTATAAGTAAAGCGTCTCCCCTGGTTGCGGCTTGGTCATGATGGGCGGGTTGGTGAGTGCCGCCTTCAATTCGTCCAATGCTTGCTGGCATTGATCGGTCCATTCAAATTCGACCTCTTTCTTCAGAAGCTTGAACAGTGGAAGAGATTTGCACGCTGATTTAGGTATAAATCGTGACAGGGCAGCGACCATGCCGTTCAGCTGCTGAATCTCTTTCTTCGTAGTGGGCGGCCTCATGTCGGCGACCGCCCTACACTTATCAGGGTTCGCTTCAATCCCTCGCTCTGTTAAGTGGAAGCCCAGGAACTTGCCCGCCCTAACTCCGAAGGTGCACTTCTCTGGATTCAACCTTAGAGAATTCTTCCTTGCTTCCTCAAAGATTTCCCTTAGGTCGTTACTGTGGTCTTGGTCGGTTTTGCTCTTGATTATCATATCATCCAAGTAGACCTCTGATATTCGACCGATCTGCCTCCTGAAGACTTTGTTCATCATCCTCTGGTAGGTCGCTCCGGCGTTCTTCAGACCAAAGGGCATTACCTTGTACTGGAAATTTCCACGATCGGTCATGAACGCGGTCTTATGCCGATCGGGTGGGTACATAGTGATCTGATTGTAACCTGAATAGGCGTCTAGAAAAGACAGAAGTCTGTAGCCCGCAGCTCCGTCGACCAGTTTGTCAATGCTTGGCAGTGGAAAGGCATCCTTTGGGCATGCCTTGTTCAGGTCGGTATAGTCGACGCACATGCGCCACTTACCATTTTTCTTTTTTACTAATACGACGTTGGAAAGCCAAGTCGTATACTTGATCTCCTCGATAAAATTGGCCTTGATGAGGTCGTCAACTGCCTGTGCGGCCGCCGATGCTTTTTCTTCACTCTGAGCGCGCCTCTTTTGTGCGACCGGCCTGGCTGTCTCATCAACGGACAGTTGGTGGCAAGCAATTTCTATTGGGATGCCGGGCATGTCTGATGCCTGCCATGCAAAAAGGTCTGCGTAGTCCCTGAGGCAGGTGATGAGATCTTGCTTATCTTGTTCAGGTAGGTCGCTCCCCAACTTAACTGTCTTAGTTGGGTCGTCCGATAACTGAACATCGATCAATTCCCCGTGGGGCTCAGGCCTCTTCAGTTTATTCTTTAGCTCGCGGGCTAAATCGTCGTCGTCGTCCTCAGGGTCGCTATCAGGGTCGTATCGAGCATCCAGGTCGGCCACATTGACCTGATGCCCCTCTCCAAGATTCCGAGGTTTAGCATTCTCTACCTCCATATCACAAATCTCTTGATAGAGGAAATGGCTCCTCATGGCCGCCTCCATGTCGGCCATCACTGTCACAACTTGGTCGTTTTTACTGTAAAACTTCATCTTCAGGTGTACAGTTGAGGCTACGGCCTCCAATTTTCCCAGTGTTGGGTGGCCAATGATGCAGTGGTAACACGATTTGATTGGCAGAACTAAGAACGTCGTTCTGACCGTCCTGTAAGACGTGCTGCCGCTCGTATCATCTCCAAAGGTGACAAGTAGTTCTATCGTCCCCAGTGGGTAGGTGGTCGCCCCATTGAACCCGGTCAATGGGGTTGGGACGGCTTGCGGAATGATCTCGCTCCTATCCACATTTAACTTGTCAATCAATTCTTCGAACATGATGTCGGCCGAGCTTCCTTGGTCGACCAGTATTCTTCTGACCTCAGTGTTGGCCATTACGGCCGATACTACCAAAGGGACATAATTATTAACTTTTCCATCGAGCAAGTCTTCGTCCCCAAAGGAAATGGGCGGCCTATTCGAGGTCGGCCGTGGGGTTGAAGTTGAACCGACCATCATGAGTTCGTTCCATTTCCTCTTCATCGCCTTGTTGTACTCTCTGATGTCCAACGGATTACCTCCATGGATGACCATGGCTACATTGCGGCCCTTCGACTGTCTGGGGTCGCGTTCTTCCTCTGAACTGTTACGCGCTTGCTCGATCGTTGAGTTAACGATCGCTTTACCCTTGTCATTGGCGGGTTGGCCAACAGCTCTTTGTTCAGGGCGATCGTTACCTTCATCTTTGACATATTGCCTGAACTTTCCCTTCTGTATGAGATCTTCTATGTCATCTTTTAGGGCCATGCAGTCATTGGTGTCATGCCCCTTGCTCTTGTGGTATCTGCAGTATTTCTTGGTGGGCCGACCTCCTTTCTTCAGCACTAGGGGATCAGGTCGCCTCACACCAGTGAATTCGTTGTTCTGGCACTCCGTGAAGATCTGGGCGATCGGAGTGTTCAACTTTGTACGATGCTCGTACTTCTTAGGCCGGTACTCGGGCCTACTGTCTTGCCCCTTGGCTGGCCTGCCGTTCTCTTCTTTGGGACGCGCGCGGGCTCCCTTATCAGCGGCCAATTGCTCTTCATAGCCCATATGGTCGTTGGCCCTTCTGAGGAACAGGCTGAGGTCGTAATAGCGGTTCAAAGAGAACTCTTCAGCAAATCTGTGGTTCTTTCTTATACCACGCTTGAGATACTTCAGCTTGTCCGTGTCTGATAGGTTGCGGACTGTGTCAGCCTCTGTCATGAACCGGTCGATAAACTCCTTCAACGATTCATTCTCTCCTTGGACGACCGAGTCCAAGTGCTCTTCATAGCGATACTGACAACGGTTGGCTGTATAGTTGGCCAAGAACATTGCCACAAGACCTTCCCAAGAAGAGACGGAGTTGGGACGCAGGGATTCCCACCATTCTAACGCCCGGCCTTCGAGTGACTGAGGGAATAGTCTGCACTTCATCGTCCGGCCTAGCTCTCTGTAGCTACAGTAGTTGTTGAACTACATTAGGTGTTTATCTGGATCCCCACGGCCGTTAAACTTGTTCAGGTTTGGGGGCTTCCTCAGGTCCCTAGGAATACGATAACGCCTGATTTCACTGGTGAAGGGTCCTTGTCCGGGCGGAATGTGATTCTGCCCGTAGGGCTGCATTGCGGCATAAGCTTGGTCGACGGGCAAACCGTAAAGGCCGATCGGCTGACCAAGGAGTCTGTCAGCAATTGGAGGGCGTCCATGGTATTGTGGAGCATGTGGCGACGACCGTCTTCTAGGCCGCTCTGAATTGTTCCTTCTTGGTTGGCTGATGGCACGGGAGACATCTCCAATCTCCCCGTTACGGTAGTCGTCAAACTCCTCATACGAGTCCCACGACCTGCTTCTTGATCGCCGGGATCCTGAGGACTCGTTTGACGAGTATCTTATTGGCGACCCTTCTGACTCTGGTCGGTAGCTTGAGTCAGCATAGTCGTAATCTTCCTTGGGGGAACGTCGGTGGCGACTTCTTCGATGAGGGGGCGACCTGTGAACGATCGCCCTTCTTGAAGGATTGCGTCGGGATACGCCTCGACGAGTAGGAGCTTCTCTCCGTGGTGGTGAACGATGGGGCCGGGATGGTTGCCCTCGGTGACCGCTGTCCGCACGCGGGCGGATTGAGATCGATCCTCTCTCATAGCGTTCGATCAGCTCGTCTCGATCAGCAATCACTTGATTCTTTTGCTCCAGAATTTGTATAAGTGCCTGGGTCACATGCTCTGGCAATGCTTCTGGGATTCCAGCTTCGGCCAGCTCGGCCGGTAGTTGCTGGACCGGTTGTATAACTGGCCCGCGGCCGCCCTGTACTGAGGGTTCTTGGCGAGGTTCATCTTGTGATTCATGAACGGTCACAGGCATGCCCTCTGGGGTCCGTTGAGGTCGGTTCTTCCCAGAGGTGTTGAGCCTGGAAGAAGTGCGTTTCTGGCGTGGCGGCATGGTTTGATGTGGAATAGCGCTCGGGCCTCCCACTGTGGTCGCCAATTGATCGTACCTGATCAATACGATGGGTTGTTGATGATGTTGCTCGGTCGCTGAGATGAGGGACTGAGTTCTGAGCCGCACGCGGGTGGTACCTGCAAAGGCACTCCAACGCTCAAGTCAGAGGTGCTTCAACGGGCAGGGTCACAAGGTGAGTAAAACATACCTGAAGCCACATGCTAGTGTGGTATATATACTGCTGCGCGCTCTAGCCATTGCGCATTTTGCGGGGCCGGCCACATCTTGCGGAGCAAGGCTGATGATGGGCCGCGCTGGGCCTACTGATCAAAATTGGGCTTCGAGCCCACTCCAGAACAAAAACATTCAGAGTTATAAAAACTCATTTGTGTGAGTGTGTGGCCCATTGAGTTTCTAATTGGTTCCATAACTGAACAAAGAGTTTTTCCTTAGCTTTTTGAAAAAGTTGGAACTCTTTTGGTCACTCTTAGAGATTTTTCAAAATATGGCTGAGACTAACGATTTCTTCAGGTATTTAGGGGACTCTTAAGCACAACAAAGGGCTTTTGGTGTTCCAATTTGCTGAGCCAATACCTTATTTCTATTTTTGGTGTTTTTGATTTTTTTTTTTGATGATGTAATGCAGTGAGTGCAAAAACATCATTTTTGGATTTGTAGGCTCACTTTATTTTGAGTGTAGGTGCCTTTCGATGTAGATGGTGTTGGCACACTAAATGTTGCCACACTTGAAACTATTTGAGTATTTTTGGTAGCGTACACTGCCCTCCTCACTGACCTCCACATGCATTTTCTTCTTTTTCTTGGTTTGTTTTTTTTTTTTTTCTTTTTCTCTTTGAACTTTGTTCATATATTTCAAACCAAATTGCACTTAAGGGACAGGTTCAGTTTATATGACTCGGGTAAGTGTAGCTCTTTTTTTTGGGATATTTTTGATATTTTTGAGTGGTTTTGACACTTGTGGTTTGCACTCTTCAAGCTGTCACACTTTGGCCTTTGTATTCATGGAATCTCCCCCAAACTTAAGTCTTTATGCTCTTCTAAATTTTTAATAAAAATCTAATTTTGACCTCAAATTTCCAAAATTTCCTTGGCTTTAGATAGCTCTTGATCTAGCATGGTTCTTTTCAAAACTCAATTTTGTTGTGTCAAAGTTTTTATAAAACTGATCATTTCTAGAAAACAAGGCTTTTTCATCATTTTAAAAATTGACTCATTGACACACTTCTTCAATTTTGTTGAGAAAAATATGACTTGATCATGTTTCATAATCATTTTAAATCTAAAAACAAGTTGATGCACTTAATTCACCATGTTAACACAAATTATCATGCTTTGTTAAGTACATCTAAAACTTAAAATATACTAACACTATATACTTACATGCTATAAATACTTATTCAAACATATTTCTATAATCATACATATATATTAGTACTAGGTTCAAAACATGCTGCAAATATAGTGCATACACAAAATACATACTATTCTCCACTCTCCCCCCCCCCCCCCAACTTAAATATGAGCAGTGTCCCTACTGCTCTAAGTTTAGGAAACAGGGGAGTACTAATGTTGGGAGAAACAAACAAAAGTTTTTAACACATAGTAGTAAGTTAACACATAGTTTTTAGCACATAGAGTATACTACTAAAGCATATTATAAATACTGGAAACAACATTAAAATGTATCTTTTTACTCTTTCTTCTGGAATCTGGGGATGGCTCTCAGAGCAGGGCTTTGCTTGAGTTTTGTCTTCTTTGATTTCTTAGTAGTGGCCACATCAGAGGTAGGCACACCAGGATCATCTACAGCAGCCTCAGGCATTTCTGCCTCTTCAGGTGTAGCTTCAGCAGGAACATCTGGTGTAGCCAGTGTTTGGACTTCAGGTGCAGGTACACCACTCTGTACTGAAGTTTTCTCACATTGCTGCTCAATTTCCTCTTGATGTTGCTCTGCTACCTTCTCAGCTTCTTTCTCTCCTTCTTTTGGTGTAGCTTCCTCAGATACTTCCTTCTCACCAGCTTGTATCCCTGTACCTTGTGTACCATAGAGTGAGCTCATTGTCCATTTCTTCTTTGTTGGAGCAGGCTTCATTGTTCTCCTTGTGTATCCCATCATCTGCTTCTTCTCTGCTAAGGCCTTCAGAACTGCAGAGATTGTTGCTGCAGGACTAGTTGCCATGACTGTTGATTTTGAAGCTTCTGCAGTTGATGTGGGAACACTAACAGACTCCTTGACAGTATCTTCCTGCATCTTCAACTCTGAACTTGCTTTGCCTTTGTCTTTCTCAGGCTCTTCAATGAGTACCTGCATTTGAAATTTCTGAGAAACAATGTTAGTTGGCTCAATAGGTTCTGTGCTTGGGGTGAGAGTTGTTTCTTTTGGAGTGTGGGATGGGATGGTTGTATCTACTTGTGCATCTTGTTTTGGATTTTCAGATTGGGGAGTATTTTCTGGTGGAGGTGTGAGTGATTTTGGTGTTGAATTGTGACTGGGGGTATGGTGGGTGGTGGGGGATGGAATGTTGGTTTGTGATGGTGGTGAGGGGGTGTTTGATTGCTGTTGTGATGGTGGTTGGGCTTCATTTGTAGATTTTTTTCTTATTTCATACTTTCTTCTAGCACTAGCTTCCATATCATCACTGCCATCATCATCACTGTCACTAACTTCCAGTGACTCAGATTCATCCTCCTCTTCATCTTTTTCAATATCCTTCACAGCCTGCCTTGCCTCTTCATCTTCTTCAGTATCTTCATCACTCACTTCTTCAATTTCTTCCTCCACTCTTGGTTTCTTTCCCTTCTTTTCTTTCTCAGTATCTCTCTTTCTTTTTACTTTCCTCTCTTTTTTATCAGTTTCTTTTTCTACTTCTTCTTTTTCATCAATCACCCAATTAGGAAAAATTGGGGATTCTATTTCTGCTTCAGGGTCATCCAACTTTAATTTCAACCATTCATGCTGTTCTCTTTGAAATTTCCAGACAACTTGGAGTTTCTGCACCAAGTGTTCAGACACTTCCTGCTCTACAGTACTTTTAATTTTCACTGACCTCATTCTATCCTTAACTTCAGCAGACAGACCACTAGGAGGGGTTTTTCTGTAGACTTTTTCTAGATCAGAAGTAACAACTCCTTGCTTTTGACACAATTCAGTGATTAAGCATGGGAAATATAAGAATCCAGATTCCTTGGCTTGACATTCTACAATTTCTTTAGCTATCAATTTCCCTATGTCTACATTATCCTCACATAGGATTGAATCAATGAGAATCAACCTATCTTTAGATAATGTAGAAGTGTGTGAAGTAGGGAGAATTGATGTATCAATGAATAAATGCAAACTACCAAGCTCAGGGATCAATTCACCAGTTTTAAGTTTGAATTCAGTATTAGTGAATTTCTCCCACTGAGATCCTTCTATTGCTACTCTTTCTTTGATTTTAGTCATTTGCTTCTTTCCATAAGTCTCTAATTTTACTTCAAATGCATTACTAGTGTACGTGAGATCATAGTGCTTATTGATTCTAGCAGGGTCAAAGAAAACTTTCTTACCTCTAACCTTGGAAAAAAATGCAGTACCTCCTCTGTTATTCTGAATTCTTGAGTAGAATTCTCGCACCAATTGCTCCAAGTAGTAGGCTCGAGTTTGAACAAATCTTTCCCAATGCATGTTGTTGACAGTGGAGAGGAATGAATGATGAGCTTTTGCGAAGTTGAAACCACGCTCAGGCAGAAACTTCATGTTCCAAAAGTGCTTACATCCAGGGATTGCTTCCATTGATGCTAGTACTCCTGATTTTCCCTTTTTCGCCTGAGTTTCCACACCGGATCCTTTCCCAGTGTTTTTAGAGGCAGCTTGTTTCTTAGCCATTGATGATTTTGAGCGTTTGAGAAAAAATAACTGTTTGTGAGTGGAGAGTGGAGAGGATTTTTAATCGGTTTTGTGAGAGGGATGAAAGAAATTGAAATTTTTAGGGTATGTGAAAGGGTTAGTGGGATTTGGTAGTTGAGGGTTATAGCCGTTAAGTTGTGTGGCCTAACATGCAAGCCAACACGTGGAAACTTAGACTTAACACGCCACTTTCTAACCCTTGATCAGAGATGATTACACTAAGTTGATGATTTGTCAAGTGACAGTTTTCTTCTAAATTATTCTAACACCAGAGTAGGCAGTGTGACTGCATTAAGTGTGGAAACACCTAGTGTGGGAACACTGGCTACTCTGTTGTCCTGTTTTTCCTGCAAAATAACAAAACATGAAATTGCACAAAATAATAAATTTAACTATATAGTGATGGGTTGCCTCCCTCAAGCGCTTGTTTTAAGAGTCTTACAGCCTGACTTGTACCTTGGTCTAAGGTTTTGTAAAGTAAGTGGTGATCTTGTCTCTCTCTACATGCTCTCCATAGTACATTTTCACTCTTTGTCCATTTACTTTGAAAGTGGTATCAGTGGTTGCATCATATAGATCAACTGCACCATGGGGGTAGATTTTAACTAATTTGAATGGTCCTGACCATCTTGATCTCAGTTTTCCAGGGAAGAGTTTCAACCTAGAATTGTACAACAGAACCATTCCTCCTTCTTTAAGTTCTCTCATTTGGATTTTCTTGTCATGCCATACTTTGGTTTTAGCTTTATAAATTTCTGCATTTTCATAGGAGAAATGCCTAAATTCTTCTAATTCATTTAGCTCAAGAAACCTTTTCTCTCCTGCTTTTTTGAGATCAAAATTCAACTTTTTGATAGCCCAATATGACTTGTTTTGTAATTCAACAGGGAGATGACATGGCTTGCCATAAACTAACTTATAGGGGGACATTCCTAATGGAGTTTTAAATGCAGTCCTATATGCCCATAATGCTTCATCTAAGTGTAAGGACCAATCTTTTCTGTTTGGTCCAACCATTTTCTCAAGCATTCTTTTTATTTCCCTATTTGAAAGTTCAGCTTGTCCACTTGTTTGAGGGTGATAGGCAGTAGCAATCTTATGTTTCACTCCATATTTTGCAAGAAGATTTTCAATAAGTTTGTTGCAAAAATGTGAGCCTTCATCATTGATGATTGCTCTTGGAGTACCAAATCTTGAAAAAATATTTCTTTGGAGAAATTTGCTAACAGATTTAGCATCATTATTTGGTAGTGCTACAGCCTCAATCCATTTAGACACATAGTCTACAGCCACTAAGATGTATTCATTGCCAAAAGAAGGTGGAAAAGGACCCATGAAATCCATGCCCCAAACATCAAAAAGTTCTATTTCTAAAATATTAGTCCTAGGAATTTCATGTCTATTAGATATATTACCACTTCTTTGACATTTATCACAGGTTTTGACCATATAATAAGCATCCTTAAATAGAGTCGGCCAGAAATAACCTGATTGAAGTACCTTAGCTGCTGTTCTTTGGCTTCCAAAGTGACCTCCATATGGTGCAGCATGACAATGCCGGAGCACTGCTTGCTGTTCTTCTTCAGGAATGCATTTTCTCATGATTTGATCAGAACATATCTTGAATAGGTAGGGGTCATCCCAATAGTATTGTTTTACTATGTGGAAGAACCTTCTTTTTTGTTGATAGTTCATGTCACATGGTACAATTTTGCTTACAAGGAAGTTTACTATGTCTGCATACCATGGTGTTGAAACATGAGGTGTGGCCACACTGAGTGCAGAAACACTGGCTGTATTCATGGTAAGTGCTAGTAATTTCTCATCAGGGAAACTTTCCTTGATTTCTTCAATTGTACCTGCATTATTACTTTCAAGTCTAGAGAGGTGATCAGCCACTTGGTTCTCTACTCCTTTCTTATCTCTTATTTCAAGATCAAATTCTTGAAGTAACAGAACCCATCTTATTAGCCTAGGTTTTGCATCTTTTTTAGAAATTAGATACTTGATGGCAGAATGGTCAGTGTACACAATTACTTTGGTGCCTACCAAGTATGATCTAAATTTTTCAAAAGCAAAAACCACTGCTAATAGTTCCTTCTCTGTCACAGTGTAGTTCATTTGAGCCTCAATTAGTGTTTTGCTAGCATAGTATATGGTATGAAACACTTTGTTGTATCTTTGCCCTAGGACTGCTCCTACTGCAAAGTCACTAGCATCACACATGAGTTCAAAAGGCTTACTCCAATCTGGAGTGACTACAGCTGGTGCTGTAACTAAGGCCTTTTTTAGTTTTTGAAAAGCTTCTACACAAGATTCATCAAAATTAAAAGGTACATCATGTTGCAAAAGCATACACAATGGTTTTGAAATTTTTGAAAAGTCTTTGATAAATCTCCTATAGAATCCTGCTTGACCTAAAAAACTTCTAATCCCTTTGATTGTTGATGGAGGTGGTAGTTTCTCAATTACCTCTATCTTTTCCCTATCCACTTCAAGACCTTTTTTAGATATTTTATGACCAAGCACAATGCCTTCTTTTACCATGAAATGACATTTTTCCCAATTAAGCACTAAGTTAGTGTCTTCACACCTTTGAAGAATTTCTTCTAAGTTTGAAAGACACAATGAGAATGTTTCTCCAAAAACAGAAAAGTCATCCATGAATACTTCCATTGATTGCTCAATGAAGTCAGAAAAGATTGACATCATGCATCTTTGAAAGGTAGCAGGAGCATTACAAAGTCCAAAAGGCATCCTTCTAAAGGCAAAAGTGCCACAAGGACAAGTAAAGGTGGTTTTCTGTTGATTCTTAGGTTCAATTGCTATTTGATTGTATCCTGAATAACCATCTAAGAAACAATAGAATTCCTTTCCTGCTAACCTATCTAACATTTGATCTATAAAGGGTAAGGGGAAATGATCTTTCTTTGTGGCCTTATTGAGTTTTCTGTAATCCATACAGATTCTCCACCCTGTTACAGTTCTAGTAGGGATTAATTCATTATTTTTATTGGCTACAACTGTGACTCCACCCTTTTTAGGAACACATTGCACAGGACTAACCCATGCACTATCTGAAATAGGGTAGATAATACCAGCATCTAGCCATTTAATTATTTCCTTCTTAACAACCTCTTTCATTACTGTATTTAATCTTCTTTGCCCTTCTATGCTATTTTTAGAATTTTCTTCTAAAATTATCCTATGCATGCATGTTGAGGGGCTAATCCCTTTAATGTCAGACATTTGCCAACCTATAGCTTTTCTATGTTTTCTCAAGGTGTTAATTAAATCAAGCTCTTGTTCTAAAGATAGATCAGAAGCTATGATTACAGGAAAGGTATTATCCTCACCTAGAAAAACATATTTTAAATGCTTAGGTAGTTCTTTTAATTCTAGCTTAGGAGGTTGTTCAATAGAAGGTACATTTTCTTTAAGGTTGGGATCTTCTAAATTAAGAGATTCATAAGTTCTAACCCATACCTTAGGTGTAGCTTGTTCCTTGGGCAATATGCTTTCTTCAATAAATTTCTCAGCAGGCAATGCAGAAACATCAGGTGCTAGTGCATTGGCAAGGTGATCATACTGCTTGTGGAACTGCTTCTCTACCAAATGATCAAGTGAGATTGATGAACACTCTTCACTCTCCTCTGCAGGATACTTCAAAGCATTCAAGACATTAAATTTTACTTCTTGATCATTTACTCTCATGGTTAGCTCTCCTCTTTGCACATCTATTAGTGTTTTCCCTGTTGCCAAGAATGGTCTTCCAAGTATGACTGGCACTTCTTCATCTGCAATAAAATCAAGTATAACAAAATCTGCAGGAAACACAAATTTGTCAACTTGCACCAATATATCCTCAATAATTCCTTCTGGATATGCAATTGATCTATCTGCCAAAGATAGTGTCAATGTGGTAGGTTTTGCATTTCCAATCCCTAGCTTTGTGAAGATAGATTTGGGCATCAAATTGATGCTTGCACCTAAATCACATAATGCTCTTCCTGTATAGTACTTACCTATTGAAAAAGGGATTGTAAAGCTACCTGGATCCTTTAGCTTCCTTGGAATTTTATTTTGTAAAATCAGACTACATTCTTTTGACATGACAACAGTTTCAAATTCCCCTAATCTTCTTCTTTTAGAAAGCACATCTTTCATGAATTTAGCATAGTTTGGCATTTGTTGAAGTGCCTCTATCAAGGGAACATTGATATGCAATTGTTTTAAAACATCTAAAAATTTACTGAATTGCTTCTCCTCATGTATTTTTTTCAATCTTTGAGGAAAAGGAGGAGGAGGGTATTCTGGTACTAACCTTGGAGTAGGAGATGTAGGAACACCAGGTGTTTCTGCATCTTGAGAATTTTTTTCATTTTTATTTTTTTCTCCCTTCTTTGTACCTTCAAGCTCATATGGTTCTGTTAGATCCTTGCCACTTCTCAAAGATATGGCTTTAACTTGTTCCTTACCTTGCCTTTGTGAGGGTGAAGCTTCTGTGTTTGATGGCAAAGTACCTACTGGTCTTTGCTGCAAAGCAGTTGCTAATTGCCCTACTTGGTTCTCTAGGTTCTTAATTGATATATCATGAGCTTGCCTAGCAGTTCTAGTTTCACTAATGAATGATATAAGCAATTCTTCTAGAGAGTTGGCACTGGCAGGTGGGTTTGATCTTTGTTGGCTTTGAGGTAGGAATCCAGGAGGAGTACTTGGTGCAGGTGCACTTTGTGCAGGTGCATTAGAATTGTTCCACCTAAAATTTGGGTGGTTCTTCCATCCTGGATTGTAGGTATTAGAGTAAGGGTTGTTATTTTTATTGTAACCTACATAATTGACAGAGACAGGGTTGCTAGGACATTCTTCATATAGATGGCCTCCTCCACAATACACACAACTTGTAGTTCCTGGAGGGGCTTGTTCTATAGTTGCTGCAGTGTTTTCTTTAGGTGTTGCTACACTAGATGTAGGTGCACTAGTGCACTGTTTGATCAGATTGGTTAAAGTGGCTACTTGAGCAGATAGGGCTGATATATCATTAATCTCATGTACTCCAGAGGTTCTCTTTTGAGCACTTACCCTCTCAGTAGGCCAACTTGAACCATTTGTAGCAATTTTATCAATAAGATCACATGCTTCATTATAAGACATATTCAAAAGAACACCACCAGCTGATGCATCAAGCATCACTCTGGTTTGTGGTTCTAGACCATTGTAAAAAGTTTCCATTTGTATAATGACAGGTAAACCATGATGTGGACATTTTCTTAAAGTTCTTTCCATCTTTCCCATGCTTCAAACAATGATTCAAATTCTTTTTGCTTAAAAGATGTAATATCATGTCTCATCCTAGCATTTTTAATAGGAGGAAAATATTTGCTTAAGAATTTTTCAGCTAATTCATTCCATGTATGAATAGAATTGGGCTCCAGAGAATTTAGCCATGATTTTGCCCTATCTTTCAAAGAGTATGGAAATAACTTAAGCCTAAATGCATCCTCACTAATGCCAGGAATGATAAAGTTACTACAAACTTCTATGAATTGTTTTAAATGTTCATGGGGATCTTCATGTGGAGATCCACCAAATTGACCAATTGTTTGCAGCATTTGAAACATCATAGGTTTAAATTCAAAATGAACAACATCAATTTGAGGTCTAGCAATACTAGTTTGTATGTGCTGCTGGTCATATTGAGCATAGTCTCTCATAGGTCTATCTCTATCATTAATCATACCTATTGGTCCCATTTGAATGAATTGTTGTCTGTGATCTGGTTCACCTTCAGTTTGTTGATGTGAATTAGGTCCTCCTCTTACTGAGGCATCTTCACTGTGGTGAGACATTGTTCTGCAGTCTTGTTGTCTTTGTCTTTGTTGTCTTAGCAATCTCCTAAATCTTCTCTCAATTTCTGGATCACAATCAAATTCTGGTGGTCTATCTCTGGGCATAAACTAGTGTTTCCACACTGAGTGTTTCTGCACTAAGTGTTTCTGCACAGAAAACAGAATACCAGTAGTACTAATAAAACACTAAATTAACAATCTAAACAACAAAATTTTACTATAATCCCCGGCAACGGCGCCAAAAACTTGGTGTGGTTTATTATATGCAAGTATACATAGTCACACAAGTAATAAAGTGATAAGAAAGGTCGAACCCACAGGGATTATGTATTGTAAATTTTTGTAGTTCAAAGTGTACACTTAGTGTATCTACACTATTCAGTATTTTTTGTTTGGAGTTTTCAAAGAAAGTAAAATAATAATAAGCAATAAAATGTGTGAGAAATCAGTTGGAAAAAGTAGTTGAGATGTTTTCACCAAGTACTTTACTTCTAAATGTTTTAATGGAGTATGTAGTGTGGGAACACTGGATGTAGGTGCATCAGTTTGTGCCTTTCAGCACTTCTCTTCAGAGTTTCATTACAAGCTCTTATGATCTTTGTTTTTTTACAGTAAAGAAAGGTTTGTCAATTCCTCCCTTGCCTCCTAACAATGATCCAAGTTGCTAAATAGGTTCACTCTTGTAATTTTATTATCCTAAGAACTATGCTATCCTATGTCTAGGTTTTAGCATATATTTAACAAAGTTTCCTTTATTAAATACTTGTCCTTATTAACTCTTGAGTTCATAAATGTAGCCCATGTCTGCTGCTACAAGTTTTTACCTATTCTAAAGTGATCAATTCCAGAATAAGTTGAAAGAAGTATTATGCAAGAGTTTAAAGTGTTTACACTTCATAAACCATAATAACATATTTAGAAGTTCATTACAAGGTTAGAACATCTCAACTTAAGGGAATTTAGCTCATGTTACTCATGTTATAAAGCAAAGAATATGCAAAGAACATAAGTAAATGAATAATAAGGCAAAAGAACTTAAAAGAGTAAAGATTACTTGAATAGAAGATCTTTTGCATTAAGTTCCCAAGTTGAAGTACAACAAAGATTTCTTACACGAATTTCTTCAAAGTAGAAGTGAAGGGAATGGTTGTCAAGCACTTCCTCACCTTCCTCTCCTTAGAAACTTAAAATGAAAATAAACTAAACCTAAACTAAACTGAAAGATAAAAGAATTAAAGATGTGAAAGATGATTGTAGATAGTATATCTTTTTCTTGTGAAGGATTTGGCTTCTATTTATAGGCTTGAAAGCTTTCCTTTTGCAAGGGGTTTCCTTTGGCGCGAAAGATCAGCTGAGGAGACGAACATGGTCAGTTTGTTGACAACCAATCAAGCAAGCTGCACAGTTTTGGTCGCTTGCATGCATAACAAAAGAAGAGGTCCATTGGAGAAGTGCCACATGTCTTTTAGATAAGTTTGAGTCTTGCAACTTGATTTTTATGTGTATCGCCGACTTCAGCAAGTGGCTCAGCTCCAGGTGACTAGGCATGACGTCACTAATCAAGTGTGGAAGCATTGAAATGGTCTTTGGATGTTTTGGTATTAACTGCAGAATTTTAGCAGGTGTTGGCAGTGTTTCCACTCCTAGTGTTTCCACTCCTGGTGTTGGCAGTGTTCCCACTCCTGCAGTAGCTGCACTGAACAAAAACATCAAACCTAACAAGATTTGTGAATTTTGCCTAGATCTTTGCCCTTTATCCATTTGAATATTTAGAATGTTGTTCCTTGATAAATAAGCTATAAATATATATAAATGTTCTTGAAAATAAGCAATAACTCAAGCTTAATTGTATGAATAACTCTATATAAAATAGAGTTATCACTGACCGACGTGGGTGTGGTACCTGAAGACACTCTGACGTCCAAGTTAGTATAGTGAATTGTATGGTGATATGAGGAATGAGAGCTTACCTGGGGGTGCAAGGAGGTGAAAGTATTTAGTGAGCCGGGGGAGGTGATCTCGCACTGTCGGATGCGAGTTGATCATGGCCCTTGTCTTGGGCGTGGCACAGATTATGATCCGTGCCAGGAGGCGGAAACTCCCTCATGACTTGCTCTCGCTTGTGCCAGGGCTGAGATACATGGTGTGGTCTTTTAAAGTCGGCCCAAAGTGGAGGTAGGTCCGGAACAGAAACGCTACTCAACTAAGTACTTAGTCTTTTCGATTGTTAACAATTTCCAATTCTTTTGTTCCTCTATCACACACTTTCTCTCTCTATTGGCCTTTTATTTTCAGCCGAGTTTCTCCACTCTCACAAAATATTTTACTAGTGTGTCTCTATGAGAATATAAATTCAAGGGTTAATTATGTTTTTGGTCCCAATAAATTTTAACTTTTTTGGTTTTAGTCCCTTAAAAAAAGTTCACCTAATTTTGGTTTCCAAGTTTAATTTTAACAGTTTTAGTCTCTCATGATTTTTAATATGTTTCATTAGCTTTTGTAGCGTTCTTTTGACCTTTTATAATTTTTAATAAAAGTATTGAAGTGTTATTATAAGTCACAAGGGACTAAAACCGATGAAAAAATTAAAACTTAAAAGACCAAAAGTAGGTGAAACTTTTTAAAAAAAACTTAAATTTTATATAGACCAAAAATATACTTAACCCAAATTTCAATAATACCCCTCTGCTAAGAAAGTGAATATCTTATAGAAGAAAGTGCGAGAAAGGTTATATTAGATTAATTATAGTTTTTGATCAGATCGAAAAAAATTGTTAGGAAACAGATGTATTGGTAAATTGAAAAAGAAATTTAGTCCAATGTATAGTTTTTTTGTTGTTGGATTATCTTGAAGATTATCTCAACCACACATCAATTTATATTAATCACATTTATTTACTTTTTTGGCAAAATTTTCTCCGAGGTCCTTTAACCTATTTTGAATATCGGGTAAATTCTTTAAGTTTTTTTTATTT
The DNA here is from genome assembly GCA_039519185.1 of Astragalus membranaceus. Lineage (NCBI taxonomy): Eukaryota > Viridiplantae > Streptophyta > Magnoliopsida > Fabales > Fabaceae > Astragalus > Astragalus membranaceus. The sequence continues at coordinate 23,645,143 of CM076852.1, forward strand.
AGGTCTTTTATCTCTTAAAACATGTACACCGGTTTTCTCTTTTCATCATCTCTGTTCAAAAATGTGACATGTCCGTATCGTGAATGATGTGGCTGTAACGGTGTCAGGTATTGTTCGTCGTGGTGACTCATCAATTTTAACTTTTTTTAAAAGTCAATTGCTGTTAATCTTCTTCCTCATGAACATGAACATGAGCCCTAAGGATATCCCCAAATTTCAATCTCCAACAAATCAGTTAACTAACGAAGCAACGAGTATCAACTATCTCTTTAAGAAACTAAAGGGCGGGTCAAATTACCAAATTGCACATTTAGATTTTTGCTTTTTGAGGGCAAATTTGTAAATTCATAATTATTGTATATTACATTTTTATTTTTGTGGGACCCAATTTCTCCCATTATCTCCTAAATTTTTTTTATCTCACATTTAAAACTCACTTTTTGATCTATCTATCTATTTAATCAATACACTAATCATCAACTATCTTCAATTATCATTGTCAAAAAAAACTATCTTCAAGTATTTACTTATCAACTATCAACTATCTATTTAATCAACTCAATCACTACCAAAAATACCAAACTATCCATTTAAAAAATATTGGATGGGAAAATATTTTTACCATTATAAATGGATATTTTGTTTTTTTATAAATCTTTTTTTATCTTTTATATTTTATTTTTTACTTTCAACGGGTAAACATTACATGTTGTTGCTATGATTTCATTACTGTTAATTTTTTATAGTGGAACATTACATATTTTCAGAATGATTATCTTATATTATGCCTTTGAGATAAAACGGGAAAATGTTACATGTTAGTAATAAGTTTTTACTGATAAAATATATTTCGTAATGATCAAAAATGTCAAAGAATATCATGTTACTAAGAATATGATGTTACTCGTGTGTATGCACGAGTATATTTCTAGTTGTTATTAACTCTATTACCGTTGGTACTTGTCGAGAGGTAGATTCATTGTCCAATAGTTCTTCAACGAAGCGGAAGAAACGAAACAAAAAAATGTTTTTCTAAACAGATTCTAAATTAAAAAAAAACGTCTTTCTAATCCGATTGAAAATTATTTGACTGGGTTGATTGTATTTTAGTCATTCTTTGTTTCATTTATAATCCGTAGAATGATAATTTGTGTATTTATTTTGTTTCAACCAATAAAATATGACTAGAAATTCATGGCTTCCAATGTAAAAGAGAAAGACTTTCTAGTTTCAGTCAGTAAATTCATGGTTTCATCATTTGGAAGTAGTCCACTGTCGATGGTATTGTTTGCTACCATAAGCCACTGTAGATCAGACGGGTGATGATTTCGCAAGGACTTATTTTGCTGTGGAATGTCTCGGGGCAATGGATAGGGGATCCAAATATTTATGATCATTGTCCTATATGGCTTCTTCGTTCTTGCAAGGATTGGGGGCCTAAACCATTTCGCTTCATCAATGGTTGGCTTAAACACAAAGAATTTATTCCGTTTGCCCACAAGTGTTGGGATAGTTTTGAGGTTCATGGAAACAAGGCTTATGTAGTGAAAGAGAAATTGAAAAGATTAAAAGGGCAGCTACGTGTTTGGAATAATGAGGTGTTTGTTGTGCTTGATTTGAATATTGAACAGGTGGTTAGAGAGATTAATGCTTTTTATCAGGCTCTTGGGGATGCTTTCGATACGGATGTTTTGATGCGAAGGAAAGAGGCGACAGTTAAGTTTTGGAAGGATATTCGCTTGAAAGAAAATTTGTTGTACCAGAAATCTAGAGCTAGAGGGATCAAAGAGGAGATTCTAACTCAAAATACTTTCACTTTCTTTTGAAATTTAGAAGAAGTAAGAACAACCTGACTTTATTAGATGCGAATGGGGTGTTGTTAGATGAGGTGGAGGAGGTGAAGTTCTTGGTTAAATGTCATTTTGAGGAGTGCTTTGATGAGCCTATTCAAGACTGCCCAACTCTTGGTGGGTTGAATTTTTCGCAAATTACTCAGTGTGACAACGATCTGTTGAGGGCGCATTTCACGGAAAAGGAAATAAAGGTGGAAGTGTGGATTTGTGATGGTGATAAGGGCCCGGGACCGGAGGGATTCAATTTGTGTTTTTTCAAGGATTGTTGGTAGATTGTCAAAGGTGATATTTTTACTTTTTTCAATGAATTTTACCGTAAGGCTTCTTTACCTAAAGCGGTTTCGGCATCTTTTGTTACCATTATTTCTTAGAATGATCATCCTCAAAGTTTAGGGGAATATAGACCTATTTGCTTGATCGGTAGCATCTACAAAATTCTGGAAAATGTGTTAGCTAATAGGCTAAAGAAAGTTCTCCCAAAGGTAATTTCAAATTTTCAATAAGCTTTTTTGGGAGGAAGAAATATTTTAGATGGGGTGTTGGTGGTGAATGAAGTTGTTGATCTAGCTAAGAGAACAAATGAAGAGTGTTTGCTTTTTAAAGTGGATTTTGAGAAGGCGTGTGACTCTATATCATGGAACTTCTTAGTATATATGATGGAGAGAATGGGCTTTAGTGTGGAGTAGATTCGGTGGATGAAGGCTTGTGTTTGTTCTAGCTCCTTGTCGGTGTTTGTCAACGGTAGTCCTATGAAGGATTTTGACATTAAAAGAGGTCTTTGTCAGGGGATCTTCTTTCTCCTTTTTTTTGATAGTTGCTAAAGGTTTGTCGGGTATGATGTCAAAAGTGGTTGCGAATGGGTCATTTATCGATTTTAAGGTAAATGACAATCTTCATTTATCTACTTTACAATTTGCTGACAATACTATCTTGATTGGGTAACCTTCTTGGGATAATCCTTGGAACATCAAAACTATTTTAAGAAGCTTCGAACTTGTTTCGAGTTCGAAAGTTAATTTCCACAAGAGACAACTTATAGGGTCTTCCGTTTAAGTTTTTGGGAATTCCCATGAGGGCTAATCCTAGGCGGAGCTCAACTTGGAAACCCGTGTTAGAGAAGCTTCGCAACAAATTGGCTTTGTGGAAGGGGCGTAATCTATCCATCGAAGGTCGGGTAACTCTTATGAATTTGTTCTTCAGTAGCATTCCACTTTATTTTTTCTCGTTTTACAAGGCATTGAAGACGGTGATTAATGCTATGATTAAGATTCAAAGGAATTTCCTGTGGGGCATAAATGATGAGGCGCACGATATGTATTGGGTGGCTTGGGGCAAGGTGTGTATACCCAAGGTATAAGGAGAGCTTAGTATTAAAAATATTGAATTGTTTAATATTGCTCTTTTAGCTAAGTGGAAGTGGCGTATTTTATCCGGCGATGGTGCTTTTTGAAGGGGTATTCTTTCATATGGATATGGGGACTTATCATCTTGTTTTTTCAATGGTTCTCATGCTTCAAAGGACGACTAGATTCTTTGTGGTGGTGAGACCTTAAGTTTGTGGGTAATGATCGTTTGACGCGGGGTTGGTTTGGGAGATGTGTTAGAAGGGAGTTGGGGAATGGTCATGGGGTTGATTTTTGTCATCATCATTGGATAGGGCAAAGACCCTTGAAATTGGAGTTTGCTGATTGTTTTGAAGGTTGTTCTTTCCAGAATGCGAAGTTGGCGGACATGAGATTGAGGCACAATAATCTTTGGGTGTGGAAGACTCCTTTGAACGACGCACATGATCTTCAAGAAAATGAGGAGATCAGAATTTTATGTGACATTTTGAGTGAGGTTAGCGCCTTTAATGGAGTGGATGATTTTTGGAGTTGGATCATTAACTCAAGCAAAAGTTTTTCTATAAAATCCTGTTACAACCATTTAGTGAAGGTCTCCTTGGTGGAGGAAGAGGAGATCAGTTGGTTAGATGTAGTCAAAGCTATGTGGAAGACCTCAATCCCATCGAAGATTTTGATTTTTGGTTGGAGACTTCTGAATGCGTCTTTACCGGCCCGTGACTTGTTATTAAAATGTCATATGATTCATTCGGAGGAATCGACTTTATGTCCTTTTTGCAACGAAAACAGAGAAGATATTCAACACTTGTTCATGGAGTGCAACTTGTCTAAAAGGGTGTGGCATGATGTTGAGAGGTGGTTGGACATTCCAACGCCTCCTTCAATATTGTTTCTCAACATTATCTATGATTTGGTGATTTGTGCAAAGGTAAAAAGGCAAAGAGAGTTAAATTTTTACTATGGTTGGCAACTTGCCGGTGCATTTGGTTAACTCAAAATGACGCTATTTTTAAGGGAGAAGAGACCAAGCTCGAATCTATTGTGAACAACATTATTTGTATCTCTTGGAGCTGGTTTGTGTATGGGGTGGGAAGATACTGTAGCTTTGTTTATCTTCCTAGTGGAATAACGCATTCACATTTATTAACAATTGCTTATCAAAAAAGCCTGGTTATTAAATCCCCGTAAATCATTTATATTTCGTGAGAAGACCCTCATGTCTTTGGTTATATGGAAATAAATAAGAGAAATACTTTTTCGTACGAAATGAAAAGTAAGACTCCCCTTATTAAGATTTCATGCTTATTTCGTGAGAAGACCCTCATGTCTTTGGTTATTTGGAAATAAATAAGAGAAATACTTTTTCGTACGAAATGAAAAGTAAGACTCCCCTTATTAAGATTTCATGTTGCTGGGTGTTGAGTTACAAAAGCCAAAATTATACATTATTTTCTTACATTTCGCACGCTTTTCATCGTACCAAATAGTATCGCCCAAAAAATAAACTCCTGGTTCACTGGGAAGATGATTGAGTTTTTTATTTTTATTAAAAAAGGATTAAAATTAATGACTCGTCTGCAACGTAACGATGTATCCAACACCGTTACAACCACATCATCCATATAACGAACATGTCCGTATTTTTGTAACGGTGGATGGGAAAGAGGAAAATAGTATACACGTCTTAAGAGTTAAAGGGCCTAAACGAGGAGAAAAAAACTAAAAAGACTAACCTGGTATTAAAAAATAACTTAAAAGATTCCGGGAACAATTTTGTCAATTTTTTTATACTTTCCTTACACTTGTGACATATAACCATGAAAGTAAATTATTTTTACATGAATTATAGTGTGAGAAAATTTATAATACATGAATTATATAGTTTACTGTATAGATCATACAAGTGATTAATGTTTGTCACTCGTGAATGAGTCAAAAGATGTCACTTTATGAGTCATCGATATTCAGAGGATTTATGAAAGATAGAAACATTTGCTCTGAATCTATTAACTTGTTTTAAAAAATTGTTTTTAACAGTCAATTGATCCTAAAAGTGATATCAAAAAATCTTTTGATACTATATATCGGAACTTCTTAGTTCAAGCTCTCGCAGCTGTTGAATTTAATGATACATTTTGTTCACTCGGCTAAGCCCACTTTTTCTGTTAATGGCTCTGCTCTTTGGCTGAAGATGTTCTTAGTAGAGGCATCTCCAAATTTGTGATCTGATGGTAAGCTTCAGCTTATGGAAGGCCCCAAAGGTTGCCTATGCCAAGTCATGTTTTATATGCTGATGATACTATGAATTTTTGTAGAGCTCTTAAAAAGAGTCTTTCTAGTTTATTGGATCTCTTTTCCTCTTATGATCAAGTCTCAGGCCATGTTATTAGTAAAGAGAAATTTAAGTTTTTCACTAGCACCATGTCCCCCTCTCGAATCACTGCCATCTCAGCTTTGCTTGAGTTTTCTAAGGGTTAATTCTATCCCTTTTAATTATCTTCTTGTCTCTTTATTCAAAGGAAAGCCTCGAAAAATTCATTTACTACCTATTGCAGATAGAATTAAACCTAAGTTATCCTCCTGGAAATGTTCATTTTTATCTATTATGGGTAGAGTTCAACTGGTAAATTCTGTCATTTTGAGCTTTTTAGTTTACAACTTTCGTATATTTGCTTGACCTGCTAACCTCCTCAATACTAGGAGAATTGTTGTTGTTGCTTGGAATAAGGTGTACAAACTGTTTAAAGAAGGTGGATTGGGTTTGAGGTCTATCAAAGTAATTAATAGTGCTGGTATGTTAAAGCTTGCGTGGAATTTCATCTCTACCAACATACAATGGGCTCTTTTTTTGAAAGCAGGAGTCTATAAAAATAACAAGCTGGTGAATTATTTGGCTTGGATTTAAATCTTGTATTTATGTGATTCTTGAGCATTCAACTAGGAAGCTAGGGAAAGCTATTTAGGATAAATTTTTGTACTGACTCTTGGCTCTTTAGGCCTATTGTGGATATTATTTTTATACATTCTAATCTTCACAAGGACCCTAAAGCTACTCTGAGTGATTTTATAGTGAACGACGGAAGGTTCATCCCTGTGGATCTCATTAATCATTTCCCTCAACTTCATTCTGAAATTCAGGAAATGGTTATTCCCACTGTTCTGTTGGAGGATAAGTTGATGTGAGATTGCTCTAATTCAAGAAACTTGACTTTCAAGGATTCTTTTCTCTTCCACAATCCTGCTGGACGGGTTGCTCCTTTGACCAAGATAGTTTGAAAAAAAATTATTCCACCTTTTAAATCTTTTATTCTTTGGAGGGATCTTCATAGTAAAATGCCAACAGATGATCAACTTCAGATTAGAGGTTGCACCTGCATTGTTTCTATTTGTAGTCTTTGTGGTAGTGATTTAGACACTTCTAAACAACTCCTCATTGCCTACCCATTTGCCAAGCATATTTGGAATTGGCTTGGAGGTATCGTGAGCATGCATATTGATACTTCTTCTTTTCAGAGCATTTTAACATTAACTTCTCATGGTTAGAGCCCTCAGTTGAGTGATATTGTATCTGCTGCAAGAATCATACTAGATTTGATAATTATATAATCCCCTTACACTCAGCTATCAATTTAATTATTTCCAATGTAGCTTTGGCTAGAATTGCCTCTAAATCTATAATGTCTTCCTCTGTTGCTAAGTTTATGATTATAAAGGCCTTCAATATATTGGTAGTTACAGAAATTCTTCAAACATCAAAGAGGTTATTTGGATTCCCGCTTCTCCTTATAAAATAAAGTGTAATACAGATGGTGCTGCTAAAGGTTGTTTTGGTCTAGCTGTTTGTGGTGGTATTTTTAGAGAAAGAAGTTTTGCTATCGTTGGTTATTTTTCTGCCTCCATTAGCAACAGCTCTGCACTTCATGCTGAAATTATTGGAGCTGTGTTGGCTATATAGATGGTTTTTGATAAAGGTTCGAAGTTTTTGTTGTTAGAATGTGGCTCTCAATTAGTGGTTTCTACTTTCAAGAATTGCAAAGTACTTCCTTGGAAGCTTAGAAATAGATGGAATAATTGTTTATACTTGACTAGATAGATGAACTTTGTTTGCATTCATATTTATAGAAACGGTAACACCCGAGCTGATAAAATTGCAAGTCATAGAACTAATTTAAGTGATTTTGTTTGGTGGGATCTTATGCCAAGCTTTATTGCTGAGAATTTTTCCAAGAATAGGTTACGCTTGGCTAGCTATAGATTTTTGCTAATTTCTTTCTTGGGATTAGTGTTCTTCCTTTTGATGGATTGGGCTTTCCTTTTGCTTCCTATTTTTGGGGCTGCATTTGGTTCCAACCTGGTCGGGACGAGAGTCATTATAGTAATGATTTTGTATACCTCTATAGGACTATTTTTATTTTCTTCTAGTTACATATTTATTTATTGGTCTAGTCCCCCCATGTTTTCTGTTTCTTTTTTCTTTTTTTTTTATCAATAAAATTTAGGGGGAGTACTCTTTTTCCTTCTTGATGTTTTTCTCCTAAGGAGGATTTTGAATCAGAAGATTTTAATGAGTCTCCATATCCCTTTCTTTTGCTAAAAAAAGTAAGATTATTGTGTTATTGGACTCTTGATGGTAACTTATAAATACTTAATTATACATGAGCTTCTTTGCCCCAATTTCATTTTCTGAAACACTTTCTATATTGGAAGAGTGAAAGGCGCAAACTACTCTCACACACACACACACCTCATCCCCCAACAAGGAATACACTCATAATTTATGTTCGATGCAGAGATGAAATGTTGTTGAGAGAGTTTACATAGCACCCTAACTTGTCCGGTGTACAAATAACAATGGTAACGCATGTGTTGCCACGTTACACAAACCGATATTTCAACCAATATTTGCTAACTTCTACATGTTGGAAGTCCTAGGAGGAGACTTTTCTCACAAGTCGGCTCCATCTCAGCATGTGCAACCGACTTGCGGGGCTACTGTTCCGGATCAAACTATTAGCTAGATAATAAGCCTAGGAGTCCAATTGCAAGCTACCCCAATATTTAGGGGCTTTTAGGGTGAGCCCAGTTGCATCACTCTATATACCAACTTACACTCCAAAAAAAGGTATGTTTTCTTCACTCCTCTCATATGCTCCATCTCTATTATAGACTGACTTGGATGTAAGAGCACTTGTAGGTAGTGGCCACCCATATTTCTAATTGGAGCTCGGAGCACCGCCAGACTATCCTCATCACCACCGCCGTGAGGGATACTCCTTGAGTTACGCTTGGAACACTTATATCATTAGAAAATTTCAATGTGATTTTTTGCTGGGACGATTAATCATTGGTAATGCCTTATTAGCTTATGAATTTTTTCATCATGAGGCAAAACTAAAGTCAGGAAGGAATGTGAGAGATTAAAGTTGAATACGTCACAGTAAATATGATCGCTTTGGGTGGAATTTTTTGATTGAAGTTTTTCAGCCTATGGGTTTTTCTAAAACATGGTAAAGCTTGTAGATGATAACCTCATTTTTTGAAGGGATTCTCTTCAAGTTGCTTAGACCATTTGAGGAGATCTTAATACTCATCAATCTGCTTATGGGGCTACCTACTTTTGTTGGTAGGTCTAAGCAACAACTATTCAATTTTGTCCAAGACAAGGTGTGGAAGAAGTACAAGGGTTGGAAAGAAACATTTTTAACAACTGCAAGGAGAGAAGTTTCGATCAAACTGGTGGTTCAAACAATTCCCACGTATGTGATGAGTTATTTTCTACTTCTGATGGATTTGTGAGAGCACCTTGAAAGCATGATTAATAAGTTCTGATGGGGTAGCAAACAAGGTAGTGTATCATTCATTGGATTAAATGAGAGACATTATGTAAGGAACAAAAGAAAGGTGGGATGGGATTTAGAGAATTCCATGATTTTAACCTTGCAATATGGTCTAAACAAGGGTGGCGTGTCTTGCATAATGGTGATTTGTTGATCTCACAATGTTTGAAAGCATGGTATTTTTCTAGACCCAAAATCTTGCAATCTCATTTGGATATTATTGAAAAAGTTGATATTTGGAGTGTAGGGGATGATCAGGATATTATTTGTATACATTCTAATCTTCACAAGGATCCTAAACCTACTCTGAGTGATTTTATAGTGAACGGTGGAAGGTTCATCCCTGTGGATCTCATTAATCATTTCCCTCAACTTTATTCTGAAATTCAGGAAATTGTTATTCCCACTATTCTGATGGAGGATAAGTTGATGTGAGATTGCTCTAATTCAAGAAACTTGACTTTCAAGGATTCTTTTCTCTTCCACAATCCTGTTGGACGGGATGTTCCTTTGACCAAGATAGTTTGAAAAAAAAATTATTCTACCTTTTAAATCTTTTATTCTTTGGAGGGCTCTTCATAGTAAAATGCCAACAGATGATCAACTTCGGATTAGAGGTTGCACCTTCATTGTTTCTATTTGTAGTCTTTGTGGTAGTGATTTAGACACTTCTCAACAACTCTTCATTGCCTACTCATTTGCCAAGCATATTTGGAATTGGCTTGGAGGTATCGTGAGCATGCATATTGATACTTCTTCTTTTCAGAACATTTTAACATTAACTTCTCATGGTTAGAGCCCTCAGATGAGTGATATTGTATCTGCTACAAGAATCATACTAGATTTGATAATTATGTGATCCCCTTACACTCAGCTATCAATTTAATTATTTCCAATGTAGCTTTAGCTAGAAATGCCTCTAAATCTATAATGTCTTCCTATGTTGCTAAGTTTATGATTATAAAGGCCTTCAATATATTGGTAGTTACAGAAATTCTTCAAACATCAAAGAGGTTATTTGGATTCCCGCTTCTCCTTATAAAATAAAGTGTAATACAGATGGTGCTGCTAAAGGTTGTTTTGGTCTAGCTGTTTGTGGTGGTATTTTTAGAGAAAGAAGTTTTGCTATCGTTGGTTATTTTTCTGCCTCCATTAGCAACAGCTCTGCACTTCATGCTGAAATTATTGGAGCTGTGTTGGCTATATAGATGGTTTTTGATAAAGGTTCGAAGTTTTTGTTGTTAGAATGTGGCTCTCAATTAGTGGTTTCTACTTTCATGAATTGCAAAGTAGTTCCTTGGAAGCTTAGAATAAGATGGAATAATTGTATATACTTGACTAGATAGATGAACTTTGTTTGCATTCACATTTATAGAAAGGGTAACATCCGAGCTGATAAGATTGCAAGTCATAGAACTAATTTAAGTGAGTTTGTTTGGTGCGATCTTATTCCAAGCTTTATTGCTGAGAATTTTTCCAAGAATAGGTTACGCTTCGCTAGCTATAGATTTTTGCTAATTTCTTTCTTGGGATTAGTGTTCTTCCTTTTGATGGATTGGGCTTTCCTTTTGCTTCCTATTTTTGGGGTGCTGCAAATGATTGTTAATGGCTTTGGTTCCAACCTGGTCGGGACAAGTCATTATAGTAACGATTTTGTATACCTCTATAGGACTATATTTATTTTCTTCCAGTTACATATTTATTTATTGGTCTAGTCCCCCATGTTTTCTGTTTCTTTTTTCTTTTTTTATCAGTAAAATTTAGGGGGAGTACTCTTTTTCCTACTTGATGTTTTTCCCCTAAGGAGGATTTTGAATCAGAAGATTTTAATGAGGCTCCATATCCCTTTCTTTAGCAAGAAAAAGTAAGATTATTGTGTTATTGGACTCTTGATGGTAACTTATAAATACTTAATTATACATGAGCTTCTTTGCCCCAATTTCATTTTTTGAAACACTTTCTATATTGGAAGAGTGAAAGGCGCAAACTACTCTGTCTCACACACACACACCTCATCCCCCAACAAGGAATACACTCATAATTTATGTTCGATACAGAGATGAAATGTTGTTGAGAGAGTTTACATAGCACCCTAACTTGTCCGGTGTACAAATAACAACGGTAACGCATGTGTTGCCACGTTACACAAACCGATATTTCAACCAGTATTTGCTAACTTCTATATGTTGGAAGTCCTAGCTAGGAGGAGACTTTTCTCACAAGTCGGCTCCATCTCAGCATGTGCAACCGACTTGTGGGGCTACTGTTCTTGATCAAACTATTAACTAGATAATAAGCCTACGAGTCCAATTGCAAGCTACCCCAATATTTAGGGGCTTTTAGGGTGAGCCCAGTTGCATCACTCTATATACCAACTTACACTCCTAAAAAAGGTATGTTTTCTTCACTCCTCTCATATGCTCCATCTCTATTATAGACTGACTTGGATGTCAGAGCACTTGCAGGTAGTGGCCACCCATATTTCTAATTGGAGCTCGGAGCACCGCCAGACTGTCCTCATCACCACCGCCGTGAGGTATACTCCTTGAGTTACGCTTGGAACACTTATATCATTAGAAAATTTCAATGTGATTTTTTGCTGGGACGATTAATCATTGGTAATGCCTTATTTGCTTATGAATTTTTTCATCATATGAGGCAAAACTAAAGTCAAGAAGGAATGTGTGAGATTAAAGTTGAATACGTCAAAGTAAATATGATCGCTTTGGGTGGAATTTTTTGATTGAAGTTTTTCAGTCTATGCGGTTTTCTAAAAAATGGTAAAGCTTGTAGATGATAACCTCATTTTTTGAAAGGATTCTCTTCAAGTTGCTTAGACCATTTGAGGAGATCTTAATACTCATCAATCTGCTTATGGGGCTACCTACTTTTGTTGGTAGGTCTAAGCAACAACTATTAAATTTTGTCCAAGACAGGGTGTGGAAGAAGTACAAGGGTTGGAAAGAAACATTTTTAACAACTGCAAGGAGAGACATTATGTAAGGAACAAAAGAAAGGTGGGATGGGATTTAGAGAATTCCATGATTTTAACCTTGCAACATTGTCTAAACAAGGGTGGCGTGTCTTGCATAATGGTGATTTGTTGATCTCACAATGTTTGAAAGCATGGTATTTTTCTAGACCCAAAATCTTGCAATCTCATTTGGATATTATTGAAAAAGTTGATATTTGGAGAGTAGGGGATGATCATCTAATTCGTATATGGGAGGATAATTGGCTCTTTTATCAAAATGGATACAAGATATGATCTCCTAAACCTCCTAATTGTAATATTTTATTTCTCTCGGATCTCATACATCAGGATATTCGGTGTTGGAATGTTCCTTTAATTAATGAAATGCTTCTCCTTTTGAAGATCAACAAATTCTTCAGTTGCCACATTCATTCTCTCAGTTACAAGATGAGTTTGTGTGGGGTACTTCACAGTCTGCTATTTTTCTGTGAAAGGTTGGTATCGATTCTTAAAGGCAAGGTGTAAAGTAGATGCCTCTCAGAATTCAACGCATGATACATGCAAATATACCTGAAAAAATTATCTTTCTAAAATGTAATCAGTTGTGACCCATTGTACATTTTTTGGAGGCAACATAATGAGAGAATTTCACATCTCTTTATGGAGTGTTATTGGTCAAAGCAAATGTGCCTTGCTTCCCCTTTAGGTGTGGTTGGTTAATTCACATGATTCCAAGTACATATCATTTCGAGAGTCGTTGGAAAGAAATACTATTGATGCATCTAAGGATGTTATAGTACCTGTGTTGGCCTTGTGTTACGAAATATGGTGTGCTAGAAATAAAAATTGTTTTGAGAAGACTAATGTTGATGTGACTACCATTGATCAAAAGGCACAGAGATTTATCTCTTCTTTTAAATCCTGGTTCCATTTTCAGTTTTTTTAGGCTAAATTAATAAGGCTACAAATGTGAACACAAATGGAGTTTTCACATTGTAACAGGTTCTGTTGCAGCAGAAACAAAGTCTTTTGCCTACGTTGAAAAAATGGAAGCATTCCCACTTCACGTTGACAAATTGTGAAATTTTCCATTTCACATTAAGTTGTGTTGTCTCAGAGCAGCTGCTAATTTAAGACTTTAATTGACATTGTGCGGTTTTCCTTTTCTCATACAAGATCAGATCCTGTACTAAAAAAAATACCAGATCAGATTCAAAAAAAATTGAATCTATCTCTGGTCTTCTTTCTTTCTCTCTTCATACCATCTTCCTTTCACTTCCCCTTCTCCCTAAAAACGTTTATTCCTCCTTCCTTCTTTCTTCAATCTAGCTTCCATTCACTGCTTGCTTCATTTTTCTCCCTCCCAGCAACCACACCTTCTTTGTTAGAATTTCAAAGGTAAATCTAAAAGTTGCAGCAGCTTCTATTTCGTTTTCATCTTCATCTTCTCCTCTGTTAGAAATTTGTGTTAATGCTACATTAGTACCATTTCGTTTTACGGCTTTTCATTTCGTATTTCTGAAGAATTTCCCGTTCATCTTCTCCCCGTTTGCATTTCGTTAGGGTTTCGTTTCCCCCTCTCCATTTCGTGTCCCCTTTCCTCTGAACTCCACATTTCATCTTCTAACTGTTTTCGTTTTTTCAGGTACAATCGCAAACTAACAAAGGAGACAACAAATCTTTGAACTGGTAACCTCTTGTGGGATCGTCGTGTAAACTCGTAGAATCGTTAAATCGCAGCGATGCAGATGAATCTTTGAAGCGGTGTGTGACGCTCATGTTTGCGGGCCGGGTCCTTGACCTGGTTGGATGCCTTTTCGAAGCGTGTTGCGAAACGTGTTGTTTTTTCTTTTTGGTGAATGAAACGTGTTGTTTTTATTAGGAACGGATCTTTTTTTCTTGATACAATTAATTTTCCCCAATTTTTAATCTTTCCATAATTCCCATTAATCCTAAATTAAGCCTATAAATATGCAAATCAAATTTCACTCTCTCACACTCTGAATTTGAAAATTGAAACGTGTCTTTTTTTCTGATACAGTTAATATTCCCAACTTGAAAGAAATCCCCATGATTCCATTACTCCTAAAATTTAGCCTATTAATATGCAAATCAAATATCACTCTCTCACGCTTTGTTCTGGCTTCTCACTGTTTTCATTTTTTCAGTACAATCGCAAGCTAACAAAGGAGACAACAAAGGTAACACTATTTTTGTTTTCTCAAGTTCCTTTGCAATATGTATGCTGAATCTTATTGGTTTTATTCCCTGTTCGTTAGAATCTGCTCCCTTAATTGGTTTCCTATTTCTCTCAGTTGCTGATTGTTTTATAATTGTTAAATTTTTGTGCATTTGTAGGATCTGATCTTTATGCAGTTAGATTAGCCTTCTTACATGTAAGTTGGATTGTCAGAACAAGAAATGATGTGCTATATATCTTGATGATATGCTATCTTAGTTTTCTTTGGGTGTCTATTTGTGCAAATTGCATCAATAACATCATAGCCCAGGTTTGGAGATACAATTAAATTTTTTGAGTCATTCTTGAGCAAGATATGTTTAGTAATTGTGTATACAAAGAGGTCTTTCATACTTTATAACCATTTGTAAATAGTCAGTGAAACAATAATTTGGCCACAAACTTTCACCTGGCAAATGGCAAAGTAACTATTGAATGATAATATATGATTTATAGTTTTTTTTTAAACAGTGCATGGTTATGAGTTATTGGCAGGAATAATGAATGATATTGTTTTTTCTTAATTGATGTAGTAATATTTTGAGGGGAACTATGATCTGGTGAAGTTCATAAAGTTGGTGCAGCAAGCAGGTCTTTATGTTAATCTAAGGATCGTTCCCTATGTGCTGAGTGGAATTTCGGGTTTCCCTGTTTGACTGAAGTACATTCCTGGTATCATCTTTAGAACAGACAATGGCCCATTTAAGGCAAGATTTCAATCATCCTTTATACCTTAAGAAATGATAAAAAAATATATTATTTTTTTATTTTCATTGAGGTTATGGGAATACCTTCTAATTTCTTATGATTTTTGCATTGACACGACGAAGTTAGAAATGCAGAAGTTTACCACAAAGATTGTTGATATGATGAAAGCAGAAAGGTTATATGAGTCTCAAGGAGGTCCAATAATTCTATCTTAGGTAGACTAAAATGTGTTGTTGGATCCACTTTTGCTTTATATTATCTTGTAGATTTTATTTATTTGTTGACGAGAGTTGAGATGTGTACTGACTATTGAAACTACTACCCTTTGTTCTTATGATTTTCGACATATTGAAAATGAATATGGACATGTAGAGTATAAACTTGGTGCTCCTGGTTAATCCTACACCAAGTGGGCAACACATATGGCTATAGGATTTGGTACCGGGGTTCCATGGATCATGTGCAAGTAAGATGATGCTCTTGATCCTGTTGTAAGTTCAGCTGAAGTGTCTCATATTTGATAGGGACATATTTGATATTTTCTTTTATGTCTCCAAGGACTTCATATGCACCTATGTTAAATTCATTCATACTTCGTTAAATTCATTCATCCTTTGTTAAATTCATTCATACTAAATATGAAGAACTTCATATATTTTGTATACATTGATTCATACTATGTTACATAGAGCTTTGATTTTGTAGCAAAATCAGTAGATTTAGGAGCAAACCAACCATGTATAGAGTATTGAACTCTATACATCATTTCGGAACTTTATTCGTCAAATTTGTGGCAAATTACATAGACCTTGAGTTCAACACTCTATTCTCCATTTCTTGAGTTCAACACTTTATTCATATTGTGTGTTTAGTTGGTCCACAATAATATTATTATAGTTTATTATGTAACTCTACTTATTAGGAAATATAATATATTTGGCTTTTTTCATAAACACTTATTATTATTACATCACCTTTGTAAACATATCTAAACACAACTCTTACTAGATTACAAGTTATACACAATGTTTTCCTACCACATCGTTGCACGCAATGAATCCCTACCACACCCCGTGCATCGCACGGGTGATTGTCCTAGTTGTTATTTAAAGAGCGATAGTGCAGTCCAATGGATAGGCTAAGGGTGTGTTTAGGAGTATAGAGGGGAGAAGGGGAGAGGGCATGAGACTAATAGTATAAATTCTTTAGTGATGGGGAGAAAAATTATCCCCCCTAACCCACTCTCTTAGTTTATTTTTTGAGCTCTTCCAAAACCCTCCAAATTTCGGGGGTTTAGGAGGAGCTCGAAAAATAAACTAAGAGACGGGTTTAGGGGATAACTTTTCTGCCCATCACTAAGAGACGGGTTTAGGGGATAACTTTTCGCCGAAACCCCCCTTAGTGGTTGCTAAAATCTTAATGTTGACGCAATAGGTCCAATAGAGAGGAGTAAGTGGGGTGTCATTGATGTGGTGACAAATGATGATGGTGTGGTGGTTGCTGCTAGTTGTAGTTAGGTACTTTCGTTACTAGATTAAGAGGAAGCAGAGGCTTTAGCTATGAGAAAGGGTTTTGAATTTGCAAAATATAGGTTTTTCATGGATCTTATAGTCGAATCAGATGCTTCAAATATAGTCCTGACGTATGTTGAACACTCATAAACAATCTCCCACCTATGTAAGTTCTATTATTGGGATTGTATTTATTTTAATGCTTGCTTTCATAGTTTAAATTTTTTACATGTTAGGTGTGAGGCCAACCAAGCTTCCCGTTATTTAGCTAAATATATGCTCATTATAATCCAAATTACATGTGGATATTCAAGAGACTCTATCTTATGTTTCTGCAGTCTTCGCCTTTGATTTATTGACAAACTTTCGTTAATGAAATTACCATTGACCTAAAATAATAATAATATTCCATAGAGTACAAAACCATAGCAACAAGGCCCATGAAAATAGGAAAAGAAAATCAATTTAAAAAGGCAATTATAGGATGCCAGAACAATAACTAAATGACAGGTCGTAAAACATTCTAACAGAAGACAGATTTTTTGCTAGTGCAAGAACTTTCCTACAGGAAGTTTGTGTTCTCTCTTGGGTCTGGTACTCATAGATTCTAAGGTATAGTCATCACCACATACACAAACGCATTCAATGCACCTATGTTCAACAGGAGGCGTGCATATTTTTTCTTTACAATCTGAATCTTCAACACATTCAATATCTATTGTAATGAAAAAACAAAATATAAGAATGTCATTAAAGTGAGATAAAAGATTCACGTGAACAAAGAAATTAAAGAATTCTGAATAGGATGAAAAAATATATAGTAGGTTGGCACATACTTATTAGTAAAACAGGTAGAAGATATATTGAATTATACTATAACAGGCTGGTGGAACAAACCATTGGTTTGTTTACAAACTATTTAATTTCTAAGTTTCATTGTATTGGGTTGGAGTATCTTAGTACTTTCTATTGCTCCACTTTCCATATAAAAAACATTTACCCATTGTTGTACATAGTAAATAAAGAAATCTGAAAAGGATGAGAAAATGGCGTACCGAAATCGTTAGTTGCAACAAGAGTACTTAGACAAAGAAATAGAATCATAACATAAACAAACTTGAGAATTACAGCCATATATATTTCCCCCCTTTGCATGTAACAAATAGAATAAGATTTTATTGCTTCACAATTTAGGCCTATAATTTATAAACCTCATACTCTCCTTACATCAATTAAGTAATGGAGTTGTAAACGACCCTTCCTAATATTAAAATCATTAATAAAAGTCTCTGAAGAACATAATTTGTTGTGTTTGCCCCTTTAGCACACTTAGTAAGGAGGTCACTTAAAAAAACTTGCCAATCATAAGAATTCATTCTTTTTTTTTACCAACTTTCCATTATTTTTAACCTTTCAAGATAGAAAAGAGACAAATCTCAAAAGAGACCATTGGAGAACTATTGATACAAATAATACACCAACAGGTGACAACATATTTCTTGGTAAATTTAGTATGTTGGAGAACTAACATGGTACATAAGTTGTGATTGTGTCATGTGAGAAACATTTCATTTGAATATTTAGTAGAGTAATATACTTATATTTAGGTGATGCGTATATTTTTAACCTTTCATGGTAGAAAAGGGTAAAATCACAAAAGAGACAATGGAAAATTATTGGTAGAAATAATGCACCAATAGGTGACAACGTATTTGTGCTTAAATTGAACTAGTGTGTATGACCCGTGCGATGTACGGGTATACATTATCCCTTTTTATTAAAATTATATATATATATATATATAGACATAAATATCTTAATGTTTTTGGGGTTTTGAATTTCAACTCGTGTTATAGACATATAATATCTAATCATTTTGGTATTAAAATAGTGAGAATACAACATAAATCAACGATAAATAGTATGAGAATCTATTAAGATCATATTTAGGAAAGAACTTAGGTGTGGTTCCATAAGTGTATTTAGTGTTATTTTCCAATCATACCATCAAGGGTACAGTTAGCATAAAATATACCTACTTATTCAAACTACTATTTTTATTAGGGTAGCCAAGGCTATCCCGTAGCTTAACTCATCATTTCATCATAGATAATAGAGTAAATATAACCTGAAATAGTATGAAAAACACAAGGGTTGGTACAAAATAAAGATGCTCATGCAAGAGCATGCGCAGCCCTATTGACTTACCTCTTAACAAAAGATAACTTAAAGTTAGATAAAGAAGCTAAAATGGTCTTAATCTGATAAATAATAAGAGCCCTTTCAGTTACATAGCCTCTTTCAATTGCCCACAACATGGCTTGGTGGAGAGATAGCAGTTCGGCTCCTGCTGTTGTTGCAAAGGCTGATGGGGATTGAGTCCTCGCCAAGACAAAGCTGCCATGTTCATTTTTAAAACAACATCCAAACCCCATTTGTTTGTAATTTTCAAAGCTTGCAAAGTCTGTATTACACTTCAAAAATTATTGATAACTTATTTTTTAAAAGTTGTATGTTTTCATGACTATAGTTCCTTTTATATTTAATGATATAGTTATAATATTTACATTCTTTTTGGATAATATATTATATGTATGGTTAAAAACTATCCTTTAGATAAGAAATAAGAAAATTGAAACAATTTCATTTAGATTATTGTATATCATTTTATTTTTAGCCTAAATAGGTCAATTATTGAACATAACAGTGTAATATTAAACAATATTACTCAACTATTAATAGTAAATCATACAAAAAATTCATCCCCAAGTTGATATTCAACCAAAAATGCACAAAAAAGAACACGCGTGAACTTAATTTCTTATGCTACATTACACCACAATATCCATTTCCATTGAAATACCAGTAGGCATAGTATTGTTTTAAAACATTCATATCAAACTCTCTATCTTTCAATATTCACTAGTGTAAATTTGACTTTAAAAAGCATCATTTAGCATCGGTTGTTTGAACACCCGATGCTAAATGTAGACGTGGTGGCAATTTTGCAATTAAATAAAACTTTTCAGATTTCCACTCCTACATTTAGCATCGGTTGTTTAAACAACAGATGTTAAACGTAATCAATCAGACATTTAGCATCGGTTGTCTAAACAACCGATCTTAAATGTGTGTTTGTGTCAGACTTTTTGTATCGGTTGTTTTAACAACCAATGTTAAAAGTGTATCTCAGACACATTTAGCATTGGTTGTTAAAACACCCGATACTAAAAGTCCAGTTTTATTTTTCCCAATCTTTCCACTCCAATACCTCACACGTTCTCTCTCAGAACTCTCTCACCCTGAACATCTCGCTCTCTCACTCTCTGTTTTCCATTCCAATTTTTCATCGCCTTGCCCAACCTTGCTCTCTCCGTCGCCGTCCAGATTTCTCTGTCGCCTTGCCGTCGCCGCCTTGCTCTCCGTTCTCAGCTCTCCATTTATTGGAGGCAACGTTTGGTTCTTAAATCTCTCCGTTCTCAGCTCTCTCCATCGCCTCGTCGTCACCTTGCTCGCTGTCGCCTTGCTCGCCGTCGCCTTAAGTGCGAAGAACTTCGCAAAGAACTTCGAAACCCTAAGTTCTTAATGTAAGTTCCTCGTTCTATTTTGAAACAACCGATGCTAAATGTCATTTTCTTAATAAAAAATGACATTTAGCATCGCTTGTTCGAAACAATGGATGCTAAATGTCTAGTTTCTTTTTATATTTTGTTCATTTTTAATCCAATATTTATCGCTCAATCATCTTTAACTATAATTCTTCCCACTTTGTAAAAGACCTGCCAAATTCTATACAAACAAGAGCTCAATTCTGTAACAACTAACAACAAAGGAAACAAAGATAACAAACAAAACTTCAGCTTTTCCTCGGTTGTTAAATTTTTAAACTTAAAGTAAAACTTAACTACAATTCAACATTATAATCTTAACTTATACAAATTATTCATAGACAGATTACATCAAAATTCAACAATATAATCTTAACTTGAACAAATATCAAATTTTCCACTCTTGACCAAAATGTACAACATCATTACACAAATTAAAGCTAAGAACAGTCAATTAACACTAAAAGCTAACACTAGTAATAGTACCATTTCCATTATTGTTCATCATAGTATAAGAAAAAATCATAGTCAAAATCACTTATTGACATGTTATACACTAAGCATCCCAACGGTACAAATTGGTTGCATGACTAAGATAGCCACTTCCAAGAATTCCTGTTAGGAGTGAGGAAATAGGAACAAACTTGAAGAGTATTGCTTCAGGATTAGAAGTCATTGTCTGGAACCAAGTTGAGTGACTCTGCTTATACACATCTCCTCCTCTTTTTGCTTCAGTATTTTGTTGGAAGCCGTTCGAGGAAACTCCGGCACAATTTTAACAAGGCTCACCTGTACGTAACAAAAAAGAGTTGTAAAATTTTGATTTCCATTCAGAATTCATGATTTTATGAATCTATATATTGCTATTCATAAAGTAATAAACCACATTTATTCATAATTTTAATTGCTTAAAATGATCCAAGAGTTAGCTAAACCTTGAATAAAGGATTAAGGTTGCTTTGAATGGCTTTAGAGAATTTCTTCTTTAGAGCTTTTGCATTGGAATTGTATCCTTTCTTTAAAACTACAGATATAACCAGTTGTTCTGGGCCTCCATTTGCAGGAGCAACACTGATAGCAGCTGTCTCCAAAATGCATTCATCGGCTCTGTCACAGACACGCTCAATTTCTACAGAACTTGTCTGCATATTAGAACAAAAAATTCTAAATCAGTGTAGATCTGAAAGAGGGAGCTAAAAACATAAATAGCTTTATATGCAGCTGAACAAAATGATCTGCATATAACCACACTTTAATCCACTTTTCATACAAGTTAACTGTACTCCTACGTTGTCGCCTATCACAAGGAGCACAATAGCTTTACATGCAGTTGCCTCGATCCATTAATGAACCTGTCTAACAAAACTAATCAGCAACATTATAGTTATTTAATCCAAAAACATGCAAGTTTCATGATTATACCTTGACAATGAAGCTGGATCCCATTGTGCTGGAACAGAGTTTTTAAGTTCCTCTTGCAGTATTAGGTGGGAAGCAGTTAAGTGCAAATAGTAAAGAGAAATGAAATAACCATCAAAAGGAGTCCCAGCAACAGGGACACCACACATGATGCAATATTAAGTCCACAATCTAAAACAAATTTTGATAAGAGCTTTCTGAATAACAGACAACGGGGAAACAATATTAAGTCCACAATCCCCAAATTGTGGGGATACCACACATGATGCAAGCAGGCGAACACCAATAGTCACAAAATCCAACTAAAAGTTAGCTTCAGAATCAGGAAAATGTAACTTTAAGTCTTGACAGATAATTAATTACCAGAGTAGCCATCTGGAAGAACCACCCATCCAGCTTCCCATGCAAGGGCAACAATGACATCGTTTATGTCAGCTCTAACTCTAAGATTGCAGTTGCCAGCCTGTGAAGCCCTGCCAAGATCCTTGCAGTTATAGCCCTCTTGCAGTTCCCATCCCACTCCCACCATCAATCTCCTGAGCACTAGCACCATTCCAATCACCCTAGGATGATGAACAACGAAATAACATGAGTAAATATCATCACACCATATTAGGTATAATATTATATATAACTATATATACTGTATGAAGGTGATGAAGAACAACCCTTAATTGGTTTGGGGTCAAAGGATAGCACCACTCCAGCAATTTCAGTGATCCTCTGTTAACACAAAAATTAAGATTTTAGTTACATTACTTTGTAAGTAAATGAAAAAATGTAGCCAGTGTAAGTAAATGAAAAAATGTAGCTAGTGTTTCTAAATGAAAAAATTAAGATTTGGCAACACTCAGTTAGCTGATTGGGTTTTGTAAAGAAGCCTAATAATGAAATTGACAACTCCATAGAAATAACTCAACATGAAAAGTTTACTTTACTGGTTCTGTTTTCATCAATTATAAAAATCACAAGCTCAAAATTTTAATTCAGACAGAGAAACGCTAGGACAAACGTGAAATTTAGCTGCATGAGCCATACAATCAGCCAAGACCTACCTAAGTACACCTTCAATACACTCATCAATGAAGGTGAATGATCGTGTTTGCAAACCATCTCCCCACATTTCAAATCTGTCAGTGGATGTGAGTGTTTTTCCGACAAAAAGCAGCCGGAGCCTTCTCCCTTCCACCTGTATGACAAAGCAACAAACTTATTAAATCCAAAAGCTCAGCAAACTTTAGAATGTCTGCTAATTTACTTTTCAAAAGACAAAAACGGCCAGAATTTGCATTTCAGTTAAGAGCTTGCCTTTTCATAGGTATATGTTCCAGTGATAGAAATTTTAAGCTTTTCATAGGTATATGCTCCATAGTCAGTTTTTGTAGTACTTCCCATCCTACACATCACACAACACATGAATTAAGAGATAACCAGAAAATTATCTGAATTGAATTCAAAACATGAGTTGATACTCTCTATAAACAAAACAATATTCACTGTGGGCCTTTCTACTTCTCAAACTCCAATGCAGCAGCTTCCTCTTCCTTAGCCTTCTGAGCTTTGGCTTCCTCTTCCTATATGAACAAGCATGTGTTTTGACAATCATTCAGCAATAAACCATGAGAAAGTTGATCCCTAAGATCAAATCAGAACAAAGTTATTGACTCACCACCAACATACGCTCCCACGCCTCACGCTCTTCATCCTTCAACCTCCGCATTTCTGAATAACGATCTTGCTTCTTCAGCCTTCCAAAAAGATGGCGTGTTAGGGTTTTGTGAAGTACACAAAAAATGAAATCTGGAAGAAATAGGAAAAACGAAAATGAAAACTAACCTAAAAAACTGAGATCGAGGGAGAGAGCATAAAGGAGAACCAGATCTGAAGATCAAGGCTCAGCCATGGCTGAAACGAGATTCGCGTGCGAGAGGGAGAAAGTTAGAGGGTGCACGCGACAGCGAGAGAGAAAGATGCGCTGAAAGAGGGAAAGCACGGGAGAGAGAAGAGCAAGAAGAGAGCTTACCGTAAATGGAGAAAGAAGAGCTGAGAACGAGAGTTGAGAGTTTAGAGCTGAGAACTAGAACAAGAGTTGAGAGTTCAAAGACGATGGCGATGGCGTTGGCGATGGCAGCGTGGATTTGTTCAGAGAGTGAGAGAGTGAGAGAACGAGAGTGACGAGAGTGAGTGAGAGTTCAGAGAGTTAGTATAGGAGAATGCGTGACTTTAGAAATAAAAGGGACATTTAGCATCGGTTGTTTGTTTATACAACCGATGCTAAATGTATTAGCCATACACATTTAACATCGGTTGTATAAACAACCGATGCTAAATGTCTGACGTAAACACTTTTAACATCGGTTTTTAAACAACCGATACTAAATGTAGGCGCGAAAATTGAAAACTTCCATTTAATTTCAAAAATGCCACCATAGGCTTTGCCCCATCTATGAAAAAAGTAGCACACTATTTAAAGGAAAAAGAGGACATCATAGGAAAAAGAGGGCATCGTATAGCACAATACAACAACTAAGATCAGCAAATATACAAGCAAAGAAAATATTTGACAGCTAGCAAATCTAAAAGGATTCTACCCTCAACGTCACCACATGGTAGTGAGTGAGAGAAAGAAGCTTCTAGATACTAAGACTAATCATTGGAATCCAAAGGAATATTCCCAATTCCAACTCTGGTGGTGTGACTCACAATTTTCAGCTCATGGGCGCCAAGTGCCTGAGTCATGCCCTTGGTCGCCTTGTCCCTGGGCGCCACTGCCTGTGTGCCAATGTTTTCACATTTCAACATACTTAATTAGACAACTCATTTTATTATTTTCAATCACATATGTTAAACAAAAACGTAAATAGTATTTCAATAACCTATTGTGTTTTTTTTGGTTGAGCGGTTGGGGCTCATCCTCCCTTAACCAAGTGTCGAGGGTTCGATCCTCGCCTTGGGTATAAAGCAGCTTTAAATCCCTGGGCCAGCTGTCCCACCCTTCGAGGTGTCTCCAATCCAGCGAGAGGATTAGAAACATGTTAAGGGGTTGAGTTATAACCAATTGAAATTATTTTTGGTAACTCAATAAAGTAATAATTGGGAGATTTATTTTCATATATTCCTTATTCGTCTTCCTTCAAAAAGAAAACGAGATGATCACTAGTGGAAAAAATGCCTTTTATAACTGTTATTTATATCGGTTAAGAACGACCTGATATTAAAAGTGACGCGGTGGCAGTTTTGTAATTAAAATTACAATTTTTATATCGGTTGCCACTGAAACCGATATAGAAAGTGCAAAAACCATCTTTCATATCGGTTCCCTTGCAGAACCGTTATAGAAAGTCCAAAAATTTTGGCTTCCATAACGGGTCACAAGACCATCCGTTATAAAAACCAAAAAAATTAAGCTTTTACAACCATTGGCTCCCTCTCACTCTCGCGTGTCTTTCCTCCCACTGTCCTTACTCCCACTGTCCTCACTCTCAATCACCTCCGCCCTCTCTTCGCAAAAATATTGCTCTTCCCTTGCTCTCTTCGCCAACCGCCATCGTCCTCACTCTCTCCTCTCTGCCGCCAACCGCCATCGTCCTCGCTCTCTCCTCTCTGCCGCCGTCTTCATCTCTCTCGTCGCCGCTGTCACTGTCACCATAACCCAGAACCGTTCCCGTGTCAGATTCGGTTTGCTGCTCCTCACGCGTCACTGTCACCATAACCCAGAACCGTCCTCCGCTGCTCCTCACGCCTCCTCCGCTGCTCCTCACACGTCACTGTCGCCATAACCCAGATTCGGTTTAGTAAAATAATTTTAATTTAGATAACTCCCCTCGCGAACAGCTAGCGCTGCTGGTTCATCTCTCTCACACAAAACCTCACACTCTCTCAAACAAAACCCCTGCAAGCTCTCTCTCTCAAACGAAACCCTCGCGAACAGCTAATGCCCTAAGATCTCTCCCTAACCCTCGCGACCAGAAACCCTATTCGATTGAACCTAGAAACCCCAAACAGAACCCTATTGATAGAACCCAGAAACCCCAAATCCTACACACAAAGCCCTCCTCGTTTCTGCTTTGTGAAATCGGAAGCTCAAGAGGAATGAGTTCTGTCTCGCTCCAAGATTTTGTTAGGTCTTGAGGTCTTCAATCTCATTCCAAGTATCATCTCCTAGGCTAGGAACGTTGCTCAGGCCTCCGCCAAATTTCTTTGCATTCTCAGGTCAGCTTTGTTCTTTCATTTTTACAATCTCCTCACAAATACTTCTCTTTTTGCATGTATGAAATATTGTACTTTTCTTTTAAGTTAAATGTTTAGAATTTGTTATTTGCCATTTGCTTCGAGTTAGTTCCTGTCGCTGGTTTCTTTCTTCTGCAATTTTCATCTTTGTTTAACAGGATATTGAGATGCTTAAACATATTCCGACAAAGAAAATAAAGATACTCGAGGTAGTCCCCTTTTATGTTTCTTTGCCCTTACCTTTTACTTGAGCATTATTTGTAACTTGTGTTTTGGAATGGAATCTAGAATCAGGCTTGGTCCAGTTTACCTAAGGTGAAACAAGAGAAAAATGGAATGAACTGCATCTGGGAAATTGATGCAAGCTGTTTAAGATATGAAAAGCAAATTGCATCTGGATCAGCCAGTGATTTGTGAGTATTATTTCATATCTTTGTGAGCCATTACATGCATGTTGAGTTACAACTTAATTGCAACTTGATTGACATAGGTACAAAGGCACTTATATTAATCAAGATGTGGCTATCAAAGTCTTTAAGAATGGTAATTTGAATGAAAATGCACAAAGGGAGTTCTCTCAAGAAGTCTATATCTTGAGGTTAGTTCTATCATCACAAATCCATTTATTATCCAATATAAGTGCCTTTAATTGAATAAATATTGTAGTAAAATTCAGCACAAGAATGTTATCAAATTTATTGGTGCATGTACGAAACCAAACTTATATCTTGTCACAGGTAAAATTTGCCATTCCGGATGAAGTTAATATTATTTTATATTTTTTTAGTGACTGAAAGGTCAATATATATTGCAAACAGTATATTCAGTTTCAATTCAATTTTGTTTTTGCTCAGAATATATGTCGGGTGGAAATATGTATGACTTTCTGCATATACAGAAGGCCATCCTTACTCTTCCATCTTTGCTCAAAGTAGCCATTAATGTCTCCGAAGGAATGAATTATTTGCATCAGAATAATAGTATACATCGAGATCTCAAAGCTGCTAATCTTTTGATGGATGCGAAAGGGGTAAGTAAGTATTTATTACTTTGTGTACTTAACTTTTGATTCTACAAAAGTTGTTGCTTCTTATGCCAATGTTACTGTCTTTCAAAATCCTATCAAGCAGGTAGTTAAAGTTGCTGACTTTGGTGTATCCAGATTGCAAGATCACTCTGGCATCATGACCGCAGAAACTGGAACTTACCGATGGATGGCTCCAGAGGTAACTGTGTATGATAATGTTAGTTGTGATTTTGACATAGCATTGATTGCTTATTTTTAAATTTATGAACACGGCCAGTAATTAGAGATAAGTTTGTTAATAGTTTGTTAGTAGTTAGTTTAGAGTTAGTTATCATTGTTAGTTGTTATTTTCTTTATTTTCATATGGACTTATATGTATAAATAGGGTCTATTGTATTCATGGTTAATTCGATTTAACTATCAAAAATATTTGTTTATTACCTTTCTCTGCTTTTCCCACGTATGAGTTGTTGTATCAAGAGTTGTAATACCAATTTGTTGAACTTTGAACTGATTAAAAACTGTGATTCTCTTGAATCTTGGAAGGTTATTGAACATAAGCCATATAACCGCAAAGCAGATGTGTTTAGCTTTGGGATTATTCTTTGGGAGCTGCTAACAGGAAAGGTAATGCTCTCTGCATTTTTTGTTTCTTTAATATTTTTCATCTTATCTTATATTTAAGAACAAAGATCGAAAGGCAACCACTCCTTCTCCTTTTCAACAAAAAACTGATTTGCTTTTTCTTTATCTCTAAATTCTATGTATTATTATTGAATTCCAGGTTCCCTATGAAGATTTATCTCCATTACAAGCAGCAGTTGGAGTGGTCCAAAAGGTATTCGCTTAGGAATCATACTATAACACTTTCACCTATTGCTCTCTTTGATGGGCGGGATTGGTAAAAATAATTTGCATGGCATGAGAAATTGGCAGTGCCAGTGAAATGACACTAGTGTTTTGAATGAAGGGTATCAAATCAATAAAGAGAATTCAAGGATGACAAAACAGCTGTCACTAGATTTGCAATATAAGATAATGTTATTAATTTGTAATCTCCACAGAAAGAATTCAGCGAAAATGAGTAAGATTTGAAGCATATAAATTGCAGGATTTGAGGCCTGCCAAGAGACACACATCCAAAGTTAGTGGAATTGCTTCATCGATGCTGGCACAAAGATCCATCTTTGAGACCTGATTTCTTAGAAATTCTTGTACATCTGCGGCACATTAACAACATGGTATGGGGTGGAATGGAATATAGCCAAGTGCTTGTTTTTTGGTTGTTGTGTTGTGTAAGTTTTACGTATCCAGGTGCATGTTTTTTTATAGATTTGTATGGATATGCCTGCTAATGTGAGTTCCACTCCAGTTATAGCTATATAAGATAACTGTTTGGTTTGTTCTCTCATTGGTGTCACTTTTTTTTTTTTTTAAAAAAAGAGACTTTTCATATCGGTTCCCATAGAAAACCGATATGAAAAGTCTCTTTTTTTTTTTTTAAAAAAAAGACTTTTCATATCGGTTTTCTATGGGAACCGATATGAAAAGTCTCTTTTTTTTTTAAAAAAAGAGACTTTTCATATCGGTTTTAGGGGCGACCCACATAAAAATTACTTTTCATAACGGTTCAGGAACCGATATGAAATGTCCCTATTTTTTATATCTCATTTTTCGGCATCGGTTCGGGAACTGATATGAAATGTCAATTTTGATATAAAAACTTTTTTTCCATTAGTGGATGGAGAATAGTTATCTCATTCTTGATAAAAACATTTAATTACCTACTACCGAATCCATTTTATGTTAGAATAACAACAATACAAAGATAAAAAATGTCATCATGTGCCTTATTTTGTATTGGTTCGTGGGAATTTTGGACTTGGTAGAGGGGTAATGCCAATTGCACTATATTTTCTGTTTGTGTCAAATCTCGCTTATTTATTCTCCCATCTAATCAATGAATCAATTGATGTTGTTTTTTTGTCAAAAACAATTAATGTTGTTTTTTATTTCTCAAAGATTGGATGATTTTTTATATTTTGATTGGCACAAAAGAAACATGAATTTTTATTTTTTTTTATTAAAATTTTAAATTCAAGATAAACTTCGTGTGTTTTATAAACTTTTAAGTAATCACCTTTGTCTTACATTTTTAATGTGTGATGTGCAACTATGCTACGATTTTTCAATCCATATAAAAAATGATGTATACCCGTGCATACAATTAGGTACTATTGGGGAAGCAACCTCTTTTCTGTACAAACAATGGATACCGAAAATGAATAGAGAAATATACTTTTGATGCTCCATTCCTTTAATATAAGAAGTGTATAAGAAATAGAAGGAATTGAAATCTTTTCCGACATTACTGATAATGTTTAACACAGCTGAATTTGTAATTATATGCTACATTTTAATTTTAATTCAACCACAAAACTTGGGGCTATAGAATTTTGGAAACTCGACCCTCACCCGTGCGCTGCACACGAGCTTATTCGGTTAACACAGGCTTATTTGGTTAAGACTTAAGAAAGAAGTATGTGTACTTGGTAGAGAAAACACTTAAAATAACATAAATGCTTCCATCAAAGACTAATGGATTAAACCATGGTAATACAACTTGAGATACCATGACATTAAGCATTCAACAATTTAAACAAATTTAAATAACACCGAAAAACCAACAAACTAATTAATAATTATAATATTAATTATGCTCTCACTATTCCTATAAACGTGAAATCTAATGACACTATCCTCTTTTAATCTCCATGCTCTTGAAATTTCTTTCTATCCACAAGTCAATAGGGCAACCTTCAACCTCATCATCCTGCAATACACCTCTATTAGTTTGTTGCAGGACAAAAAAATAGCATAAAAGCTAATTGAAAAATCATTGTTACGATGTTGATATGGTAAAATGTTACATGCATCTACAAAAT
Organism: Astragalus membranaceus; assembly: GCA_039519185.1. Taxonomy (NCBI): domain Eukaryota; kingdom Viridiplantae; phylum Streptophyta; class Magnoliopsida; order Fabales; family Fabaceae; genus Astragalus; species Astragalus membranaceus. Next base: position 23,674,837 of record CM076852.1, read on the forward strand.
GTATAAAACAATATTATACCACAATTATTGAAATTGTGAAAACTGAATCTGGTTGAAAACGTCTCATTAAAGGTTATCAACACCATCAGCAGAATGGTTGCCATTAGAATATTGGGCGGGTCCAGCCCAGCCCGAATATGTTGTTTGGCCCTATTGTCAGTCAACTTTGTAACTAATAAGAGGCAAATTGACCTCTTGTTTTCAATAGGATCAAATCAGAGCAGCTGCAAGACAGAAGTTATAGGATTTGCCATAATGCAGAAGTGCACTTCACCATCAGCTTGTTGATTGATACATGGAATAACAATGCTCCTATTAGTGGTTTACTTGGCGTTATTGGGTGTTAAAATATATTAGTAAAGGGTGATGAATTTGCTCCACCGTTTGAAAACAGATGTACACCATTGTTATTATTAAAAATAATAGTGACTTAGGAGGTGTTACATTCTCTTAGGGACTAATTAGTAATTCCTTAGTTAGTTAGTATTTCCTAGTGCTCTACAAATAGAGCATCTTGTACTCACATGTACTATCTTTTTTCAATATGATTCATTATGAAGAGTTTTTACCTCTTTTACCTCATGAGTACTCGTATGCTCTCTACCTCTCATATGGGTTTGATCTATGCATGTATGATCCTATGATTTTTAACATGGTATCAAGAGTCCCACATTGGATGTGATATGGCCTGAAAATGAGTTTATAAGTGGGAGGCATCCCTCACCTTACAAGCCGGTTTTGTGGGGTTGAGTTAGGCTTTAACCACATTTTAAGATGGTATCAGAGCCAATCCAAGATCTGTTGGGCCACCCGCTATCGGCCACTCGGGTCACACTCCAGTTGTCTAGTCCCGGGTGTGAGGGGGGTGTGTTAAGAGTCCCACATTGGATGTGATATGGCCTGAAAATGAGTTTATAAGTGGGAGGCATCCCTCACCTTACAAGCCGATTTTGTGGGGTTGAGTTAGGCCTTAACCACATTTTAAGATGGTATCAGAGCGATACCCTAGAGATGAGGATTATGCTTCCGATTCCGACTCTGATTTCAGTGATGCGGAAGATGAAGTTCCACCAAAGTGTTTTCTGAAATCCATCCTTTGACCTCTATCTTCAACAACGAATCTGCTTCAAGGCTCGCATCAAGTCCAGTTCGTCTCATGCGGTTTGATTTCGTTTCCGCAGTACCAAATGTGATTTATCATGCGTTTGGTTTGACAACCACCTTGTCGTCGCCGAAGAAGATGACGGTGCACCTCCTTGCTGAGAACGCAACACTGCGACTCACAACCTTCACTGATCCCGGCGGAACTCTCCAAGAAATTCCCTACCCCGCCGCTGAGCTCTCGTTTCAGTCAAGTATCGTTTCGATCTCGTTTCCCTGCGTTGATATTTTTGTCTTCAATCGCTCTGTGTTTGTATGGTTCGATTTCATTTTTACAACACCAGAACTGAACGTTGCTTCTGGAAATTTGTGCGAAATCGTTTGTGCAAAATCATTGTTTCAGGAATTTTGTGCAAAATCGTTTCCCAATGTTCCGATTCTTGAAGAAATGGAAGAAGAAACTACTCCGGCATGGAGGATTAGGGAGGAAGACGAATTGCTGTTTGTCTTTTCTGTGAATCTCCTCTCCACTGCGTTAACAGAACCTCCATGGGATCCGAATCGATTTCCAGTACCAAGGTTGAACACGGTTTCCTCGCCGGAACCACCGTTGGAGCTCCTCCGCCCTGGAGCTCAACCACATGACCGCAAAAGGTTTGAGAACACGTTCGAGAAGCTTCCCTTCGTGTTTCCCCGTCCTCATGCTTTGGGCCAGAACCTTCGCTCCTTTCACTTTGGGCTTGGCCCATTTTCAAACATTTCCAACATTATGTGGATTTCTTTGGACTTGTTTTACTTGGTAGAAGTTATTTGGGCCTGTTCTGTGTATTGGGCCAGTGTCCATTCTCAAGAGATGTTTCGGGCCAAGGAATTTCCACCGTAACAGATTTGGATTGGGCTCAAATTGCTATTTGTGTTTGTTGTTTGCTTCTCTTATTTTAGTGTTGGGAATAATTGCTTGTATTTCAAGCTGATATTGATATGGTGATCCCAATATCAGCTTGAGGGAGGCTATTAAAAATAATAGTGAATTAGGAGGTGTTACATTCTCTTAGGGACTAATTAGTAATTCCTTAGTTAGTTAGTATTTCCTAGTGCTCTATAAATAGAGCATCTTGTGCTCACATGTACTATCTTTTTTCAATATGATTCCTTATGAAGAATTTTTTCCTCTTTTACCGCATGAGTACTCTTATGCTCTCTACCTCTCATATGGGTTGGATCTATGCATGTATGATCCTATGATTCTTAACATGGTATCAAGAGTCCCACATTGGATGTGATATGGCCTGAAAATGAGTTTATAAGTGGGAGGCATCCCTCACCTTACAAGCCGGTTTTGTGGGGTTGATTTAGGCCTTAACCACATTCTAAGATGGTATCAGAGCCAATCCAAGATCTGTTGGGCCACCCGCTATCGGGCCACTCGGGTCACGCTCCAGTTGTCTAGTCCCAGGTGTGAGGGGGGTGTGTTAAGAGTCCCACATTGGATGTGATATGGCCTGAAAATGAGTTTATAAGTGGGAGTCATCCCTCACCTTACAAGCCGATTTTGTGGGGTTGAGTTAGGCCTTAACCACATTTTAAGATGGTATCCGAGCGATACCCTAGAGATGAGGATTATGCTTCCGATTCCGACTCTGATTTCAGTGATGCGGAAGATGAAGTTCCACCAAAGTGTTTTCTGAAATCCATCCTTTGACCTCTATCTTCAACAACGAATCTGCTTCAAGGTTCGCATCAAGTCCAGTTCGTCTCATGCGGTTCGATTTTGTTTCCGCAGTACCATATGTGATTTATCATGCGTTTGGTTTGACAACCACCTTGTTGTCGCCGAAGAAGATGACGGTGCACCTCCTTGCTGAGAACGCAACACTGCGACTCACAACCTTCACTGATCCCGGCGGAACTCTCCAAGAAATTCCCTACCCCGCCGCTGAGCTCTCGTTTCAGTCAAGTATCGTTTCGATCTCGTTTCCCTGCGTTGATATTTTTGTCTTCAATCGCTCTGTGTTTGTATGGTTCGATTTCGTTTTTACAACACCAGAACTGAACGTTGCTTCTGGAAATTTGTACGAAATCGTTTGTGCAAAATCATTGTTTCGGGAATTTTGTGCAAAATCGTTTCCCAATTTTCCGGTTCTTGAAGAAATGGAAGAAGAAACAACTCCGGCATGGAGGATTAGGGAGGAAAACGAATTGCTGTTTGTCTTTTCTGTGAATCTCCTCTCCACTGCGTTAACAGAACCTCCATGGGATCCGAATCGATTTCCAGTACCAAGGTTGAACACGGTTTCCTCGCCGGAACCGCTGTTGGAGCTCCTCCGCCCTGGAGCTCAACCACATGACCGCAAAAGGTTTGAGAACACGTTCGAGAAGCTTCCCTTCGTGTTTCCCTTTCCTCATGCTTTGGGCCAGAACCTTCACTCCTTTCACTTTGGGCTTGGCCCATTTTCAAACATTTCCAACATTATGTGGATTTCTTTGGACTTGTTTTACTTGGTAGAATTTATTTGGGCCTGTTCTGTGTATTGGGCCAGTGTCCATTCTCAAGAGATGTTTTGGGCCAAGGAATTTCCACCGTAACAGATTTGGATTGGGCTCAAATTGCTATTTGTGTTTGTTGTTTGCTTCTCTTATTTTAGTGTTGGGAATAATTGCTTATATTTCAAGCTGATATTGATATGGTGATCCCAATATCAGCTTGAGGGAGGCTATTAAAAATAATAGTGACTTAGGAGGTGTTACATTCTCTTAGGTACTAATTAGTAATTCCTTAGTTAGTTAGTATTTCCTAGTGCTCTATAAATAGAGCATCTTGTACTCACATGTACTATCTTTTTTCAATATGATTACTTATGAAGAGTTTTTACCTCTTTTAGCTCATGAGTACTCTTATACTCTCTACCTCTCATATGAGTTTGATCTATGCATGGATGATCGTATGATTCTTGACGGTTATTATCATCATCATCACATGTATAATTCTATATTGCTATTTTGCTTACGGCTAGACCTCCAACTTTATTGGTCACTATAAATAAACAATTTCAATATTTTCTTACACACATCTCTCTTTCCCTTTTCGCCATTCTAAGACACATTTCAGTTTTCTGTCTCTCTCTCTTCCATCCAAACATAGAAAAGAACCAAATTGACCCGATTATCTCAATGTAGGAAATCATCATCTCAAAAATATATATAACAAAATAATGTATGCTCAACTTATCTTATTCACCACAAAAAACTTATTTTTCTAATAACTACTATTTTATATGCATCTACATCTAATAACTACTATTTTAATATACTTACTTCACTTCCTCCTATATATTATGAAGTTTCTACCTCAAATACCAACCTGAACTTGATGAATTCCATCTTTTGCTCCTTGATGCTTAAAAGCTCCTTTTAGTCATTACCATTTGAATCACATCCCTCTGCATGCCCCCGTCGAATCTACGAAACCAAAAAAAAAACTCACATAATTAAGTTTTAGAAATCTAAATCCACACTCAAATAATAAAATCACAAAAATAAGGAAGATGCAAGAGAACAAAAGTAATCAGATCTTTTCCACATTAGAATAGAAAACAATTATAGTTCTAATTTTCCAATGAAGGTATCTACAAATAATTGTTTATACCTTGAACCTGACTGTTTCAGCATCAAAATAAATGTCACAAATGTCATGTGAGTGAGCCGGGGAGTGTGCATGGTGCATGAACCAAACCAAATCGGACCATATATATGGTTTGGGTTGGTTTGCAAAAACCATTTCAATAAAAAATGGTTTTTCTTGAAACTGGTTCATGTTTGGTTCAGATCCGGTTTGAAACCGGTTGGTCATAAAAACCCGGTTTCCTTTGGGTGGACCAGATTTAAACCGTTTTTCCTTTGTCAAACCAGTTTACGCAAACCTGAAAAAAAGACTATTTTTTTAATAAACCCGTTACTTGTGTCGGGCTAAATTACAAGTTTCAAAACATGATTTTTTTTCCTGTAAAAATCAGTTTTCCTTGTGTGAATCAAATAAAAACCGATTTTCTACTTTAATAGCACACTTATTAGGAGTTGCTCCTTTCATTATTATTATATTATAATCTGTTCATTATGGACATAAAGCTCCTTTCACCTTTACACTTCACATAAAACAAAAAGTATAATAATTAGTAAAAAAATTCTAGTACACTTACACGATAATAATTAGTAACAAAAAAGTAAAACAAAAAGTATAATAATTGGGAGTTGCTCGATGTACACTTTAATCACAAGATAAATCAAAAACATTTATTGAATTATTAAGTACTGATCTGTACCGTATCTCCTGCCTTGTATCTGATCTTGGATACTAGGTCTGATCCGAGATAGTTGGTAGAAGTGTCTTTGGTCAATCCGAGTTATGCTCCGATCCGAGGTGGGGTGGTACCTGCAATGATACTCCGACGCTCAAGTCAGCAAGTGAATCAGTTGCAAGTAAGAGAATTGGGAAATGTGTACCTTTAATGCTTATTTATAGGTTTTGGGGATCAACGTGGATCATTGGATCTAGGTCTTTGATCTCCACCATTGGTTAATGGATTTGGCCTTTGGTATTGGGCCTTAGTGAAAGCTACAAAAGGCCCAATGCGTAACAGTTTCCCCCCAAGTCGGGTTGCCTTGGGGCGAGCCAGACTTGATACCTGGTCTGGGTTTGAAGTACCCTCTGAGGCCGGGCTTGTGCCCTCGTTATCCGGGTTGGATATGTTGGTCAGGAGACCATGGCGAGCTTCTGAAGCCGGGCTTATACTCATGTTAGTGTTTTTGCCCCCAACCTCGGAGTGCTTGAGATTCAGGTCGGGTGCTCATTTTTAGAAAAACGAGCTTACAATGCTCTGCGCGAGCTCGAATTTGGGTGTCTAATATATGCGGCGACCTTCTGAGGTCGGGCTTGTACTCATCTTAGTGTTTGCCCTCAGCCTCGGAACGATCATTGAAGGAGAACCGAGTGACTCGAGGTATTCTCTTTATGGCGATGCTTCGATTCCAGTGCCTGACATCAGGAGAATGTGTGTTGCTGGAAATTTTTGCAGAAAAATAAATAAGAGTTTTACTATTTTAGAAGCTGTGCATGCTTCAATTAAGACTGGATTTGGAACATGGAACTTAGGGTAAGTTAGATTAATGGTTATATCTGAAGGTTGAAGTCATGGTCAGCAATTTTGGAGGTCAATTTCGTGGTTAATAGTGGTTTGACATTTAAATCTCAAGCTCACAGCAACTTCTGCACAAAAACAGTTTTGACTACCTTTGGTATTTTCTTCATAACTCCCTACACAGACCTCATTTGAAGTTCATTTTTGTTTCTTTCGAAACTAGATACGAAACCTTTCAAAATAGGAACAAGAATGAACTCATTTCATTGAGTATGGACTGAAATATTGTACCAAGAAGTTACATTTTCGAAACAGTGACAGAATTTACCCTGTCACCTTGTTTTGGTCATAACTCCCTTAGTACTTGTTTTATCAATTTGAAGCCTGAACCTTTAGAAACTAGAGAAAATTTCCTTCATGTTAAGCACTTGGTTTAATGGTTTTGGTTAAGAATTGAATTAGATATGTCTACTGTAAAACTGCTTACAGATGTTGCCAAATAGAAATTGGAGTTAGTTGTCGAGTGTTTAGAAGTTGGGGTTTTGCGGGGGAAACTATTTCTTGCTTGTTTTGGTTTCAGCTGAATAGGTGAGTTCCTCACTCATTTTGTGCTTTCCAGAGTTTTCATGTTGGTTTATGGGTTGGTTTACGAAGTAATTGATTTGCATGTGCTGTTTTGTTGACGTAAAAGCTGCTTTGGTATAAACTTCATGTTCGTGTGGTTGACTGGAAATCCAAATATCGTCAATGGGTGAAATGTAATTGTTGATTTGATTGTGTTCTTGATTGGAAATATGACTGGTATGATGAAGCATTGGGCTGGATTTGGTGTTAGGGACGAATTGGAATAGAAAAGGGCGAGGAAACGAGTCGAAAAACACAGTTTTTGTGGTGCTGAGCAACTGGCACGGACAGTGCCACTGTGACACCCTTTACCCCGAAAATATTTATAAGTAAAATAGTACAAAAAATGAGTAAATTTGTTTTTCAAATAAAATCAACAATTCATTTCTAGAAATACTTTTCGCGAGTAAAAGATGTCGTCCAACCCTTTAAATCATATATAAACGATTATAATAATATTAAAGACTAAAACATGATGAAAATCACCTATCATGATGAAAATCACGAAACCTCGCAATTCGAAGAACTCACCTATCATGATGAAAATCATGAAACGCCGAAACTTTCCGCCACTCGAACATCCGACTCGCGAGACTCAAAAAATTCTCGCTTTGCACCTAGACACCATCAATGATCTCCTAGGTTTCATACTCCTCACAAAAGCCCCAACTTTGATTCCAAATCTTTGATCTTGAACCATGAACTCCATCATCATTCCTAAACCTCCATGAATTACTATTCATCATCTTCAACCTCAAATTGCTCATCACACATAAAACCCCATTTTCAACCCTAACCCTTGATTCCTCCAAATGCTCAAAAACTTTAGTGATTGAGCTACCCAATCAACAAAATGGTTTCTATGGGACATTAATCACCCTTCTAAGCTACCCTTTGAACTTGAACCATCAAAACCCTCTTTTTCCTCTTGAAAAACGAAAATGGTAGAAAGTGGGAGAGTGGATTATAGGTTGTGATTCTTGTATCAAAATGAAGAGGAAGGAATGGAAATTCTTTTTGTGAAATAAAAGTGGAGCTTACATGAATTTCCTCTTCTCCCATTTGTAACCTCCCTCTCTCTTTTCTCCATTTTTCTTCTTTTCTTCCCTTTTCTCTCTTCTTTCGAATACTATCTCTTTCTTTTTCACTTTCTTTTCTTTTTCTTTCTTTTATAAAAACAACTTAAGTGGTAATAAGGTCAATGACCAAAATAACCCTCACTTTATTCTAATTCCTCAACAAACCTCACTAAAATTTCTTATTTAATTTTAGCACCCAAAAGCCAACTTCTTCAATTTATAGATAAAACTTAATTACCATAATAATAAATTGATTGGGTTTAACTTCAAAATAATTATTTTAATTATTTTGGGGATGTTAGATTACACCCCAACTTATAAATTTTTTTCCTCAAAAATTGTTTAAGGCTTACCCACTTGCTAACCGAGGAAATACATTCTCGGATGGGCCTTAACTACGGGAAAACAGTTTTGTTACTTGAAATCCATTTTTCCTCTTTGGTTAAAACCTTGAATCTTTAGTAAAATCACTTGGAATTTTTCTCTAATCCATTTCGTTTACACCCCAACTTTGAAAAATGTTAAATTTTGGGGTGTTAAACCACGCAAGAACTTTTTAATTCGTCCTCCGTTTTCGAAATAAAGCCTTTCAAAAGGATGAGATACGAATTTGATGTGTGTCTTTCAGTCACTCAAGTCAGGGTTTCATTACAAGTCTTATGTCTAAGAACTTAAATAAGTTCACCCTTGTATATGAAGTACCCACAGTTTCACCCTATGGACTATACTTTCCTATGTCTAGGTTGAAGCATGGGTTGTTAAAGTGTCCCTTAGCAACCACTCACCCATATTAGCCCATGAGTTCGAATCAAAACCATGTCAAAATTTACGATTGTACTCATTTTAGTTGGCCATTATCAAAACAAGTTTGAAAAATACTAACATCAAAATATTGCAGTAGAATCATTAAAAAGTCGTTACAATGTTATAAGCATCCCAACTACAAAAGTGGTCAGCTCATGGTGAGCATCAACAAGATAACATAAACTAGAATGGGAATCATGGTCACATCATGGAAAATACAAAATAAAATAAATAGCATAGAAGATATACTATTCAAAGTCCTTCGCATGAATCTATCCAGTGATGCTGTAGCATCGCTTCACAACATTAAAGTGTAGGCGTTCTACCTAGAAGATGAAGCTTTCTTTTTCGATAGAAATAGAGAGAAGAGTGTGTCAAAAACTCTATCTATTCGAACCAGGAAGTTTTGAGTAAAGGAGTTGTGTGCTATGGAAGATGGAAGAAGATGCCTTTCTTAAACATGAAGATACTATATAATATGCTTTCTACTTGCCTTCAAAAGTGTTGGATTTGACTTGCCACCAATCAAAAGTAGCCTCCACTTGCGAGATGACAATTCGCCCTTTAAAGTGGTTTGGTTGGTGGCTGCGTAAACTAGCTAGACCAATAGAGTTGCGCTGATGCGACAAAAAGTGGGAGCACCAAATATTAACTTTTTATTTTGTCTCTCCTACTGACGTAGGCATGCTGATGTTGTAGCATTTTTTTGGTGATATGTTGTAGCAACACTTGTTTTAGCATTGAACAAACACATTAAAAATTACAAGAATGCACCCTTAGTGTCAGATTATCTCAAATTAGTATCTAACCCTCTTTAACACTTAGTGACACATTTTTACATAATTACAACACAAGATTACTAGATAATTTGCAATAATTTAAGCCCAAAGAATATAAATAACTCTTAAAAATAAGAGTTATCACACCCCAAACTTAAACCATTTCTTGTCGTCAAATATACTTGAACAAGACATGATAAATAATAAACAGTGACAGAATAAAAGAACTAGTTTAGTTGCATCTCTAACTTAACAGATTTTCAAATATAATCTCTTTGGGCTTAAACTATCAGATTCACATTAAACACACACACACACACCATTGTATTTCACAATATCCCAAATTATTACTTTCTCATTTGTGAGTGTGTGGCTGTTAGGCTCAGTTCAGTTCCTAGCTAGTTTCAAAATCTCTCTTAGCCTTAGAGAGAGTAGTTCTCTTTTGATCATGCCAAGGAATTTTTCAAAAAGAAGAGTAGACTAACAACTTCACAAAAGACTTGGGGGGCTTCAAAGCACGATAGAGGGCTTGATTAAACATATCAGATTTCTTGCTAGTGCACTACTATTGATTTGGTGTTTTCTCAATGCTATAGCATTGGTGACTTGATGAACTGATTAGCTACAATGCCCTCATTACTGAGCTACTTTTATTGCTTTTTCTATTTATATTTATAGGCACACGTGGAACAGTTACAACTTTTTATTTCGGGCAATTGTAGATTTTTACAATAAAAGGATCATGGTCAATACATTTCTAACAATTTGTGAGATTATTGCACTGAACATCCTATAATTTTCATGCTTAGCCTCAATATAACCAATGCACCCCCAAACTTAGCTTCAAATGCTACTCTAAGTTTTTAGTAAAAGCTTGGCAATGATCTTGGTCTACTAACACTAACTTTAACATTAGATAATTACTAGCTAACTAAGTTCCTTGCTAAGCCTAGAGTTTAAGTGTAGAAGCAGCAATAAAACCAATCGTTGATCAAACAATGCTACTCTTCACATAACACAAAATCATCATCTAACTCAGCTAAGAAAGACACACATTCTATTAGTTGCAACTGAACATGCTTTTCTATTCAACAATATTCACACAACATAACACAAAACATTATCATTTCATTCAACTTAAAGCATTCTAACACTTAACATTATAAGGACCTCCACCAACTTAAAACTCAACAGTGTCCTTATTGCTCATTTGCAAATGTAGAGGGAAAGGCCAACCAGACATTACATAGTAAAACATTAATATTAACAAATTTAAAAACTCCTAGACAACTGCTGGATGACAGATACTACAACATCCATCAGGTTTATTGAAAGCTATAAAACATAGACACTCTAAACACAGAGAGTTACAGTTACTTCTTGGAGACTTCATATTTGAGCTTGCTACTGGCCCTGCTTGGTGCTTGCTTGGTCTTTTTGTCATTGGCCTTCCGCTTCTTATTCTTAGGCTCTTCTTGGTCTACCTCAGCATTTTGGGCTGCAACATTGGATGTTATAGCTTCAACATCCTCTTTTTCTTTTTGTAATTTGGCCTTCTACTTCTAACACCCTCCATTTGTGATTTTCCCCAAATTTCAGTTTTCTTTTCAAAGCACAACCCATTATACCCCAAATCATACCATTCATTTATGGTTCTAGCATCAAAATGCACCCTAACTCCTCTAACCAAAGAATAAGTTGGGGATTTACCTTCTTGGGTTCTATGATGCCTGCATAGAATTCCTTAACAACTGGGGTGTCGTATGAGATGCGGTGCTTCACAAATTTCTACCATCCGAGTGTTGTAATAGTGGATGTGAATGCATGTGATGCGTTCCCAAGCTTGAATCCTCTTTCACCCAAATATTCCTTGGACCAGAATCTCTTTGAGTCCAGAGAAATAGATGATGATCCCCTTGTTGGCTTCTTCCTTGGAATTGCGCCTTTGGAAGGGCTTTGATCAGCATTTGGGTTCTTTCTGGAGGATTTTAGTGCAACTTGTTTCTTCGCCATGGTGATGGGAAGGAATGGGAGTGGTGGTTTTGGGTTGCAATGAACACGAAGAAGGATTGAGAATGATGCAAGGTTGCAGTTTTCTTTTGGGAATGAGGGGTAGTGTGTAACGGTCGGAAAATGAGAATAGGAGGAGTGGTTTTTATTGAGTGTGGAACGGAGGTTATGGGAAGTTGTGAAGTTATGAGTTGATGTGTTTGTGACTGTTGTGGGTGAAGTGGGAGAGAGAAAAGTGATTGATTAGACAAGTGGTCAGAGGAGTTGGGATAAGAGTTAATAAGGTCGCCACCTCGCCAGAAATTAGAAATCTCATTTTTTATAATATTTTTAAATCCACCGCTGTTGCAGCAAATGTTGTAGCATTAATGCTACCACGAATGCTACACCACGGACTAAGACATTTACATTTCCATACTTTTATCACTACTTAAACTTAATAATCCTACACATCAAAATAAACTAAAAACAAAAATTTGGTTAGTTACCAAAACTCTGGGTTGACTCCCAACAGCGCTTGATTTAAGAGTCCTCAGCTAAACTATTCTCTATGTTTGAGGTTTTTCAGACCAATGGTGATTTTGTCTCTCACCACGCGTTCATCATAATACTGTTTGACTCTTGGCCCATTGACTTTGAAGGTTGTGTTTGTGGCTTCATCAAACAGATCCACAAGACCATGAGAATAGACTTTCATTAGTTTGAATGGACCTGACCACCTTGATTTTAGCTTTCCAGGAAACAACTTTAGTCTTTAATTGAATAGTAAGACTAATCCTCCTTTCACAAGTTTCCTCCTTTGGATCTTTTGGTCATGCCACTCTTTAGTCTTTTCTTTGTAAAGTTCAACACTTTCATAAGCAAAATGTCTAATCTCCTGTAGTTCATTCAATTGCAATAGCCTAGCTACACTAGCCTGTTGATGGTTGAAATTGAGCTTTTTGATTGCCCGATAGGATTTGTGTAGCAATTCAACAGGCAGGTGACAAGCTTTTCCATAAACAAGTAGTCTATATGGTGACATTCCCAAAGGTGTTTTGTAGGCAGCCCTGTAAGCCCAGAGTTCATCATCCAGCTGTAATGACCAATCCTTCCTAGGAAAGCCCCACCATTTTCTCAAGGTCTCTTTTGATTTCCCTATTAGATAATTCTGTCTGACCACTTGTTTGAGGGTGGTAGACAGTTGTAATTCTGTCCTTGACCCCATATTTAGCTAAGAGAGTTTCAATTAGCTTGTTGTAGAGTGGGAACCTTCATAACTGATTATTTATATAGAGGTTCCAAACCTAGTGAAGATGTTATTTTGGAGGACTTTTCTCACAGATTTCGCATCATTGTTGGGTAAAGCCACTGCTTCAACCCATTTTGAGACATATTCTACAACCACAAGGATGTATAGATTGCCATATGAATGAGGAAATGGTCCCATGATATCCATTCCCCAAACATCAATGAGTTTAATTTCTAATATGTTGGTTAATGACATCTCATGCTGGTTTGAAATGTTTCCAGTTCTTAGCACCTATCACACCTTCTTAGCAATTCATGAGCGTATTCGAACAATGGTGGCCAAAACAATCCTGACTGCAACACCTTTGTTGTTGTCCTTACTCCCCCAAAATGTCCTCCATATGGGGTAGCATGACAATGCTGTAGCACTCAAAAACACGTCTTCTCATTAGTTGGTCTGGGCACTATTTGTAAAGGAATGGGTCATCCCAAAAGTACTGCTTCACAACATGGAAGAAGCTCTTCCTCTTCTGATATGCCATGTTAGGTGGCATAATTCTGCTGATTAAGAAATTCACTATGTCAAAAAACCATGGTGCTGTAGCATGGGATGCCACACCATCAATTGCTGCCACAGTGACTGCCAACAATTTTTCATCAGGAAAGCTCTCTTTTATTGCACCAATCTTTGTACCAGCAATTTCTCTATCAAGTTTGACAAATTATCAGCTACTTGGTTCTCCACCCAATTTTTATCACGTATTTTAGGATTAAATTCTTGGAGAAGAAGAACCCATCTTATTATTCTTGGTTTTGCATCCTTTTTAGAGATCAAATACTTGTTGGGAAAATGATCTGTGAAAACAACAACTTTGGTGCCAACTAAGTATGATCTAAATTTATCAAATGCAAAAACCACAACTAATAGTTCTTTTACAGTTACAGTGTAATTCCATTTAGCTTCTACTAGTGTTTTGCTAGCATAATAGATTGAATGAAAGACTTTGTCATATAACTTTGCCCTAGAACAACTCCAACAACAAAATCACTTGCATCACACATAAGCTTAAATGGCTTGCTCTAGTCAGGTGTTATGATCAGTGGTGTTGTCACGAATGCCTTATTCAATTTCTGGAATGCTTCCACACACAGTTCATCACACTCTAAATATTGAGAATGTTGCTTTCTTCATTTTCTGAAGTTTGAGAAGATTGCCATCATGCATTTTTCGAAAGTTGCTGGAGCATTACATAGTCTAAATGGCATCCTTCTAAATGCAAAGGTGGCATAAGGACATGTAAAAGTTGTCTTTTGCTAATCCTCGTGAATTATGGCAATTTGATTGTAGCCAAAGTAGCCATCCAAAAAGCAATAAAATTCCATACCAACTAATCTATCCAGCATTTGATCAAATGACAACCAATGGAAAATGGTCTTTTTTAGTGGCCTTATTTAGTTTTCTGTAGTTCATACATATCCACCACCCAATTACAGTGATAGTTGGTATCAGTTCATTTGATCCTTTCATTAGCCACTACTGTCACACTCCCTCTTCTTTGGTACACATTGCACGGGACTCACCCATGCACTATCTGATATAGGTTAGACAATACACATGCACTATCTGATATAGGTTAGACTCACCCATGCACTATGGGATTAAGCCTCCTCTGCCCTACAATACTATTTTTAAAAATTTCATCTAAAATAATTATGTGCATGCAGATGCTGGGAGTAATCCCTTAATTATCTGACATTTGCCATATAATAGCCTTCTTATGCTTCCTTAGGATAGTTATGAGATCATCCTCTTGATTTTTTGTTAAATCAGAAGCAATGATCACTGGAAATGTGTCATTTTTCCCTAGAAAGCATACTTCAGATGCTTTGTGATCAGTGCATTTTAATGCATTCTTTATAGCTTTGCACTTGGTATTTTTTATTGGGTTTTGTGCATAATATTTACGTCTTAGCGCGTTTCTAGACTTTGGGTCTTATTTAAGCAATATAGTAATTTCTTGATTAATTCTTGTTTTTATGGCATATTGACCAGTGTCTACTCTGCAATAACTTTGGCTGTGGCTATCTGATTAAGGTGTGCGAGCGTGCGTTGGAAAGCTAAGGAACATAGCTACAGTTCTTCTGTTGAGCTCGAAATCCAATTCAGAATTCTTGAAGGTCATAACTGCGAAATACCGAACAAGTTTAATTTTAAAACGGGTTTTGGGCCGAATATTAGTTTGTAACGGGCTTTTATCATAGAACCCGCTTAGGGATTTAGGTTTTTCATTTTCCCTAAGACTAAATACACTTTTTCAGAGCCATCTTTGGTCTCTTACGCATTATTAAATAATTTTGAGAGTTTGGTGCTCTAACCTCTATGGAAGCTTAAAGCCCTAGATCAATCTATTGGTTATGGGTGTTGCTTGTAAGAATTTTAAGGTTCAGTGTTTAATGTTTATTTCATTTTTATGGTTTTAAATCTTTCTCTATCAATTTCATCTTTGTAATTCTTACTGCAATTTCGGTTTGTGTTTTGCTTAATTACTCAAACTCTATGATTTGCTTATGTGATTTGTTTTATGATTCAGTTTTGCTTAGTCACTAAATAATGATTCTGTTTTGCAACTTTCATTATTCAAACTATTTTATCGCTTGTTTAATCTAACTTTGATTGGAATTGATAGAGTATATGACACTTGTTTATGAGATTGATAGAATTCTGTTATGACATTTATTGTCTTCTACATCGCTTATTCACTATCAAAGTTGATTGAACACAGTGTTTTGATGCTTGCTTTAAAACATTGCAAATTCTTATGAACTGACTGATGCTTGTTCAGTTAGTTTATAATCAATCAAGAATTATCAAACCTTCCACGGATCTTTATTTTAGAACCAATGATAAATTTAAGAAACGCACTCGAAACTAATGAATTGATTATCTCTCTTTAATTGATTTTCTTCGTTAAACATCAAACTCTTTTCCTCAAAACCTCCCCAACGGATTCCACACTTAAGAAATTGGAGATAATATTTGGACAGTTAACCACTGCAGTTAATCAGATACAGGCCCAAAGATCAAACCAACTGCCTGCCCAAGAAATAGTGAATCCCAATGTCCCAAATCCTCCCATTGTTAGTGCAGTTACTCTTGTTGAAACTCCAGAGTACCTAAATCTATTGCTATGGAAAATTACAAGGTTTCTGAATACGTTGGTGATGAGTAGTACACACCACTCCCTTTACCTCAAAGAGAAGCGATGACTAAAAAACACCCCAATGAAGAGCATTCTCTTTATGAAATGGAATTGTTTGATGGTTTGGTTGAAAAATTATGTTCTAATAATCCTTCTGTTTGTGCTGAGATTGAAATTACTTTGCAGATTGATACACTTTCCATAGTTGATGTTGTGGATGTTGTTGTTGCTTCCATTGAGCAACCACATGTTGTAGAGCTTAAACAACTCCTTGAAAACTTTAAATCTGCATGTCTAGAGGGAAGTGAAATTTTGTCTATGATTATTTCAGGTAACCTTGAATCTGAACAGGAAAAGCTATCGCCAGTTCTAAGCGAACATAGGAAAGGTATTGGATAGACCTTGGCGAACATTCCGAGTGAGGAAGTGTGGCAAACACAACAACAAATTAACCCCCTTATTCTGGATATGTGGAAGAAGAAGGTGGCCAAACATGTGTGCAGTAACCATAAAAGATCCTTCTTTGGCAAATACTATCCACCCACAATCTTCAGCTTCTCTACCTTCAAGAGGGAGTTTTCTTTTCTTATCCTTATGTTATACTTGTTTTTTACATTGAGGATAATGTGTGATTTAAGTGTGGGGGTGTGTGTTTTAGAATTTATGTTTCTAATTTTTAACTATAAGAAATGAAAAAAATAATGTTATTTTTGAATGTTTTTCCATGAGTTCTTTGTTTGTATAAGTTGTGAGTGATTTCAGTATTCTAGGACCATAGGAGTTGTGACATGATTTGACTGATTTCTTGTTTCTCCTGGTTAAATAAGTTGGATATGAGCACTAAATTTTGCATCATTTGTGATAGTCATTGTCCCTTGTGAGAATTGAACCTTATAATGGATGGACTAATCTTTTGTCATTCTCTCAGTTCTTGTGTCTGACTCAGTAATGTTTGCTAGTTACTCTAGAACTTGACATGATTCTTGTTGAAACACTTATTCACATGCATGTTTGAAATGATCTAGTCAATTTTGTTCTTATCTTAGCTACTAGCCAAATAAGCCTACCTTGGATTTATCCCTTTGTGAAAGCCCATTTCAGCCTTTTTATCCCATTTTTTGTTTTATAGCTCATTACAAGCCCAAAAGTGAAAAACAATGTAATTACCCAATCTTAGAGGGTGGAGGAGCTTTGAACTGAAATTTGTCAAATCCATAAGTGTGGGGGTGTCCAAATTATTACAATTGTGGTTCATACTTGGGTTGGTTCTTGGGTTCTCAATGGAAAGTTTGGCAAGTACATGTGTATAGAGAAATAGTCCCCAAAAAGAAAAAAAAAAGAGAATGAAATAAAAAAAACGAAAAAAATGAAAAGAAAAGAAAAAGAAAAAAAGTGTGCATTTCTTTTAATTTTTGTTTCAAGAAGAATGAAAGTGTGTAGAGAGAGTTATATGGAGAAGTATATCAAAATAGAGAAACTCATCATACCTTGTTGAAGTTGGATCCTTTCAGGCTCACTTTACAACTGATTTTCATTGCTTCTTTGCCCTCTTTGATTCTTTTTAGCCTAGTTCCCCCTTAGGATTATTCCACCTTGACCTTGGCTCCACTACAACCCTTATAAAGACCTTTTGATCTTATGTTCATGTGTTCTTAAGTGTGGATGTTAGAAACTTATCAAGCATATGGTAGTCCTAACTTTCATTGATGTGCTTATTATATATATGAGAGTAAACACAATCCTAGACACTTGAGTGATTGAGAGCATTTTTCATATCTTGTGAGGACTCATCACTTATGATTCACTTTTTGGTGCTCTATTCTCTTGTTTGCCTTGATATTAATTAAGTGTTATCTCTGATTGTCATTCTCCTTGAAGCCTAGGAAAAGCATCTCTCTTATGACTTTGCATTCGTTGGGTTCATTGGAAATTCATGTGTTTTTTTTGTGTCTTGTTTTGTGTGTTTTTCCCGGAGTGCAAAAGCTTAAATGTGGGCGAAATTGATCAGTGCATTTTAATGCACTCTTTATAGCTTTGCACTTGGTATTTTTGATTAGGTTTTGTGCCTAATATTTAAGTCTTAGCGCATTTCTAGACTTTGGGTCTGATTTTAGCAATATAGTAATTTCTAGATAAATACTTGTTTTTATTGCATATTGACCTCTGTCTACTCGGTAGGAAAAAACGTTGGTTGTGGTTATCTGATAGAGGTGTGCGAGCAAGAGTTGGAAAGCTAAGAAACAGAGCTACAGTTCTTCTGTGGTTATCTGATAGAGGTGTTGCTTGCCAGTCCTAACTACTCGGCTGAAAAACAACGCAAAAAGGCGGGCATTTGTTAACACCCAAAATAAATTTAATTGTTGGCCGAGGGTAACAAGAGTAATTCAAGGTTAGGATAAGGCCGAGGCAGCCATAAAGGCACTAGGGCACAGGTAATGCAATACTTTCCATAACACGGGGAAAGTTCAGTCTGAGGACATAAAAACAAATATGGGAGGGAATGAGAAGAATCACCGAGGCACAGTGAATCTCGGTTGTAGGGTACCTCGACTAGAGGGTGTTTCAGCTGAGGCACCAACGATTGAAGGCCGAAAGATAGACATGGTCGAGGAGGGTTGTGGCCAAGGCAAGGAATACTTGCTTGGGGGCAAGTATTCAATGCACGTGGACATATAACATTGGGGCAAGTATTCAATGCACGTGGACATATAACGTTGGAGAGGTTAAGCTCAATGAATAGAAGACACCGTGGAAATTGGAGTGACTAGGGTTTACCCCACACGTCCCTCTCACACACAACCTAACACTCTTTGGAGGAGTTAGGGAACCCATAGTCAAGGAATAGAGTTCCTTCCTAGACACAATTGCTTGAAAACTTCTTGTCGATTACACGGCTAGGACTAAAGTGTTTGACGACAACAATTTTTATATTACGGCTTTTTCTATTCAATAGATAACTCCATAATTATTTCTAATTTTTAAAAAAATTATAATAAATTTTCTTTTTTAAATAAGATAGATATATACATATATATGATGGGGAAGTAGGAATGTAGTTATTAACTTTGAACTGTTGGTTACTTATCTGAGTTATGCTTTGCAGTTATCTATATTTTGTTCATAATCATATAAGTGCCAGTTAAGGATATTAATTCTAAAATTAATATTATTCTAAAGTGTTATACTATAGTGTACTCTTTGGCTATAACTAAAGAGCCAAATACGTACGTCAATACAAGCGTCAGGCAAGGGCAGTTTATCTGCTGTATTTACTCAGTTCATCGGAGTAATCCTATAGTCAATTAGTCTACTATTTTATGACTAATAATTGTGATAATGAATGGTAAAATTATTCATCCATGTTTATACCTTGCAGGATTTACCTATGTTCTTAATCAATTAACAAAGTATTCTGCTACTTATTTACTTTGAAGTATTATTTATGTATCTAAGTTATATCTTGCAATTTATGTAATTATGTTCATCATCAACTGTTAAAAGTATACACTATATATTAACTTTGAAAAATATTTTATTCATCTATGTCATGTCTTATTATTTAAACTAAGAAGTGTTTGTGATCAGCTGTAAAAGTGTTCTAAAAGTATTTTGTTAAAGTTCTTGACCCAAGGATGGATTTTAAAGGAATGTGATCTAGACGGAGAATGGCATAAGAGTACCGTTGGATAGGGAAAGCAGCTATTACTTAGATCCTTTTCTTTAAAAGGTACTGGTCCTAAGTAAATGAAAGAAAATTTTTAGAAATGACTTGGCTTGATCATGTAAACAGTCTTATTTAAACCATAAGATATAATTTAGAAAATAATTTATAGTTCAAGTTTAATATATATCTGCCATTACTTTGGTTGAACTAATGAATAAATTTACACTACCTTCAAGATATGATTTAGAAAATAACTGATAACTCAAATTTGATATATATCTTTATTTACTTTAACATTGTTTTCTGAATAGAGGTTAATTCCACTCCAAAGTATAAATTACAAAGTAATTCTTTTATTCAAGTATTAATATCCAGTAATGTGGCCTTATACTGATCGTCGAACAAGCATAGTTAACTCCACAGCATGCTCCAGAAGGTAATTACTAATTCATGTTTAATACTTATAGTTATATGTAAACCAAGTGAAGGCGATGATGCTTACGGGTGAGGAAAAATTATCTATACATTTCTTTAAAGCTTTTTCCTCACATTCTCCGGTATGTCTCCTATCCTTTGACCTTCTTCTAGTTTTATGCCTTCATCTTCTTTATATCAAAATCAATCTTTTAAAAATATCAATCAAAACAAAGATCTTCGCAATCTTGATCAATCCTCTTTTATCATAGATAAAAATTCCCTTAAAAAGGAATTCTACTCTGAAGAATGGTCTCTTCACCGAGAATGGTTCTTCAAACATTACCAAGGAAACAATAGAAAGTCTATCCAGGAGAAATTCTATAAATGGTTTCGCATGTATACCATTAGAAAGAATATCAATTACCCTTTCCAATTTGTTTCTTTAGTTGGTAAAAAACAGGGTATTCCGGTGATTCCTGCTAAAAAACCTATCCCAGATAGACATCCCAAAGATCTCTTTGAAAAATCTAGATACCTTCAAGCTTTAGGTATTTCCATCAAGAAAGAAAAACCTATCTTCAATCGCTATACTAAGAAGCTCAAGAAAATCTTACAGCATACTGATCATAAAAATCACATCAACAAAGGTGTTGATAGCGCTAAAGAAGAGCTCTTAGCCAAAATCAATAATCAACTTGACCTTCTTAAAACTATGGCC
The DNA here is from genome assembly GCA_039519185.1 of Astragalus membranaceus. Lineage (NCBI taxonomy): Eukaryota > Viridiplantae > Streptophyta > Magnoliopsida > Fabales > Fabaceae > Astragalus > Astragalus membranaceus. The sequence goes on from CM076852.1 coordinate 23,695,598, forward strand.
CCTAGCACTCCCTCACCTGAGAGTATTAGGTCCACCAAGGTGTTAGAAGAAACCTCTTCTGATAACTCAGGAGATATAGCTAACAAACCAAGCTACAAACCACCAAAACATTATAGAAAGAAGCAGGTTAGTAAACCTAAGACTCAGGCTACTAACCAATCTACCAAGAAGCAGCATGATAGCCCCAAAAGGCCTATCACTTGCTTCACTTGTGGCAAAACTGGTCACAAGAGCAGAATCTGTAGGATCATAAGGAAGCTTAAAGCCCTTAGGCTAGATCCTAGTATCAAAACCAATATCATCAATTGCTTCAAAAGTGACAAACCCAGTCACACTAACAGATATGATAGGATCAAAGGGAAACTTAAAACCCTAGATTTAGATCCTAAAACCACAGATAAGGTTAATAAATTATTAATCCTATCTTCAAAAAATGGTTCTGACACTAGCTCAGAGTCCACTAACCATTCTTCTAAAACCCTTGTCCAAACCCAGAAGAATGTGTTAACCAATCAGCAGTTAATCATTGATCACCGTAATAACCATTGGTTTGGAAACAACTCATCTCTCGAGGCTTCTGCTTCCAAGGATGTTAAAAAATCCACTAATGATTGTTTAGGTCAGATTAATATTAATCTGCTCTCAGCTATTATTAAAATTCAATTCTTTAAAACTGATGCATCCTCTTTTCCTTTTCAAAAAATGAAGGATGATACAATAGCTGGTTACCCAGGGAAACCTACCAAAACTAAGTATATCCATAGGAAAGATCTCTCTGTAAATCTTTTCAATACAAATATCTTTTCTAATTCTGACCTGAGTTCTGGTTTTGAACAGAATCAAGTCAAAATAGATAAGAATATCAATATCAATTTTAATGTTTTTTCTGGTCATTATAACTGGAACGTTATCTTTGACCTTAAAATTACTTTTTCAGAATTCCAAAATACTCTGAAAAGGTTTATTAATCCTCAGACCAGCTCTCCCATTATTGGTGTTTTACCTCAAACAGGTTATGGTGTTCTTGATCCCAATATCCAAGAAACCTTTGTTTATGTCAATATTAATACCAGGTCTTATGATAAGTATCTTGGTCAAACTGGTAAAATCCAACTGCAAAGCCTCCTTGATTGTCCTTATATCTCAGAGTCTTTTCAGCAACACAGCAATCACATTAAAACCTTTCTGATCAAAAGAAAAGCTTTAGCAAGAGATTTAGCTATCTCAAAATCTCAATACAATTTACTCATTCAAAAGTTTCCTGTTTGTGTTACTTATAATTTTGCAAAAGGAACTTTACAAAAGAAACATCATGATCATAATGGTAATCCTAGAAATCCTATTGTCTGCTTCAAATGTGGTAAACCAGGTCACATTAGCAGAAACTGCATGATCATAGGAAAACTCAAAGCCTTTAAGCTTGATCCTGACATTGAAGATAAGATTAACAAATTGTTAATCCAATCTTCAGGTGATTCCTCATATCATTCTTATGAAAACCTCAATCAAATCCAGGATGATGATTTTAATGATTCTGATTCCTCTAATCATATTAATATCCTCACTCGAGAACATGATCTTCTCTTTGAGGCCATTAATGTCATTCCCGATCCTCAGGAAAAGGAAAAATATCTTAACAAGTTAAGAACCACCCTTGAGGCAAAACCCCCTAGAAGTCCTCTCGTAACCAATAGGTTCAATCTTAAAGATACCTTTAAGAGACTTGAAAGAACTAGTGTTAAACTTGGTACTATTAAATTTGAAATTAACAATTTAAAAATTGGGGCTAAAGATCTGAAGCAGAAACAGGCTAATCACCAGTCTACCAGTGACCAGTGGAATAGTTATGGGACTAGTTCATCTTCTGAAGTTCCTGATTCTAAGGAAGTTGAAGAACCCGCTGATGATTTCCTAGGTCTAATCAATTATGTCAGAATTCAGAAATTCTACATAAACATCAATATTGTCATAGGTGATTCCACCCTTGAAACTGTTGCTTTGTTTGACACTGGAGCAGATTCAAATTGCATCTTAGAAGGTCTTATTCCTACAAAATATTTTGAAAAGACTTCTAAACAACTTAGTGCTGCTAATGGCTCTAAGCTAAAATTCAATTACAATTTGTCCTCGGCTTTTATTGATAATAAAAAATTTAGAATCTATACCTCCTTTCTTCTTGTTAAGGATTTGAAAAACAAAGTGATTTTAGGAACTCCTTTCATAAGATCACTCTTCCCTTTTCAAATTACTGAGGAAGGTATAATAGCCCAGCATTTGGGACAACCAATTATTTTTAAGTTTTTAAGAAAACCTTTTTTCAGAAACTTAAACCCAATTTCTTAAGAAGAAAATCAGATTAATTTTCTGAAAGAAAAAAAATCTCTTTTAGGAATATTGACCATCAGTTGCAAGAACAGGATAGTCAACTCAAAATCAAAAGTCTCTTAGAACAAATTCAATCTACTATTTGTTCTAACCTACCTAATGCTTTCTGGGAAAGAAAGCATCATATAGTTGAACTTCCTTATGAAAAGGATTTTCAAGATGCCTTTTATGTCAATAAACAAGCTGAGATCAAAAAAGGAACTCCCAGACTTGTTATTAATTACAAACCTCTCAATCAAACTCTTTGCTGGATTAGGTGCGCTATTCCCAACAAGAAAGATCTCCTTAAGAGATTTCATGATGCAAAGATCTTCTCTAAAATTGACATAAAATCCGGTTTTTGGCAAACTCAAATAAAAGAAGTGGACAGGTATAAAACTGCTTTCACTGCCCCTTTTTACCAATATGAATGGAACGATCCTTCTGAATTTCAAAAAATCATGAATGAGATTTCTAATTCAAAATTTGCCATTGTCTATATTAATGATGTTTTAATTTATTCTCAATCGTTTTACCAGCATCTCAAGCATATCAGCATATTCATATCTGCTATTAAAAGAAATGGTCTTGCTGTCTCCAAAACAAAAGTCAATTTGTTCCAAACAAAGATTAGATTTCTTGGTCACAGCATTCACTAAGGAACAATCGTCCCTATCAGTAGAGCTATTGAGTTCTCTGATAAATTTCCCAATCAAATCATTGACAAAACCCAGTTGCAGAGGCTCTTTGAGTGCCTTAACTATGTCTCTGATTTCTCCCCACAAATCAGTAAGAGAAATTCTTCGAAAGTTATGAACCCAATTTAATTGTTTTCCAACACATTTTCATCGAAATTTCTCTGTTTTTACCAATTAATAGCGTCCCTGAACAAGAGGACTGTAGTGCCCCAGGCATGAAAAACTGTTCTTACACCCTGGAACATGGTGATTGTAGTGCCCCAGGCATGAAAAACTGTTCTTACACCCTGGAACACGGTGATTGTAGTGCTTGCACGAAAAACTGTTCTAAAAACGCCCTTGATCATGACGATTGTAGTATCATCAGTGGTATGAAAAACTTGTCTTGGTTCATCGATCATTCCTCTCTCAGCCATCATCAGCTGGAGACGACAACTGTTCTGGGGCATATTCCCCTAACAGGCCTCAATAATTTCATCAATTTCAAGGTGATCATGCCAGTAGACAAGTGGCAGACAAAAGGCATCTTCATCATCACAAGAAACAAAGTAGTCAATCATGCCATCATCAAAGGCATCTTCAATCAAATCCTCCGTAAAGAAAATAGTGTCTTGTCACCAATTAGCACTATTTCTTGGATTCCAAATAGTCCAAGTCACCAAAATGCACAGTTCAAGTCATCAAGCATTGGATACCACACAGTTGAAGTCAACAACTCTTGGATTCCAAATAGTTCAAGTTTTCAAGCAAAACCTTCGCAAAGTGCACAGTACAAATCGTCAAAATGCACAGTGCAGGTAACCTTGTGCACAGTACAGGTCATTAGTGCACAGTTCAGGTTCAATCTTTGGATTCCAAATAGTCGTTACTATTTCTTGGATTCCTTTACTCTTTATTCCGATTAGTAACCGGTTACTATTCAATCATTTTCCTTTATATACGTGCTTAGGCATTTGTTAGAAGCACGCTTCATCTTACACTTCAATACACACTTGAATTAAACACTTCTCTCTCTAGTCGAGTAAGAAGTCAGAGCTTGTAAGCCTACTTCTTCCTCTTCTTCAATCTTCTTCTTCTCTTCTTCAAACTTCAATCTTGTAACTTATATACAGTTCTCTGTCTTTAATGGAAGGCTTTGCCTTCTAATCTATGTTTATTTCTGTTTAGTTTTCTGCACTTTTATTTAATTTATTGTTGCATTCTGTATGCTACCTACTTCTCCTCTGTCTCTTTAAATTAATTAACTTCTGATTCTGATCCCTAACTGGTATATATATATATGTATATACCGATGATCTTTCAGTTCAATTCAGTGGGTAGATTTTTGGGTTCTGTTCAGTGCATAGCTATTTATGTATAGGCAACAAAACAGTTTTCGAGCAACCTGCTCCGATTGTCCCAAAAACACAGCCATAAATCCAAAACAAAAAATCAGGGACATCTATCGAGACTGCGGGGCTCAAAATCCCCAATTCCTTCCTTTACTATTTTTTACTAATTTTTTAGAATTTTTTAAAATCTCGAAATTTTTTTAAAAAATTGCATAACCTTCTTTTGAGTTTATTAGATTTTTAGTGGTGTTTTTATAATTTTTAGATTAGTTTTGATTTCTTAACGGATTTTTAGTGGTATCTTTATAACCTTTTTATAATTTGTAGTTGTACTATCATCACCAGTATTTATATCCACTACAAGAAAAGTTGGTTTTTTCGGCGGGCAAAATCCGTCGGAAGAGCCAAAAATTCGCCAAAAAATTGGACTTACCTGCGGATTTTTCGTGCCGGTAGCCACCTCGCAGCAAACGGTTTTCGGCGGATTTCGTGCCGCCGATAAATTATTTCCGGCAGATAATCCGCCGGAAACCCCCAAAAAAATCGCATAGTATTACCGGTGGATTATCCGCCAGAAATACTGTTAAGTCCGCTGGTAAAAAACATTTTTTATTTAAAAAAAATAAAAAATCCGCCGGAAATGCCGTTAAATCCGCCGGAAAAACTTTTTTTTTTTGAAAAAAAAATCCGCTGGAAAACCCTTTAAATCCGCCGAAAATTAATTTTCGTTTTATTTAAAAAATTAAGATTGTTTTATTAAAAAATTTAATTATTAATTGATTTTTTTATTAAAAAAAATAAAAATTAGGAATGAAAATTAATAATTAATTTAATATAGTAGTTAATTTTAAATAATTAATTAAATTAATTAAATTAATTAAAAAAATTTAAAATTATTTTTTTAAAATAAAAAATAATATTTAAAATTAATAATATCGATCTTAATAATATACGAAATGAAAAACAATAATAGGTTTGAACTGAACACGATTTAATTTAATTTAAATTTCAAATCGAACAAAGTACTCAAATAACTATAACAAATACAAATGAAAATTAAAATTACAACAAAATAAAACAATTCAAAGCTACTGGGGTGGCTGCTGGCCTGACTCATCATCATGATGATAGGTATCATCGGATGCAAGAAAAGCACTAATCGCATCGATATTAAGATCGATGTTTGAGTTGGGCTGGTGGGGTGACTGCTGTTGGGGGTGCTGGTATGGCTGTTGGGGGTGCGGGTATGGCTGGTATGGCTACTGCCGGCGGTGCTGAACCTGCTGCCGTGGATACTACGGGGAATATTGTGGTGCATACTGCTGGGAATACTGGGGCTGAGGCCACGGCTGAAATGCACCGCCGAAATGCTGCTGCGGCAGGTAGGATGGCATATGTGATGATCATGCCCTCGAGTGCCGAGACATCAGCTGATCCTGCAAAAGCTTAAAGCGCTCCTCATTTATCCTAGCCTGCTCCGCAGCTATCCTATCCTGCTCCTCCATGCGCTCCTTAGCTATCCTGGCTTTCTCCCGAAGCGCCTGCACTTCCCGTTCATTTTGCTCCTGCCGCTCGGCAAACTGACGATGGGCCTCGCTCAGTTGCAGGGTAAAATGCGTAACAACATTCAACTCACTAGAATTAGGAACATAAGAGCGACCAGTACTCTCTGATCCCGAATGTGAAGAAGATAGACTCGGAATAATGCTTGTTCTGAAAGCAGCCGGTCCAATACATCCAGATCCTACCATACGATTACTCTTTTGGGTACCAACCGCTCTCTCCCAAATATCACGAGCTACTCTAACCTCCTCCACAGGATCGATATCTGTCCCACTGCTCTGTTGTGACTCATGGTACTCAGCCAGCCCACCCTGGAAGCTCTCCTGAAAAAAATAACCCAACAAAGAAATAAATAACTAATTATTAATAATATATAATATAATAAAAACAATATATATATATATATATATAAAGATAAATATAAATAATAAACATTAATATATAATTGTAAAAGTAGTTTTACCTGAATATTCCTCGCCCGATCTGTAGCAAACTCACCAGTGTCCTCTCGCATATGAAGGTAGCGATGCAACTCAGGCAAAGCGACTGGCCTTTGATGCATCGCCTCCTATATATATATACATATAGTGTTATTAATTAATACACATGATCGAAAATGACTAGTTAATTATAAATAATTAATTAATCAAGTAATAAAGTAATAAATTTACCAAACGCTTGTGATGGGTTGCAGTATTAACACTCCCCCTGTGTGTATGCAGCCACCTTTTTTAGAAGCATGGTTTTTCGTGGCTTTCTCACAATAATTCTTAAATTCAGGAGTCTCCCAATACTCTCTGAATGAAGCCCAAGTTGAGTCTCCCATATAAGATGGCTTCGCATTCTTATTGCGCGCATCCCGCAGTATTTCAGAATAGCAATGTGAACATCTCTTATTGAACACTCTCTCAACTTCTTTTTGCTGCTCTGGTAACCACGTACATTTTTCCTATTTAAGAAATTTACAATAATGTTGTTAATAAGACAAATTAATTAATCAAGTCAATAAGATAATACACCAAACTAATTATTTCGTAGAACAACTTACTAAAAATGATTTTAACATCCTCCAAATTGCCTCTTTATCTTTATATAAAAGTTATATAATTAAGTTATATAAAAGGAAACAAAAATAAATTAATAAATAATAATATATAATACTTACGAATCGCCAGCAGTCTCCAATATGATACGACCATCAGCCGTATACCTCATCACCTCCTGGTTAACAGTAAATGTGCGTACCCCATCTGCATCAACATCTATCGGGGCTAAGCCCTCAGTACCATCAGGAATCACTGACTCGGCTGCAGTACTACTACTAGCACCCTCAAACCCAGGTGGTGGCAAATATCTGCCACCAGCAACAACAACACGAGCAAGCTGACGACGACGCCCTAGGCAAGTAGAAGTCTTCCTCCTGCTAGTGCTGGCGCCATCACCCGTGACAGGTGGAGGAACATATGTGTCGTCATGATCGGATTCTGAGTGAGACGATGCGATATCCGTATCTAGACATATACATTTAAACAAACAAACATATACTAAACAAGGTTAACATAAACATATACTAAACAAAAATATATAAACATACTAATTAAACAAACATAAATTACATCCTTGATTAAAAATAGGTTAACATATATTGTTGAAACATAAAATAACTAATTAATTAGAATCCCATTCATTCTCAAAATCATCATCATCAGAGGAGTGAATTCTTGATACACCAATGTGGTCTGTTGCATCTTCATCAACATGTTCTTCGTCATCAACTTCATCCCCGGTGTTTGGCTCATCACATAAAGGAGTAATGGGTTCAACTTGAATCACTTAATTTACATTAGACATCTCTTCCATTTGATATGGCACATCTTCCACCGTGTCATCATTTGTCTAAATGCGACCTCTTGGTTTTGTTTTAATTGCGACACACCAACCACGCCTATCAGTCCGCGTTGATGGATAAGGGACATAATAGACTTGCCTCACAATTTGTGCAATGACGAACGGATCATATAGTCGATATCTACTATTCATTTAAATGTCCACTGTATTTGACTTTGGAATCACCTTTGTTCCTCGAGCAGACGGATCAAACCAATTACAATAAAAAACCACTACCTTCTGACTAAAATCTAGATGGGGGTACGAAAGTTCATATATGTGTTGAACCACACCATAAAATTCATCTTCACCTCCTCCAGTGACACCCTTCATGCAAACTCAACTGTGTCCATTCATTGGTGTGAAATTTGTATCCATTGACAAAGTATGTGTGCCATTCTTTAACACATCTTCGAGGACCGTCTGATATGTTCCTCAAGTGTTGGTTGGCAGGAGTTGGTGGGAGGGCACAAACATTTTGCCTAAACCACATTGAAAAATGTGCATTAATATGAGCAGAAGATTGTTGCTCACTTACGTCCTCTGATGACAAGAATTCCCTAAAAAGAAATAATTCATTGTTACACATTTGCCTACTTTATATTAACTAATTAAGATCGATAGTTAATGTTGAGGAACATACTCAATAAATGGTTGCACCTCAGAACAGTTTATCAACACATGAACATGTGCTGAACTTAACTCTTCATCTGTTAGCCAGTGAATTGACTCCTTCCCAGATGGACGACCGGGTAGACAAATAACAGACAAAGCTAAATGATGTCTAGGACATTCAGTATCCATTTCATTTCAACTGCTTCCAGGAGCAATCTCATTCTTGAAATAATAAGAACAAAAATGGGTTGTTTCACGGTGTAAGTAAGAAAAACATATCGATCCTTCAACTCTAGCTTTGTTTTTCACCGATCTTTTGAATCACCCATGAACCTAGAGAAAATATATTAATTAACATAATAATCATCTATTTTAAACTTGTTTCTTAGATTATAAAAATTAACTGACCTTTCAAACGGATACATCCATCTGTATTGGACAGGTCCGCCAAGTTTAGCTTCATATGCGAGATGCACCGGTAGATGCTCCATAGAATCAAAGAAACCAGGCGGAAATACTCTCTCCAACTTGCATAAGATAAGTGGGATGTCTTGTTCAATTTTTGAAAGATCATCAGCTTTTAGCGTTGCATAACACAAATTCTTAAAGTATTGACTAGTTTCAGTGAGCAGAGTCAAAACGTGTGTTGGTAACGAACTAAACGCGATAGGAAGTAAGCACTCCATGAAGACATGACAATCATGGCTCTTCATCACATGCAACCTCCCATTATCCACATCCGAACATCTAGATAATTTGGAAGAATAACCGTCTGGCATTTTCAACTCTTTTATCCACTGATAAACTGCTTTCGCTTGTTCAGTAGATAAAGTATAATTGGCTTTGGGTTTCAAAGTCCTAGTACCTTGCTCAACCAACAACAAACCCCTTCGTCTACAGTAATGATCTATATCCTTCCTAGCTTTCTCATTGTCTTTCGTTTTGCCTTTCACGTTAATGACAGTGTTAAATATGTTGTCAAAAAAATTCTTCTCAATATGCATTACATCGAGATTGTGTCTCAATAGATTATCTTTCCAATAGGGAAGTTCCAAATTTTTTTTTTTTCCAATTGTGCCATTGTCCATAGCCATCTAGACGAGAAACAACACCCGCTACGACTTCCACAAGAGGTATATCCCTAACACTATTCCAAACTTCCTCTGGTGTCAACCTACGAGGAGGTCCAGCTGTTTCAACATTTCCCTTGATGAACGCATATTTCTGCTTTCTAAATGAGTGATCCATAGGTAAGAACCTACGGTGCGAGTCAAACCATGAAGTTTTTCCTCCGTATTTAAGAGTAAAAGGCTTTGTATCAACCATGCAAATCGGACACGCCATCTTACCATGTGTCCCCCATCGAGACAACATTCCATAGGTAGGGAAGTCATTAATGGTCCACAGCAAAGCCGCCCTCATCACAAAATTTTGTTTGCGTGCTTCTTCATAAGGTAAAACACCATTCCACAACCTTTTTAGGTCATCAATCAAAGGTTGCAAATATATGTCAATACCAGCTGTTGGATTACTTGGCCATGGAATAATAGAATTTAAAAACATGTATGGTTTAGACGTACACGTTTCTGGAGGAAGGTTGTATGGGGTAACAATAACTGGCCAACATAAATACAGTGTTGCCGAGGCTTGAATATATGGTGTGAAACCATCAGAGCATAAACCAACCCGAACATTGCGTGGATCACCGGTAAAATTTGGATGAACACGATCAAAATGCTTCCAAGCTTCACCATCAGATGGGTGACGTAATTCACCAGAATTATTTCTATTTTGATGGTGCCACGTCATTTTACTCGCGGTCTCCATTGAAGTAAACATCCTCTGTAGCATTGGTATAAGCGACAGATAGAACATTGCTTTTCGTGGAACCGGTTTCCCTCTGCTCATCCCTTTCCTACTCACACGATAGCGTGGCTCTCCACACAACTTGCATTCCGACAACTCTCCATCATTTATGACAAACTCATTGTTATAATAGAGCATGCAAGTACCAGACACACAACAATCAATTCTTTTAGATTTTAAGCCAAGCTTCAATACTAGTCTTTTAGCATCATAATAACTCTGCGGCAAAAGCCCTCTAATGGGGGTTGCATCCAACATCATTTTGGTCATATATTCCATGCACAACTCAGCAAAATTAAATAGAGACTTAAGACCCAACAACCGAACACACATTGATAATTTTGAGTCTTTAGATCCTTCAAATAATGGTTTATTTGTCTCACTCAAATACATGTAAAACCTTTGAGCTTCCTCATTTGGAACTTCTTCAGCATCATATTCTGGTTCTTCAAAATCCAAATTTACTCCAACAGCGTCAGATATCATTCCCTGATAAACATCTAACGGTTGTATAATTTGGCCTCCAGATGTCGTAGCCGCTGGATAACTACTTGATGTAGGAGCTACTACTTCAACCGGAACATTAACCGCAGGAACTGCAACTACCCCTGGTCCTACTTCCCCGTGATGACTCCATATCCAATAATTTGGCCTAAACCCATTACTGTACAAATTAACTCTAACTTCTTCTTCATTTTTTAAAAATCGAAATGAACATTTCAAGCACGGGTATCTAATTCCGCCTTGTCGCGCAAATTCTTCATGGCGCTTAGTTCAAGAAATAAACTCTTCTACTCCTTCTACAAAACGTCGCTTTAAACCGGATCTTACAGGAAATAATCGATCATACATCCAACTACGATCCATAATTTCAGGATCTATGTACTACACTACAATAAATATTATCATTATCATAATTTAGGGATTTATGTACTAACAACATAAATAACGTTTTGACTAAATACTAACTATAAATAACTATGTTTTAAAAAAACTATCCAATTTTTGATTAACAATAAATTAAATATCATAAATATTCAAAGTAAATGAAATAAACTATCAAATATTACTTTTTGATATATATTGATATATTAATTAACATCAACAGAAATTAATAATATTTCGTATTTATCTAAAAATTACAAACAAAAGAAATTAATAATTACATTGACTTTATTTTTTAACTAATATATTATTATATTTCGGATTTATTAATTACATTGACTTTATTTTTTAACAAAGTAAATGAAATAAACTATCAAATATTACTTTTTGATATATATTGATATATTAATTACTTTATTTTTTATAAACTAATATATTATAATATTAATATTAATATATTATAATATTTGATATTTACTTAATAAAGAAATTCAAACTAATCAAATCGAATAATGTTTTATACCAACTAATGACTTTGATAACTAACCGTAGGGAAGAGAAGCCTCTGACTTGATGCGAATCCCAACTCAAACAAAGAGGAAAAAAGAGGAAACCAAACCCAAACAATACATAACAAACAACACCACAATTAGTAACTAACTCATATTATAAAATAATTCATAAACTAAAACTATTAACTCATGTTACAAACATACCTTAGATTGAAGAAATTTGCCAAAGAGATGAAGAGATTTAGTAGAGAGAAGAAGATAATTCGTAGGGAGGAAGAGAGAAATTTCAAGAAGAGAATTTGGGTGTGAAGAAGAAGTGTGGAGAAGAAAGTGGAGAAGTTATATATATAGGAAAAAGGGTAAACGGCCGCTAAAAACATAAATCCGCCGAAAATGTCACCTACCGGCGGATTTAATATATTTTCGGCGGATTAGGGGATTTCCGGCGGATTCTAAAGACTTACCGGCGGATTTTTAAATTTTAAATTTCGCGTATTTTCAAATACATCCGCCAGAAATGACGTTACCGGCGGATTTTTTAAAATTTAAAACTCCCGCATTTTTCAAAAATATCCGCCGAAAATGACGTTTCCGGCGGATTTTGATCGGTTTGTCATTTCCGGCGGATTTCTTTGTATTTCCGGTGGATTTTCAAAATTTAAAATTCCTACTGTTTTAATGATCCGCCGGAAATTACCTTACCGGCGGATTTTGGATTTTGCTTTTTAAAAAAAATATTCGTCAACAGAAATCCGCTAGAAATACCTAATAATCCGCCGGAAAATTTCCGGAGGAAAAACAAATCCGCCAGAAAATCCCACAAATCCGCCGGTAATGTTCCGGCGGATAAAATCCGCCTGTAATTCCTAAAATTCGTCGGAAATCTTCCGCCGGACACTAATCCACCGGAAAGTACTGGCCGGAAATTCCAATTATTCTTGTAGTGATCTATTTCATTTTAAAAAATATAACTAAAATTAATTATAACTTTTTTAACAAATTAGAAATAATTAAAAAATAAATTTATCTATTAAATAGATAAATCCATAGTTGAAAAATGTAAAACGGACTTATCTATTAGAAGGATAAATCCGTTTTGCATTTTTTTAAGAGATAATATGAGAATAATTGAAATATGTGGGGGTACGGGGCCAAACGGTGGGGGTATAAAAATCGCCACCCTAAAAATTCTATATTGCTCACTGTACTAATGCTCACTTTAGTACCCAATATTTGTCCTATTTTTCAACTTCCAATGTTGTATTTTTTTGGGTTATTGAGCTATTTTGAGCCAAATTTGTGACCCAGTCCATTTTTCTGTAAGTCCAGCCTTTCATTATTATACAAAATTAAAGAGAAGATCAAACAATAACCACAATTAAAAAAATAGGGTACCGCCTCTGTCATCAATGTCAAGTTCTTCTTCACCGACAAAGATTGGTCCAAGTGGTAACTGGACTTCGATCCCACTCCAAGGTCTCGGGTTCGAATTTTGTGTGTGGCAAAAACTCTGCTGGGAGGGGAGAACCACACGGGCCGGCAAAGCCGGAAACTCGTGGCCAGCTAGGTTCCCCGGCGTAGATTAGTCACCGCCAAAGCCATTGGAAACTACGCACCAATGACATGGTAACCCAAAAAAAAGTTCTTCTTCCATTTAAGAGACAAAAACCAGAAATTGTTCTATCTCATCCCTCACCTTCCCAAGTTTTCGAGTTGCATCTGAAGAGAGGGTAGCCACATTAGCTGAAAACTTCTTGCAAGTGTTGTTGATTGGTGAATTCTGGTGATTTGAAGTCTTTTGGGGGTTTAGAAGCTTTCAGCTAGCAACATTTCAGTAGCATTTCAAATTCTGTGTGTGGTTCAAGTTGTTTCTCTCTTAGAAATTCTTTTGTTGTTAACTAGTTGAAGAAGACTCTTCAAGGTGAGCTAGCTCTTCACTCTTTTGTGTTTTATCTTAGCTTGATTTTGACTCTAGAAATGGTTGTGTTCTGAACCTTGGTATGCATCTGGTTTAAATTGGTAATGTGGTGACAAAATGACTAGTTGATGCAAGGTTTGGTTCTGAAATGTGATGAATAATGATTTTGAATAAACTGCAAGTTTGAATCTTATGAAATTGAGTCCATTGTTGCAAGATAATGTGATATAATACACGGTTGTCATGATTCATGATTCTTATATGTGTGAAGTAATGTAAGTTGTATTTGGTTGATTGGGAAAGGTTAGTAAACACAAAATTTTCGGAAAAACAAAACCTGCAGTATTCACACGGTCTGTGCTCCCTTGGCACATGGTGCGCGCGTGTTTCGGTTAAACAGTTTGGAAAAAAATTGGGGAGCACGGTTCGTGTTCCCCCTCGGGTTCCAAGTCACAAAAATTGTCTTTTCTCCCTATTTTGGGTTCTAACCCCACTTCAATCCTAAACTCAACTTGATTACATTAATTGAACCTTGTTTTTATGAAACTATAGTTGCGTTAACAATAGCGCATTCTTGATTGATACCTTTGATTTGGAATGATTTGAATATTACTTGTGATTTCCTATTACGATATTATGATTGGTACCAGATTAGTATCATATGTTCCGAAAAGGTGAAGTAGAATGATATGGTTTATACATAAAACACTATGCAATTAAAAAAAAAGATCACAAGAATATTTAGCATACTTGGAAGGGGAAGTCGTGATCAGAAGTCCAAAGCCCGTACGTGCGCTCGTCACAAGTTGTCGAGTGGTGGTTCTCTGCCGAAACTGATATTACTTATAATCATCATGTTTCTTATGGATTATGCTAGTGAGTAACATATGTAAAGATAAAAGACACCAAGAGATATATGGTGAGGTGTCACAGAATAGCTCATTGAGTTGTAATCTAACTGTGACTGTTGTGTTTTTCAGATACAAGGAATAAGTCAAAGCAGGATGATGGGAAGTAAGGAGCTGTGCTAGTTCTCTAGATGGGGAGATCTTCTAAAGATCAGCTAGATTTACCTACCTGTATTTATTTTGTGATGAAGTACTATTAGGTACTAGAAACTTTATTACTGATTATGGTATCGAAGTTGATGTATTAGAAAATCTACAACATCGATTTGGACTTTAATTTGTAGTTTGACTCATGTATAACTTTTTCAAGCAATGACTTGAGGTATAGACATCATGGTTATTGTGCCTTTTCTTTGAGTCATTCCGGTCGTTTAACTTCCGTTTGTTTTAGAAATTCAAATCTATAGCTTTGAAGTTCAGATTCTATATCTTCCTTACTTCTGAGTGGAATTAGTCCCTTAACGCATTCAAGCTCTCCCCAGATTTCTGCTGTAGGCTTACCAGGCTAGTTGTACTCTTCACTATAGCTTGAGTTTGTAGCGAAGCAAGCTCTGAATTGCTTGATCTGGTCTTGATATGAGGGGAGGCATCCTCCTTATAGATTCAAGAACCAGCCAAGGGCTGACTTCTCCAGTAGGCAGGGAAAGGTCTTTCATCTGACTCCTTCTGAGGCTTCGATGAGCATCATCCGCGAGTTGAAGCTCCTGGAACTCTTCGGGGTCTCTCCTTCAGGGAACTCTTCGCCAGGGCAAGCAGGAAAGTCAAGATCGGGACCCAGCTACCAAAAAAGGAAAAGCAGTCCTTAATACATGTACTGACTTCGAATTCCGACCTGTTCGCCTGGGGCCCCTGGAGACATGCATTGGATCGACATAGAAATAGCTTGTCCTATGAATGCCATCGATCCTCAAGCAAAGCAAGTCTGTTAGAAGAAGAGGAAAATGGTAAGCGACAAACGCCAAGCTGCCGGGGAAGAAACGAGCAATCTTCTAAAAGCAAGGTTCATGAAAGAAATAAAATACCCCACTTGGTTATCCAATGTAGTTCTAGTCCAGAAAAGCAACAGGTAGTACAAGATGCGCACTGATTTCAATGATCTGAAAAAGGCCTACCCGAAAGACTCATTTTCCCTACCAAGCATAGACACATTGGGAGAAAGAACGTCAGGGTGCACCCACTAGATGCCATGAAAACCTCTTTCATGATGAAAACGACTAATTACTACATCGATTATATTGTGGTGAAGTCCGGCGAATTTCCTGATCACCATGAAGATCTCCTCGAGATATTCAAGGTAATGATAAAATACCAGAACATGCTAAATCCAAAAAAATACTCCTTTAGAGTCTGGGGCGGAATAGAGGCCAACCCGGATAAATGTCGTGCGATGATTGAGATGAGAAGCCCCAACTACATCAAAGAAGTGCATAAGCTCGCAAGAAGAATTGCATCCTTATCAATATTTATGGCAAGGTCGACTGACCAATTCCTCCCATTATATAAAGTGCTGAAAAACGCAGAGAAATTTGAAAGGACGAAAGAGTGCGAAAAGTGTTCACCGAGCTAAGAATTTTTAGCCTCACCACCATGACTCTCTCGACCAACAGACGGGGCCCCTCTCCTACTCTACTTAGCTGGCAATGATCAACCAATCAGCGCTACACTAGTTGAAGAAAGGGACAAGGAGCAATTCTTGTTCTACTTCACAGGCAAAGTCCTCCATGGGGCAGAAATCAGATATCAAATGGTGGAGAAATTTGCGCTGGCTATAGTCATAGCAACTCGCTGATTGAGGCCTTATTTTCAAGCACATCTAATGGTGGTCAAAATGGACTATCCAATCAGAAAGATACTAGAAAGGCCCGAGATCTCAGGGTGAAAGGTAGAATGGTCCCTATAATTGTCAGAATTTGACATCAAGTTCAAGACAAGAGGATCAAATCACATGTTTTGGCGGATTTTATAGCCGAGCTCACCCCATGTACCCGAGAAATAGGTATGGATTCTATATGTAGACGACGTCATCTTGGAGATCCCGGTAGGGATATCTATCAAACAAGTGCTCCGAGATAGTAGCAATTCAGGTCAGGGAGAATACCAGGCCAGGGATGAGGTCTTATTGCATAACCGACTACTAGTACTCGACCTGAAGTCCAAATTCGATCAAATTTTAGTCGAACACATACCACGGGAACAGAACATCAAGGCCGATCTGCTAGAAAATTAGCAAGTATGAAGACTGAAGGGCAACCCACTTCCTTTGTGGTGCAAACTCTCGCAATTCCGAGTACCTACGTGAACTCATTTAGAGTAGTACAGATCGCTGACTCCTGGATAGAAGAAATGAAAGCCTATCTAAACGGTGGAGTTGTAACCGAAGACAAACAAAAAATCAGGAGAATCACGCTCCAAGCTCCCCATTACACCATGGTCAAAGAAAGTCTATACAGAAGAGGTTTCGTACAGCCACTGCTTATAAATGTGGAACCAGGCGAGGCCGAGTACATCATGAAAGAACTCCATAAAGGAATCTGTGGAAACTAGTGCGGAAACCGAGCATTGAATGCGAATGTCCTCCGTGCTGGGTACTACTGGCCCTCCTTGCGAGTAGATTGTCTGTTCTATGTCAACAAGTGTGATGGTTGCCAAAGGCACACAAAGAAAGCTCTACCTTCTCCGGAGAAGCTTCACAAGATCATCATAGCATGGCCCTTCAACACTTCACCAATAGAAGACGCAAATACATAATAGAAGCAATTGACTACTTCACCAAATCAATTGAGGCCGAACCTCTCTCAAGATGAATCCCACTATGTGTGTAATCGGATGTTCATGGTGGAAAATAATAAAGCCTGAGCTATCTTGGAGGATAGTAGGATGAGAACCGAGAAGGAGCTGCAAAGCCTTCTCGCAAGATTAACTTCCAAAGGAGATTCATTGCCAACTCGGCACGGAAGATGAGAGCCTTCTGGCCGTTGCTGAGACGAAAGAGCTCCAAGGAGATGTTGTGAGTAGCAAAGCAGTATGAGGCATTTGATTAAATCAAGGCTTCGTTGGATAATTCTCCAGTCCTAGTTCTTCCTTTGCCTCGATTGACTCCTAGCACAGGATGACATCAATGGCGCTTAGCGAGCTATTTACTATGTTAGTAGGATTCTCAAGGATGCAGAAACTGGATATTCTCTTATTGAAAAACTTTGTTTATCATTTTTTTAATGCCTGTATAAAATTGGAATATTATTTGTTACCAAAAAAGGTTCTAGTTGTATTCAAAGTTGATATTGTAAGGTACTTATAAAGTGGCCATTAAATTAAATAAATTTTGTTTAACTTATGTACCTTTAAAGGTCGTTGAAGGACAGGCCTTAGCCGATATTCTTGCCTAACACCCGTGTGTGGAGGTCCATGATCCATCAGCCGAGCCTGTCAACTAAATCTGCTTGATTCTTTGGGTCCTAATGTTTGATGGGTCGAGAACCTAAAAGGGTGCAAGTGTTGGGGAAGTCATATCTAGCCCATTTGCCAAGACATGGAGATTCATGAGTAGGATCGAGGATCAAGCATTCAACAATCTGGCCGAATACGAGGCCTTGATCATTGAACCTGATATTCTGGCCACCATGAAGGCCCATTATATAGAATTATGAGGGGATCCTATACTAGTAGTTAAAAAAATTATTGGTGGCTACCATTGCTATAGTGCTAAGCCTAGAAAATTGTGTGTCTCGGCTCGCAACTTGTTAAAGTTGTTTGCCGATGCTGTTATCATGCACATCCCAAGAGATGAGAACCAAGAAGAAAATGATCTATCTCCACATGCATCTGGGTACAAGGAAATGGTAGTGGAGATATGCATCAGGACGCCACAATGGTGGTCGAGCACGACCCAGTCGATGTTGGGATAAAGCTGCTAATAGATTATTTGCGAAACCCTTTTGTTGGGACCGACTTCAAAATCAAGTAGAGAGACTTTAATTATGTCCTAGTAGGTGATGAGCTATACAAAAGGAGCACTAATGGGGAACTGTTGTGATGCGCCAAGAAGAAGGAATCCAACTTGGTCATGGCTCAAACTCATGAAGGGTTTGTGGGTCACATAGGTTCAGGCCTATCATGAAATGGTTAATCTGTAGGCATGAGTAATATTGGCCGACCATAATGGCTAATTGTTTGCAATATGCTAAAGGGTGCAAAACATGCCGGCTACACAGTCTGTTGTGGCCCAAAGGAAACAACTTTATCATTGTGGCCACAGACTATTTCACCAAATTGGTGGGCGCTATGGCAATGGGAAATGCTAACCAGGAATCAGTGATCAAATTTATTGAGAACCAAATCATATATAGGTTTGGATTCCCTAAGATCATTACAACTGACCAAGGTACTATGTTCATAAGAGAACGGCTGATGGCCTTTTTCCAAGAGTATGGCATTCAGATGATGTACTTAACGCCTTACTATGCTCAAGCTAATGGACAAGACGAGGCTACCAACAAGATCATTATCTAGCTCATTATGGAAGACAAGCTCAGAAGGTGGTATGAGAGTTTGAACGAAGTCTTGTGGGCTTTAAGAAATTTTTTGTCTACGACTACTGAAATAACTCCCTATCGGCTGGTGTATAGTCCAGATGCAATGTTTCCTCTCGAGATCAATGTGGCATCACAAAGAGTAGCTCGACAATGTGACACCCCTTTCCTAAAAATAATTTAATTAAGAAATTTATGGAAAATTAGAGGACCTTCTTCAAATAAATAAAATAACGAGAATAAAAATAATATTAGAAAAGATTTACATATTGGATCTGTACTCGGGAAAAAGGCACCACGTGCATCATTCTTTCTTTACATCTATAGACACTTATAGATAATTCGCTTTTAATAAAACTACATCGAAATAAAACCCATCATCCCGACATTAGACCTAGTCAGAGCTTGACACCATATAATCAAGAGGACATGAGGACCTGCGTCCCATATCCAAAAACGTCCGACTGAAATGGACTCCCAGGCAAGACACGCGACCCATCAAAATTATCTGAAAAATGTGGTTGTACGGTGAGAATCACAATCGAGCCATATTAAGAATATAAGATAAACATCAAGGAAGACACTAGTCTCATCTAATCATGCACAACACTAAATTCACTTAATAACATACACGTGAAACATGTATTTCGAAATACATTTAGGTTACACCTTCTGTTCATTTAATAACAAACGGTTGAAATTTATAAACCATTATATAAGGTAAATCCAGAAAGTCATTACAAACATCAATTTTTTCAGAGATAATCACAAGTCATAAATCACCAATCACCACGTGTCACGAAGGTGTGATATGCATGTCTAATAATGCCAACACAAAATGTCTCTCCCTAGACTAAAGAAAAAAAAAGGAGAACCATCTTTGCCTTACCCTAGGGCCAGATGACTCGGACTCCATGACACGTAACCAAACACCATAGCAACTGAGCACCATCTTCACCTCTCACAAGCTAGGTAGCTCAGACTCAATGAAACGAAGTGAGTTATATTTCACTTAAACACCATTATTGCCTCTCATCACAGGCTAAGTAACTCAGACTTGGAGACTCTATTCGCCTCTTACAGGCTAGCTAACAGAGACTCAGCCACACCAGGTCAACTATGGCATCACTTGAGTACCGAATCGCCTCTCACAGACTTGGTAACTCAGACTCAAAGATACTAGGTTTGCCATAACACGACTTGATTATTATTCTCACTCCTCACATGCTAAGTTACTCAGACTCAAGGGTACCATATCACAACACGCACAATCACATATCACATACAGAATCACAGTATAGTCACAGTATCACCTGAGCACCATTCTCACTTGTTACAGGCTAGGTAGCTCATCACAATGATACCAAGTCATAATCATATATCCCATAGTATACGGAAGATAGTAACAAAGACACACATGTTTTACCTGCACATTTACTCATTCGAATCCATATAATTCTTTATATATACTTTCAAATCCACCAATAGTATTTCTTATTCAAATATTAAAACATCAAAATATTAATATAAGTTTAATTACTAACTCTAATTCTATTGTTTCCTATTTTAGTATAGCGTATAATATTTTTAAACAATAAATCTTACACTACTTATTGACTCTTTAAATCCTTCCTTAAGGCAATAACAGGTTTTATATTATATTGATAAAACTAATCTCCATATAAGACACTTAAACGAGAGTCAACCCAACCGAACAAATCAATTAATCGTTTGGTACCAATATAATATAATATTAACAGAAACAGATACAACAAGTGAGAGATACAATTTACAACAATCAAACACGCATAGATATCATTCTAGCATATCACGTAGAGCATTCCGATACTCAATTGGCAACACAATTTCACAAGATCAATAAAATCAAACATGTACAAATAGTATTCATAATAAACATACATACAATACCTATTATTAGTAATTAAACTATTAATCACATGCGTTAAAATAATTTCTTTGATATTGGCCCCATCGTATGAGGCCATATTCATATTTAATTAGGTGTTCAAGAGATTAATGGAAATCGCTACAACCTTAATGATACCCTACATCCCGAATATAACCCGAAAATCATCCCCCGTACCTGGTGTGACGTCCTCGTACGAAACAAAATTAAATGGAATATCGGCAGTCCACATAACGAACGAGCCCATATTTAACTATTCAGTAGCAGGTTCATAGAATTAATGAAATATCTCTGTAAAATTACGCATAGTTTAAAAACTAGTGTTAACACTACAAGAAAATCGACGATTTCCGACGGCAAAATCCGTCGAAAACGCACTGATTTTCGTCGCAAATTAACGTTTCCGACGGACTTTCCGACGGACAAATTTTCGTCGCAAAATAGCTCGTCGGAAATCGTTTCCGACGGATTTTTTCGTCGCAAATCTTTTCCGACGGACTTTCCGACGGAGTTTTTCGTCGCAAACTCTAACACATTTTCGTCGCAAATCCGTCGCAAATCCGTCGGAAATGTTTTAAAAAAAAATAAAAAAAATTAAATCATACATCCAAAAAACTATTTAATACTGATATCTATATTGTTTCATCAACTTCAACACCTCAAATACAACAATCTATACCTCATTATTCAGATTCAGATATTTAAAGAATTACAAGAGGAATGTATCTCTAAAGAATAATCCTGAAATTTCATATTCTGCACATCTAGAGGCTATAATATGAATAGCAAGAAAAATCAGCAACTGTTATCATGACCATTCAATTATAGGAATGTATCACATTAAAGGTAACTTAATCATTTCTTTCATTATGCACATTTCTGGCAATCCTATAATTTGAGAACAAATTTCTTACACACACCCAATTAATTTGCTATCATTCATGCCTAACTACAATTGCTCTCTCCTACATATATCATTTGCTAATAAACCCAATTAATTTCCTAGAAGGTTGAAGTGAGGGTAGCTTGTCTTGATTTCTTCAATATCTTCCCATGAGTCTTCAGCTAATTGTAAGTTATTCCACTGCACCAGTACCTGCAAAATTGGTTCACCATTTTTCACAATATAGTCTATTAGCTAAGTTATTCCACTACCTGCAAGTGACATTACCTTATCACATCAACAAAAAGAAAACCTATTTTTAACTAGAGCAATCAAAGAGGACTTCTAACTATTCTAATGTAGTGGACCTATCCTTGTTAACAACTTGGATAGAAAATATTTGAATACAATCTGAAGGTACTCATTACCTTTCCTAAATCAGAATCAGCAAGGGGAATAGGCAATGGACTTAGAGAGTCTGTTACTAGCATTTTTAAAAAATATTCCTAGTTAATCCTGTCATCCCATCGTAAAAAATTATCCTAGCTATTATTGTCCTCCTATCGTTTGTGAATACCTTTTCTATACAACATGGTGTGTCAAACACATGACAAAAATATGATAGTTGCTTGTACAAGTCTGCTTCTGTGTACTGAAAGTCAAACAAATATTTGGTTAATTCACAAAATTAAAGCATTAAAACTTCGCAATATGAATCACACATGAAAAAGCTCTTAATATCCAGCAAGTTCATGGAGTCAAACCTTTCTATTAAGATGCCCATTGCAGCGGGGATAATTTGGACACACAGTTCCTCTCTCAGAATCACCAACCAACCGAAAGCTGATACTCCGTGTTGTATGCTTGCATGTTTCATCGTCACACCGGATACAAAATCAGCTGAGGTCAGTCACATCACAGCTAATTTTAATTTTATAGGCTGTTAACATTCATAATTCATAATAGTATAGTTTAGAGAGTTGACTTACCATTAGTAAACCTCTATAATACATTAACACAAGTTTCTCTGCTTGCCTTTTGACCTGAAACGAAATAGTACGCAGATGCTCAGGAACAATATTATATGCTAAATCAGCAAACATGTTGAATGTCACGACGTTGATCTATGTTATGATACATGATCTGAAATCGGTGTAAACACCTTTTTATGTGAAATGCGTTGAAGTCTTGAACAGCACATTTTTGGAAAAGCGTTAAATCAGAAATACCTGATTGGCCAACATTGCGGGAGAAATTCTACCAACACCATTTTCTGAGCGTTTGGGACAACACAGCTTGCGCCAGAAATTGTAGTCAGGTTCCTCCGTGCCTACGCTGGTTGTCTTTTCAAATCCCCATTGTGCTTATCAAAAAAAGATCCCC
The DNA here is from genome assembly GCA_039519185.1 of Astragalus membranaceus. Taxonomy (NCBI): domain Eukaryota; kingdom Viridiplantae; phylum Streptophyta; class Magnoliopsida; order Fabales; family Fabaceae; genus Astragalus; species Astragalus membranaceus. Next base: position 23,718,867 of record CM076852.1, read on the forward strand.
AAGGGAGTCATAAAATCAAGTTATTAGATAAATGAGTAAACGCTGCATCTAAAATATCTGGATTTTGGAGAGATTTAACTACATAGGCATTAAATGAATAATAGAAACAAGTAGGCAAAAACATAGCCAACACTAGACTTTGAATTCATATTTACCTTCAGTTCAGCGAGTATCTCGGGAAAGCCACAAATGCTCACTGATTTTGCAAAGGATCACCCTTAGCTGCACCTTGAGCTATTGAAAGTCTATGCTTGAATTCTAGCTTTTCTGGCAATTGTTGATCGACGCCTGCAAGCGAAAATCGAAGTCACAATCATCAGCTTCATGCTGCAAAGCATATATATATGAGACAGAACATTGTCATAATGGAACAAAGTGAGTGGTTATGGAACAGAAATTTACCATACAAGTGAGTGGAGACGCTTGCATTAGGCACATATTCATATATAAGAAACGGTAGATTGTTTTCTTGGCAGTATCCTATAAGAGTTACGAGATTCCTATGGTGAATAGATGAAAGATACCGTACCTAAAGTAAAACTCAGTCATGTTAGATCAAAAGTAAGGGAATGAACATAAAGGGATACTTGTATTTTGAGAAACAAACCAAGATAATCTATGCAAATTGCAAGTCCATCAGAATTATGAAGTAAAATAAGTGGCAAAGGAAAAAACAAACTGTGATACAGTTCTATCTCATAATTGATCATCAAACATGTTTAACAATTTCAACACAGTGAAACCTATCACTTGAAAACTTTATAGCAACGGCACTACATGTTGAAGACGTGTTCGGTGTCCGTCACGTGTCGTGCCAAACACCGACACTGAAATTTAAATTACTTGCATATTTCTAATAATTATCAGTGTCTACATGTCTGTGTCAGTGTCTACATGTCTGTGTCAGTGTCATGTCTGGTGTCTGTGTCAGTGCTTCATAGCTTGAGAACTACCGATTTGGCTATCATATGCTATAAAGACTTTATTCAGACATGATTGAACACAAAACAATTTCTTAGAGTGAATTGAAGGGAAAAGAAATTTCATATTTCTGAGTAAATAATATCTGAAGCTAAATGGCAAGTACCACAGAATTCTAAACAAAATTCTGAAGCAGAAACACAATGAAGTAAGGAACATAGGAAGGAATTGAGAAGATATTAAGAGACAGGTCAAGGAAAGGAAAAACTAACCTAGTAGTAGAAGTTTCTGAATATGCTTTTCAGCCTTTGTTTCCAACTCTATTCTTCTTTCAATTTCTGCTGCCTGCTAATCCACACCACGTATGCAATAAATGGGGAACAAATTATCTCCTGATCAGAAGGATCAAATTTTACACCTTTTGGCAAGCCATGCCATTCTTTCGCTACCTAACAACAGAAAAATGTTTAAAAGTCAACATTAAGACTATACATGGGGATAAAAATTAGAAATGATGAAGTGTCAATCTTAACTGTAGTGTTATTTTTTATGCTAATCAATTTTTCCAAAAACATTTTTCTAGGAATTCAAATATATATGGAAGCAGCACTGTCAAAAAGAACAGAAGGAATTTATTCAGCCGATGATAATGAATCTCCTTAGATACAAGCAAAACTTGCCTTATCAAGCCAACAAAAAATGAGTTATTATTCAATCAATAAACCAATTGAAACTTGAATTATATATATATGAAGTACCTTTCTGATATCGAAGAGTTGATTCATTTGCTTGTCTAAGTATATCTTCAGCAATAGTTAATAAAAAATCCCATTTGAAGTGGTGCTTTTGCAGACTCCTCAACTGCAGCTTGTGAAGGGCTGTAACATATTGCTCCTACATATATGAGACTTACATGAGAAACTAATACAAACTGTACAAAATAATGCAAGCAATACAGTTAACAAAGTCACTTATTTAGCATAAATGACTAAACAAACCATAACAGCTAAGTAATACAGATTAGCATAAGTTTCTCCTAATTTTATGAATACTTCAAATTGACTCTACCACCCCAATTTATTCACCCAATTGCACCACCCTCCTTCCCTGGTAATCAACCAAATAAGGACATGACACATTATCTAATATGATATTGATTACATTGTTTACCCAAATGCTCCCTAAATGTCACCCCATCCTCCAAATTAGTAGTTAATACAACTATGAGAACCAAATACACCACAACTAAACTGTTGAACAAAAACAGTGACTTTAGCATAGCATGTAAACAAGGCAAATACAATTTTCCACCCTCTACAAATAAAGTAGCCATAACATAATAATACCATATAGTGCTAACAAGTGTACTTAAAACTAAAACATAACATAATAGTGCTACTTTACAACATATAGCAAAGACTGAGGAGACAGATTGCAGTTCTACCAGCAACATTGCAGTTCCACACAAGCTTAAACAAACTGAGTTTGTTATCTATAACAAACTCTAAACTATCAGCTAATTTCCCAGAGAATGCTTTAAATACTACATACATGTACATACAGATGTAATAGTTCATAGTTTTACATTGAATAAATTTTCTAAGTCTTTTTACCCTCTGTGTAGTCTCGGTTGTTCTTGTTCCTTCTGCGTAACTTTCTTTGTTTAGTGTTTTCTGAGTTCCTTGTGTTGAATCTTCAACAAGTGGTTGAAGCAAGTCCTCACAATCAAAGGGAAAACAAAACAGAGTCAAATTCAGTGTTTCAGTGACTGAAACAAACATAGAAAAAGAAAAACAGGGAGAGTGAGGGGAAATAATTTACCTATTCTCAAGGAGAGAATCGTAGCTGTCCCAGCATCTTCAAGGAGTGAAGATCAACAACCCAGAAATCATTAAGGATTAAGTCAGAATCGTTTCAAACAACAACAGATCTTCAAACAATCAAAAGAAAAGACTGAGGGCAGTTTTTATACCTGTCTGAAGGTCTTTGCACGCAGATCTTCGAAGATCTGCAACCAAGAACCAAGGTTCAGAAGATTAGGGGTTGTGTTCGTCACAAACAGTGCAATAGCAAACTGAAACAGAAGAGAAGTCAGAGTTTATACCTTCGGTGAGCAGATCGTTGGTCATAGCTTCAAGATCGTACCAGAAAATAGCAAAGAAAAGAACAAATCAGAGTTTGAATCTTAGGGTTTCAAACCGTGAAGAACTGAGAAGAGTTTGAATCTTAGGGTTTCATACATGTTCGTTGAAGAGGAGGAAGTCTTCGCTGAGATTCTTGGCTTGATCCTCCATCAGAATCAAGCGTGAAGAAGAAACCCTCCGTGCTCTCTCTCGTCTTCCCCGTGAAACACCCCACCTGGGTTCTTGGTTTCTCTGAAAACCTGATGAAGAGACACGCTCTAGAGTCACACCGAAGGAGGAGGGTAGAGGGCGAGGGAGGAGGAGGGTAGAGGGCGAGGGAGGAGGAGGGTAGAGGGTAGAGGTCGTGGGAGGAGAGAATGAGAGTGAGGTGTGATTCTGAGGGAGAACAAGAGTGAGGTTAGGTTTTAATTTTGGATGGTTGGTTTGCGACGGACTTTAAGGGGTTTGCGACGAACATTTTCGTCGCAAATTTGCGACGACTCTGGTTCCGTCGGAAATGTCAGCGTGAATTTGCCTGCTTTTTTACTTTAACAGTTGCGACGGTGATTTTGGTCGCAAATCCGTCGCAATTTGCGACGGAATATGTTTCGTCGGAAATGTTCGCGGGAAACAAGCCTTTTTCTTGTAGTGTAAATATTTAAAAAATATTATGGATAAAAAAATAGCGTTAAAAGGACACAAAAAGAATGACCGAAAAAATTCTCACCGATACAACAGAGTGACGTCATATTCGCTGTACCATGCGAACAAGTAGTGCTTACGAAGTTTCCGACTATAGGAATCAAAAATGACATTATTCGGAACGACAACCATAGCACCCAGTATTTAAAAAAAACAGCTTAGCTGGTTTCAAATCACAAGTGACCAAGAATTACATTTGTAGGCTAAGCTATTCATGGAAATTCCGTGAGTCAAAAGTGATATTCAGCAGCTGATTGATGTTGCACCCCGAAATATGTTCAGTAGAGAATTTTTGCAGTGAAGAATTATATTGAATTGTATCTTTAACTGTTCGATCCAAATATGTATAAAGACAGTGCACAATGGGAGCAGGGTCGGTGACTAACTATTGAAAGTGACTATCAATTAACCTCCAATACCCATGTGGTTAGGAATCTTGGCCAATCGTAATGAATCAAACAAAGGATTCACTATAGCTTCAAGTTTGACCAATTGGAATGAGGCACACGAAGTATTTATGAGCTTCCAAAGAGAGAAACATGACTTGGCCAATATATGAAGGTTTAATATTAAAAAACTGAAAGGCAATATGATAATCAAATGATGATGCTTCAAAATACATGGACATATATATAAACGTGAATACTCAGGTCGATGGGAAAGTGATTGGAATGCTCAAATGAAGGAAAAGTGAATACTCAGGTCGATGGGAAAGTGATTGGAATGCTCAAATGAAGGAAACGTGAATATGCTCTCATTAGATAGGTTAGAAATTAAGAGACACGGAATTAGATGTTTGGGGCTGTGCTTGACTTGGTGGGAGGGAAGAGAGATGCGAAATTAGGTTAAATCTAAACCATGGGCTTTGTCCATGTTGTAGAAAAAACTCAGTCCAATACACAGGAGTGCAGGAACTAAAAAAGACGTATAGTAGTAAAAGTCCAAATTCCTTTAAATCATTTTTAAAGCATTTTATTAAATAAAAAAGTTAATTTCAACACTTCTATAATGAATTAAACAACTCTAAAATATTGATAATTTATAGAGATATTACTTGTAACATAAATAACTAAATTAAGAAATAATTGGAAGTAACTAAAATGTAGCTAGTCACATGCTAGTTACATACCGAACGTCCACTAAAACATCACAATAAGTAGACTGGCACATTACACGTAAAATCATAGAAAAAAATATGATGGAGAAATTGGGGTGTTACAGACAACACTCGCTCGGCCTGGATGAATTCCAGCAGGCCATGCTGATGGAGTTAGACTTGGTAGACGACGACAGGCTCGCTGCCCTCAACAAGATAGAACTCAAAAGGATTAAAATGGCCCTTCCTTACAATAAACATATCAAACCTAAGAAGTTTGATGAAGGTGACTTGGTTTGGAAAACCATCTTGCCGATTGGGATCAAAGACCCTAGGTTCAGCAAATGGTCGCGAAATTGGGACGAACCCTATATCGTGAGTAAAGTCTATGATGGGGGTGCATATAGACGTATTTCCTTGGCAGGAGAAGACTACGAAGGAAAGATCAATGGCAAGTATTTAAGAACGTATTATCATACGATGTGGGAAAGTATGCAAAACGAAACATGATTCTATTAATGATAGCAATGTCAAAAGTGGCTCACTACACACCGGCGGCTTATTGACAGAACTGCCCACTTTGGTGGCCTAAGTCTTAGCCTCAGGTTGGCCGAGGGCGGAGGCAGGGGCTCTGTCCTTTCTTACTCTCCATCTTTTCTCCTGCTTTTGGTGGTAACCCCAATGTTGTGACTTTCAGGAGGGGTTGGTGGATGACCAATGGAAACTCATCTGCCTTCTTCGTGAGCCCCAAGCACATCTTCATCGGAGGTATCGACCCGATCATGGTCCACCTTGGGCGTGGTCACAGCAGGGAATTTGATTTTTGCTGCTTTTAATTTCAATTAGATTTTGTTCTGGTGTTTAATTAGATTTTGTTTTGGTGTTTGAGGAATTTTGATATTGTGTTTGGTTTTGAAATGACTTGTTGATGTTAAGGGTTTTCTTTTGGTGTTGATATTCAAAGAAGGGTTCTACCTGTGCTGCAATTGTCAAAACTCAAAAGCATACATCCTTATATCATAGTTTTTGTTACGGATTGGGCCTCTGTGGCCAATCCACCTAAAGGCCCAACAATAAAGGGCCAAATCCAGCCAAAGGTGAAGATCTAAGACCTAGATCCAATGGTCCTCCTTCACTCCAAAAACCTATAAATAAGCATTCAATGCTAGCATTAAAGGTACTCACTTTTCCAATCCTCTTACTTGTAATTGACTCACTCACTGACTTGAGCGTCGGAGTGTCGTTGCAGGTACCACCCCACCTCGGATCGGAGCACCAACTCGGATTGACCAAGAACATAAATACCAACTATCTCGGACTGGACTTTGTATCCAAGATCGGACACTTAGTCAGAGATACGGTACAGAACATTGGCGAGCACAGTGGGAGCATCTTATACTCTAGTCTCTCCCCCAACCTCCTTGGTCAGCAATGGCTCTAAAACTACGATGGAGGAACGTCTCCAGCGTCGTGGTTAGACCCGATCAACAGCAAGAAACGCCCGAGGGGGTAGCAGTCACTCTCCCTCGTAGCTCGGCTCACGACCACAACTCGTCCAAAGCAATGGTTCCCATAAGCTCCGCCAGAAACCAGTTTCCACCTCCTGTCCAGACCGTCCCGGTACCGGTCGACGCTGTTCAACAGCTCGTCCAACTGCTGACAAGGCAAGCCGAGGCTGAACAGCAAAGGAGTCAGCACTACTCCCAGCTGGAGGCCGAGATTGCTGAGATCCGGGCCCGAGATATCCTGGATCGGTCCTCTCCTCAAACCTACTCTCCCAGCAGAAGAACCTCCAGCAAAAGGCGTCACCGGTCTCCTGCTTGGAGGAGACACCACCATCGCTCGCCACCCCACAGAAAAGGGAGACGAGGATCTGGAACTCCCCCAAGCGAGACTCGAGACGACACTTATTACCCCGAGGACTCTCCGCACTAGAACTCATCATTAGCATCCTCTTACCCGAGGCGACGTTCTATAAGCCGGGGGAGTCCCCCGAGGCATGAACGTCGGCGTCCTTTTTCTCCGAGGTCCCTTGTTCGGCGCCCTATCGAGAGGCCTCCTCCGAGGGAAAGATCGACGGTGCGAAAGGGACCCTTTACAGCAAAGATCGACTACTTTCCGGTGCCCAAACACTTAGAGAAACCCCCTGAAGGTTTGAATATGCATGACGGGACTGGCGATCCCGATCGCCACCTTGATTACTTCGACACAATGATGCAATATCGGAATGTCCCGGAAGAGATCAAGTGTCGGATCTTCCCTCTTACCCTGGAAAAGTTGGCACTGGACTGGTTGAGAGCCCTCAAGCCAAACTCGATATCCTTGTGGGACCAACTGGCGAAGCTATTTTCGGCCCAGTTCGCCCACTTCAAGATGAAACCAAAATCTCGGAAAGTCTTACAAGCAATTCGACAAGGGGAGAACGAGTCTCTCCGGGACTACATCGAGAGATTCAATAAGGAAGGCGCTCAGGTCCGGAACCTAGATGATTCTTTCCGACTATTCTTCATGGAAGCCGGTCTTCGTAAAGGAAGTCTATTCCAGATTGATGTCAGAGTAAATCCAACTGAGTCGCTTGCCGAGTTCCTCCAGCGATCTCAGAAGTACATTGATCATGAAGAGGGGGCGGTTGCAAGAAAGTCGGATGTCGACCCTGGGATGAGCAAGCCTCGATATGAGAAGGAGGCCCGGAACGACGGTAGACCCAGACCTCGAAACCGACACCAACAATATTCCGACCTTAATGAAACAAGAGCTAGGATTTTGGCGGAATGTATGAACGCTGAATTCAAGGAAGTCAAGTTCCCCGATCCGCTCCCACACAGGCCGGGACAGAGATCTAACAAGTACTGCCGGTATCACCGGAGCAAAGGGCATGACACCAATCGATGCAATGCTCTGAAAGATGACATTGAGGACCTGATCAAGAAAGGGAAATTGAGCCAGTACGTGGCAAAAACACCCCGGCATGAGGCCGAGGTTAAGGAAGAGAAGGTCGACCCGAAGAAGAAGGGTAAAGCTCCCTAAGAAAGAGAAGAAAGCTCGGAGGATGAGCGAGACTTTCGAAAATCGAAGGGCCGACCAGTAATGATGGTTATCTCTGGGGGCTACCCCGTCGAGGCATCGGGCAAAACAATGAAAAGAAAATGGACGGAGGTCATGTGTGCTGCTTCCACCTCTGCAGTAAGCTCAACCCCGGAGCGTCCCCCCTTGGCATTCGGCGACCGAGACTTACTAGACGGCAAGCCTAACAAGCACGTACCCCTTATAATCAGGGCAGTCATTGCCAACCACGAGATAAGGAGAATCTTGGTCGACCAAGGAAGCTCCGCGGATATCATCTTCATCGACCTTGTGAGGAAACTGCAGATCTCAGAGGAAGACTTCACCCCTTACAGAGGATCAGACCTTTCGGGCTTCAACGGGTCCCGAACCAAACCCCTTGGCTATCTGGAACTGATGGTCACCTATGGCGAGGAACCACTAGAGAGGACAGTCAAGACCAAATTCTTAGTGCTGCCATGCCCTTCGGTCTACAACTGCATCATCGGAAGACCGACTCTAGGAAGGCTCGGGGCTGTAACCTCGACGGTTCACCTGAAAATGAAGTTATACTCTTTGAGCGACCAAGTAATCACCCTTGATGCCGACCTAGAGTCTGCCCAAAGATGTTTCTATCTGCATGTCAAGGCAGATAGGCAGGCCTCAGAGGAGGGGGTTCCCTCCGTAGAAGCAGAAGCTCAAAAAGACCCAAAAAAGAAGAGAAGCGGTCGAGCTGCCGAGGTCAACGTCATAGACCTCGATGCAAGGGAGCTGAAGAAGAAAATTAGGCGACCCCAACCTGATGGACAGTTCGTACAGATCCAGCTTGGCGAGGACCCGACCCAAACTATCTAGATCGGATCCGATCTCCCTGAAGAAGTAAGAGCAAAGCTCGCCCTCTGTTTGAAATCTCACGCCGATCTTTTCGCTTGGTCGGCAAAAGACATGCCCGAGATCCCCCCTGAAGTCGCCTGTCACCAACTGGCAGTTAACCCCGGGGCTAAGTGGGTCGCCCAACGCAAAAGAGCTCAAAGCCAGGAGAAAGCAGCTGCTACGGCCAAGGTCGTAGATGATTTAATTAAAGTTGATTTTCTAAAAGAAGTCAAGTATACAACTTGGCTTTCGAACCCTGTACTTGTTAAGAAAAGCAATGGAAAGTGGCTTTCGAACCTAGAAGAGATCTTCACTGAAATCCGAAGAAACAATATGAGGTTGAACCCGGAAAAATGTACTTTCGGGGTCCGGGCTGGGAAGTTCCTTGGTTTCTATCTCACCGAAAGGAGCATTGAAGCCAACCCAGATAAATGCCGAGCTGTAACGGAAATACGAACCCCGTCCACTAAGAAAGAACTCCAAAAGCTCAACGGCATGATTGCTGCACTATCTCGCTTCATTTCCAACGCCGCCTTCAAATCACTCCCTTTGTTTAAACTGCTTAAGAAAGAAGCAACATTCGAATGGACCCCAGAGCGGGATGAGGCCCTCTCCCAACTCAAAAAACTCAAACTCTTGACCGAACCACCGATCTTAACTCGGCCAATCCCAGGGGAAAACATATTCCTGTACCTAGCCATCTCGGAAGAGGCCATTGGTGCCGTACTCATCAGGGAGACAGAAACAGGTCAGAGTCTGGTATACTTCGTGAGCAAAGATTTACAGGGATCAGAAGTTAGGTATCAGAAAATAGAAAAAATCGCCTTTGCTCTGCTCGTCTCGGCACGCCGTCTCCGACCTTACTTCGTCGCTCATCAAATTGTGGTACGGACAAAATATCCAATCCGGCAGATCCTGCACCGACCCGACTTAGTAGGACGAATGATCAAATGGGCAGTAGAACTCTCTGAGTTCAGAATCAAATACGAAACAAGACCAGCCATCAAAGCTCAGATACTGGCCGACTTTATCACGGAAATGGCACCCGCCGACCCTGAGGACGGGTTGTGGATGCTCCATGTAAATGGATCCTCAAATCCAAAAGGGAGTGGTGCAGGGTTGATGCTCGAAAGCCCGACGGGCGTTGTAATCGAAGTATCACTCACCTTTGGTTTCCCTACCTCAAACAACCAGGCAGAATACGAGGCATGCATAGCAGGACTCCGACTTGCCATCGACCTCCGAGCTACTCGACTTTCTCTAAACACCGACTCATTGTTGGTAGTCTCTCAAATCGGGAAACAGTACGAAGCTAAAGACCCGACCTTGCAGAGGTATTTAACCCGTGTGCGGGAACTGCTCTCCTTTTTCGTGTTTACGGAGGTTAAACACGTTCCCAGGACAGAAAATATCAGGGCAGACATTCTTTCCAAGCTCGCCAGCACCAAAATTCCAGGGAACCATCGATCAATAATCCAGGAGACGCTTAATAAGCCAAGCGTCCTCCCAAACCCAAAGACCAATTTTTCAGTCAATGTGGTTGAGGAAAGAAAAGGTTGGATCTCGCCGTTAATGGAGTACATCAAATCGGGGGACGAGCCTCCGGACTCAAGCGAAGCCAAGATCCTCAGGAGGAAGGCATCATCTTTTTCCATAATCGATGGAAACCTCTACAGAAGAAGCTTGTCCGCGCCACTGTTAAAATGCGTTGAAGGAGGAGAGGCGGATTACGTCTTGGCCGTGATCCACGAGGGAATCTGTGGGCAGCACTTTGGAGGTCGGTCTCTAGCTCGGAAGGCATTAAGAGCAGGATATTTCTGGCCAACCATGGAGACCGATGCAAGAAACTATGTAAAGAAATGCAGCAAGTGTCAAGTCCACGCCAAGGTCCACATAGCACCTCCTACGGAGCTCACCAGCCTCACCTCGCCATGGCCCTTCGCATGGTGGGGAATAGATCTCCTAGGCCCATTCATAACTGCCCCCGGTCAGATCAAGTACCTGATAGTGGCAGTAGATTACTCCACAAAATGGATTGAAGCCGAGCCTCTAGCCATCATCCGCGCAAGGAACTGCATCAAGTTCTTCAAAAAGAATATCATGACTAGATTCGGGATTCCCGAGGTATTAATCATTGACAACGGAACCCAGTTCGCCAACAAAGGCTTCAAGAAACTCATGTCCGACCTTCGAATTAAACACCGGTTCACCTCAGTAGAACACCCACAAACGAACGGACAGGCAGAAGCCGCCAACAAAGTTCTCCTCAATGGATTGAGAAAGCGGCTCGATGAAGCAAAGGGAAACTGGGTTGAAGAGCTACCTTATGTGTTGTGGGCCTACAGAACCACTCCACAGAGCTCAACGGGGGAGACCCCTTTCCGGCTTTCGTACCGGACGGAGGCGGTAATCCCGGTAGAGATCGGAGAGCTGAGCTGGAGGACCCTCCACCCAATGTCACCAGAGGACAATAATCAGGCATTAAAAGAAAACCTCGACCTTGAAGGGTAGCAGCACGGTATAACTCGAAAGTAATCCCCAGGGATCTTGAAGTCGGTGACTTAGTTTTATGAAGAGCTGACGTCGGTTTACAGAACGCCGCGCAAGGCAAGCTCGCCCCTAATTGGGAAGGACCATACCGAGTTATATCTAAAACTGGTAAAGGTGCTTATGAGTTGGAGGCCTTGGCCGGGAAGACGATCCCAAGGACTTGGAACGCCACCAAATTAAAGAAGTACTACAGTTGATTTACATTTTGGCAAAGAATGGTGTATACCGATGTTATCAATTATTTTATCTAAAGAACGGTGTATACCGATGTTATCAATTATTTTATCTGAAGAATGGTGTATACCGATGTTATCTATTATGCTATCTAAAGAACGGTGTCTACCAATGTTATCAATTATTTTATCTGAAGAACGGTGTATACCGATGTTATCTATTATGTTATCTAAAGAATGGTTTCTACCGATGTTATCACTTATTTTATCTGAAGAACGGTGTATACCGAGGTTATCACTTATGTTATCCCTTTATAGCTGACCGAGGTTGTCACTACCGTAAGGGGCGAGTTCGATCTGGGCCGAGTCCCGGTAAACTGCCCCGAAGGCGGCCATCGTTACGCAAACGCACTAGTTGGCCGAGGTTGCCCCTACCCTAAGGGGCGAGTTCGATCTGGGCCGAGTCCCGGTAAACTTCCCAGAAGGCGACGCCTACCACTTGAGCGAATCAAAACGCAAGTGCACGAATTTAAATCAACAGAGTAAAGCTCAACCGAGGTAGTTAAAACCGGAATCACATGCAATTAAATTTGTATTACAAGCTACCCCGGATACGGCCGGGTCCTCAAGTTCAAAAAGATGGCAAAATATTACAAATTCCGGTTCCGCCCGGAACCCAGGGCTTTCTTCCCCACCGGTTCCACCCGGAACCCAAAAAACAACTAACTTGAAACTATCTTTTCAACACAAGTCACGACAGGGATGGGCGAGGGTAGATGACCTCACATTCTTCAGAGTCGGAGCTGAGCTTGACAATCCGCCCACCTTCCACTGTGTGTTCCACACGTAGAATCCCCCGGTCCAGAGGCAAAGAAGGATGAATAACGGCGACCTGGGCAAGCGCTTTCTCATAACTCTCCCCAGCCACATCCATTGCCATCTGGGCCACCTCGACCATCTCTTTCTCAGCGTCCTCGGCCTTGGCGCGCGCCTCCTCGAGCTCCTTTTCCAACTCGACAATCCGGAGCGAGGAATCCACGCTAGTCCCTGCCTGGGCCTGTCCCGCTTTCTGAATTTCGGCTTCAAGCTCGGAAATCTGGGCCTTAAAAGAGGAAACCACCTCCTGAGACTGCCTCCCCAGGCTCTCAAGCTCGGAAATACGGAGCTCAAGCTCCATGCATTGGTTAAGGGCAGAGTCCCTCTCATTTTCAAGCTTATCTGTCACCGCCTTAAACGCGATCTGGTCTTCCTGGGACTTCGAAAGAGTCACAGACAGCAACTCATACTTTTTCTGAAGGTCTGCTCGGAGTTTCCGTTCAGTATCCCTCTCTTCCAGGGCCCCTGAAATAGTAGAAACAAGAAAGTCAGGAACGGAATTAACCAAAAGAAAAACCAAGTAAAACCCTTCGGAACCTGGTGTTACCTTTCGCCTGGCTCTCAGCCTCGGCCCTTTGAAGCTTGGAAACGTCGGCCAGATGCCGAAACAACCTGGCAGCGGCCTCAACCGGGTCGATCCGGGAATCCTCCAAATGCTTCTTCAAGAACTCGCCATCTATCGTGATACCAGAAGATCTCGAAGTTTTATGCTTCCTGTGGCGACTTTTCTTTGAAGCTCGGGGAGAACCGGCTCGACCAGCATGCACCTGCTGCTCCGGAGCATGGGAAGTGGAGGCAGGATCTCCTTGCGGCAAAGGATGCTGCCTTTTCAGGTGTAAAAGATCGGCCGCCTGATCTTCAGCACCAGCCAAGATGGCCTCTGTGATAGTGTTGATCGGAACGGCAAGAACGAGCTCATTCCGGGGAGGATCTTCCTGCTGGACCCCGGCCTTCCTTTCCGCAATAGCCCTCAAGCGGAGGAATTTGTAAGGCCCCATGCTATCTGCAAAACAAGGAAAAGAAGCAATGTTAAAAGAGACGGCAATCGAAAAATTATGGGTGGTATTGGCTATCAAAAACCTACCAAGCACGGCCGCCACTTGAGACTTAGAGCCCGCCCCGACCAGTCGAGCTACATCAATCCCGAATTTTTTGGGATCCCGGTGGATAATCAGGTCGGCAAAGTTGGTCAAGATCGCTAAAGAGTCCTGATCAACCGGGGATAGCCGGCTTAAACTAACAGTATAGGTATGAGGTCGCCGATTGAAATGAGAAAGAGACCACCCTATCTGAAACTTGGTGGACTCCAGGGATTCCCCATTCGCAGCATATTTACCGACGTGCCTCACTGCCTCCTCATTCACAGGCTCGACAAAGAAGTATTTGTTCTTCCAATTTTTCAAGGAATCGGAATAGGGCATGAAAATTTTAATACCCCTCCTAGCCCGAAAGCTCATGTGTTCCCACCGATCCTTGGTTCCATCCTCGTGCCTCCGATTGACCTCAAAAAGGTAAAAGAACAGATCACAGGAGATCGGCCTCTCCAAGTGAATACACATTAGCTCGAAAGCCCGGAGGAACGCCCTTGAGTTGGGATGAAGCTGAGAGGGAGCGAGGTTCTGAATCCCCAGGGCCTCTTACTGAAAGGCGGTGAAGGGGGGCGAATATGCATGTCAAGAATCGCCACTCCATACATGACAAATTTCAAAGCTCTTGGCCAAACAGCTACGTGTTGACCTTCGGCCATCCCCTCCACGTTCCAGACCTGATCTTTCCTAGAAACGCGCTTGACGAGGAAGCTCATATCATCCCCGGTCCTGTAGACGGACTGAATTCCCCTCAACGTCTCTGACACCCATGAGTACTCCCGAGGGACATTCAGAGGTTGAGACAAGAGAACATTAACCGGCCCAACTCCGACGCGGGGGTATTGGTCGGAATCACCTCCCTCATACACGGGATCCCCGTGGTATCCGAGCCTATCTTCATTGTTGCGACTTTCAGCAACCTCCGCTTCACTATCGTCGGAACTCCAGCTAGTGCTCCCTTGTTCTTCATGATCCGGCTCGACGTCGAACCCCTCCGAGTCAAGGACCACTATCTCGGCGTTGTCTTCATCTGCCAGCTCATTGCTGGGAACCCCGGGAGAACGGTCTTCAGCGTGAAAACTCAAAGGAGCAGAACCCAAATCATCTTGAACCTCGGGAACAACCGACCCGGGGGGACTAGTACGAATTTCCACCGAGTCTCTAGCACCTGAAGCCATTGTTTTTTCAAGGACGGGGCGATCTAAGTTGGCAACCCGACGAGTCTGTTTTGTCCTCGCCAGATCGGTCCTGCAGAAATGGGGGCTTGACGAGTCAGGTTGATACTTAAACAGTGGGTCCACAACCAAGTCAGAACCTGACCTGAGGACCCCCACTCTGTATCAATAAATACGGGTTCCAAGAGAACCCGACTGTGAACTAAAGCTGGAAGTAATAAATAGAAGAAGGGAACTAACCTTGTAAAAACAGGAAGCTCGTCAACACTTGAATCGGATCACGAACTTCAAACGGTCTCACCGAGACTCACCGCGGAACTCTGAAAGATGAAGTTTGCTCAAGAACGAGTTTAAGATCGGAAGCAGAGCAATTCTCAAAAAAACAATGGAAAGTGAGGGAAGTCCCCTCTCCTATTTATAGGAAACTAAAGGCCTCTAATGGAGCTGGGCCTAGGCTACGCGATCCATCGCTAGCCCATAGGCAGGCGCGTCGTTTCAAGCGCCATCATTGCCCCAATCATCCTCGAACGACGCGTCCCATTAATGACCTCACTAGCAGGCGTGGAAATCAAGACATAGCTATAAGCGGAACGCCTTGAGTCCCTTGGCTACAAACGGACCGCCTCGAGTCACTCGACGCGACCTGAGTCCCTCAGCTAGTCCTGGTCCTCCAACCTCGGCACGACATGAGTCTCTCACTCCGGAGTTTGGGGGCCGAACACAAACAAAAGCGGAATCCCGGTGTTGAAAGTTAATTACGGGTTCCCCAAAGCAACAAGTCTAGCCCGCCCTAAGGCGACCCGACTTTGGGGGCTACTGTTACGGATTGGGCCTCTGTGGCCAATCCACCTAAATGCCCAACAATAAAGGGCCAAATCCAGCCAAAGGTGGAGATCTAAGACCTAGATCCAATGGTCCTCCTTCACTCCAAAAACCTATAAATAAGCATTCAATGCTAGCATTAAAGGTACTCACTTTTCCAATCCTCTTACTTGTAATTGACTCACTCACTGACTTGAGCGTCGGAGTGTCATTGCAGGTACCACCCCACCTCGGATCGGAGCACCAACTCGGATTGACCAAGAACATAAATACCAACTATCTCGGACCGGACTTTGTATCCAAGATCGGACACTTAGTCAGAGATACGGTACAGAACAGTTTTTATTTTAGGTTTTTAATGTATTGGAACCTTGTCTGCACATACATCCTAAAATACAATGTAGTGATGAATGTTATTGTCATCTATCCAAACTTTTGAGAAGGTTGATATTAAGTCTATTATGTACTATGAGACTTGTTTGTTCATTAAGTATAGTTAGCAAAACATGGTTATTTGCTTAACGGTGGTCAGAGTAATTGTCGGTACTATTTTGTCATTTTGGTAGAATACCATTGGATGTCCTCCTTTTATTTTAGGTTTTAGGTTGAGGGAAATTATTGGCTGATGTCTTACTTTAATAGTTGCTGACTTGTTTTCTGTTTAGTTTCGAAATATTTGATCCTGGAGAAATTTCTAGTGGAGGATCTAGTTTGGCATGAAGGAAACTGACATCATTAAAAATGTGAATAGCTGAACTAAGATCAAGAGTTAACAATAGGCTGAACAATAACCTTCTTTAGATGATTATATTGTTAACTCTTGATCAAGATTTAACAATAGGCTGAACAATAACCTTCTTTACTAATAACCTATAAACTAAGATCAAGAGTTACTAATCATCTAAAAACTCTTGAACATTATATGTTTGTTTCTGTTTAGATATTATTAACAATAACAATTTTTGGACTTTTGCCTATTCAAATTATTATGTCCATGTAATACATGTCCTTGAAAAGGGCTTTCTAAGCAAGCACACATTTTGGAACATGCATGGGGAAAAGCATGTTCAACCAAACGCTGAATCAGCGGGCCAAGTAAAAGAAGCGTCAGCTAGACAACCTCCAATGCAAGATAAGTTAAATGATGTCTTTGGTGATTGAGGAAATCAAGATTTTGGTCCATCAAATCTTCCTAACAGCGACCCATTAATGGGAACGGATGATGTTAGTAATGAGGTGTCGAAAACAATTAAAAAGTTAATCAAAGACAGAAATCAAGAGCTCTATCACGGTTTCACAAAATATAGCAAACTGTCATTCATCGTTCATCTCTACCATATAAAAATTTTGTGTGGCGCAACAGATAAAACATTTTCAATAATCATTAATGAGCTACTAACCGATGCTTTTCCCCATGCTAAACAACCATCATCTTTCTATCAAGCAAAAAAGATGATTAAGACTTTAGGTCTAAGTTATGATAAGATTCATGCTTGCCCCGAACATTGCATGTTGTATTGGGGATCACTAGAGGATGAGAAAAGAGATAAATGCAAGATTTGTAATACATCTAGATGGAAATGAAATGAAAATGATGGTGCTGCAAATGATATGATGAACAACCAAAAGATAAAGAAGCCGCAACCAACAAAAGTATTGTGATTCTTCCCACTTATACCAAAGTTCAAAGGTTTTACACATCCTCTAAAACTGCAGACCTATTGAAATGGCATGCTACAGTGGCGAATCCAGATGGGTCGTTTAGGCATCCTAGAGACACTAAAGCATGGAAGAACTTTGATTCATTTTATCTAGGTTTTGCTTTAGATCCTCGTAATGTCCGGCTCGCATTAGCTACGAATGGCTTCAATCCATTCGGGACTTTAAGTTCTTCTAATAGCTTCTGGCCCGTGTTGTTGTATCTTTACAACTATCCTCCATGGTGTTGCATGAAGCAAACTTCTCTTATCATGTCAATGATAATTCCTAGTCCAAAGATGCCTGGCAATAATATTGATGTTTACTTACAACCTCTAGTTGCAGAGTTAAAAAACTTGTGGAACGGTGTTGCTGCTTATGATTCCTCTGCTAACGCAACGTTTCGAATGAGAGCTGCATTGTTTTGTACGATTAGTGAATTTCCCGTCCTTGACAACTTATCTGGGTGGAATATACATACATTGTTTTCATGTCCAACAAGTAAGTTTCATGGGACATCGTCGGTACTTACCCCTTGATCACAAGTATAGGTAAAATAAACGGTCATTTGATGGCTCTTTGGAGCATAGACATTCCCTGATGACAGGCTCAGACATATTAAAACAAATTGAGGATAATCTCAAAAGCCAACATGGTGAGGGTACGAGTGAGGCTGGCCCACAACAATGGAATAGAAAGAGTATCTTTTGGGATTTGCTTTTATGAGAGCATAATCTTATTCGCCATTGCCTTGACAACAAAAAACAAACCAAAGACAATCTTCAAGCTCGCAAAGACTTGCAAGAAATGGGAATTAGAGAAAGACTTCACCCATATCCCAGTCATGCTTTAAAATGAAAAATATGGAGAAAGATATGTTCCTAAAAATTCTCAAAAATGAAGTTTTCCCAGATTGTTATGATATTTCTAGATGTGTTGATACTAAGAAACGCAAGGTCTTTGGTTTGAAGAGTCATGATTCACGTATCCTGATGGAACACCTTTTGCCAATTGCTTTTAGAAAAACTCTTCCTAAAGAAGTTGCTTCGGTGTTGGTTGAGTTATGTAACTACTTTAGAGAAATATCATGCAAGGTTCTAGATGTCAAGAATATAGAGAAACTACAACAGCGAATTGCTCTCACCCTTTGCCATATGAAAATAATATTCCCTCCTTCTTTTTTCACTATTATGGTTCATTTAGTTATTTATCTTGGAGAGGAAGCAATGATTACTGGTCCTATGCATTATAGATGGATGTACCCCCATTGAAAGGTATATTGTACTTATCATTAAGTTGATGATAAACTATAATGGTATAACTTTTATTAGGCTCGCTTTCTTTTGTTTTAGGACCCTTGGACATTTAAAATCTTATGTTCGTAACAAAGCTACACCAGAAGGATGTATAGCTGAAGGATATATTATGGATGAATGTCTTACATTTTATTCAAGATATTTAGAGGATGATGAGATTGAAACAAGGTTCAATCGACCAAGACGCAATGACGATGATAATGGAGTCAATTCTAGTAGTGACTCTGCTATTCGGTCCAATTTGTTTCCTACATCAGGTAGGCCTATTGGAGCTATCAAGATAGTTTCTCTTTCACCCTTTGAGAAGATACAAGCTCATTGCTATGTGTTGACTAATTGTGAATTAGTTGATGCATTTCGTGAGTAAGTTTTATGCTTTTAGATAAAGTAAAATTTTAAATTACTATCAATTTCAATACTATTTTTAATAACTAAGAAAGTTTTCATCTATGGAGTGTAGTAGAGTTGAGGTTTCTAGGATGCAACGTGGCAAGAGAAACTCCTCTAAAATTGTGGAAGAATGTGTTGACAAACATTTTCACGAATGGCTCAGAGAATATGTAAGGACATATTGAGTTTCACTTAATTTTTTCACCTCAAAAGTATTGTGATATATATATATATATATATATATATATATATATATATATATATAAGTTTCCTAATAATTCCCAAAATATACTAGGTTGCAAGAAAGGATGATCCAAATATTACGGCTGAAATTGATTGGCTGGCAAAAGGGCCAAATGACATTGCAAGAACATTTAACGGGTATAACATTCATGGATTTAAATTTTGTACACAAAAGAAGGAACGAGTATTGAAAATCCAAAATAGTGGTATCGTTATGTCTGCTATTACTAAGAGGTTTTCGACTGGAAATGAACCTATTTAAAAATCAACTTATAAAATGTACTATGGGAAATTGGTTGACATCATAGAACTTGATTACTATGGTAAGATAAGAGTTGTGCTATTCAAATGTATTTGGGTCGACACTAGACCTAACAAGGGAATCAAGATAGATCAATTTGGGATAACAAGTGTGAATTTTTCTCACTTGATACATACTGGTGTGAATGAAGTAGATAAACCATTCATCCTTGCGACCGATGCTAGAATGCTAGAATTGTGTATGACATATGAAGCCTAGAGACATATATGACATGGGAGATGTGAACTTAATGGATTTGGAAGAGATAATAATGGAAGACATACCTTTCTGCAAGCAAAATGTGGAGAATATTGAAAAATGACAATTAGTGCGGGATGATGAGAATGAACTAGAACAAGGACAAGATGATTAAAATTTTGATGAACATCACAATAGCTCTAGTGAAGAAGATGATAACATGATGTTAGATTAGTTTTATTATGAGCTTTGTAATTCAGCCACAAGTCATTTTGTGCTTTTCAAATCATTAGTTGTTTAAGAATTTTATACATTTTTGGCTTCAAAATAAGTATGAGTATGTGATGTTATTGTTTTGTACTTCCGCATGAAAATCAGATAGAATATGCTCTTGCAAAGAAAAGTGTCAGATACATTTCGATGTGTTCAAACTTCAAATCAAATATTGATTTCATAGTAAAAATGCAGTATGAACTTTTTCTTTGGCACAATGTTATTTTCAGTCAATGAAATCATTGCTGCCTGTGCATTTTAAGACCGGCCTTCAATTGTTTCACTATAACAGTATATATAACCTTTTCATATTTCATTTTTGTGTTTTAATTTCTACGTCCTTTTTCTTTATGTGGTTTTACAAAAAAAAAATTTATTTATGAAGTGGCTTTCTGTTATGGTAATAAGTAAAATGTCTCAATGATATTTACACCCCCTGCAAGGCCCAATAACCAACCAGCCCGTATCCAGAAAGTCTAGCCCATTCAATAAACGGTTCAGGTACCTCTGCAAGATCTAACGGCTCAGGATCATCAAAACAAACATCACTCAAACTCTATAAATACCACATTCAAATGCTCATAAATGTAAGCAACTTCTAAAAACTAAACATTGATTCACTCAAATACTGACTTGAGCGTCGGAGTATTCTGGCAGGTACGACATCCCCCCTCAAGATCGAACAATATTGATCAAGGACGACATCTACCAACTACTTAGGATTATTCACCAAGGTCAGAAGTACGGTACAGAACATTGGCAACCACAGTGGGAGGATCTGTACTCAATTTCCTCTCCCATTACCTTGATCCACAAATGGCGCCCAAACTCCATTCAAGACCGGCCAGTCATGTGGTCGGGCCCGGGGTAGGACTGGTTATACCCGAGCCCAAACATCAACGAACCCCCGAGGGCCATGTTCAAGACCTTAAAAATTCCACCTAAGCTCGGGCACAATTCCCCAATCCGAACCTCGCCCATTCTCATACAAGCTCATACAGTAATAGTTTACCACCTCCCTCTATTGCTTCCAGCCCTAACCGACGCTGTTCAACAGCTCGTCCTGCTCCTGGCTCGACAGGAGGTCGTAAACCAAGAAAGAAGCTGCCGCTTCACTGACCTTGAGGCCGAGATAGAAAATCTTCGGACACGGGACGTTCCGGACTAGGAATCACCCGGACCGGGCTCCCCTAAAAAGAGAACCCCGGTTCAAAGGAGACATCGATCTCCACCCAGGAGAAGGCACTATCATCGTTCTCCTCCTCACCGACAACGAGGGAATGGTTCACGTTCTCCTCCGGCTCGACAATATGACGATCTTGAAGAATTGGATAACTCCCCCTATCATCGTTCTCCTCCCCGCCGACAACGAGGGAATGGTTCTCGTTCTCCTCCGGCTCGACAACATAACAATCTTGATGAATTGGATAACTCCCCCCAACCTCGCTCATTTTTAGCCTCTTCATCACCAAACGACGTTCCAGAAGTCGAGAGGATAACCCTAAGGAAGAAACCTCGACAGTACGTTTTTCCCGATCCCCATCACCAGCGTCAGCCACGACCTCAGGCGTTGCTAACCAAGCGAAAGGGCCCGTTCACTGTAACAATCGATAGCTACCGAGTTCCGAGGTACCTCAAAAAACCGCCTAGAGGTATGAAAACGTACGATGGAACGGGCGATCCAGACAGGCACCTCGATCAATTCGACACAACTATGCAATACTGGAACTTACCCATGGAGATGAAATGTCGAATTTTCCCATTAACTCTAGACAAAGTTGCATCGGAATGGTTTCGGGCTTTAAGGACGAACACCATATCCTCTTGGGACCAATTGGCAAAACTCTTTTCAGTTCACTTTGCCCATTCCAAAAGTAAACCCAACAACAAAGCGACATTGATGTCCGTTGTCCAAAAGGAGGACGAGCCTCTCAGAGAATACATAGAGAGGTTCAACAACGAAGCTTTTCAAGTTCGAGAACTAGACGACGCTTTTCGTATTTTCTTCATGGCACAGGGCCTACTCCCCGGAGGCCCTTTCAAAAAACATGTCAATACTTGGGAACCTAATACCTTGCAGGATTTCCTCCAACTATCCCAATGTTTCATAAACGAGGAGGAAAGTGCCAAGATTGGAAATCCGTCACCACAGGTCGGACCATCAAAACCCCGCAATGGAAGAGATAACCAAGGAAACGATTACCAAGGTAACAGGGATCCCCGACCTCAGAATCGTCACCAAGTATACACTGAACTCAACGTCTCCAACGCCCAACTATATGGGGAGTGTTGGGATGTCGAGTTCGGAGACGTTAAAACACCCAAACCTCTACCTCCCTGATCCAGACAACGATCCAGCAAGTACTGCAGGTATCATAGAAGTAATGGTCATGACACCAACCACTGCAATGCTTTGAAAGACGACATTGAAGACTTGATCAAACGAGGAAAATTATCCGGTTATGTGAAAAAGCCAGGGGCAAATACCGGCGAGGTTAAAGATGAGAGGAACGAGGAGCCAAGAAGAAGGGGTAAGCCAAAGGTCGATTCCGACGATGAAAATCATGATACTAGAACATCGAAGGGCCACTCAGTGATGATGATGATCGCAAGAGGTTTCGAGCATGGGGAGTCCGGGAAAACAATGAAGCGAAAGTGGAAAGAATTGTTAAGTGTGGCCTTAACCTCAGCTACACCAACCACAACAAACCGACCTCCACTATCTTTTAGTGATGAAGATCTTATGGATGGGAAACCCAACAAACACGTACCCCTCATAATCTCGGCAGTCATCGCCAACAAAGAAGTGAGAAGAATCTTAGTGGACTAAGGGAGCTCATCTGACATCATCTTTGTCGATCTCATTGACAGAATGGGGATCGACAGAGAGGAGCTCACTCCATACAGAGGAACGGCCCTATCCGGATTTAACGGATCCCGGACAAAACCACTAGGCCATTTGGAATTGATGGTTTCCTACGGAGCTGAGCCAATGATGAGAACCATCAAAACTAAGTTCTTTATCCTACCTTGCGAATCCATCTACAATGTTATCATTGGAAAACCGACTCTAGGTAGGCTCGGAGCGGTAACGTCCACCATGTACTTAAAGATGAAATTCCACTCTCTCTAATAAAGTTATCACTTTAAACTCAGACCTGGAATCTGCTTCCAGATGCTTTTTCCTATGGACCAAGACCGAGCAAACTGCTTTGGAGCAGGAAGGGGTTCCCCCTCCCGAAAAAGCTACTCCCAAAAGAAGTAAAGCTCGACCTACCGAGGTAAACACAATGGACATAGATGCAAGGTACGACTCTGAGAGTACGGACGATGAAGATGATGACGAGCTGGCAAAAGAGCTCAAGCGAAAAATGAAAAGGCCCCAACCTAATGGGGAGTTCAACGAGGTACAGCACGGTGAAGATTCCTCCAGAACCATCAAGATCGGAGCCGATCTATCAAAAGAGGTTAAAATTGATTTAACCCAATGTCTCAAAGACCATGCAGACATCTTCGCCTGGTCGGCAGAGGACATGCCCGGGATTCCTTCTGAAGTCGCTTGCCACCAGCTCGCAGATAACCCAGGAGCCAAGTGGGTCGCCCAAAGAAAACGAGCTCAGAGTAGCGAGAAAGCTATAGCCACTGCAAAAGCCGTAGACGATCTCTTAAAAGTAAACTTCATTTCTGAAGTCAAATACACAACCTAGTTATCAAATCCGGTGTTGGTTAAGAAGAACAACGGAAAATGGCGCATGTGCGTAGACTACACCGATCTTAATAAAGCCGGCCCAAAAGAAGATTTCCCTGTCCCCAGCATAGACCGACTCGTAGACAATGCTTCAGGGTTTCGATTGTTATCATTCATGGATGCATATTCCGGGTATAACCAGATTGTCATGTTCCCCCCTGACCAAGAAAAAACTGCTTGCATGACCGACCAAGGTAACTTCGCCTACCGTGTCATGCCTTTTGGATTGAAAAACGCCGGAGCTACGTACCAAAGGATGATGAACAAAGTCTTCCAAAAACAAATCGGCAAGAGTGTTGAAGTCTACCTCGACGACATGATCGCCAAGAGTGAAGACGATGACAAGCACGTCAACGACCTTAGAGTGATCTTCTCCGAGATCCGGCAAAATAATATGAGATTAAATCCAGAGAAATGCACTTTTGGAGTTCGAACTGGGAAAGTTTTAGGTTTCTACTTAAGAGAAAGGGGAAGCGGAACAAATCCCGAAAAATGTCGATCCATAACAGAAATGCGAACTCCAACGACCAAAAAGGAAGTCCAGAAACTTAACGGCATGATCGCCACCTTATCTCGTTTCATATCAAATGCGGCGTTCAAATACCTTCCCCTGTTCAAGCTGCTTAAAAAAGAGGAAGAGGATTTCAACTGGACCAGCGAGCAAGATGATGCCTTAAAACAGCTGAAAAAGGCGCTCTCCAAACCTCCGATCTTGACTAGACCAAGCAAAGGTGAAACTTTATACTTATATCTAGCTATCTCGAAGGAAGCCTTAGGGGTCGTTCTTGTTCGGGAGTTAAAAACCGGACAGAGCCCAGTATACTTTGCAAGCAAAGCTCTACACGGACCGGAGAGTCGTTATCAAAATGTCGAAAAGATCGCATTGGCTCTCATCATCGCAGCTCGACGTTTTCGACCTTACTTCGTCGCTCACCAGGTGGTCGTGCGGACTAATTACCCCATCCGGCAAATCCTGCACAGGTCCGATCTCGCGGGTAGAATGATCAAGTGGGCGGTAGAACTATCAGAGTTCGGAATCAAGTATGAAGCCCGAACGGCTATGAAAGCACAAGTTCTGGCGGACTTCGTGGCCGAAATGACACTAGCGAACATCGAAAATGATACTTGGATCCTGCATGTCGATGGATCCTCCAACCTGAAGGGAAGTGGCGCTGGTATCATGTTAGAAAGCCCGAACGGCATCATCATCGAAGTTTCTCTGACTTTCAGTTTTTCAACCTCGAACAACCAAGCAGAATACGAGGCTTGCATCGCTGGTCTACGCTTGGCAGTCCACCTTCGAGTCCCCCGGGTAAAACTCTACACCGATTCTCTGTTGGTAGTCTCCCAAATCGGCAACCAATACGAGACCAAAGAGCCGATCTTACAAAAATACCTGCTTCGAGTACGGGCATTATTAGCTCAAATTGAAACATCAGAAGTAAAACACATACCGAGGGCGGAGAACCAAAGAGCTGATATCCTCGCCAAGCTCGCAAGCACAAAAGCTCCTCGAAATCACAGAACGTTTATCCAGGAAATCCTCCACAAACCCAGTGTATCCCCCGACCCTGAATTTGCCTCGACCATTTGCATAATTGAAGAAGCTCACAGTTGGATCGTCCCGATCTTAGAATACATCATTGCAAGAGTGGAACCCCCAGACGCAAACGACGCTAAACTCGTCAGGAGGAAGGCTTCTGCCTTTTCAGTCATTGATGGAGCGTTGTACAAAAGAAGTCTCTCCTCCCCGTTGTTGAAATGCATCGAGGGAGAAGAAGCAGCTTATGTCCTAGCAAAAATTCATGAGGGAATCTGCGGTCAACACCTCGGAGCCCGTTCTTTAACTCGAAAGGCTCTCCGCGCCGGATATTACTGGCCGACCATGGCGGTTGATGCTAGTGCTTATGTAAAAAAATGCAAAAAATGTCAAATGCACGCCAACATCCACATTGCCCTCCAACCGATCTAACAAGCCTATCCTCCACATGACCATTTTCATGGTGGGGGATAGACCTCCTGGGGCCATTCTCGACAGTTCCAGGCCAGATCAAATACTTAATCATCACAGTCGATTACTTCAGCAAATGGATAGAGGCAGAACCCCTGGCTACCATCACTGCAAGAAACTGCATCAAATTTTTTAGGAAAAACATCATGAGCAGGTTCGGGATCCCCGAGGTAGTGATAACGGACAATGGGAATCAATTTACTGACAAGGGTTTCAGAAAGCGGGTGTCCGACCTAAAAATCAAGCACCGCTTCACATCAGTGGAACACCCTCAAACCAACGGGCTAGTAGAAGCAGCGAACAAAGTAATACTAAACGGCCTAAGGCGACGTCTAGACAACGCTAAGGGAAACTGGGTAGAAGAGCTACCTTATGTCCTCTGGGGATATAGGACCACCCAACAAAGCTCCACAAGAGAGACGCCGTTCCGGCTCTCTTACGACAGCGAGGCGGTCATTCCCGTCGAGATTGGCGAACACAGCTGGAGAACCGCAAACCCCAAAACTCAAAACAAAAATAGCCAAGCCTTAAGAGAGGAGCTCGATCTCATCGATGAAATTCGGGGTCAAGCCTCACTCCGAGAAGCAATCGTCAAACAAGGAGTAACGACCAAGTACAATGCTAAAGTCGTTCCCAGATTTCGAGCTAGGCGATCTGGTTCTTCGGAGGGCTGTTGTTGGTCTTAAAAATGCTTCCCAAGGAAAGCTCGCACCAAATTGGGAAGGACCTTACCGTGTTATATCTAAAACCGGTAAGGTTGCTTTCGAACTGGAGACCCTCCAAGGAAAAAAGATTCAAAGGACTTGGAATGCAATGAAACTAAAGAGTTATTACATTTAAGGGCGAAAATTGTATCAATCTCTCCAAAAAGGACACCATATAGGGCTGCTCCTATCATTGTAAATCGAGTTCCTCATTTAAATGATAAATCAGTAAACTTTCCGACATTCCACACATTCTTGATTTCATCAAACAGTAATGTACGAATCAAATTTACAACTTCGGAAGAGACTCGAACCTCGAGCCCCTCAGGTACGATCTTGGGATCTCCCCAAGCGACCAACCATGGTCGCAACCCTTTGTTACCAGTTAAATCCGAGCCGAGTCTTGGTAAACTGTCTCAAAGGGACCGGGTCTTCTAGGGTCGAAATATCCGTAGAACGACCATTGGCACCAGCTGCCAATACCCCTATAGGGCGAGTTAAATCTGGGCCGAGTCTTGGTAAACTGCTCTATAGGCCAACGTTTATGACCACCTCGAGTCCCTCAGGTGCGAAACAATCTCTAAAATACGACGTATATGACTTGCAGAATTAAAAAAGCATTCATAAAGCTCGTAACGAGATTCAAAATCAAGATCGATTAAAATATTTTTGCTTACAAGCATCTCGGTTATGGCCGAGCCCTCAAAATTCCAAATTACATAACGAAGTTCTAAGTCTATGCAAAACTTGATCGGATAAGCATACACCCAGAACTTCTGCAAAAATAAAGATGCTGGAAATCATTAAACATCTAAGGTTGGAAAGACGATGGTCTTCTCCTCTGTCACTGGGTCGACCTTGACAATGCGCCTCCCATCAACCTCGTGATCGGCATCGATGATCGTCGGGTCTAGTGGAAGGGAAGGATGGAGTAAAAGAACCTGCAGAAGGGCACCTTGAAAACCTTCTTTATACATCTCAAGCGCCGCTTCAGCAGCCTCCTTCGCATTCTTCTTGCTTTGTTGAAGGGCAGCTTGTAGATCGGCAATACGGGCTTCAGGGTCGGTGCTAGTTTCTGCCCTCGCTTCCAAAGCTTTCTTCAAGCTATCCTCCAGCTCGGCAATTCATTCCTCCGAGATCCTCACCTTCCTCTTTGCCTCATCTTCAGACTCCTCTAGCACTTTGAGCTGATTTTCAAGCTGCTCCACACGAGCTTCGGCAGCCTCGGCACGACTCTGAGCACTTTCCTTCAACACCGTAAGAGTCTCTTCGCTCTCCTTCAAAGTCTGAAGCTCGGACTTAGCTCGACCCAGCTCCTCGGTCCTCGTAGAAAATTCCTCCAAAAGTTTAAAATGTTTTGACTTCTCGGCGTCCAGCGACTCTACTGACATGTCAAGAAAGATATCAAAACAAAAAAGAAAATCATAAACAAATCAACAGAACCGGCGAAATTAACAAAAAACCCACCTTCGGCTCGCTTCACGAACTTCGTTTTTTCGATCTTGTGAACCTCGGCAAGATTCAGGAAGATCTAGGCCGATGCAGCGATGGGATCCTCTCGCCACTGTTCAAATTTTTGTTCTAAAAACTTCTCGTCCAGAGGGACAGCCTTATATTTATGCTTGGATCTCTTCCCAGTCTTTGCTTTCTTGACCGATCCCGACCCATCACCGGCGCCAGCTCTTCCCCGTTTTACTGAGGTCCCAACATCGACACCCTTCACGACCGGAACTGGTGAATCAACAAAAACCTCGATCCTTTTTCCCCTTTCAGCCTCGGCGCTGACCAAGTCTTTCTGGGTGACAGTGGTAATCGGCTCGGCAACGATGGCAACCTCGGCAACGGGTCTAGGTTGAGAAGATGTTTGGAGCGGTACCCCTTCCTACTCAACATCGGCCGATTGCATCGCCAACTTCTTCAAAAATGCGAGCTTCTTTGGTGCCATCGTATCTGGAAAAACAAGAAAAAATACGAGTTATGTAACCTGCAGAAAATTCAAATACACAAAAATCCATTGCAGGAAGACAATCTACCTAAAACTCTTTGCACCCGCACCCGCTTCCTGGCCTGGACCAAACGATCCGTAGGGATACCCCGGTATTTATGCTTTGAATATGGAACCCTTTGGGAAATGAAAATCAAAATGGCTTTCGTAAGACGATCTACAGCACTCAAACGATCCTCCCCAACGGCATAGGAATGTGTAGATCGGTTAAAATGACCATGACTCCAACCAATAGGGAACTTGGTGGACACCAAAGTCCTACCATCATCTCTGAACTTCCCTACACAGTCGATGGCCTTATCTAATTGATCACCAATAGTGGAAATCCAACTCACACTTGAGTAAAATTAAGTCTTGGGTTCAATGGGAAAAGTACACTATAGGAGTGATTGAAGTACTTGACAATAGATACATCCCAAGGGGCAAAAGTACTTGGACCGTAAGAATAAAAGTGGTAGGATGAGGTTTTCCTCTTAATGGACATATAGCATATATTTGCTGAGGTGCATAATTATGGGTGCATTTCTGATATAGTCTACCTATATGAGAATGAAGTGGGGCCGCTTCATAGAGTTAAAGGGCTTGACTCTTAAATTCTCATGAAAAGGATATGAGACACAAGGCCTTAACAAATGTGTCATTTTTATAATTCGATCAATGGTACCGAGATTTCATGTGTGAGTTATGCACACTTTTTCTAATGAATAATTGGTTCAAAGCTTGTCTACCAATCTATTCGGGGATGAGTGAAAACTTAACTTACTAAGTAATGGTTCAAATCGCAAGATACCATTATCTGAAACCATGAGATTTCCGGAATAATGGATTTGGATATATTTTGAAAATGGTGGGGGATTGTTGGAGAAATTTCCAAAATATATTTGGAAGATTGCAACGGTTAAATAAATTAATGGCATCAAAATGACATATATATCTGTTTGGTACAATGGTTGTGTTGTGGTACTTTGGCTTGTGTGACTCGAGTTCGATTCTTGCATCCTATTCTTTTTGTGTGTATTAAAATCGAATTTTAACAAATTTAAAATGAAAAGTGGCGTAAGGAGGAATCGAACCCAAGTCCTATAATGAAGAGGCGCAAGCGCTAACCACTTGGCCAACAGTCACATTGTGTCATTGAAACAACGCGGATCCGATTTAATGGTTCCGGTTGAACATTGCAAAGACCTTTTTCAAGAGTTGTTTCCCTACACCAATTGGCATGAGTTTCTCTATAAATAGAGACACTTTTGGGCAGATAAACACAATACGAAATTCATATATTTGTGTGCCAAAATTTTCTCAAAATTATATCTAAGTCATTTCTTCTTTTCTCTAGTGCACGAGAGTAATTGAGGAAACTTTGTTCTGTAAACTACCATTGATCGATATGCTTGGTGTGGGTATGCAGACCATATCAAGGAACTCCATTGTATCCTAAAGGGGATTCGCTGATCATCCTTTTGCATCCAATCTAGAGTGATTGGTGGGGACGAATCGAACCTAAAGCTTAGTGTCATACACGCCTTGGAGTCCTATGCAATGATAAATTTACTTTCTCCTTGTTATTTATTTTACTTGTCAATCACAATTATTTTTACTAATGATTTTCTATGTTTGGTTGTTTCGTAGTTGCAGCATTATTCCCACCAACATATTGTTCTCACAGTGGGAAGCTTAAAGTCTCACATGCTGGTGGTAGTAAGAGCAATGCGAGAAGGGCTCATCAGATGGTATGTGTTTTAAAAAATTTCTATCATATAGTAAAATAAGTTTTAATATATGATAACTAGTTGTATTTTATTTATGATGTAAGGAGCTAAAATTAGGAAGGCATGTATGGCGGAGTGAAGTTAATTGGCAACTTTACTAAAGAAGGACGGAAACTATGTGAATGGAGAAGGAAATGCCATGGTTGTAAGTATATCCTATATCTTATACATGAATTGGTTTTTGTTACTCTAATAGATTAAATTTTGACTGAAATGCTGAAGGTGCGTCTAATAAAGCTGATTTTAACTTTAACATTCTTTGGGAACCTTCTTTTCTCTTCTGTTTTGCTTCATTTTCCCATTTTCATTAAACCAATTCTGTTCTCCTTAATTTTTAGCTGACATTACTTAAACCAAATTCTTGTTGCATGTTATATACAAAGTCACATACTTTATGAGTTGTGTTTAGTAGATTATCAATCATGTTGCACTCTAGAAGCTAGTTTTTTTTAAAGTAGTTACAACTGCATTCTACATCTACATCTACAATTCCTGCATTGGAAGTAGTTACAACAGAATCTACTGTGCCATTTCCTGCATTGGTAGTTGCAGATGTAGAATCCTAGGGTATTGAAGCCGATGGGTGAATATTTGAGAAATTGATGCTGTTATTATTGTTATTATTCATGTTTGTCCAGTGAGGTTGTTGAGTAATACTTATAGGTGCTTTTTTCTCTTATTCTTGGGAAAGTTTCATTCGTTTTGCTGTTCCACCAACTGGAAGTGAACTTTTCAATATAGCTCCCATATCAATGGCTAGAACAAATTATCAAGAATCCAACACCATCACAATCCAAGCAGCATGACAGATGAATCGTACCTCTCTGTCCCGAGAGATGGACCGGCTTGATGTCTGGTCGTGCTGGATGAATATAAGTCGGGTTGTACCTACGATGACACTCCGACGCCCAAGTCAGTGGGGTAATAGTCAAGGCAAGAGTAATTAATGGGTGAATAGTGTACCTGTCAGTGGGGCATGTCCCCTATTTATAGCGTCTGACAACGTTTTCTCGCCGTTGGATGGCGCGGCTTGCTCTCAGCCGTTAATCCCGATTTGCGTGAGTGCTGTCCATGGATCGCTGATGGATTGGGGCATTTTGCGGCCCACAAATAGGATTGGGACCTCGGCCAAGTCCGGAACAACAGACTAGTTCAAAACAACCATTTACATACCAATTCCAAGTTTTAAAGAAACGGTAAAATAATCCCCCTAGCCATACATTACTGAAACTATTACAAATATTCATTCATGACATAAAATAAGCGAAAAGAACACTCTTTGGAGGTTTTGTTTATGGGTGACTTGTGAATATGAGGAATGACACCACCACCAGCAATAGTCCCTTTGATGAGAGTGTCAAGCTCTTCATCTCCCTTAATAGCCAACTACAAATGTCTTGGCGTCATCGTCTTCACCTTCAAATCCTTGCTTGCATTCCCAGGCAATTCAAGAACCTCAGCAGTCAAGTATCCCAGAATTGAAGCCAAATACACAGCAGCAGTAGCCCCAACACGTCCATTTGCATGTCTCCTTTGTTTCAATTGCCTATGGATACGACCCACAGGAAACTGGATCCCAGTACGAGTTGAACGAGAAACAGGTCGTTTCTTATCGTTAGCTTTGTCTTTGTTTCCTTTGGTGGTTTTTGCAGAAACAAGCCCTTTTCCTACTTTCCCTGCCATTGCTCACAACTTAGAACTAGGAAGCGAAAGTTAAAATGAAAGTCATCTCAAAATTTATTACTGCATTTTCACCTCTAAACATTATTGCTTCTATGTCATATGCCTCTGCTGCTTCTTTTTCGGTTGTTATAACAATGTAAGGACCATCATATAACATGCAACAAGAATTTGCATTAAATAAATAATATTACTGGTTTTGGCATTAAGATTGGGCATTTCAAGAGGATATATTAAAGCTGCATATCCTCCTTATGTTGCCATTAATGTGGTTTCCCACAGATATAATATTTTAGTTTATGATGAAGTTTAGTTTTTATGTGAGAAATTTCATTAAATATTAACGATTAATTTTTCTCATTAGGATAGGATTTCAAAGAGCTTATCTGAAGACCAAGGACGTGTGGCCACTATGGGTGTTCCGTCAAAGATTAATGCTTATCCTAATGACGCCATTGAAAAAGTATATAGAGCTGAACAATCAGGTTGAGTTCGTGTTTTAGGCCCGGGTGTTTGTCCAATTGGTGTTTTCGAAATCATAGGCATTTCGCTGATTTTTCCAAGCTAGTAACTCTAGCCAAGTGAATGTCGAAAACCTAAAAAAGCAGATTGAAGAATTGGAAGAAAAGCTAATTGGATACGAAGAAACCAAGGAAAAACTTGCTCAAACCATTAAGAAGCACACACAAACCAAGGAGGAGCTTACACAAGCAAAAAGTCAATTGGCAAGTCTTCACAACTTCCTTTAATATAAATTTGGAAATGAATTATCTAGGTTCAACTTAGATATCCTCATCTTAGCCATAGTTATTTAGAATATGTACTTGAATCTCTAGTTACTTGTTGGTTGGGTTTTATTGTAGTTGTACTCTTCTGAAACCTATCTTGCTTCTTGGTTAGTTTATTTTGGTTTTGTTTTTTTGACTTACAGTTTGAGCTAGCAGAAAGAAAATTGTGACTTGTTGGAATCACACTGAATGTTAAGCTCAAGCAAGGGCTCTTGTGTGGTGCTGAATTAGTTTCCCATACAATTTCTTGTTGAATTCGTAGTCTTTATCGTCTTTAACTAATTACATAGGGACAATTGAATGGTAAAATCAGCTTTGTTTTAAAGAGAATAATTTAAAAAAAAAGTTAGTTAGCCACGGTTAAACTGTGGGTAACTATTAGCTGATTCCCCGCGTTTATTTCCCGCTTATATAGGCACGGTCCTAACCATGGCTAACAAATCAACAGTGAAAGATCAACAGTGGGTAACTATTTGCGACGAGTTTTTGTCCGTCGGAAATTGCGGAAAGTTCGTCGGAAACGTCAATTTCCGACGAAAATCGTTGCATTTGCGACGAAAATTGCCTTTGGAAATCATCGATTTTCTTGTAGTGCTGTGCTTATTGTTATGAGAAACTTGTTGCACTATGGGCAAGTTATCCTTCGTCGATGATTAACGAGCTGGTTCGTGTTGATGTCGCAGCATGGGCAAGAACTCATTGCAGCATGGACGAGCTGTATCTTCGTGATCGAGATTTGTTGAAGGAACCTTGTCGCAGAATGGGCAAAGACTCGTCGCAGCATGGGCGAGCCGTACCTTAAAAGTTGAAGTTTGAAAGAGGAACCTTGCCGCAGTATGGGCAAGGAGTCGTCGCAGTATGGGCGAGCCGTACCTCAATAGTTGAAATTGGTAGGAGGAACCTTGTCGCAGTCACTACAAGAAAATCCTGTATTACCGGCGGATATTTTGCATTTCCGGCGAATTTTTTCCGTGGGTAAATTTCTGGCGGAAAAAATGGTATTTCCGGCGAATTTTTACATTACCGGCCATCTTTTTTTAAAATTTTTTTATTTATTATTTTTTTGAAAATCTGCCGAAAATTCAAAAAAATCAGCCGGAAATTTACCGGCGGATTTTGTTTAAAAATAGTAATTGTTCTGTACCGAGCAGTTTTTTGGTCGTCTGCTGTTGGTAGGTCTCTTGCTGTCCTGACAGGAGGTCAATGAGCGCCCGGGGGGTACCTACAAGCCACTCCGACGCTCAAGTCAGTATATAGAATATGAAGGTACTAAGGATTAGAGATTCAACCTTTGTAAGGCCAAAGTTTGCCTGTATTTATAGGAAATCGTGCCCTCTTGTGGATCGTTGGATGGGTAGAGTCGATCTTGACCGTCCAAGCATATTGGGCTCGCATGAGGTGGATATGGGCTGAATTGGTTGGGCTGATCCATATGACTTGCTAAGTGCACCTCCTGGTTTTGCTAATGGAACCCTCTGGTTGACTCCAGAACAGTTGCCCCCCAAGCCGAAATTACTCTAGAGGATGGTCTTGGCTTGAAGGATTTTCGTCGGTTTGCCGGCTCTGCAAGGTTACGCGAGACACTGCTTTTGTAGCAGCCGTGTTTTCCTTCTTTGTAATCCTTGTGCTCGGCACCAAGCTAGGGTGACGTATCTTGATGTTGGCGTCGCCTTGTGTCAAATGCTCTGAATTTGGCGCTCTCTTGGGTGTCTTACTGCATAGTGCTGACCACTCTGCCGTGAAGGATTTGCTTTCAGACTGCCCCCTGCCAGGCGCCCCTCTGCTGGGCGCCCTCATGGGCACTGGCTGCCTTATTGGCGCCCTGCCAGGCGCCCTCATGGGCGCTGGCTGGCTGCCTTGATTGGCGCCCTGCAAGGCGCCCTCATGGGCGCTGGCTGCCTCATTGGCGCCCTGCCAGGCGCCCTCCTGGGCGTTGGCTCTCTTGACTGGTGCCCTGCCAGGCGCCCTCCTGGGCGCTGGCTGCTCCTGACTGGCGCCCTGCCAGACGCCCTCATGGGCGCTGGCTGCCTTGGTTGGCGCCCTGCCAGGTGCCCTCCTGGGCGCTGGCTATCTCATTGGCGCCCCGCCAGGCGCCCCTATGGGCGCCTTCCTGGTCCTGCCAGGCGCCCTCATCGGCGCTGGTTGCTCCTGCTAGGCGCCCTTATGGGCGCCCTCCTTGCCGGTGCGTCCTCTTGGGTGCCGACTTGTGTAGACGGGTGCTTGTCACTTTGCTTTATTTTTCACTGCTCATCTTGTTTTTTTTTGTGTTTTTTGAGCATGTCTTAAGGTGACAGGCGTGTTGGGCTTCTACGACGTGGATATGGGCCAAGTTGATTTGCCAGATCCGCGGTGTTGGGTGAAATGCTAACTCCTATAAATAGGCGGGTATTTCGTCCTGTGGTCCACACTTCCTTGGAGCACTTTCTTGAAGGAGGAGGAAGGAGTAGGGACCAAGTCACCAACCCTAGCGCCTATTTCAAGGAGGAGGAAGGAGTGGGGATCAAGTCACCAACCTAGTGCCTCCTTAAAAAGAGGAGGAGGGAGTAGAGTCCACTCGTTTCAACGTCTCTTCTTCCCGGTAAGTATTTGTTGTTCGTTCCCGTTTATTTACGTTGTTATCAGTGCCCTCCTGCCAGGCACCCTCATGGGCGCTGGCCGCCTTGACTGGCGCCCTGCCAGGCGCCCTCCTGGGCGCTGGTTGCTCCTGACTAGCGCCCTGCCAGGCGCCCTCATGGGCGCTGGCTGCCTTGATTGGCGCACTGTCAGGCGCCTTCCTGGGCACTGGCTGCTCCTGACTGGCGCCCTGCCAGGCACCCTCATGAGCGCTGGCTGCCTTGATTGGCGCCCTGCCTGGCGCCCTCATGGGCGCTGGCTGCCTTATTGGCGCCGTGCCAGGCGCCCTGCCAGACGCCCTCCTAGGCGCTGGCTGCTCCTATGGGCGCTGTTTTTGTGTGGGCGTGTGCGTAGTACTCTGTTTTATTTTTGCCGTTTTCTCCTGACTTTTAGCTTGCCTTCTCACCTATGAATTTTCAGGGATTGCTTGGTGCTGAGGGGAGTTCCCGCTAGTCTTTGCGGCTTGACTTACTGAGGTAACTTCCATGCAAACTTTCAGTTTATCTTTCTAGTTTCTTTGTTCTTTTGAGCATGTCTTCTCTTACAAAGTCTCCAATCTCGGGGGAGGGGGGTTGTCTCTAAGTTTTCTTGTCTGTCTCGTGACTGCTTGTTTTGCCCCCGTAGGTTAAGAGATGGCAAGGACAAAGAAGACGGCTCGGATGCACCCTACTGCTCACCTGGCTAAGAGTCAAGCTGACGACTTCGAAGAGGGGGCTGGTGATACCGTTCCTTCGGAAGGGGCTGGCGCCCTTGGCTTTGTGGAGACTTCTTCTGACGATGATCTGCCGCTTGAGCATGAAGTGGTGGAGATTGGTGGTTGTAGTTATGACTGGGTTGCTCGTATGGTTTCTTCTGCCAGGAGCGTCTACCTTCCAGGAAAAGAGCCTCCCCGCTGTCTGCAAGATGTGTTGAGAGGCGACTGGCGGGTTGAGGTGGTTGACCCCCAAGACAGGGTGTGTAGAGTCCCTGATGTTGAACCAAGGGTAAACACTCCTTTATTTTGTATGATAACAAATTACATCATATCTACTAATGTTTCAAGTTGAGCAAAGTGCGGGACTTAATTTAAAGAGAAAAGGACACAAAAGAAGAGAAGCTTGAAGAAGAAGCAACATATGAAGTTCAAAACCCTAAATTGTGTCTAAGCCTTTTTAGGACACTTTGTAAAGGTCCTATCACCTAAAGTGTGTGGCACTTTAGCTATTGAGAGAGATGACTTTTCAAAACATGCATGATGCATAAAAATAGTTTTGAAAAAAAATATTTCAAAATTGCATGCATGCATAAGGTGGCAAGTTGAAAAAATTATTTTTAGGAAAGCTTGGAATCGATTTCCAACCCATTTCATAGGCCTTGGAATCGATTCTCAGGACCTCCTATATGGCCTGAAAATCGATTCCTTCATGTTTCCAAAGAGCCATGAATCGATTCCCATGCCTTCCAAAAAGAAAAGAATCGATTCCCTATTAATTCAACTAGCCTAAGAATCGATTCCTCCTATGTTTTATGAACTAAGAATCGATTCCCTATGCTTCTAAATGAACTGAGAATCGATTCTCAGGACCTCCATATGGCCTGAAAATCGATTCACTCCTTTCTTCATAAACAATGAATCGATTCCCTCTTTTTCCAAAACATCAATGAATCGATTCCTTTCTTATTTCAACTAAACAATGAATCGATTCTTTTATTATTTAAAGGCAATGAATCGATTCATCAACATTTTGACTTGATCAATGAATCGATTCTTCACTTATATTAAATGTTTTTTCAAAAATTTCAACGGTGCCTAAGCCTATAAATACCTGGGTTGAGCTTCACCTCCAACATCTCTTCATCTCACAATTTCTCTCTATACGATTCTAGATCTATACTTGTGCTTCATAGTTTTATTTTGTTAAAAGCTTTTGATTTCGAAATTGTCATATCATTTCCAAAAGCTTTTATGTTTTTATAAATCTAGATCTAAGATCTTGTGCTTCATTGTTTTATTTGTTAAAAAGCTTTTTGATTTCGAAATTGTCGTATTATCTTCAAAAGCTTTTTTATCAATCTAAATCTAAGATCTTGAGCTTCATTGTTTTGATCTTGTTAAAAGTCTTTTGTTTTCGAAAATCATAGAATCTTTTCTAAAAGGCTTTTATAATTTTGCAAAGCTAGTTTCCACTGTCATATCAATCTTTAAGCTTTTGCAAAAACAAGATTTCATATTTTAGAGCATCTATTTTCCTAAGATCACTCATCTCTCTCAGTTCTAAACTGACACATTCTAAGAAGTGATTGGATCTCTAGATCTCAAATTGTGTAAACCTTATATTGTTTTAAGTGGTTTTCTTGAAATCCTGAGAAGCTTTACTTGGGTCTCTCAATCGGGTGATTGGGTTGGTTTTGAAATCCTGGGAGTTTTTCTTGGGTCTCTCAATCGGGTGATTGAGTTGGTTTTGAAATCCTTAGCGGGTGCTTGGGTTCTCAGTTCAGGGGAATTGAGATTCACTAGTGTTGAAGTCGACTGTTTGTATTAAACTCTCTTCAATATAGTGGTTGCTAAGTCCAAGGGTTGAAAAGCCTAAGGCCGAGGACGTAGGGATTTTATCCCGAACCTCGCTAAATATTTGTGTCCCTCTATCCCTTCTCTCTTTATATTTTGCACTATTATTATAACTGTTTATTATTAATATTATTGTGCTTATTGATATTATCACTATCATTATCACTGTTTATTGTTAATATTACCGTGCTTAAATTACTCTGTCATATAAACATATTAATTGTGATATTATCAATACTCATCAATCATCTTCTACTCCTCTTCTCTAAGATCTAATATATTCAATATCCTGATTATCTCTAATAATATCTTTATTGGAAATATTGAATACAATTTAAACAACTCTTGCTTGTTTTCTTATCCAAAAGTTCAAATCACATTTTCCGCATCCGATTTGAAAAAGAATATAATCATCATTTGCGAAAAGAATCCATATTTACTCATAACCTTATTCACCCCCCCCCCCCTCTAAGGTTATACTATAGTCTAACAAGTGGTATCAAAGCTAGGAATTGCATATTAGAGCTTTACATCTCGCAATTCTAAATTTATCCTTTACATATCTGTAATTATGGGTTCTTTCATGAAAGAAGGAATGTCCTCTAATAGGCCTCCTCTATTTGATGGTACTAACTACGATTACTGGAGTAGTCGAATGAAATGTCATGTGCAGGCTATAGGTTTCACTCTGTGGAGGATCATTGCTGATGGACCTCTGATTCCGATGAAAATTAAAACTGAAGCTAATGGCAAAGCAGAGGAAGTTCCAGTTGAAGACATCTACACCATTGATCTGAGTGAACTGAGGAAATATGAGCTTGACAAAATATCTCAAAATGCCAAGGCTATGAATATTCTTCACCTATCACTTTGTGAAGAAGAGTATGGAAGAGTAAGAGGGTGTCAAACAGCAAAAGAAATCTGGGATTGTCTGGAAGCTACTCATGTCGGTACAAGCCAAGTAAAGGATACAAAAATCAGAATCCTAACTTCTGAGTATGAATCATTCAAAATGAAGGAAGGTGAATCTGTTGCAGCTATGCACCAGAGACTGAATCTGATTATAAACAACCTGAGGGCTCTGGGAAAAAGGTATTCTACAAAAGATATAAATGGGAAGATTCTTGCATCTCTGACTAGTGAGTTCTTTCCAAAAACTTGTGCAATCACTGAAGCCAAAGATATTGGCACTCTACCCCAAGAAGACCTTATCGGGTCACTTCTAGCCTTTGAGGTTGTATTGGCTGCTAACAAAGATCAAGAAGCAGAAATGGTAAAGGAAAGAAAATCTCTTGCTCTTGTTGCTAAAACACCTAAGGTAGCAAGGAAAGAGGTTGAGTCTGATGAAGAATCTGATGATGAAGACATGGCTGAATTATTTGAAGAATTCATGAGATTCAACAAACTTGAAAAGAGAAATAACTCAAAGAAATCCAAGAAAGCTAAGAAGGCTACATGGAACAACTATACTGACAGTGAAGAAGAGGAGGTTGCAAATGCCATTTGTCTCACGGCATGTGAAACACCTAAGGCTACTATATGGGATTGTCTTGGCTCTGATAGTGACACAGACGAAGAAGAGCAAATTGCAAATGGTGTTTGTCATATGGCAAATGACTCATCTAAGGTATGCCTTAACTCTTCTAGTCTTTCTGATTCCTCTATGCATGATGATTCACTTGATGATGGTTGTAGTAGTCAAGAATTGAGTGAGGCTTTTGATGCTCTCTATTTTGAACATGAAACTCTTTTGTTAAAATCTAAGAAATTGGCAAAGAGTAACAAAAGCATGCTCACTCAAATTGAGACTCTAGAAAATGAGGTAGTTAAGTTGAAGAATGAGCTACATGAAATAAAACCTTTCAAACTTGAATTTCTTGAGCTTAAACAAAATTTTGAAAAAGTCAAGGTTGAAAATGAATTTTTGAAAGAATCTTTGAAAAAGTTTGAGGTTGGTGAAAAGACCTTGACCAAGCTACTTCACTCCCAACATGAATATGTTGATAGGAGAGGTATTGGGTACAAAGGTAATTCCACCTCCTCTGTTTTGAACAAGAAAATAACTTTTGTAGCTGCTACTTCAAGTTATACACCTACTGTTTTCTCATGCACCTACTGTCAAAAGGGAAACCATAGCTCACCTAGATGCCCTATTCGTAAATTATGTGAGCTTGGTACCCTTATACCTGCTTGTGAGAAACCAAGGTGGATTGTGAAAACAAACCCCTTGATGACTAACCCCAAAGGACCCAAAGAGAATTGGGTACCAAAATTTTCTACTTGATCCTAGTGCAGGTGTGCTACAGGGTATGGGGGTCAGATCAATACCTTGATAGCAGAGACTCGAAGTTTATGACTGGAGACGCAAAAAGATTCTTAATACTCAGAAACAGCAGTCATGTGACCAGTAATATCAACAATAGAGGAAGAATCACCGGTGAAGGTTAGATTGGAAAAGTTCTATTCACCTTAAGAATAATTTATCACTTTTGTAAAATAATTTTTTTTTTTTTGTGTGCATCAAAGTTTTTTCTTCTCTCTATTGTGCTGGATTTGTGATGCAACATATTTTTTGTTAAAAATGATACCTATATTATTGAACCAAGGATGATTATCTTGGGTATCATATTTTTAAAACCATGATGATCCACCCTCTTTTTACTAAAGCCTTGCATTCTAAAATTATTAAGGGGAATCACCAAGTAAGGGGGAGCATAGCATGAACTACTGTTTTTGATATATCATATGCTATGCAATGCTGCTTATTTATTATGCAAGTTTATAAAGTGCTTATGTTGTATGTATTCACCCCCCCTCCTTTTTGATGAAAACAAAGGGGGAGAAAATATGCAAGTTACTATTATATTTGGGGAGAAAATATATGCTTATGCTTAGGGGGAGCTTTTTTAAAAGAACTTTCATTATTATCAAACCCTATGCATAATGTAATTTGTTATCATCAAAAAGGGGAGTTTGTTGAACCAAGGGTAAACACTCCTTTATTTTGTATGATAACAAATTACATCATATCTACTAATGTTTCAAGTTGAGCAAAGTGCAGGACTTAATTTAAAGAGAAAAAGACACAAAAGAAGAGAAGCTTGAAGAAAGCAACATATGAAGTTCAAAACCCTAAATTGTGTCTAAGCCTTTTTAGGACACTTTGTAAAGGTCCTATCACCTAAAGTGTGTGGCACTTTAGCTATTGAGAGAGATGACTTTTCAAAACATGCATGATGCATAAAAATAGTTTTGAAAAAAAATATTTCAAAATTGCATGCATGCATAAGGTGGCAAGTTGAAAAAATTATTTTTAGGAAAGCTTGGAATCAATTTCCAACCCATTTCATAGGCCTTGGAATCGATTCTCAGGACCTCCTATATGGCCTGAAAATCGATTCCTTCATGTTTCCAAAGAGCCATGAATCGATTCCCATGCCTTCCAAAAAGAAAAGAATCGATTCCCTATTAATTCAACTAGCCTAAGAATCGATTCCTCCTATGTTTTATGAACTAAGAATCGATTCCCTATGCTTCTAAATGAACTGAGAATCGATTCTCAGGACCTC
This sequence comes from Astragalus membranaceus, assembly GCA_039519185.1. Lineage (NCBI taxonomy): Eukaryota > Viridiplantae > Streptophyta > Magnoliopsida > Fabales > Fabaceae > Astragalus > Astragalus membranaceus. Next base: position 23,760,162 of record CM076852.1, read on the forward strand.
CATATGGCCTGAAAATCGATTCACTCCTTTCTTCATAAACAATGAATCGATTCCCTCTTTTTCCAAAACATCAATGAATCGATTCCTTTCTTATTTCAACTAAACAATGAATCGATTCTTTTATTTTTTAAAGGCAATGAATCGATTCATCAACATTTTGACTTGATCAATGAATCGATTCTTCACTTATATTAAATGTTTTTTCAAAAATTTCAACGGTGCCTAAGCCTATAAATACCTGGGTTGAGCTTCACCTCCAACATCTCTTCATCTCACAATTTCTCTCTATACGATTCTAGATCTATACTTGTGCTTCATAGTTTTATTTTGTTAAAAGCTTTTGATTTCGAAATTGTCATATCATTTCCAAAAGCTTTTATGTTTTTATAAATCTAGATCTAAGATCTTGTGCTTCATTGTTTTATTTGTTAAAAAGCTTTTTGATTTCGAAATTGTCATATTATCTTCAAAATCTTTTTTATCAATCTAAATCTAAGATCTTGAGCTTCATTGTTTTGATCTTGTTAAAAGTCTTTTGTTTTCGAAAATCATAGAATCTTTTCTAAAAGGCTTTTATAATTTTGCAAAGCTAGTTTCCACTGTCATATCAATCTTTAAGCTTTTGCAAAAACAAGATTTCATATTTTAGAGCATCTATTTTCCTAAGATCACTCATCTCTCTCAGTTCTAAACTGACACATTCTAAGAAGTGATTGGATCTCTAGATCTCAAATTGTGTAAACCTTATACTGATTTAAGTGGTTTTCTTGAAATCCTGAGAAGCTTTACTTGGGTCTCTCAATCGGGTGATTGAGTTGGTTTTGAAATCCTGGGAGTTTTTCTTGGGTCTCTCAATCGGGTGATTGAGTTGGTTTTGAAATCCTTAGCGGGTGCTTGGGTTCTCAGTTCAGGGGAATTGAGATTCACTAGTGTTGAAGTCGACTATTTGTATTAAACTCTCTTCAATATAGTGGTTGCTAAGTCCAAGGGTTGAAAAGCCTAAGGCCGAGGACGTAGGGGTTTTATCCCGAACCTCGCTAAATATCTGTGTCCCTCTATCCCTTCTCTCTTTATAATTTGCACTATTATTATAACTGTTTATTATTAATATTATTGTGCTTATTGATATTATCACTATCATTATCACTGTTTATTGTTAATATTACTGTGCTTAAATTACTCTGTCATATAAACATATTAATTGTGATATTATCAATACTCATCAATCATCTTCTACTCCTCTTCTCTAAGATCTAATATATTCAATATCCTGATTATCTCTAATAATATCTTTATTGGAAATATTGAATACAATTTAAACAACTCTTGCTTGTTTTCTTATCCAAAAGTTCAAATCACATTTTCCGCATCCGATTTGAAAAAGAATATAATCATCATTTGCGAAAAGAATCCATATTTACTCATAACCTTATTCACCCCCCCCCCTCTAAGGTTATACTATAGTCTAACACCTGACGGTAGAAAATTCATGATGTTTCACAGTGTGGTTTACAAGGTGCGGGTTTCCCCATTCTTTACACCCTTCCAACTGGAGGTTATGAATCACCTTAAGATAGCTCCCTCTCAGCTCCACCCAAATTCGTGGTGTTTTGTGAAGTGTTTCGAGCTGGCGATGAGAGTCCTTCGAAGAAGATGCAGCTTGAGGGTTTTTATGGTTATCTTCGAGGTGCAGCGTCGTCGAGATACTTCAGATGGCGTCATTCGTTACGAGTTTGTGCACTTGAAGTGCCGGACAAACTATGCTTTCTTTCCAGTGTACTCAGATAACCAGCATGATTGGAAGTTCAAGTATTTTTACCTCGTTCGTTCTAGTGAGAAGGCCGTCGACAGCATGGGCTTCTTTGATGAACAAGGGCGTCTGGTTAGGGATAAGTTTCGCCTTGGGTGGTGTAATGTCGATGCTGACCGCACCTCTCGGTCTTATCGCATCCTCCCATCTGAGTTATCTGATCCTGAGCAGAGGACTTTGGGCATGCTGAGGAAGATCGTCGGTGGCTTGTCCATTGTGCCACAAAAGTTTTCGTGCAATGAGTTGTGCAAGGCCTCTACGATTCCTGAAGCTGCCGAGCTCTTAGGTTGCTTGTTAGGTATTGATGTATATTTATTTGTCTTTTGATGAATTATTTACTTATGTTGCTGATTCGTTACTTTGTTGCTCTGCAGATAAGATGGCCGCTCCACTTTCTTTCAATGAATTAGCCTCTTTGGCCGGACGGAGGAGACCTTTGGATGCCGAACCTACCGAGGTCAAGAGCCCAGCTCCTGCTATGTCTGCCCATGTGCGTCCCACTATGGGACCTCGCCTCAGTTTAGGAGCGCCAAGCCGTGCTGGAAAGGATGTTTTCGGGGTGCCGAAGGTTCCAGTCGATTCCAGCATCCAAGGGACTCAGTCAGTCCAAGTGCCGAAGTTGTCCCTCCCCGGTTGAGCTTCCTCCCCCTGCTGATGAAGAGGGTGAAATTGTCTTCTCCCCCGAAGAGCGTGATCATTTCTGTGAGCATCCTTTCGCACTTGCCGCGCACATGGTTAAAATTGGGGAAGGCCTGCATGCGAAGTGGGAAGCTGAGAAGAAGTGCGGATTTCGTTCAGGTAATCCTCTTGAGTTATTTCTTACAGTATTCATCAAACCCGCATGGGCCACCACCCATGTCTGGCGCCCTCATGCGCGTCGCCTGTTTCGACCTTGGTGCCATGTCTAGCGCCCTCCTGGGCGCTGGCTGCTTTCCTAGAGGTTCTTTGCCAGATGCCCACAAGGGCGCTGGTGATGTTGGTTCTAAGCTTTGTCGTGTTTGTTTCTCTCTTTGTGCAGGGGTGATCGAGGAAAGGGATCGGCTTCTTTTGGATATAAGCCAGCTTCAGGTGGATTTGCACGAAGCACTGGAATCTGCTCGTCGGGCACGAGACACTGCTGGCCACTATCAGGAGCGGATGGAGGAGCTCCAATCTGAATTGGATAGTGTGAAGAAACAAAGAGATGTGGCTGAGGAAAGGGTGCGGGAGATGGCCGGCAAGCCATGGACTTCTCCTATGCTGCCTACGATAAAGCGATAAGTCATGTTCAATGCATGTACCCGGATGCAGTTCTTGAGTCGAGCATCTTCCGGTTTGACCATGAGGCTGTAGATGGGAGGATTGTTAGATATCGTTCCCACATGGTTGAATTTGACGTCATTGCCCCTTGACTATTTCTTCTAAGAGTCCAGTTGTTTTTGACTTGTGATTTCTTTTTATCCTGTTGGATTTCGTTGTATGTTTGCTTTATGGAGCTTGACTGATGATTTTACATTATATCAATGTTTCCTTTGTCTTGCTTATTTTTCACGCTTCCGAACGTGTCACCTCCTATCTTCTCGTGGCAACGTTGTCTCTGTCAGGAGTTTATCAGAACTGATCCGATTTAAATTCCTCACTAGAGGTTGCGTCACTTGCAATGCCGCTTCGCCCATCTAGGGACTCTGACAGGAGTTTATCGGAATCTGTCCGAACTTAACTCACCCATCAGAGGTTGCGACCTTTTCGATATGCCGCTTCACGCCTTAGGTCTCTAACAGGAGTTTATCAGATTCTATCCGAATTTAACTCACCCATTAGAGGTTGCGACATTTGCGATGCCGCTTCGCCCATCTAGGGACACTGACAGGAGTTTATCAGAATCTGTCCGAACTTAACTCACCCATCAGAGGTTGCGACCTTTTCGATATGCCGCTTCACGCCTTAGGTCTCTAACAGGAGTTTATCAGATTCTATCCGAATTTAACTCACCCATTAGAGGTTGCGACATTTGCGATGCCGCTTCGCCCATCTAGGGACTCTGACAGGAGTTTATCAGAATCTGTTCGAACTTAACTCACCCATCAGAGGTTGAGACCTTTTCGATATGTCGCTTCGTGAACCGAGTAGGTTGACTCGCGCTTGGTTCTGCCTGGTTGCCTGGTCCCCTATTGTTTGAGTCGGGATTTGGCTTTTAGAGCGCCTCTTGCCAGGCGCCCTCATGGGCGCTGGCTGCTCCGTATAGGTGCCCTGCCAGGCGCCCTCCTGGGCGCCGGCTGCTTCTGTATTGGGCGCCAGTTTCTCTTGGTTTTTTCTATCGTGCTGGAGCGAAAACTGTGATTTGCGAAATAATATCTTGAACCGTGAATAGTAAGGTTTAATTCCTTCGTGCGCGTGTTGTAAATTGTTTTGACGTGTTAAACCTAAACAACCAACTTCTTAAAGTAGACGTGTTAAACTTAAACAACCAACTGTTTTAAAGAAAACGTTCTACGTATTGGACCTATGGGCCAGTTGCCGAATAGAGGAATAGGTCCCCGTTTTCCCTCGGGTGGATGGTGACCTTCTTTAATTTAACCTCCTCAAGGTGGTGAGGACATTCTCCATCCGCTTCGAACTTCTTCACATCCTTTTCTGTCCCCTTGGTTTTGGGTTGGCTTTCCGCTTCTTCTTCTCTACTTGAGTTACTTCTGGCATCCAAGTCTGCAGATTCACCTCAGCTTCTTCTCTGAACCCCTTACCCGAGCCTCTTGGCTTGGCGGTCTCCTTCTCATTTTTAATGCTCATATAGAAACATCTGCGTGCTGCTCCCAGGTCTGCCTGGAGGGTCACCACCTCATTCTCAAGAGTGTAGAACTTCATTTTCAAATGGACCGTTGAGGTGACTGCCTCCAATTTCCCCAACGTGGGCCTCCCAATGATGCACTGGTAGACCGACTTGCATGGGAGAACCAGGAAGGGTGTTTTCATAGTTTTGAACAACGACGGTTTACCATCGGGGTTTCCGTAGGTGACCATGAGCTCTAGGTGGCCGAGTGGCTTAGTCTTCGATCCATTAAACCCGGTTAGGTCCCCTCCCTGGTATGGAGTCAGGTCATCGGGGGAGATACTCAGCACTTGCAGCAGGTCCTCGAAGATGATATCTACTGCACTTCCCTGGTCAACCAGGATCCTTCTTACCTCGACGTTGGCGATAATGGCAGTGATGATCAGTGGGACGTGTTTGTTTGGTTTCCCGTCGAGCAGATCATTGTCGTCGAAGGATAGGGGCGGTCTGGTTGGCCCCTTCCTGGCGACTGAGGTTGACGCAATGCTGAGAATCTCTTTCCACTTCCTCTTCATTGATTTGTTTGAACCCCAGTTATCATGGGGGTTTCTCCCGTGGATCACCATGGCCACTGGTCTTTCTTTGGGCCTCTGGGTGTCCTCTCCATCGATCGATTCATCAGCGCTATTTTTCGACCCTCTCGTCGAGTGGGGCCTTCCCCTTCCTAGGGGACCGGTATCTACCTTCGGGGGATCGGGCTCTTTTGCGTGAGCCGCTCGGTTCCCCCTCCTTCTTCATGTACTGTGTCAACTTTCCTTTCTGGATCAGCTTCTCAATATCTTCCTTCAGTGCTCGGCAGCCATTGGTGTCGTGGACTCCGCTTTGATGGTAGCGGCACCATTTCTTCGAGGGGTTTTGGCCCTCTTTCAACACCAAAGGCTCTGGCCTCTTAATGTCTTTGAATTCAGCGTTGGCACATTCAGCCAGGATCTGCGCCCTTGAGGCGATGAGGGGAGTAAGGCCTGAGGATCTTGGGGGGCGTCCCTCACAGTGTACGCCTCCTGTTACCTTTTGACGGCGTACCTCCTGGGTGGGTTCCCTGTCGCCCCCCGCCTTGACTGCCTCGCGGTAAGCCATATCATCCTCCTCATAGTTCATGTATTTCTGGGATCTTCGAAGGAACTCGCCCAAGTTCCTAGGCTTGTTGATGCCTACATCGACCTGGAACAAACTTCCCTTTTTCAACCCGTTTTTCATCCAGAACAACCTTTGCCTGTCCTCCAAACTTCGAACGCCCGAAGCTTCTTAATTGAAGCACTCAATATATTCCCGTCAGTGTCTCGTGGTTATGCTGTCTGACGGCTCCCAGTACTTCCTCAGATTTGGGCTTTAGCCGGGAGGCAGTGAAACGAGCCGTGAACTTTCTCGCCAGTTGCCCCCATGAGGATATGGAGTTCGGCCTAAGCTCCTGGAACCACTCTAATGCGGAACCCTCGAGAGTGAAGGGGAATATTTTGCAGTGGACGGGTTCCCTGGCGCCCCTGTAGCGCATCATTAGGGAGAAGTGTGCCAGATGACCGTCCGGATCTCCAGTCCTGTCGTACATCTTGAGATTCGGCAGCTTTTCCAAGGCCCTTGGGATTTGGCATTCGTCTACCCTTCTCGTAAACGGCCCCTCCTCCGAAAACCCTCTTGAGTTTCGGGGGGAGGTGTCTTCATAGCCCAGCTCCTGATACCTGTGTCGCTCGGGGGATCTCCTCGATGGAGAATCCCGGTGATGCCTTCTGCGGGTGGCAACCCGGCTCCTTGACCTCTCCTGAGTGTTAGGGGACGCGTGTGAGGAGGCGCTGGAGTGGGTGTCATGAGGCCGATAGGTCCCTGGGGGTGAGCCTGATTCCCAATGCCTGCGTCGCCTGGGGGGAGAGCGATGGACATGATGTCTCCGAGGTGGGGACCGGTGGCGCCTTGAGGTCACTACCGTTGGAGGAATTGTCAACCTGCTGACTGGAGGCTGTTCTGGCAGGGCGGTCACACGCCTTTCAATCTCCCTCAGTCGTGCTTCCTGTTCCAACATAGCTTGAGTGCGACTGGCCAGGAGGTCCAAAAGCTGATTCACGTTAGAGGGCTGGACAGGTCGACTGGTGCCCTCGTCCTGTATAGTCAAGACGTTGCCCTCGGGGGTACCCTCCGGTCGGGGTGCGGGTATGGCAATGCTCTGAACCCGGGGTCTGCCTTTGGGAGCCATGGAGCAGAAAGAGAAAAATTTGAGGAGTAGTGATTGTGAAAGATAGATATCTCCCACTGTGGTCGCCAATGTTCTGTACCGAGCAGCTTTTTGGTCGTCTACTGTTGGTAGGTCTCTTGCTGTCCTGACAGGAGGTCAATGAACACCCGGGGGGGTACCTGCACGCCACTCCGACGCTCAAGTCAGTATATAGAATATAAGAGTGAAGGTACTAAGGATTAGAGATTCAACCTTTGTAAGGGCAAAGTTTTCCTGTATTTATAGGAAATCGTGCACTCTTGTGGATCGTTGGATGGGTAGAGTCGATCTTGACCGTCCAAGCATATTGGGCTCGCATGAGGTGGATATGGGCTGAATTGGTTGGGCTGATCCGTATGACTTGCTAAGTGCACCTTGTAACACCCCTAGTTTCGTTAGTGCCGATTTACGAAACTAGCTAGCGAGTTATTATTCGAATAAATAAAACGTCAAGTCACGGACTCGAGGTTGTCGGGAAAGCAATATTTGTATTTGCTTAGTTGTATGAATTATCATTTGGATTGAGTGGTTCGTATACTTGTTATATTAAGTAAAAGCAGTTTGAGGTGATAGAATAGTGGAGGTGCAAGTAACGGATGGACTTAGTTTGATCCAAGCCCAAATTTTTTTGAATAAGATCCAACCCATTCCCTTTTGCCCATCTCTCTTTCAGCTGAAAGTGAAATAAGTCAAAGCAAAAACTAACACATTTCAGATTTTTTTGTTCATTTGTGAGAGAGAGAAAGAGGGTCTTCGAGAGAGAGGAGGGGAGACTATTGTTCCTTCTATCTCCAAAACTCTCCACTGTGACTTAAATACCCAGCCCCATTCTATTTCCCAACCAACTATCTCACCATTTCAGCTTCACCATCGACATTCCTTAGAGGATGGGGTCATCAAAATTCTGAGCTGTCATCATCACCCTCTCTTGAGTTTTTTTTCGACTTGCATGTGAAGTGGAGGAGCTGAAATTGGGTCACTAAAGGATTGCATGTTGGGTTAGATGTTGGCGTTGGATTTTCAGCTGAAAAAGCTAGGAAGCCAAAAGGAGATCCTATTGTTGTTGCATGTTTGATTGGGAAACATAAATCAACATCATCGACCCTACAATGTCGCTGGAAATACTCAAAGAAAAGTACGGAGAGCTGATTTCGAATTTGGAAGCTTGGGGACTAGTGGGGGGGTTCAAAGGACCAAGTTCTTACTTGCAATTGTATCTCCAGCTTTTGCATGTGAATTTGAGGAGTGGATTTAGGCAAGTTTGGAGCTCAAATTCGTGGAGACAAGATGGTTGATGAAAAAGGGAGAGTGTTGCTGGATGTTTCTTCAGAAAACCCGTATGGTATACCTTCGGTGATTTCATCGTATCTCCCTGCACACAACTCCGATGATCGTAATTCTTGTTTCTCTGGAAAGTAGACAAAACGCTCTTCATTTTGGGCACAAGAACCGTATGATTTCATGGAGAAACGAGAGATATATCATGTTCACAACTTTTGGATTAAGAACCAGCCACTGTTCCGTAGCAGTTCCCCTTGTTTTGTTGATATCTCCCAAACCACTGGATGCATGTGTGTGAATCCTTGACCATCTGAAAATAGACGAAATTACCTTCACAATGAGCACCGGTTTGGATAGTTTTGGTCACGGATTGACCAAGTTATGCCTGTTGCAAAACTGAATCCGGATGCTGGGAAATGGAAGCGAAGCTGGAAATGTTGATTCGTTGGATTTGGGATTTGAGTTGTCAAGTCGCGCGAGACGTCAATCCTATGTTCCGGTAATCAAGTCAGTAGCGAGAGGGGCATTGGTTTCTGAATTCAGATACGGATGGCATTCGGAGCGTGCTCGTGACTACGGGGATTGTTCGAGTGGATACGGTCCCACCGTTCGTGCTCCAACGTGAATTCTCGCGAGATCGTCAACCGGGTGAGTTCTACTCACGGATAGGGATATTTTTGTGTGTCCTGAAAATATGTGGGTTTTGAGTTATAAGGCATTTATCCTGTTTTCGAAAGATTTTGGAACCGAAAATCGTTTTTGAGCAATATCGCGTTTTTACGGTTTTTATTGAAATGTTGAGCAATTTACGAAATATTGATTTAAACGCTTTCACTGGAATATAGTCTGGAATGTGGTTTATTAAAACTATATTCAGGTTGGATTACGATCGGAATTCGATATGGGCGAGAAACGGAAAAGCGGAATTAGAATCGGATTGGAATCGGGAAACAGAACCGGACGCACGGGTCGTGCGCCCCTACGCACGGACCGTGCGTGAGGTTCTGTTACCGGACTTCGATTTCTCGTTTCGTCGCTCCTTTCGATCCCAAACCACTTCTAATCTTCTTCCCAACCAATTTTAAGGATATTTCCTTACTGAAAACCGTATTTTGAACTTGATCAACTCATGATTTTGAAAAATAGCTTTGAAAGCTTATTTGATTGAAAAACCGAAACCCTAGTACGCGTGTGGGTACACCGACTTATGGACTGACTGAATATATATATATTTATATATGTCAATTGAATATGATTATAATGCCGGAGGTCTAGTTTATGAATTCCTCAAAACGGATTATAGATCGATATGGATATTGTTTATCCAATTATTATGTGATTGATCCTTTGGTGATCGAAAAGATATAAATTATCTAACTCTCGAGATTTGATATGTATTGTCATATGTATCGCGTTGGGTGACGACCCGACAAGTAGCATACTAGGAAGGGAAGTCATGAGCCCTCACCCTAGGCCCTGTATACATCTTGGCGTGGTCAATTCGTGCGTTACCGGGATTAGCAGGCGTTGTGCAGCCGGTTTGTGCTAAGTTAGACACATGGTTACCGGGATTAGCAGATTGTTGTGCAGCCGGATCATGTTAAGTTCAGTTCACGATTCGCCGGGATTAGTGGTCGTTGCACAGTCAGCGTTTCGATTAATAAATTAAGAACACGAATCGCCGGGATTAGCAGTCGTTGTGCGGTCGGCATTTCGATTAATGAATTAAGAACACGAATTGCCAGGATTAGCAGTCGTTGTGCGGTCGACATTTCGATTAATAAGTAAGACATTGTTATGTCAGCTTTTGTTGTAACGGTTTAATAAATTGAACCGAGTGTCGGTGAGGGGGCACGGTAGGACTCACTGAGATAATGTTATCTCACCCAATCCATATTTGCTGTTTTTACAGAGAACAGGTTATAAGGACAACAGGCGGCACAGTTAGTCGTCAGGCTCGAGGAGAAGTTGGAGATGTAATCTTCCATCTATGATTTTGGATTCTTCTTATGTAGTCTCTGTATTCGGTCTTATGACTCGAACTTGTATCATGTTATATTTTTGTAGTTTCCGTTGTTTCTTGTAAAAATGTATATCTGAACAAGAATTTTTATACTCTAATTTATACCAAATCGTATATTTAGGTAATTCTTTGTTAAAGAAATACCGGGGTGTTACACACCTCCTGGTTTTGCTAATGGAACCCTCTGGTTGACTCCAGAACAGTAATAATAAATTTCTAAAAATCCGCCGGAAATGTTAAATATCCGCCGGTAAATCCGCCGGAACGTTTTGAAATTCCTATAAATAAAAATTTCTCCTACTCTCTTCTCATTCTCTCATTTGACTCTTTATTTCCTTCTCACTTTCTCCTACACTCTCCTACATTTCTTTTCTTCTTCCTTCTCATTCATTCTCACTTATTCATTTTTATTTCTTCTTTCTCATATACTCTTCAAACTTAATTAAATTTCTCTACATATCTATTTTCTATATTTCCCATTTCTTCTTCCATCTCACTTCTTCTTATTTCTTAATTCACATACTCTCATTTATTCTTATTCCTTATCACTTATTCATTCTTATTCTGTCCTATATTATTTTTCCATACTCTCTTTCATATATTCTTTTTTTTTTTGACACAACTCTCTTTCATTCTTATTCATTCTAATTTCTATATTACTTCTCATTCTATTCTATATAATTTTTTTCACATATTCTATATCATTTTTTATTACTTCTTATTTAATTAAAATACAAAATTCGAAAAATATTTAAAAAAATTTAAAACAAATTTAAAAAAATTTAAAAAAAAATTAAACAACAATTAATTTTTTTTTTTAAAAATCTGCCGGTAATTCAAAAAATCCGCCAGTAAATTTCCGGCGACATTTTCGGTGGATTTTTTGAATTACCGACGGATTTTTCAAAAAAAAAATCTGCCGGAAACGCACATTTGTGACATGTTGCTTTATGGACATGTTGTGTTTGTCACTCTTTTGAAAGTGACTGTTTGATATTGATTTGATGGATTGTGGTTGTCTTTGCTGTTTTTGTGTCGATCTTATGTTCCTTATATGGTTTGGATGCTCTTTCTCACTTGTGCATTTTTTTTAGATCGAGTTCCAAGTGTCGTTGGAGTGACCTTCTACGATTATGCTGCGGTGGGGATGTGATCACTATGGATCACCCAACAACTTGCAAAACGATATTACGTGTTGATGTACTTTGTTTTTATTTAATTGATTAAAGGTTTATTGCTCTGATCATGTGACATCGGGATTTGAGTTGTATTTTCAATATTATATTTCCGGTCAATTTGGTTACTGTATTAAAAGAAATGTTTTATTGCTTTTGTCTTTAATGTTATTATAAATCATGTTTATATGATTTAAGGTTTTGGATGACATCTTTTAATTGCGAAAGATATTTCAAAAATAAATTGAAAAATTTATTTGAAAAACAAATTTACTCGTTTCTCGTACTTTTTCTTTTATAATTAGATCCTAACCGGATCCGTTAGTTGCTCCTTGGGCCGTTGCCCTTGTCTTTGTGGGCCTTGAGCCCTTAATGTCACAAAAAAAATTACTTTCAAGGTAGAGGGTGTGTCACAAGTAGGGCTTTGTAATTCACTTGTTTTAATTTTGAACATTGATTTTTGAGCACGGCAACCGGTGTGTGGCGTGCAACCTAACATTCCATAATTTAGTCTTTATTTCGTACAGCCTCCCAAAGACTAAGGGTATGTTTGGGAGGGGGTTTTGGGAGGGGAATGGAGGGGAGGGCATATTTTTCAATTTAGAATTGAAGAAACTATAAACTGTCTCTAAACATAAATCAAGTGTGATTAAAAATGTTATATGAATATCTATCAACTTGTTCTTTTAATTTTTTAAAATCTTAAATACATATTAAAATATAGAAAAATCTTTTTCAAGCCCTCTCCTCCTTTCCCCTCGCAAAACCCCCTCCCAAACATACCCTAAGAGTACGGTAATACACCTTCACTGATATTCATGCTAATTTCTTCTCCTAGCATGGTTACTAATTTATATGCACCTTCACAAAAGCGTATTTATATCTTTTTTTCTATCAAAATCACAATTGGCCAAAAGATATCACAATTCTTGTAAAAAAGCTTATTAATTATATCATTGATTTTTTTCATTTATAAGTTACACATTAGTATTATTATTCCCCTGACCAAGTTGACTTCCTTCAATTCTATGACAACCTTCTTATTCCATGAGTAACATACCGTAGACGTCTCCAAAATCTTGCATGGTCCCTTTTCATCTATCTCCCAATTGCATTTAATCTTACAATCTTTTTCCTCGCGGTCTTGGACATAAATATCAAAGAAGTGAAATTCAGGATTCCAACTAAATTTACAAAAGTAAAATGTTGAAGATAAGAAGATATCAGGCAAAAAACGAAAACTATAAGTTTCTCAATAATTTAGTGGATGAAACCCAAGATCGTGATGTTTGTCTTTGCAGTGAACACCCAATTGAAGATTCCTAGTTAAATTGTTGGTAATGGCTACAGTTGCCTTGGATGGGAGAAAGCCATCGCCGGTACTGCCCTTGAACTGCAACAAAGTAACAAGAATGACTAGTAACAAAGTTAAATCATTTGCTTGAAAAGTTGATTGATACACTAAAAATATGACTGGTCTAGTGTGTGTATATAGTGTCGACTTATATAAAGTGAGTTTGTCTTTGAAAAATACGAGTTATTAAGAGTTAAATATGATTTTGATCTCTATAAATCTTGAAGTTGATAAAATGCATAGCAGAAGCAATGAAACAAGTACAGTTCATATTAAAAGCAATAGAACAGTATGCAGAAATATGACTGATCAATAAAACTTCACTATTCATTGATGAAAAAAGAGTGGAAAGGAACAACTATATATAGCAATACTAGAGGTGTACCATAGGCTACTAGGTCACATCCTACATAATAGAGAAAACTAGGAAATATCCACATAGAGAGAGAATCTGCATAATGCAGAATTTGTTATTTTGGTGCCTAATACACCATATGACAGCTGGTGGTTTTCACCACAATTGTGTGACCAAATCAAATCATAAGCACGGTCCTCACTCCCATGTGCAACTAGCCAATCATAAGGAATACAAGAATATTCTTCTCTCCCCATATCATGGCTTTGTCATGTAGTGAATTTTTATCATTTTATGCCTTCATCAGCAATGTCATAGCCGATACTTCCCTCAACTTGATCAATTGAATTTTCCTCAATATTCTTGCCATTTTCTTTTAATTCTAATAGCCCCTCGCAAGCTGGACCATGATAGATGTTTATCATTCCAAGCTTGGAAATAAAGGAAGAAAAAATGGCAGGAGTTAGAGCCTTTGTAAAGAAGTCAGCTAGTTGCCCCTTCGAAGCTACTGGTAGCAATTTCATTAGCCCTTGTTGCAGCTTTTCTCTTACAAAGTGACAGTCAATTTCTAAGTGCTTTGTTCTCTCATGGAACACAGGGTTAGCAGCAATGTGGATGGCACTTTGATTATCACAATAAAGTACAGGAGGCCTATCACACTTTACTTTCAGCTCATCTAACAAAAACATTAACCATTGAAGCTCACAAGTGGCAGTGGATAGTGCACGATATTCTGCCTCAGAAGATGATCTAGACACAGTTTGCTGCTTTTTAGTCCTCCATGACACAAGAGATGAACCCAAAAAGAAGGAATAACCTGAGATTGATTTTCTAGAATCTACACAGTTTGCCCAGTCTGCATCTGTGAAGCCAAAAACTTGTAAAACAGAATCTCTAGGAAAGAACAATCCTCTCCCTGATGTTCCCTTTAAGTATTTGAGAATTCTACAAGTTGCATTATAATGTGTGACAGTGGGAGAGTTCACATGTTGGCTTAATTGCTGCACTGCATATGTAATGTCAGGTCTAGTATTGGTCAAGTAAAGTAATTTTCCTATTAACTTTCTGTATAAAGCAGTGTCAGTATAGGGATCTGCCTCATCTTTGTATATCTTTGAATTTGAGTCCATAGGAGTACTAGATGGTTTAGAAGCAAGATGACCAGTTTCTTTGAGAAGATCCAAGCAGTATTTTCTCTGGCTTATAACAATACCAGTTTTAGAATGTGAAACTTCTAAGCCAAGGAAGTATTTTAGTTGACCAAGATCCTTGATTTTGAAAGAACTATCAAGGATGCCTTTGATTCTAGTGAATTCCTTTAATGAATTTCCAGTCAAGATTACATCATCAACATAAACCAACAAAGCTGTAAAATCGTCACCTCTGTCACAAATGAATAGAGAGTGGTCTGAATTTGATTGTTTGTATCCCTCCCTTAGTAGCAAAGTGGTGAGTTTCTCATACCATTTTCTACTAGCCTGCTTCAGTCCATACAGTGATTTTTGTAGTTTGCATACTTGGTCATCTGTTGTACCAGCCACACCTTTTGGTATTTCCATGAAAACATCTTCTTGTAAGTCACCATGTAAGAAAGCATTATTGACATCCAATTGATGAAGATGCCAATTTCTCATTGAAGCAAGAGCTAACAGTAGTCTGACAGAAGTTAACTTAGCCACAGGACTGAAAGTATCAAAGAAATCTAACCCTTCAATCTGATTGTAACCCTTGGCAACTAGTCTTGCCTTGTATCTTTCAATAGATCCATCTGCCTTTTGCTTCACCTTGTATACCCATTTGCAACCAATTGGTTTGACATTAGGAGGAAGATCAACAACTTTCCAAGTATTATTTTTCTGTAGTGCTTCTAATTCTCTATTCATAGCATCAATCCAACACTTACTTTGACAAGCTTCTTCATATGATTTAGGTTCAGAAACAGAACACAGAGACAGTGAAAACTGTTTTTGAGCATTGGATAATTTGGAAAGAGAGTGATAATTAGAGATAGGATAATTAATACCTGGAAATGTTGCTTGAGCATGATCTGAAGAGTGATTGGTGCAAATGTAATCAGACAGATGAGGAGGTGGCTGCTTCTCTCTGATGGATTTTCTGAGGACAGTGGGAGGAGTATTCTGTGTGAGGGAACTGTTTGGGCTATTTGTATCTGGTGTAGTAGTTTCTGGTGAGGCATCTTCTGGTGTGGCAGGTTGGTGTGGATGTGAAGGTTGGTCTGGTGTGGATGATTCAGGTGTGGATGGTTCTGGTGTGTGAGGATTAGTCTTATGATTTTGGTCATGGTTTGAGTTTGGTGGAAAATAATTCCACCTGGACATTGGTTGTGAATTTGAATAAGGCAAGATATGTTCATGAAAAGTAACATTTCTGGATATAAATAACTCTCTATTTGAAATATCTAGCAAAATGTAACCCTTAACTCCAGACTTGTATCCTAAGAAAATGCATTTCCTAGCTCTTGAATCAAGTTTGGTTCTGTGTGATCTTAGAGTAGATGCAAAACACAAGCAACCAAATACTTTCAGGGAATCAATGTCTGGTTGAGTGTCATTTAACAAGAAATAAGGGCTGTGATTATTTAATAGAGGACTAGGAACTCTATTTATAATATAAGTAGCATGAAGGACTGCATACGACCAAAACTGTTTTGGTAGTTTTGACTGAAACAAGAGAGCTCTTCCCACATTTAAAATGTGTTGATGCTTTCTTTCTACCCTTCCATTCTGTTCAGGGGTTTCTACACATGAAGTCTGATGAATAATTCCTTTTTGAGAATAAAAATCAGGAATCAAAAACTCTGGGCCATTATCTGTTCTAACAGTTTTAACATTGGTTTCATGTTGTTTTTCAATTCTGTTTATGAAGTTTTTGACATGATTACTCACTTCACTTTTGTTTTTAAGGAGAATTATCCAAGTATATCTGCTATAGTCATCAAGGGCAGTTAAAAAGTACTTGTGACCATGTATGGAAGGTGTGGATATAGGACCCCAAATATCGAAATGAATCAGTTCATAATAGTGTGAAGCTTTACTAGAGCTCAAATTATAAGACAATTTCTTTTGTTTAGCATAATGACATATATCACAAACTGCTCCCTCATCAACATGAATAGAGGGAAATACATTATGCATCAACCTCATTCTTTGGCTAGATAGATGCCCTAGTCTAAAATGCCATAAGGCAGAGTTTGGTAAGGTTAAGGTGTCTGGCCTTTTGTCTGCAGAGTGAATAGTAGCAACCTCAGCAACATCTGTCATGTCCAGATACACCAATCCCTCAAAGATCATACCCGAACCAATCATCTCCTTGGTCTTCATATCTTGTATGATAGACTTAGGAAGGTCAAAAAGGACACTGGCATGTAAATCAACCATGAGTTTAGGAACTGATATAAGATTTAAGTAAAACTCAGGAATATACAAGACATCTACCAGATAGAATTTAGATGTAAATTCAACAGTTCCTTTGAAAGTGGCATATGCCTTTTGACCATTTGGTAGTCTAATGCTAACGGGTTTAATAGGAACATAATTTTTGAAATATTTGAGGGAACAACATATATGAACACTTGCACCAGAATCTATTATCCACAGACCTATCTCACTTGATATCAAAGAACAAATCTGAGAGATACTACCTGTCAGAGATGAGGATCCTCCAACCATATTCACTGGCTTGGAATTTTGAGTTAGAGATGATGCCTGAATCATATTAATCAGCTTCTCATATTGCTCCTTTGTCATCCCAATAGATTTGGTGTCATCATCATTCTGCTCCTCTGGCTCATCAGCAACAGCATTAGCAGATGATTTCTGCCAGTTAGGAGGAATGCCATGCTTCTTGTAACAAGTGTCAATAGTATGTCCAGTTCTTCCACAGTGAGTACACACCTTTCTTGTGTACTTGCTTCCATTTCCCTGATAGCTTTTGGTGCGATTGAAGCCTTTCTTTCCATCAGCATTAGCAATCAAATTTTTCCCGTCATCACTGCTACAAAACTGTCTTTCATGCTGAATTACGATTGAAAAAACTTTGTTAAGCTTGGGTAGAGGATCCATGATTAAGATCTGAGCCTTAATCACAGCAAAATCTTCATTAAGACCAGTCAAGAATCTGATTATTTTGTTTTGAGTATGATGTTGCTTAGCCAAGGCAATTCCAGAAACGCAAACACATTTCCTTGGACAGCCACAGCTTGGTTCTGGTTGATAAGTTTCTAATTCTTCCCAAAGGGCTTTTAATTCAGAAAAGTATTCAGTGACAGATAATGATCCTTGCTTCAAAGCATGGATCTCACATTGCAGATCAGAAATGCGAATTAGGTCTCCTTGGGAGAATCTCTCTTTGAGCTCATTCCACACATCTATGGCATTTTCAAGATAAACAATGCCTATTGATATGGATTCAGCCACAGAGTTCATAATCCAGGAATGAACCAAATTATTGCATCTACTCCAAGCCTTAAAGGATGGGTGAAAATTATCTGGTGGCTCAACGCTACCATCAACAAAGTCAAACTTATTTTTAGATCCAAGAGCCCTTCTCATGGAACGAGCCCATGAGTGATAATTAGTTCCCTTAGGATTTAAAACAGGGGTCACAGAAACAGTAGAAGGTCCATTGCTGGGATGCACATAATATATGCTAGTCTGGTCTGCAGCAGGATCCTTTGGAGGATCCCCAGATCCAGAACTATTTCCCTTAGGAGGCATAGCAAAGTAAAAAAAAAGAAAGGAAATGGAAGAGACGAGGTGAATAACAAGCAAGGTAATCAGAGCATATGCTCTGATACCATCTTGAAGTTGATAAAATGCATAGCAGAAGCAATGAAACAAGTACAGTTCATATTAAAAGCAATAGAACAGTATGCAGAAATATGACTGATCAATAAAACTTCACTATTCATTGATGAAAAAAGAGTGGAAAGGAACAACTATATATAGCAATACTAGAGGTGTACCATAGGCTACTAGGTCACATCCTACATAATAGAGAAAACTAGGAAATATCCACATAGAGAGAGAATCTGCATAATGCAGAATTTGTTATTTTGGTGCCTAATACACCATATGACAGCTGGTGGTTTTCACCACAATTGTGTGACCAAATCAAATCATAAGCACGGTCCTCACTCCCATGTGCAACTAGCCAATCATAAGGAATACAAGAATATTCTTCTCTCCCCATATCATGGCTTTGTCATGTAGTGAATTTTTATCATTTTATGCCTTCATCAGCAATGTCATAGCCGATACTTCCCTCAACTTGATCAATTGAATTTTCCTCAATATTCTTGCCATTTTCTTTTAATTCTAATAATAAATTTTGGGTTTTTTTGTTTTATTCTCTCAAAATAATTTCAGCAACTTTTAGTCCCTATAAAATTTAGGTATTTTGCTATCAGTCTCTCATGACTTTTAACAGTACTTATAAAAAGGAAAATAATTCTATTAATTGTCGTCAAGTGTTATTAAAACTCCCGAAAGACCTATGTTTTATAAGAGCCAAAAATATATTTGACCAAAACTATTATTGTTGCCACCAATCAATGTAGTATATATATTTTTTAATTTACTAATGCATTTAATGTATTATTATCGGGACCAACAACTATTAATGCATTTAAGGTAGTATATTTTGAATTTATTATGTACTTGTTTCTATTTATTTATTGTGTTGATTGTATTCGTCAATATTTTTTAATAATCTACTCAATAATTTAAGATTACCAACAACAACTGATCCTAGCAGTAACTGGGTTTGGATCCCATCCAAAATATCGGGTTCGAACCTTTTTTTGTAACATCCTAGGCCCTTTTCTTACTTAGTAGGCTACCCAGCAATGCACTCATGACCTTCTCTACCCCCCATGTAGAGTTTTTGCCTTCCGTGGGAATCGAACCTTGTACCCTGAGGCTTAGGTACAAGCTCAATGCATTCCCACTACCAATTGATCTACTAAAAGTATAAAAACTTGTGTCAACAAAAACCTAAAACCTAAATTTTATAGGGACCAAAAACATAAATAATTATTATTATTATTATTATTATTATTATTATTATTATTATTATTATTATTATTACTATTGCCAATGTAGTATATTTAGAATTTTGAATGCATTTATTGTACTATTTAAAGTATTTAATGTTATTTATATATTTTGAATTTATTACTACAATTAATGTATTGATTGATTATCGGGACAATTAACTATTAATGCATTTAGTGTAGTTGAATTTATTACTTAGTTGTTTCTTTGTTTTTTGGTATACAGTACGTAGTTGTTTACACTACAAAAAACAGTATTGATTGCGGCGGTTTTTTTTCCTATTAGCGGGGGTTTTTAACCCCCGCAAAGTAGTCAGCGGGGGTTTTAAAAAACGCCGGAGTTTTAAGTGCCGCAATCTAACTGCGGGGGTTTTTTGAAAACGCTGGTATCCTATCATTTAGCGGGGGTTTTACTGCGGGGGTTTTTAACCCCCACAATTAGTGGAGGTTTTTTTGAGGGGGTTATAAACCTCCCGAAATTGATTTATTTGTGGTAATTTTTTATTGCCATATTTGATAGGACTTTTTTGTGGGGGTTTCAATCTTTTATTAGAGTTATGCAGAGACAATATTTCATTTGCAATTTGAGAATTTCTTTTTTCTTTTTCTAATTACCTGTTTTCATCACTAATAACTGTATATATCTTAAATAACACATACTAAGCTTAGTAAAAAAAACTTAAAATTTCATTTAAAATATAATTCTGATAATTAACATAAATGTAATGTCAAATATTTAATGTCATCTAACTCAAAAAGATAATAGAAAGAAACAATTGTAGCTCAAAATCATAATGGCAACAAAAAAATCCTATACTAAAGGATCCTAAAACCACTAAATATTGCTAGCACCAAATGATCCATTTGCATCCATTGGAGAATGAGGCTCACTTGCATGCTCACTTGCCTGAAATAACAAAAGAAAAATTAACTCATTTCAAATATCAAAAATCAAAATAAAAAAGAACTAAATTGATACATATTTAATTCCAACTAATACATACTATGTTTCTACAATACATACTCATGTTTAATCCGAACAAATTGACTCATTTCCAACTAATACATATTGCAATACATATTTAATTCTACCCATTGTAAGGTAACATGATAAGCATTATTATAAGAATCAAAGACACCAATAACAAAATCTACATCAGTGACGAATCAAAGATACGACTAACAAAATCTACACCAATAACAAAATCTACACCACTAACAAAATCTACTTCATGTGTTTATAATACAAGTGTTTACTTGATTCAAACTTTTCAACAATTAATTCAAACTTGATTGAAATTTGAAAACTTACATTTGATGAATCAAATACACCAATAAATTCTTCGGGGATCTCTCCTTCTTTCCGTACCATGTAAGCTTTAAGTGCACGTTCCAAGTTTGTGTACTTTTCTTGCCATATGTTGGGAGATGGTGTGCCAACAGTGGATGAAGACTCACTCAAATTTGAAAGTCGAAGTCTAGTATTTCTAAATGCATTAGTAGGAGTTACTCCCAAACCCATGCTCCGCACTCTCCCAGAGTGTTCAGGCCCCAACAGTCTACCCAAAACATCATTTGGAGAAACTTCAGCCTCATCAATATTACTTTGAGTCAAACCCACTTCAACTTCTTCCTACAATCATTAAGATTTTCGAATTTAAAACCGGTGATTAAAATAAAATATGCAAAGGAAAGAGAGCTCTATTTCTTATTTGGTATTAGTAGAGAGGTTGAAATGACAAAACTGCAGAAATTGATCAGACCATGCATAAGGAATTAGAATTAGAACAGACCATGCATAAGGTATTAGTAGAGAGGTTGAAATTGACAAAACTGCAGAAATTTCAAAGACAAACACCATCAAAATGACGAGATATCGATGAGTGAAACTTACCACTATATCTTTTGCTTTATCGTTAACAACTGATCCGTCCTTCTTTTTATAGGTTTCAATATACACTTTTCCTCGACTCGGTAGTTGTCCATTTTCCAAAAACTAAAATCGATAAAAAAAATGTCACAATAGATATAATTAAATATACTAGATCATAAACTCTATTAGGTTAATTAATATAACTACCATCTCATGTCTTTTTCTAGAGAGAGGTTTAGAACCGCCGGTATGAGGAATATCTTGTAGGCCCCGTATTTCTTTATTTCTTTGACAAACCGCCTACGAACAAACAAATATAATTATGTATTAGTTAAATAACTTGCTTCACCAAAAATAAATAGATCAAAGTAACATAAATCCTACCTGTGTTTTTGGTGTTAGACGATAGGTAACAAAATAAGCCCATTGAGTTTCATCTATGCCGGTTGGCACGTTACTTATGATTTCATCTCTAGTTTTGGTTGGATAAGAGAAATGGTTCCATAAGGTTTGCCTATTTGCAGCCCACTTCTTTCCAAGGCTAAGTTTGCAATATCTTTCTGCAACAGCTTCAGTAGTTCTAAAACAAAAATGAGGCTGCCAGTAAAAAGGGAAACAGTTTCAGTATTAACGAGGAAGCAGTTTCAGTAAAAAGGGAAGCAGTTTCAGTATTAACAGATCAGTAAAAAGGGAAGCAGTTTCGGTAATTCAGTAATGTCAAGCAGATTCAGTAATTAACAGATCAGTAATTCAGTAATGTTGTTCAGCAGATTCAGTAATTCAGCAGATTCAGTAAAAAGGGAAACAGTAAAATTCATTAACTATAGGGAAGCAGATGACAGTAATTCAGTAAATCAGTAATTGCCGTTGTCGCCGATCATGAATCTGCTACTGTTAGTGCAACCTCATCCTCAATTAAAGGGCATTACTGCATACAATGATTAGCTGCTGTTTCGTTTCGTCTGTTATGAGTGATGATGATTTCCTCTGGCAATTTAGCTAGAGTTTAGTTATACAACTTTTGAAAATCAGAACATGTTATTGAGCATGTCATTGTTAAGCATTTAATTCAATGCATCACAGACGACTGTTAAAAATTTAGAGGAAAAATTAAGACCTATAATGTTGTTGAATTGAATACTGGACAGTACAGATCCATGAGCTCAATGATGTGAAGATGAAGTTTTTTAATAAATAAATGTGTAGAAAGTTGAATACTGGACAGAATATTATTAGAAGTAAGTGAATACTGGCCAGAATATGATTGGAAATAGCAGAATTATGTAGACGGTTGAGGTAGCACTTGTTTTAGAAAATAAGGTAAAGTCTTGTCTTAAGCAGGCATGTATGAAAAAGACCTGGAAAATCACCATTGAAGGGAAGACTCCCTAGATAACTCGAGACTTAGAAAAACTATTGGTCAAACCATTAAGTAAGATTTGGATTTAAATGGTCTCAGCATGATAAGATGCATATCCAATAGTTTCAAACATAGCTTCTGTTGGTGTGATGGGGAAACTCAACCTGACAATAAAGATGCATATCCTATTCTTTTCTCAGTCTCTGAATGTTGATCAACCACCATTGCTAGTTGATCAACCACCTTTCCTATACAAATGCTAATATTTTTGCAGTAAATCAGTAACTATAATCAGCATCTTCACCAGTAATTCAGCAAATTCAGTAAATCAGTAAAGCATTAACAGATTCAGTAAAATTACATAGGAACAAATCAGTAAAAAGGGAAGCAGATTCATTACACAAGCACATAGAAAACAACAACTACATGGAAGAAGTATGGAACAAGCCAATACTGCAAAATGCAAAATCTAATAAAGAAGTAGCATTTGAGCAATAACTATAATTCAGCAGATTCAGAAATAGCAAAATCTTTTAATTACTGATTATAGTTACTGAATTAGCATTTGAATTACTGCAGTTCAGCATTAACAGATTCAGCATTAACCAATTATTCAGTAAACAGCAGTTCAGCATTAACAGATTCAGCATTAACCAATTATTCAAGTGAGGTGAAATTTAAAAGATAAATTCAAGTTATGAGAGGAAGCAGAATTATTACCAAAATGCTATCTTTAAAGCAATCATTAAAATACTTAATCGGAACACCTCGTGGCCCATTCCACCGGTCAAAGTTGATTGGAAATATCTTGCAATCAATTGCTAGTATACCCAAATATCCTGCAAGCAAGCCTTGTGCCTCACCAATTGCAGCACATTGATCATCAAAGTGCACA
Source organism: Astragalus membranaceus (assembly GCA_039519185.1). NCBI lineage: Eukaryota > Viridiplantae > Streptophyta > Magnoliopsida > Fabales > Fabaceae > Astragalus > Astragalus membranaceus. Next base: position 23,783,370 of record CM076852.1, read on the forward strand.
ATTATGCGCTTCCCTCTAGGTAAGAATTCAACTTGCTTAACCTTGAGTCTAATCTTCTTAATAACACCTTCGGGGTCTTAAACAACAAAAGAATTCATTTAATCAAAAAGATAAAATGTATAGGAACTTCGAAAAATGAAATAAAGTATAACGCATATACCTATTTGTTCAACAGACCAACTACTTGCACACTCGCGTCCAACACATGGCCCACAGGTTTGAGATGGTTGTGGTGAACTGTGACCTGTATTTCTAACTGAGGAAAATGATGTTTGATGTGGTTGAGGTGAAGAACTAGCTGGAGCTTGATTTGTAGTTGGATGGTGTCCTGCACTTTGAGTGTGGGGTAAAAAATGGTTTGAAGCTTGAGTTGCACAATGTGTTGGGGCTTGAGTTGAAGGATGTGTTTGAGGTGAAGAATTAGTTGAGGCTTGATTTGGAGTTGGGGGGTACCTTGCACTATGAGTGTGAGTTTGAAGATGTGGTTGAGGTGAAGAACTAGTTGGTGCTTGATTTGTAGTTGGATGGTATCCTGCACTTTGAGTGTGGGGTAAAAAATGGTTTGAAGCTTGAGTTGCACAATGTGTTGGGGCTTGAGCTGAAGGATGTGTTGGGGCTTGAGTTGGAGGATGTGTTTGAGAAGCCTCAACTGGAGCTTGAGTTAGAGTAGGAGGGTGTGTTGCACAATGAGCTTGAGTTGAAGGATGTGTTGGAGTTTGAGTTTTCGGTGCTGACTTTAGTGGATTTTGGAAACGTCTAGTCTTTGCCATCACTGCATATTCATGAAAAGGGAGAAACATAAAAAGTTAAATTCAAAATCAAATGTCATATTGTCAATTTTTTTAGCATGCATAGAAAGCGTAATGGAGCTATTACCTTATTTACAGTACAATATTAACTATACTATTCTACTCAGACATGTGTGAGTCTGTTGCCAAGTCAGCAGGCATATTTGACTCAATTACATCATCAATAAAGTGGTTTTTAGCCAATTGCACATACTCATCATCAATATTACAAAATTGTTCAAGTTGTTGCTCTTGGTACGGTTCATTTTCATACACTTCATCTTCTATTTCTTCGCCCATTTCATACAAATCTCTTGGCTTTAAATGCACTGCAACACTCCATCCTTTATTAACCACATCATCGACATAATACACTAGTTGTGCTTGAGATGCCTCAATGTAAGGGTCATGTTCTTCATGGTCACCATTATGAATCAATCTTTCAAAATTTACACAATTAAAATTCCAACTATCCTTTTTATACCCTCTGTTCCGTGTAGTTTCCGCCCACTTGCATTTAAAAAGAACAACATTGAACTGCCCATAGAAGTTAATCTCAATAATATCTTCCAACTTCCCATAATAAGGTATCTCTGCTTGTCTTGAGTTCCTATCAACACTACTCGAAACACAAGATGTGTTGGATGTTAAAAAAACTCCACTATTTTGTGTTCTCAGTCCCTCTTCTCGAGCCAAAGTTCGAAATTTGAACCCATTAATGTTGTAACCACTAAATCTCTTTGCATTGTCCAAAGGACCGCGTGCTAAAAATTTTAGATCAGCAGTCATGTTATTCATTGTTTCTGGATTCGTAATCTAGATAACGTAATGCAATTGTGTCAGTCAAATTTCGAAGCAAACATAACAAATAGGAACATAACTATTTGATGATTACATACCCGCTTTCGAAACCAATCAACAAATTCCTTAGATACTCTCTTTTCTATCTTTGTTGCTGAAGGTCATCTTGACCTTGAACTTCTTTTTATGAATTGTCTAAATTCCCTACACGAATTAATAATGGCAATTCAGTGCACATGATTAGTATATTTAAAAGTCTAATAATGAATGAGCTGATGTTTATTCTAAATACTCACTCAACAAATGGTGCAACTATTGAACAATTCAGAAGCACGTATCGATGAGCTTGTAGTTTTTGCATTTGAGTTAACGTGAACATTGAGGAAGCTCCTACTGGTTTTCCAAGTTGAGGGAAGATAGAGGATGCATAGGGGGACTCATTCTCATTTGGGACATCACAAACACGCCCAGGTCTATTGAATCGTGTCTCTATATCTTCAATATAGCGAGAACAAAAATTTAGAGACTCTTCAGCTAAGTAACCTTCAGCTATAGACCCTTCTGGTTGAGCCTTGTTACGTACAAAGGACTTCAAGTGACCCAATTCCCTACAAGAATGATCGATAATTAGTGTATGCAAGTGGCATATATAGAACAAGATAGCTTCAATTGAAGGAGCAATTCTTTTACCTCTCTACAGGATACATGTATCTATAATGTACTGGACCTCCAAGCTTGGCTTCCTCTATTAAATGGACAGTTAAATGAACCATAACTGTGAAAAATGAAGGAGGGAATAACATTTCCAAATGACAAAGTGTAATCACAATTCGATCTTGGAGAATTTGAAGATCTGAAAGGCTCAGACTTTTACCACAAAGAACTCTAAAAAATGAACAGAACTCCACCAAGACAGCCGTAACATGGTTTGGCAACAAATTGCGGATGGCTAATGGTAGTAGTTGTTCCATTATAATATGAGAATCATGGCTCTTCAATCCAAATATCTTTTGTTGTGCCTCATCAACACATCTAGAAATGTTACTTGAGTAACCATCCGGTACTTTAACATTCTTCAAGGTTTTAAAGAACAACTTTTTTGTATCGCGTGTTAGTGAAAACAAAGCAAGGCGATATCTCCCTTTATCATCGGGCCAAAGATCACGCCTTATACCCATATCTTGCAAATCTTTTCGAGCATTAAGATTGTCTTTTGATCTAGGCTTCTCGTGGAGCAAAGTATACAAAACATTGTCACATACATTTTTTTCAATATGCATGAAATCCAAATTATGACGCAACAAATTAGATTCCCAATATGGAAGTTCAAAGAATATGCTTCTTTTATTCCATTGCTTAGTTGGTTGTCTAGATCTTTTTCCTGTACCATTCAACACTGCTTCTCTTCCAAATGGAACATCTAGGTTTTCCACTTGCTTCAAAACATCAGATCCTGATATAATTGAGGGTGGACTTCTTTCCTCTGTGCTTCCATCGAAGCGAACACGGTTCAGTCTAAATCTATGATTTCTGCTCAAAAAACGACGATGGCCCATAAAACACCATTTTCTACTATGAGGGAGACGACAGGGCTCTGCATCAAAATTACAAGTTGGACAAGCCAAACCTGTATGAGTGTTCCAACCAGACAAATTTCCTAAGCCAGGAAAGTCACTAATTGTCCACATAAGAGCTGCCCGCATTCTAAAGTTTTCATTCATTGATGCATCAAAAGTAACCACGCCATCATTCCATAGCTCCTTTAACTCATTTATAAGGGGTTGTAAGTAAACATCTATATTATTTCCAGGCATCTTCTTTCCTGGAATGATCATCGATAAGATGAAGGAAGTGTGCTTCATACACATCCAAGGAGGAAAATTTTACGGAATGAAAAACACCGGCCAAATGCTATAGGCAGAACTCATGGTTCCAAAAGGGTTAAAACCATCACTAGCAAGGCCTAAGCGAACATTTCGAGGATTTAAAGCAAATTCAGGATGCATCAAATCAAATGTCTTCCATGCTTTACCATCCCTCGGATGCCTTAGCAACCCATCCTTATTACTCTCAATAGAGTGCCACCTCATATGCTCCACAGTCTTACAACACATGAACAATCTTTGCAATCTTGCTTTTAATGGAAAGTAACGCAGAACTTTTACAGCTTGTTTCTTCTTCTTCTTAGGGTTCCATCTAGACACTCCACAATGCTTACAGGCTTGCAAGTCTTTGTCTTCATCTCCCAAATATAACATGCAATCTCTTGGACATGCATCTATCTTCGTATAATTAAGACCTAGTTTGTTGACGATTTTCTTTGCCTCATAAAAAGAAGGGGGGAACTTTGCTTGTTGAAACACATCTCTCAACAAATCTAGTATCATAGTCATTGCCTTGTCACTCAATCCACACAAAACCTTTATATGATATAATTTGATTACAAATTCTAGTTTTGTATACTTGCTCCCTTCGTGCAACATTTGACTTCCGTCTTTGATAAACTCATGAAAATCACTAAAATCCTCCCTTGGCCCTTCGTTTAATACTTCATTTGTGCCTATTGCTTGTGGTTCATCTCTATTAGTGGCTTGTTGCCTATGGTGACCAAATGCATCATTGACCATTGTGTCTAGCGGGTTCTCATAACCAAATATTCCTTGCACATGATCTTCATTTCTAGTAGATTGCGGTACTTGTTTCTCACCATGACGAGTCCATACGATATAGTTTTTAGGGAATGGTTTCGATTCTAAGTGTGATTGGACTATATCTCTGGTTTGCCAATCAACAATCCCGAAATCAGGACATGGACATTGTATTGTATCTCTAATAGCGCCATGCTTAAAAGCAAAATCCAAGAAATGACTTATTCCATTTAAGTACTCACTTGTATTTCTTGGCTTTGCAATCCAAGATTTGTCCATATTTAACTGTCGTCTAAATAATGATAAGAAGGTATAAAAGAAATTAAGAAAACCTCAAGTGAATTAACGATGGAGAACACTAGCAATACAAATAGTTGCAAGCAATACAATATGTCATATATCAGAAACTAGTAGGACTCATCTTTAAAAAAACAAGAAATACTGGTATGAAAAATCTGTCATATCTAGCTACGAGCTTTGAAAATGTAATTTCAACTTTTCGGTTTAAAAGACGACGACAACAATAAGCAACGACAACAGCAATAAGAGACACGACAATAAGCTACGGCACCGAAACGAGACAGATTTATATCACAAAATCACAAATTTATACCACTAATTATATCACAAAATCACAGAATCACTGATTTATACCACTATTTATATCACAAAATCACAGAATCACTGATTTACACAATTTACACAATTATTAATCAATCTTTACACTGATTTACACTGACTTACACAATTTACACAATTTATGAATCAATCTTTACACAGAATCACTGATTTACACAATTGATATCACACAGAATCAGTGATTTACACATAATCACAATTTATGAATCACTGAGTTACACAATCACAGAATCCGTTGCCAAGAAACATCAAATTTACACAGAATCGCAGATTTACTAAGAATCACAATTTATGAATCAAATTTACCTCAGAATAGAAGAAGCTGCATGCCAATTGAACGCCAAAGAAGCAGCAGAAACGCACAATAGAAGTTGAAGACGCAATCCAAGTTCCTTTCCGTTGGCAAGACCCACAATAACATACGAAATGGGGGTTTCTGGTAAGGGGGTTTGTGACTGAGGGAGGGTTTGTGAGAAACTGGGTTTCGCGAGGGTTTGTGACTGAGGTTTTGCGAGAGGGGGATTCTGGGTTTCGCGAGAGGGAGATTCTGGGTTTGTGAGAAATTGGGTGTCGCGAGAGGGAGAGAGGGAAATTAGGTTTACGCGAAGGAAGCTGAGAATAGGGAAGCAGAAACAGAGGAGGGAAGAGGGAAGATGTTGTTTACGCGAGGGAAGAGGGAAACAGAGGAGGGAAGATGGAAGATGTTGTTTACGCGAGGGAAGCGAGGGAAGAGGGAAACAGAGGAGGGAAACTGAAATGGAATTTAGGTCATTTTTTTTAGAAGAGGGAAGCTGAAAATTACGCGAGGGAGAGTGAAACTGAGAACAGGGAAACTGAGAAGGTTTATTTTTTTGTTTTTTTATTTTACATTTAGCTGGGGTTTTTTTGGCATTCAGCGGGGGTTTTTTAAACCTCCGTAAAATGAAACAACATTTTCAACCAGCGAGCCGAAGAGTTCCTTTTTTATTGTTAAACCGAGGGGGTTTTTAAAACCTCCGCAATAAAACCCCCGCTATTTGATCCATTTTTTGTAGTGTTATACTCCCTCCGGTCCCTATTATAAGAGGATTTTTGGAGTTAACTTTGGTTATAAATATAAGAAACTATCACAATTTTTAGTGTATATTTATTGCTTAAATACGATCTTTACTCACATTGAATGTTTTGCCTTTTCAGTTTTCTAAGTGAGTGAGAGTAGTGTACTTAAATCTAACTTGACAAGAGTTATTTCACATGTGAAGTTGAATGGATGGTATTTTGGAGACTTAACATAAAAAACATAAGAATTAAATGAGCTTCTTGGTAGTGATGCTTTTTATATTTTCTTCTTATAATAGGGACAGGAGTATTTATTTATTGTATTGATTTTTTTTTTACCAGTTATTGTATTGATTTTATTCTCAGTAGATTTTAATATTCTACTCATTTTTTTATTTGTCGATTTAAAGAAGATTTTTTTTGTACATATCTTTTATTTCAGTAATTTAAGATTACCAGCAATGGTTGGTCCAAACGTTAATTGAGTTTGTATCCCATCTCAAGATCTTGGGTAAAAATCTTAGTGTGCAAACACTCTGTGTTTAAGACTTACAAAAAGTCATGAAGTGTTGTTAAAAGTTATGAGAAACTAAAAGTATAAAACATTGTGTTAAAAAAACACCCAAAACCCAAAATTTTAAATGGACCAAAAATATATTTGACCCTTATTATTATTATTAGTATTATTACCAACATTTATTGTAGTATACTCCCTCTGTCCGAAAATATAAGTCTCGTTTTGAGAATTTTATTTGTCTCAAAATATAAGTACCCTTTCTAAGTTGTCTACTGTATTTATTACTTCTTGACTAAAACACCCCTAATTAATCATTTATGGCTACAACTCTTGGAATACTAAAGTAATTAATTATAGGAGAGATGAAAGACATATAAAGAGTAAATTTGTAACATCCCCAATTTAGCTAATTTCATTTATTGAAATTAGCAAGAGGTTAAGATAATTAATTAGCATAATTGATTTATTATGAGATGATTGCCATGGGTTAAATAAATAATTGTGTGTGTTTGTTTAATTAAGTTTATGACAAGAAACCATTGGTTAAGTAATTGATTAGAAATGGGTTTAAGTGGGTAATTAAGAGCAAGGACGAAACGGTCATTTCCCACCTATTTTTCCACCTCACCCTCAGCTGAACCATCCACTTACTCACTCGTACAAAAACATTCAGCAACAACCAACACACTTCAAGTTGCTGAAAAACAGAGAAATCGAGAGCTGGAGAGAGAGGAGAGTCCGCGAGAGTGAGAGAAGAAGAGGAGAGCCAAGCTTCATCCTTGGATGCATGTTCAGTTTTATTACATCATTGAATTTCCCTCACCATTCTCTTTCTACTGATACAAATTTCATCAGCCACATTCTCTTCTTCATCAAATCACCATTTTAGAACTCAAGCTCTATCTTAGAGAGAAGCTGAGTTCTCAAGCCTTGCATTTTGTTGAAGCTCAATAATCAGTACTGGAGCTCATCCCCAAGTCACATTACTGTTTGAAGTTCGTTTGGGTAGTTGTTGGAGCATTTTCAATTGCTGGGTTCGAGTTTGAAGGTTTTGAGCGCTGTTCCAAGAAGCTCGTTGGTGACATTTCGTGTTTAAGCGTATTTCGTTTTCGTCTCAAACTCCTCTTCGGTATTGTGGTGAGTTCTATACTCTCTTAGGGATGTTTATTTGATACTGAGTTTGCATGTCCCAGAATCCATGTGTCTCGCGTTTTATTTCAAAAAGGAATTGAGTCCAAAACCGTTTTTACAAAATTACATTTTTTACGATAACTCATACGATTGATTGAATGATGCTGTGATTGTTTGAATTGATTGTTGTTCTGGACTGAAATTATGTGTCTTGACGTTCGGGAATTTATCGGAACGGGTATTGGAACGATCGGAACGGCCAAGTTTTCGGGAAAAAGCACAGTTTTGGGCTACTGATGAACACGCACGGGTCGTTCGCCCCAGTGGCGCGGACCGTGCGTCTTGTTCGCAGGATGCCTGTAAAAATTTAAAGACATAGCACAGACCGTGCGCCTCTAGGGCACGGACCGTGCGTACTTTTCGTATTCGTGTTCAAAATATTTTGAACACGCGCACGGGTCGTGCGCCTCTTAAGCACGGATCGTGCGTAGGCTTCTGTTACCCAACTTCAAACTACGTCTTAGGCCAATACGAACGGTTCCAATTGTGTTCTAATCCTTTCCCCAACCCTGTTAAATGATAAATAACCATAGTTCATTAGAATTGCCTATGTTTGGGTTGAATTGGGGAGAATTCCCTAAGTTATAAGTAAGGTAATTAGAATTGGTTAAAACATTGTTTTAGCAACGACGTGAGAGGAAAACCCTAAGGCACGATAATGAGATGGATTATAAGTTCATCAAAGCTAAGTTTAAGGTTTTGTTAATGGAACATCATGTTCACACAAGTCAAGTTAATTCCTTAAAGAAAAGAAAGATGGCATACATATAATTATATATGTATATCAAGGGTGACGACCCCACGGATTAGCATACCAGGGGAGGGGAAGTCATGAGTCCCAAAACCTAGGCCCCATGAGGTTTGCCCGCTAATTAGTGGTTAGTGGATTGGGTTCACCAAAGGCCATAGAAAAATAAAGAAAGTGGCTTGAGGTGTTGTTCTAAGTTAAAGAAAAAGATTGTATGTAGTCATCCAGAATTGGGCTACGAACAATAGAGCATAATTTTATGCTAAGTAAAAGATGAAGGACGTAGCTATCCAGAATCGGGCTACCAAAGAATAAGATTCCTACGTAGTCGCTTATTAGGGCTACGCGTTCAAAGGTCAAGCATAATGAAACACTAGTGTTAGTAAGGGGTCTCGATAGGACTCACTGAGATAATGTTATCTCACCCTTTATTATTGTGGTTTTTACAGAGAAACAGGGAAAAGCAAAGGCGAGGAGGCACGGTTAGCCGGTGTGACTCATGGAGTTATTGAAGAATCAGTTTTATGATTATGCCTTTTTCCCTTTTGTTGTTTTTGTATTATCGATTGTATAACTATTACTAGCTAACAGTTGTAAATCGTTTCCGCTACTTATGTTTTGGATATTGAACACCAGATTGTATAAGTTTTAAGTCATGAGACTTAAGTACCTTATGTTAAGTTTAATGAGGTTCATGGAACCGTTTGATAATTATTTATCTAAGTTTGTAGTTGTGTTCAATATTCCAGGCATACAAGTCAACTCTGATATATGCCATGCTGTGCATTTTGGTATTTCTACAAGTTAGAAATACTGGGGTGTTACATTATGGTATCAGAGCAGTTCGACCTAGTCGGGCTTAAATTAGTTTTAGGGTTGGTTGTCCCTTGAGTAATTCTGCTATATTGCTTCTTGTGATGCTAAGAGACATTGATCCTGATCAACTTAATACTTGGTGTATCGTTTGCAGAATTATGGCTGAAGGATCAAGGAAAAATCCACCAATCGATCCGCATTCTGCTTGGATGCAGAACGTAATAGAAAGGCAGCAAAAGATGATGGAAGATATGCTACAAATGCAACAAAATGCTTATGCTCAGCCTCAGCAAGCTCCTGAGCCACAAGTTAACCCAAGGTAGATCTACTCTGAATTCCTGAAATCAAGCTCCGAGTTCAGAGGAGGACCTGATGTCATGGAAGCCCAGCATTGGCTGGACGACATTGAAAAGATTTTTCTCACCATGCAAGTTACTGATGAGGATAAGCTGAGATTGGCATCACATATGCTGAAGGGAGAAGCCAACCACTGGTGGACTAATGCTAGAGCCATGATGGAGACCATGGGTACTCCCCAGACTTTGGAGAATTTCAGGCAGACATTTCTGGAGCAATTCTTTCCAACTGCTATGAAGTTTGATAAGGAAAACGAGTTCTTAGCTCTCACGCAAGGAAGTTTAACTGTGTGCCAATACACGACCAAATTTGAAGAGCTGTACCAATTCTCCGGTTTGGCAGGGTATGCTCCCAATGACAAGTGGAAGACTAACAGGGACAAGTTTGGGCTGAGAGAAGACATTGCATAGAGTTTTAAGTTCTTTTGCGTGTGTCAACTACGCAGCTATGGTACAACAGGCTCATATTGCTGAGAGCGATTTGGAGAGATTATATGCAAGCCGAAAGGCGTTTAGTCAGAATAGGAAGAATGCTAGGTCATCTAACTCTCAGATGGGTCCCAAGCATAATTCCAACAAAGGAAAACAAGTCCAATCATCTAATTCCCTGAGGTTCAGTATGTGTTCCAAATGTGCATGGAAGGTATCACCAAGGCAAGCGTCAACTTGGGTCCAATCATTGCTATTATTGCGGAGAGGCAGGTCATTATGCTCATCAATGTCCATCAAAGAAGAGGAAGAAGGATAACCATGCTACTACAACTCATGGGAGAGTCTACACTTTAGACGCTCAGAATGCTACACCTTCAGACAACTTGCTTAGGGGTATGAGATCTCTTTTCTATAACTCTGTTAGTATTTTATATGATTCAGGTGCAACACATTGTTTTATGTCTCAAGCTTGTGTCGATCGTTTGGGATTGGCTTTAACTCCGTTGCCTCGACCAATCTCCATTAAAACTGCTGCTCAGGGTAGTGTTTAGACCCAAGCCTTATGTGAAAATTGTCTTCTAACCATCGGAGACAAATATTTTGTGGTGGACTTTATTTGTTTACCTATGAAGGGTAGGGATATTGTCCTACGTATGAGTTGGATGTCTACTAACCATGTAACTATTGATTGCTTTCATCAGACTATCAGTTTCGCCTCTGAATCAGTGGAGCTACAACCGACCAATTCCGAAACGGTTATCTCATTCACTTCCGCTAGTCAGTGTCTATTCCAAGGCGTGGAAGCCTATGTCATGATGTTGTCTACATCGAATGAGACGGGTCTAGATCTATCTTCTATGCAAATTGTTAATGAATTCCTAGATGTATTTCCAGATGAAGTTTCCTCCTTACCTCCGGATCGCGAGGTAGAATTCTCTATAGAGTTGGTTCCGGGCGGAGGACCAATTTCTATCGCTCCATATAGAATGTCTCCCTTAGGGCTTAAAGAGTTGAAAACCCAACTTGAAGAGTTGATTTCAAAACAATTTATCCGACTGAGTGCTTCGCCATGGGGTGCTCCTGTATTGCTTGTCAAGAAGAAGGATGGGAGCATGAGATTATGCATTGATTATCGCCAGTTGAACAATGTAACTATCAAGAATAGGTATCCTCTGCCAAGAATTGATGATTTGCTAGATCAACTGCGGGGAGCTTCAGTGTTTTCTAAAATCGATCTAAGGTCGGGCTATCATCAAATCAAAGTTAGAGCTTTGGATATCCCGAAGACCGCTTTCCGTACTAGATATGGACAGTACGAGTTTGTAGTTATGACCTTCGGTTTAACCAACGCTCCAGCTATATTCATGGATTACATGAATCGAATTTTCAATCCTTATCTGGACCGATTTGTTGTGGTGTTTATTGATGACATCCTGGTATATTCTAAGACTATTGAGGGGCATGTGCAACATCTCCGAATTGTTCTGAACATACTCTGAGAAAAGAAGTTGTATGCCAAGCCATCTAAGTGTGATTTCTGGATGCCTGAAGTAAAATTTCTGGTCCATGTGATATCTCAATCCAGTGTTGCAGTGGACCCCAGTAAAATTGAAGCTGTGGTAGACTGGAAACAACCATCTACAGTCACTGAAGTAAGAAGTTTCTTGGGATTAGCTGGGTATTATCGGAGATTCATTCAAGGATTTTCTCAGCTGGTTCTTCCACTCACTCGGTTAACTCGCAAGGGTGAACCGTTTGTATGGGACTCTGACTGTGATGAATGTTTTTCCGAATTGAAGATTCGTTTAACTTCTGCACCTATTCTGATTCTTCCAGATTCGTCTATGGGATTCCATATTTACTGTGACGCCTCTGGTAAGGGTTTAGGATGTGTCCTTATGAAGAATCAACAAGTAGTTGCTTATGCCTCCAGACAGTTGAAACCGCATGAAGAGAATTACCCGACTCATGGCTTAAAGTTGGCGGCGATTGTGTTTGCCCCAAAGATTTGGAGACATTACCTGTATGGGTCTCGTTTCGAAGTCTTTAGTGATCACAAGAGCCTTAAGTATTTGTTTGATCAAAAGGAGCTGAACAACAGACAGAGGCGGTGGGTGGAGTTTCTAAAAAGATTATGATTTTGAACTGAAGTACCATCCAGGAAAGGCTAATGTTGTAGTCGATGCTTTGAGTAGGAAGTCTATCCACACGGCCGAATTGATGATTCATGAGATGGCATTGTTGGAATCGTTTAGAGATCTTAACTTGAAGGTGAAGCCAAGAAGGAATAGATTGGTGTTGAGCCTTATTAAGATTTTGAATCCCTTGAGGAATCTGATCCGCTCAGCCGAAGAGATTGATCTAGAGCTGCAAACGTAGAAGAGATTGCCAAATTACACCGAAGTTAGTGATGGTGTAATTTGCTTTTATGGTAGAATCTGTGTGCCAAATGATGAAGATATGAAGAAGTAGGTTTTAGAAGAGGCTCACAAGAGTCAGTTCTCAATACATCCTAGCTCTACCAAGATGTATAGGGATCTAAAGCAGTTGTATTGGTGGCCGGGTATGAAAGTGGAAATTGTAGAATTCGTGTCTCAATGCTTAACTTGTCAAAGGGTTAAGATAGAACACCAGAAGCCTGCCGGTCAGTTACAGGCTTTGAATGTGCCAGAATGTAAATGGGAAAGCATTTCTATGGACTTTGTAATGGGATTACCACGGTCCAAAGCCGGAAATGATTCTATTTGGGGGGTGGTTGATCGCTTGACCAAGTCTACTCATTTTATTCCAGTACGTTAGAATCACAAGGTTGCTAAGCTAGCAGAAGAGTATCTCAAGAATATTGTGAAGCTGCATGGAATTCCCACGAGTATCATCTGTGATCGTGATCCCAAGTTTACATCACGATTCTAGAGAGCACTAAATATTACGTTGGGAACAACGGTATGTGCTAGTACCGCTTATCACCCGCAGACGGACGGACAGTCTGAAAGAACCAATCAGACTTTGGAAGATATGCGTAGAGCATGTGTACTTGATAGTGGAGGCCGATGGGAGGATCATCTTCCATTGGTGGAGTTTTCCTACAACAACAGTTACCATTCTAGTATCGGAATGGCTCCATATGAAGCATTATATGGAAGGAAGTGTAGAACACCATTATGTTGGTGGGATGTCGGTGAACAAAGATTGTTGGGTCCTGTTTTAGTCCGTGAGACTACTGAAAAGATCCGACAGATTAGACAAAGGATGAAGACTGCTCAGAGTCGACAAAAGAGTTATGCCGACAAAAGAAGAAGGCCATTGGAATTTGAACAACGAGATCGTGTATTTATGAGACTTTCTCCAACTATTGGTTGCGGTATAGCATTGCGAGCGAAGAAGCTCAGTCCTCGGTATATTGGACCTTTCCAAATTATCGAGCGAGTTGGGCCGGTAGCGTACCGCACTGCCTTACCTCCAGCTTTGTCTAGATTACATGATGTGTTTCATGTATCGCAATTGAGGAAGTACATTCCCAATCTGAGTCAGCCGTTGAGTTTTAAAACGAATGACATCCGACCGGATTTGTCTTATCAGCCTAATCCAATTCAAATCATCGAACGTGGCGAGAAAACGCTCCGGACGAGATCAATTCCTATTGTCAAAGTGCTTTGGGATGGTGCCTCACCTGACGAAGCGACATGGGAAGTAGAGGAAAACATGCGGGTGAAATATCCCCATCTTTTCAACTGGGGTATGTTTTGATAAATTTTGAGGACAAAATTTTTAAAAAGTTGGGGTGATTGTAACATCCCCAATTTAGCTAATTTCATTTATTGAAATTAGCAAGAAGTTAAGATAATTAATTAGCATAATTGATTTATTATGAGATGATTGCCATGGGTTAAATAAATAATTGTGTGTGTTTGTTTAATTAAGTTTATGACAGGAAACCATTGTTTAAGTAATTGATTAGAAATGGGTTTAACTGGGTAATTAAGAGCAAGGACGAAATGGTCATTTTGCACCTATTTTTCCACCTCACCCTCAGCTGACCCATCCACCTACTCACTCCCACAAAAACACTCAGCAACAACCAACACACTTCAAGTTGCTGAAAAACAAAGAAATTGAGAGCTGGAGAGAGAGGAGAGTTCGCGAGAGTGAGAGGAGAAGAGGAGAGCCAAGCTTCATCCTTGGATGCATGTTCAGTTTTATTACATCATTGAATTTCCCTCACCATTCTCGTTCTACTGATACAACTTTCATCAGCCACATTCTCTTCTTCATCAAATCACCATTTTAGAACTCAAGCTCTATCTTAGAGAGAAACTGAGTTCTCAAGCCTTGCATGTTCTTGTTGAAGTTCAGTAATCAGTATTGGAGTTCAATACTCGCTTAGGGATGTTTATTTCATACTGAGTTTGCATGTCTCGGAATCCATGTGTCTTATTTCCAAAAGGAATCGAGTCCAAAACCGTTTTTACGAAATTACATTTTTTACGATAACTCATACGATTGATTGAATGATACTGTGATTGTTTGAATTGACTGTTGTTCTGGACTGAAATTATGTGTCTTGACGTTTGGGAATTTATCGAACGGGTATTGGAATGATCGGAACGGCCAAGTTTTCGGGAAAAAGCAGAGTTTTGGGCTACTGATGAACACGCACGGGTCGTGCGCCCCAATGGCGCGGACCGTGCATCCTGTTCGCAGGATGCTTGTAAAATTTAAAGACATAGCACGGACCGTGCGCCCCTAGGGCACGGACCGTGTGCACTCTTTGTATTCGGGTTCAAAATATTTTGCAAACGCGCACGGGTCGTGCGCCTCTTAAGCACGGATCGTGCGTAGGCTTCTGTTACCCAACTTCAAAATACGTCTTAGGCCAATCCGAACGGTTCCAATTGCGTTCTAATCCTTTCCACAACCCTGTTAAATGATAAATAACCATAGTTCATTAGAATTGCCTATGTTTGGGTTGAATTGGGGAGAATTCCCTAAGTTATAAGTAAGGTAATATGAATTGGTTAAAACATTGTTTTAGCAACGACGTGAGAGGAAAACCCTAAGGCACGATAATGAGATGGACTATAAGTTCATCAAAGCT
The DNA here is from genome assembly GCA_039519185.1 of Astragalus membranaceus. Classification (NCBI taxonomy): domain Eukaryota; kingdom Viridiplantae; phylum Streptophyta; class Magnoliopsida; order Fabales; family Fabaceae; genus Astragalus; species Astragalus membranaceus. The sequence goes on from CM076852.1 coordinate 23,798,439, forward strand.
AAGTTTAAGGTTTTGTTAATGGAACATCATGTTCACACAAGTCAAGTTAATTCCTTAAAGAAAAGAAAGATGGCATACATATAATTATATATGTATATCAAGGGTGACGACCCCAAGGATTAGCATACCAGGGGAGGGGAAGTCATGAGCCCCAAAACCTAGGTCCCATGAGGTTTGCCCGATAATTAGTGGTTAGTGGACTGGGTTTACCAAAGGCCATAGAAAAATAAAGAAAGTGGCTTGAAGTGTTGTGCTAAGTTAAAGAAAAAGATTGTACATAGTCATCCAGAATTGGGCTACGGACACTAGAGCATAATTTTATGCTAAGTAAAAGATGAAGCACGTAGCTATCCAGAATCGGGCTACGAATAAATAAGATTCCTACGTAGTCGCTTATTAGGGCTACGAGTTCAAAGGTCAAGCATAATGAACCACTAGTGTTAGTAAGGGGTCTCAATAGGACTCACTGAGATAATGTTATCTCACCCTTTATTATTATGGTTTTTACATAGAAACGGGGAAAAGCAAAGGCGATGAAGCACGGTTAGCCGGTGTGACTCATTGAGTTATTGAAGAATCAGTTTTATGATTATGCATTTTTCCCTTTTGTTGTATTTGTATTATCGATTGTATAACTATTACTAGTTAACAGTTGTAAATCGTTTCCGCTACTTATGTTTTGGATATTGAACACCAGGTTGTATAAGTTTTAAGTCATGAGACTTAAGTACCTTATGTTAAGTTTAATGAGGTTCATGGAACCGTTTGATAATTATTTATCCAAGTTTTTAGTTGTGTTCAATATTCCAGGCATACAAGTCAACTCTGATATATGCCATGTTGTGTATTTTGGTATTTCTACAAGTTAGAAATACTAGAGTGTTACAAAATTAGGAAAAATAGTATAAATAGTAGGCATAATTAATGAGTTTAACTAACTAAACTAATTTTCTTAATTCTTGTGAAGTGGTTAAAAAAGACTTATATTTTGGGAAGGAGGGAGTATTTTGAATGCATTTAATGCAGCATTTAACGTATTTAATGTTATTTATTTGAATTTATTACTTCATTTAATGTAGTATTTTTTGGGAGCATCAACTATTAATGTTTTTAGTCTAGTTGAATTTATTGCTGAGTTGTTTTTTTATTTGGTGTACCTTAATAGTCATTTTACCATCAATGAAAAAACTCTGTGACCGCACCAAAGTTAAATCTTTTGTTTCAACAATTTATAATTACCGATAATGATTGGTCAAAACGGTAACTGAGTTTGGATCCCACTCCAAGATATTGGATTCAGATCTTGCTATGCCATAAACTTTGTTGGAGACTTATTAAAAGTTATGGGAAACTAAAAGTATAAAACCTTGTGTCAAAAAAACACATAAAACCTAGATTTTGTAGGAACCAAAAACTTATTTGACCCAAATTATTATTATTTTTTTGCCACCATTTAATGTTGTATATTTTAAATGCATTTAATGTAGTATTTAATGTATTTATTTTACTTATATATTTAAAATTTATTACCGCATTTAATGTATCGATTATCGGGACCATAAACTATTAATGCATTTAGTGTAATTGAATTTATTACTTCGCTGTTTATTTCTTTTTATTTATTGTATTGATTGTATTGGTCAATGTTTTTTAATATTTTACTCATTTTTTGAGGGAAAGTCCAAGCATTAATTGGACTTGATTCCCACCCCAATGTCTCTGGTTCAAATCTTGGGTGTGACAAAACCCTCTTTAGTCAATTATATATAATACTCTTATATCAGTCAATTATTTTATACATCATCGATACTCATTTGGTCAACAATATACTAGTATATAACTAGATAGTTTCTTATTGAGTCTATCTTTCAATTGTTTGAGGAAAATGGTTTCAATCTCGAAAATTATCTTACCTGTGTTACTAATCGTACTCATTGCTTTGTTGCAGTTCAAGAGTGGTAGCAGCGTGCAAGTGATTCCTCCCCGGGTAAATGTTTCCCTTACAAACAAATTTTCAAGCCAACTTCAGTTGGGTGTTCACTGCAAAGACAAACATCATGATCTTGGGTTTCAAAAACTAGCTTATGGACAAACTTACAGTTTCACTTTCAGGCCGGGTATTTTGGAAGAAAACGCAGATTATTGGTGTTTATTTAGTTGGCCCAACGATGCTCGCTATTTTGATGTTTATCTTCAAGAAAGAGATCAAGTCTTTTGTAATAAAATATGTCCCTATGAAGTGCATGAATCAGGACCATGTAGGATTTATCCGGATCATACTCAATGCTTTCGTTGGAATCCGAAGGTTGTTGTAGAAGAGAAGCGGCTTGTTGAAAAGAATAATACTCTTCATGTGTAACTTTTCTTTTCAAAAAATCGATGAAATAATACATAAATTTGCTTATATTAATAATAATAACATATAATTAAACAACTATTTATGCTTTCATAAACAATATTCATATTGGTATGAGAAATGTAACATCTTATGAAAACATCTTGAAAATTCGCAAGCGTTTAGATACATGATAGCAAAAGAAGATAACATCACACATAAACGGAGTTATTATATAGTCTATACATGATGTATATTACCATATAATTATCAAAAAATCATTCCTCAAAATAATAATATAGGTGTGAAATGCTGAAAAACTTCAAGGAGAAGAGGCAATGTACCAAAATATTTAACGTCGTTTATGAGTAAGTTGTTTAAAAGAGAAGTTTATTCTCAATAAACAATATAGAGTAAACACAGAAAGGAGAAGAGGCAATGTACACAGTTGGTTCATCCTTGTTAAGAATAACTATTGCTACTTCTAGTCCACCCGTTATGGGGTGATTTTGTCTTTTTCACTTGACGAAATTAATCCACCAAAAACGAAAACAAGTATTATATATTTTCTCTTTCTCCCCGAGCATTGTCAGTATTTATTAAATTCCTTTTCAGGTTTCTAGTGTGTTATTTCTTCAAGTCTGACCAGGCTCTAGTGTATTCTTTTTTTCGAGCTCCACCAAATTATGGAGTATTATAGCCTGTTCAGGAAAACCACTAAGGAACTCTTTAGTCTTCCCAACAATCAGGTAGCTGCCAATGAAGAGTGATGTGTTCTTTCTTAGTGCCTCACCAAGTTCTAGAGTATTCTTTAGAAACCTCACAAGCTAACCGCTAGAGGACATCTCTAGTCTTATCAATAATCTGACCATTTGTCGTTGAAGAACTGTGTGTTTATTGTAACATCCCCAATTTAGCTAATTTAATTTATTAAATTAGCAAGAGGGCAAGATGATTAATTAGCATAAATTATTAAGTGCATTATGTTATACTTGTGTGCTAAAATATATTAGTATTTGAATTGTTTTTGATAGGTGAGCTAATTGAGATTTCTAGTGAGAAAACTAGGAAAATGGTATTTTCGTCTTTTCCACCCATAAGTGAGTTTCAGCTGCCCCACCTTCGACAATTCATCCACATATACACTAATTAATTATTGGATAGGAATTATTAGATTATGTGATATAAGAGTGGATTAAGATAAATTAAGTGAGATTTAGAAGTATTGATCACTTAAGGGCATATTGGTCGTTTCCCAGCCCATTTACCTTCAGCTAAACACCCTGACCCCAACACCCCCTCATTCACCTCATTTCTAAAGAAAAAAAAACAGAAAACAGAACCAGAGAGAAAGAGAAAGGGAGAAATCGTGAGAGAGGGCCGGGGAGAGCTTGAAGGGGAGAGAACTCCATGAGATGTAGATGCATGTCTCACTTTTTACCACCATTGTGACCAGCTCATCCTCCTCTACAATCTGATACAAAGAACTCAGCCAACACATCTTTCCTACTCAATTCCCAATTTTCGAAATCAGCAACCCCTCCATCACCAAAACACCATTGTGGAGCCCCAAGCTCAAAGTGTGAGAAAGAGAGCTTTGTGGCCTTGCATGTTCAAGAGGAGGGTAGATTGGGGTAGAACTGAACCCATTTGGTGACTAGAAGCTCAATTGAAGAAGGTTCAGTAGATGGAAGTGTTAGAATTCGCATTGGTGTGTTTTGGTTAGTTATGGAATTCTAATCCATGGAGGCATGAAGGATTGAGCAAAAGGGTATGCTGCTGGAAGAGTTTTTCAACAAACCCGTATGGAGCAAGGTCAGGTAATTTCGATGTACATATCACCATAGATCTCCATTGATGTTCATTATAATTTCTCTAGAAACTAGACTCAAAACCCTTCAGGTTAGGCACAAGAACCACCCTGTTTGGCTGAGTATTGAGGGAGGAATATTAGTTACAAGTTTCACCTTTGTAACAGAACCGATTTTGAACCAGTCACCGTATTGGAGCCATAAATCTCTGAATACTCATCGAAACAGTGTGGGACTTGAACCGTTAGAAACTAGACAAAATTATCTACACATTAGGCACTCGTTTGGATAGTTTTGGTTAAGAATTGACTAAGTTATGCGCATTCCGAAACTGCTCCCAGATGCTGTCCAGAAGTGGTTCGGGTTGAAGCGAGAGTTCGAATACAGGGGTCGTTCGAGTGTTACCTTGTCGGTGCCGTCGTGTGAAATATATATTGTTTGAGGATTCGTCATTTCAGGTGAGTTCTATACTCGCTTAGGGAAGTTTGTCGAGTCTGAGTTTGCATGTTTCGAAATCATGGTATTTCACGTTTTCGTTTCAAAGGAGTCGAGTCGAAAATCATATTTTGAACTATCGCATTTTTTTGTTGAATTGCTTGAATGATTGAAATTGTCATCACCAAAAGGTTAGTTCTATACTCACTAGGGAAATCATTGTTAATATATGAGTCATGTATGCTGGGTTTTATTATGTTTTGATTCTGTATAAAGATATGTGTTGATTGTTCCTTGATGAATATGTGTTTGATGACTGAGATTGGATGCTATTTGTGTTGATAATTTCACTGTGTGGAGACTTTCTGGATAGGTTCGGTTTTCTGGTAACTGGGACTGTTTTACCGGTTCAAAAATTATGTGACTTACCTTTTTAGAAACTAGATTGAATGCTTGTCATTTTGGCTTTTTTATGGTCGCATTTGGAGTAGTATAGTTCTAGTTATAAGTTTCACAAGTTAGGGTAATATTCTAGAAGCATTGTGGACATAGGTACTGTCTTTTTGAAACTGGGAATGTTCTGTCCATCCAAAATTTATGTGGTCTATTTTGTTAGACACTAGACTTGATTGTGGTCATTTTGGCACTGATTTCATCAAAGTTGGAGTTGTCTAGCTCAAATTATAAGTTTCACAAGTTAGAGTAAAATTCTGGGGACAGTCTGGACATAGGGTCAGTGTTTTGATTGTAGTGTCTTCAAATGAACTCCTTCTTGAATGAATCCAATTCCTGTCAAAATTAGACAAAATGTTCTAATGTTTATGCTCGAGTTTTGGGTTATTTGGGTTTGTTTTGGTCATTGTAGAAGAGTTACAACTTAGGACACAGTAACTGCCCCATTTTCTGGACCTACTGCCTTGTTTGCGAAAACTGTACTATTTGACTCATCATTCTGAAATTATAAAAATACAGCCAGAGACTAAACTTCATAAGCTTTCCGTAGAGAGGTCGTTCGCTAGATTTCGATGTCGTCTGGTTTGGTCTTTCGATTGTGAAAACTGGTGTCAAGTCGCTTTGTGAAAATACGCTTTGGATGTTGAGTTATGCGATAATTTAATTGAGATTGTTTTGATTGTCTTCAACTCAATTTTGAGGAAAAATTTATGTGTATATCCATGGTGTTATTAACGGCCCTTGCGGTCCACGGTTTTATTAACGGCCCTTGTGGTCCATGGTTTAGCTAACAACCCTTGTGGTCCACGGTTTTGTTGACGGTCCAATGCGGGTAATATATGTTAATTTTTACGGCCAAATGCGGGTACATGGAATGTGCTTAGATTGATTGTAAATATGTATAAGTCAGATTAACAAACTTAGCAACCACGAGTGAGATCACGAAAAGTAATTATAAGATGGACTAAATGTTCCCAAGGCTAATGATAATGATAAGTTCATGTTATGTTATGTTATGTCATGTTATGTTCATGCCAAGGTATATATTTATATACATCATGTTAGGGTGACGACCCTATTTTCAGGATTAGCGTACTAAGGGAGAGGAATTCATGATTCCTTATGAACTTAGGCCCCGTCATGTTTGTCCCAGCTGTGGTCAGGGAATGGGTTTGCCGGTAGTTTTATATACAATTGCTGGTGATATGTTAAGAATCATGTTATGTGTGTGTCTCTTGTGTGTCGCTTAGAAGGGCCACGAGTACACGTTGTATGTTCCACGTAGTCGGCTTAAGGGCTACGAACTTATGAATCAAGCATAATGAATCGCAAGCGTTAGTAAGGGGTCTCGGTAGAACTCATGGAGACAAGTTGTCTCACCCTATCATGTGTCGTTGTTTTTCAGAGAAGCAGGGAAAAGTTGAAGGTTCCGAAGCATTGGTTACGGAGCTGCTTGGAGGAGCCGACGTTATCTTTAGTTTGTCATGTCTTGTATTTTCTTTTGATTATCTTAGTATGTTCGATTTGTACGACTTATGTTTGTAAAAGTTGTAAATCGCTTCCGCATACTTTCTATTTTTGTACTGAACACTAGTTATGAGTGGTGTAAGGAACGCTTTATGTATTTTATGTTAAGTTATGCAAGCGTACTTGATGGTTTTAGCATCGAGGTTTTAGTTCGTGTTCAGTATTTGAAACAGGAAGTACTCTGATATATGCCAGTAGTGCATTTCGGTGATTTCTACAAGTTAGAAATTATCGGGGTGTTACATTTATTCATCAAGCCTCTCCAAGATCTAGAGTTTTATTTCTTAAAACCTCTAAAGGTTCTAAAGTATTATAGTCTTTCAAGGCAAACAACTAAGGAACTCCTTAGTCTTTTCAACAATCAGACAAACTAACATTTGGAAACCAAGTGTTTACTTTTCTCTCCAGATATATAGGTTCTCAAAGAAGGAACCACTACTAGGCAGATTACAAAAACTTGAGTTTGTTTCGTTTTCCTAATTGTTGGTATACAATGTTGTGAATTCTCCTAATTATGACGTAGCATGTACTACACATGTAGAGTATCTGAAATTTGTTTTGGCCTATGTAAGCAAATTATAATTTGTGCATGGAAATAGAATGCTTAGCTTAAGTTAATTGTGTGAAGTTGCCAAGTGAATTAATAATGTATAATTGGTGCATTGCGTTACATTTTCTTCTTTTTAATAAGAGTCTAAAGATGTCTTAATAGTTTTCAAAAATCAATTTGAAGTATAAGGCTTTTAAATTTATACCTTAAGTACGTTTATACATGTTTTAATTTTATTTGGTAACATGCTATTAATTGATCTGTCATAGGGAATACTTTGGTTCCAGGTATAAGGTATTATTTGTGGAAGTTAAAAACACAAATGTTTAAGAATTTTGTGACTGCAAAGGTGCATTCTTTTTTTTTCTCGAAATTGTGTCCTACAACCTTTTGTTGCATCTAATCTTGGAATTTGTTGGGCTAAAAAAATGATCTTGATAGTGTTATACGTATGTTTTTTTTTTCATAGGGCTTAGCAAGATAACATGTTTTTTTTTTTTTGAAAAATAGCAAGATAACATGTTAGTGACATAAAAAAGAATACATGGTATTTCTCTCTTTAGAATAACAGAATTAGAAACTATATATGTCAACATGTTAATTTTTTTTATACAGCATTGGTGATCATGCCTAAGTCATTAACTTTTGTGTATGCTATTTTCTTTTGATAGCCTTATTTAGTGATGTGAATCTAATTGATTCCATGACAAATAAAGGATCTAACCAAGTGATTTCTTGAATCAAATAAGACTAAAAGATAAAGAGGAAAAGAAACATACAAATGGGATTAGGCAAGAAGACGGAGAAATCGCCATATCCAAGAGGATGATAAGATCAAGGTGGAATCACCACAAGAGTAGGAGGCTCTTGATAAGACTCAAATTTGGTTCTAAGAAGAACCCTAGAGAAGCACTCTCTATTCTCACAATATCATAAAATGATCAAAAAGGTCTGTTACATGAAACAACACCAACCCTTATATAGGTAGGGTTTGGCCATGGCAACACAAGCAAAATAAGGCCCACATACAAGCCCAAAACATGGCCCACTAGTTTAGCACGTGCCTACATATTTAAAACCCAAGTTTCAAACTTAAAGTATAGCCTATTACAATTAAAATAAAATAAAGTTCATCCTATTTTTAATAAAAAATAGATTATCTTGATGCTCTTGTGGTCCGCATCATTTACTCAAATTTGGTTCTAAGAAGAACCCTAGAGAAGCACTCTCTATTCTCACAATATCATAAAATGATCAAAAAGGTCTGTTACATGAAACAACACCAACCCTTATATAGGTAGGGTTTGGCCATGGCAACACAAGCAAAATAAGGCCCACATACAAGCCCAAAACATGGCCCACTAGTTTAGCACGTGCCTACATATTTAAAACCCAAGTTTCAAACTTAAAGTATAGCCTATTACAATTAAAATAAAATAAAGTTCATCCTATTTTTAATAAAAATTAGATTATCTTGATGCTCTTGTGGTCCGCATCATTTAGTAACATTGGAATTGACTTTTATGCTTGTTGATTAAATGCTTAGTTTAAGACTCTATAATATTTTTACAGCAACATGAGTTCATTGGTTACTCTTATAACGACTAATGATCCATGACCTTCTAGGGACATGAGGCCCTAAAATCTGAAACATTATTCTCAACTATTCTTCCAACCATTTTGACAAAAGTTTTTTTATGTCGATGTTTTATTTCTCCTTCCCGACATCGCAAGGGTTATCTTAGTGGATATTCTACGCACCTTTCTATCCTTTACAATTGAAATGTTTTATTCGATTCTTCTTTTACTCGAGATTATATTAGACGATTGAGTAAACAAAGCTTATTATACATCCTTAGTCCAAATAATCTGTTGCTTTCTTCTAAGTATGTCTTGACTACCTTTTTTGAGTTGTGATACTTGGGGATATTTACGTAGAACAATAAACTCCGGTAGAGTCTTGTTTGTAAGGGTGTGTTAGGCGGACATATTTTTTACACTCAAGAATATATTGAAGGTATGTTGTACATTGAAAATTCACTATTCTTGATTAGAAATTTTCCATTGTGCGAGTTTGAGTCTTGTCTCCTATGAATATCTTCCACTCATCCCCTTTAATGTCGTTGAAGTTTTCTCTTTGTGCTATGTGTAACACCCCAATATTTCGAACATGGAAGAAATACTAGAATGCTCATTACAAGCATACATCAGAGTGGACATTTCTATTCTAAGACATAGAACATAACTATGGATAAGGACTATCCTTTAATACCCTTTTTGATTGCAAAAATACATAAAAGATTTCTTAACATAATACAGAATTAAAACCCCAAGTTATACAGTCAGTGCATCTATTGTTCAACGTCTCAAAAGTAGAAATATCAAAAGGCGATACATAACTTGAAAAAACAGTCTAAGTTATTATATCGAGGTACAATAAAACTTAGGGGACTAAGCAAAGCTTAAATGAATCTCTACGATCCCATGAAATCTCAATGACTTTTTACAGCTACTATTCATGCTTCTTTGCTTTTGCTTTTCCCTGTTTCTCTGTAAACACCACAAACATAAAAAATGAGAAAACAATCTCAGCGAGCTCTGGCGTGACCCCTCACAACTCTACTCGCGGTGTTTTAATTATCATATCGTTCGGACCCCAAAATCCAATTAATGGCATACCAAATGCCTCATGTGGATACCAAATCCTTTTTGTTCATTAACAATGTTATGTTCTCTCTCGATACATAACTAAGTAAACGGTTTCAACGCCATAATCATATTTTATACATTCCGCTTCATGAAAATAACAAGTCGGAGTACAAACACATTCAGTCATCAATGGGGAAGGTTAAGGAAAGGATTGGAATATTTTAGTTTTAGAAAATAATCTGGGAATAGATTCAAAATTATGGGAATCGATTCACAAAATAGGAAAAGATTCACAATCTGTGAATAGATTCACAGTCCTGGAAATCGATCCACAAAATGGGAACAAATTCTCAATCAGTGAACAGATTCACAGTCCTGGGATCGATTCACAGAATGGGAAAAGATTCTCAATCTGTGAACAGATTCACAGTCCTGGGAACCGATTCACAACTTTACAGTTTGCAAAAAAAACTCAGTTTTTCGTATAAATTCGCAATTTTGATGGTTCCAATCCTCGTTCCGCTCAATTCCTAACTTATCCATACACAATAACAGTACCAAACAACAACCAAACCAACACATAGAAGCCATTCGCCATCCAAATTAAGTAATAAACCACATGCACATTGTAAATTATCATAAAACTCAAATTCAACACTTTGACCTCTCCAATTAAACTCATAACCACTTAAAATGTGAATGCATTTGCTGTAACTTCAAAATCAACAATACCAAAACATTAAAATATCAACAACAAACAAAATTTTGTGAAGAACTCACTTTAGTTTTCAGCTACACAATCAATCAACAATTGCAAAAGTAGAAATTCGAACACCAACAAGCCTCCACTACCCCCAATCTCGAAAGTCAGCTTCTCAACCCACAATGTGACTCTTCTAGGATGCAATGTGACTCCCAAAAAGTGTTTAGGAACCCTCAAAACTGACATGCAACAATAATTTCAGATCTTGCTCATCATTCTCTAAGCTTCAATGGTGGTGGAAGTGAGAAAACTATGGAAGAGGAAGATGAACTAACTTAAATAACCCTCTAATATGGTGGAATCAATGGAAGAAGAAGAATGGTTAGTGTATGGTGTGAGGGTTTGATCTTCTCCTCTTCTTTCCTCTTCTCTACCCGTCGCTCTCTCTTTCTCTCCCTTTTCTCAATTTCATTTTTGCACATATGTGAGTGAGTGTTGTGTGTTTTTTGTTTTTGTTTTTGTGAGTTTGAGGAATGAGTGGATGTTACTTTCAGCGGAGGTGTTTTAAAAAATGAGTGAATTTCCTATTACACCCTTAGGTTAATTACTCTCTATTGTTACTAATGCACTACCCAATGCAGCATAATTTTAACAACCAACACTTATACAATCAATTCACTTAATAAATCACAAACTACTCACTCAAGTGCATTACGTTACCAAGTGGCTTCAGTCTCAAGAGGGTGGGGGGGGGGGGTGAATTGAGACTTTAAAAACTTTTCCCCTTTTAACGACTTAGACTAATTTTTCGCACATGTTTATGGAATGAATGAAATAGAAATAGAAAAAAGTAAATAACAAAGGAGATTTATATTGGTTCAAACACCTCCCAGTGAACTACGTCCAGTCCTCACAAACCCTTTGTGATATTTTCACTATTAAATCAAAGCTTAAACCGGGTGCTTTAAAACCATTACAAACTCAGGCACTCTTCACCTAGGATACCCACCTAGTGCATGAGCCCTCAAAATCAATTACAAACAAGAGATACCCCACCCTTGTTACAAACAAAAACCCTAGAGAGATTCCCCACTCTCTAGTACAACCACTTGACAAACAAGAGATACCCCACCCTTGTTACTATCAAAACCCTAGAGAGATTCCCCACTCTCTAGTAAAACCACTTGACAAACAAGAGATACCCCACCCTTGTTACAATCAAAACCCTAGAGAGATTCCCCACTCTCTATTAAAACCAATAACATAAATTGAACAAATTACCTCTAAAAAGGTGAATACAACAACTTGAAGCTCCCCAACCTAACCCTTGAGAGAGATCAGCTCATAGTGATGAAGAACGTGAAGAATAAGTGTGACAGTGCAATAGGGTTTACAATCAGCTTTGTGATTCGTAGGGTCGTGCGTTTGTGCAGCCCTAAGTCCCTACTTATAGATTTAGAAAAAATATGACCGCTGAGACAATTTCTAACACTGATTTAATAAGTGGATAATCGATTGTTTGCTTGTAAACACATAGCTTGACAATCGATTCTGTGCTTTAAATAAACAAAATTCTTAAGTGAATGATCGATTATGTTCGTTTAAAACATATATTCATAATCGATTGTTTGCTTCCAAAACCAAGTGTGACAATCGATTATGTGCTTAAAACAAAATAGGACCATAATCGATTTTGTGCTTTAAATACATAAGGCCATGATCGATTATGTGCTTTTAAGAAAAACAGGAATCATGTTTATAATCGATTTGTGTGCTTCCAATAACAAACTCATAATCGATTTTGTGCTTGATAAGTCAAGTCCAAAATTGATAATCAATTGTGTGTTTTAAAAATAAAGTTCATGAATCAAGAAGACAATCGATTATGTGCCTGTCCATAAATAAAGAGGACAATCGATTATGTGCTTTCAAAAACTATTTTCTCATTCAGTGATCGATTATGTGCCTAACCTATTTAGCATGCATACGTTAGGTTGATTGTGTGAGTGCTGTGTGTTGAGTGATTTGAGCCGATCCTCAAAAGCGGTTTACACTTCATTCTAAGACACGACCGAACTTGCTAGTGACTACCCTTGACACGGACTTTCTTCTTGAGTTGGTTGTGCCTCGGAGTTCCGTTTATCACTTTGTCTTAGACCACTTCATCATCAAAACTTTACTTACAACACAAGATATCCACAGATTAAAATCAATAAAATAGAATCACTTAAATCATCAATCATAGCTCAATAGATAACAATTAAGTGAAAACACCTACTAGTCTCAAATATTGAGATTAGTAAATTTTGGGGATGTTACAATACACCCCAACTTGAAAAAATTTGTCCTCAAAATTTGTCAAGTCTTACCTCATGAAAATAGATATGGATAATGGGTCCGCATGTCGTCCTCCAACTCCCAAGTCGCTTCCTCTAGTGAAAATCCATCCCAAACTACTTTGACAATTGGAATCGTTCTCGTCCGGAGTGTTTTCTCACCACGTTCGAAAATCTGACTAGGATGGGGTTGGTATTAAAAGATCTGACTGAAGATTAACCGTCTCAAAGCTCAACGGCTGACTATGATCGGGGATGTATTTCCTCAGTTGAGACACATGAAATACATCGTGCAAGTTGGATAAGGTTGGAGGCAAAGCAATACGGTATGCTACTGGCCCAATCCGCTCGATAATTTGTAAAGGTCCAATATACCGAGGACTGAGTTTCTTAGCCCGCAAAGCTCTACCGGTACCAATGGTAGGTGAAACCCTAAAAAATACATGGTCGCCTTCATCAAATTCCAAAGGTCTCCTTCTTTTGTCGGTCTAACCATTTTGTCGACTCTGAGCTGTCTTCATTCTTTCTCTAATCTGCCGGATCTTCTCGGTGGTCTCTCAAACCAAATCAGGTCCTAACAAGCGTTGCTCACCAACATCCCACCAGCACAATGGAGTTCTACACTTCCTACTGTATAACGCTTCATAAGGAGCCATTCCGATGCTAGAATAATGACTGTTATTATATGCAAATTTCACCAATGAAAGATGATCCTCCCATCGACCTCCACTATCGAGCACACAAGCCCGAAGCTTGTCCTCCAAGGTTTGAATTGTTCTTACACTATGAGAATGTGTTAACAGCAAAAAATAACTAAGTCGTAGGTCGAGGGCAGAGGAAAAAGGATAACAAAATTAACGTGTTGAGGCAGGCCACTAGACTAAAACCTAGGAGATAATTGCCAAAGAAAAGAACTCAAGAGAAGCCCTCGGCGCATACCACAAGACAATTCCCTGAGGAAAGGGTTAGCCCGAGGAGCAATGAGCTAGTCCTAGGGAGAGAAAAGCCTCTGCCTATAGAGTGTCACGACCAGGGTGGCTCGGGTGCCTAAGTTGCTGTCCGAGGACAAATGCTAGCCGAGTAACCAAGTGGTTGAGGTAAGGCAGGTTTTCTTGGAAGGAAAGGAAGAGGAAGCACGGAGATAGAACGTGGGAGATGTTGAAGATCAGGCGAAGGAGCGAGGCCGTAAAAAGCAGAGCGATGAAGTTTACCACACTAACCGTGCTAGTGGGATCGTGGGTAGTTACTCCGCCCTTTTAAGGGTTAGGAACAATGATAATCGTTGATCTTAGACTGATCCAACGGTAGGCAAATGTTTGCTAGAGTAGTAGTGGCCGACGAGGGCCTATGTATATAAATAGGAGGAGGATAATTGTACAGAGACACACATCAATCAAACAACTCTATGTTTATTTCAGTTTATCTTCTTTACCGCACTTTATCTTTAGTTTTTATGCATCAGGCCAGTAGAATAATCCAACCCTCGCGTCCCATTCACTCAACCTGACCCTTTCTAGAGGAGCCAGGATACCCACAATCAAGGGGCAGAGCTCCCTCCTTGGCGCAATTGCTTGAAGAACAGAGGAATCAAAGACTGTCCAAACCTCTGCGTTTGATTTTCCTGGACTGGATTATTGTCCAAACCTTCGGCGTCAAAGAAGGCAACTGTTTCCAAAGGCAAAACCATAGAGCCAATAGGTGTCTCGGGGAATACTACCTTAACAGTTATTGCTGAGTCGAATGAACTACCTCACTAAGAGGAGGAACCCGTGATTATGACCACGTCATTCATTCGGCAACAAATTGATATGGGGATACATGACACAATGTACCAAGTGTCCCAACAATTGGTTGGCATAGTTAGACCTATGGTGCACAATGAGATGCAACAAGCAAAGGAACGCGACACAAGGTAGCAGTGCTACGAACCTCATTTTCCCCGGCCAATCACAGGGAGGACAACCTAACTCTATGCGAGGCACACACCAGACTCTGCCATGCACCAATCCTGTTGGACCTAAGTAGGCATCCTCCTATAATTCTATGGGAGGCATGCATCAGTGTCCACCGAGTGGGAGTTTGACTGGGCCTCAGCAGGCGTTCTTTCATCATGTATATCCTATTCCTGTATATCCTAAGCCTGGTACTTTTGCCGCTGATAACACTGGGGGGCAGTTCATGGCGAATGTCACCAATACCCAATGCCGCCCGAGGCAGCGGGCTTGGTGGGTCTGCCGCAAGGACCATTCCATGGATGTTCTGCCGCGGCTAACTACTCGGCTTACGCAGGGGGCAAGCCTTCGCCCCAGAATCATGGAATGGCAGGATAGGTGGGTACTGCCCGAGTAGCATCCATGGACCCAGAGCCCACCTGGCTCGAAAAACCTACCTCCTAGTCAGCCGTACCCCAGTACCTACCCGGCGGGTTCCTATTTGCAGACACAAATGAGTGTTGCCCCCGTCGAGCAGCCATGGACTCAACTTCCACCTCACCAAGGCATTCAGGCATCTGTACCAAGAACTGCCCTTGTTAACCTGACCCAAGTAGTGCTTGGGTAGCCATGGACAGACGCTCCACCTCAGGTACCACCGCAATTAGGGGCACCGGTGTTACCAAGTGGCTTCAGTCTCAAGAGGGGGGGGTGAATTGAGATTTTAAAAACTTTTCCCCTTTTTAACGACTTAGATTAATTTTCGCGCAGGTTAAATGGAAGCGACAGAATTAGAAAATAAAGCAATAAAGAACACATCAGATTTATATTGGTTCGGTCACCTCCCAGTGACCTAGGTCCAGTCCTCACACCCTTGTGAGATTTTCCACTAACACTGTCATACCCCAATTTTGTCCGGCTTAGGTCCAAACCCTAATTTTCCACACAAAAATAAATTATGCATTTTGGATCCTAGAAACCGCTCCAAAGTTTTTAAAATCATTTTTAGGGTTAGAATGCACTTTTTAGGAAATTAGGGTTTTGAAAATATGTTATGCATGCATGGCAAGCTTTGGAAAATATTTTATGCATGCATGGCAAAGACCTAAAAGCATTTTTTTGGAAAGCAAGAATTGATTTCTATTTTGTTCCAAAGGCCAAGAATCGATTTATAGTATATTGCATAGGCCTTGAAATCGATTTTCAGGCTCTTCCATAGGCCATGAATCGATTCCTAATTGTTTTAACTAAGTGAAGAATCGATTTTCACCTATTTAGGATGTCCTGAAAATCGATTTCCCTCTTCTTGCATAGGCCATGAAATCGATTTTTAAGCTCTCCTAAAGGCCAAGAATCGATTCCCACTTACCTTAACTAAACATGAAATCGATTCCTACCTTTTAGGATGTCTCAAGAATCGATTTCCCTCTTCTTGCATAGGCCATGAAATCGATTTTTAAGCTCTCCTAAAGGCCAAGAATCGATTCCCACTTACCTTAACTAAACATGAAATCGATTCCTACCTTTTAGGATGTCCTGAAAATCGATTTCCCTCTTCTTGCATAGGCCATGAAATCGATTTTTAAGCTCTCCTAAAGGCCAAGAATCGATTCCCACTTACCTTAACTAAACATGAAATAGATTCCTACCTTTTAGGATGTCTCAAGAATCGATTTCATTCTTTTTTAAAACACAATGAAATCGATTCCTATCATTTCAGGAAGTTCAAGAATCGATTCCCACTAATTTCTAAAGCCCAAGGAATCGATTCCTATGTTTTCTAAAAGCAAAGAATCGATTATACTATATTTTGCCTTCATCAAACAATCGATTCATCCTTGCAATAAATGTTTTTTAAAAAAAATTCTACGCTTTCCTAAGCCTATAAATAGGCATCCTCAAGTCACATTTTCACACACAGACTTCACGAGATCAGAGAAAGGCAGACAGAGATTTACACAGACACACATCTCACAAGATCAGAGAAGAATTGCTCCACACACATCTCACAAGATCAGAGAAGAATTGCTCCACACAGACTTCACGAGATCAGAGGCAATTTCCGCAAATCTCATCTTTTCAGAAAAACTCTCCTATTTTTTTATTGGTGCTCTCTTCGTTCCGTTGGTCCGTCAGAGCTGATCTACTGCAAGAGTTAGTTGGAGTTGCGTTCTTCAAAGTTGTAGTATCTGCCTTCATCAGAGGTATTTCTGTCTTTATATTTATTAATCATTGTGATCCATGCCAAAATTGCCCTATGTGATTTGACTTAGCTATAGTGCCATTGTTGATGATGAACCACATGATTCCCACTTATGCCTAGTGCATCATGTTCTAAGTGGTGAAGATGGTCTCAGATGATTCAACTTGCCCCTTTCAAACCCTTTCAAAAACATCTTTCATTAGAACTACGTCGCTTTGATTCCCATTTGGGATACGTAGGAGCGAGTCACGTTCTCGTCAAGCGCAACAAATAAAAATTCTTTTCGCAACCACAAACAAATCATTTCCATAAAACAAAACAAAAAGAATCATTTTCAAACCCATTGTTGCTAGTAGCTCATCAGAGCCTTTGTTCGTTTGGCTATTAGTAGGCAATGTCCTTTTCTCCTAAAAATAATAAACGATGATCCATCATAACCTTTGTTAGTTTGATGATCGTGCAAACCAACCTCTTTCGAAAATCACTTTCAAAAAAAGATAATAAAACGAGTTGTTATCAATAGTCCATCAGAACCTTTGTTCGTTCGACTAGCGGTACAACTCTCTTTCTTGAGTATTTAGTAGTGATTCATCATAGCCTCTGCTAGTTTAATCATTCACTAATGCTCGTCCTATTTCAAAAACTCACCAAAAAAAGATAAAAAACAAAACTTTTCAAAATGACAACCTAGAACTACGTCGCCTTTGATTCTCCACCCGGAGATACGTAGGAGCAGGGCCACGCCCCTGTCAAGCGCAAAAATAAACAATTTCTAAATTAAAAAATACAAACACATCTCTTTCATTTCAAAAACCAAAAATCCTATTTTTAAAGTAGGGGATTAAGTCGGTCGTACGGCCGGGTTAGTCATCGTTTTAGGATAAGTGAACTGTGGTCCTCCAGAGCCCCAGCGCTCCTTCAGCCCTCAGCGGCCCTTCAGAGCCCCAGCGCTCCTTCAGACCCCCAGTGGTCCTTCAACACAGATCACACAGTCCTAAAACCCCTATATTAAAAAACACCGACCAACAAACATTTTTCTACCAAGAACTACGTAGCTTTGAATTCTCCATCGCACCGGGAGATACGTAGGAGCGGGCCATGTCCCGTCAAGCACTTTTTCTAAGAAACCTTTTTTTTTCCCTTTCTCGCCAAAGATAAAATTTTCATTAAGTTTTCCCATTCATCTTCAAACAAGAAATAAACAGGCAAATCTAGGCATTTTTCAAATCAAATGTTAAAACCACACATTTAGTTAGAGGCTCCCTTTCGGTAGAAAGGACGCGTGAGGTGCTAACACCTTCCTCACACGTAATCGACCCCCGAACCTATATCTCTAGTTTTCAAAAGACCATCCGCCTTGCCCAAAAGACCTTTTTTCAATGTTTTGGTCTTAAAATTAAAATATTGGTGGCGGCTCCAAAATTTTTCCACGTTGTACATTGAGAAACTCCAAAAGCAGGATTTTTCGGGGTGCAACAAACACAACAAGGCTTACGGGTGCCTTGGAAACCTTTACAGACTCAGGCACTCTTCTGCTAGGATACCCCACTCCCTAGTACAAAATAAAACAATAAAACAATTACAAATGTAAAGACCAAAATACCTCTAATGTAGGCAGATATTACAACTTGAAGATTCCAACCCCGACTAACCCTTGCGACAGATCAGCTCTGACGTACCAACAGTGCGTGAAGAGCAGAAATGAAAATGTTAAGGGTTTTTCAAATGATGCGATTGATCGTGAAATGGGTTGTGAGAAATGTGAAGAATGAAGCCTCTATTTATAGGCTATGAAAATAATATTAACGTTGAAATTTTCATGGAAATGTCAGAATCGATTAGGTTCCTGAATGCACTAAAGATGATGATCGATTATGTGCCTGACATATTCTAAGATGATAATCGATTCTTGCTTGCTTGAAAATAGGTGCCAATCGATTCATGGCTTTAAGACAGGTAAGGAATCGATTGTTTACTAAGTGAAAAACAATATGAATCGATTCTTTCTTTTTGAAAACAATTGTGTATCGATTATGTACTTAGTACAAATAATATGAATCGATTATATACTTTTATATTGAGTTAAAAATCGATTTTGATGTTTAGTTTAAAGTAGTGTGAATCGATTTTATAGTTTCTCAAAATGCTTTTTATGTTTACGTGTGCATGCATGCATTTTGAACACTAGTGAAGGCGCGAGACTTTGAGAGATGAGCTGACCCTCGGAAGAGCTTACACTTTTTCCTAAGACAGTCCCAAACCCTAAGGACTACCCTTATTTCTTGAGACATTAATTCTTTAGTCTTGATTGTCTTGGATTGTTACTTTGATATTTTGTCACTTTCATCAACTTTCACTTTCATCAACTTTTGCTTTGGTCACTCTCGTCAACTTTGTCCATCAACTTTGGCTTTGTCTTTTTCATCATCAAAACCTGACCTGCAATATAAGTTACCTGCAATACAAGATATCCACATTCTCCCCCTTTTTGATGATGACAAAACTTGACTCATCTTTAGGTGCGAGGTTAGTTCATCAAGGCAAAATGATGCATATATGTGATACTCCCCCTAACTTGATGCTCCCCCGGTTTTATTGACTAGATGCAAAGTGATAATGCTATAACACTATACTACATTTCTCCCCCTTTTTATCATGAACAAAAGGGTCGACATATGATAAAGTTTGCGAATCTAAACAGCATATGTTTCATTCAAATAGAAGAGGAGTCAATGATTCCAAGTTCTCTTCGAATGAAAAAGAAGCTTTCTTTTTGTAAAGGTTTCGTGAAAATATCAGCTAGCTGTTTTGATGATTCAACAAATTCAATCACACAATCGCCTTTCTGGACATGATCTCTAAGAAAATGATGTCTAATTTCTATATGCTTGGTCCTATAGAGTGTTGAACGGGGTTCTTTGTAAGATTGATAGCGCTGGTGTTGTCGCATTTTATCGGGATATGATCTAGTTCTACACCATAGTCAAGAAGTTGTTGCTTCATCTAGAGGATTTGTGCACAGCAACTTCCTGCTGCAATATATTCTGCTTCAGCAGTTGACAGTGCGACACTGACCTGTTTCTTACTGTGCCATGAAACTAGTGCACTACCTAGTATGTGACATGTTCCACTAGTGCTTTTTCTATCCAATTTACAACCTGCAAAATCAGAGTCCGAGTATCCAATAAGACTACATGTGGCGCCTTTGGGGTACCACAGACCAACATTTTGTGTGCCTACAAGATATCTCATTATTCTTTTGACAGCTACTAAATGCGACTCTTTTGGATTTGCTTGATATCTAGCACACATGCAAACACTAAACATGATATTCGGTCTACTAGCAGTTAAATAGAGAAGAGAGCCAATCATACCTCGATATTTGCTTAGTTCTACCGGTTTACCTTCTTTATCTTTGTCTAAGTAGCACAAGGTGCTCATTGGAGTGGACATTTCTTTTGATTTGTCCATTTCGAATCGCTTGAGTAATTATTTGCAATATTTTGATTGAGAGATGAAGATGTCGTTGTTGGTTTGTTTTATTTGAAGCCCGAGGAAGAAGTTGAGTTCTCTCATCACCGACATTTCAAACTCACTATGCATAATACTAGAAAATTCTTTGCACAACAATTCATTAGTAGCACCGAAAATAATGTCATCCACATAAATTTGCACAAGTAAGATGTCAACTTTTGTTCTTTTTATGAAAAGTGTAGTATCAACTTTCCCTCTTTGAAAATCATGATTGAGTAAGAATTTGCTCAATCTTCGTACCAAGCTCTAGGAGCTTGCTTCAGACCATATAGAGCCTTTTTGAGTTTAAAAACATGATCCGCTTTTTCATAACTTTCAAAGCCAGGTGGTTGTTTAACATACACTTCTTCTTGAATATAACCATTTAAAAAAGCGCTCTTAACATCCATTTGATATAATTTAAAATCCATAACAGATGCAAAAGCAAGCAGCATGCGAATAGCCTCTAATCTAGCTACAGGTGCAAAGGTTTCATCATAGTCTATTCCTTCTTCTTGATTATAACCTTTAGCAACTAGTCTAGCTTTGTTTCTAACAATTATCCCTGATTCATCTAGTTTGTTTCTAAACACCCATTTTGTGCCTATTATTTGATGCTTATCAGGCCTGGGAACAAGATCCCACACTTTGTTTCTTTCAAACTGATTTAACTCTTCTTGCATAGCTATAGTCCAATGTTCATCTTCTATGGCTTCATCTAGATTCCTAGGTTCAATTTGAGATACAAAAGCCATATAATCACATGCATTTCTAAGAGAGTTTCGAGTAGTTACCCCTTTTGTTACATCACCTATAACATTTTCAAGCAAGTGGTCCCTTGGGATTCTCCATTCCTTGGGTAGCTCACTGCTTGATCCTTTTTCAATCTCCTCTTGAGGAGTGGATTTTGTCCCTTCCTCTTTATCTTTCTTCTTTCCATCTAACTGTAAATCTTCAAGTTCATCTGCAACATCATCAATAACCTTTCCCAGCCTTTTGGGGTTAGTCTCATCAAATGTAACAAGTACAGATTCCTCAATTACTTTATTTCTTTTATTGAAAATTCGAAAGGCCTTGCTAGATAAAGAGTAACCGAGAAAAATTCCTTCATCAGCCTTAGCATCGAATTTTCCTAAGTTATCCTTTCCATTATTTAAAACAAAACATTTGCATCCAAATGTGTGTAAGTGTGCAATGTTTGGTTTTCTCCCCTTGTAAAGTTCATAGGGGGTTTTCTTTAAATTAGGCCTAATCAAAACTCTATTCATAACATAACAAGTAGTACTTACAGCATCCGCCCAAAAGTATTTTGGGATGTCGTGATCATTTAGCATTGTTCTGTCAAGTTCTTCCAATGATCGGTTTTTCCTTTCAACGACTCCATTTTGTTGAGGAGTTCTAGGTGCTGAGAAGTTGTGATTGATACCAAGTTCTTCCCAGAAGCTTTCAAACCTTTCATTTTCGAATTCTCCACCGTGATCGGATCGAATGGAGATGATTTTCAATTCTTTCTCATTTTGAATGCTACGAGCAAGCTTCTTGAATGCTACAAATGCCTCGCTCTTATTTGCGAGAAAGAGTGTCTAGATGTACCTTGAATAGTCATCTACTATAACGAGAGCATAGTAATTTCCACCATAACTTGTTGTCCTTGAGGGACCAAATAGATCCATGTGTAACAGCTGCAATGGTTTGTTAGTAGACAAAATATTCTTTGATTTAAAAGACACTTTGACCTGTTTGCCCTTTTGGCATGCATCACACAGTTTATCCTTTTCAAACTTGATTTTAGGAAGACCACTAACTAGATCCTTAGACACTAACTTGTTAAGATGGTCCATATGAATATGAGCTGTTCTACGATGCCATAACCAAGAATTTTCTTCCTTACTAATGAGAAAACATGCATTATGAGATGAAACACTATCAAGACTCATCATGTATATGTTTTCTACTCTGTTTCCTATCATTCTAACTTGTTTGCTTTGTTTATCCTCAATGATGCATGAACCTGAATCAAATATTACTCTATTTCCTTTATCACATAGTTGGCTAATGCTTAGTAAGTTATGTTTAAGACCTTCAACATAAAGCACATTATCAATAGCAGTAGATAAATCTTTACCAACTTTACCTTCACCGAGGATTCTTCCTCTGTTGTTATCACCATAAGTCACATGACCGCTTGATTTGGTGGTGAGAGTTTAGAACTTTGTTATATCTCCAGTCATGTGCTTTGAGCATCCGCTGTCAAGGTACCAATCTGACCCCCGTACCTTGAATCATACCAGCAGTAATTTAGAACAAGGTTTTAGGTACCCAAATCTCTTTGGGCCCTTGTGGGTTAGTGCTTGGTATGGTTCCTTTAGGAACCCACATCTTTTTCATATTTTGTTTACCTCTTGCCATACAAACAGAAGCTGTATGTCCAGGTTTATCACAATAGTAACATTTAATATATGGTCTAGTGGAAAATTTTGGTTTATGATGCACTTGCATTTTCACAAAATTATTTCTTGGAGCCTTAGGATGCACATGTTGTGAGTTAGGTATCTTTCCTGTTGTCCATTCAAGTTCATGAATTTTATTTTCAAATTCAACACATTTATCACACACATAATTGGCCTTAGAACATGCAAGACTATCATTTTCTTTTCTAAGCTCTAGTTTTTCATTAGTTAAAGCAATAACTTCATTTTGTAGATGAGAGATGACTTTCTTAGATTTACTTAATGCTTTAGCTAGTTTTACGGAATCATCATGCAATTCAATAAATGCTTCATATAATTCATCATAAGCATCTTGTAAAGTTTCAGGTTTAGAGCATACCTCATTTTCGCTTTCGCTTTTGCTTTCATGATCTGCCATCAGTGTGACTTGAGCCTCTTCATTTTCTGACTCATCTGTTGAATCCATGTCATTGTCTTCCCATTCAATGTAGGCTTTTCTACCGTTGTTTTCCTTGAATGCCTTCTTTTCGAACTTTGATTCCCTTCTCTGTAGATTAGGACATTCCATCTCCATATGCCCGGGTTTTTCGCATTCATAGCAAGTAAGAGGACCAGATGAGCTTTCTTTTCTTTTAGGGTTGAAGTTCTTCTTAGCATAATTTCTCTGTTTCATGAACCGTTTGAACCTTCGAACCATAAGAGCCATGTTTTCCTCGTTTTCATCATCCTCACTTTCTGAGTCATCACTGTCACAATGTCGACTCAAACTAGACGCTTTCAGAGCCAAGCTTTTCTTTTTCTTGTCTGTACTTTCGTGCTCAGCCAAACGGGTGAGTTCTAGTTCATGCTCTTGCAGTTTACCAAATAGAGTGGCAAGTGACATGGTAGCTAAATTTCTTGATTCAGCTATAGCAGTTACTTTGGTTTGCCATTCTCTATTCAAACATCTCAGAACTTTGTTGATTGGATCTTCAGCAGGGAATGACTTTCCTAATAAGTTTAGTTGATTCACTATGTGAGTGAACCTCTTTTGCATTTCCAGTATAGTTTCACCTGTATTCATTCTGAATAGCTCGTACTCTCTGATAAGGGTGTTGGTTCTTGCTCTTTTTACCTCACTTGTACCCTCATGAGCTACTTGAAGATTATCCCACATTTCTTGAGCAGATTTACAGTTTGAAACTCTAAAGAACTCATGAGGACTTAAAGCAGATGTAATAATTATTTTAGCTCGTAAATTGTGTTCAACTTTTCTCTTTTCTTCATCAGACCATTCATTTCTATCTTTAACAGTAAGAATACCATTTACCATATGCGTCGGGACATAGGGTCATTTTTCCACAGCATCCCAAACATCTAAGTCTACCCCTTCAATAAATATTCTCATTCTTTCTTTCCAATATGCGTAATCTTTCCCGTTGAATCCCGGAGGACAGGTAAGAGAAGCGCCCTCTTGCGTAGACCAACCTGAAGCCATTTCTCTTGAAGCTTCTAGGCCCTTTATACAAGAGTCTAGCTCTGATACCACTTGTTACCAACTAGCTTCAGTTTCAAGAGGGGGCGGGTGAATTGAGATTTTAAAAACTTCTCCCCTTTTTAACGACTTAGATTAATTTTCGCGTAGGTTAAATGGAAGCGAAGGAATTAGAAAATAAAGCAATAAAGAACACATCAGATTTATACTGGTTCGGTCACCTCCCAGTGACCTACGTCCAGTCCTCACACCCTTGTGAGATTTTCCACTAACACAACAAGGCTTACGGGTGCCTTGGAAACCTTTACAGACTCAGGCACTCTTCTCCTAGGATACCCCACCTATGAAGAGCCCTCAAATCTATTACAACAATAACAAGAGATACCCTACACCTGTTACAACCAGCTGCCCTAGAAAGATACCCCACTTCCTAGTACAAACAGCTACCCTAGAGAGATACCCCACTCCCTAGTACAAAATACAACAATAAAACAATTACAAATGTAAAGACCAAAATACCTCTAATGTAGGCAGATATTACAACTTGAAGATTCCAACCCCGACTAACCCTTGCGAGAGATCAGCTCTGATGGACCAACAGTGCGTGAACAGCAGAAATGAAAATGTAAAGGGTTTTTTAAATGATGCGATTGATCGTGAAATGGGTTGTGAGAAATGTGAAGAATGAAGCCTCTATTTATAGGCTATGAGAAAAATATTAACGTTGAAACATTTATGGAAATGTCAGAATCGATTAGGTGCCTGAATGCACTAAAGATGATGATCGATTATGTGCCTGACATATTCTAAGATGATAATCGATTCTTGCTTGCTTGAAAATAGGTGCCAATCGATTCATGGCTTTAAGACAGGTAAGGAATCGATTGTTTACTAAATGAAAAACAATATGAATCGATTCTTTCTTTTTGAAAACCATTGTGAATCGATTATGTACTTAGTACAAATAATATGAATCGATTATATACTTTTATATTGAGTTAAAAATCGATTTTGATGTTTAGTTTAAAGTAGTGTGAATCGATTTTATTGTTTCTCAAAATGCTTTTTATGTTTACGTGTGCATGCATGCATTTTGAAAACTAGTGAAGGCGCGAGACTTTGAGAGATGAGCTGACCCTCGGAAGAGCTTACACGTTTTCCTAAGACAATCCCAAACCCTAAGGACTACCCTTATTTCTTGAGACATTGATTCTTTAGTTTTGATTGTCTTGGATTGTGACTTTGATATTTTGTCACTTTCATCAACTTTCACTTTTATCAACTTTTGCCTTTGGTCACTCTCATCAACTTTGGCCATCAACTTTGGTTTTGTCTTTTTCATCATCAAAACCTGACCTGCAATATAAGTTACCTGCAGTACAAGATATACACAACGGGATCCCCCAGATACAATGTGGCGACCAACGCCTCCACCTGAAAGACCATTGGGGCCTCAACTCTTGGAACCTAATTTTATAGCTGATACCATCAAGAATTTCTTCGGTGTTTAGTTGAAGCCGCTCGACAGGCCAGTGTATAGGAAGCCTTACCCCGAGTGGGTGGACAAATTGGTGCCTCTGCCCACAGGATTTGAAAACCCTGACTTTGCCAAATTTTCTGGGGATGATGGCAAGTCCACTAGGGAGCACATCGGCCGATTCATGGCCCAATGTGGGGAAGGAAACCAGAATGAGATCCATAAGCTGCAGTTGTTCCCTTTGTCTTCGATAGGGACTGCCTTTTCTTGGTATTCTTCTCTCCCACTTGATTCTATACAGACCTGGGCAGACATGGAAATGTCCTTCCATGGCAGATTTTATTGGCCCCAGCCTGATGTTACCGTAGCTGATCTCATGAATCTATGGCAGAAGGTGGATGAGGCTATGACAGACTTCATTGAAAGATTCAGAAAGATGGCTAGAAAGTGCTCAGTACCTTTCCCAGAATCTCAACTTACTTCCATGGCCATCTCTGGAACGCACCCTCAATTGAAGGAGAAGCTTGTGGGACAAGCTTGTAGTGACCTCAATGGCTTGGCTTCTAGGGTAGTTCAGATTGAGCAGTTCATACAAGAGAGAGAAAGGAAGAGAGCTACTAGGGGTTATGATGCGGACGAGGACTCAGATTATGATGAATCAGCCGATTACACGGCAGACTTCTTAAGAAGGCACGAAAGAATTAAGAGAACTGAAGAGTGAAACTGGGTTTTGCGAATAAAGGGAACTGAAAATTTAGGATATTTTTACTGAAAGACTTTAATAATCGGGTATCTAAAAAGCTGATTCTAAATTAATACTTTCCTAATCGATTGTTTACAAAACTGATTCTAAATGTCTAAATATCCACATTTTGAATCGGTTGTTTAAACAACCAGTTCAAAATGTATAAAAAAGTCTCTCAAACGTCCATTTAATTGCCACCGCACCTACATTTGGAATGTAATATCCCCAATTTTCGCTAATTAAATTATTTGGCATGAAATTATATTGAGTAATTTATTTAGTTGGTTGAAAGCTTTTTAAATTGAAAATGACTTGTTGATTTATTAATTGTGCAAATTGGGTGTGATTGATAATTAATTAATGGGTTGTTATACTTATGTGCCTAATGGTTAAGTTAATTTAAATTCCATTTAGTTAAGTGATAGTGAGCATTAGTGAGGGAGGGCATTTTAGTCCTTGCACTTATAAGTGAGCAGCTGAAGGGTATGTAAGTCTTTTCCCAACACCTTTAACACCCAGCTGAAACCCCAAGTCAGCCATGTTTCACTTTCATTCCATCCATTTCAGAATTCAGAACTGAGTTAGAGAAGGGAGAGGGAGAGTTCGCGAGAAGAGAGAAGAGAAGGGAAGGGAGGAGAGTCCCATTGGTTGTTTGATCCAAGGGCAGAATCATATCCCATTTTCCTTCCTCTTTTTACTGATGCTAACCTTAAACACTGAATCCCCCTCCTACAGAATTCACCATTTATGAACACCTTCAGCCCCTCATAACCAAAACATAACCTGACTTGTTGCATGTGAGTTTGGAAAGCTGGAGAACCCACTTTATCACCTACTCCACGAATTAGAACAGTTGGGAAATCACCTGAGTTGCTGAGTTCGAGTCATAGGCAGGTGGAGAGTTCGAGTTCAGCTAGGAGTGTTTGGAGCGATCCGGAGAAGTTCGAGAGTTGCCGTCGCTGGTGTTTACAAAGTCTCGGTGCGGATTATTTTGTCGTCACCGAAGAGGTGAGTTCTATACTCACTAGGGAATTGATGTTAAATTATGTGTCATGTCTTCAGGGTTTCATTGTGCTTTGATGGTTGAATTTGTTGCTGTTTGAGTGCTTAAATTGTTGCTAAGCTCACTGTGTAGACATTTTCTGGGTAGGTTCAGATTTCGGCTAACTGAGACTGTTTTGCTGGTTGATAAATTATATAACTTACCTTTTTAGAAACTAGATTGAATACTTGTCATTCTGGCTTTGGAATGGTGACATTTGGGCTTGTGTAGCTCAAGATATGAGCATCACAAGTTAGGGTAGAATTCTGGAGACAGTTTGAGAATAGGTTCGGTTTCTGAGTATCTGGGGATGATATAGGCATCCAAAAATTATGTGGTCAATTGTTTTAGAAACTAGACTGAATGCTCGTCAATTTGGTCCTGATTTGGTTGAATTTGGAACTGTGTAGCTCAAGATATGAGCATCACAAGTTAGGGTAAAATTCTGTGTAATTTCGCGTCGCGACCCGTGGACATCGCGTCGCGACCTCCCTTAATTTTTGCAACGCAAAACTTTCTGTGACTTTTCGCGTCGCGACGAAACCAGTTCGCGTCGCGACGCTTTGCAGTTTTTCAGCAAAATACCCTAAACTTGTTTTCGCAATAACTTTTGATCCGGGAACCCGATTGAGGTGTTCTCAGATGCGTTTTAAAGCTTATTCAAAGACCTATCTATATATATAATTTATACTGTATAATTTCATGATTATGTTTATTTTTATAAACGGCCCTTGCGGTCCACAGTCTTATTAATGGCCCTTGCGGTCCATGGTATTATGAACGGCCCAATGCGGGTACATAGAATGTGTTGTGGATTTGATTGTCATGCTATGATTGTGATTGAGATAAGCTTATGCCATGGATATTGCTTGATGTGATTGATGTATTGTGCTGGACTGGCTGGATTATTATCAGGATAAGTTAGAAGAGTAAACCTTAGTAAGCCGTGTGAGATCACCTAATAATAAGATCATGTTAGTACAAGACTAAGGTAAGTACAAGTTCACTGTTAAGCATAAGCTCATGGTTTGAATAAATTCACTGTTCACTGCTCATTGTTCATGTATTTATATTATACATCATGTTAGGGTGACGAGCCTAGTTTTCAATATTAGTGTACTAAGGGCGAGGAAGTCATGATTCCTTATGACCTTAGGCCCCGTCATTGTTTGTCCCTTGGTAGTAGAAATGGCCGGGGACCGGGTTTGCCGGTGCTTTCAAATAAAGTCACCGGTGATATGCTAAGAATCATTGTCATTGTGTGTGCCTTGTGTGTCGCTTAGAAGGGCCAGGAGTACACGTTGTATGTTCCACGTAGTCGAATTAAAGACTACGAACTCATGAATAAAGAATAACGAATCAAGCATAATTGAACCGAGAGAATTAGTAAGGGGTCGCGCTAGAACTCAGTGAGACAAGTTGTCTCACCCAATCCATTGTTGTTGTTTTTCAGTGATATAGGTAGAAGTTGGATGTGCAGGAGCAATGGTCGTGGAACCGCTTCGTGGAGACGCTGTCGTCTATTTTGTTATGTTTATGTATTTTGGTTTCTCTCTTTATCATAGATATTCGATTGTACGACTTGCACTTGTATTAAGTTGTCAATCGCTTCCGCAGACTTTCTGATTTTGTATTGAACACTAGTTCGAGTTATGTGAGAACCGGCTCAATGTATTTCATGTTCTGTTATGCTTGCACGTTTGATGATTTTCATCGAAATTTAGAATGTGTTCAATATTTTAAAAAGGAAAGTCACTCTGATGTATGCCAGTCGTGCGCTTCGGTAATTTCTACAAGTTAGAAATTATCGGGGTGTTACAATTGGTATCAGAGCAGTTCGACCTTGTCGGACGTAGAATCATGAGTCTCTTAAGTCCTCTAAGTGTGATTCCTCTTAGTATGCTATTAGACGTTTAGCCTGATCAACTAAACACTTTGTGCATATTTGGCAGAATTATGGCTGGTGGAAGTAGGAGAAGCGTCCCCGTTGAACCAAATACCGAATGGATGCAGAATGTCATCGAGGCTCAGCAGAAAATGATGAACGACATGATGCTCATGCAGCAGCAGCAGATGCAACACATGCAACAGAATGGGCAAGCTCATGTGCCGTAGGAGGATGCCAATCGGGCTTACTTCAAGTTTCTGAAGATGAAGCCTCCAACTTTCAAAGGAGGATCTGATGCAATGAAGGCTCATTTTTGGATAGATGCTATGGAGCGGATTTTTGTGACTCTACAATGCATTGAGGAGGAGAAGGTAATTTGTGCTGCAAATGCTTTGGATGAAGACGCCCATACTTGGTGGACGAATGCTCGCAGGATGATGCAAACTCAAGGGACGGAGCTCAACTGGGTAAACTTCAAGGAATTGTTTCTGGGTCATTATTTTCCGGATGCTGAAAGACTAGCTAAACAGATGGAGTTTGTCAGTCTGAAACAGGGAGATATGTCTGTTGGAGAGTATGCTGCGAAGTTTGAAAGGCTATCTCAATTCTATGAGTTGGGAACTCATGCTCCGAATGATAGGTGGAAGATGATTATGTTCAAGCAAGGTCTCCGGGGTGATGTGAACCAAGGTCTTAGTTCCTATACTATGACCAGTTATCCAGCTTTGGTGCAACAGTCTCATTCTGCAGAGGGAGATCTCAAGAAGATGTATGAGGAAAGGAAGGAGTATCACAAGAATAAGAAGAGAGTAGTTGAATGGGCAAACCGGGACGATGAGTGAAGGGGTAACGTCGGTAAGGATAAGCAAGTGCAGACCTCCGAGTTCTCAAAGCCTGAAAATTGTTCTAAGTGTGGAAAGCCTCATAGGGGAGAATGTCGCATGGGCTCAGATCATTGTTTCTATTGCAAGAAGGAAGGACACTACACTAGGGATTGTCCGGCAAAAAGGAGGAATAGAGAGGAGACGGCTGCTTCAAGAGTATTGGTGATGGATGCTCAAAAAGGGAAAGGCAAGATCGTGGATGGTTAGGCGAAAGGTATGTTCGTCCAATTTTGAGGACAAAATTTTTAAAAGTTGGGGTGATTGTAATATCCCCAATTTTCACTAATTAAATTATTTGGCATGAAATTATATTGAGTAATTTATTTAGTTGGTTGAAAGCTATTTAAATTGAAAATGACTTGTTGATTTATTAATTGTGCAAATTGGGTGTGATTGATAATTAATTAATGGGTTGTTATACTTATGTGCCTAATGGTTAAGTTAATTTAAATTCCATTTAGTTAAGTGATAGTGAGCATTAGTGAGGGAGGGCATTTTAGTCCTTGCACTTATAAGTGAGCAGCTAAAGGGTATGTAAGTCTTTTCCCAGCACCTTTAACACCCAGCTGAAACCCCAAATCAGCCATGTTTCACTTTCATTCCATCCATTTCAGAATTCAGAACTGAGTTAGAGAAGGGAGAGGGAGAGTTCGCGAGAAGAGAGAAGAGAAGGGAAGGGAGGAGAGTCCCATTGCATGTTTGATCCAAGGGCAGAATCATATCCCATTTTCCTTCCTCTTTTTACTGATGCTAACCTTAAACACTGAATCCCCCTCCTACAGGATTCACCATTTATGAACACCTTCAGCCCCTCATAACCAAAACATAACCTGACTTGTTGCATGTGAGTTTGGAGAGCTGGAGAACCCACTTTATCACCTACTCCACGAATTAGAACAGTTGGGAAATCACCTGAGTTGCTGAGTTCGAGTCATAGGCAGGTGGAGAGTTCGAGTTCAGTTAGGAGTGTTTGGAGCGATCCGGAGAAGTTCGAGAGTTGCCGTCGCTGGTGTTTGCAAAGTCTCGGTGCGGATTGTTTTGTCGTCACCGAAGAGGTGAGTTCTATACTCACTAGGGAATTGATGTTAAATTATGTGTCATGTCTTCAGGGTTTCATTGTGCTTTGATGGTTGAATTTGTTGCTGTTTGAGTGCTTAAATTGTTGCTAAGCTCACTGTGTAGACATTTTCTGGGTAGGTTCATATTTCGGCTAACTGAGACTGTTTTGCTGGTTTCTAAATTATATAACTTACCTTTTTAGAAACTAGATTGAATACTTGTCATTTTGGCTTTGGAATGGTGACATTTGGACTTGTGTAGCTCAAGATATGAGCATCACAAGTTAGGGTAGAATTCTGGAGACAGTTTGAGAATAGGTTCGGTTTCTGAGTATCTGGGGATGATATAGGCATCCAAAAATTATGTGGTCAATTGTTTTAGAAACTAGACTGAATACTCGTCAATTTGGTCCTAATTTGGTTGAATTTGGAATTGTGTAGCTCAAGATATGAGCATCACAAGTTAGGGTAAAATTCTGTGTAATTTCGCGTCGCGACCCGTGGACATCGCGTCGCGACCTCCCTTAATTTTTGCAACGCAAAACTTTCTGTCACTTTTCGCGTCGCGACGGAACCAGTTCGCGTCGCGACGCTTTGCAGTTTTTCAGCAAAATACCCTAAACTTGTTTTCGCAATAACTTTTGATCCGGGAACCCGATTGAGGTGTTCTCAGATGCGTTTTAAAGCTTATTCAAAAACCTATCTATATATATAATTTATACTGTATAATTTCATGATTATGTTTATTTTTATAAACGGCCCTTGCGGTCCACAGTCTTATTAATGGCCCTTGCGGTCCATGGTATTATGAACGGCCCAATGCGGGTACATAGAATGTGTTGTGGATTTGATTGTCATGCTATGATTGTGATTGAGATAAGCCTATGCCATGGATATTGTTTAATGTGATTGATGTATTGTGCTGGACTGGCTGGATTATTATCAGGATAAGTTAGAAGAGTAAACCTTAGTAAGCCGTGTGAGATCACCTAATAATAAGATCATGTTAGTACAAGACTAAGTTAAGTACAAGTTCACTGTTAAGCATAAGCTCATGGTTTGATTAAATTCACTGTTCACTGCTCATTGTTCATGTATTTATATTATACATCATGTTAGGGTGACGACCCTAGTTTTCAATATTAGTGTACTAAGGGCGAGGAAGTCATGATTCCTTATGACCTTAGGCCCCGTCATTGTTTGTCCCTTGGTAGTAGAAATGGCCGGGGACCGGGTTTGCCGGTGCTTTCAAATAAAGTCACCGGTGATATGCTAAGAATCATTGTCATTGTGTGTGCCTTGTGTGTCGCTTAGAAGGGCCAGGAGTACACGTTGTATGTTCCACGTAGTCGAATTAAAGACTACGAACTCATGAATCAAGAATAACGAATCAAGCATAATTGAACCGAGAGAATTAGTAAGGGGTCGCGCTAGAACTCACTGAGACAAGTTGTCTCACCCAATCCATTGTTGTTGTTTTTCAGTGATACAGGTAGAAGTTGGATGTGCAGGAGCAATGGTCGTGGAACCGCTTCGTGGAGACGCTGTCGTCTATTTTGTTATGTTTATGTATTTTGGTTTCTCTCTTTATCATAGATATTCGATTGTACGACTTGCACTTGTATTAAGTTGTCAATCGCTTCCGCAGACTTTCTGATTTTGTATTGAACACTAGTTCGAGTTATGTGAGAACCGACTCAATGTATTTCATGTTCTGTTATGCTTGCACGTTTGATGATTTTCATCGAAATTTAGAATGTGTTCAATATTTTAAAAAGGAAAGTCACTCTGATGTATGCCAGTCGTGCGCTTCGGTAATTTCTACAAGTTAGAAATTATCGGGGTGTTACATCGAATCAGTTATCCAAACAACCGATTCCAAATAGTGCTTTTTAAAGAAGATTTTGCACTAGTTAAATACCATATGGAAGACCTCATTCAAGGTGTGAGAGTTGGTGGTAAGCTTGAATCTATATTTCTTATCATATAGCTTCTCAACAAGCTTCTGAAGTTCATCCTCTTCTCTAAACCATGCCCAGTGCGTTACAAACTTTTGTTGGAAAGATTTTTGTGAGTAATAGCTATGGAGAGTGTGTGTTATGAGATATTGTAACGCCCTATTTAGCTATAACTTATTTTATAGCAAAAACGTAGTTATGGAAAATTTTGAGGAGAAATAAACTATACTTTTTGTCATAAACCCCTTCCGTGAATATTGAAAATCATAACTCATTCACTCATATAAACCAAATGATACCTCCATAATTTAATCATTCTAAAATCAACCTTTAACTTTTCTAAAACATTATTCCATTTAAATAATGATCATCATCGGTACAAAATTGACAGTGTGGACACTTTCTACTTCCTTATAAATACAGTAATACTAATTATCTCTTTACAAATTACTTACATCATCATAAATTCATTTACAAATTTAATATAATTATTTATCTTCGGTGCTTCCTGCTTGTGCACAGTAAAAAAATGGAATTTAAAGAATGAGATAAAAATCTCAGCGAGTGTTCCCAATCACATGCTCCCGGCACTTAACACGCAGTCATGCAAAAAGGCAGTATTCAAGCAGCATGCACAATCAACGGATACCACAACTAGGTAGTTAGCACAATAAACAAACACCTCAAATTCTATCGCCACAAACAGATCATACCAATCCATACGAACACGAGACCAAACCGAACTCAACAACACATACCTAAATCAGGGGATGATTGCACAACCCACATCAGACTCAACCGGCTTTAGACAACAACAACAACAACAGGACCACCGAGATACCATGCCCGAATGGGATACCTTTCCCGATAATGCCCCACTAACAACAACGATGACAATCGCCGGACTGGGATACCATGCCCGAACGGGATACCTTACCCGATGATGCCTTACTAACAACAACAACCGCAGGACCTAGATACCATGCTCGAACGGTATACCTTGCCCGATAATGCCCTAATAACAGCAACAACAACAGGAATATGAGGACCAGGATACCATGCTAGAACGGGATACCTTGCCCGATAATGCCCTACTAACAACAACGACAACAGGAATATGAGGACCAAGACAACATGCCTGAACGGGATACCTTCCCCGTTAATGCCCTACCAACAACAACAATAACCAGATAGACACAACGACTCATGAACCTAATCGGACGCAGGGTCTAACAACAACAACCGCAACAACGGGAACGACAACGCCAACAACAAAGCAATAGCAACGATAACAACAACAACAACAACAACAACAACAACAACAACAACAACAACAACAACAACAACAACAACAACAACAACAACAACAACAACAACAACAACAACAACAACAACAACAACAACAACAACAACAACAACAACAACAACAACAACAACAACAACAACAACAACAACAACAACAACAACAACAACAACAACAACAACAACAACAACAACAACAACAACAACAACAACAACAACAACAACAACAACAACAACAACAACAACAACAACAACAACAACAACAACAACAACAACAACAACAACAACAACAACAACAACAACAACAACAACAACAACAACAACAACAACAACAACAACAACAACAACAACAACAACAACAACAACAACAACAACAACAACAACAACAACAACAACAACAACAACAACAACAACAACAACAACAACAACAACAACAACAACAACAACAACAACAACAACAACAGCAACAACAACTGCAACATCAACAGTAACAACAACACCAACAACGAAGACAACATCAACAATAATAGAAATAACAAGAGCGACAACAACAACAACAACAACAACAGCAACAACGATGAACAACAACAACAAACAAAAACGTCAAATGACAACAACAACACATAGTCAAATCACATATACTCATATTAACAATTCATTTCATTGCTCCTACAATGAACACATATTATAACTCAAATCACAACACCTGGTCATATATCATTTCTCATACAATGATTTCACATAACAAATAACAATTAACACATAAACACAGGTCGGGGTCACAGTCACCCCAAACGAGGGAACACTCACCTTTGTCGATGTAGCAATTTTCTGTGCAATCTTTTCCTCTCAGGGTATTCACATATGTCGTTGTATAGTAAACTTCATTCAAAAAAGTACAGCGATTCCACTTCTCTTTCTCCGTCAATAGGCATATTCGTCAACACGTCGATGGAAAACAGCATAACCAAAACAACCAACACAGGTAGATTACTATTTAACAACTTTTACATTGCTAAGATCCTATAAATAAATATACAAAAATATTTCTAATTTAAATTAAGTTAAACATTTAAATAATTTAAAAACTAAAATATTAAGTTATTTTAGTTCAACATAAATTCATTGCCACTATTTGTAACACCCTATTTAGCTATAACTTATTTTATAGCAAAAACGTAGTTGCGAAAAATTTTGAGGACAAATAAACTACACTTTCTGCCGTAAACCCCTTCCGTGAATATTGAAAATCATAACTCATTCACTTATTTTTTTTTGGTATACAAATGAAAGGAACCAAAGAAAGAAAAAGAAACTAAAAACGAGGAACTAAAAGTCTAGCAGCGTCTCTAGAGAGAATGTCTGCTATGCCATGCGGGGGGTGGTGGAGCACACTCCAGCGATCTGAGGAATTAGCTCCCAACTTAGCCATGAAGTCCGCAGCGGAGTTGCCTTCCCTAAGAGTATGGAGAATTCGCACAGTCCAATTCCGTCGAATGCAATCCTTAATATGCTGAATCACGGTGGCATAAGCATGCAACTGGTTGAGGGGACTCTGAACGAGTTGAATAGCGAGCAAAGAATTTGAGTAACAAGCCACTTGACTATAATCCTGATCCCACGCAAGCAGAAGACCCTTGTACATAGCCATAAGCTCAGCAAACAGAATGTCCTTATGACCCAAATGACCTGAAAAACCCACGAGCCAAGCACCATTGGTGGTTCGAAGAACACCACCCATACCAGCAGCTCTCGGGTTGCCAAGACAGCTCCCATCAACATTGAGGACTAAGCAGTTATCTCTAGAAGGGTGCCAAGAGATCCACCTAGCAGGTCTTGTGGCCTGCATGTTTGAAGTGAAGTTGTAGAGAGATATGTTGCCGGCAAGGTTAGAAGCCTCCATACGAAGCTTGTAAAGAGGGAAAGCTTCATTTGCAAGAACAATTGAATTTCTTGCCCGCCAATTCCACCAGATGCCAGAGATAAATAAGGAGGAGTTCGCACCCGTGACTCCCAAGTGAAGCCAACTAACAATATCTTGATTGGCATAGAAGCTCTGCTCTACGAACCCAAAGGACCGCCAGAGGTCAGCGGATAACGGGAAATCTCTCAGGATGTGGAGAATCGACTCCATGGGACCATTGCAACGACTGCAGCTAGGGTGAGGAAGTAAGTTTCTATGGTTGAGCATAGCAGCTGTGGGAAGGGAGTCATGGCAAGCACTCCAAACCATGACTTTAATCATTTCAGGTCAATAGTTCTTCCAGATCCAAGACCAAGAATGATCAGTGGTAACGCTGTTCAGACCAAGATGTTGCCGCATAAGCCACTCATACCCCGATTTAGCAGTGTAGATACCATCAACTTGACCGCTCCAGGTGAAACAATCCACCACGTCATTGTTGATTAGGGGAAGCATGCTCCTAAGGTAATCCTTGCAGTTCTCAGGAATGGAAGTGAAGAGGGCATCAAAGTTCCACTCATTGTTAACAACAAGGTCCCTTAGAGTAAGGTCTATATCATGAATGTCTACATAGGGAATGAGACCGCTAACCTTTCTGGGCGGGCTCCAGGGAGAATACCAGATAGAGGAGGTACCATTACCTATTCTGAACATGTACCCATCCTGAAGAGCTAGCCTAGCCTTGGAAATAGCGTTCCAAATAAGGGATCCAGCAATCTTTGGCGTGAACAAAAACCCCTCAACAGTTATGTACTTAGCAGAAATGAGATTGACCCAGAGTTTCTCCTTATGGTGTTGAACATCCGAAACAAGTTTACCCAACAGAGCTATGTTCGCTTCTCTAGCTCTCCTAATGCCAAGCCCACCAAATCTTTTGCTTCTGGTTATAGTATTCCACCCAACACAGTGAATACCTTTGTCGTTGTTGCCCTGCCAAATGAAGTCACGAGAAGTCCGGTCAATCTGGTCGCAAATAGACTGAGGGAGCCAATCAGTCTGCATATAGTAGGTGGGGATCGAGTTCAAGACCGACTTAGCAAGAGTAATTCGCCCAGCCTTGTTGAGAAGCTTGTTCTTCCAAGCTGCGAGCCTAGTTTGGAGCTTGTCAATGAAAAAGTCATAGTCAGCATACTTAATTCTTCCCTTCAGCATCGGAAAGCCAAGATACTTATCCAGGGAAGGAGTGCTCCTGATGGTAGTGATATTAGTGATTTGATCCCTAGTATGCCTGCTCACACCTGAGGAATAGAAAGCACGAGACTTTTGGAGGTTGACTCTGAGGCCAGACGCATCTCCAAAAGCAGAGAAGATATCAGCAATCAGCTTAGCCTGGGCTCCAGTAGCTTTGGAGAAGATTAAAACATCATCTGCAAAAAATAAATGAGAGAGTGAAGGACCAGTTCTAGAAATTTGAACCGGTTTCCACCTGTTAGCATCAACAGCTTCAGAAATAGCATGAGAGAGCTTCTCCATACAGATGACAAAGAGATAAGGAGAAAGAGGATCTCCTTGTCTTATGCCACGAGTTGGAGAGAAAGTAGGAAGGCGATTCCCATTCCAAATAATAGCAAGCTTAGAAGAAGTCACACAGTGCAATATTAGTTTGACTATGATAGTCGGGAACCCAAAATCATCAAGGCAACTTTTCAAGAACTCCCAGCTAATATGATCATAGGCTTTTTCCAAATCAATCTTGTACACCACATCCCCTTTCTTCTTATTGGATCTGTGCATTGAGTGGACGACTTCTTGAAGAACGATGGCATTATCGCTAGTGCCTCTGCCAGGAAGGAAGCTACTTTGGAATGGCCCAATAATATGGTCAAGGTGAGGGTGAAGTCTATTGACCATCACCTTGGTAATAAGCTTGTAGATAGTGTTGCACAGACTTATAGGCCGAAATTCCTTGAATGTGGAGGGGGAGTCCACTTTCGGGATAAGGGAAATAAGAGTGTCAGAGAGAGCAGGATCAAAGTGACCAGTGGTGAAAGCAGTAGCTATGAGCCTATGGATATCATCACAAACCACAGGCCAAAATTGACGGAAAAACACACCTTGGAACCCGTCAGGACCAGGAGATTTGTAGGGATGCATGTGGTTGAGAGCAGTGGAGACTTCTTCCATTGTAACCGGAGCAGTGAGGTCATTGGAGGCAGCGTCAGACAGGCGAGGGCCGCGATGGTCTTGGGGCCTAATGGGCCGAGAGCTGGAAGGAGCGCAAAACAGGGACTTAAAATATTTCATGGCTTCATCGTGAAGAACACTATCATCCGTACACCAGCTGCCTGAGGGGAGGTGAAGGCCATGAATCCTGTTTCTTTTTCTTCGGAAGACCGTCTGAGCATGGAAGAATTTTGTATTTTTGACTCCCAGGGTGATCCATCTCTCTCTAGATTTCTGATACCAGTGAATTTCCTCTTGGAAAAGGATGTTATCATATTCTCTCTGCAACTCTTTTTCCAAGAGGACAAGCCGAATAGAGTCAATTCTTCCCAGGCTGTTTTGAATACCCTTGAGCCTTCTCTCGAGAGTATTCTTCCTTCTAAAGATATTCCCAAAGGTTTCCCTGTTGAAGATCATAGAATCCCCTTGAGTGTAATTAAGAGCTTGGACCAGGTCGTGGTTGCCTCGATGCCAAGCATTCTCCACGATATTATGATACTCCGGGTGAGTGATCCAAGCCGCCTCAAATCTGAAGGGACGATTGCCTTGGGTTTGAGGGAGACCTCCACACCTAAGGAGGATGGGGTTATGGTCCGAGCGGGACCTATATAACACTTCAACAAAAGCTTCAGGAAACTTGAGCCGCCAGTCCATATTAGCCATACACCTGTCTAGTTTTTTAGCCACACGGCGTTGACCAGTGCAATTCCTGTGCCAAGTGAATTTGCCTCCCGTAGTTGGAAGATTAAGCATATCACAATTACTCATCATTCGCAGCATGGCAACTGCCCTGCTATGGTAATAATTACCACCTCTCTGCTCATTAGGAGAAATAATATCATTGAAATCACCAATCATAAGCCACATACCTTGGATAGTTTGGGCAAGAGAACTAAGGTGGTTCCAAAGTTCCGGGCGCATAGTAGGGGTGGGACTCGCATAGAGACATGTGCAATTCAAGTATCTATTCCCTTTGGTCAACTTCATGGTTATTGTGTTGGTGTAGCGATCCAGGATGCTAATATTTAAATTACAACCATTATGTTTCAGGATCCATAAACCACCGGAATGGCCTTGAGCTTCCCAAAGATCCACTTTGACATACTATGTTTTGTTCCAAAAATTGCGAGTCTTCTCAAAAGGAACATGAGTTTCCATGATTACAAGGATAGTTGGCTTATACTTCCGAATCAATTCCATCAAATGTCTTTTGGACTTAACGTTGTTAGCTCCCCAAATATTCCAGGAGAGCAAGGACACATCTTTGAACTCAACTAGTACTATACCCGTGCATTCGCACGGGCCGATCGCGTTACGTCATACGATTACCTCAAATAGAAACGTTAGTTTGAAATCTCATTAATCTAAAATCAATTGTAAAATATAGAGGATGACTTGCATACGGACATGTGCTGTCGTGTTATTTTTAGGAATGAATTTAGACAGTATTTAAATAGTCTGAACATTACCCCGTGAAAATAAAGAAAAATTTAAAGTAGATAAAAAATGAGTTTCAAATAAAAAATTGATAAATAATAAAACCAAAAATGTAAAAGTATCATTTAAAAACAATATGTGCATTTATCTCGTGTGTTTTTATATATCAGTGTTTTTTTATATATCAGTGTTGTTATCCCATGTTTTTTTATATATCAGTGCAACTATCCCGTGTTTTTATATATATCATTGCAATTATCCCCGAATTTTTTTATATATCAGTGCAGTTGTCCAGTGTTTTTTTATGTATCAGTGCAGTTATCTCATAGTTTCAATTGATTATTTGAGTTGATTAGTAGATTATTGTAGATAGTGAAAGATAGATAGTAGATTATCTATAAGAAATATTTATTTTAAATATTAATCAGAAGTTTAAATAGTCATTAAATATTATTGTTTTTTAGATAGTAGGTTTATAGTAGTCTTCAAAAAATTTAATTATCAATGACAAATATTAATCCTTTGTCTTTTTATATATTTGTGTAGTTATCCTGTGTGTTTTTATATATCATTGCAGTTATCTCATAGTTTCAATTGATTATTTGAGTTGATTAGTAGATTATTGCAGTTATCCCGTATTTTTATATTAGATTATTTGAGTTGATTAGTAGATTATAGTAGATTATTGCAGTTATCACGTGTTTTTTAGATAGTAGTTTTATAGTAGTTTTCCAAAATTATAATTATCAATGGTAAATATTAATTATAAATTGTCAAAACAAATTATAAATATCAATGGTAAATATTAATCCCGTGTTTTTTTATATATCACTGCAGTTATCCCGTGTTTTTTATTTATCAGTGCAGTTATCTCGTAGTTTCAATTGATTATTTTAGTTGAT
This sequence comes from Astragalus membranaceus, assembly GCA_039519185.1. Lineage (NCBI taxonomy): Eukaryota > Viridiplantae > Streptophyta > Magnoliopsida > Fabales > Fabaceae > Astragalus > Astragalus membranaceus. Next base: position 23,839,628 of record CM076852.1, read on the forward strand.
TAGTAGATTATAGTAGATAATAAAAGTTAGATATTAGATTATCAATAAGAGATATTTGTTTTAAATATTAATTACTAATTTAAATAGTCATTAAGTCTTCTTGTTTTTTAGATAGTAGGTTTATAGTAGTAGTCTTCAAATTTTTTAATTAAATTAGTGTTTGTATAAATTTAGAAATTTAGTTAAAAGAATTAAAGTGAAGTGATAAGAGAAAGAGAATAATTATTTATGGGAAAAGTAAAGTAAAAAGAAAAAAAAGTAATAAAGAGAGTGTAAAAGAAAAGTGAAAATGAGGAAAGAGAGTGTAAGAAGAAAGAGAAAAAAGGAAGAAAGAGAGTGTAAGAGAAAAGTGAAAAGTAAGAAAGAGTGTAAGAATAAAGAGAAAAAAAAGAAGAAATAGAGTGTAATGACATTTTTACCCTCAAAAATTTGAGGTGTCTTTTAGATAGAATGGGGGTATTGGTAAAATCATATGTGGTGAATTTGTATAAATCTATAGTAGATCATCAGGACACTAGCTTGATTGAGGCTGTTAACAATTTGGCAAGTGTACCAATTGTCGCAAGTAATAAAATTTATCGGTAAGAACCGGTCGATCCACAGGGATTGCGCGTTGACAACAATAGCAAAATTGTAAATTCGTAGATTGTAGATATTTGATAAATTGAGTAACTGGTAACAGAACACGAACGTGAATTAATAATGCGAGAAAAAACGACTAGGGATCGAATCCTCTCACCTCGCCTATCACATGAACCTCAGCCAATTCAAGTTAATTATTCAATTTCTAGATTCAATTCACTAATTTAGGTCAAGGGCAATTCCTTGTTGATGAGTCCTCATCATATGTATATTTTTATTCAGTTTGCAACCAATTTGTTAGTCATTTAAGTTTATTTCAGTCAATCGTTAAGGGATTTGGCATAGTTTTAGATAATTGTAGTAGGAAGTCCTGTTGTAAGCAATTCCTTCACTTTTGGAGCTAAATTGTACTTGAAGACCTCCAATTTGTGTGTTATCATTCGGCGAACCAGACACTTGCCCGGAGATGCAGCACAATTGGGAAGATTTGAGTTTCTGACCAATTTCGCGTCGCGACCAGGAAGGTTCGCGTCGCGAAGGAAGCATAAAACAGGAGGATTGTTGATTCGGTGAAATATCGTGTCGCGATGGATACGGGCCGCGTCGCGATGGACTTCAGAAAGTTAGGTTAAATATCAGTTTTCAGCAAATTGTTGAGGGACTTCGTCTGGAGAGCAGTGCTAGGGTTTGGAGCAGCAGCTGGGGGCGAATTTGGAGGCCTTCCTTCACCTTGGGAACAAGGGTTGAAGGTTCTAATGGATCCTTACTTGTGTAATCTTCTCCTACTCTTGATTTCTACTCTTATGATGTTGTCTACTTAGTTTCTTTTGATTAGGGAGAGATGACTCTTCCCAAAACTATCCTATGAATGCTTTGTTATGGTTAATACGATTAGTAGTTTGAATTATCATAAGTCTATGCCTCTGAGTTTAATGCTTTATAGTTACATATGATAAGTATAATGATCTAGGTTATGTGATTGCATAGGAATATGGGTTGCATGCTGGATATGGGGTATTAGATCATGTACTTGTGATCACCATAGGAATATGGGGTTGGATGCATGAATTCTTTATTTCTTGAGTTTATTGCTTTACCGATTGGCATGATTCACCTAAGGAATTAGGGTAACTCAATTAGGTAAAAGGGGTTCTGAGGCAAGGAATTGCTCTTAGCCTATCATAGTGAATTGAATCTGGTAGTTCGAACAACTAATCTGTAATTAGCTGAAGGTCATAGGATAGCGTAGGGAAGATGAATCAATCCTTAATCGCTTGTATCTTGCTTTATTTTCAAACACTATCTTGCATTTAATTTACAAAATCCCAAAAAGATTCTCTTTCCGTTTCTACCGCTAAGAATTAATAAACTTGCCTAATTGATAATAAAACGCAATCCCTGTGGATACGACCGGTACTTACCGTTTAAATTATTACTTGCAACGAATTTGGTACACTTGCCAAATTGTTAACAAGTTTTTGGCGCCGTTGCCGGGGATTGTTGATTTCATTGTCAATAAGGCAATTGAGTTAATTCTTAGTTGTTTTATTTTGTTTTATTTTATTTTAGTATTTATTTTTTGTTTTATTTATTTAGATACTTAGTTAGTGTGTTGGACTTGTTAACGGTTTGTTGAAGTGTTTCAGTGAACTGTGTAGCAGAGGCAAAGTTTAAAAGAATTGTTGTTTGTCCCGAAAAAAAAAAAAAAAAAAAAATCATCATGGAATCCACTTCTCGGTTGGAAGATGCTTTGGCCCAGTTTAGGTAAATGACTGAGACTATCTTCCAGCCTAAAGAGCAAGCTTCTCGGTTGGAAGATGCTTTGTCCGAGTTTATGCGAATGTCCGAGACCCTCTTCCAGCCCCAAGAACAAGAAATGATAAACATGGGGAAGCCACATGAGCCGCAAATTGACCAACTTCAGCACATTGAGTCCACGCCACCCTCACTTAGCGGAAATTTTTGTGAAGAACCCCACTTGAATGGAAAATGTGTGACACGCACCTTTTGCGATTCTTGTGGGGAGTATCTTGTGGAGTGCAACTGTGAGGATGAGTGGGTAACTATATCAGAAAATTACCCATGGTTATGCACTACCAATGAGGAAGAAGAAAAGATTGAAATGGAGGAGCATGTCGTTTGGAGGGAAGATCAAAGCTCCCAATGTGGGGAAGGGGTGAAAACCCAACAAGAAAAAACCCAACAAATCATGGTTCCTATTATTCTTCCAAGTAGCAAGGAGGATAGAAGTGAGGAGATTGACATATACTTAGACTCCTTCTATGCCTTATTCATCACCCTTCACCTTAAAAGGGTGTGGAAGCATCTACAACTATGTTTCAAATTCATGATGTTCCTGCCCCAGAAGCGAAAGAAGAAGGATGATGTGTTCTTTGTGTCATATCAGCCACCTTGATAGTGGAATGACAAACGTCAAGCTAGTGACGTTAAAGAAGCGCTTGGTGGGAGGCGACCCATTGGTTCCCTATTTACTGTTTTGAGTCTTTATTTTTCATTCCCCTTTTTCAGTTTGTTTTGCATTTTGGTTGTACTGCTGTTTAACTTTTACATTGATGATGATACACCACAATTTTGAACTAGTTCACTGTGGTGGTTGTTCAGTCTAACCTTTTTGCAGCTACCATGTGATTTCTTCCATTTCAGATTTTTTTTCATCAGATAATGTCAGTGGCCAAGTCAAAGGTTGAGGAAGACCTGGATCATCTTTGGGCAAGCTCTCAAAAGTTCATCTCTTATCCCAGCTGTGAGGTTTGAGCCCAAACACTTCCTATATTCATTGTGTGATTATTCCTTGCCTCTATTAGTCTGCAGAACTTGAGCTTGTACTTAACTGTCATACATGTGATTTATACACACACTGAGGCAATTTTTTTGGCACCCCTGAGCCTTTCAAGCCAACCCATTAATGTTTATCCTTTGCTAGCCCCTCTGAACCTTTTTGTTGTTTTTGTATTTTTTTTTCTACATATCATTGCCTAGTTTTCTTAACTTGGAGTTAGGTAGACGAAAGCATGGGGGTGGGGAAAAATTCTAAGTTTGGGGTTGCTCATGGAATAGCAACAATCTAAGTTTGGGGTGGTATACAAGAGAATGGAACATACAAAGAGAAAAAAAAAAGAAAAAAAAAAAGAAGAAAAATGTTTCAGTTCTGGTTTCTGTCTATTTTCGCGTCGCGACACCATGCCTTCGCGTCGCGATGCTATATAAAAAAAAAAAATATTTTGTATGAAATTCCTTCTCTTGTGAAATGCTTTGGGAAAATGGTAAGTGAGTGAGAATGTTAAAAATTGACAAGTGAGAGGTAGGCCTAACTCCAAGTTTTAACCTACTTATCCAAATTTTACCCACCCTTACCTAAGCCCCATTATAACCTTCAAAGTCCTCAAATAGTGTGTGTGAAATTCATGTGTATTGATTGGTATAGTACTTGTTCAAGCCTATGAAACGATGATGCAGGTACTGTGAATTGAGTGAAACACCTAAAACACCTCAAAGAGCGAAACAGTAGTGAGATGTGTGAAAAAGAGAGGACTTGAGATTGCTTGCCTGCTTATGATCTTGTGTTTTCCAATTCAATTGTTTTGTCACTATATTATGTTGGATGATACTTTCTGATGTGCTGAATGATCTATTGGCCTGTGAATTATGTAAAAGCTGAATGTCAAATTGCCACAGTGAATGGAGTGATTGCTTGAGGACAAGCAAAAGTTCAAGTTTGGGGTTGTGATGAGTCCTCATCATATGTATATTTTTATTCAGTTTGCAACCAATTTGTTAGTCATTTAAGTTTATTTCAGTCAATCGTTAAGGGATTTGGCATAGTTTTAGATAATTGTAGTAGGAAGTCCTGTTGTAAGCAATTCCTTCACTTTTGGAGCTAAATTGTACTTGAAGACCTCCAATTTGTGTGTTATCATTCGGCGAACCAGACACTTGCCCGGAGATGCAGCACAATTGGGAAGATTTGAGTTTCTGACCAATTTCGCGTCGCGACCAGGAAGGTTCGCGTCGCGAAGGAAGCATAAAACAGGAGGATTGTTGATTCGGTGAAATATCGCGTCGCGATGGATACGGGCCGCGTCGCGATGGACTTCAGAAAGTTAGGTTAAATATCAGTTTTCAGCGAATTGTTGAGGGACTTCGTCTGGAGAGCAGTGCTAGGGTTTGGAGCAGCAGCTGGGGGCGAATTTGGAGGCCTTCCTTCACCTTGGGAACAAGGGTTGAAGGTTCTAATGGATCCTTACTTGTGTAATCTTCTCCTACTCTTGATTTCTACTCTTATGATGTTGTCTACTTAGTTTCTTTTGATTAGGGAGAGATGACTCTTCCCAAAACTATCCTATGAATGCTTTGTTATGGTTAATACGATTAGTAGTTTGAATTATCATAAGTCTATGCCTCTGAGTTTAATGCTTTATAGTTACATATGATAAGTATAATGATCTAGGTTATGTGATTGCATAGGAATATGGGTTGCATGCTGGATATGGGGTATTAGATCATGTACTTGTGATCACCATAGGAATATGGGGTTGGATGCATGAATTCTTTATTTCTTGAGTTTATTGCTTTACCGATTGGCATGATTCACCTAAGGAATTAGGGTAACTCAATTAGGTAAAAGGGGTTCTGAGGCAAGGAATTGCTCTTAGCCTATCATAGTGAATTGAATCTGGTAGTTCGAACAACTAATCTGTAATTAGCTGAAGGTCATAGGATAGCGTAGGGAAGATGAATCAATCCTTAATCGCTTGTATCTTGCTTTATTTTCAAACACTATCTTGCATTTAATTTACAAAATCCCAAAAAGATTCTCTTTCCGTTTCTACCGCTAAGAATTAATAAACTTGCCTAATTGATAATAAAACGCAATCCCTGTGGATACGACCGGTACTTACCGTTTAAATTATTACTTGCAACGAATTTGGTACACTTGCCAAATTGTTAACACTTGTCTCAAGACCCCTATTACCCTAAGAGTTACCCTAATTCCTTAGGTGAGTCGTGCCAGAGGGTAACGCATAAAGATTAAGAATTATAATGAATTCACATAAGCTACCACATATTCCTATGCTGATTACTAGCATGTGATCTAAATACCCAAATTCCAGCTACTAATTCATATCCCTATGCAATCACTAGTCTGGATCATCGCAATTATCATATGTAATTGAAAAGCGTTAAGAACATACGTAATTAGACAAGTAAATTGAATAACAACTGAATTAACTAGAGCAATGGTTCACATGATAGGTTTGGGAGATTCATCTCTCCCTAATCTAAGAGAATTAGTTACAAATCATCCTAAGAGTGGAAACCAACATAAAATAGAAAACAATCATAAAGGAAGACATTAGAACCTTCAATCCCTTGTTCCCAAGTGATGAGAAGGCTCCAAAATCGTACCTCCAACTGCTCCAAAACGTGGCTCCAAATCCCAAAAACGAAGTGCTCTAAAAAATTCCTGAAATTACTTTAAAAACCCTAATTTTCACGCACCATCGCGACGCGGCCCATGTCCGTCGCGTCGCGACAAATGACAGAAACTTCAGGCCTCGCAAAACTGCTCCAGGTCGTGTCGCGAACCCCCCTGGTCGCGACGCGAAAAATGACAGAAAGTTCTGGCTTGTAAAATTCCTCCGGATCGCGTCGCGAACCCTCCTGGTCGCGACGCGAAAATCAACAGAAAGTTCTGACTATGCAAATTCCTCCAGATTGCTGCATTTCCGGGCAAGTGTCTGGTTCGCCGAAAGATGCCACAACCACTTAAAAGGTCTTCAAGTCCCATTTAGCTCCAAAAGTGAAGGAATAACTTACAATTGAACTTCCTACTACAATGATCTAAAACTGAACTAAATCCCAGATAATGACTGTTATACAATAAAAACCCTGCACAATTGGTCCTAAAAATGCCTAACTTACATCATATGATTGGGAGTCAACACAACCCCAAACTTAAACTTTTGCTTGTCCTCAAGCAAACAATCAATTCAGACTGTGGCTGTTTTTCTATTTAGCTGTTACGTATAATACATCAACCTTAAACACATCAGCACATCAATTATCATCATCAATCTAATGCAGTGGCAAGACAACTGAATTGGAAATACCGAATCATACGCAGGCAGCATTCTCAAGTTTTCTCTGTACGCACATCTCACCAGTGTTTCACTCTTGAGGTGTTTCGGGTATTCACTCAATTCACAGTACCTGCATCATCGTTTCATAGGCTTGACAGAGTTCTATATCATCTTAGACAAATGAATTGCATACACACATTTTGAGGACTTTAAGGGTTATAGCGGGGCTTAGGTAAGGGTGGATACATTTGGATAAGTAGGTTGCACTTGGAGTTAGGCCTACCTCTCTTTTTGTCAATTTCACGCAATACTCACCCATTTTCCCAAAGCATTTAACAACACAAGAGAAGGAATTTATTTATTTATTTCTTTTTTTTTATATGTATATATATACATATATATGTATTTTTTTCTGTTTCTTTCTTTCTTTTCTTGTTCCTTCTCTTGTATACCACCCCAAACTTAGTTCGTTGCTATTCCACGAGCAACCCCAAACTTAAAACTTTCCCCACTCTCACAGCTTTTGTTACCTAACTCCAAGTTAAGAATTAACTAGGCTATGATTATCAGAGAAACACATACAATTTTTAACAAGGCTCAGAGGGGCTAGCAGAGGATAAACATTAATGGGTTGGCTTGAAAGGCTCAGGGGTGCCAAAAGAAATGCCTCAGTGTGTATGAAAATCAAATGCAAAAAACAATTAAGCACAATGTCAAGTTCTGCAGACTAATGCAGGCAAGGAATACACACACAATATATAAGAACGTGTTTAGGCTCAAACCTCACAGTTGGGATCATAGAGATGGAACTTGAGAGATGCTGCTCACAGATGATAAAGAACTTCCGCAACGTTTGTCATGACCCCTGCTATTACTTGATGATAAAACTTGAAGTGCGAGCGTCAAAAGGAAAATGCAAAAATGCGACCCCAAATGCCACAGGTCATCACTATTGAAGCTGCTTTAACAAAACAAAAACAAAATATAGGGAAGTGGTGCCCCACTATCACAAAGTAAGTTATAATAATAAGTACAGACCAATGTGCGAAATAAAGCCAAAATAGGGCACATACAACCAACAATGCAAGTAAAAATGTCTGAATCAAAAAGTAAAATGGCGCTCACCAGTGGGTTGCCTCCCACCAAGCGCTTCTTTTACGTCACTAGCTTGACGCTTTTTGTCACTCTTATGGGTCTCTCAGCATGAGAACCATTTGGGGCTCTTCCAATCCGTCACCCATGTAATGCTTGAGTCTTTGTCCGTTGACCTTGAAAGATCTTTGGGACTTTGGCTCTTCCACTTCTATTGCTCCGCACGGTGTTACTTCCTTGACAACAAAGGGTCCCGACCACTTGGATTTCAATTTTCCTGGAAATAACTTGAGCCTTGAATTGAACAACAAGACTTGTTGTCCAGGGTGAAATTCTTTTCTTGCAATATGTTTGTCATGGTACACCTTCATTTTTTCCTTGTAGATCTTGTTGTTCTCATATGCATTTAAACGCATCTCCTCTAGTCCTTGAAGCTGAAGTGTTCTCTTTTCCCCACTTGATCCAGGATCGAAATTCAAGAATTTCAACGCCCAATATGCTCTGTGTTCCAGTTCAACTGGCAAATGACAAGGTTTGCCATAAACCAATTGGTAAGGGGACATACCCAAGGGTGTCTTATAAGCTGTCCTGTATGCCCACAAGGTATCGTCTACCTTCACTGCCCAATCTTTCCTTGCGTTCCCCACTGTCTTTTCTAATATCCTCTTGATTTCTCTGTTTGATACCTCCACTTGGCCATTACATTGAGGGTGATACGGTGTCGATACTTTATGCTTGACGTTATACTTGGATAACACATTGCTAAGCTGAGTGTTACAAAAATGACTACCCCCATCACTGATTAGAACTCTCAGAGCACCAAATCTTGAGAAGATGTTTTTCTTAACAAATTCGACCACAGTTTGGGAGTCATTTTTAGAAGTGGCAGTTGCTTCCACCCATTTAGAAACATAATCCACTGCCACCAAAATATATTGACAAGAATGCGATGGTGGAAATGGTCCCATGAAGTCAATGCCCCAGCAATCAAACACCTCCACTTCAAGTATAGGGTTCAACGGCATCTCCCCCCTACGTGAAATATTACCTGTCCTCTGGCACTTGTCACAATTTTTAACATGATTGTGCGCATCTTTGAAAATGGATGGCCAATAAAATCCAGATTGAAGCACTTTTGCAGCTGTGCGTTCCCCATTGTAGTGTCCTCCACATGGAGAGTCATGACAATGCCATAGAATCTTTTGACTCGCTACCGTAAACACATCTTCGAAGAATTCCATCCGCCCCAACTTTAAAAAGAAAGGGATCATCCCACAGGTAGTGTTGGGCATCACGGAGGAACTTCTTCTTTTGTTGCCAAGTAAAGTCTTGAGGGACCGTTCCACCTGCCTTGTAATTTGCTATGTCGGCAAACCACGGTCTCTCTTCAATTGCAAACAGCTTCTCGTCGGGGAACTCTTCAAGAATTTCTTTTTCCCGTGCGGTCACTTCCTTATTATCCAACCGGGACAGATGATCTGCTACCACATTCTCGCTCCCCTTCTTATCCTTTATCTCCAAGTCGAATTCCTGCAAAAGAAAAATCCATCTAAGGAGTCGAGGCTTAGACTCGCCCTTTGTTAGCAAATACTTTATCGCAGCATGATCAGTAAACACAATTATTTTCGACCCGACCAAATAGGAACGAAATTTTTCCAATGCAAATACTATAGCTAGCAATTCTTTTTCCGTTGTTGCATAATTTACCTGCTTTTCATTTAAGACCTTGCTAGCATAATATATGGCATGAAAAAACTTCTCCGATCTCTGCCCCAACACTGCTCCCACTGCATAATCGCTAGCATCGCACATTAGTTCAAAGGGAATGTCCCAATTAGGGGCGACAATGACTGGGGCAGAAATCAGTTTTTCCTTTAACACATTGAAAGCATGCAGGCATTCGGCATCAAAGACAAATTCATTTTCCTTAACAAGTAAATTGCATAGAGGTTTTGTAATCTTGGAGAAGTCTTTTATGAAACGTCGATAAAATCCGGCGTGTCCTAAAAAACTTCTCACCCCTTTTACATTCATAGGAGGAGGTAACCTTTCTATGATTTCTATCTTGGCTTGATCAACCTCAATGCCTTTTGACGAGATTTTATGGCCAAGAACAATCCCTTCTTGAACCATAAAATGGCATTTTTCCCAATTCAAGACTAAATTGGTTTCAATGCATCTTTTTAATACTGCATTGAGGTTAGCCAAGCAAGAATCATAACATGGACCAAAAACAGAAAAGTCATCCATAAATACCTCAATAGCATTTTCCATCATATCAGAGAATATAGAAAGCATGCACCTTTGAAAAGTTTCCGGGGCGTTGCACAGACCGAAGGGCATCCTCCGATAAGCGAAAACACCAAATGGGCATGTGAAGGCGGTTTTCTCCTGATCTTCTGGTTCTACTGCTATTTGGTTGTATCCGGAGTATCCATCCAGGAAGCAATAAAAGGCCTGACCGGCCAATCTTTCAAGCATTTGGTCTATGAATGGCAACGGGAAATGGTCCTTCCGAGTGGCTTGGTTCAGCCTCCTATAATCTATACACATTCTCCACCCGGTGACTGTGCGAGCAGGGATCAACTCATTCCTCTCATTTTTAATAACGGTCATACCTCCCTTTTTGGGTACCACATGGACCGGGCTCACCCAAGAGCTGTCTGAGATTGGGTAGATCATTCCGGCATCTAAGAGTTTTAACACTTCTTTCCTCACCACCTCCTTCATTGTGGGATTTAACCGTCGCTGAGGTTGAATCACCGGCTTGAACTCTTCCTCGAGCTTGATCTTGTGCATGCAAAAAGCTGGGCTAATCCCCTTCAGGTCTGAGATAGTCCAACTGAGTGCATTTCTATTTGATCTCAAAACTCTCATTAGCTTTTCTTCTTCCAGCTTAATTAAAGAACTACTGATGATGGCTGGGTATTGATCATTGCTCCCAAGGAATACATACTTTAAATGAGAGGGGAGTTGTTTCAATTCGGGGGTTCCTTTGTCTGTGCCTTCCCCCCTATTCAGCTCTTCTTTTCTCTTGAAAACCTTTTCTACCTGAGAAGCTTCAAACTGGCGAACGCAGTCCCCTATTTCAATTCCCAAGTTTTCGTCCATGCCCTCAATCGAATTCACTATTACCTTCTCTAGAGGAGGAGAGGGTAAATTGTGTCTAAAAGTTTCTCTCACTGAATCTTCAATCATATCCACCTTAAAACAATTTTCTTGGTCGTTCGGGTGGCGCATAGCTTCAAAAACATTAAAGATCACTTCCTCATCTTGGAATCTTAGCCGTAGTTGTCCTTGTTGAACATCTACGAGGGCCCTCCCAGTGGCCAAAAATGGTCTACCAAGGAAAAGTGGGACATCTGCATCTTCTTCCATCTCAAGAATCACAAAATCAACAGGAAATAAAAATTTGTCAACTCTTACCAGAACATCTTCCAAGATCCCATAGGGTTGCCTGATTGATTTATCGGCAAGCTGCAGACTCATCCTAGTGGGTTTCACCTCACCTCCACCTAGCTTCTTGAACATAGACAAGGGCATCAGGTTGATGCTTGCTCCCAAATCACAAAGGGCCTTGCCTATAGTCAAGTTCCCAATGGTGCAAGGTATGGTGAAACTTCCAGGATCTTTCAATTTTGGAGGAAGTTTCCTTTGAATAATGGCACTACATTCTTCGGTCAGAGCCACCATTTCATCCTCTTTGAACTTCCTCTTCTTACTCAACAATTCATTCATGAACTTCGCATAAATAGGCATTTGTTCCAACGCCTCTGCAAAAGGAATACTAATTTGGAGACTGGAGAAGATCTCCATGAACTTTGAAAACTGCTCATCCTTATGATTCTTCTTACTCCGCTGAGGGTATGGCAACTTCATGTAGGAAGGCATTTCCTTAGGCTTCTCGTCCACCTGCAAATTTTCATTAAACAAATAATTTTTTTGGTTAGACTTCACCACTCCCTCATTTTTTTCACTCAACTCATTTTCAACTTCTTCCTTCCGCACTTCCCTTTCACTACCTTCCCCTTCAGAGTTGTGCTTGGTCGCTTCAACCGGTTTAAGTTGCTTGCCATTTCTCAATGAAATAGCTCCGCAACTCTCTTCCTTATGGCTCTCCACCGTGCTATTGAAAAAACTACCCTTGGATGTCTCAGCAAGTTTCTCTGACATCTCACCCATCTGCCTCTCCAAGTTCTTTAATGAAACCTCATGGCTCCTCTCCATGCCTAGTACGACTTGTTTTTGAGATTTCAATGTGGTCTGAGTCGTTTGCATACATTGAGATAGTACATCATGCAATTGAGTCCCCTGGTCATGGAGTTGTTTTACCTGGGTAATTGTTTGATTCCGGGACCTACTCTCAAATGCAGCTGCCACTTGTTTAGTGAGGGATTCGATTTGAAGAGACATTAGCTTTTGTTGGGCTAACACCGCGCTATTAGAATCCAACTCCAAAATCTTTCCTTTCGGTACAGCTATACCCTCATTCGGCATTCTATATTCATTTGAGGTCATATCGTCTATTAGTTGTGTCGCTTCTTTCCAGGTTTTGTTACCCAAAGACCCTCCTGCTGAGGTGTCTAGCATCATCCTGGTTGGAGGTTTTAATCCATGATAGAAGGTTTGTAGCTGCACAAAATCGTCAATACCATGCCCTGGACACTTTCTTAATGACAGCTTGAATCTCTCCCAGGAATCGTACAAGGACTCTTCATCCTCTTGTGCGAAGTTGGAGATTTCTGTTCTTTTTTCAATAAACTTAGAAATTGGGAAGAATCTTGATAGGAACTTATCTTCAAGTTCACTCCAGGCATTAATAGTTCCTGGTGGAAGAGTATTTAACCAATCCTTTGCTCTGCCTGTTAAAGTGAAAGGAAACAAGCGCAACTGTTTGGAATTTTCATCTACTCCCTCAGGATAGGTGGTCCCACAGATTTCATGGAAGTAGGATAAGTGTTGATTGGGGTCTTCAGTATCTGACCCAGAAAACGGCTTTGACCTTAGTGCTGAGAGAACGGACGACTTGATATTAAAAGTAGCCGCCCACACTGGTTGGAAGGTGTGAGTATGTGTGCCTTGAGTTCTTCTCCCAAAATCATTGAGAGTGCGTCTGCCCAGTGGATTTTCAGCCATTAATTCAACTGAACGTACCTGTACCCCTGTATAAACAGTTCTTTGGAAACACCAAGCAGACGTCAACAGGTCTAAGAGAATAACTAAGCAGCAAAATTTAAGTAACTCAGAATAAAACAAAAACTGAGAATCTAGAATTTACTCGTTTGCCTTGTCGACAACAAAGTCAACAATCCCCGGCAACGGCGCCAAAAACTTGTTAACAATTTGGCAAGTGTACCAATTGTCGCAAGTAATAAAATTTATCGGTAAGAACCGGTCGATCCACAGGGATTGCGCGTTGACAACAATAGCAAAATTGTAAATTCGTAGATAGTAGATATTTGATAAATTGAGTAACTGGTAACAGAACACGAACGTGAATTAATAATGCGAGAAAAAACGACTAGGGATCGAATCCTCTCACCTCGCCTATCACATGAACCTCAGCCAATTCAAGTTAATTATTCAATTTCTAGATTCAATTCACTAATTTAGGTCAAGGGCAATTCCTTGTCTCAAGACCCCTATTACCCTAAGAGTTACCCTAATTCCTTAGGTGAGTCGTGCCAGAGGGTAACGCATAAAGATTAAGAATTATAATGAATTCACATAAGCTACCACATATTCCTATGCTGATTACTAGCATGTGATCTAAATACCCAAATTCCAGCTACTAATTCATATCCCTATGCAATCACTAGCCTGGATCATCGCAATTATTATATGTAATTGAAAAGCGTTAAGAACATAGGTAATTAGACAAGTAAATTGAATAACAACTGAATTAACTAGAGCAATGGTTCACATGATAGGTTTGGGAGATTCATCTCTCCCTAATCTAAGAGAATTAGTTACAAATCATCCTAAGAGTGGAAACCAACATAAAATAGAAAACAATCATAAAGGAAGACATTAGAACCTTCAATCCCTTGTTCCCAAGTGATGAGAAGGCTCCAAAATCGCACCTCCAGCTGCTCCAAAACGTGGCTCCAAATCCCAAAAACGAAGTGCTCTCAAAAATTCCTGAAATTGCTTTAAAAACCCTAATTTTCACGCACCATCGCGACGCGGCCCGTGTCCGTCGCGTCGCGACAAATGACAGAAACTTCAGGCCTCGCAAAACTGCTCCAGGTCGCGTCGCGAACCCCCGTGGTCGCGACGCGAAAAATGACAGAAAGTTTTGGCTTGTAAAATTCCTCCGGATCGCGTCGCGAACCCTCCTGGCCGCGACGCGAAAATCAACAGAAAGTTCTGACTATGCAAATTCCTCCAGATTGCTGCATTTCCGGGCAAGTGTCTGGTTCGCCGAAAGATGCCACAACCACTTAAAAGGTCTTCAAGTCCCATTTAGCTCCAAAAGTGAAGGAATGACTTACAATTGAACTTCCTACTACAATGATCTAAAACTGAACTAAATCCCAGATAATGACTGTTATACAATAAAAACCCTGCACAATTGGTCCTAAAAATGCCTAACTTACATCATATGATTGGGAGTCAACAGAGGCCAACATATGTCATGGAAGTGTCGCCCACCTCAAAAACTTGGGGGGTCTCCGCAATTATTTCCGTATATGCATTGAAAGTGTCGTCAACCTCTTCATCACTTTCTCTAACATTCATGTTCTCTTCCGTCTGCCCCTTGCTATGCGCTGCCTGGATTTGAGCTTGGAGATCCATAGGATTCAAGGGGTTGTATGGAGTAAACCCGGTGGGTGCCGAAGTTAACTCACTTCCTTGTCCTGGCCCAGCCTTTTGGCCCACGAGAGCATTGGTTGGTCCACCAGCAAAGTCATTCCCCTCGTGGCGCCTTTTCTTTTTAGTAATCCACACCTTGGCTTGGTCCACTTTTGGGGCGCTATGACTCTCTCTCCTCATAATATTCTTGCCTTTTTCAGCAGCCTTGTGATTGGTTCTCAATGATTGCCAATCATGCACTGCCTTTTTAGGATTCGGTTGCTGCCTCTTTTTGTGCGTAACTACCATCCAGTCTCCATGTATTTCGCAAGCATTAACTGCCCCTTCCTTAACCGAAACTTCCTGATTGGTCGCGCTCCTTTCTGGATCTCGCTGGTTGGCTGGCTGGCTAGCGTTGGGATCAATGGCGGCAGCCTTGTTGGGAGCCACGGCAGCCGTGATTCCTCTAGCGTCACCAGTAGGTGCTTTGTTACTGGGGCTCACGGTAGTGCACTGTCTCGCGCAGTGGCCATAGCAACCACATGTGGCACAAATGATATGCAACCCCTCGTACTGTACCTTTTGCCATAAACCATTCACCTTAATCTTCCCCACGACCGGTTTAGTCAGGTCCACTTCAACGCATACCCTTGCAAATCTCCCCCTTTCCACGTTGAGGGTGTTTGTATCAACTTTGACCGGAGTGCCAACTGCCGTTGCCAAAGTTAGTAACAGGCTCTCGTCGTAGAAGAGAAGGTTCAGACCCAGAAATCTAATCCAAACGAGCGTCCGTTCAACCTTTGCTTCCGGCGGGACAAAGTCCGGAGTCCATCTTGAGACAGCAAGGTAGTGATCAAAAAGCATCCAAGGGCCTCCTGAGATCACTTTCTCTCTATCTGCTAGTAACTCAAGCTTCACCATGTAGAACCCATTGTCCACATCCATGATATCAAAACCTCCTTGAAGTTTCCATAGTTTTTTCAGTCGCTCCTTCATGACATGAAAACCCACTGTCTTTCCTAGAAGTTTAATCACCAATGCATCCTTCCATGGCGCACAAAGCTCCTGGATATACCCATCATCGATGGTGATCGCTGGGAGTAACCGGTTTCCATCTTCATAGTCCAAACGAGCAAGGCCCTTTGCGATGAGGTCCACCTTATCTTTCACTTATATAAACCAAATGATACGTCCATAATTTATTTATTCTAAAATCAACTTAACTTTTATTCCATTTAAATAATGATCATTATTGGTACACAATTGATTGTGTGGACACTTTCTACTTTCTTATAAATACAATATTAATTACTAATTATCTCTTTATACAAATTACTTACATCATCAAAACTTCATTAACAAATTTAATAAAATTATTTTTCTTCGGTGCTTCCTGCTTATTCACTGTTAAAAAATGGAATTAAAAGAATGAGATAAAACTCTCAGCGAGTGTTCCCAAACACACGCACCCAACACCTAACACGCAGTCATGCAAAAAGCCAGTATTCATGCAGCATGCGCAATCAACGGATACTACAACTAGGCAGTTAGCACAACAAACAAACACCTCAAATTCTATCACCACAAACAAATCATACCAATCCATACGAACACGAGACCAAATCGAACTCGACAACACATACCTAAATAAGTAAACCGAACACAATTCAACCCCCCATTTCTTATGACTCCAGTTAACTTTTATTTATTTCAATATTCCTTTGTTTGTAATTTCTATATTCCTTTGTGTATCTTTGATTTCAGCTGTAATTGTTATTTTCATGACTTCATTTATGATGTTTCCGTACGCTTTTGTCATGTTTAAGCTCATCATGTGCTAACTTCCTTTTAGTCAAGATCTCAGTGATGTAATTATGGATCTAATTTAAATGTTGTGATTAGTGCTTGATGCTTCATTAACTCATGCAATTTAATGTTATATACTCTTTTTGAACTTGATCACTTAAATTAGGGTAACGTGTTTTAATCTCCGAAAGGAATTAAAGTGCTGATTTCATGAATTAATATGGTTAAAAAGCTAATAGGAATATTGCTTTTCCTAGTGAAGAATAGGAATATGAAGCTAGGACCATAGTGTGATCTGAAACATACTTTACACAGTTGAGAATAAACCAAATGGGAGCTTAGGAATAAGGCAACCTTTGCGATATTCTGATTTTAAAACTGGAAAGTTTATTAGTTTCAATTCTGCGCACTGAATGCTATCACAGCACTGACCACAACATTGCATCATAGTGAAGTAATTACAGATCCTGGTCTTGACTATTACCATCTCTCTGATTTAATACTTCGTGTTAATGATTTTACTACTATTTGCAATTTAATTACTGTCAAACACCATGAATTTTTACCTTGCTTTCCCTTTTACTTTTCCCTTACTAACTCAAGTACTAGTGTATAGATCTAGAATTTAAACTACATAATCCTTGTGGGAAAGATCATATCTTATCACTTTATTACTTGTTTGACTGTGTATACTTGCACACGTTTTTACACAACACGCTCCACAATATAACCCTCGGGTCGTGATCGGATTTTCACATATCCTTTTAATATCTTCATGTAACGCTCAAACGGATACATCAATCTCATGTAACATGGGCCACACAATTGTGTCTCTCTAACCATATGAACTATTAGATGAACTATTATGTCAAAGAAAGAAGGTGGGAAATACATCTCAAGCTCACATAAAGTGAAGTAATTTCTCTTGCAACGCTAGCAACTTTCTAGGATAAATCACTCTACTACAAATTGCCTTAAAGAATAAACAAAGTTTAGTTAAGGTCTGATGCACTTTCATGGGAAAAATTGATCGGATACCAATGGGTAGCATATTCTTCATGAGAACATGACAATCATGAGACTTTAGAGACTTTAACTTGAGGTATTCATTGATACAAGGTTCGTAACATTTGAAGAGTATCCCTCTGGAACTTTAACTCCATGAAGTAATTTAAAAAAGACGGTTTTCTCCCTTTTAGATAGAGTATGAGCTGCCGGAGGCAGATATGTACGTGTACCCTTCTCTATCAGACCCAATTCTGGTCTCAACCCCATACTAACCAAGTCCAACCTTGCGTTAATGGTATCTTTAGTCTTTCCTGGCTTATTGAGTAAGGCACCAATGACACTTTCGAAGACATGTTTTTCAACATGCATCATATCAATGAAATTTCTTACATGTAATGACTTCCAGTATGGAAACTCAAAGAAAATCGACCTTTTCTTCAACCCTCGTTTGGCAATCTCTCTTGCAGGCCTCCCAAATTTAATGTTCAAATATTTTACCTTTTCAAATAGTTGTTCACCCGTCAAAGGCGATGAAGCTTTACCGAATTCCATATTCCCATTGAATGCCTTTCTCCACAGTCGAAACTGATGAGTTGGAGGCAAAAATCTACGACGACCAAGGTAGATATTCTTCTTACCATGTTTCAACCACATCCAATCTGTATTATCTTCACATATAGGGTATGCACACTGACCTTTGTTATTGTACCCAGATAGATTGTCGTATGCTGGAAAGTCATTAATTGTGCCAAAAATCATAGCCCTCATGGTGAAATTTTGTTCTCTGAACCCATCATACACCTCTACACCAGTCTCCCACATTTTCTTCAAGTCTTCAATATCATTTCCTGCAGGTTGTTTGAGCCCAGAAATTAACGAAGACAACATCATATATTTGTTGTTTGATCCCAGAAGTTAACAAGGACAACATCATACAAATCGCCAAAATCATGGGCCATGTACTATAGGAGCTACTCTGAATACCATGCTGGTTAAATCCATCAGCAGACAATGCAAGTCGATGGTTTCTTGGTTCACCCCCGAAATCAAGTTAATCAATATCAATTTTTTTTCAATTGCGGAGAATCCGCCTGGTGTCGTAGCATGCCATCTTTAATCCTTTCATCCTCATGCCAAGTCAAGTGTTTTGCATCTTTCTGAACTACGGTACATGGGCCTAAATCTAAGAATTATGGGAAAATACCACAACACTTTCTCTGGAGCCGATTCTTTCCTCTTATATATACCACGATACATTACATTTAGCACACGACTTTAACATTGCATGTTCATTCTGAAATAATATGCAATTATTGGGACAAGCGTGTAATGTCTCATAGTTCAAGCCAATGGTGTCTAACATTTGTTTTGCATCATGTGTAGATTGGTTTCAATTGGTAGTTTTGTGGTGGATAATTTATCTAGACGGACAATCATGAATCAAGTACGTTGTTTACATATTTCTGTTTTGCGTGTTCTACTTCTGCTTAATTTCCTTTCTCATTATCCCCTGACCCATTAGCCTACATAATATGAGGATTATGATGATATAAATTTTATGTTGGATTAAACTTAAATGTCATTGGGGATGTGTTTAGAGTGACGACAAGGGAAAGAAAAGGAAGTAAGGAATTAAAAATTATATGAAAGGGAAGGGATAGGAATCTCTGTGGGTAGTTCTAATGCAGTTTTTGAGCTCTCCTCTCTGTTGGATCCTTGCATCCTAATAGGCATTCTTCTAAATTCCATATATATATATATATATATATATATATATATATATATATATATATTATATATATCATGTATTAGGTAGCTTTGCAAGGAAAAGAACATGTTTAATGCATCTTTCCTTCCTCTTAATCTTGATTTTATAGGTTGTTCAAAAAGTCTTGAACTTAGAATTTATTCAATTCTCATTCATTTAATCATTGTATTGTTTTTTTTTGGTTTAATTTGATTAGCATCAATAGGACATGCTAACCCGTTTGGACCGTGGTGGTGAATTGGAATGATCTCAAGTATGATATTCAGGTTTTGGGCTTTTTGGTTTCTTCTTCAATTGAATTTATACTATACTAGGCAAAATTGGTTTATTGCACATTTGACTCATTTTTACACGTATCTTCGCGCAACTACAATTAATACTTCAATTGTGGGTACAGGTGCAAACCTTACAAACACATGAATATGGCCGTATATGTACAGTTGCAAAGACTCTGAGTATGAATTTTATTTTTGTTAAGTTTTTTTTGTCATATATGAAGGACTCATATTAGTGATAGAATTCAAGAGAGGGTGTGGATCCTATTTGTGTCAGCAAAGTTCCCATGAAACCAAAAATAGATTAGCTTATTATTTCATCTGCTTCGGCATCAAAATCTCGCTAGGGGAATATCTAATGCAGATAATGAATTTTTGACAGCCAATTCACGGTTGAGGAGGTGAAGGAAGTGGTGTAGGAGTGTGATGGAAACAATAGTCGAGGACCGGATGGATTCAACCTAAATTTTACAAAAGTTGCTGGAACATTCTTGAAAAGAGTTGATGTGCTTCATCAACGAATTCAACATGACCGTAGGCATGGCAACATAACCCGAACCCGCGGGTACCCACCCGACCCCGCCCCGAGTTTGACAGGGAAAACCTGCTTTGACTGGGGACGGGGTTGGGTTTGGGGATGTCGATACCCACCCCGTCCCCGCCCCGAACCCGCTCGACAAAACATAAATTAATTATTTTATTTTATTATATGCATATTTACTCATTCATTTTGTTTTATAAATTTTGTTTATTTTTAATTTTGATCTATTTCCTATAGAAAAATCTATTTTAATACTTTTAACTTTATTTTATCATTGTATAATTATTATTATTTTATTTTATTAATTATTATAAATATATTTTTTATATTTTTCCTATAAATTGTGGCGAAAACGGGTACCCGCAGGGAACTCATCCCCGTTTGGGACGGGGTTGGGGATGCAAAACCCGACCCCGATAGAGGTAGGGGCGGGAACGGGGAATGCCAAACCCACCCCGACCCGCCCCGTTGCCATGCCTACATGAGCGGTACAGTGTCGAAAGCCATAAGTGCATCTTTCCTAACTTTCATCCCGAAAGTCAGAAAATTCTGGCAAAGTTATTGGCTTGCAGATTCAAAAAGGTTATGGGTTGTGTCATTTCAGAAGATAAGAATGTGTTTCCCCCGGGTAAACAAATCCTAGGTGTAGTTATTGTAAACGAACTGCTGGATTTTGCAAAAAGTTCCAAGAAAAGGTGTTTGCCGTACGTTGAAGGTTGATTTTAAAAAAGTCTACGACTCGGTAAGTCGGTCTTTTATTGATTACATGCTTTCTAGGCTTGGTTTTAATGCGGTTTGGCGGAGATGGATGTGTGGGTGTTATATGGCTAGCTCTATATCAGTTTTGGTAAATGGTAGTCCGTCGAATGAAGGGCTGGTCGGTCTCATTTGGAAGGCCGAGGAGAATGATTGTTTTAAAGGATTTTCGGTAAATGAATCTTTTTCCGTATCTCTGCTTGAATTTGTTGATGATACAATGATTTTCTGTGATGGGGGAGAGAAAAATATATGGTGTCTCAAGGCAATCCTTAGGTGATTTGAATTGGCTTCGGGATTGAAAATAAACTTCTTAAAAATTAATGTCATTGGGGTAAATTTGGAGGAAAGAGAACAAATGGCAGCCTCGGTGTTCTTAGCTTGTTGTAAAGGGCAGGTTCCGTTTAAGTTCCTTGGTGTGCAAGTTTGTGCAAGCCCAAGGAGATCCAGAAATTTTGATAAACCAAAAAGTTTTTTTTTTAAGGAAATGAACAGGGTTTTGGAACACAAAGTGAAGAAAATAATTAAACAAAATCTCTATGGTTTTTTGTGAACGAACATTGACGGGTTGAGAGTATGGCTCAAACAGATCAAATAAACAAGGATAAAATTTTTTATACCCCCACAAATGGGCACTATACCCCCACATATTTCAATTATTTTTAAATCACCCTTGTAAATTTTATCTAAATGGATTTATCTAATTAAGAAATAAATTTATAGTTAAAAAAACGTAAAACATATTTATCCATTAATTAGATAAATCGATAGTAAAAAACTGCATAACAAATTTATCTAATTAAGAGATAAATTCGTAGTTATATAATGCCTAACAGATTTATCTCTTTATTGGATAAATTTATTGTTGAATTTTTAACAACGGATTTATCTCAAATTTTAACAAGGGATTTTTCTCTTAATTAGATAAATTCGTTATGCAAATTTTGACTACAGATTTATCTATTAAGAAATAAATCCATTTTGTTAAAATTTAATAATTTATTTATTTAATTGTTTAATGCACAAAATTTTTCCATCGCACATTTATGCTTCAATGTATCTCTTCCTCTACTTTTTTTTATCTCTCTTTCCCTACCGTCTATCTGTCTATCTTATGCGTGGCTGGATTTGCCTAACAACAAATATCTTCATTAATAAAGCTGACATAAAGACTCAAATAAAGAGTCTAGAACAACAATTCATAAATGAAGTATGTAGTGAGATACCGAATGCTTTCTGGAATAGGAAAAAACATATGGTATCTCTACCATACATAGACGGCTTCAATGAAAGTCAAATTCCTACAAAAGCAAGACCTGCACAAATGAATCAAGAATATCTTGGTTTATGTAAAAAAGAGATAAATTCTCTTTTAGATAAAAAATTAATTAGACCCTCCAATATATATATATATATATATATATATATATATAAAATTAATTAATTTTTTTATATTATTATTGTTATAAGTTCCTTTGTGTTCCGGATCGGCCCAAAGAGGCCCAATCCGCGTCTACAACGACCCAGTTCGTCAGTAAATCCGGCCCAACAAGAGAGTCCACCTTCTGAGCCAGGATCAACGGACCATATAGAAACGCCTCAATCCTACGGCTCCGGACCGGGCGCAACCTGCGAATCCCCGGTGCTCCACATCTATAAATACGGGTCCAACCCACATATCCAGGTACGCTTCGCTCATTTGCACCTCTCACTGGCATCTGTTTGCTGACTTTAGTATCGGAGTGTCTGCAGGTACCCGACCCTACCGAGTCCAACCTCGAAGGAAGGCGACATTTACGATTATTATCTCAGAAGATTCCGACCTTCGAAGCACTTATCCGACCCTGAGCCAGGAGAAGATTCTCGCAACACATCAGACACCGACCACAGATTTTGGATTCAAGAATTTGAGGCGAGGTACATAACATTGGCGACCACAGTGGGAGTCGAACCCACGACCTTATGATTAGGAGAAGACGACTTTTATGACAGACAGGGGAAACTATTGCTACCGAGTCATGCCATTCGGGTTAAAAAATGTCGGTGCTACCTACCAACGCATGATGAACAAGGTCTTCCAGGACCAGATAGAACGGGTCGTGGAGGTCTACCAAGATGACATGATCGTGAAGAGAAAAATCGACGAAGACCATCTAGCCAACTTGACAGAGATCTTCGCCGAAGCAAGGAAAAACAACCTCAGATTCAACCCTGAGAAGTGCACTTTCGGAGTTCGGGCTTGGAAGTTCCTGGGGTTTTGTCTCACAGAACGAGAAATCGAGGCTAACCCTGATAAGTGTAGAGTCTATACCAACATGCGACCTCCGACTTCCAGAAAAGAAGTCCAGAAATTGACCGAAATGATTGCGGCCCTCTCTAGATTCGTCTACAAAGCCGCCAACAGATCTCTACCTTTCTTCAAAATCCTCAAAAAGGGGGTTGAGTTCCAATGGACCCCCAAATGCGAACAAGCCCTGACCAATCTCAAGAGAATACTTATGGAGCCACCCATATTAACCATGCCGGTCGAAGGCGAAACACTCTACTTCTACCTGGCAGTAGCTGAGGAAACACTCAGCGCGGTATTGATCAGAGAAACCGAACAAGGGCAGAGACTGATATACTTCGTCAGCAAAGTCCTACAAGGACCCGAGACTAGATGCCAAAAGATCGAGAAAGTGGCCTTAGCTCTGATAATGACTGCGAGAAGGCCTAAACCTTACTTCATCGCACACCAAGTGGTCATCAGAACCGACAAACCCATCAGCCAGATCCTACACAGACCTGACCTCGCCGGGTGAATAATCAAATTGGAGGTGGAGCTATCCGAGTTTGGAATCAAATACGAAGCAAGGACAACCCTCAAACCCCAAGTCTTAGTCGACTTTATTGCCGAGATGACCCCACCACCTCTCGACGACGAGGCCATAAAGTGGAAACTCTACGTCGACGGTTTTTCCAACAGCAAAGGACTCGTAATAGAAATATCTCTGACTTTCACACTCCAGCCATCCAACAACCAAGCCGAGTACGAGGCATGTGTGGCTGGACTTTTGCTGGCCCGCGATTTCAATGCGAAGAAGGTCGAGCCCAACACTGACTCCCTGTTGGTTGTTTCCCAAATCAAGGAGGACTTTACCACCAAGGACGTCACCCTGCAAAAATATTTGGCTCGGGTGAAGGAACTATTGCAACTCTTTGTTGAAGCCGAGGTCAGACACGTACCCAGAACCGAAAATGCTAGAGCCGATGTCCTCGTCAAGCTCACAAGCACCAAGCCCGCTGGCCTTAATGGTCCATGTCATAGATCTTGGAGAAAGCTGGATCACCCTGGTAAAGAGATATATTGAGCTCGGTCATGAACCAGCAGACCCTAAGGAAGCTGCCCTCCTCAAGTGGCGCACAACATCCTACTCTCTCATCGAGGGCACGCTCTTCCGCTGGGGATTCTCTTCCCCGTTGCTCAAATGTGTGGACAAGGAAGAGGCAGATTACGACTTAACCGAAATACACGAAGGCATCTGTGGACAACACTTGGGCTCTAGTGCTCTTGCTAAAAAACCACTCAGAGCAGGCTACTACTGGCCCACTGTCGTAAGACGCCTCAGAACTCTAAAAAAATGCGACAAATGTCAACGCCACGTCGACGTCCACCTCGCTCCCCCTTCAGACCTCACCTCAATCTCGTCGTGGGGAATCAGCCTACTGGGCCCGTTTCCCATGGCACCAGGACAGGTCAAATACTTGATTGTAGTCGTGGATTACTTCACCAAATGGATCGAAACCGAACCCCTGGCCAAATTTAAAGCTAAAGCGTGTATCAAGTTTTTCAAGAAAAACATCATGGTCAGATTCGGAATCCCCCAGGCCTTGGTCACGGACAACGAAATGCAATTCGCCGACAAAGGGTTCAGAAACCGGATGGCCGAACTCAAGATCAAGCACCACTTTACCTCGGTTGAACACCCACTAACTAACGGGCGGGTCGAGGCCGCAAACAGGGTGATCTTGCGAGGTTTAAAAAAGAGGCTGGACGAGTCCAAGGGCTCCTGGATTGAAGAATTACCCTACGTCCTCTGAGCATACCGGACCACTCCGCACTCCACCACGGGAGAAACACCTTTCCGATTGACGTATGGAACTGAAGCAATGATACCAGTCGAGATCGGGGAACTCACTTGGAGGACTCTGCACCCTCTAAATAAAGAAAATAACACCCAAGCTATTCGTCAAGAACTCGACCTAGCTCAAAAGGTTCGAGACCAGGATGCCCTTACACAAGCTGCCGTCAAACGAAGAATAGAAACAAGATACAAGGCCCAGGTCGCCCCTCGCAGCTTCAATGTGGGAGATCTCGTCCTAAGAAGGGTCGACGTCGGCGGAAAGAACTCCAGACAAGGCAAGCTGGCCCCGAATTGGGAAGGCCCCTACACGATAACTGCCAAAACGGGAAAAGGAGCCTACTAGTTGAAAACACCGAAGAGAGAAGCAATCCCCAGAACGTTGAACGCTACAAAATTCCGACTCTATTTTAGCTAAAATGTTAATCATTACTGTCAAACTATCATGTACACAATCTGGACCAACGAGTCCACCTCTGTAATAAAAATGACTTTTTCAGGAATGCAATGCTGCTCGACGAAGAACGCTGGTCACAGTCAAGGCTCGGCCCTTGCACACGATCTCGTCCGAGCTTCTTCACTGCAAGCCCTGCACATGGTGGATTGGACCGAACGAAGTCTCACTTGATCCCATGGCCTCAGATTGATGTCCGAGGACCAGCTAAAACAGTCCCAAGAAGCTTCAAGGTGGGCGACCTTGTCCTACGAAGGGCTTATGTCGGTTTGAAAAATGCCGCCCAGGGGAAGCTGACCCCCAATTGGGAAGGACCATATAGAGTAACTGCGGAAACCGGCAATGACGCCTACAAACTCAAGTCTCTAAACAAGGAACCAATACCCAGGACCTGGAACGCTGACAAGCTAAGAAAATTTGTTGTATAAGACCTCATTTGCTGTCTAAGAAAACACTTGTATTAAATGTGAAAAACTGATGTAATATGATTGAATGAACCATACACTATGTTGAATGAATTGGTTTTCACAATCCATTGTCAAAATATTGTTTTGCAAATTACTATTGTTATATGCAGGATAGTGAATCCGGCCCCGATGCGACAACAAAGGACCAGGCAACTAATTCGAAAAGCCTAACGATAAAAAGGGGCAGCATGAGATCAACACTACGATCGTTTGGGCTTCCCTATAAACCGGAGTGCGACCTCTGAAGGACAAGTTAAAATCAGACCAGGCTATGTTAAATTGTCCACTTGGTATACCTGACTATGGAATGGCGTTGGTGTTACTTTCGCAAAATTACATGTGGCGCCACCTAAGTCCGATGTTATTTTGGGTCATACCAGTCTAGACTCAAGATTCGTCTCAAACAAAATAGCAATAAAAAGCAATGCTGATGATTCGTGAAATGAATTCGCACATGGTAAAACAAATACCAGCATTAAAACAAACAATAACGACTCACTAAAAACCAAAATAAAGCAAGTGTCGTCCAGGAGAAGGCCGGACCCTTAAATTACATAAACATAGATAAAGGCAACCCCAAATCGACACCGAGGTCCCAGTCACAATCCAAGAAGTGCTAACGAAAAGTACACAACCAAAGGAAATTGGAAAAAAATACATAATCATGGAGAAATGGGAGAGAGTGGGGCAATGGCGTCATAACCAGTTTTGTAAGCACGAATCTTCACGATCTTCCCATGCCGGACATCATCCTCAAAACAGACAACTAGAGGATCCAGCTCCACATCTGTGTACAAGCAACGAACCTGGGCTAGGGACTTCTTGAAAGAGACCCTGGAAAAGTCCTTCGCCCAACGCACGACTGTTTGCAAATTCTCCTTTGCCTCCTCCTTCACCTGAATTAACTCCCTCTGGGAATCCGAAAGCTGGTCACGAAGCTTTGTATTGTCGACTTCAAGCCCTTTGACCTTCTCATTTGACATAGATTGAGACTTCCTTAACCCCTTAATGGTACTCCCAGCATCAGCAAATTCTTTCTAGAGCTTTCCTTTCTCCACCTGAAGGCGGTCTCGCTCCTCTCTAATCCCTGCAAGAAACATATTACAAAATAAGTTGAAATCGCGGACATATCAAACACCTCCACGCCAACCACAAGATGATGGGTTTAGAAATATTACCTGATTCACGGCCTGAAGCTTCAACCTCACACTTCTTGAGCATGGCGGAGGCATAGCTAGCCACTTGCGCACAGAGAGCAAAGGGATCTTTCATGTAAGATTCATACCCAGCTCGAGGGAGGGATGGTTCCCCTATCTTTGTGACACTTGGGATTCCTCACCGGGGCAATTTTAGTTGACACCTGCAGATCCCTGTCTTTTCGATTTACGGATGGTCTAGGCTGAAACTTGTCCCTTCCTCGCGAACTTGCTCCCAAGGATGCCCCGCCATAAATTTCGATCCAGATGCCTTGCGGACAATCTTGGAAGCAGGGGTATGGAAAGGGCTAAGGCGGGCTCGCTCTGTGTCCTGGGCATCATCATCGCCAGCCCAAGTAAGAATATCTTCAAAGGACCCCTACTCACTCATCTTATCTGCAAAGGAAACAAAAATAAGAACACCGGTTAAAAACAGGCATTCAAAAAGATATGCAAGAGTTTAAAATCAGACACAATAAGATAAACTACCCAAGGCCGTAATGACATCGCCCATAGTATCAGATTTTACTAAATCAAAAGTTTTAATCAAGCGACTCTTGAACTTCTTAATTACAGCTTAAAGCACAGCCCAAGTCCGTTGGTCCTCTGAATCCATTTGATCTAGCTCAACAATGTAGTCTACCTTGGTAAGCCTGAT
Organism: Astragalus membranaceus; assembly: GCA_039519185.1. Taxonomy (NCBI): domain Eukaryota; kingdom Viridiplantae; phylum Streptophyta; class Magnoliopsida; order Fabales; family Fabaceae; genus Astragalus; species Astragalus membranaceus. The sequence continues at coordinate 23,867,248 of CM076852.1, forward strand.
ACACTCCTCGGTCCAAGCCGAGGGGAAATTCCTCTTGACAAAATTACCATCTTCGTCTAAAGAACCTAAGGCTTTTGCCGCACTTTGGTCGATAGGCACAACCCAGAGATACTTGTGCCTCCATTTTTCTAAGAATCCGTATACCTCTTCAAAATCGGGAGATTCAGTCGGCCACGAAAGGACACATGCTCATAGAGGTACTTATCTGAACCACACACTCTTCTCCAAGAAACCTGGAACACACTAAAGAAAACATCATTAGACATATGACCATCTTGGCCACCACTAGCACCTCTACCAGTAGTTGAACCACGACCCCCTACTGGTTCAGTTCCACATCCTGCTCCGATTGGGCTCTCTTCTTGTTTGTGTCTCTTTGGACAATCCCTAGACATATGACCATCTCAGCCACTGAAAAAACATAATCTATGAATCTTTGGACAACCCCTACCCAATTCTATACATAGTTAGTATCCGATGTGGACCTAACTCGACTCAGCCAGTATGCCCCTAACTCACAGTCCAATTTGATTCGAACTGCTCTGACTGCTTCATCAAACTACACTCACATCCTCGGTACACAATGTCCATCGTGGAAGGAAGAGTATCTCCTTCTGCTACAAGTGGCACCTCGACTAGATCTAAGCGATACAAACAAATATACAAAAGGAAACACGTAGGGCTAAGATACATGTATAAGTCAGAAAAATAGAAAGATAAGGTCAAGTTCAATTTAAACGTGTCGCAAGCGTATCAAATCAAATTATCTCTTATCTTCTAACCTTTATTAATAACTTATTTCTCATACTCTAATATTCCAATAGTATATGCTGACTCTGGCCATATCCTGATGCCACAGACATTCCTACTATAATTCGCAGATCGACTTTGACAACGGAGTCTGAGTGTTATAAGTTGTTCCCTATCGGAAATTGGTCGGAGTAATCAAAACCTAACATTACCCCATCCGGCCGATAACACTACAAGAAAAACGCATTTTTCCGGCGGAAAAATTCCTCCGGAAATGCACCAAATCTACTGGAAAAGTGACGTTCCTAGCCGAAAAAATCCCCCGGTAAAACGCTCGTAGGTAATTTCCGGTGGATTTTTTCCGCCGGAAATGTGCGTTTTCGGAGGATTTTTTTTCTAAAAAGATAACAAATTTTGCGGATTTTTCAAAATATCCTTCGGCGACATTTTTTGCGGATTTTTTTTAAAAATAAAATTTATAAAAAAAATTAATTTTTTTCAAATTTCATATTTTATTAAATAAGTAATAAAAAATGAAAATGATGTGCAATATGAGAAAAAATTATATAGAAAGAGACGTAATAGGGAGTTAGAATGAATAAGAATGAAAGAGATTATGGAAAAAAATAATATAGGAGAGAATAAGAATGAAGAAGTGAGAAGGAATAAGAATGAAGAAGAGTATGAGTATGAAGAAATAAGAAGTGAGAAAGAAGAAGAAAGGGGAAATATAGAAGAGAGATTTGTAGAGAAATTTAATGAGATCGAAGAGTATGAGAAAGAAGAAATAAGAATGAAGATGTGAGAATGAATGAGAAGGAAGAACAAAAGGGAAATGTAGAAGAGAGATATGTAGAGAAATTTATCGAGATTGAAGAGTATGGGAAAGAAGAAGAAAGATAATATAGAGAAAATGTAGAAGAGAAATGAGAAGGAAATAAAAAGTGAAATGAGAGAATGAGAAGAGTGTAGGAGAAAATTTTATTTATAGGCAATTTCAAACGGTTTTGGCGGATTTACCGGCGGATTTTTAACATTTCCGGCGGATTTGTAGAAATTTTTTATTTTTTTTAAAACAAAATACACTGGAAATTCAAAAAAAACCGCCTTTTGACTTTTCCGGAGAATTTTTTTAGAAAAATAATAATAATTTTTATTTCAAAATCCGCAGGAAATGTGAAAGTTCATTTCCGGCGGATTTGGTTTTTTAAAATTTTTTTATTTTAAAAATCCACCGGAAATGTAATGACGAAAAGCAAATCGGCCCGAAATAAAAATTTTTCCCCCGGAAATTTACCTACAGAAAAAATCCGCTGGAAATGCCAAATTTCCGCCAGAATCGTACCGGCGAAAAAAAATCCACCGGTAGTACGTGAGTTTCTTGTAGTGTAAATTTAGAGATGTCCTACTAAGGACCTGACCCGGTACTTGACCTCGTCTGTCCCATACCACACGGCTTGTGGACTTACAACATATGCAATCTATATGATTCTGTTTTGATTACATCTTAACCCGTATGCCTTACTCATTATGATGATCAGTACCTCGTACTATCTCTTGCACTACGGTTAAATATTCATCCCACTTTATATATTTATGAAATCTTAACTTTATTACTATTATGAAATAAAATCATGCTTCTCAAACTTATAAATAATACATTTCAGCAATTCAGCAAATAACCACAAATAGCACATAAGCATTTTATATTAATCAAAGCAATCAATCACAACAACTCAAACAATGAATCAATCAATCACTAAATCAATCAAATAAAAATATAGAACTTTCTTATGCGTTAACCGGTCCTCGACGGCCGGCCTAAACTTCATTTAACCCTAACTCCGAAGAGTAGCCAAAGGATCCTTAGGAATCGCTGACTTTTTAACTCTAGTAGAGCTTGGATCATTCTACACAGATTTAAATTAAAATTTTACGCTAACTGTTCCAACGAATACGGTATCTTTCCCCCACCTGAACAATAACACAAACTTAATACTTGCTCTGGCAACACCGACACGTACTCAAACAAAGCTACAAACACAAGATGTTGGTTGTTTGGTGGTTGAAGGTTTCAAGAAATGTGAGAAGGTGGTGTTTTGGTTATGGAATGATGAATGAATCAAAGAACTTAGCTTTCTATTTATAGTAGTTCCATAGACCTTGTTTACATCATGCTAAGCCTGAGGTGTGAAACTCACTTTTTAGGTGGCATGATTCAAAGGCTTCAAGGGAGTTAGTAATCTATTAGATATCTAAGTGGCAAAATCTTACACTACTAGAAAAATAGCTTTTAGCGTCGGCCAAAAGCCCGCGCTAACAGGCCAAAAGCGGACGCTAACAGTGAATTAGCGTCGGAGTAGCGTCGGCCACGTGTCGAGGCTAAAATGTTCGAAGGTAATGGTAGCGTCCCGTAAATTTAGCCGACGCTAACTGTAGCGTGGGCCTGACCGATGCTAAAACCGACGCTACTTGCATGGCCGACGCTACTTAGTTATTTAAAAAAAAGTCAACAAATTAAGGTAGCGTCGGCCTCGCCGACGCTAAAGTCAACAACAGAATAGTCAACTTAAAGGGTAGCGTCGGCCAGGCCGACGCTAAAGTCAACATCAGAATAGTCAACTTAATGCGTAGCGTCGGCTAGGCACACGCTAATGCAATTTTTTTTAAAAAAATAATTGAGTAATCAGGGTTGCATTGCAAGTTACAACTCCAATTCTAGTTGTCCATGCCACATGATTGTGGCATATCCAGTAGCGTAGCAGCAGGTAGCATTTATGTTTCAATTCAAAAATGATTCTATCGTCATAATCCAATTCTTCAACATTGGTTCAAATACAAGCAAATGTAACAGCCTGAGAAGTCCTTCATTGAATTCCACCAACCTGCCGATAGGAACTTGGGTGCTACACACTAGCTGCTACACTTTAAATTAAAAACTCATTGGAATGTTTTGTTTTTGCATCCCGTCCGTTGCCTATGCAAAGCCAATATTAAAATACTAATTAGAACATGAAATTGCCGAAAACCTCTATGATGTCACTTACATTAAATGCACATAGTATAGCCCTATTCCTATTATCAGGACATGCTATAAATACATAGAGTATGAGATGCTTATTATCATTGATCACAGTTCCCAACTTGACATCTTACTTTATGCCATCAAAGTTTTCTGCACAGAAGTCATTGCTAGGCAATAGTAAGAGTCAATCTCCAATCATCCTACACCTCACCTTTTCTTTTGAAGCAAGATCCACACCATTTGCAAAAATCAATTTAGCATTGTTGAATTACGCACAAATAGTCCACTGTCCACCTAAGGCTCACAAGGGTAGATGACAAGGATAACTCGGTCTACATTAGCAAAAAGTTCACCAGCTAAATGTTGATTTCATTTAAAATTAACAATTTTCAGCAACTTATATCAATTGTTGTCTTTATATAAATCTCAAGCTCTCAAGCTACATCATTAATACCTAAAATTCTTGTTTGATTTCGGGAGCTACCTAGAGATGTGCTAATTCCATATTATATCTTTCAATACCCTTTCCTTTGAATAAATATTGAAGCAGAGTAGAAAAAAGTCGGCGACACTAACTCGTCCATATCAGTGGAGGAGAACATTTGAAAGGGCTTACATATAGTTTATTAGAGCTTATCTCATGATCTTCATCACATAAACACCTACATTAGTGTTTGGATACACTAGTAAAAATAACTTATGACATGTCTATAAGCTCCATAGACTACCTTATTGAAAAAATGTTCAACTAAATTGTTTACCAAATGCACTCCTAGAACAAAAATCTTCACACCACAGATAATAATTTGGCAGGAAGTAAAACAAACAGAAAAGCAGTAGCACAGTCTAACTCCATTCTACATAAAACATAGAGTATCACTCACAATTCACAAACCATCAGCAACATCAATTTGTACCTTATTATTCCATAGAAGCTTTTGCGCCAATCTCTTTCAACTTAGCAATAATAGACTTTGCCTCTTCCTTAGTCACACCCTTCTTCAAAAGCGTAGGTGCTTCTCCACCAAATCCTTTGCTTTGTGACATTCTGTGAGTTTACAGCATAAGTGATGAACAAAACCATCTTTTGGATTAGATCAGCCAAACAACAAAGGTAAACTACAGAAAAGACTGAAAATGAATGAAGAGGAACCACCATTCTGGTTAATAAGAGAATGGCAAAGCTTACTTTGATATGTCTGTCAACTGGGCTTATATCCCAACATGAAACTTGAGCTTCAGCACTGTTCTCCCTCAAATCTTCTTTGTGCATTGAGTCTTTTTTGGTAAATTTGGCTGCATACCTCAATCAATTTACTGAAAACCAAATCAACAAATTAACAAATAATAACTAATGAAACCTAAATCAAATAATCAATCACCTAATGATGAAAGAGGAGAAAGTCTTGGATGCCATGTAGTTGAGGTGAAAGCTATTTTTTAATTGATGAACAACAAATAAGAAACTAAATTAATGGATTTATATATCAAGAAATCTGAATAAAGAGTAAAGTAAACTAACATCTATTTAGGTTTCTAAACTCACACAATGTAAATTTGACGAATGTATATGAACATATAGTTGTAAATAGTTAGCATAGCAAATTAGCAATCTAAGTTACGAAATTGCTATGTCTAAATTTATAATGCCAAACACAAATCAGCATTTCACCAAATCCAAAGAAAAGAAAGTAAACAAAAGTCAAGAAGCTCACCACTTTGTAATTTGAAAGATATACCAACAATGAGCCAAAGAGAGACTTTCATCGGTAACAAATTAGATTCAAGGTCTGGAAATTGGCCATTGATAAGAATGTCCTGCAAGTGCAAATATAATGTCCTGCAAGTGCAAAATATAGTTCAATCATTGAGCATGTATGTTATACTAACAAAACAGTAATAAGTACCAAAACCAAATAGCTACCTAATTGGCAAACAGAATAGAAAAAGAAAAACTAATTAGTATCAAAACCAAATGGAAGGAGGGTATGCAATAAAGACCCACATCAGTATAAGGATTAGTTACATGAGAAAATTTATTATCTCAAATAGATTTTATAAACATTTATAAGAACAAAAAACTGGCAATATAAAGTAGTAGGGAAAGGTTTTAATTCCAAAATTCTTTCTGGATTTTAGTTTTACTTTTTGGCTTAAGTGTGCTTGATTTTGGAACCTAGAAGTGAAATGTAAGTTATACTACTTGGATTGATTTAGAGTTTTAGTTTTTACTTTTTGGCTTAAGTGTGCTTGATTTTAGTTTTTAGTTAACACTTAAATTTTTTTAGAAATGATCAAATCAGTGAAGCAACTATTTGATATTGAGAATGGAAAATTTGCTCTTAATGAAAATTTAATTACCATAGACACTAACAATTTCCCTTTGTAGAAAAATTTCTTGGGAGACATAGCAATAACAGCCACAAAACTGCAAAACCAAATAAAAATGCAAAATAAGAACACCCCCAAATTTGAGCAGCCAATCAAACATTGTCTCATTGCAAGGCAAAAAAAATAGTAGAATCAAATTTTGGATTGCAAAACTAATATTGCAATAGTAAGCATTATTTCACTTTGCATCTGTAAAGATAAATATGTCTAGAGCTAACCATGAACCATGAAAATATGCATTCATCGAACCTTTTCATCAACTAACTGCATAACCAATATTGTTTCAGAAACAAAACCCAAAAAAATACATGTCCCATAAATGTTCCATAAGTTTAAGAAGAAAAATTGAAATAATATGATGATTTATATCATTATTAAGCACATAACTGTTTTAAGAAAAGAGCAGCAGTAATAGAACCACCTTGCCTACCACCAGTGTTCACCACATCAGCCATTCCTGATTTCATTGATTCCCATTAACTTTCCTCCAGTGCCAGCCTCCATAGTTTCTCCCCACTCACTTCAGAAGCTTCAATAACTTCTAGGTCATTATTGGGTGTAAACACACATTGGAAGACAACAATAGTTTGCAATAATAATAATCAGATGCCTTTTTGTAATTATATTTTTAGCCTCTATCATTCCCACAAAATAATAGAAAAGTTAAGAGCATTCGGTGCTAACTAAAATTCTGGGCCTCTTTCCAAGTTTTCACAAGCAAATATTGATATATGGTCGTAAAAAATAGGTCGAAAGTGGAAACCATACATAATATAACATTTTAGCTTATAAATTACCAGCAATTGAGTGGCCAAGAGCAACTACACAGGCCCTTGTTTATGTTGCCAAGTCAACAATCTGAACAAGAGTTCATCTACCAGTTAGCAATTATCTAAAACTAAACCATATAACAAACAATTTTCAAGCATGTATAAATTGATACCCAAAACCAAAATAAGGAGACAGCAGATGAAAAGTTTGTAAATACAAAACACCACAAAAGTAATATGAAGTAGATTGGGGACTTCATAGCAGATGCAAAAAATCAAAGAAAAAAATTTGTAAGTTTCATCTTGAGATGTGCTTACCTGTTTACGGAAAACCTAACAAACAAAAGAGCAAACGTGAATGCGATGAGAAAAGATCCTGCTTGTTGGGCGGTGAGAAGAGATGAGCAGAGAACCTTATGGTGCTTGTTGGAGCAAACGCAAACTAGCGACACCACTAGGTTAAAAAATGGAGGGATCGAAATCGAAGCGAAAGCTGCGTAGGTTGGGGGAAGATCAAACCTTTGTATATCAGAGCTTGTCATCAGCTGGTAGGCTACCTTCTCTCGTCATGCAGGTCAGGGTCTGATTTTGTTGTGCTTTTTGGTTGGGAAAGGGAAAAAAACTTGGAATATAGAATAAGAGACAATTCACGCGACTGGGAGAAAGAGAAAGAGAGGAATTAAGTTGATTAAGTGAGGGAAAAAGAGAGAGTTAGAGTTCTAGGGTAAATACAATGTAATTTAGAGTCGGTTTGTCCGACGCTAACAAACATGTAGCGTCCGCTTGGTCCGACGCTAAAATTCATCTATGAAAGACAAATAGAACTGTGGTGTAGCGTGGGTTAGGCTGACGCTAATCCGACGCTAGTAGCATCGGTGTCGGGGCCGACGCTAACTTTTGGACGCTAACTTGATGTTTTCTAGTAGTGTTAGTAAACCAGCACACGACACTTGTAAGCATGAGGTGTTAACCTACTTTTTGGTGGCATAAATTTATGAGCTTAAGTGATGCGTAATATTAAGCAAGCACCTAAGTGGAAGACTCTCATGCATGTAGAAGGATGAAGTGTAATCTCTCTTTTAGGTGGCATGCTCTCATGAGTTGTATTTAGGTTATTTTAATAATAAGAATCATATAATATAAATCATAAACTTATTTTAAAGTATAATCCTTAGTAACATCGTCCAAAACCATCCATACTAATGAGATATGTAGTACTTACAGCTTATAGTCCAAAATCTCCACAAGTAACATTCTAGATCATCTCTTCTCAATTTCAAGAGAACTCCTTCTCTCGTGACTTCTTTAGAGGCATAAAAAAAATCTCTAGAGGCATCATACCTACTTAAGTAAAAGCGTATTGTTTAGAGGTAAACTATAAGATAAGCAAAACTCAATATTCAGTTAGGTTCCTAACACTAGTTGTAGTTTATTTCAAACTTAGTGATAACCTAGGATCTATTTCCCTAACAATGCTAGAAGGTATTCCATAAACTCTCACAATACTTCTTACATTAGTATCTGTTGACTTATCTAAACCATGACTCTGATTGTAAAGCTAACTAATCTATAATGTAAATCTGTTCTAACCCCTCTTCGATGCTTCTATGCCATGGGAATGAAAGTTGTACTATTAGCCAATGTTTATACTTTCCCAAATTATATCAAACTTCTTAGGAATTCAACTACAAATCTACTGCAATTCTATCCTATTTCCATTTAGGAATATCTAATAATTATTACAAACCTGCATTGTTCTTATGTTCAATCTTAGTTCTAGATAGACTAGGCACAATAAGACTTAGTTTAACTATGTCCCTCTTCATTCTTAGCTATCAAAACATTCTTTCTTCATGTCCTAATACTTATTTACTCTTATGGACTTCTTCTAAAGTCATCTCCCTATTTCCTTATCATACAGGATACAAATTCTAAGGGGATAGATACTACCAAACTAACAACTTTATTAGCTAGTGGCATTCACATGATTTACTAGATCATTCGACTTACTCAAATTAATGTCATCCTCTTCTTACCTCTCCTTTGTTCATTTCAAAGCTTACTGGTTACTGCCATCTTCCTTAGTTGTAGGCTATCATTGTACACCTATATACTCAGATCAAGATCCTTAAACTATTTCAACAACTCTAACCCATTATTCAAATTGGTAGAAAATGTGCAATAACTAATTGTTCTAGGATATTTATGATCAAGTCGGTTGTTACAAGTATGAAGAAAAGAAAGAATGCCCCCCGTCTTCTCTGGCCTAGAGTTCTATATATAGTCTTCAAGGCTTCTCGGCGGTTCCCTTTTGAGGTCTGTTCTCAGCGGTTACCCCCCACTCCAGTCATGTCAGTTCTCACGTCCTCACCTTCCTGTGACACCTGTCCTTGATAACTCCTTGGCAGTTAACTTCTCGTGTGCGCATGAGCTCGGTTAACCTTGCGTTGGGCCGAGCTTTAATTCTTTGGCCCAGTCCACAGCCCCCCAAGCTCGAGCTGAGTGAGCTCGGCGAAGAGGTTTGAACTTGTATTGACTTGTTTTGACGATTGAAGTGACCGTTGACTTGGGAAAACGTGTCATGCTTGGGAAAATGTTCCAGCTGACTGAGGTGACGTTCCAGTGCAGACGTTTCACCTACCTGACGCTTGATTGAGCGCGTGCGTTGAAGGTAAGCTTCGGCATGGTTTAAAAGGCGTGCGGGGGATGTGAGAACTTCGCTGTTTTCGTCTGCTCTTTTGATTTCTGCTCGCTCTTCTGCCGAGGTTTGTTTGCTGTGAAGTTTCGCCTTCCTTCAGCGTTTCGCTTGCTTGTGTTGAGGTATACTTTTCTATCCTTCTTCTTCCTTTTTCTCTTGTACCTTAGTTAAAATGGTGGAAATTTGGGAAGTTGATGAGAGCGGAAATGAGGTGAGTGAGGTACCTTCAGCGTATCGAGTGATTTTGGATGAATCTCGTCCTCGTTGGGAAAGGATAAAGGAGAAGTGGAGGCGCCTCGAATCATCCATTTCCGAGACCCTCTCAAGTCTCCCTGACTTTAGCTCTTCAGATTCTGGTTTTTCAGATGGTGAGGACGCTGACTTTGCTTCTCCTCTTTTCCCAGGGACCAAGATTCATTTCGAAAACACTGTGGCCCTTTCAGATTTTAGGCGAGAAGAGGTGGGGCTCTTGGCTCTTCCTTCTACTCCTGTGCGTGAAATCAAGGTGCTGATGGCATCAAAACAGAGCATCGAGTCCGTTCCCAACTTTGAAGCGTGGGATTTATTCACCATGTTTACCAAGCCAGAAGATTTAATAGCTTTTCGGCAAAAGAACGCCGTGTCCTCTACTGGAAATGAAGAAGATGTGATTCTGGAGTGCTGTAGGCCCAACGAGCCAGTATGTATGATGCGGGCTAAGGGAGTGGTGGAAGAGAGTACTTATATGTACGCCTGCCTTTTCGAAGACTTGAAGGTGAAAATGCCCTTCACTCGCTTTGAAAACCACGTGCTGCAGCTCCTCAACGTTGCTCCAACGCAGCTTCACCCGAATAGCTGGGGGTTTATACGCGCTTATGAGATAGTATGTGGAGCTTTGGGTATGACTCCGAATGTAGGGGTGTTCTTTCAGTTTTTTCGTACTAAGGGTGAAGGTTTGGGAAAGTGGATATCTTTCCATAGCCATTCTCCTCGCCCCCTTTTTAGTCTATTCACTACTTCATACAAAAATTTTAAGGCGAAGTTCTTCCGAGTTCGAGCTCCTCCTTCCTTTCCCGAGCTCCTCATAAACAAGACAGGAGCGCCGCACTTCCCTTTGTATTGGCAGAGTGAGGTGTTTGGTGTGACTGGAGTCATCTTGGATGACTTAAGTACCGAGCTTCTGGAGGACGCAGCAATGCTGCAAAGGTTGTATACTATGACTTGTAAGGAGGTGATTAGTCTGGAGGGGGATCACAAAGGTCTTCAGGATTTATTGAGTAAGTTTTTCTTCTCGCCTTCTTTTTGATATTTATAACCGCTTCTAATGTTTCCTTTTATTTCGCCGTGCAGTTAGGATGGGTGTGAAGGAGAAGGACATCAAAAATTACATCAAGAAGGCCCAAGAGAGGTTAGCGAAGGAGAAATTGAATGCCCAAAGTCAGGGTGGGACTTCTGCGACGGAGAGCTCGGACAAAGGCTTGGTGAAGATTGCTAAGAATACTGGGCGAACGACTATTGTTGGAATGAGTCTCGGCACTACTCCCATCGCGGCTGTCCCTTTGAAAGCTATCTCTGGAGATTCTTCTGAGGTGTTGAAGGAGGGTAAAGGGGGTGCCGTTGTGAAAGAGACTGAAAAGACTGCTGCTGCGATTCCAACTCCTGCCAAGCGACCTTGTATGCGGGAAGGTTCTCCTTCTAAGAAGAAGTTCAAGAGTTCAGAGGGCGAGATTTCTTGGATGGAGTTTCTGCAGGATTTTGAGGGTCAGGGGGAGATCGCGTCCTTGTGGGACAAGCGTTTCCCTTTGAAGCACTTTGTGAGGGAACATATTACTACTGCAGATGATGGTGATCGCATCCGGAGTTTGGGGGTGGAGCAGGCTTTCTTGGCGATGCAGTCTTATGCGCTGAAATCTGCTGCCCTTGGTCATGTGGTTTGCGACGAGTTCGTCAGACTTAGGGGCCGAGAGCGTCAAGGGCGCAAAGATGTTGAAGCTGCCGAGAAGGCTGTCGCTGCTCATGCCGAGTTAGTGGAGGAAAATGAAGCGTTGAAATCCAAGTTAGCCGAGCAGATAAAGTTGTCTGAGGAAAAAGAAAGGTTCGTGCGTAAGCAGCTCGAGGAGACGGAGGCTCAGTGGGAGGCCAAGATAAAGGAAGTTCGAACTACTCTGAAGGAGCAAGAAGACAAGGTCTCTTCTCATGAGTCTACTATTGCTGGGTTGAGGGCTGAAAATACCGGACTTACGGTGTCTTTGGCTGAGGTGAAATCTCAACTATTGGAGTTGCGTGTTGCCAAGGAGGCCGAGATCGAGGAATTGCACATTGAAAATGCTGTAGCTCTCTTGAAGGGTTTTGAGAAGGCTAAAAGCCAAGCCTTGGCGCTCTACCCCACTTTAGATGTGAGTGGACTTGACCCACTGAAGGAGGTTGTGGACGGCAAATTGGTGCTGCTGCCATCGCCTGAGGAAGAGGATGTTGAGATGAAGGGAGTCGATGAAGTTTTTTGATCTACCTTTCTCTCCTCGGTTTTCCTTGTTATTTTGTTGTATGTTACTTTGTACCATCAGGTTGTGAATGAAGTTTATCTTTTTGCTATTACTTTCAGTTCTGTTCTAATTTCGCGAAACCGTTTGGTTGTATGAACACTTTATGTATTTGTAAAGTTTATAGAGGCTTCGTCGCGTTTTTGAATATGCTAGTAAATAGTAGCTTGATCGAGTTGTTTTATAAGGACTTCCGTGGGTGACCCTCGAGTTTACGAGGACTACGAGGAGCAACTATGGAGTAGAACTTGATCCATCTGTTCATTCCAGTAGTTGCTTTTTTCTTACCTTATTTCGGCAAGAGGGAGTATCTCTTTCTCTTAAGAGTTTTAACCTACATCATCCCAGATTGGTTTAACCTTTATATTTGTTAGGTTTTGGATCTCCAACCGTTGTTGTATGGGATTTTGAACAAATCACTTGTCTTGATCTTTGCCGAAGTGTTTTGAAATGACTTCGGTTAGAAATTTTGCAGAGGTGAGTTGTAAATTGCAGAGGTTAACCGAGCTGTATCGATTTGTTCCCAGCAAAGATTTAGTAGTAAAAAAGTGTAAGAAGTTTTGACACCACTTTTTCAACTGGCAAGTCTCGTTAAAAACTCCCGGTGGGAGAAAAGAGTACTTGCCAGGTTTTTATTCGTTGATGCTATAATGTCTGCGCATCTTTCTGAGTACATACATAATCAACTTTTGTCTAGTGTAAAAAACAGGAAATGAAGACATGGAAGGAAAAAACAGGGGGTGCCTCATTGAAAACTCCCAGTGGGAGAAAAGAGTGCACACTTATTGTTACTGAAATGACTTGAAAGAGCTTAACTGAAGTAGAAGTGGAGATTTGCCGAGTTCCAACTCCTCGGTATGGGGTGTCCTGTTAGCGTTTCTAATTTGTAGGCTCCGGCACTTAACTTCTCCAGGACCTTATATGGACCTTCCCAGTTAGGTGAAAGTTTTCCTTTTGCATCCATTCCCGAAACCTTCCTTAGAACGAGGTCGCCTTGCTTCATCTCACGAGGGAGGACCTTAGAATCATATTTCCGAGCTACGCGCTGCTTTACTGCGTATTCTCGTAGATGAGCAGCTTCTCTGATTTCCTCCAGGAGGTCTAGGTTTGCTACCATGTTGATTGTGTTCGTGTCCTCCCTTGTGTTCTCTCGCCTGAAGCTAGGTTCTCCCAACTCTACAGGTATCATGGCATCTGCACCATATGTAAGCTTAAAAGGAGTTTCACCAGTTGAAGAGTGGGGAGTTGTGTGATATGACCAAAGCACTTGGCATAACTGATCTGCCCAGGCCCCTTTGTGTTCATCAAGCTTCTTTTTCAGACCAGATAGTATGACTTTATTTGCTGACTCAGCTTGGCCATTTGCCTGAGGATGCTCTACCGACATGAACTTGTTCTTGATTCCAAGTCCAGCGCAAAAGTCTGTGACCAGGGAGATGGCAAATTGTGTACCATTATCTGACACTATTTCTGCTGGCATACCGAATCTGCAGATAATATTCTTTCAATAGAATTTCTTGACCCGAGCTGCCGTGATGGTTGCTACAGGCTCCGCTTCTATCCATTTGGAGAAGTATTCGACAGCAACGAGCAAGAATTTTACCTGTCCGGGTCCCACTGGGAATGGGCCCAAGATGTCAGCCCCCCATTTGTAGAAAGGCCAAGGGGTTGTGATTGATTGCAGCGTTGTTGCAGGAGCATGGTGAAGGTCGGCATGCCGTTGGCATTTATCGCATTTCTTCACAAAATTTACACAGTCCTTGTCCAGCTGGGGCCAGTAATAACCTGCTCTTATGACCTTATTTGACAGTGATCGTCCCCCGATGTGGCTGCCGCATATGCCCTCATGGATCTCTTTCATCACGTATTCGGTTTCAGTGGGTGTCAGACAGCGTAGGAGCGGTGCTGCAAAGCCCCTTCTATATAGCTTGCCTGCGAGGATGACATACTTTGCCGCGTTGCGCCGCATCTTTTTGGCCTCGTTTTCCTCGTGAGGCAGGATGTCGTGCTGCAGAAAGGCTAGTAGTCCAGTTGGTTGACAGTTCTACTGAATGGACCTCTTTTGTTTCAATGCTTGGCAGTGGGAGTGTCTCCTGAATCACAGTGTGATTGTTGCCAGGCTTCTTTGTGCTTGCCAACTTGGATAGGATATCAGCTCGGATGTTCTGCTCTCTGGGGACGTATAGCAATTCGAAGGAGGGGAAACTGGCAGAGAGTAGTTTAACTTTCTTGAGGTACTTACCGAGTTGTGGATCCCTTGTTTGAAATTGGCCAGAAAACTGGGAAGTGACGAGTTGGGAGTCGCTGTGTACTTTGAGATGTTGGACTCCGACCTCCTTTGCAAGATTCATTCCTGCGATCAGAGCTTCATATTCTGCTTGATTGTTACTAGCTTTGAAGTCGAATCTTAATGATTGTTCAATGAGGAGGCCCTCAGGACTTTCAAGTGTGATGCCTGCGCCACTTCCCTTTAAGTTTGATGCTCCATCTACCGAGAGGGTCCAGGGAGAAACGCCTGGTTCTAATGATGGTGGTGTCAATTCTACAGCAAAATCTGCTAGGACCTGAGCTTTTATGCCATCTCTTGGGTGAAAGACAACGTCGTATTCAGAAAGTTCGATTGACCAGGCAACCATTCTACCTGCAAGATCTGGCTTACGTAAAACCTGCTTGATAGGATGGTCTGTCTTCACAATTATCTGGTGACTTTGGAAGTAAGGTCGAAGTCGACGTGCCGAAGTGATTAAAGCTAGAGCTAACTTCTCTATCTTCTGATATCGGACCTCGGCCCCTTTGAACACTTTGCTGCAGAAATATATTGGTCTTTGTTGCTTCCCGTCTTCAGATACTAGGACTGAACTCATGGCTCTTTCTGAAATTGCTAAGTAAAGCAACAATGGTGCTCCAACTTTTGGTTTCACCAGGATGGGAGGAGAGGATAAGAACGTTTTAATCGCTTGAAAAGCTTCTTGACATTCAGCTGTCCAGTCGAAACAGCCCTTTTTCTTCAAGGAAGCGAAGAAGTGGAAAGCTTTGTCACCTGCGCAAGATAGGAAGCGTGATAAAGCTGCCAGGCGTCCCGTTAGTTGCTGAACTTCTTTGGGATTTGAGGGGCTTGGCATCTCCAGTATTGCTCTGCACTTGTCAGGATTCGCTTCTATGCCTCTGTTGGTCAACATGAATCCTAGGAATTTTCCAGCTTGTACTCCGAAGGAGCATTTTGCCGGGTTGAGCCGCATTTCATGTTTTCTGAGGGAATTGAAGGTTTCTTCTAAGTCTGTGACATGACTATGATTTTCCTAGGTCTTGACCACCATGTCGTCGACGTACACCTCTAGATTTCTTCCGATTTGGCCTCGGAACACGCTGTCCATTAGACGCTGGTATGTCGCACCTGCGTTTTTGAGGCCAAATGGCATGACAGTGTAGTGATAGTTGCAGGTGTCAGTCATGAATGTTGTTTTATCGGCATCTTCTGGGTCCATTTTAATCTGACTGTAGCCGGAGTATGCGTCCATGAAGCTTAGAACGCGATATCCGGAGGCCCCATCTATCAGTGCATCAATGCTGGGCAGAGGGTAGGGGTCTTTTGGGCAGGCAGCGTTCAGGTCCGTGAAATCCACGCACATACGCCACTTTCCATTAGACTTCTTCACCAGCACCACATTGGAGAGCCAAGTTGGGTATTGAATTTCTGTAATGAAACCGGCTTCAAGTAATTTTTGGGTTTCCTCTGCGACCGCTACTTTGCGCTCAGGTCCGAGCTTCCTCTTTCTTTGTGAGACCGGCTTGGCAGCTGGAACTAATGACAGCTTGTGACAAATGAAGGAGGGGTCAATCCCAGGCATATCTGCTGGGGTCCACGCGAAGAGATCAATATTCTTTCTTAGCAGCTCAACTATTGCTACCTCTTCGTCTACTGGGAGGGCACCTCCAATGTTTGTCGTCTGCTCAGGGTTTGAACCGATCTGAATTTGCTTGAGATCTTCCGTTGGTTTCAATCGGTGATCACTGAAGTCTTCCCTGGGGTCTAAGTCAGCAAAATTAATGTTGTAAGATGTGGCCTGTACCGTCGAGTCTACAGTGTTTTTCTTCTTCGTTTTCAGGCTTTCTAAGTAACATTTTTGTGCTGCCTCCTAGTCTGCTTTAAGGACTCCAACTCGTCCATCGTCAAGGGGATACTTCATTGTGAGATATCGGGTGGACAAGGCGGCACCGAGGATATTGAGCGCTGGCCTTCCCATTATAATGTTATAAGACGATTCAGCATCAATCACCAAGTATCTGACCTTGATTGTTTTGGCATTGTGGCCCACGCCAAATGTGGTGCGGAGGGTAATGTATCCTTTTATCTGCACCTGCTCTCCTGAAAAACCAACTAGTGTACCGTGGTAAGGTTGCAAGTGGTCATTAGATAAGTTCATACCTTTGAAAGCTTCCCAGTAGATGATGTCTGCTGAGGATCCGGGGTCAATCAGTACTCGTCTGACATTGTAGTTGAGGACTTGAACTACTATAACCAGGGGGTCATCTTCGTGTGGGGAGATTCCTGCGAAGTCCTTGGGAGAGAAGGTGAGATCAGGAATGTTGGATGTCGTGGAACTATCAGATGAACTGCTGATGTGCATGACCCGGCGTACATATCTGCGTCGAGCCGAGCTTGTTTCTCCTCCTCCCGCGAATCCTCCGGAAATGGTGTTGAGAGTGTGTTGCACTGGTGGAACTTCCTCTGCATGCTCTGCCAACGTTACCACTTGAGACTGCAACTTGGGCTTCGGTTGCTCCGGTGTTCTGACAAGTGAGTTTCCTGGGTCGTCTTTCACATATTGCTTCAATAAGCCACGTCGGATCAGCTTCTCGATTTCGTTTTTTAGGGCAAAGCAGTTCTCGGTATCATGTCCTCGACCTCGGTGGTATTCACACCAGCTATCACTGTCTCTGCCTAGGACTCTTCTTGCTGGGTTTAATTCAGGGATTAACCTTGTGTGCAGGACCTCTTTTAAAATCGTCGCACGTCTCTGGTTTAGAGGTGTTAAGGCTCCTCTGACAGGGCTGCTTCGCCGAGGAGGTGGGGATCTTCTCCGAGGTGGCGGCGGAGGATCGCGCCGTTGAGAAACACTTCGGTTATAGTCGTCATATCTGCTGCGACGTTCGTATCCTTTATCGGGCTGCCTTTCGCGCTCATCCCGGTGCCGCTTCTCGGCATTACTTTCTTCTCCTTTCATGTAGGCCTCTGCTCGGGCTAAGATCTCTTGCATATTGGTTGCAGGCCTGTTTGCTAGTGACTCGTTGAACTGTCCTCCACGCAAACCGTTTGTGAACGCGTCTGCAAATTGCCTCTGATCAGGGTGTTCTACGTCCACAGTGATGTCACTGAATCTTCCCAGGTATTCACGGAGAGTTTCGGTTGGGCGTTGCCGGGTGTTAAACAGTGTAGCAGTGGAGGTCTTTTTGTGTCTTCTATCTGAAAAATGTCTGAGGAACTTCTTGGTGAAGTCGGCGTAAGAAACCACGGACTGCCGAGGAAGGCTCATGAACCATCGTAGCGCCGCGTCTTTCATGGTACCGGAGAAAAGTTTACACTTGAGTGTTTCATGCGCTCCAATGATGGCCATCTGGGTGTCAAATGCGGTTAGGTGTTCCTGGGGATCTCGGCGTCCATCATATGGTTCCAAGGGTGGCGGCTTGAAGTTCTGGGGAACTAAGTCGTTCATTATGGCATCTGTGAATGGTTGGGGTTTTTCCAGTTGGACTCTATCAAGCGAGTTAGGGTCTCTTTCTTGCTTCATGTCATCAACTTGCTGTTGTAGGGACTGGTTCTGCTTCCGTAATTCATCAAGGACTGCGTTGACGCCAACCATGAATGGGTGTTCAGGTATCGCAGCCTGATTTGGTTGAAGAATTGCTTGTTGTTCTTCAGTAACTGTTTGGGCGGTTGCAGCGTTGGCTGCTTGAGTAACTGGTACTTGAATTGTCTCCGGTGTGGCGGGATTCGGTGTATGTGGTTCGGCTTGCGAAGCTTGAGTTCTGCGAGGGGGGGATAGCGGCGGTTGACGCCGGCGTCCGCGACAGGTAGTTACCATGGCTGGGAAAAATGAAGGTGTGGCCGGGATTAGATTTACCGGGCCCCACGGTGGGCGCCAAATGTTCTAGGATATTTATGATCAAGTCGGTTGTTACAAGTATGAAGAAAAGAAAGAATGCCCCCCGTCTTCTCTGGCCTAGAGTTCTATATATAGTCTTCAAGGCTTCTCGGCGGTTCCCTTTTGAGGCCTGTTCTCAGCGGTTACCCCCCACTCCAGTCATGTCAGTTCTCACGTCCTCACCTTCCTGTGACACCTGTCCTTGATAACTCCTTGGCAGTTAACTTCTCGTGTGCGCATGAGCTCGGTTAACCTTGCGTTGGGCCGAGCTTTAATTCTTTGGCCCAGTCCACTAATAAAGCATCCATAACAACATTTATCTTTTAAAGATGGCAACGTAAACTAAAACCACAACCGCAGAGAATTTTCCCTTCATCTCTCTTGTCTAATGTCCAATTCCTTTTTACCAATAGGTTTTTAAGACTCTTGTAATCTTTAAACAAGTCGAACTTAGAACTATAAACTATGGCAACTATTTCTAAACCATGAGTTGGATTCCTCCATTAATGAATTTTCAACTGTCTAAAACATAGGTCATGGGGTCCTCTTACCTATACCAAAATATAACTTAAATCCTAATGAAATCATCACAATATACTCTAATACCTCCTAAGAGTTCAGGTAATACTAATACGGGTGAAGTAGTCAATCTTCCTTTTGATTCCTGAGATTTCTTTTTCATATTTGTCTATTCACACATAAGGCGTATATTTCTCAGCTAAGTGGGTTATAGACGAGGCTAACTTAAAGAATTCTTTTATAAACCTCATATGGTATCCGGCTAAACTAGGGAAACTTCTAATCTTACTCTTATTCTTAAATTGCGTCTGTCTAACTATGGGGTCAACCTTAGATGAGTTCACAACCATACTTTCGTAAACCACTTGATCTAAAAATAGGGACTTCTTCTAATCAAAGTTCACCTTTAGAAAACTTAGTATCCATCTGCAATTACTTTAAAACTTAGAGTACTTTTCTATGTTGTGTTGTCATGCTCTTTGTAACACCCCAATTTTCGTGTATGGCGTTTCTTTTAATATGCGGTTGTCTTACGTATTTTTGTGATTTACAAATTTAATGATTTTAAGGCTTTATGTACCATTAAATTAATTAAATATGTGAAATGTCACTTATATGAATTTTTATTATTTAATTATTTGATTTATAGAATATTTTTATTTGAAACATCATTATTTCTGTTTATTATTTTATTTTACAAAATATTAGTATTTGAAGTATGTTTTGTTTAGAGAAAATGTCTTGGGAAAAGGAAGTTTTTTTTTGGTCAAGAAAGTTTGATTTCCATTGAAATGGGCAAGGCCCCAACCAAACAATCCAATGGATCGGCCCCAGGCCCAAAGTCGAAACAAGAGGCACCACACACTCACATGGGCTCATCTTTTAGGCAATTAGAACTAGGGATTTTTTTTTTGTACCCCCATCATCTCCCAGCTACCCCCACCGACCCTGCGAAAAGACGCAATTGCCCTTAACAAAATTTAAAAATCCCGAACGTATCCTGATTTCATTTTTTTTTTGGAAATCGGATTTAGGTAAATCCGATTTCCACTAAAAATTTTAAAAAATTTAAATCGGATTTATTTAAGATGGGTAGATCCGCTTTTAAAAATAACAAATCGGATTTACCTTAAGTGGGGGTAAATCCGATTTGTTATTTTTAAAAGCGGATCTACCCCATCATATAAGGTAAATCCGCTTTTAAAAATAACCAAAGCGGATTTACCTTATGTGGGGGTAAATCCGCTTTGTTAACCCAATTAATAAATAAATAAATCAGTTAAAATTTTAAAAACAAATTTCGACCGTCTTTTGGTTCTGTTTAGTGTGTAGTTCGTTAACACGTGACGATATTGTACGTCGGGAGAATAATTTAGGCTAAAAAATCAGTTTTCGGGCAACCTACTCAAATTGTAATGAAACCACATTCTTTAAATCCGAAAAATATCAAGGATTAATACTCCTCAAGAAGTGACTTCTTTCAGGACTAGGGACCTCAAAATCCCAAATTCCATCGTTTACTATTTTTTATTAATTTTTTAAATTTTTCATAATCTCCAAAAAATCTGAAAAAATTTGCATAACTTTATTTTGGTTTTATTAGATTTTTAGTGGTGTTTTCATAATTTTTGGATTAGTTTTGGCTGTTTAACGGATTTTTAGTAGTATTTTATAACCTTTTTTAAAAAATTAAATAAAAAACAATTTTTTTAATAAACAAAATCGGATTTACCTTAGGTGGGATAAATCCGATTTTCTTTTTTTAGGGAAATCGGATTTACCTTAGGTGGGATAAATCCGATTTTCTCTTTTTTTAGGGAAATCGGATTTATGTACCCACTAGGTAAATCCGATTTCCAAAATAACAAAGCGGATTTACCTCCAGCTAAGGTAAATCCGCTTTGTTATTTTTGAAATCGGATTTACCTATTGGGCACCCCCATATGAGGTAAATCCGACTTTAAAAATAACAAAGCGGATTTACCTCAAATGGAGGTAAACCCGAGCGAATTAAAAATTGGGCAGGGGTATTTTCGGGTTTCACTTTTATGTGGGGGTAAATAGGGAGATGATGGGGGTACATAAAAAAAAACCCTTAGAACTAAACAAAACAACGGCTAAAGCCCAAAAAAAAAAGATACGGTCCAATAGATGGACCTGGTAGATGAGAATTAGAGAAGCAATTAATTGCTAAAGTAATTGCTGACACCCACTCCTAAAACGGGTTGAAAGAGAAAACTGAGCAAAATGGATGGCACCCAAATAAAGTAAAAACCCTAGCCACCAAGATTCTCTCCCAGACCGCAAAACACAAGCAAAACACAACACCAGCACAAAAACAATTCTGAATGAACGATGCATGCGACCATATTCCACAGAAACACGTGAAGGATATTCTTTCGTGAAGCTTTCTTCTTCGCAATCACCGGGCTTTCGTGTTCGCATTCACCAGAATGAAGATCAAATGTTGATGCAGTCACCAACAATGGCTTTACGGAGGGAGTCCGGCGGTAAACGAGCAACTTCACGAGCAACCGTATTACCCTCACGACCAACCCAGGTAATCCCACAATTACTCATGGTAGCTCTGATATTGTTAATGTCAGTTACATACCCAGCAATCTCACCATTCTTTTGATTCCCTCTACATGCTTCAACAAGAGCTTGGTTATCTGACTCAAGGACAACCATCTGGAGGTTAAGAGATCTGGCCATAGAAGCAGCTTCTCGTAATCCCTGGGCTTCAGCAGCAAGAGGAGAGATTGCAAAGATGCGCTTATGGAGAGCTGTAAGAAGCCCTCCTCTATCATTACGACAAACTAGTGCAATGTATCCAATTCCTGTTACTTTGTCATATGCTGCATCCACATTAATTGGGGACAGAAGGGCTAGGGTTACATTCATCGGGTTTGTTTGTATCATTGAGATATTCAGGAACCAGGGCATTTATACTAAACACGGCATCCTTAGGATTAGGATGCCTATTCTCAAACACAACCTCATTTCTAGATTTCCAAATTATCCAAAGGGAAAAGATTAATTTGGAAATCGCATCACCATCATCACTAAGTAACCTTTCACACATATTAAGAAACCAGGTGTGAAAATTTGTCAGTCCATTTCTAGAGGGGGGAGGAATGAATTGCAGTCCAAACCATAGGGGGAAAGT
Source organism: Astragalus membranaceus (assembly GCA_039519185.1). Lineage (NCBI taxonomy): Eukaryota > Viridiplantae > Streptophyta > Magnoliopsida > Fabales > Fabaceae > Astragalus > Astragalus membranaceus. The sequence continues at coordinate 23,889,232 of CM076852.1, forward strand.
CCAAGGGCACAACAGAAAGAGATGTTCAATAGATTCAGGTTCTTCTTTACAGATGGGGCATAGGGGGTTAGTTGAAATTCTTTTCTTAAAAAGGGCCTCTTTAGTAGGAATAAAATAGTGAGAAGTTTTCCACATGAAATGTTTCAGTTTAGAGGGGACATTAGAGCTCCAAATAAATTTCCATATAACAGTAGGGAAAGAACTAGAAGACGAAGGTTTAGTTGAGGGAATATTAGTATTAATAAGTGCTTTGTAACTTGATCAATTAAATCACTCACAAAATTGATTTTAGCAGTAGGCTTCAGAATAGCTTTGGCACCAGAGGCAAGCCAATTGTCCTCCTCTATTCTTCTGTTTTGACCCGTAGCTACAGACCATCTGCCTTCTTATTGTTACCAAGTGGCTTCAGTCAGTCTCAAGTGGGGGGGGGGGGGGGTGAATTGAGATTTTAAAAATTAAGTCCCCTTTAACGACTCGATTGATTTTTCGCGCAGGTTTATGGAGCGAATTAACGAGAAACGAAAACTGAAAATAAAGCAGTAAAGGACACAGATTTTTATACTGGTTCGATCACCTCCAAGTGACCTACGTCCGGTCCTCACACCCTTGTGAGATTTTCCACCAAACGCGACAAAGCTTACAGATGCTTTGGAAACCTTTACAGACTCAGGCACTCTTCTCTTAGGATACCCCACCTATGAAGAGCCCTCAAATCTACCACAACAACAGCAACAAGAGATACCCCACCCTTGTTACAATAAACAACCCTAGAGAGATACCCCACTCCCTAGTACAAACAACAACCCTAGAGAGATACCCCACTCTCTAGTACCAAATACAGTGTAAAAACGAATTACAAATTAACAACCAAAATACCTCTTATGAAGGAAGATTACAACAACTTGAAGATCACCAACCCAACCTAACCCTTGAGAGAAATCAGCTCTGACAGATGAAAAATACTTGAAGAACAAAGGTTTGTGTGTTAGGGTTTTGTTTTGCGTTTCAGCGTAAGCGTAAGAATGGGTTGTGTTTTTCTGAGAAACACTTAGTCTCTATTTATAGACTTAGGAAAAATATGATCGTTGAATGAGATCACACTAAGTAGAGAATTGATTTTTTGCTTGAAATGCTTAAAAGTGAAAATCGATTCTTGTCTTAAAATAGGAATAACTCATAAGTGTGTGATCGATTGATTACTTCTAAAGGATAAGTGGTAATCGATTATTGTCTTAAAAATATGACCGTTGATGGCTTTTAAAAGGAAGGAAATTGATTTTATGCTTAGATGCATGAGGAGAAGAATTGATTCTTAGCTTGAAGTAGTGTAGTTTATGAATCGATTCATTGCTTGTTTAAAGTAAGAGGCAAATCAATTTATGGCTTTGAAAATAGGAAGGAAATCGATTTTGCACTTTAACAATAGAGTAGGAAATCGATTTTGCACTTTAAAAATAGAGTAGGAAATCGATTTTGGTCTTATGAGAAATAATAGGAATCGATTCTTGGCTTTTGAAATAGTTTGGGAATCGATTCTTGGCTTTAGTAAATGAGTCATGAATCGATTTCTAACTTTCACAAAATAGTTTTTATGTTACGTGCCTTACCTATGTGCATGCATGTATTTTGAAAATTGTGAAGGCTATGAAACTGGGAGATGAGCTGACCCTCAGAAGCGGCTTACAAAATATCCTAAGACACGACCCAAACCCTAGAGACTACCCTTACTGTAACATCCTGGGCCCTTTTCTTACTTAGTAGGCTACCCAGCGATGCACTCATGATCTTCTCTACCCCCATGTAGATCAAGGTAGTGGGAATGCATTGAGCTTGTACCTAAGCCTCAGGGTACAAGGTTCGATTCCCACGGAAGGCAAAAACTCTACATGGGGGGTAGAGAAGGTCATGAGTGCATCGCTGGGTAGCCTACTAAGTAAGAAAAGGGCCCAGGATCACTACAAGAATTACTTGCATTACTGGCTAGACATTTCTGGCGGAATCAGTCAGCCAGTAAGTTTTCTGGTGGAATTATGCGATTTCTGGCGGATTTAGTCTTCCAGTAAGTTTCTGGCGGATTCCATAACATTTCTGTCGAATTTAAACAGCCAGTATATTTACTGGCGGATTGAGTAGGAATTTCTGGCGGAAATTAATTGAAAAACTAAAATAATTTTATAAATAATTATATCCGCCAGTAATTGCATTTACTGGCGGAAATTTCAGTCAGAAAATACCCTCAAAAGCTGCGCATTGACTGTCAAAAATGGCCAGTAATGCAGTTCCGCCAGTAACACGCATGTTCCGCCAGTAACGCAGTTCAGCCAGTAACAGGAAATTTCCGCCAGTAACGTATCCGTCAGTAAATGCATTTACTGGCGGAAATTTCAGCCAGTAACATACCCTCAAAAGCTGTGCATTGACCATTAAAAATGGCCAGTAATGACATCCGCCAGTAACACGCAAAATTCCGCCAGTAAATGCAAACACGCGTCAGTCCAGTTCCGCCAGTAAATACATATTTCCGCCAGTAATCACTCTCTCCACCTTTTCATCCGTGCCAGCTTTTCATCTCTCTCTCCACCTTTAAACACTCTCATCTCATTTCATTTTTTCATCTCTCATCACCACCAACCTTCATTTCTTCATTTCTTCATTTCTCATCACCTCATTTCTTCATTTCTCATCACCACCAACCTTCATTTCTCATCACCACCAAAACCTCCACAAAACAACAGCAGAGCCACCACCTTCGCACACCCTCCTTTCTCTCTCATCACCGCGGGCCACAATTCCTCTCTCTCTCACCACCGCTAAACCACCATGAACCACCACCACAGAACACTATCACCCTTCTTTTATACACAGCACCCTTCTTTTATTTTTAAACTCAGAACACTATCCACACCCCTCTGGTTTTAACAATACAACCCCTACAACCACACAACCACCCCAAAACCACTGCCACCGGAGGGTCGCCGGAGCACCGTCGTCGCCACCTCTGCCAGGAAGACTTTGGTTCTCACTTTGCTTCAAACAACAAGCTTTTTAAAAAATTAAATAAAAAAAACGAATTAAATATTTAAAACAACAAATTTTAAATACAAAAAAGCTTTTTAAAAATATTTTTTTAAAAAAATATATAATACATTACTGGCGGAATTTCAGCCAGTAATGACTGGCGGATTTACTGGCCGAATTTCCGCCAGTAATTACTGGCTGAAATTCGGCCAGTAAATCCGCCAGTCATTACTGACTGAAATTCCGCCAGTAACAATTACCTGCGGCCGTTTTTCTGGCTGATTACTGGCGGACTAAATCCGCCAGTAATGTGCAATTTCTGGCCGAATTTCAGCATTACTGGGGGATTGAGTTAGCCAGTAATAACTTAAATTCTTGTAGTGGATATTACAAAAAAGGCACATTTTTTTGTAACATCCTGGGCCCTTTTCTTACTTAGTAGGCTACCCAGCGATGCACTCATGATCTTCTCTACTCCCATGTAGAGTTTTTGTCTTCCGTGGGAATCGAACCATGTACCCTGCGGCTCAAGTACATGCTCAATGCATTCCCACTACCAATTGAGCTAGTTGTCTCACCCAATCCATATTTGTTGTCTTTACAGAGAACAAGTTAAGGATAGCAGGCGGCACAATTAGTCGTCAGGCTCGAGGAGAAGTTGGAGATGTAATCTTCCATCTATGTTTTGGATTCTGCTGATGTAGTCTATGTATTCGGTCTTATGACTCGAACTTGTATCATGTTATATTTTTGTAGTTCCGCTGTTTCTTGTAAAGATGTATATCAGAACAAGAATTTTTATACTCTGATTTATACCAAATTGTATATTTAGGTGTTTCTTTGCTAAAGAAATACCGGGGTGTTACATTTTCGTAACATCCTGGGCCCTTTTCTTACTTAGTAGGCTACCCAGCGATGCACTCACGACCTTCTCTACCCCCCTGTGGAGTTTTTGCCTTCCGTGGGAATCGAACCATATACCCTGGGGCTCAAGTACATGCTCAATGCATTCACACTACCAATTGATCTACTAGGAGCTTGTTGGTGCCACTTGTGTTTTAAGAGTATTTCGAATTCGTCTCAAACTCCTCTTCGGTACTGAGGTGAGTTCTATACTCACTAGGATTGAGTTTCATATGTTATATAATCTGAATTGAGTCAATGGATTTATTTGGTGAATTTCTTGGTGATGATTGTTTAGCCAATTTCACTGTTTCTGGATGTTATAGAATAGGTTCAGTAATTCTATAACTGGGAATGAGTTAGATATCCAAAAATTATATAACTTACCATTTTAGAAACTAGATTCAATACTTGTCATTTTGGCTTTAGAATGGTTGCATTTGGACTTGTGTAGCTCAAGATATGAGCATCACAAGTTAGGGTAGAATCCAGAAGACAGTTTGAGAATAGGTTCGGTTTCTGAGTATCTGGGGATGATATAGGTATCCAAAAATTATATGGTCAATTGTTTCATAAACTACACTGAATACTCGTCAATTTGGTCCTGATTTGGTTGAATTTGGAATTGTGTAGCTCAAGATATGAGCATCACAAGTTAGGGTAAAATTCTGTGTAATTTCGCGTCGCGGCCCGTGGCCATCGCGTCGCGACCTCCCTTAAAATTTACAACGCAAAACTTTCTGTCACTTTTCGCGTCGCGACGGTTTGCAGTTTTCACTAAAAAGTCCCTGAACTTGTTTTCGCAATATCTTTTGATCCGGTGGTCCGATTTCAGTGTTCTCAGATGCGTTGGAAAGATAATAAAAAGGCCTAACTGAATATGTAATAAAAGTAGTGCTATTATCTGTTTGGGTGTAATTGAGATTGTGAATGATGTTAGTTGATGTTATGAGATTGTTATGCCTAAGCAAAGTTCATATTATGAGACCGATTATCTTGTTGTGGCTATGCTAAGTGTGATTGGTTGTGTTTGGATTATGTTCAGGTTAAGTGAATGCTCATGTGATTGACCATTGATTTCATGTTATGACTTTGTGATTGATGCATTGTGCTGGATTGATTGGTTTAGTAAGATTTATAAGTTAAGTTAGCGAACCTTAGTAATCCATGAGAGATCACTTAATAATTAGACTTAGTAATTAGATCACCTTAGTAATAAGTTTATGCTAAGTTCAGTTCATTGTTCAGTTAAGTTATTGTTATGTTTAAGTTCATTGTTGAGTTCAGTTCAGGTATATCATCATATATATCTTTAGTCGGGGTGACGACCCTATTTAGTTTAGTGTGCTAGGGGAGAGGCAGTCATGAGCCTTATGAACCTAGGCCCCGTTAGGGACCCAGCCGATTAGTGGGGACGGGTTCACCGGAGGCTTATATGCCAAGTGACCGGTGACACGCTATAACTTTAGTTAGTGTTGTATCTTGTAATCGGCTTGAGGGTTACGAGGTCAACTTTTAGTTAGTTTGCCACATAGTCAACTTTGAGGACTATGATTTATGAGTTAAATAAAATGAATCAAGCATAATTGAACCGAGAGGATTAGTAAGGGGTCGCGATAGAACTCACTGAGACAAGTTGTCTCACCCAATCCATTGTTGTTGTTTTTCAGTTAAGCAGGGAAAGTTGAAGACCGTGAGGCACAGCTATGGAGACGCTTGAGGAGCAGCCGCTATCTTTATTTCTTTATGTCTTGTATTTCAGTTTCCTTTGTATTTCTGTATTTCTATTCAGTATCTTAAGATTACTCGATTGTACGACTTATGTCTTTCAAGTTGTAAATCGCTTCCGCAGACTTTCGGTTTTTGGTACTGAACACTAGTTGAGTGGTGTAAGAACGCTTTATGTATTTTATGTCAGTTATGTAAGCGAACTTGATGGGTTTTTAGCATCGAGTATTAGTATGTGTTCAGTATTTAAAAAGGAAGTCACTCTGATGTATGCCAGTAGTGCGCCTCGGTAGTTTCTACAAAATAGAAATTAACAGGGTGTTACAATTGGTATCAGAGCAGTTCGACCTAGTCGGACTTAGAAATCAAGAGTCTCTTACGTCTTCTAAGTGTGATTCCTCTTAATATGCTATTAAACATTGAGCCTGATCAACTCAATACTTTGTGCATATTTCGCAGAATCATGGCTGGTAGAGGTAGGGGAAGCGTCCCCGTCGATCCACACTTTGAATGGATGCAGAAGGTCATCGAGGCGTAGCAGAAGATGATTACGTTCGAGCAAGGTCTCCGTGGTGATGTGAACCAGGGTCTTAGCTCCTATGCTATGACCAGTCATCCGGCATTCGTGCAACAAGCATATGTTACAGAAGCGGATCTCAACAGGATGTATGAGCAAAGGAAAGCAAGCAGTGGTGTCTGAATTTCCAAGGTCCGTTAAGTGTTCGAAATGCGGAAAGCCTCACAGTGGAGAGTGTCGCCTGGGGTCAACTGTGTGTTACTACTACAAGGAAGAAGGGCATTATGCTAACGAATGCCCGTTGAAGAAGAGGTATAGAGAAGAGCAGGCTGCCCCCGCGCCCGGAAGAGCCTAGTTATTGGACGCTCTGAAAAGCAAGGTTGATGATGATTCGGCGAAGGTATGTCTCGTTTAATTTTGAGGACAAAATTTCTAAAAGTTGGGGTGATTGTAACATCCCCTAATTTCTAGAAATTTCGTCGGTTGATGTTGAGTAACGGTCGCGGTTAGGTAATTAGCTAATAGAATAGCTCGATGCTCATAATTAATTATTTTGGTTATCTTTGATTGTTGAGGCAATTTAACTAAGTGAATTGCCTTTGTGTGGTTAATTGATTCATTGTGGTAGGAAATGAAATAGGTGATTAAATGATTTATCATGCTTGTATGCTGAAATGTTAAGTTAGTTTGACTTCATTAAGTTAGGCATTAGAGCTAGTATAAGTCATAAGGGGAAGGATTAATAGCTGAAGGGTATAATTGTCTTTTACCTTGCCACTTATCTCCCCCCCCCCCAGCTGAGCCAAAATCAGAACCCCATTCATTTTGTAAAGTTCAGAAAACAGAAGCAAGGGAGAGTAGAGTGAGGTGTGAAAGAGAGAGAGGAAGAGAGGGGGAGAACTCCACCAATGTCTAATGCATGTTGCTGATCTTTCTTCCTTTGAAATCAGCGCAACCTCCTCTTCCATTTCCATGGTTTAGTTTCTAGAATCTCAGCCCAAAAACCTTCCCTCCTCATCCCTTAGTTTCGTGACCACTTTGAGAGAAAGGGGATTCCTTGAAGCCTTGTGTCCTGGTTGTTAATGGAGGTCTTAGGGATGTATTTGAAGTCTCTTCTTTCACATTGAAACTTGAGGTAGCTGGGATAAGGTTTTCAGTAGTGAAATTCGAATTGGAGTTTGGCTAGAGAAGTTGGAGTGTTCCTAGGAGCTTGTTGGTGCCACTTGTGTTTTAAGCATATTTCGAATTCGTCTCAAACTCCTCTTCGGTACTGAGGTGTGTTCTATACTCACTAGGATTGAGTTTCATATGGTATATAATCTGAATTGAGTCAATGGATTTATTTGGTGAATTGCTTGGTGTGGATTGTTTAGCCAATTTCACTGTTTCTGGATGTTACAGAATAGGTTCAGTAATTCTATAACTGGGAATGAGTTAGATATCCAAAAATTATATAACTTACCTTTTTAGAATCTAGATTGAATACTTGTCATTTTGGCTTTGGAATGGTTGCATTTGGACTTGTGTAGCTCAAGATATGAGCATCACAAGTTAGGGTAGAATCCTGGAGACAGTTTGAGAATAGGTTCGGTTTCTGAGTATCTGGGGATGATATAGGTATCCAAAAATTATATGGTCAATTGTTTCAGAAACTAGACTGAATACTCGTCAATTTGGTCCTGATTTGGTTGAATTTGGAATTGTGTAGCTCAAGATATGAGCATCACAAGTTAAGGTAAAATCTGTGTAATTTCGCGTCGCGGCCCGGAGCCATCGCGTCGCGACCTCCCTTAAAATTTGCAACGCAAAACTTTCTGTCATTTTTCGCATCGCGACGGTATGTGTTCGCGTCGCGACGGTTTGCAGTTTTCACTAAAAAGTCCCTGAACTTGTTTTCACTATATCTTTTGATCCAGTGGTCCGATTTCAGTGTTCTCAGATGCGTTGGAAAGATAATAAAAAGGCCTAACTGAATATGTAATAAAAGTAGTGCTATTATCTGTTTGGGTGTAATTGAGATTGTGAATGATGTTAGTTGATGTTATGAGATTGTTATGCCTAAGCTAAGTTCATATTATGAGACCGATTATCTTGTTGTGGCTATGCTAAGTGTGATTGGTTGTGTTTGGATTATGTTCAGGTTAAGTGAATGCTCATGTGATTGATCATTGATTTCATGTTATGACTTTGTGATTGATGCATTGTGCTGGATTGATTGGTTTAGTAAGATTTATAAGTTAAGTTAGCGAACCTTAGTAATCCATGAGAGATCACTTAATAATTAGACTTAGTAATTAGATCACCTTAGTAATAAGTTTATGCTAAGTTCAGTTCATTGTTCAGTTAAGTTATTGTTATGTTTAAGTTCATTGTTGAGTTCAGTTCAGGTATATCATCATATATATCTTTAGTCGGGGTGACGACCCTATTTAGTTTAGTGTGCTAGGGGAGAGGCAGTCATGAGCCTTATGAACCTAGGCCCCGTTAGGGACCCAGCCGATTAGTGGGGACGGGTTCACCGGAAGCTTATATGCCAAGTGACCAGTGACACGCTATAACTTTAGTTAGTGTTGTATCTTGTAACCGGCTTGAGGGTTACGAGGTCAACTTTTAGTTAGTTAGCCACATAGTCAACTTTGAGGACTATGATTTATGAGTTAAGTAAAATGAATCAAGCATAATTGAACCGAGAGGATTAGTAAGGGGTCGCGATAGAACTCACTGAGACAAGTTGTCTTACCCAATCCATTGTTGTTGTTTTTCAGTTAAGCAGGGAAAGTTGAAGACCGTGAGGCACGGCTATGGAGACGCTTGAGGAGCAGCCGCTATCTTTATTTCTTTATGTCTTGTATTTCAGTTTCCTTTGTATTTCTCTATTTCTATTCAGTATCTTAAGATTACTCGATTGTACGACTTATGTCTTTCAAGTTGTAAATCGCTTCCGCAGACTTTCGGTTTTTGGTACTGAACACTAGTTGAGTGGTGTAAGAACGCTTTATGTATTTTATGTCAGTTATGTAAGCGAACTTGATGGGTTTTTAGCATCGAGTATTAGTATGTGTTCAGTATTTAAAAAGGAAGTCACTCTGATGTATGCCAGTAGTGCGCCTCGGTAGTTTCTACAAGATAGAAATTAACGGGGTGTTACAATTGGTATCAGAGCAGTTCGACCTAGTCGGACTTAGAAATCAAGAGTCTCTTACGTCTTCTAAGTGTGATTCCTCTTAATATGCTATTAAACATTGAGCCTGATCAACTCAATACTTTGTGCATATTTCGCAGAATCATGGCTGGTAGAGGTAGGGGAAGCGTCCCCGTCGATCCACACTTTGAATGGATGCAGAAGGTCATCGAGGCGTAGCAGAAGATGATTACGTTCGAGCAAGGTCTCCGTGGTGATGTGAACCAGGGTCTTAGCTCTATGCTATGACCAGTCATCCGGCATTCGTGCAACAAGCATATGTTACAGAAGCGGATCTCAACAGGATGTATGAACAAAGGAAAGCAAGCAGTGGTGTCTGAATTTCCAAGGTCCGTTAAGTGTTCGAAATTCGGAAAGCCTCACAGTGGAGAGTGTCGCCTGGGGTCAACTGTGTGTTACTACTACAAGGAAGAAGGGCATTATGCTAACGAATGCCCGTTGAAGAAGAGGTATAGAGAAGAGCAGGCTGCCCCCGCGCCCGGAAGAGCCTAGTTATTGGACGCTCTGAAAAGCAAGGTTGATGATGATTCGGCGAAGGTATGTCTCGTTTAATTTTGAGGACAAAATTTCTAAAAGTTGGGGTGATTGTAACATCCCCTAATTTCTAGAAATTTCGTCGGTTGATGTTGAGTAACGGTCGCGGTTAGGTAATTAGCTAATAGAATAGCTCGATGCTCATAATTAATTATTTTGGTTATCTTTGATTGTTGAGGCAATTTAACTAAGTGAATTGCCTTTGTGTGGTTAATTGATTCATTGTGGTAGGAAATGAAATAGGTGATTAAATGATTTATCATGCTTGTATGCTGAAATGTTAAGTTAGTTTGACTTCATTAAGTTAGGCATTAGAGCTAGTATAAGTCATAAGGGGAAGGATTAATAGCTGAAGGGTATAATTGTCTTTTACCTTGCCACTTATCTCTCCCCCCCCCCCTCAGCTGAGCCAAAATCAGAACCCCATTCATTTTGTAAATTTCAGAAAACAGAAGCAAGGGAGAGTAGAGTGAGGTGTGAAAGAGAGTGAGGAAGAGAGGGGGAGAACTCCACCAATGTCTAATGCATGTTGCTGATCTTGCTTCCTTTGAAATCAGCGCAACCTCCTCTTCCATTTCCATGGTTTAGTTTCTAGAATCTCAGCCCAAAAACCTTCCCTCCTCATCCCTTAGTTTCGTGACCACTTTGAGAGAAAGGGGATTCCTTGAAGCCTTGTGTCCTGGTTGTTAATGGAGGTCTTAGGGATGTATTTGAAGTCTCTTCTTTCACATTGAAACTTGAGGTAGCTGGGATAAGGTTTTCAGTAGTGAAATTCGAATTGGAGTTTGGCTAGAGAAGTTTGAGTGTTCCTAGGAGCTTGTTGGTGCCACTTGTGTTTTAAGCGTATTTCGAATTCGTCTCAAACTCCTCTTCGGTACTGAGGTGTGTTCTATACTCACTAGGATTGAGTTTCATATGGTATATAATCTGAATTGAGTCAATGGATTTATTTGGTGAATTGCTTGGTGTGGATTGTTTAGCCAATTTCACTGTTTCTGGATGTTATAGAATAGGTTCAGTAATTCTATAACTGGGAATGAGTTAGATATCCAAAAATTATATAACTTACCTTTTTAGAATCTAGATTGAATACTTGTCATTTTGGCTTTGGAATGGTTGCATTTGGACTTGTGTAGCTCAAGATATGAGCATCACAAGTTAGGGTAGAATCCTGGAGACAGTTTGAGAATAGGTTCGGTTTCTGAGTATCTGGGGATGATATAGGTATCCAAAAATTATATGGTCAATTGTTTCAGAAACTAGACTGAATACTCGTCAATTTGGTCCTGATTTGGTTGAATTTGGAATTGTGTAGCTCAAGATATGAGCATCACAAGTTAGGGTAAAATCTGTGTAATTTCGCGTCGCGGCCCGGAGCCATCGCGTCGCGACCTCCCTTAAAATTTGCAACGCAAAACTTTCTGTCATTTTTCGCATCGCGACGGTATGTGTTCGCGTCGCGACGGTTTGCAGTTTTCACTAAAAAGTCCCTGAACTTGTTTTCACTATATCTTTTGATCCGGTGGTCCGATTTCAGTGTTCTCAGATGCGTTGGAAAGATAATAAAAAGGCCTAACTGAATATGTAATAAAAGTAGTGCTATTATCTGTTTGGGTGTAATTGAGATTGTGAATGATGTTAGTTGATGTTATGAGATTGTTATGCCTAAGCAAAGTTCATATTATGAGACCGATTATCTTGTTGTGGCTATGCTAAGTGTGATTGGTTGTGTTTGGATTATGTTCAGGTTAAGTGAATGCTCATGTGATTGACCATTGATTTCATGTTATGACTTTGTGATTGATGCATTGTGCTGGATTGATTGGTTTAGTAAGATTTATAAGTTAAGTTAGCGAACCTTAGTAATCCATGAGAGATCACTTAATAATTAGACTTAGTAATTAGATCACCTTAGTAATAAGTTTATGCTAAGTTCAGTTCATTGTTCAGTTAAGTTATTGTTATGTTTAAGTTCATTGTTGAGTTCAGTTCAGGTATATCATCATATATATCTTTAGTCGGGGTGACGACCCTATTTAGTTTAGTGTGCTAGGGGAGAGGCAGTCATGAGCCTTATGAACCTAGGCCCCGTTAGGGACCCAGCCGATTAGTGGGGACGGGTTCACCGGAGGCTTATATGCCAAGTGACCAGTGACACGCTATAACTTTAGTTAGTGTTGTATCTTGTAACCGGCTTAGGGTTACGAGGTCAACTTTTAGTTAGTTAGCCACATAGTCAACTTTGAGGACTATGATTTATGAGTTAAGTAAAATGAATCAAGCATAATTGAACCGAGAGGATTAGTAAGGGGTCGCGATAGAACTCACTGAGACAAGTTGTCTTACCCAATCCATTGTTGTTGTTTTTCAGTTAAGCAGGGAAAGTTGAAGACCGTGAGGCACGGCTATGAAGACGCTTGAGGAGCAGCCGCTATCTTTATTTCTTTATGTCTTGTATTTCAGTTTCCTTTGTATTTCTGTATTTCTATTCAGTATCTTAAGATTACTCGATTGTACGACTTATGTCTTTCAAGTTGTAAATCGCTTCCGCAGACTTTCGGTTTTTGGTACTGAACACTAGTTGAGTGGTGTAAGAACGCTTTATGTATTTTATGTCAGTTATGTAAGCGAACTTGATGAGTTTTTAGCATCGAGTATTAGTATGTGTTCAGTATTTAAAAAGGAAGTCACTCTGATGTATGCCAGTAGTGCGCTTCGGTAATTTCTACAAGATAGAAATTAACGGGGTGTTACACTTACTTCTTGAGTCTTGTTTGTGCCTTGGATTTCCGTTTGGTCATTTTTCGCTTTGAACACATCATCAAAACCTAACCTGCTTGTCATTTTGACTTCGAACACATCATCATCAAAACCTAACCTGCAAAAGCAATATAACCACACTTTGCTGATAAGAGACCTTCCATGAATCATGCTTCTCCACACCCAAGAAGGACTCCTCCCAATGCTAGCATGCCAGAACTCTTTGGTAGGGAATTAGATAGCCTTTAATGTAGCAGCCCAGTAGGAAGTAGGATCTTGAGTAAGTCTCCAAGCCTGTTTAGATAGAAGAGCAGTATTCATTTTTTGAAACTCTTTAAATCCTAGCCCTCCCAGTTCTTTAGGGGAACATAGGTCCTCAAACTTCCTCTAGTGGATTCCCTTATTCCTCCCTGAAGATTGCCACCAAAACTTGGCAACAGCAGAGGTAAGAGAGGAACAAAATGTCTTAGGAAGCTGTAAAATGGCCATGATATAGCTGGGAATGGCTTGAACCACTGATTTGATCAACACCTCCTTGCCTGCAGGGTTTAAAAGGTTTCCTTTCCACCCTTCTAGCTTCCCTGTAACCTTGTCCTTAAGCCAAGCTAGACTTTGAATTTTGGATCCCCCCATTCAGCTGGGATACCAAGATACATGCCAGGATTATCCCAAGAAGGGATATTTGTCAATGCAGCAATGCCTTCTTTAGTGTCAGGATCCACCTTACTACCAAAAATGATACCAGATTTGTTGAGATTAACTTTCTGCCCAGTAGCTTTTGTGAACAAATTCAGTGTCTTGATAATTTGACAAACATCTGCCTGATTGTCTCTAGTGAAGAGTATTGCATCATCTGCAAAAAACAAATGTGAGAGAGAAGGGGCTGTTTCTACTAGGTTAATACTATGAAGCATGTTATTTGTGCAGGCATCAGTGATAAATCTAGATAGAACATCAAAAACTAGAATGAAAAGGTAAGGGGAGAGAGGGTCCCCTTGTGTTAGACCTCTCTTATGGAAGACTTTTCTAGAGAAGAATCCATTTACTTGGTAATTATAAGAAATAGTAGTGAAAAGGTGTAAGACAGAGTTAACCCAAGACTCTGAGAAACCATAGGCTAGCAAGACTCTTCTAAGAAAATCCCAACTTACTCTATCATATGCTTTATACATGTCAAGCTTAATAGCAATGCCCTTCCCCCCTTTCCCCTGTTTTTTCCTTAGGAAATGAAAAGCCTCATGCGCAACTAAGAGGTTGTCTTGAATCAAACGCCCACCCACAAAAGCACTTTGTTTGGGAGAAATAATATTAGATAAAAGAGGTTTTAGTCTCCCAACAAAGGCTTTTGCAATGACCTTGTAAATGAAAGAACAACAACTAATGGGCCTAAGATTAGAAATGGACTCAGGACGGGGAACTTTAGGAATAAGAGCCACATTAGTAAAATTAACCTCTGCACCTAAGACACCAAAGGAGAACTGATAGAGTTGAAAATATCAGATTTGATGGTATCCTAGTTTTTTTGGAAGAAGAGGCCATTAAGGCCATCAATACCTGGAGCCTTATAGGCCCCAAGATCAAAAACAGCAGCCTCTACCTCTTTAAATAGAACAGGGCTAGATAGAGAAGCATCCATACTATCATTAATACAATTAGGGACAGCTTTTAAGCATTGGTCAACACATGAAATTACTTCTAGCCAAGTACCATCCTCCCCCTTGATTCTTAGGAGCTTTTTTCTATCCCTCCTCTAGATAGTAAAGGCATGAAAAAATTTAGTATTTTTATCTCCATAGTTGAGCCATTTAACCCTAGATCTTTGACCCCAGTAGTTTTCTTCTTGCTTCCAGTACTTGTCAATGTCTCTTCTGATTTGGTTGATTTCCTTCCAGTTGATTAAGTTTGGAGGGGATTTGAGAGCCCTTTGTAGAGCAACTTTGAGAGAGTATATTTCCTTAGCAGCATTTTTAAAAGTAAGAGAGTGCCAAGTCTGGAACTTTCTCTTGCAACCTTTGACCTTCTTGGACTAAGAAGTCCATGGATCAGGATTTGAATCCTCTTGCCAGGCAGAAGATATTACACCCCTACATTCAGAATGCTCCTCCCAATAAGATTCATATTTAAATGATTGGCCACTCGTAAGGGGAGGTTTAAGTTTAACAACAATAGGAGAATGATCCGAGTTTATAATAGGGAGGGCAGTACCTAGAGCATGAGGGAAATTGTCTCTCCACCCCCAATTAGAAAGGACTCTATCCATTTTTTTTCTAGTAACAGCGCCATCCCTAGGATTGCTGATCCAAGTGAACCTACAGCCTGGTAATGTAAGATCCATCAACTCTGAGTCACTAAGGAATTCCTTGAACAGTATCATTCTTATGGGTTCCACTGCCCTAATCCCATCTTTGTCTATTGTTGAAGTCATCTCATTAAAATCCCCTAAGCAACACCAAGTCCCCCCATTCCTTGGTTAAAGACTAGCCAGTTTAACCCAAAGCCCCCTTCTAGCAGCAAAGGTAGGGTTCCCATAGACAAATGATATATCAAACGTAAAACCAAATCTTCTTTCTTGTGCAGCAACATGAATAAAATTAGAACAAGATTCAATAATTTGAAGAATGTAGTAATCATTCCAATAAAGACACAAACCACTAGATGTCCCAATGGATTCCACACAATGAGACTGCTGGAATCTGTGTTTCCTTCTAACACGATCAACTCTTTCCTTATGGGTTCTGGTCTCCATAAGGAACAAAATGGCCGGCTTATGACCCCTAATTAGATCATTAAGTTCCCTCTTTGTCGTGGCCGCCGCCAAGCCACGACAATTCCAACTAATGCAGGTCATTTGGACTTTGGGGGCATGGGTAGGCCCGCCTCCTCAGCCATTTCAGTAAAATCAGTGATAATCTGACCATCAATGTGAGCAATGATCCTTTCTTTCTTCTCTTTACCAGGTTGACCCTCATAGTCCTCTGCATAGGTTAAGAATAGTGGTTGTTGCTCCCTTCCACGTTTTAGGTTTAGACCTGTAGCAAGCTCATTACTGAGAGGATCTTAGAGTATCCCTTTGAGGGTATATTGATTCAGTTGTAGTGTTAACAGTGGCTTTAGTAGTTTCTTTGTCATTTTCTGTTGCAACATTGTTGTTTGACCTATGTCTGGATCCACTTCCAGATGGGGTATCCGAGTTGTATGTCTGCTCAAATCTAGATTTTACCTTGTATTTATCACCAACAGGAAAACCTTGAAAAGGTCTAGGTTTAGTCACTGTGAGAAATGCGCCATATTTAGGTTTGGTTTTGTCATACGCAGCCATGACCCTTGGAGTAGTACACTGTCTCTGTTCATGGCCAAACAACCCACAACCATAGCAGAGACCCTGTAAGCGCTCATATTTAAGCTGTATCCATACCTTAGTACCATCAGATTTCTGTCTCCAACATCCTGACCACAATGGCTTCATGGTATTAAGCTCAACCCTAGCTCTCAGGTAATAGGTTGATACAGCCCCTGTTTTCAAAGGATCATCAACCCTACCTACTTTGTTCAGCAAAATAGGGGCATTTGCTGGGTTGACTTCATCTTTAGTCAACCCATGGATCTGAATCAAAAAAGGGACTCTGTCAAAGTTAATATCTGCAAAGGCAATACCCTCACCCCACCTTTGCAAACTGAGCAGTTGGTTCAAAACGAACTAGGGGGCTTTCTCCAGAACTTCCTTAGCATTTGTAGTGCTAGGAAATGTAAATAAGAACTTATTTTTTTCCCATATCAGTAATGTATAGACCTTTGTAGTTTTCCCAAGTCTTGAACTTGATGTTCCTTACAGCTTTCTTGTTTTGTACTTTGCTTGATATGATTTTACCAACGACGGCTCTGAGGGCATATTCTATGCTGCTTTTTGTTGCAGGAACCAAGTCAGCACCGGTTCTCTTTCATCTTCCGGAACATCTACTTGAAGAAGTTCTGTCATTGAATCACTCACTAGAGAAACAGCGAACGAACGCACCCCACTGGCAGAGATCACACCAACTTGAAGGACTCAGGGAGGAGAGCGTCAAGTGACCGATAGAGTGAAGAACTAACACACAAGACCAAACCCTAGCAGAGTAAAAGGGACTGGATAAGGAAGTGAAAAATGGTTGTTTTTACTATGATGGGCTTTTAAAAATGGTTTAAAGTTGAATTTGGACTTTGCTATTCGCATACATCCCCTCCTTTTTGCTACACACCACAACCTACTGGACTTTAGTTCGGCCCATACAACACCTGACCCGACCCAGAAAAGCATTCTTCTTCCGCAGAACAACCCTAAATGTTGATTCTAGACACAAACCTCACCTTGCTATCGTGTGTCTTACGCCATGCCCCTTAAAAAAACCTAGCTTCATGCATTCCCCGTCAAACACACACATCAGCGGTGGTCCTTTCAAGTCACAGCAACCAAATCCATCGGTACATCTTTTTATCTCTCTTCGGCAACTGAGAAATTTCAACTTGCAATTTTCTTCCACATGTGCGTGTCTCTTGTGCCATCTATAGTGCAAGGCTATTATTGCACATGGGTATTTTTTTTCCAAAGGGTAATAGGTTCCATGCCAACTCATACTACAGCCAACAACTCCTTTTTATGGAAAATCAAAACTATTGATTTGTGTTGGAATTATTAACAGCAACAGAGATGAATTGACCAAGATTCACAAGAACACAGAAACACGATTCGACGGAACCCTAATTGAAAGGGACGAATTGCAAAACAAATGTCAAAAAAGATAAGTGCAAGAACACACTGAATTTGTCACCCAGTTCAGCACCAGATGGTACCTACGTCTGAGGGATCAAGCAATTGCTTCAATCCATGTCATTGAATCAAAGAATCAAGTGAATGTACAATACAATTTTCTTCTATCTGTTTTCCCCCTCACTTGCCCTGTACCCTCGGTTCCCAAGTGTATCACTCCACACAAAACCCAATCTGTACAAGTTCTTATTGATTAGCCTTCTAATAGCCTAGCTAATCTGTTATATACTATGTACAAGATAGAGGAAAAGAAGCTAACAGAATCAGTATAATTTTTCTTAATGTAACTAACACTGAAACTGCTTTTAACAAACTTGAAACCGACTTCCAGTAACAACCAACAAAAGAAGACAGACTTGAGACCTTTTAATTGACTTGCCACATCAGCAAAGAGGTTCCACCTTGATCCTATGTGTATGCCACATCAACAATCTCCACCTTGGCATACACAAAATACCTTTGACTCAATTCAGGACTTCAAACAGAGAGCTTGATCCAATATTCATCATTAACCTTTATCAACATTCAACAAGTTCAAGCAGTGCTTGAATTTGGTTAATGGTACTACCTTTGTAATGAAATCTGCAGGATTATTTGCTGTATGCACTTTCTGAATTTGCACAGTGCCTTTGGCAGTGATATCCTTAATCCAATGCAACATTGTGTCTATATGCTTGGTCCTTTCATGGAAGGACTGATTTTTACACAAGTGTATAGCACTTTGATTATCACAATAGACCTTAACATGGTCTTGTGCTATTCCAAGTTCATTAACCAATCATTCAGCCACAATGCTTCTTTTACAGCTTCTGTTACTCATATGTACTCAGCTTCTATGGTGGAAAGAGCCACCACATGCTGCAGTGAGGCTTTCCAGCTCACTGTATTTCCATATAGAGTAAATACATACCCAGTTAAGGATCTTCTCTTATCCCTATCTCTTGCAAAGTCTGAATCCACATACCCCAAAACTCCACCAGAATTGTAGTTATCCTTGATATAGCTCAAACCTACTTTTACACTTCCTTTTAAGTATCTCAGTAGGTGTTTGACAGCCAACCAGTGCTGCAAACCTGGGTTTGACATATACCTACTTACCAAACTCAAAGCATAAGCTAAGTCAGGCCTGGTGCAGACCATGGCATACATCAAGCTGCCTACACCACTAGCATAAGGTATCTTGCTCATTTGACTTTCTTCTTGCTCAGTTTGGGGACAATCTTCTTGTGACAGTTTAATTTGAGTTCCAATAGGAATGTTTGATGATTTTGACTCATTCATATTGAACCTATTTACCACTCTGTTGGAGTAAGCTTCCTGTGTCACTGTAATGCCTTTGTCATCAGGTCTCCTTTTAATCTCCATCCCTAGAATTCTCTCTGCTTGACCCATGTCTTTCATTTCAAACTCTTCCTTTAACAGCTTCTTGAGTTTAGTGATCTCATTCATGTCTTTATATGCTATGAGCATGTCATCCACATATAAGAGCAAATAGATGTAGTTGTGGCCATCTATTTGCTTGTAGTATACACAACTGTCACTAATACATCTCTTGAATTTGATGTTCAACATGTGATTGTCAAACCTTTTGTACCATTGTCTAGGGGATTGCTTTAATCCATATAAAGATCTCTGCAGCAAACATACCAAGTTCTCACTTCCTTTTTCAACAAACCCTTTTGGTTGAGCCATATATATTTTTTCTTCAAGTACACCATGAAGGAATGCTGTTTTGACATCCATTTGTTCAAGATGGAGATCAAAAGACAACTCTGATTGAGTTGTGCTTAACCACAGGTGAGAATATTTCGTTGTAATCAATCCCTTCCCTTTGTGTGTAGCCTTTTGCAACTAGTCGTGCCTTGTATCTAGGAGGATGCTTATCAGAGTTTCCTTCCTTTCTTTTGTAGATCAATTTACATCCAACCAATTTGGCCCCAGCAGGTTTCTTGACAAGTTTCCATATTTGATTCTTTTGAAGAGCAGACATTTCTTCCAACATGGCATTCTGCCATTCTGTTTGATGTTTGCTGTTGATTGCTTCTTGATAGCTGGTTGGCTCTTCATTTATGAGGTCTTCAGCAGTATTTAGAAAATATGCTGTAGCTGCCTCATAGCCAAACCTATCAGGTGGTCTTGTTATTCTTCTGACTCTGTCTCTGCAGAGTAGATAGTCATCATCAGCCTCCTCTGTTTCTTCAGTAGGATCACTGTCACTGGATTCTTCTAACTCTGTCTCTGCATTATCTTGATTTATGGTCTCAGTTTGTTCTGCTTGCTTGTTCACAGCCTCCACCTCAACTTGGAATTCATTGTTCTGTTCATTCTTGTCTAGTGTTTCACAACACTCTTTATCTTTTATTAACTCAGATTCCTTGTAGATAACGTCCCTACTGATGATACACTTTCTGTCCTCTTTTACCCAGATTTTGTATCCTTTTACACCATCTGGATATCCCATGAACAACCCTCTCCTTGATCTTGGTTCCAATTTTCCCTCGTTCACATGAAAATAGGCAGGACAACCAAATTTTTTTAAGTTTTTGAGATCTGGTGCTGTTCCAGTCCATACTTCTTGAGGGGTTTTAAAATTCAATGCAGTTGATGGGGTTCTATTGACAAGATAGCAAGCTGTATGAACTGCTTCTCCCCAAAAAAAAATTGGGAGCTTAGCACATGATAACATACATCTTACTTTCTCCAATAAAGTCCTATTCAGCCTTTCAGCTAAGCCATTTTGTTGAGGAGTTCCTCTAACATTGAAATTTCTATAAACTCCATGTCTTTTACAAAAATTGTTGAACTCCTCATTACAAAATTCTAAGCCATTATCAGTCCTTAAGGCTTTAACTTTTAACCCATATTGATTTTCTACTTTATTTTTCCATTCTACAAATGTTCTAAAAGCTTCATCTTTTGTTTTTAGTAAGTATATCCATACTTTCCTACTAAAATCATCAGTGAAAGTGATAAAGTACCTTTTTCCTCCATGTGTAGGTGTTTGAGATGGTCCCCATAGGTCTGAGTGAATGTATCCTAGCTTTTCAGTAGTTTTGTGTATACCAGCAGCAAACTTGACTCTAGTTTGTTTGCCAAAAATGCAGTGTTCACAGAATTCTAACTTTGAAATTTTATCTCCACACAACAGGCTTTGTTTATCTAGCTCCTTCAGTCCTTTCTCACTCATATGGCCAAGTCTTTGGTGCCATACGAGTGTTTGGTTGTCATTGGAGCTAACTACTTGAGCTTCACTAACCATAGTGCTTCCCATAAGCACATACAAGTTGTTTTTTCCTCACCTCTGAAACTGTATCCAACAGCCTATAATGTTCCCAGGGATATTTGAGCTCTCTCGAGGTCAGGAACATGTCTTACATTAGTTAACATCTTCACTGTTCCATCAGCCAAAACTAGTCTTACTGTGCCAATCCCAATGACCTTGCAAGCCTCGTTGTTTCCCATTATTACTTGACCTCCATTGTAGAGTTTATACTGAATAAACCATTCCCTTCTTGGACACATGTGATATGAACAGCCTGAATCTAACACCCAATCATCATCCCCTGCAGTGGTGGCAGTAGTATTTGACTCACTTCTCTCTTCAACAGCAGCTACCAGAGCATTATCTCTGTCACCATCAATAGTTGTTGTAGCCTTAGAACCTGATTCAATCCTTTCCTCACCAGCAGTACTTACCACATTACCACTGTCATCATTAACAGACCCAGATCTTCCATTTTCCATGTTGCTGGTAGTCATTGCCTCATCACAGTATTCATCCTCAGCAACATACAGTAGCTCACAGCTATCATAGCCATCTGAGGCTACTGATGCTGTGCTTGCTTCTTCCTTGTGTTGATTTTTCTTCTTGCTATTTTTCTCAAAGCAACTCCTCTTGTAGTGACCTTCTTTGTCACAAATATAGCACTTGTTGTGCTTAGGTTTCGATTTGGACCTGGACTTGCTCCTTCCTTTACCATTTTCTTTCTTTTCAGATCTGCCGCAAACCATCAAACTGTTCCATTGATCTGTTTCTCTTTGATTTCCTTTCTTCGACAATTCTTTAGACAACAATACACTTTGCACTTCTTCTAAACTCAGAGAATCTCTTCCATAGATGAGTGTGTCAGACAACAATAAACTTGTTGTTGTTGTTGTTGTTGTTGTTGTTGTTGTTGTTGTTGTTGTTGTTGTTGGAGGGAACTATCGGGCAAGGTATCCCGTAGATCACTATTTTGGTACTTTAGAAGTCAAGCAAATACACGCCTGACTTCTAAAGTATTAAAATAGAAAAAAATAATTTCACCCTTAATTACAAGTTTGCCATCGCGTCACTTATATAGTCAGGCGAATACACGCCTGACTTCTAAAGTCTAATTTTTTCCCTATTTGTTCACTTTAGAAGTCAGGCGTGTATCCGCTTGACTTTAAAACTCGCGAGTTTTGCCACTTATTTACAAGTTTGCCACCGTGTCTACCTATGTAGTCAGGCATCTGGGCGCTTGACTTTAAATGTCTAATTCTAATGTCATTTTTGCACTAGTGTTCCAAGCTAGCTTCATAAGACAAGCCTTATTCATGTCAACCAAAGAACGGACCGCTAAACCGCTGTGGGCTTTTGGAAGCGTCAAAGTATCCCAAGAAACGTGATGAAGTTTACGGGCCTCATCAGTCTCACCCCAAATAAATTTCCTCTGCAGCTTCTCACTGCAATTCTAATTATGCACTTTGTTGATGTTAGAACAACATTCTTTTTTTTGACAATGAACAACATTCTATAAAAATAAATAAGTGAGGAAAAAATTATGAATTTGAAAGAATGAGATATTGTTGGCAACATTGTAGCATCCAATTACTTGACTTTCTCAGACACTGAGCTGAGTCAAACTCCATCCAAGATCTCAATGCTCTCTTTGTTGCTTAGTTCAGAGGCACATCGTGTTGCTCTGTTCAAGATCTTGAATGAAGCCCACGTCTCCCATGACATTACAGTAAACCAGCTTGACGGTATTGTTGGCAACATTGTAGCATCCAATTACTTGACTTTCTCAGACACTGAGCTTCCTCCGGCGGGAAAGGATCATAATCAAGCTCTTCACATCTCAGTCAAGTGTGGGGACTATATACTTGCCAGGGTGTTCATTGATAATGGCTCATCCTTGAATGTGCTGCCTAAGTCTACAATGAATAAGCTGAATGTAGACTGCTCATATCTGAAGCCGAGCTCTACCTTGGTCAGAGCATTTGATGGGTCAGTGAAGGAAGTTTTTGGAGAAGTAGAAGTGCCGCTGTAGGTAGGCCCCGAAGTGTTTTATGTCATCTTCCAAGTGATGGACATCAGTTCCTCCTACAGCTGCCTGCTAGGACGTCCTTGGATACATGCTGCTGGGGCAGTGCCATCCTCGCTTCATCAGAAACTCAAGTTTGTGGCTGAGGGAAAGCTGATAGTGATCTACGGAGAGGAAGAAACATTGAGTTTTTCTATTTCTATCGTTGTTGTTGTTGAATCTGACAATGAGTTTTTTGTATTCATGTGTCTGTATGAAATGATCTAATTTGTTGTTGCCGTAGAACTTGATGGGTCTGTTTGGTGTGCTAACTGCTTAGTTATTGTATTTGTTGATTGCGCATGCTGCATAAATATTGCCATTTTGCATGACTGCCTGTTACTTGTTGGGTGTGTGTGTCGGGGACACTCGCTGAGATTTTTATCTCATTCTTTCAAATTCAGTTTTTTTGACAGTGAACTGGCAGGAAGCTTCGAAGATCAATTATTTATAATTTCATTAGAGTAGCCGAGGTGTAATTTGTAAATAAAGTTATTATGATTTTCAGTTAATTTGTATAGAGATGATTTGTATTATTGTAGTTATAACAAAGTAGAAATTGATTCATATTATTAGTCCAGTGTTTTTTATGTTTAAAAGTCGATGTTATTTATTTAAAAGGGATTATGTTTTTAAGAAATGATACATGTACGTGATTTTTGATCGAAAACAAAAAGAATGATATTTCTTTTAATATGAGGAAATATATATTGTAGGAAAATTGGTCAAACCCAAAAGGTCAATAACTAACAACTCATAGGATCCATACTTAGATCTAAAGGCAGACTCCTAAGTCTCCCGTCTTGGCTTTCATTTGATAACACTCTAACTTTAAGTCAATCTTAAAGAAAACAATTACTTTCTTCAAACAATCTATCAGATCATCTATCTTAGGTAAACGATATGTAGTCTTAATGATCCCTATGTTCAATTTCCTATAATCCATTCATATCCTAGATAAACCAAACACGAGCTCTTCATGGTTTTACACTAATTGGAATTCATTCTATTAAGACCATGCCTGTAAGATTCTATGGTGTTCTGTAGCGTATCTCTTGACCTGCGTCCGATCCTAGGTGCTTAATCCGATCCGAGATAGCTGGTAGTAAGTCTTGGTCAAACGAGCTCCGTATCCGATCCGAGATAGGTGGTACCTGCAATGACACTCCGACACTCAGGTCAGCAAGTCATTCGGTTGCAGACAAGAATATTGGAAAGAGTGTGTGTACCTTTAATGCTTGCATTGAATGCTTATTTATAGGTTTTTGAAATCAGTAAGAATCGTTAGATCTAGGGCTTTGATCTCAACCATTGATTAATGGATCTGCCTTTGGCATTGGGCCTTTGTAAACAGAATGGTTGTGGCCCAATCCATAACAGTTGCCCCCCAAATCGGGTCGCCTTAGGGAGAGCTTGACTTGAAATCTTATCCGGGTTTGAAGTATCTTCTGATGCCAGCCTTGTACTCATGTGAGTGTTTTCCCCAAGCCTCGGAGTGCCTGAGATTTAGGCCTTGTATAGGTTCGGAAAAACGAGCTTACAATGCTCTGCGCGAGCTTGACTTTGAAGGGTTCTGGTGAATACGGCGATCTTCCGGGGCCAGGCTTATACTCGCATGAGTGTTTGCCCCCAGCGCCGGAACGTTCATTGGGTGAGCACCGAGTGACTCGATGTGTCGTTTCAATGATGACGCTTCGATTCCATCGTCTGACGCCGTGCCATTGATTGGGCGCGTTGTTCGATGGCGGCTGGTGTAATGACAGTGCCTCGTTTCACGCACGTGTATTATGTGCTACTGATTTAACGCGTCTGCTAGGCCCAAACCCAATTCGTAGCTTTTGGTCCACTATATATATATATATGTGTGTGTGTGTGTGTGTGTGTGTGTGTGTGTGTGTGTGTGTGTGTGTGTGTGTGTGTGCAAACCTCATTCATTTGCACTGGTTTTTCGCAAATTGCCCTGAGCACCGATCCTAACATCGTCACTCCGTGCTTTGATTCATGAGTTTCCGATCCAACATACCGTGGCGAGAGTCTCTGCATTTCAGTTTAGCGAGATCCTTGAGGCACGAGAACAAGTTCAACTTCGTCAAGCTTCCGACGTCTGAGGTTAGTGCCTTTTTATTTGTTTTACTTTTGCCTTTTACTTTTGCTGGGACTTCCCCTAGCCTATTTTTATTTTCACAGGGTGGGAGTCGTTAGGTCGGGTTCTGACTTGGTTGTGGACCCACCGTAGCACTTAAACTTGACTTGGCATGCCCCCATTCCTGTAGGTCCGATTTGGCTAGGACAAAACAAACCACAGGGTTGTCAACGCAGATCGTCCAAATATCACCCAACTGATGGCTTCCGATCCCAGTAACCCGGAGGGTGTCCGTGTTGGTAACACCGGATCGGTAGGACCCGAAGTTCAAGAGGGTCTAAACTCCACTCCCAACAGCTTCCAAGCGGAAGATCGGTCTCCCGAGGTTTCGAGCAATGAGCTGATGGAGGAAGGTCAAGCAAGCGGGTACTGATCTGAGAATTTGGTGATCATCGAGTCGGATATGTCCGATGCTGAGCGGGACACAGAGGAGCAGGGGAGCGCAAATTCTAGTTGGAGTTCCAAGGATAATGAGACTGAAGTCGAGTTCGACGTAGAGGGCTTTGCTGAAAGACGAAACAACGAAGGTGATTCTGATGAGTACTCCAGACGAAACAACGAAGGGCGATCCGATCTGTTTATAAAGCTGGAGATGACATGAGCCACATTGTCAACCGTATTTCATGGAGAAGAGAACAAATATGGAATGTGGACGGCATGGGAGAAGATCAACATGCCGCCGTTTGGGCGAGCGCTCTTAAGTTCGTCATGTACGAGGTGACGATCTCCATCATGAACATCCGCCCCCCATTTACAGCATTTCAGCAGGAGGTATTGGGTACCTTGAACCTAGCCCCCGCATAGATTCACCCCAACTCATGGGCATTCATCCGGGCTTTTGAGTTGATGTGCCTTCATTTGGAGAGGCCCGTGTCTGCCAATTTATTCTTTTATCTTTTTGAGATAAATAGGAGGCACGAGGAGGATTCCAAAGAGCGATGGGAACATGTAAGCCTCCGAGCTAGAAGGAACACCAAAGTCTTCATGTCGTATACCGATTCTCTGAAAGGAAGTTGGAAAGACAAATTCATCTTTGTCGAGCCAGTGAATGACGAAGCTATACAGTATGTTGGCAAATATAGCGAGGATGGACGGTCTCTAGATTCCACTAAATTTCCAATTTGATGGACCCTTTCAAGGTCAGCATGGGTAGATTAAGTGACGTGGACAAGGAATCCCTGGCGATCCTAATCAACTTCGCCGATCTGATCCCTTACAATGATCCCAAGAAGTTCGGTATTGATACTACAAGCTTGGTCGAGGCTGGTACCAAGTCAAAGGTGTTAGAAGCGCTTGGTAGGATCGGACGCTGATAAAGTGTGTTTATCTTTAATTTTATCTTTAAGAGCGGTTTCCCTAATCTTCCTCAAATTTGTTTTTTTGCAGATAATATGACTACTGACAAGTTTGCCTTCCTGAGGTCTTTGGCTGAAAAGAGGGCCGGCGTGCACCAAAGCAGTTCCGACGCTCCACCAACGCCTCAGGGAACCCATCGACGGGAAGAGCCTGAACTCGATGTTCCTCTTACCACTGTCACTGCTGTGGATGTTGAAGATGCAGGTTGTCTATATTCAACCTCAGAGGCATCAACAAAATTTGACGCAGGTGGATCGTCCCCCAAGTCACGCTTCCCCTTCTCAACCCCCGGGAAAAAGGGTGCGATCTGATAGGGGCGATTCCCCACGGCGTCAAAGAAGGGTCGCCATGTAAAGACGCTTCGAAGAAGCGCAGGTCTTCAAGCATCTCGATAGATGGCGAGTTTTTGAAAAAGAACTTTGAGGAGTACCGTGCCGACCCTGTGGAAGCCGCGGCGAATGTTTTTAGGCATCTGGCCGATATTTCGAAGGTGCAGAAGGAGGAAGTTGAAGGTCGGGTTAAAGGTAACATGGGAAACCAAAGTATCCTTCTTTTGTTGCTTTTGTTGGCTATGCTCTTAACTTTCTTTTATTTCAGGTGCCCTGAAAGAGAGAGATGAGGAACGAGCTTTGAGTGAGGCAGCCCGGAAAAAGCATGAGTCGATCTCTGCCACTTTGGCCAAGGCTCAAAAAGACCTTTCCGATCACCGAAAGGAGAGAGGAGAGCTTGTGAATGAGAGAGACTCTGCTTGCGGCAAGGTTAAAGAGCTTGAACTTCAAGTTGCCGGGTTTGAGACCAAGGAGAAGGAGGTCGCGGAGTTGGTAGCATCCCTTAGGAGTCGGAATTTCGAGCTCGAGGGAGAGCTGAAGAAAGCCAGGGAGGAGAGGACCAATCTCAACTCGGATCCCCAAGGTCGTGTTGTTGAGCTTGAAGAGGAGCTGAGACAGTCTAAGGAAAAAGTGCGAAAAGCCAAACTTGATGCTGTCGATGTGGCGATAATGGCTCTCGAGATGGCTGGGGAGGGTTTTGACAAAGCTCTTGCTCAAGTCACCGTGATCCACCCTTCATTTCCTCTTGACAAAGGGGTACTGAACGTGGAGGGAGATCGGATCGTTAAGACTTACTCTGTCACCAAAGAGCGTGTCATCGTCTATCCCCGCCCTTCCGACGTTTAGTCTATGCCTCCGAGATTGTTCCCTTTTGGTAAATATTTTTGGGCTCGTCTGTGAGCCGGCCTCATCTTTTTGTAGTTAATCACAATCCCAAACTTGAGGGCCCGGCCGTAACCGGGATTATTTGTAATATTTTGTACTTTAAGGACCCGGCCGTATCTGGGATAGTTTACAATATTTCCGTTTTAGATTACCTCGGTTATGCTTTATTTCTTGTGCGTTAGTATTTAGCCTTTGCGTTTATTTTGCTTAAGTAATGTATGTCGCCTTCAGGGCAGTTTACCGGGACTAGGCCCAGATCGAACTCGCCCTTTAGGGTAATGGCAGCCTCGGCCATTGATCTTGGCGATTTTGAATCCCAAAGATCTTTGAAGCCCTTTGAACAGTTTACCGGGACTCGGCCCAAATTTAACTCGTTCAAGAGGGGTTGCGAACACCTCGATCGCAAATAGTTCCGAGCTTGGTGTGTCGGGTTCCGATTTAATATGGGACGTTGGCGTGATCGTTTGACCGATCCCCGGGATTCCCTTCAACATCGGAACTCCGAATTTCTAGTATTGAAGAATAACAAAGATGTATTAGATGAAAATATGTTTACAACATCGGAATACAATGTGCCGTTTAGGCTTTGAAGTAAAAATTAGATGTAATATTTCTTCAGCTTGGTAGCATTCCAAGTTCTTGGGATCGTTTTTCCTTCCAAGGTTTCCAACTCGAAGGCACCGTTACCGGTCTTAGATAGGATCCGATAAGGCCTTCCCAGTTTGGGGCGAGTTTCCCTTGTCCGGCGTTCTTTAAACCAATGTCGGCTCTTCGCAGTTATACCGGGATGCTATCTTCTGTTTTACCACCGCTTCCATGAAGGAGGCTCTACCTCAGACCTCGTCGACGAGGTCGAGGTTCTCCCTTAAAGCCTGGTTGTTTTCTTCTAGGGATTTCGGATTGAGCGTTCTCCAACTCAGCTCTCCGAAAGGAGTTTCCCCCGTCGAGATCTCAAGGGTGGTCCTGTAGGCCCACAAGACATAGGGTAATTCTTCAACCCAGTTTCCTTTGGCCTCGTCAAACCATTTTTTCAATCCATTGAGGATTACCTTGTTAGTACCCTCGGCCTGCCCATTAGTTTGGGGGTGCTCTACCGAGGTGAAACGCTACTTAATCAGAAGATCGGCCATAAGTTTTCTGAAACCTTTGTCAGCGAACTGTGTTCCATTATCTGTGATCACTACCTCGTGGGTCCCGAACCTGACCATGATGTTTTTCTTGAAAAATTTGATGCAATTTCTGGCATTGATAATGGCTAATGGCTCGGCTTCGATCCATTTTGTAAAGTAATCTACAGCTACTATCAGGTATTTGACCTGGCCAGGGGCAGTTGGGAAGGGCCCCAAAAGATCGATCCCCCACCTTGCAAAAGGCCATGACGAGGTGAGGCTCGTAAGCTCGGTAGGAGGCGCCACATGGACATTGGCATGGATCTGGTATTTTCGGCACTTTTTTACGTAGTGTTTAGCATCGATTTCCATTGATGGCCAAAAATAACCTACCCTTAATGCTTTTCGGGCTAGTGACCGACCTCCGAGGTGCTGTCCACAAATTCCTTCGTGGATTTCGGCCAGGACATAATCCGCTTATTCTCCTTCAATACATTTCAGCAATGGTGCGGAGAGGTTTCTTCTATAGAGACTGTCGTTAATCACGGAGAAGGATGAGACCTTCCTCCTGATCAACTTGGCTTCTCGAGAGTCCGGAGGCTCGTCCCTCGACTCAATATACTTTGGTGCAATCCACCATTTGCTTTCCTCAACTACATAGACAAAATAGGCGAGCTCTAGGTCAAGGAGGACACTGGGCTGACTCAGCATTTCCTGGATTATAGAACGGTGATTTCCAGGTACTTTGGTGCTGGCGAGCTTGGGTAGAACATCTGCTCTCGTGTTTTCTGTTCTGGGAACGAGCTTGACTTCTACGAACACGAACTGAGCGAGCAATTCCCGCACCCGGGTTAAATATTTCTGCAAGTTCGGATCCTTGGATTCGTATTTCTTTCCGATATGGGAGACCACTGGCAAGGAATTCGTGTTCAAGGTGACCCGAGTAACTCGGATAGGATGATTTTTCCGTACCACGACCTAATGAGCGACTAAGTAAGGTCGAAGGCGACGTGCCGCAATGAGCAGAGCAAAAGCAATTTTCTCAATATACCGGGCTTTGACCGGCCTTGGTTTCTCGAACAAGAACGGCGCCTAGCGCCTCCTCTGAGATTGCCAAATACAGGTATAAGGTTTCTCCATGGTTGGGACGAGTTAGGATGGGAGGCTCGAACAGAACCTTCTTGAGCTGGGAGAGGGCCTCGTCCTGCTCCGGGGTCCATTCAAACTTCGCTTCCTTCTTAAGTAACTTAAACAAAGGGAACAAGTTGAAAGCAGCATCTAAAGCTCCTTCTTGGTAGTTGGGGTGCGCATCTTGGTCATAGCCCAACACTTATCTGGGTTGGCTTCGATGCCTCTCTCTGTAAGGTAGAAACCAAGGAAGTTTCCAGCCCGGACTCTGAAAGTGCATTTCTCCGGGTTTAACCCCATCTTCTTCATCCGAACTTTTGCGAAAATCTCTCCAAGATCGGCCACGTGGAGGTTCTCACCTTCACTTTTTGCGATCATATCATCGAGATAGACTTCTACATTACGTCCGATCTGTTTTCGAAAAACTTTATTCATCATTTTTTGATAGGTAGCTCCCGCATTTTTCAAATCGAACGGCATAACACGGTAACAAAAGTTGTCGCGGTCAGTCATAAAGGCGGTTTTCTCTTGGTCGGGAGGGAACATCGTAATCTGATTGTAGCCGGAGTAGGCATCCATAAAAGATAGTAAATGAAAACCTGAAGCATTATCGACGAGGCGATCAATGCTAGGAAAAGGAAATGCGTCCTTTGGACATGCCTTATTTAGATCGGTGTAATCAATGCACATACGCCATTTTCCATTAGATTTCTTGACAAGTAAAGGGTTGGAGAGCCAAGTTGTGTACTTGACTTCCACTACAAAATTAGCATTAATTAAATCATCAACAGCTTTAGCTGCTGCAGCCGCTTTCTCCTTGCTTTGACCCCTTTTGCGCTGGGCGACCCACTTAGCACCAGGGTTGACAGCTAACTAGTGACCTGCGACTTCTGGGCAAATCCCGGGCATGTCTTCTGCCGACCATGCAAAGAGGTCGGCTTGAGCCTCTACCTCTTCAGAATGATCGGAACCAATCCTAACAGTTCTGGCTGAATCAGAATGAGCTATCTGGGTCGTACCTCTCGTCAAGGTCTGTCACAATGACATCAGCGGCCTTGCCTTTTTTTCTCTTCTCAGAATCTTTTCGGGCTTCTTCTTCAGGGGAACCCCCTCCTCCATGGCCTTCTTATTCGCCTTCATGTGTAGATAAAAGCATCTCTGGGAGGACTCTAAGTCGGCATCGAGGGTAATAACTTTGTTGCACAAAGAGTAGAATTTCATCTTGAGGTGGACAGTGGAAGTTACTGCCCCGAGATTTCCTAGGGTCGGTCTTCCAATGATGCAGTTTTAGACCAAGGGACGGGACAAAACCAGGAATTTGGTCTTGACAGTCCTTACCAATGGTTCTTCACCATAAATGACCTTCATTTCCAAGTAGCCAATAAGCAGCTTGGTTCGCGACCCATTAAAGCCGGAAAGATCCGATCCCCTGTAAGGGGTGAGGTCTTCCTTAGAAATTTGTAGCTTTCTCCCAAGATCGACAAAAATGATGTCTTCCGAGCTTCCCTGATGAACCAGGATTCTTCTTATTTCAGCGTTGGCCATTACAGCCCTGATCAAAAGAGGCACGTGCTTATTGGGCTTGCCATCTAGCAAGTCCAGATTGCTGAAGGCCAAAGGAGGTTGGACTGGTAATGAGGCAGGAGTTGAGGTGGATGCAGTAGTCATTATCTCTTTCCACTTCCTCTTCATGGTTTTACACGAGGCTTCATCGGGGTAACCTCCTGAGATGACCATCATTACAGGCCGACCTTTGGACTTTCGATAATCACGCTCGTCCTCCGAGCTTTGTTCCTTTTCTTGTTTAGTCTTACCCTTCTTCTTAGGGTCGTCTTTCTCCTCCTTAATCTCTCCTTCATGCCGAGACGGTTTTTTCACATATTAGCTCAATTTCCCCTTTTTAATGAGATCCTCTATATCATCCTTCAAAGCATTACAGCGATTGGTATCATGGCCATTACTTCGGTGATACCGACAGTATTTGTTAGAACGCGGCCCCAGCCTATGTGGGAGTGGATCAGGGAACTTAACTTCCTTGAATTCTGCATTCATGCATTCTGCCAAGATTTTAACTCTGATCTCGTTGAGCTCGGAATAATGCTGATGCCGGTTGCAAGGTATAAACTTATTATCATTTCTTTTCTGCTTCTCATTCCGAGGCTTAGATCCTCTACTGGTCGGCCTCCGACCTCCTAGGAATCACTCCTTCCTCATGGTCGATGTACTTTTGAGATCGCTGGAGGAACCCAGCAAGCGAATCAGTTTGGTTAACACCGACATCAATTTGAAATAGACTTCCCTCACGAAGACCGGCCTCCATGAAGTAAAGATGGAAAGAGTCGTCGAGGTTCCGGACTTGAGCAACCTCTCTGTTGAACCTCTCAATGTAGTCCCGGAGGAGAAGTCCTTATTCTTGAAGGGTGGCGCTGAGGAGAAGTCCGGTCAGGGATGTTGCGAGCTCGGAGTTCAGGTATCTCCGCTTCCATTCGAGTGTAGTGTTGGCTCCTCTGCTGATCAGCCTCGGCCTGTCGAGTTAGAAGCTGGACGAGCTGTTGAACAGCATCGACTGGCACCTGGACAGTCTGGGGAGGAGGTGGAAGTTGGTTCCGGGCCGAACTCCTGGTGATAATAGCCGTGACCGAATTAGGATCGTGAGTTGAGCTAGGGGAAGAGTGACTGCCACACCTTCGGGGGTCTCCTGCTGCTGATCCGGTCTTACAATCGCACTGGAGATGTTCCTTTGACGTAACACTGGAGCCATCATTGACCTAAGAGATGGGAGAGGAACTAGAGTACAAGATCCTCCCACTGTGGTCTCCAATGTTCTGTACCGTATTTCTTGGCCTGCGTCCACTCCTCGGTGCTTAATCCGATCCGAGATAGTTGGTAGTAAGTCTTGGTCAAACGAGCTCCGTATCCGATTCGAGGTGTGTGGTACCTGCAATGACACTCCGACGCTCAAGTCAGCAAGTGAGTTAGTTGCTGACAAGAGTATTGGAAAGAGTGCGTGTAACTTTAATGCTTGCATTGAATGCTTATTTATAGGTTTTGGAAATCAATAAGAACCGTTAGATCTAGGGCTTTGATCTCAACCATTGATTAATGGATCTTCCTTTGGCATTGGGTCTTAGTAAACAGAATGGTTGTGGCCCAATCCATAACATATGGATATAAGCCTAATTCCCTTAAATCTATGGTGAATTCTATCTCTCCCTCAGATGGCAATCCAGCTACAAAATAATTTCAAGGTAATGTAGAGGTAGGATTTCAAGATCTACAAGGAACTGTCTACTTTCTATGATCCCTAGACATATAAACTAGAGTATGTAGCAGTGGTTTGTTGATAGAAATAGAATCTACGAGTTGAAGTTGAAATTCAGACAAGGCCAACACCACTGATCCACCCATCTATGAAGATATATAGAAAAATGTGTAGCTTCTGAATCAAACAACAAAGATATGAGACTATCTAGCTAAAACTAATCACATTCCTTGCACTAGATTCGTTGATTGTTAAACTTCAGCACCCCACATAATAGAGACATAATCCGAATTCAAGGTCTCGTAATTGAGGATCCTACACTTAATGCTCTTCGTCCACCACTGGCACGTCTACTTGTAGTTGCTCCACGACCCCCTACCGGTTCAGTTCCACATCCTGCTCTGATTGGGCTCTCTTCTTGTTTGTGTCTCTTTGGACAATCCCTAGACATATGACCATCTTGGCCACACTGAAAACATAATCTCTGAATCTTCTGAGGACAAGCCCTAGCCAAATGGGTTCCTTTGCAATAGTAACACTTCAAGGCTAACTGCTTATCGCCACCTCCTACTCCAGCTCTAGTAATCTATCGTGCTGGTCTAGTGTAGGGTCCACTCCTACTCCGATGTTTCTCATTAGGAATCATAATTCACCTTAAAAAGATTGATTCAACACCCATAAGACATAAGAAATATCACATAGTGTGAATATATCTTATGAATGACGCACACAAAGAATAGCCCACTTAAAGGATGAATCACACTCTCTAGCCAACTCTTTTTTTTTGACCAAAGGCTCTCTACCCAATTCTATACATAGTTCGTATCTGATGTGGGCGTAACTCGACTCAACCAGTATGACCCTAACTCACAGTCCAATTTGAATCGAACTGCTCTGATACCATTAAATGAGACGACCCTCATCCTCATCATAGTAACCCTTTACACTTAATTTCTTAATCTCAAAACAGATAAATTTAAAACCTAATATATATATATATATATATATATATATATATATATATTTATATATATATAAATGAACATATGTCACATATATGAAAACATAATAGTAAGAGGTTTTGCAAAATATGTGGCAATACTAAAGCCACTCAAACATATGTCAGAATATTGCAAAACAGCAGAAAATAAGAACATAAAACAAAGTCAGTCAAATGACTTAAACAGGACTCAAAAAAAGTGACACTAGCTAAACAAAGACCAGGTTCTCTCAATAAAACGCCTGACTGCTCCATCAAACTACACCGACATCCTCGGTGCCTTCAATGTCCATCATGGAAGGAAGAGTATCTCCTTCTGCTACAAGTGACTCCTCGACTAGATTTAAGCAATCAAAACAAATATACAAAAGAAAACACGTAGGGCTAAGATACATGTATAAGTCTGAAAAATAGGAAGATAAGGTAAAGTTCAATTTAAACATGTCGCAAGCGTATCAAATCAAATTATCTCTTATCTTCTAACCTTTATTAATATCTTATTTCTCAGACTCTAATATTCCAATACTATATGCTGACTCTGGCCATATCCTGATGCCACAGACGCCACTCGACTGTCACAATGGATTCCGAGTGTTATAAGTCGTTCCCTATCGAAAATTGATCGAAGTAATCTAAACCTAACATTACCCTATCCAGCCGATAAATTTAGAGATGTCCTACTAAGGACCCGACCCGGTACTTGACCTCTCGTGTCCCATACCACATGGCTTGTGGACTTACAACACATATGCAATCTATATGATTCTGTTTTGATTACATCTTAACTCGAATGCCTTTCTCATTCTGTTGATCAGTACCTCGTACTATCTCTTGCACTACGGTTAAGTATTCATCCCACTTTACATATTTATGACTCTTGGTTCACTTTCGACACCTAGGTTCATTATGAAATCTTAACTTTTTTACTATTACGAAATAAAATCATGCTTCTCAAAGCAATCAATCACGACATCCCAAACAATCAATCAATCATTAAATCAATCAAATAAAAATATAAAACGCTCTTATGCGTTAATCGGTCCTCGACGGCCTAAACTTCATTTAACGCTAACTCTGAAGAGTAGTCAAATGATCTTTAGGAATTGCTGACTCTTTAACTCTAGTAGAGCTTGGATCCCTATACACATATTTAATTTAAAACAGTATCTTGTCCCTACCTGAATTATAGCACGAACGTAATACTTGCTCCGGCAACACCGACACGTACACGAACAAAGCTATGAAACTACGAACACAAGATGTTGGTTATTTGGTGGTTGAAGGTTTCAATGTGAGAAGGAAGTGTTTTGGTTATGGAATGATGAATGAATCGAAGAACTTGGCTTGCTATTTATAGTAGTTCCATAGACCTTGCTTATATCATGCTAAGCCTGAGGTGTGAAACTCACTTATTAGGTGGCATGATTCAAAGGCTTCAAGGAAGTGAGTAATCTATTAGCTATCTAAGGGGCAAAATCTTAGTAAACCAACAGAAAACACTTGTAAGCATGAGGTGTTAACCTACTTTTTGGTGGCATGAAATTATGGGCTTAAGTGATGAGTCATATTAAGCAAGCACCTAAGTGGAAGACTCTCATGCATGTAGAAGGATGAGGTGTACTCTCTCTTTTAGGTGGCATGCTCTCATGAGTTAAAATAGTGATTCATCTTAAGCTAGCATAAGGTGTCCTATTCTAATACATCCAACACAAAATCTCAAAGAACCATGAGGTGTAATTTACTTAACTTAGAAGGAAGCAAAGAGATACATAGGTGGTTACTAACTAAATGAAAGGAATAACACTCCACTAGCCTGTGAAATCCATTTGTGATCCTACCATCATCTCACGTACCAAAACATGATACCAGTGAATTTATGATTTCCATAAAGCGAATAAGCACACGTAACACATAGATATAACTTAATAATAATAGTATATCAATATATATATATATATATATATATATATATATATATATATATATATTGTAGAAAAAACGTATTTAGGTTATTTTAATAATAAGAATCATAATATAAATCATAAACTTATTTTAATATAATAAATACTTTCATAGCTTAATTTAGAAAAATTGGGGTCTTATACCTTGGTCTCTCTCGAAGACCCAAAAACATTTTATTAAAATTAACCGATTTCTAAAACATATCCTAATAAGACGTCGGGCCCAATCGAAATAAGACGTCGGGCCTGGGTGAGAAGCGAAGTGGAGACCGTGGTCGGGCCTCCCTCAGCATTGTCGGGCCTGGACAAGAGGCGAAATAAAGAACATCGGGCCTAGTACCACGGAAGAGAAGATCGCGATGAGCAACCCCGCAAGCACCCCGGGCCTTCTCCACAGCAGCACATCGCCTCACACTCTTTCTCTCTCTATGAAATCTTGTTTTGGCACTTGTGAGAGGTAAGTGGGAGGAGGGACCACCCCCCTATTTATACAAGTTAAAAGAAGTTACGAAAAGACAGGCATGTTAATTATTGCAACAAAGCCATCGGATGCCACATACCCGACATCGGCACGAGCTGCGGGGGCAGCCCAACCTTCAAGGGCACCCCCTACAACGACTTCAAGCCAAGACCATCCTCTGGAATAATCTCGACTTGGGGGGCAACTGTTCTAGATTGGGCCATGACACCCACTCCAGCAATTGGATCAGCCCATTAACTTAGTCCCATATCCACAATAAATCAGCCCACTTGTGACTATCATACCTCAACGGCTCAAATTCATCTGATTGATCCAACGGCTCGGAGCTGACACAGATCCCTATAAATACTGACGTACATTGCCATTAATAGGTACATTCTCATTCTTTACTATACTACTCAACTATTTTTAATACTGACTTCAGCGTCGGAGTGGCATCGCAGGTCACTTGGAGGCCCGGTCACCTCGCAACATCTTGATCCTACTTTCTAAGGTCCGGTCACTCAGCAACATCTCGGTCCTACCCGAGGTCCAATCAAACCAAGCCGGAGCACTACCGACTACCTAGCTACCCGGTCCAACCCGTGATAAGGTAATGGTACAAAACATTTTTTTAATCATACCAACAAGCAATTGAAATACCGCAAATTCAATTTGCAATTCATAAAGGAAACATAAAACTCTAAGGAACATGAGCACTTTTCAACCAGAACCAACTAATATTATATTTATAACGAAAGTAATTTATAACTTATATTTACATAGGGAGTATTAGTATGAGAAATAAACATAGAAACAATTTCTCAATTAAAGAAGCCATTATTTGTCAATCAAACATATAGCCAAAAGTATATATCAACAAAGATATAAATCAAACTGAAATCATATATGCATTAAAATCTAGGAGGAAATCCTTGGCCTGAATAGTGACAGCATCCTCAGCCACTTCACAATTTTGATAAATCAAATTAATAAAGTGATGAATATTAAGGCAACGATTTTTTTTTGAGAAAAATATGAAGGCAATGATATAACTTAGTAAATATAGTTAATTAACAACACATATGTTTCAAGCAGCTCATGGAAGCTTGGACATTTCTTGTATGTTTATAATTTTTTTTTGGTTAAAAAAGTTGTATGTTTATAGTCAATAGAACAACAACAGCACCAAGACAGTATAAACTATTTAGTTATTGGTTTGTACCGTATCTCCTAACCTGTGTCCGATCCTAGGTGTTTGGTCTGATCCGAGATAGTTGGTAGTAAGTCTTGGTCAACCGAGCTCTGTATCCGATCCGAGGTGGGGTGGTACCTGCAATGACACTCCGACGCTCAAGTCAGCAAGTGAGTCAGTTGCAGATAAGAATATTGAAAGAGTATGTGTACCTTTATAGCTTTTGGAAATCAGTAAGAACTGTTAGATCTAGGGCTTTGATCTCAACCATTGATTAATGGATCTGCCTTTGGGATTGGGCCTTAGTGAATAGAATGGTTGTGGACCAATCCATAACAGTTTCCCCCCAAGTCGGGTCACCTTGGGGCGAGCTTGACTTGAAATCTTATCCGGGTTTGAAGTACCTTTTGAGGCCGGGCTTGTACTCATGTGATGGTTTTGCCCCCAGCCTCGAAGTGCCCAAGATTCAGGTCTTGTGTAAGTTCGGAAAAAGAGCTTACAATGCTCTGCGCGAGCTTGACTTTGAAGGGTTCTGGTGAATATGGCGATCTTCCGGGGCCGGGCTTATACTCACATGAGTGTTTGCCCACAACCTCGGAGTGTTCATTGGGTGGGCACCGAGTGACTCGAAGTTCCCCTTCAATAATAACGCTTCATTTCCATCATCTGACACCGTATCAGTGATCGGGCGTGTCGTTCGATGGCGGCTGGTGTAATGACGGTGCCTCGTTTCACGTGCGTGTAATAGGTGCTATTGATTGGACGCGTCTCCTAGGCCCAGGCCCAATTCATAACTCTAGGTCCACTATATATATATATACATATATATATATATATATATATATATATATATATGTGTGTGTGTGTGTGTGTGTGTGTGTGTGTGTGTGTGTGTGTGTAAACCTCATTCATTTGCACTAGTTTTTTGCAAATTGCTCTGAATACCGGTCTTAACATCGTCACTTCGTGCTTTGATTTCTGAGTTTCCGATCCGATATACCGTGGTGAGAGTCTCTGAATTTCAGTTCAGTGAGATCGTCAAGGCACGTAAACAAGTTTAGCTTCGCCAAGCATCCGACTTCTGAGGTTAGTGCCTTTTTATTTGTTTCATTTTTGCCTTTTGCTATAGTCGGGACTTCCCCTGGCCGGTTTTTATTTACACAGGGTGGGGGTCGTCAGGTCGGGTTCCGACTTGGTTGTAGACTCACCGTAGCACTTAAACTTGAGTTGGCATGCCCTCATTCCTGCAGGTCCGATCTAGCTAGAACAAAACAAACCTTCATGGTTGCCAACGCAGATCGCCCAAATATTGTCAAACTGATGGCTTCTGATCCCAATAACTCGAAGGGTGTTCGTACTGGTAACACCGGATCGGCTGAACCCGAAGTTCAAGAGGCTCCTAATTCCGCCCTCAACAGCTTCCAAGCGGAAGATCACTCTCTTGAGGTCCCCAGCAATGAGCAGCTGGGGGAAGGTCACACCAGCGGGCGCCGATCTGAGGATGTGGTGATCATTGAGTCGGATATGTCCGATACTGCGCGGAACGCAGAAGAGCAGGGGAGCACAAATTCTGGTTCGATTTTTGAGAATAGTGAAACTGAAGACGAGGCTGAGGCAGAAAATTT
This sequence comes from Astragalus membranaceus, assembly GCA_039519185.1. Taxonomy (NCBI): domain Eukaryota; kingdom Viridiplantae; phylum Streptophyta; class Magnoliopsida; order Fabales; family Fabaceae; genus Astragalus; species Astragalus membranaceus. Next base: position 23,928,478 of record CM076852.1, read on the forward strand.
TGAGAGTGTGGATGAGAATCGAAATAATGAAGCTGATAGCCGAAATAATGAAGCTGATTCCGACGAGTAATCTAGCACCTGGGTTGGACTGGTCGACGTCCCTTTGTTGATGGCAATAACTATCCCCCAAGAATATTCGTGGGTATCAGAGACATTGAGGGAGATCCGATCCTTATATAAAGTCGGAGATGACCTGAGCCACATTATTAACTAGACTACATGGAGAAGAGGACAGATATGGAATGTGGAGGGTATAGGAGAAGATCAACACGTCACCGTTTGGGCGCAAGCTCTCAAGTTCGTCATGTACAAGTGGCGATCTCCACCATGAACATCCGCCCCCCATTCACCGCTCTTCAGCAGGAGGTCTTGGGAACCTTGAACCTAGCCCCCGCACAGATTCACCCCAACTCGTGGGCCTTCATCCGGGCTTATGGGTTGATGTGCCTTCATTTGGAGAGGCCGGTGTCTGCCAATTTGTTCTTCTATCTTTTTGAGATAAATAGGAGGCATGAGGAGGGGTTCAAAGAACGATGGGAACATGTAAGCCTCCGAGCTAGGAGGAATACCAACTCTCTGAAAGGAGGAAGCTGAAACCCGAGTTAAAGGTAACATGGGAAACCCAAGTCTCCTTCTTTTGTTGCTTTTGTTGGCTACGTTCTTAACTTTCTTTTGTTTCAGGGGCCCTGAAAAAGAGAGATGAGGAACGAGCTTTGAGGGAAGCAGAACGGAAAACATATGAGTCGCTTTCTTCCACTTTGGCAAAGGCTCAAAAAGACCTCTCCGATCTCCGAAAGGAAAGTGGAGAACTTCTAAATGGGAGAGACTCTGCTTGCGGCAAGATCAAAGAGCTTGAACTCCAAGTCATCGAGTTTGAGACCAAGGAGAAGCAGGCTGCGGAGTTGGTTGCAACCCTTAGTAGTCGAAATTCTGAGCTTGAGGCCGAGCTGCAGAAAGCTAAGGAGGAAAGGACCAATCTCAACTCGGATTGCCAAGGTCGGGTTGCTGAGCTTGAAGAGGAGCTGAGACAGGCTAAGGAGGAAACGCGGAAAGCCGAACTTGAAGCTGCTGACATAGATGTGATGGCTCTTGAGATGGTTGGGGAAGGCTTTGGTAAAGCACTTGCTCAAGTCGTCGTGGTTCACCTTTCACTACCTCTTGACAAAGAGATATTGAACGTGGATCCCGACGTGGTGGAAGATAGGATCGTCAAGACCGGCTCCGTCACCAAAGAGTGTATCATTGCCTATCCCCGTCCTTCCGACGCTTAGCCTTAGCCCATTATTGGAGAACAATATTTTTTGTGAATAGGTTCCAGCTCTGGGTGGAACCGGTATATAACTCTGTAACTAAAAGCTCCTTCGAACTTGAGGACCCGACCGTATCCGGGATGGCCTGTAATATTTTGCTTGTTTTAATTGCCTGCTTTTCCGGTTTAAATTACCTCGGTTATGTTTTATTTCTTGCATGTTAATATTGTGCCGTTGCGTTTATTTCGCTCAAGTAATGCACGTCGCCTTTAGGGCAGTTTACCGGGACACGGCCCAGATCGAACTCGCCCTTTAGGGTAATATCTTTGAAGCCCTTTGAACATTTTATCGGGACTCGACCTACTTTGGTCGCAGATTGTGTCGAGGGCTCCCTTCAACCTCGAAACTCTGGATTTAAATCGACAATAATAATGGAGAATAAAGAACAGTAATGAAGATGTATTAGATTAGAATGTTTACAACATCTCATTTAGGCTTGAAGCGAAAATTAGCTGTAATATTTCTTCAGTTTGGCAGCATTCCAAGTTCTTGGGATCGCTTTTCCTTCTATGGTCTGCAACTCGAAGGCGCCATTACCGGTCTTAGACACGACCCCGTAAGGCCCTTCCCAGTTGGGGGCAAGCTTCCCTTGTGCGGCATTCTTTAAGCCGACGTCGGCGCTTCGGAGCACCAGATCGCCGACCTCAAAATCCCTCTGGATAGCTTTCGAGTTGTACCAGGTTGCTATCCTCTGCTTGATCAACGCTTCATTGAAGGAGGCTCTTCCCCGGACCTCGTCGATGAGGTCGAGGTTCTCCCTCGAAGCATAGTTGTTTTCCTATAGCGATTTTGGATGGAGTGTTCTCCAACTCAGCTCTCCAATTTTAACCGGTATGACAGCCTCGCTCCCATAAGAGAGTCGGGATGGAGTTTCCTCCGTCGAGCTCTGTGGGGTGGTCTTGTAGGCCCACAAGACATTGGGTAATTCTTCCACCCAGATTCCTTTGGCCTCGTCAAGTCGTCTTTTCAGTCCATTGAGGATTAGCTTGTTGGCATCCTCGGCCTGCGCATTAGTTTGGGGGTCCTCCACCGAGGTGAAACAGTGCTTAATCTGAAGATCGGACATGAGCTTCCTGAAACCCTTGTCAGCGAACTGGGTTCCGCTATCTGTGATCACTACTTAATCGGACCATGATGTTTTTCTTGAAAAAAGTTGATGCAATTTCTTGCATTGATAATGGCTAATGGCTGGGCTTCGATCCATTTTGTTAAATAATCTACAACCACAATCAGGTATTTGACCTGGCCAGGGGCAGTTGGGAAAGGCCCCAAAAGATCGATTCCCCGCCATGCAAAAGGCCATGACGAGGTGAGGCTCGTAAGCTCGGTAGGAGGCGCCACATGGATATTGGCATGGATATGACATTTTTGACACTTTTTAACATAGTCTTTTGCATCGGTATCCATCGAGATAAGGTACGGGGGAAAGGTTTCTTTTCTATATGGGGAATAGGGGATAGGACTATAATAGTATTGATTACCGCTATTCCTATTTTTGTTTGTATTTATTTAATTTATTCAATTATTCAATTTATTCAATTTGGATGACTGTAACTAAATTATTTGGATGACTGTAATTTTATTATTTGGAGGGTTGTAGTCAATAGGTCGAGTTTATTGGATGATTCTAATATGAGTAGATTGGTAAATCACTTAGTTATAAAAGTGGTAGGATGAGCTAGTGTCTAATGTGTTAATACACTAGAATGACAGGTAATTCAAAATAATAAGTGTAGATATCTTGTGTTGCAGGCTAAGTTTTGATGATGAAGTGGTTTAGAGGTTTTGATGATGAAAAAGACAAAAGCTAAAGTTGATAATAGTAAAAAGGCCAAAGCCAAAGTTGATGGCCAAAGTTAATGAAAGTGACAAAGTATCAAAGTCACAATCCAAGACAATCAAGCTCAAGAATTGAAGTTTCAAGATATAAGGGTAGTCCTTATAAATAAGGGTAGTCCTTAGGGTTTGGGTGTGTCTTAGGAAAAAGTGTAAGCTCTTTCGAAGGTCAGCTCATCTCTCAAAGTCCCATGATTTTCAAAATGCATGCATGCACACGTAAACACAAGAAGCATTTTTGAAAAGCATAAAATCGATTTTCTCTATTTTATTCTATACATAAAAATCGATTTTCAGGTCAATACAAAAGCTAAAGAATCGATTCATACTAGCTTCACTAAGTATGCAAATCGATTCCTAAGTATTTCTAAAAAAGAAGAATTGATTCATACTATTTTATACTAAGCATAAAAATCGATTCTCAAGTGTCTTTAAAAGGAAAGAATCGATTCATATTATTTTTACCAAAGTACATAATCGATTCACAAGTATTTTTCAAAAAGGAAAGAATCGATTCACACTATCTTTCACTTAGCAAAAGAATCGATTCCTACACGTCTCAGGCAAGCCAAGAATCGATTCATACAAATTACATTGAGTATAAGAATCGATTCCTAGCCTTCCTGGATCTCAAGAATCGATTGTTACTCTTTCTCAAGTAAAGCAAAATCGATTCTCACTTAAAAGAAGTCATACATAAGAATCGATTCCTAGATCCAATGTTTTCAACAAAGAATCGATTCCTACACTATTTTTAACGTAAACTTGATTTTTTCATAGCCTATAAATAGGCAGTGCTTCACGTTCATTTTCACACAACCCATTTTCACGAATCAGAGAACTTTTGAAAAAAATCATTACGCTTTTACTTTTGCTCGTCACGCACCGTTGGTCCGTCTGAGCTGATCTGTTGCTAAGAGTTAGTTGGGGTTGCATTCTTCAAGTTGTAATATCTGCCTTCATTAGAGGTATTTCTGTCTTTACAATTGTTTATTATTTAATTGTTGTGATTTGTACTAGGGAGTGGGGTATCTCTCTAGGGTAGCTGCATGTACTAGGAAGTGGGGTATCTTTCTAGGGCAGTTGATTGTAACAGGGGTGGGGTATCTCTTGTTATTGTTATATTAGATTTGCGGGCTCTCCATAGGTGGGGTATCCTAGGAGGAGAGTGCCTGAGTCTGTAAAGGTTTTCCAAGGCACCTGTAAGCCTTGTTGGTTTGGTTAGTGGAAAATCTCACAAGGGTGTGAGGACTGGACGTAGGTCACTAGGAGGTGACCGAACCAGGATAAATCTCTGCGTGCTTTACTGCTTTCCTGCTTTACTGTTATACTGCTTTACTGCTTTATATTCTAATTCCTTCGCTTCCACTTAACCTGCGCGAAAATTGATCTAAGTCATTGAAAAGGGGAAAAACGTTTTCGAAAGATCTAAAAAGTTTTAAATCTCAATTCACCCCCCCCCTCTTGAGACTGAAGCCACTTGGTAACAAGTGGTATCAGAGCTAGACTCTTGTATAAAGGGCCTAGCAGCTTCAAGAGAAATGGCTTCAGGTTGGTCTACGCAAGAGGGTGCATCTCTTTTCCGTCCTCCGGGATTCAACGGAGAAGACTATGCATATTGGAAAGAAAGAATGAGAATTTTTATTGAAGGGGTAGACTTAGATGTTTGGGATGCTGTGGAAAAAGGACCTTTCGTCCCCACACACATAGTTGATGGTATTCTTACAATAAAAAGTAGAAATGAATGGTCTGATGATGAGAAAAGAAAAGTGCAACTGAATTTACGTGCTAAAAATATTATTACTTCTGCTTTGAGTGCTGATGAATTTTTTCGAGTTTCAAACTGTAAAACTGCCCAAGAAATGTGGGATAATCTTCAAGTTACTCATGAGGGTACAAGTGAAGTGAAAAGGGCAAGAACAAATACTCTTACCAGAGAGTACGAATTGTTTAGAATGAATACAGGTGAAACAATATCAGAGATGCAGAAAAGGTTCACCCACATAGTGAACAAATTGGGTTCATTAGGAAAATCATTTCCTCCCGAAGACTTGATCAACAAAGTGCTGAGATGCCTAAACAGAGAATGGCAACCAAAGGTGACTGCAATAACTGAGTCAAGAAACTTGACTACCATGACTCTCGCCACCCTTTTTGGGAAACTACTAGAGCACGAGTTAAAGCTCACTCGCCTAGCAGAGCATGAAGGAAAAGACAAGAAGAACAAAAACTTAGCTCTCAAAGCTTCCAGTCCAAGCTCATCCGACGATAGTGATGATTCGGAAGATGAAGATGAAGACGAGGAGAAAATGGAACTAATGGTTAGTAAATTCAAAAAGTTCATGAGAAGGGAAAGATCTCTCAAAAGGAATTCTCCAACCAAAAGAGGCTCAAGCAAAGAAAACTTCTCAAGGCCTCCAACTTGCTACGAATGTGGTAAATTCGGACACCTGAGGATGAAGTGCCCGAACTTAGAAAGAAAATTATCAAAGTTCAAGAAAAAGGGGTCCAAAGGAAACAATGGTAGAAAATCCTACATAGCTTGGGAAGACAATGACATGAACTCATCAGATAATTCAGAAAATGAAAAAGGTCAAGTTGCTCTCATGGCCGACCACGACAGCGAAAGTGAAACTGAGGTATATTCTAACTCTGAATCTTTACAAGATGCCTATGATGAATTATATGAAGCTTTTACTGAATTACACGATAAATCTTCAAAATTAGCTAAAGCTCTTAGCAAATCCAAGAAAGTTATCACTCATCTTGAAAATGATATTACTACTTTAACTAAAGAAAAGTCCGAGCTTAGAAAAGAAAATGATAGCCTTGCATGCTTTAAAGAAAATTATACTTGTGATAAATGTGTTGATTTTGAAAAGAAAATTCATGAATTGGAATGGACTGTTGGGAAATTGTCTAGTTTACAAAATATGCATCATAGATTTCCTAGAAACAAACCCATAGAAAAGCATGATCATTACAAACCAAAATTTTCCACTAGACCTTATATTAAATGTTATTATTGTGGTAAACCTGGACATACTGCTTCCGTTTGCAGAGCAAGAGGTAAACAAAATGTGAAAAAGGTATGGGTTCCCAAAAGGACCATACCAAACACTAACCCACAAGGACCCAAAGAGATTTGGGTACCGAGAACCTTGTTTTAGATCTTTGCAGGTATGCTTCAAGGTATGGGGGCAGATTGATACCTTGACAGGAAAGACTCGAAGCGCATGACCGGAGACGCAATAAAGTTCTTAACACTCACCCCCGGAAAAAGCCGTCATGTGACTTGTGATAAATAGAGGAAGAATCACCGGTAAAGGTCAGATTGGTTAAATTTTTATTCACCTCTATTTTGAAAATGTGCTTAAGAATAGTTTATTAAGTCAAATATGTGACTACTGAAATAGAGCATTTCCTGAACCTCATGCATCCTTAAAGAACAATATTTATAAGGCATGAAACAACAAAGTATTCTGGTCATCCCTCTAGAACTAAGCATATAAAAATTATATATTTATATATATATATATATATATATATATATATATATATATATATATATATATCACCTTCTTAGAGGTTATGGTTAGAAAGGCGATAGTGTGATTGAGCTAGTTGAGTCGTCACAAACAGCTAGTTGATATTTTCACGATCCATTGCAAAAGAAAATTTGGTTCTTCAAACAAGTTTTTGTTTCTCAAGTGATTTTGTAAAGAAACGTGGAATCAAGTGAAATTGTGACTTATGAATTTCTACGCGCTCAAAAAAAACATTTTCTAAAAGCAGTTGAAGCGCTATTCCTTTAAAATCTATTTTCTCCTGTCACAATCAATTGCTAGTAATTTTCAGAATACATGCTCACAATCGTTGTTTACCTAAAATAATTTTTCTCCCATATTCTGGCTGCCATCACCAACTTTCAAACTAAGCAGCATGAAATGTATAAAGCTTAAAACAACTACTTCACAGTGTTTGAGACTCATGACTTTACCTGTTTTGATGATTTACTCTCTTCATGGTTTCAAAAATGATTTTCCTTTGGTTTTTTGATGATCACTTAAATCTGCAAATGGTTCTTTTACCTTGTCAAATAGCTGTGGCATTCGATTCGCAACCTCTATCTTACGTCGACCCTTTTGATCATGACAAAAAGGGGGAGAGAAATATAGGGTTGCATAAAGCATATAGAATGAGCATATAGATATATCATAGCATTGTCACTATGCATATAGTCAATAAAACAGGGGGAGCATCATGATAGGGGGAGCATCATATATATGCATTATCTGTTTGAACTAACCTCCCACCTTGAGATGAGTAAATGTTTTGTCATCATCAAAAAGGGGGAGAATGTAGATATCTTGTGTTGTAGGCTAAGTTTTGATGATGAAGTGGTTTAGAGGTTTTGATGATGAAAAAGACAAAAGCTAAAGTTGATAATAGTAAAAAGGCCAAAGCCAAATTTGATGGCCAAAGTTAATGAAAGTGACAAAGTATCAAAGTCACAATCCAAGACAATCAAGCTCAAGAATTGAAGTTTCAAGATATAAGGGTAGTCCTTATAAATAAGGGTAGTCCTTAGGGTTTGGGTGTGTCTTAGGAAAAAGTGTAAGCTCTTTCGAAGGTCAGCTCATCTCTCAAAGTCCCATGATTTTCAAAATACATGCATGCACACGTAAACACAAGAAGCATTTTTGAAAAGCATAAAATCAATTTTCTCTATTTTATTCTATACATAAAAATCGATTTTCAGGTCAATACAAAAGCTAAAGAATCGATTCATACTAGCTTCACTAAGTATGCAAATCGATTCCTAAGTATTTCTAAAAAAGAAGAATCGATTCATACTATTTTATACTAAGCATAAAAATCGATTCTCAAGTGTCTTTAAAAGGAAAGAATCGATTCATATTATTTTTACCAAAGTACATAATCGATTCACAAGTATTTTTCAAAAAGGAAAGAATCGATTCACACTATCTTTCACTTAGAAAAAGAATCGATTCCTACATGTCTCAGGCAAGCCAAGAATCGATTCATACAAATTACATTGAGTATAAGAATCAGAATCGATTCCTAGCCTTCCTGGATCTCAAGAATCGATTGTTACTCTTTCTCGAGTAAAGCAAAATCGATTCTCACTTAAAAGAAGTCATACATAAGAATCGATTCCTAGATCCAATGTTTTCATCAAAGAATCGATTCCTACACTATTTTTAACGTAAACTTGATTTTTTCATAGCCTATAAATAGGCAGTGCTTCACATTCATTTTCACACAACCCATTTTCACGAATCAGAGAACTTTTGAAAAAAAACTCATTACGCTTTTACTTTTGCTCGTCACGCACCGTTGGTCCGTCTGAGCTGATCTGTTGCTAAGAGTTAGTTGGGGTTGCATTCTTCAAGTTGTAATATCTGCCTTCATTAGAGGTATTTCTGTCTTTACAATTGTTTATTATTTAATTGTTGTGATTTGTACTAGGGAGTGGGGTATCTCTCTAGGGTAGCTGCATGTACTAGGAAGTGGGGTATCTTTCTAGGGCAGTTGATTGTAACAGGGGTGGGGTATCTCTTGTTATTGTTATATTAGATTTGAGGGCTCTCCATAGGTGGGGTATCCTAGGAGGAGAGTGCCTGAGTCTGTAAAGGTTTTCCAAGGCACCTGTAAGCCTTGTTGGTTTGGTTAGTGGAAAATCTCACAAGGGTGTGAGGACTGGACGTAGGTCACTAGGAGGTGACCGAACCAGGATAAATCTCTGCGTGCTTTACTGCTTTCCTGCTTTACTGTTATACTGCTTTACTGCTATATATTCTAATTCCTTTGCTTCCACTTAACCTGCGCGAAAATTGATCTAAGTCATTGAAAAGGGGAAAAACGTTTTCGAAAGATCTGAAAAGTTTTAAATCTCAATTGTCGTCATCGTTCTCGTTGTCGTCGTTGTTGTCGTTGTCGTTGTGCGATATCGTTTGTGAACACCCAATTTTAACCGGTATTTTTCATTATTTTAAAAAAAATCCAAAAAATATCATTTTTATGCATTTTGCGATTTTAATCGTTTTTTGCGTCATCTTGGACTTATCAGTGACTTTTTTTTGTTTTTTTAGCATTATTATTATCATTAGTAGAACTTACTTTTTAAGAAAAACCTTATTAAAAAAAATCTGTTTTAATATTAGTTATTGTTTTTCACAACAAAAAAATCAAAAAAAAAGAGAAAACGAAAATTAATACAAAAAAGGAATGGAAATTGTCAAGTCAGCTGTTGAGGTATTTTTGGTAACGATTTGAATACCCTTTCTTCATACATTCTTTCTTTTCCCTTTTTTATGCATTTTGCGATTTTAATCGTTTTTTGCGTCATCTTGGACTTATCAGTGACTTTTTTTTGTTTTTTTAGCATTATTATTATCATTAGTAGAACTTACTTTTTAAGAAAAACCTTATTAAAAAAAATCTGTTTTAATATTAGTTATTGTTTTTCACAACAAAAAAATCAAAAAAAAAAAAGAGGAAACGAAAATTAATAAAAAAAATAGGAATGGAAATTGTCAAGTCAGCTGTTGAGGTATTTTTGGTAACGATTTGAATACCCTTTCTTCATACATTCTTTCTTTTCCCTTTTTTATGCATTTTGCGATTTTAATCGTTTTTTGCGTCATCTTGGACTTATCAGTGACTTTTTTTTTGTTTTTTTAGCATTATTATTATCATTAGTAGAACTTACTTTTTAAGAAAAACCTTATTAAAAAAAATCTGTTTTAATATTAGTTATTGTTTTTCACAACAAAAAAATCAAAAAAAAAAAGAGAAAACGAAAATTAATAAAAAAAAGGAATGGAAATTGTCAAGTCAGCTGTTGAGGTATTTTTGGTAACGATTTGAATACCCTTTCTTCATACATTCTTTCTTTTCCCTTTTTTATGCAAGCATCACAACTTTGGCAATACCCAGCTCTTCCATTTAGAGTTAGGGTCCGGATTTCTTTCTCTGTTAAAAAGGGTGATGGTCCAAAACAAGCTTAGACATGTGATTTGCATCTTGACAGTGTCTATGTCTCCAATGCTGTAACCTGCAAACATCAAATATAGAAATAGGCAGAGACCAATGGTAAAGTTAGAAAACGCAGCATCATAATTTGAGAAATTTGAGAGGGACATATCAAGAGCCACTAGCTGGCAGTAACAAAGAAACAAAACCAAATCCCCTATAAAAGAGGCAGAAACGAAATAAGAAGGGGAGGATTTTGGGAAACAACAACACAGAACACTGAAAAAAGAGGAGGAAATTCGGAGAAAAAGAGAGAGAGGAGAGTGTCATACCCCAATTTTGTCCGGCTTAGGTCAAAACCCTAATTTTCAATCAAAAATAAATAAATCAAGTCTTAGCATTCATCCTAGAGGTTAGGAAGAGCATCATGCTCGCATCTTAGAAGTTCCCGAATGCATTTTAGGGTTAGAAAAGCATTGCATGGCATTTTAGAGCACTTTAGAGCATTTCTAGGGTTTCTAGGGTTTTTCCTAGGTCAAAGGGTATTTTGGTAATTTCACCAAAAAGACTTATTTTCTCATCATGCATGCATTTCTAGAGTTTTAGAGTCATCCAAAGGGTCTCAGGATCATTGTTAGAGTGGAAATGAAGTTTGGAGCAAAATCAGGGTTTTTGGGACCAAAAGGGCATTTTGGTCATTTCACTAAAATAAATATTTTCTCAGTAAAAACCATTATGCATCTCTTGAGGAATTTATGTGAGTCCAAGTGAGTGGAGTTGTGTATTTTTTGTGCATCATGGGAATATTTTTGGCATGAAATTCGGTTTTTGAACAAAAGGGCAAAATGGTCATTTCCTTTGAGGTAGGGTCAAGGAATCAATTTTTGGATTGGTGAGATCATAAAATTTAGAGCCCAATCATTGAATCATGGGACATGGCCCAAAATGGTATGAATTTAGAAGAATTATCTAGAAGGGAATAAGGAATATCGCTTTGAATTTTGAAAGGTCAAGTGTAGTACAATAGTACAAGTTGCAATTCCACTCACACTCTCTCCTTGGCTGCGAATTCCAGCCCCTTTTCCCCCATTTTGATTTATTTTATTGGTTGCAAATTGTGTTTAAATCATGGCCTTCCATTCAAGTGCTAAATGCAATCCTCACCCTTCATTTGAATTAAAATGGCACTCTTGTAATAAGCTTCATAGAAAAATACAATTTTGTAATTGAACTTATCCTTCACCACCATCCTTAAGCTGCGCCCCTCAGCCCTCTCTCTCCTCACTTTGTGCTTTCTAATTGCCCCTAATCCATGTGACATTTGATCTTGACCCTTGGTTCAAAACTAAAATGCAATCCTAGAGCACAATGGAAATCAAATGACCTAGAAGCCCTTAATGATAAGTGAACACTATATATACCTTCATATGATCAGCCCACACATCTTCTTAGCCTCACTCTCCATTCAAAAACCCTAGCACACCTCTTTTCTCTCCAAGGCCGTAGCCCCCCTCACCCCTTCTCCTCCATTTTCTTTTCAACTTCCATCCACTAACTCACCTCAAACTCACTCCATATTCATATATCCTCTTCCTTTCATCTTTGATTCCACATTTACATCATCAAAGGGGCTGATCCTTCAAGGTTACGTGGTTTTTGTTGGTGATTTTTGAGGAGTGTTGGTGATTGGTTACTCATGATTCTCATTTCTACTCTTGTTTAGCTTGGAACTAAGGTATAACCTAAAACCCTTTGCATTGTCATCCACTTTCTTGCATCAAAATCCTTTTTCAACTTATATTTACATCTCATAACATCATTTAAATGTAGATTAGGGGCTGTTGTGGGTGAGAGTTGGCATCTCACCCACCAAATAAATTGCTCTTGTGACTATGTGTTGATTATGTGTTGTTCTTGTGATTTGCTCTTTGTTCATGTGATTTTCATGAAATAAAATGCCACTTTCCTCATGTTTTTGCTTCGGCCTTGGGTTAGAAATTAGGATCCTCATGTTTTCTTGTCTATTTCATGTGTCAAAGTTGAATAAGAATGGTATATAGGACCAATAGTGCATTCGGGTTTAGGTCCCTAAATTAGGGTTTCATCATCTTTTATTTTCTTTGATTTTGTGTGTTGAATAAATGATGAAATGATGATTGTTTGAGTGTGATATACATGTGTAGATCTTAGGGTTTATCTGTGTGTGTCTAATGATGTGATTTGGTTGCAAGAAATTTGTTGAATTTGAGCCTTATTGTGTATATGTATGTTTCGGCCATAAAGCCATTTTTGTGACCAATTTACTTACTCAAATTTGTTGTTTGATCTTGTTTGGTAAATTAATTGTTGTGAATTGTGTTTTTTTTCACTTTTTACCTTTTAGTTTTTACCATTCACTTAAGTGTTACTAAATAGTAAAAAAACATTTTCTTACCTTTTTTTACCTTTCACTTAAAACCCTAAAAAACATTTTACCTTTTACTTTTACCATTCACCTTCACTTAAATAAGTTACCATTTCATTAATAATTTACCTTTACTTTTTACCTTTCTTAAATTACAAAAAGACCCAAAACATTTTCTAGTTTACATTTATAACTTTTCAACTTTATAAAATCAACCCAAAAATACTTTTTACCACTTTTTCCTAAGACTCTAAAAACACCAAAACATTTCACCATTTCCTAAGAATAAGGTAACTAAATTTTTACCACTTTTTATGACACACTCTCACACACTTGCACTTAAATAAAACCTTATTCACTCTCTTGCATTCTCATTTGCTTGTATCTCTTGCATACTCTCTTGTTTTAATCTTCATGCCTTTTCATATATTCATATCTCTTGCATATTCATTTGCACTCTCACTTGTTAGTACCTCATGCATCCTTACTTGTTTATACTTCTTGCATTCTCACATGTCCATTCATAATTAAATAACCATGCATCCTCACATGTCCATGCATTCATTAATCAAATGCTCATGCATTCTTGTATGCTCATGCATCTTTGTATATACTCATTCTTGCATTCATCCTCACATGTCCATGCATTCATTAATCAAATGCTCATGCATTCTTGTATGCTCATGCATCTTTGTATATACTCATTCTTGCATTCATTCTCAAATGTTCATGCATTTACATGCATTCATGCTTATCTAATCTAGCACATCATGATCACATGCTCATCCATTTAACTTAGACTATTTTATGCCTATGATCAATTGTATTCTTTTGTTGTTGATGCCACTTAAATGTCTTGATTGAATTGTGTACAATTACCTTCTACTTGCATGTGTTCTTGTGAAGACGTAAGACTACTAGAGTCATTAAAATCCTTGCACATTCTTCCTTTGCCACGTAAGCAATTCCCTCACACACGCACAATTATTTTGAGAACTTTACTTTGCATCCTCAATAACTGTATCTCTTGATTGTATTGGCATGTTTAATCTCAGTTAGTGATCAACACGTTCATAATTGCTTGATTAGTGAATGTGTTTGTATTTCATTCATTCATGTCGCATCTTTTGGTTATGGACTCGGAGTTGGTTGAAATGTTCTACTTATTTTTCCGAAATCCTTTTCCAAATAATCTTTTTCTTAGAACTAATTTTCAAATTAAATCAAATGCTTTTTCAATAAAAAAAAACCTAAGGCATTTTTCTTAAATAAATCATTAGTCATCACTCGAAGCCTTTGCTTGTTTGATCGCTAATGAGAAGTTATTAGTGGTAGTCACTCGAAGCCTTTGCTTGTTTGGCTATCATGAAAGCTCCCACACCTTAACCAAAAATAAATAAATTCCAATTTCAAAAACAACGTAATTATCACCCCTGCTCACCTTTTTCAAAAATGATTTCAAAAAAGATAATAAAACGTTGTTACTTGTAATCACTCGAAGCCTTTGCTTGCTTGATTACCGGTTCCAACTCTTTTCTTTCGAGTTAGTAATGAATGCCACTCAAAGCCGTTGCTTGTTTGGTATTCGTGAACACTTGAGGCCTATTTCAAAAACTCAAAAAAATTAAATAAGATAAAACACAAAAACATTTTCAAAACCGAAAGCTAGAACTACGTAGCTTTGATCTCTTCCAGAGAGGGTACGTAGGAGCGGGTCATAACCCGTCAAGCACACTTTTAAAAATCTTTGTTTTAAAAAATAATAGTCTAGAACTACGTAGCTTTGATCCCTCTTCCAGAGAGGGTACGTAGGAGCGGGTTGTAACCCGTCAAGCACCCCTTTTAAAAATCTTTATTTTGTTCCGCTTTTCAAAGATACCAAAAATACTTTTCTTCTCAATAAAACCGTTTCTCAAACGAAAATAAAAAGAAAGGAAGTAGAACAAAAATCATTTCAAGTCAACTTTTTCTAAGCCACACATCAAAGTTAATGGTTCCCTTTCGGTAGAAAGGAGGTGCGGGGTGCTAATACCTTCCCCGTACCTAACCGACCCCCGAACCTACATCTCTGTGTTTTCGAAAGACCATCCGCCTTTTCCAAAAAGACTTTTTCCAATGTTTTAGTCTTCAAAAATAAATATTGGTGGCGGCTTCAAAATTTTTCACGTTGTCAAACTGAGGAATTCTTAACCGGATTTTTCGGGGCGCAACAGCTGGCGACTTCACTGGGGAACCTTTTTCAAAAAGGCGAGGGTCAAGCCTAGTTAACCTGATGTGTGGCTTAAAATGTTTAACTTGAAAACTTTGTTCTACCTTTTCCTTTTCTTCCTTTTCTTCTCTTATCATGCATTTCTCAATTCCCATGATCCCCTCTTCTTTGCTCCCTTTCTACAAGGTAATCTCATGCATCATACCCTTATGCCCTTATGATCCCTTCTTCTTTGCTCCCTTTCTTGAGGTAAGCTATATGTTTGTTGTTGATACCTTAGTGTAGTTTATTTTGTTAAACCCTAGGGTAGACGACTTATTATTTGTTGCTTCTGTCTGGCTGTGCTGGTTTTCCTTGCAGGTGGGGATGGGTAGATTTTAGGAAGTATGTCCTCAATCACACACTTTCACACCTTATGATTTGTGCGCTATGAGTGGGCTCCTATACCCGGATCCAACAAACACTTAGGGGAGTGGAGACGATTAGTGACTGTCATTCGAGACCTTTGTCTGTCTGATACTCATGAAAGTCTCAACCAGAGTACGCTTTCTTATGACGCCCCACACTTGGTAGTATTCTACATTTGTGGTGTCGGCATGAGGATTCTATAGCTCTGGTAGCCATTGTGAGGGTGTGAATTAGAGCTACATGGGAGGAACCTTTGAAGTTGCCCTAGAACTTAGGATTCCCACCTTGGCAGGTGTCATACCCCAATTTTGTCCGCTTCTTTTTACTTCTTTCTTACTAAGTTAGTTTCGAGCTTACTGGGGGCCTACTCTTCTTATTTGGTCCTACGCTTGTGAATTTGGGCCTTATTTTAGCGTTTGTTGAATTTGGGCTTTGTTTTAGCATTTGTTCAATTCGAGCCAGATTTTAGCGTTTGCGATTGGGCTTGATTTTAGCGTTCGTTCTAATTGGGCTTCATTTCAGCCATTTTCCTAAGTTGGGCCTATTTTGGTTTTGATTGGGCTTGGCCCAATTTAATCATTCTCATCCACTTCAACCAAAAACAAAAATCTGACCATAACAAATATAACAAAAAAAAATCATCAATAAAATTTAATTTACAATAATCCAAAAAATCCAAAAATTTAATTTAAAAAAATATATACAAAACCGAAAATAACCAAAAAATACAAAAAAAAATCAAAAAAACGAAATTAAATAAAAATAACAGCAGCAACAACGGCTTCCTTGGGCCTGTTCTTGCTGAGCAAGTTTCCTCCAGAGGTCCAAGTACCTGAAAATGGAAAGAAATGGAAAGAGATCAGAAAAAAAACCTAGTTTTTACCTATATAAGCAAGCCCTGACACACCTAAAAATTCAGAGAGAAATTACATAGAATTCAGAACCAAAAGATTAGGGTTTTCACATTGAAACCCTAATCGCAAAACACTAAAGAATCAGAAGCAGAAGTAGCAGGAGCAGTCAGGGTAATAGTAGCAGTGACTGACAGCAATCAAACAAGTTCAGAATCTGGAAAAACAGAAGCAAGAAAAGGCAGCAGAGCCAGTTTTACAGAAGCTGGAATTTGAGGTTGGTTTTTGTCCAATTTAGTACATAATAAGTCACTTTGTAAAAAACTGTATTTGTTGTTATTCTGAAAATCCAAACTTCGTAGGTTCAGTTTATGAAATATCGATAGATTAGGATTTATGTTGAAAATAGATTAGGGCTGAGAATATCAATATGAACAGATAAAGAACACATTAGGGTTTTTAATATTCTGTTCTCTTATTAAAAAAGCGAAATTAGTAATCAAACTGAAATAGGTCAATAACAGCAAATCCGTTTTAAGCAAGTAAACATGTAAAAAGGAGTTGAAGCAATGGAATTAGAAAAAATATGATGTTTAAAACCCTAAATCAGAAATAGCAAAACAGAAGATTTGAAACTGAAAGAACAAGCAAAACTCACCCTTGTAGATTCCGACCACCGTAGACGGTGGTCGTTGGATAGAAGACACCGTCGGAACACCCTTTCCCCCCACCGTGAGCTCACGGTGATCATCAAACCGCCGCCAGCCTTCGCGCCATCGTACAGTGGCCACGCTCCCATTTTGAACCGTCCTCCACGTCGTCATCAGCCGTGGTCACCACGCCGTTGTCATCCTCCGCGAGCACAGCAGCTCCAAGCACGTCACCATCGCTGACCAAAGAGGGGCCGACCGGAGTCACAACGCTCTGCTGCCGTGTCGCACCACCGCTGTCAACCACCCCCACCTGCGCTCACCTCTCTCTACTGAAAACGGAGATGGGGATAAAAAGCTGGAGATCGGGATAAGGGTTTTTGTAGATCGGTGTGGTTCGAGGAGGGAGGAGAAAACGAAGCTAGAGGAGAAGAAGAACGGCGATGTTGGTGAGGGAGAGAAGAGTGAACGGTGTTAAGAGAAGGAAGGAGGCGAAGTCACAGTGGGGAGAGGTTGGCTCGACGAGGCAGAGAGGGGAGAGAAACGAAGGAAACCTGAGCTGAGGGAGAGGGATCGAACGGCTGAGAGGGAGAACGGAAATGGGGTTGAGAGAGGAGGGGTCGGTTCGTAGGGAGAGAGAAGAAGGAAGATTAGGGTTAGAAAGGGGGGGAAGTGCGGCGCGCCGTGGAGAGGGTTTGGGGAATTAGGGTTAGTTTTTTTTTTTTAGGTTGGGCTTATATAGTTAGGTTTTTATTTATTTATTTATTTATTTATTTTCTTTAATATTCAGATTACTACTTGCACCCCCTAATTTTCGTACTACGCCTCCCCCCCTGAAAAAGCCCATGAATTTGTGGACCAGTCCACAAAATGGGCTGCTGCTTTTCACACCCAATTTTTAATAGTACAGCTCCCTTTTGCAAATTGCACCCCATTTTACCATTTCACCCCCCTTTTTTTCTCGTTTTTAATTTAATTTAATTCTCTTCAAGACAATATTTTCTCATAAATTAAAAACTTTGTTAATAGTCTTGTGAAGCCTTTGCTTGCACGATTATTAACAATGAGGTACTAGTGGTGATCACTTGGAGCCTTTGCTCAATTGATCATCATGAATGCCTAATTTTCCTAAAGATTCTCTCTAAATCAAAAACTTTGTTAGTAGTCTTGCGAAGCCTTTGCTTGCATGATTATTAACAATGGAGTGCTAACGGTAGTCACTTGGAGCCTTTGCTCAATTGATCATCATGAAAGCTCAATTTTCACAAATTAAACAAGATAAAAAACAAAAACCGTTTTCCAAACAAACCAGAACTACGTAGCTTTGAATTCTCCATCGCACTGGGAGATACGTAGGAGCGGGCCATGTCCCGTCAAGCACTTTTTTCTAAAAACCCTTTTTTCCCTTTCTCTCCAAAAATAAAAAAAAATCTATTAAGTTCTTTAATTCATTGTCAATAAGAAGTACAGAGGCAAAGTTGAATATTTTCAGGTCAACATATAAAAACCACACATTTAATTAAAGGCTCCCTCTCAGTAGAGAGGACGTGTGAGATGCTAATACCTTCCCCACGCGTAACCGACTCCCGAACCCAAAACTCTCAGTTTTCAAAGGCCAATCGCTTTCCAAAAAAGGTTTTCCTAATATTTTCCTTAATAAATATTGGTGGCGGCTTCATTGTCATAGAAAAAGTTGTGAACGAGGAAGGTTCTCCCTCGGGGACTTTTTCGGGCGCAACAGCCGGCGACTCCACTGGGGACACACAAAAAAAGCATTTTTTTAAAAGTGGGTCAAGCCTAATTAATTAAGTGTGTGGTTTACATGATTGATTTGAATATGTTACTTCTTTGCTTAGTTCCTTCATGCATTTCTTCCCCTTTCTTATCATGTCCCCTTCTTCTTTGCTCCCTTTCCTAAGGTAAGTAGTGCAATGTTGTTGGCGCCCAAGATTAGTTGTATTTGATGATATTAAACCCTAGGGTAGACAACATGTTATCGCTTGCTTTTGTCTGGACTGTTGTGTTTTCTTTTACAGGTGGGGAAGGGTAGTTATTTCTAGGTGTTGTGCCCTCAACACACACTTCACACCCTATACTTGTGAGCATTGAGTGGGGCCTAAAACCCAAGGTCTGAACAAAAACCTAGGAGAGTGGGAACGATTAGTGACTGCCATTCGTAGACCTTTGTCTGTATGGCTCTCATGAAAGTTCCGCCCAAGAGCGCGCTTTGTCATGATACCTCACACTCGGTAGCTTTCTACGATTGTGGGTGCCATCATGAGAGAGACTTTAGCTCTTGGTTGCCATTGTAAGGAAGTGATTAGAACCTACATGGGAGGATTACCCCTTTCGTCGACTTTAGACCCTAGGATTCCCACCCTTTGTAGGACACGGGGGCACGCCTTTGTTTGTTGCATTAGTTTAGGCATTCCTTTTTCTTAAACTCTATTTCAAAATCGTAGAAAATAATGTCCTTAGTTTCTTGCCCTCTTTTTATGTAAACGACACATCATTTCGCATCCACGTCATTTCGCATCCACATCATCTCGCATTCACCTCGTTTCGCACCATTGCATTTGCATCTAACAAAATTTTGAAAAGGAAAAACTCTCATCATTTGCATTCTTCATGCATTAAGGTTTGTTTGCCGGAGATCGCAACGTAACATCGAACCTTGTCATAGGTGTGTAAGAAGCAACATGGAATCCAAAGGCAAAACCGCATTCAATTCGAGGTTCCCCATTGTAAAGAAGATTGATGTAACTAGTTTGAAGGAGTACGCTTCCCTACTAGGTCCTATTGAGCTTCGGTCCTTCGACAAGACTTATGGGAACATCCGCAAGTTATTACAGTTAGAAGTACAAGAGAGCACCATCGCCGCCCTATGTTGGTTCTACGACTCTGAGATTAGATGTTTCCTTTTCAAGAACTTCCAAATGGCACCTACCCTAGAGGAGTATGAGAAGATTCTGGGTTTTAATCGCTCAGAGGCTAGACCTTACCAGTATCAGAGGCAGTATTATTCAGATGAGAAGTTTGCTTCCTTGTTACAAATCAGTGTAGAAGACGTGCGGTCCCACAAAGTTAAGCGTAACAAGATATTTGGGTTTCCTCAGGAGTATTTTGAAAGTTTGATGACTAGCTATGTAGCATCAAATGATTGGGTTTCTTTCAAGCAAGTACTAGCTTTGACCATCTTCGGCATTGTTCTTTTCCCTCAGATCGAGAAACATATAGATGAAACCGCTGTTGGTGTGTTCATGGCTTTTAAGAGTGCAAAAAGTCTCATTAACCCAGTCCCCGCTATTCTCGCCGAGACCTATCGCGCCTTCACCCGCCATCATGAGTTCCGAAAGGATAAGATGTGTTGTTCCTTCCCTGTGCTATACGCTTGGTTGATCAGTCATGTGTGCATTAACCAAAGTGAAGTTGGGGACCTGCTTTCCTACGCCTTGGGTTGCAATCCGAAGACTATGAGCCCTCAAGAGTGGAAGGATACTCTCAAGAACCTTGATGCTCTTCAAGTTCGGTGGTACTTGCACAAGTTTTGGGAAGATAGACCCTCAGTGATATTCCAATGTGGCAGTTTCCAGAACGTTCCTCTCATGGGAACACAGGGATGCATCAATTATAACCCGTCTTTGGCCTTGAGACAACTCGGGTACCCTATGCGGGACTCACCCTCCGAAGCTATGTTGTTCCGTTTTTACCTCCATGAGGGGATCCCTAAAGACGAGGACTTACTTCGGCGAGTCTTGCAAGCTTGGGAAACCGTGGTGCGGAAAAACAAGGGCGAGTTATCTAAAAGGACCACTGCTATCTCCTTTACTCAATGGCTTGAAAAAAGGATTAAGGAAACTCGATCATCCAACCAAGGAATGTCATCACTTGAAGAGAAAATACCAGAACCCCATGTTCCACTGATTGAAGAACTAGAAGAGGTTAAGCTGGCCTTATCGAAAGCGGAAGAAGAGAAAAGGGCTTTGCAAAATAGATTGGGAAAGGTGATGCAAGACAAGCGGAAGCTAGAAAATGAAAATGCTCTTCAAATTGCCGCTATTGAAGCAACCAATAGGAAGCTTGAAATAGAAGAAGAGAGCAAGAGGGGAATTCAGAAATATTTGGAGGGAGCTAAAGAAGAAGTAAAGAGGTGCGTCTCAAGGATGAATGAGGCTGTGGCGGAAGCAAGGGAATGGAAGAAATCATATACCAAGTCAAAGAGGGATGAGAAAATGGTTAGAGAGGCGCTAGCTAAGTCAAAAGAAGGATTCCAAAGGATGAAGCTTGAAATGGAGAACCAAGTGGAAAACATCAGGCAAGATAGAGAGTCTATCATAGGGATCTTGAAAGAATATCAACAAGCTTTGGAGTTCGAACAAGGAAGGTCGGATGAATTGAAGAGGAACTTCCAATACCTAAGGGAATCTTATGGGCAAGTGCAAGCAGAAAGCCGGTACTGGGAGGAACGCTTCATGGCATTAATTGGCAAAATAGAAAACCAAGAAGTCATCAAGGAGCTAAGGGATGAGATTCGGCTTTGGAGCAGAAAATTTTCAAAGCTAGCAGGGCTAGCTAATCAAGCTGTGAGAGTTGTTCCCAAGAAGCTAAGAAGAGCTGAAGCAGAAATGAACCCTTGCAACACTCCGGCCAAGGTGCGTGAGTTTGTCGAGTATTGCAAGATCCTGACAGAAGAACTCATGGAGAAGGCCAAGGGGGCAGCCGAAAGCAAGAAGAGAAAGAGGAAGGAGAAATTGAAGGCTATATGCCTCTGAAGTCCACTTTAGATCATTGCAATAATTCTTAGGAAATTGTAATTTTCTCTAAAAAGTTGTAATTTTCTTTGAATATTGTACTTTGTCCTCAGAATATTGTATTTTGCTTTTCTCTCAAGTTTGAAGTATTCTTTCCTTTTGAATAAAGTGTGTTCGTTTTGCCTATTGTTTCCAACTTCGTTGCAAAAAATAATAGCCAAAATAAAAAATATACATATATATATAAAATAAAATGATTTTTAGACCTACACGCCTATGACAAGACGAATTACACCGCGATTCCCGGCACCCAAACAAACATAAAATCATGCATATTGCATTGCATCTGCATTCGTTTATTTAAATTCTCGTGCTCATAAAGTGTATTCCCTCAATAAAAAAAGGCAAGCTGGTTCGCCAACATCGATACCTGACTCGTCTACAAGCAAGGCTCATGGCAACTAACCAGAATGACCGGGGCGGTCCTGTTATTGAAGACTTAGGAAGTGGGGAACCAGACCTTGGTAGCACCTCTGCTGAGGTTCCCAATACAGAACAATTGGCTCAAGAGAATCGGGAGTTGAGAACGAAAATAGGGGCAATAGAAGCACAGATGACGGAAATGATGAGCATACTACAAGCTTTAAGGAACGGAACTACCGCTGAAAATCTCGCCGTCACTACCGGAGTTGCTGTCACTCTTCCCCCTCCGAGTCTCGAGACTAACACCTCTGCTCATACTTCAGGAACCAATAACCAGGGCCAACCAGTTACGCACGGGATGCCTTGGGGACTCCCATCCGGATACACACCTCCGGGAGCCGAAGCTAATGCAGGAGGTAATCCCCTTAGTGTTGCGGAACAAGTCCCACCCATCTCAGCCACAAACGGTGGAGGAACGGGAGCGCTTCAGGGCCAAATTCAGATTCCTATTCCGCCGGGAACTCCGTTCGACTTTCATTCACCAGTAACGGTCTATCCCCCAATTCAGGGACCAATTCCTGGGAATATCACTCACTCACGTGACCCACACGTGAACCCAGCCGTAGTGGCGATGAGTAATCCTCACTACGGTGTGAATGGTTTTCCTCAGAACTACCCTGCTGAAGCTCCTCAAGTTAGAGACAGGTATCATATGTTAGAGGAACGCTTAAGGATGATTGAAGGGTCGGGCTCTAGAGCAAGAGAAGCTCGTGATCTGTGTCTCATCCCTGATGTGGTTTTACCTCCCAAATTCAAAGTACCCGACTTTGACAAGTACCGAGGCGTGACTTGCCCTAAAAGCCATCTGACCATGTACTGTAGAAAAATGGCTGCACATTCTCATGATGACAAGTTGTTGATCCATTATTTCCAAGAGAGCCTTGCTGGGGCGTCCCTCATCTGGTACATGCAACTAGAATCGTCCCATATCCATTGTTGGAAAGACTTGGCTGACGCCTTTCTCAGACAGTACCAGTACAATACGGATATGGCGCCAGACAGAACACAGTTGCAGAGTCTGGCAAAGAGAGATAATGAGTCATTTAAAGAGTATGCCCAGCGGTGGAGGGCTTTGGCTGCACAAGTAACACCCCCTTTGTTAGAGAAAGAATTAGTCTTCATGTTCATGGAAACCTTGCCGTCGTTATACTACGATCGGTTGATTGGTAGCGTGTCTTCCAATTTCTCAGACATGGTAATCATCGGTGAAAGACTAGAAAACGGGATGAGAAGCGGCAAGATTGCCCATGGTTCCACAGGCATAATCACCCAAAAAAAGCCATTCTCCGGATTTCCAAAGAAAAAAGAAGGAGAAACCAACGTCATCACCATAAGCCCACCTTATCAACCACAAAACACCCCCGTCCCCACTCAAACACGACCAACCCTTCCACCACAAAATAACTACCACAAAAGCTACCCAGACAAAAAACAGACCACCTTTGATCCCATCCCTATGTCCTATACTGACCTCTTCAACTATCTTTCTACAAACAAACTCATCAATACCAGACCCATGAGACCAGTTCAACCACCTTACTTCCGAGGCTACAATCCCAATGTTACCTGTGCATTTCATGAAGGGGCAGTAGGACACGCTGTTGAGGACTGCAAGGCATTCAAAATTGTAGTGCAAGATCTTATTGATGCCAAAGGGATAACCTTCAAACAAGAAGACCCGAGTATCACAACTAATCCGCTGCCTGGTCATCAGAAACATGCAACCAATGCCATCCATGATACGGGAAGTCAATCCTTAATCAAAACTGTGGAGTGTATCCAAACACCCTTAGAGGTCATTCATGCGAAGCTGTGCAAGTTCGGGG
The DNA here is from genome assembly GCA_039519185.1 of Astragalus membranaceus. Classification (NCBI taxonomy): domain Eukaryota; kingdom Viridiplantae; phylum Streptophyta; class Magnoliopsida; order Fabales; family Fabaceae; genus Astragalus; species Astragalus membranaceus. The sequence goes on from CM076852.1 coordinate 23,952,205, forward strand.
TCATTGAGAGAGGATGTGCTCAGAAAGAAGTATGTGTTGATGATAATTGTGTCGGAACATGTGAGACCTTCAAGACAGTTTTGCAGGACCTGTTGGATCGTCATATAATCCAAGTGGGTGTGCAAGAGAAAGAGGAAGACGTGCTGACCTTCGAGTCAGATAGGAATGGAAATGTTCAGGTACCTATTGAGGTCCCGTATAGCCGAAAGCCGATCGTGGAGAAACCTAAGGCCATTGTGATTCCTGTCCCAGCTCCTCATCAAAAGAACAATGCTGTTCCATGGGGCTATGGGGTGTCAGTTCCAATTCAGACGCCTCAAGTTGTTCCCGATGTCACCAACATTGCGGGAAGCAGCGGAGTCACTAGAAGCGGACGGGTTTATGCCCCTGAAGTCCTGAAAGGAGGTCCCTCAAAGGAGGAGGAGGAAAGAATTCGCAAAGGCAAAGCGCAAGAACCCAAGGAAAGTAGGGAAGTGTCAGAACAAGAAGCCACTGAATTTCTGAAGATCATGCGTCAGAGTGATTACAAAGTGTTGGACCAGCTGCACCACACCCCTGCAAAGATCTCTATCATGTCTCTGCTGCTCAATTCTGAGGTTCACCGTGCAGCCATAATGAAAGTATTGAATGAAGCCCATGTAGCTCAGAACATCACTGTTGACCAGCTCGATGGCATTGTAGGGAATATTGTTGCATCCAATTATATTACTTTTACCGATGATGAGCTCACCCCTGAGGGAAAGGGGCATAATCAGGCACTTCACATTTCAGTCAGATGTGGTGAATATACACTCTCCAGGGTCCTCATCGACAATGGATCCTCTTTGAATGTCATGCCCAAATCTACTATGAGCAGATTAAATGTAGACTGTTCATATATGAAGCCTAGCTCAACACTAGTTAGGGCATTTGACGGATCCAAGAAGGAGGTTATAGGAGAAATGGAGTTCCAGATGCAGATAGGGCCAGAAGTATTCTATGTGAATTTTCAGATCATGGACATTGCATCATCCTACAGTTGTCTCCTGGGGAGACCCTGGATTCATGCTGCCGGTGCTGTTCCTTCATCCCTCCACCAAAGGCTTAAGTTTGTAGTCGACGACAAGCTGATAGTCGTTTTTGGAGAAGAAGAGTTCATCGTTAGCAAGCCCCATCCATCTCAATACATTGAAGCTGCAGAAGAATCACTTGAATCTGCCTTTCAATCACTAGAAATTGCAAATGCTTCTTTTGTGGGGGAAGAGGCCCAGTTGCCCGTACCAAAGATATCTGACGCTGCTATCATGGTAGCCAAAGTCATGCTGCAAAATGGTTACCAGATCGGAAAAGGGTTGGGAAAGTACGAGCAAGGAGTTCTGACGCCGGTTCAGCTGCAGGAGTACAAGGATAGGCGTGGGTTAGGATATTGGCCCACTCAGGCTGATAAGAAGAGAATGGCTGAGGAAAAGCGAGAAAGGAGGCTAGCTAAGCTTCAGGGACGGGAGCCAGGCTTGAAGAAGATTCCTATCTATGATCTCTCTCGGAGCTTTAGGAATGCGGGTATGCTGGGTCCCGATCAGGTGGCCGTCATTGAGGAAGAATCAGTTGTGGAAGACAAAGGCGTGGACTTGGTGCGTCGCAGTGCTGCAGATGGAAAACTTGATAATTGGAAGATCGTCGATTTCCCTGTTATTTTCATTCCAAAGTAATGATTTTGTAATGCAAATTCTTTGGCTCTGCCCAAGGCCTTAGGATATTCCATAAGGGCATGCATGTTTTCCTTCAAATATCATCTATCAATAAAACGTTGTTTTGGATTCTCGAATGAATAAATTTGCTTTTCATTATTATGCGTCTCCATCTTGTGTTTCTATTTTTGCTTGTTCATTTCTTTCTATTCCCGCAAATGCAGATCTAAAATGAATATCTTTGAGAATAACGATGCCAACGATTCATATGTTAATTTTGATCACCCCGTTAACCAAGCTGAGGAAGATGTTGAGGATGACTGGGAAACTCCTCCAGAGTTGATGAGAATGGTTGAACAAGAGGAAAAGGTTATCCAGGCACATGGGGAGTCCGTTGAGATAATTAACCTAGGCACAGAGGACAACAAGAAGGAAGTAAAGGTGGGTACTTCAATGAAGGAAGGTGAGCGCAAGAGACTAGTTGAACTCCTACATGAGTATGTTGATGTCTTTGCATGGACTTATCAAGATATGCCAGGTTTAGATACTGACATAGTGGTGCATAAGTTGCCAGTCAAGCCGGAATGCCCTCCGGTAAAGCAGAAATTGAGAAGAATGAAGCCAGAAATGTCCTTAAAGATCAGGGATGAAGTGAAAAAGCAGTTTGACGCTGGATTCCTAGCGGTAGCCAAGTATCCGCAATGGGTTGCCAACATCGTGCCAGTTCCGAAAAAGGACGGGAAAGTTAGAATGTGCGTTGATTACAGAGATCTGAACCGTGCTAGTCCCAAAGATGATTTCCCCCTGCCCCATATTGATGTCTTAGTGGATAGTACGGCGCAACATTCACTATTCTCCTTCATGGATGGGTATTCAGGGTATAACCAGATCAAGATGGCTCCTGAGGATATGGAGAAAACAACTTTCACAACTCTTTGGGGAACATTCTGTTACAGGGTCATGCCATTCGGGTTGAAGAACGCCGGTGCTACTTATCAAAGGGCTATTGTAACGTTGTTTCATGACATGATGCACAAGGAAATAGAGGTCTACGTGGATGATATGATCGCCAAGTCTAAAACTGATGAGGAACACATCGTCAACTTGCAAAAGCTCTTCGAGCGGTTGAGAAAATTCAAGCTCAGATTAAACCCTGCCAAGTGTACCTTTGGCGTGCGATCAGGAAAGTTGTTGGGTTTCATCGTCAGCCAAAAGGGGATAGAGGTCGATCCAGACAAGGTGCGTGCGATTCTTGAGATGCCAGTCCCTAAAACAGAAAAAGAGATTCGGGGTTTTCTCGGAAGACTGAACTACATCTCTAGGTTCATATTCCAGTTGACTGCCACTTGTGAACCAATCTTCAAACTTTTGTGCAAGAATCAAGAGACCAAATGGAATGAGGATTGCCAAGAAGCATTTGGAAAGATCAAGAAATATCTTCAGAATCCACCTATCTTGACGCCTCCCGTACCCGGCAGACCTCTGATCCTATACCTAACCGTGCTAGACAGCTCGATGGGTTGCATGTTAGGGCAACATGATGAATCTGGGAAGAAAGAGCATGCCATTTACTATTTGAGCAAGAAATTCACTGACTGTGAGACAAGGTATTCGCTGCTAGAAAAGACTTGTTTTTCTTTAGCTTGGGCTGCTCATCGTTTGAGGCAGTACATGCTGAGTCACACTACTTGGTTGGTATCTAAAATGGATCCTATCAAGTATATCTTCGAGAAGCCCGCACTTACAGGGAGACTCGCCCGTTGGCAAATGCAGTTATCAGAATATGATCTCCTATATGTCACTCAGAAAGCAATTAAAGGTAGTGCGCTGGCTGAGTACCTGGCACACCAGCCTGTTGAAGATTATCAGCCTATGCAGTATGACTTTCCTGATGAAGATATCATGGCTTTGTTTGAAGAAGGGAAATCCCCAGAAGACGAAAGATGGAGAATGGTGTTCGATGGTGCCTCCAATATGTACGGGCATGGAGCCGGGGCAGTGCTGATTTCCCCTGATAGTCGATTCATCCCATTCACTGCCAGACTAAGCTTCTACGTCACTAATAATATCGCCGAGTATGAGGCATGTATTCTTGGTAACCAGGCAGCCATTGATTGGAAAGTCAAGAGACTTGATGTGTATGGAGATTCAGCTCTAGTAGTCCACCAAGTGAATGGCGATTGGGAGACCAGGGACTCCAAGTTGATCCCTTACCGAGATTACGTTCTAAAGCTGGTTGAGCCTTTTGAAGAAATCACATTCCAGCACTTCCCTCGCAATGAGAATCAGTTGGCTGATGCACTAGCCACTTTGTCTTCAATGTTTAATATCAGCTGCGACAAAAGCTTGACTCACATCGGGATTCAGCATCGAGATTTGCCAGCACATCATTATTGCATGATCGTCGAGGAAGAGTCTGATAACAAGCCCTGGTATTATGACATCAAGCAGTACATCTTGAACAGAGAATACCCTCCTGGAGCGTCGGAGAATGACAAGAGAACCCTCAGAAGATTGTCAAGGAATTTCTTTTTGAGCGGTGAAGTTCTATACAAAAGAAATCATGATATGGTCCTTTTAAGGTGTGTGACAGAAGAAGAGGCAACAAAAATCATGAGAGAAGTCCATGAAGGCTCATTTGGGGTTCATTCCAGCGGACACACCATGGCAAGGAAAATATTAAGAGCTGGCTATTATTGGTTGCAAATGGAATCGGATTGCTATAGTTTCGTCAGAAGATGTCACAAGTGTCAGATTTACGCTGATCATATTCATGTACCACCTGCTTCCCTAAATGTCTTGACCGCCTCTTGGCCATTCTCAATGTGGGGCATGGACGTCATAGGTCCTATCGAGCCTAAGGCATCAAATGGGCATCGCTTCATCCTGGTCGCTATTGATTACTTCACCAAGTGGGTTGAAACTGCTTCATATTCCAGCATTACCAGCTCTGTGGTTGCTAAGTTTGTAAAGAAAGATTTGATTTGCCGCTATGGGCTTCCGGATAAGATTATCACAGATAATGGCAGCAACTTGAACAGTAAGATGATGAAAGAATTATGCGAGGACTTCAAAATCCAACATCATAATTCTTCTCCATACCGTCCCAAGATGAATGGGGCAGTTGAAGCGGCCAACAAGAATATCAAGAAGATTGTGCAAAAGATGGTAGTAACCTATAAAGATTGGCACGAGATGCTTCCTTTCGCCTTGCATGGGTATCGTACCTCAGTGCGTACTTCAACCGGGGCAACCCCTTTCTCTTTGGTGTATAGGTCGGAAGCAGTCCTCCCTATTGAAGTTGAGATACCCTCTCTGCGGGTACTGATGGAAACCAAGTTGGAAGAAGCAGAATGGGTCCAAGCTCGTCGGGATCAGCTGAATCTCATTGAGGAGAAAAGAATTGCTGCCCTATGTCATGGCCAGTTGTATCAGCAAAGGATGAAAACAGCTTTCGACAAGAAGGTCCGTCCCCGAGAATTCAGCGAGGGAGACCTTGTGCTCAAAAAGATTCTGCCTATTCAGAGTGACCCCCGTGGGAAATGGACTCCTAGCTATGATGGACCATATGTGGTAAAGAAAGCCTTTTCTGGAGGAGCATTGATACTCATCAACATGGATGGTGAAGAACTCAGGAACCCAGTCAATTCAGATTCAGTCAAGAAATATTACGCCTGAGAAAAATAAAAAGAAAAAAGAGAAAAATGAGCCAAGCAAGAATTAGCTCGCTAGGTTGAAAACCCGAAAGGGCGGCCTAGGCAAAAAAGAGCGACCCGGTGGACTGAAAACTCGCAAAGAGCGGTCCAGGCAAAAATTAGGGTCAGAAAGGTTGGACTTAAAAAAGGTAAAAGAGGCAAGCAGCGCCTCCAAAAGCTTGGATAAAAGGGTGATCAAGGATATAAGTATGGGTGATTGGCATCAACACTCCAAAGACGAAAAACGCTTATAAGATCTGTTGCGTCCATTTTTCTTGTTTTTTTTTCTTAGTTTCAAAGTTCTCAATGTACTCTTTTCAGTCGGCGCGACCTTTTGCGCGTTCGATTTCCATATGAATAAAAGTCCAAACTCTTCACTTCGTCTGCCTATTGTTTTGTAATTGCTTCCTTTTCATTTGTGCTTTAAAATGATGTTTTATGGTAGATGATAAATGAATTATGAAAACGTGCATAAATCAGAGCATTAAACTCATTGCGAAACTTTTGAAAATCATGAGGAAAGAAATGATCTCTCAATCATGTAAATTCATAAAAGCCAGACAAAAGCACTGAGCGCGTCAAAATAATTCACAAAAAAGGCTGGAGCATGACACCATTATGGACGATCATCGTGCCTCGGGACGCAAGTTCTACGATTTGGTTGAACCAGTGAAAGAAAAGCCAAAAGAGCAAAAGAGCAACAAAAATAAGAAGAAAAGAAAAGAAAAACACTAAAAAAGGGGATTAAAAAAAAAGAGGAGAGCAAAAGAGCAATAAAACGAACAAAACTCATACATTGCATTCATCAAACATAGACAAAAAATTCATGCAAGCAAGAAGAAGCTCCTGCATCACATCACATTCATCCCATCAAAAAGCAATCATGGCATTTGCATTGCATGCATGCATTTGTTCTTATCACTTGCAGGTACAAGGACGGATAAATACTTCGGTGTTAATCTTCGCCCTCAGGTCCCAGAAAATGCTCCCTTAGTTCGGAGTTCAAATGCTTTTTAGTTCAGCGCTCAAGCGTGCATTGCAGTTTGGAGTTCAAAATCGCTCTCGTCAGAGTTCAACGCTCCCTTCTGTCCAGGTCTCACGTCGTGTACGAGCAACGCGATGGACCGCAGCCCCATGTGAGGTTCAACGGAATAGTTGTATCAGCCTAAGATACAGTGGACGCCGTGCATTGATCAGTATATCAGTTCCGGAGCTGATAACGATCCCCCCGGTCGCTCGAAAAGGCCAGCAGGAAGCGTGCTCCTCAAAGCCACGTGCAAACTCGGATTCGTCAAGAGTCCGTTTAAGGATTACAGGTTTTAGGCAGCCTGGGCAATTTTTCGCTTTCTGCACGCCAAGTGCCCATTTACCGCTTTTTGCACGCCAAGTGCCCATTTACCGCTTTCCGCACGCCAAGTGCCCGTTTTACCTTTTTGCCCACACGTTAGTGTTCATTTACGGTTTTTGCATCGACACGAAAGTGTCTACTCTTTATCTTCATTTTACCTCGGAATATGTTTCGGCCAATTCATATTCTTTGTTAAAATCCAGGTAAAGCGAAAAATAACAAAAAAATAATAAATAAAAAAAAGAAGGAAAAGGAAAAGAAAGCTCAGGTTTCTCCAAGTAGACAAAATCGGTATAACTTCTGAATTCTTTATTTTCATTTTGCCTCGGAATATGTTTCGGCCAATTCGTATTCCTTGTCAAAATCCAAATAAAGAGGGGCAGCTGTCATACCCCAATTTTGTCCGCTTCTTTTTACTTCTTTCTTACTAAGTTAGTTTCGAGCTTACTGGGGGCCTACTCTTCTTATTTGGTCCTACGCTTGTGAATTTGGGCCTTATTTTAGCGTTTGTTGAATTTGGGCTTTGTTTTAGCATTTGTTCAATTCGAGCCAGATTTTAGCGTTTGCGATTGGGCTTGATTTTAGCGTTCGTTCTAATTGGGCTTCATTTCAGCCATTTTCCTAAGTTGGGCCTATGTTTGGTTTTGATTGGGCTTGGCCCAATTTAATCATTCTCATCCACTTCAACCAAAAACAAAAATCTGACCATAACAAATATAACAAAAAAAATCATCAATAAAATTTAATTTACAATAATCCAAAAAATCCAAAAATTTAATTTAAAAAAATATATACAAAACCGAAAATAACAAAAAAATACAAAAAAAAATCAAAAAAACGAAATTAAATAAAAATAACAGCAGCAACAACGGCTTCCTTGGGCCTGTTCTTGCTGAGCAAGTTTCCTCCAGAGGTCCAAGTACCTGAAAATGGAAAGAAATGGAAAGAGATCAGAAAAAAACCTAGTTTTTACCTATATAAGCAAGCCCTGACACACCTAAAAATTCAGAGAGAAATTACATAGAATTCAGAACCAAAAGATTAGGGTTTTCACATTGAAACCCTAATCGCAAAACACTAAAGAATCAGAAGCAGAAGTAGCAGGAGCAGTCAGGGTAATAGTAGCAGTGACTGACAGCAATCAAACAAGTTCAGAATCTGGAAAAACAGAAGCAAGAAAAGGCAGCAGAGCCAGTTTTACAGAAGCTGGAATTTGAGGTTGGTTTTTGTCCAATTTAGTACATAATAAGTCACTTTGTAAAAAACTGTATTTGTTGTTATTCTGAAAATCCAAACTTTGTAGGTTCAGTTTATGAAATATCGATAGATTAGGATTTATGTTGAAAATAGATTAGGGCTGAGAATATCAATATGAACAGATAAAGAACACATTAGGGTTTTTAATATTCTGTTCTCTTATTAAAAAAGCGAAATTAGTAATCAAACTGAAATAGGTCAATAACAGCAAATCCGTTTTAAGCAAGTAAACATGTAAAAAGGAGTTGAAGCAATGGAATTAGAAAAAATATGATGTTTAAAACCCTAAATCAGAAATAGCAAAACAGAAGATTTGAAACTGAAAGAACAAGCAAAACTCACCCTTGTAGATTCCGACCACCGTAGACGGTGGTCGTTGGATAGAAGACACCGTCGGAACACCCTTTCCCCCCACCGTGAGCTCACGGTGATCATCAAACCGCCGCCAGCCTTCGCGCCATCGTACAGTGGCCACGCTCCCATTTTGAACCGTCCTCCACGTCGTCATCAGCCGTGGTCACCACGCCGTTGTCATCCTCCGCGAGCACAGCAGCTCCAAGCACGTCACCATCGCTGACCAAAGAGGGGCCGACCGGAGTCACAACGCTCTGCTGCCGTGTCGCACCATCGCTGTCAACCACCCCCACCTGCGCTCACCTCTCTCTACTGAAAACGGAGATGGGGATAAAAAGCTGGAGATCGGGATAAGGGTTTTTGTAGATCGGTGTGGTTCGAGGAGGGAGGAGAAAACGAAGCTAGAGGAGAAGAAGAACGGCGATGTTGGTGAGGGAGAGAAGAGTGAACGGTGTTAAGAGAAGGAAGGAGGCGAAGTCACGGTGGGGAGAGGTTGGCTCGACGAGGCAGAGAGGGGAGAGAAACGAAGGAAACCTGAGCTGAGGGAGAGGGATCGAACGGCTGAGAGGGAGAACGGAAATGGGGTTGAGAGAGGAGGGGTCGATTCGTAGGGAGAGAGAAGAAGGAAGATTAGGGTTAGAAAGGGGGGGAAGTGCGGCGCGCCGTGGAGAGGGTTTGGGGAATTAGGGTTAGATTTTTTTTTTTTTTAGGTTGGGCTTATATAGTTAGGTTTTTATTTATTTATTTATTTATTTATTTTCTTTAATATTCAGATTACTACTTGCACCCCCTAATTTTCGTACTACGCCTCCCCCCTGAAAAAGCCCATGAATTTGTGGACCAGTCCACAAAATGGGCTGCTGCTTTTCACACCCAATTTTTAATAGTACAGCTCCCTTTTGCAAATTGCACCCCATTTTACCATTTCACCCCCCTTTTTTTCTCGTTTTTAATTTAATTTAATTCTCTTCAAGACAAAATATTTTCTCATAAATTAAAAACTTTGTTAATAGTCTTGTGAAGCCTTTGCTTGCACGATTATTAACAATGAGGTACTAGTGGTGATCACTTGGAGCCTTTGCTCAATTGATCATCATGAATGCCTAATTTTCCTAAAGATTCTCTCTAAATCAAAAACTTTGTTAGTAGTCTTGCAAAGCCTTTGCTTGCATGATTATTAACAATGGAGTGCTAACGGTGGTCACTTGGAGCCTTTGCTCAATTGATCATCATGAAAGCTCAATTTTCACAAATTAAACAAGATAAAAAACAAAAACCGTTTTCCAAACAAACCAAAACTACGTAGCTTTGAATTCTCCATCGCACCGGGAGATACGTAGGAGCGGGCCATGTCCCGTCAAGCACTTTTTTCTAAAAACCCTTTTTTCCCTTTCTCTCCAAAAATAAAAAAAAATCTATTAAGTTCTTTAATTCATTGTCAATAAGAAGTACAGAGGCAAAGTTGAATATTTTCAGGTCAACATATAAAAACCACACATTTAATTAAAGGCTCCCTCTCAGTAGAGAGGACGTGTGAGATGCTAATACCTTCCCCACGCGTAACCGTCCCCCGAACCCAAAACTCTCAGTTTTCAAAGGCCAATCGCTTTCCAAAAAAGGTTTTCCTAATATTTTCCTTAATAAATATTGGTGGCGGCTTCATTGTCATAGAAAAAGTTGTGAACGAGGAAGGTTCTCCCTCGGGGACTTTTTCGGGCGCAACAACAGGACACGAGGGCATACGAATTGTATGTTGCATTATAGTTTAGGCATGTCTTTACTAGAATAAAAAAGGAAGAAAATTTTCAAAAAAAAAGAGAAAAGAGGAAAGGGTTGCCATTGTAGCCTTCCCTTTTGCCGGTCCGTACGAAGTGACATATGGCCCACTTCATTTTCAAAAAAAAAAGAGAAAGAAAGAGTTACCGCTGTAGCCTTTCTCATACCGGTCCATATGAAATAACGTACGGTCCTCATTTTCAAAAAAAAAATAATAATATATTCCCCTTCATTAAATAAACCAGTGCGTGAGGCGGCACGTAGCATGGCTCCTCAATTTTTGAACTTCTGTCCATATGCATCGCCTTTATTTTTTCCACACGCATCATTCATATCATAATTGCATCATACCGCATTCATTTACTTGCATTCATATTACATCTCATTTGCATTTTGCTTGCTGGGGATCACCAAATAGTGTACCGTCTTGTCATAGGTGCATCAGAATAGAATCGAATAGCAAGGCTTCACTTACTTCTCGCTTCCCAGTTATGAAGAAGGTTGAGTTGCTATTTCGATTCCTCGTTTACTTCACTTCCTAGATCAAAAACAAAAAGTTTATGCGCTTGTGACAAGATAAGGCACCTGTAGTTCCCGGCACCAAGCAAACATTGTACATACATTCATACATCCATTCATACATTCATCTTGATTCTTATGTAATAAAATCTAAACAAACAGAAAAGGCAAGCTGGTTCGTCCACATCGTTACTTCACCCGTTTGCAAGCGAAACTGATGGCGCCCAACGAAGACAGTCTGGGTCAAGATGAAATGGTGATAGAGATCCTTAATCCTGAGCAGCTGGCTCAGGAGAACCAGGCTTTGAAAGCTAAGGTGGAGGCCATGGAAGCTCAGAGGGCCGAGATAATGAATATGCTGCAAAATCTGAGAAGTGGGGCCGCTGCTGGGGCCGCCGCTGTTGTAAATCCTGAAGGGGTTGTTACTTCCGTTTCTCCTCTGGTGTCCGCTGAAGTTGCAACTACTCATGGACAAGGGGTCAGTCACTTCGCCCATTCTCCAGGGGCGAGCGGACAGGATCATCTGAATGCACAGGTATATCCTTGGGGAATGCCAATGGGTCATATGCCGTCCGTTGCTGAAGCTATTCCTTTGGGGTCGGGTCAACCTGTCATGACTATGCCTAATGAATCTGTTATGGGACCACAAATTCATACTCCTAGTCCTGGTATTGTGCTGCCAAGAAGTTCACTTACTCCTACTCTGGGAGTTGTCGTGAACCCTCAGAATGCTGTCCATCATATGGGAAACCCCACTCAGTATGGGGGCTATTATCACAATTCGGGGAACTATCAACAAGGTCATTTGTTTGAGAGCACTCAGCGTAGAGACAAATATCACTTGCTAGAAGAACGATTGAAGGCAATGGAGACCCAGATACATGAGATGATGGTCATATTGCAGAGCTTAAAGAGTGGGACGGCTGCTGAAGGTGTCACTGTTGTGGGTCCAGTTGGTGTCACTTCTTTCATTCCTCCTCCACCACAAACTGTTCCATTCTCTGCTCCTGTGCCATCCCAGCAAGGCGGTGATAGTCACAAGGCTCAAAGTTATCAGTACAAGAGACGAACTAGTTTTGATCTAACACCGATGACCTGCACTGATTTGTTTAATCACCTGACTTCCAAGAACCTGATCAACACTCGGCCAATGAAGGCCCTTCAGCCGCCATTTTCCCGAAGTTACAATGCAAGTGCTACCTGCAGTTTCCACGAAAACGGGGTTGGTCATACTTTGGAGGAGTGCAGAGCCTTCAAGCGTGCAGTGCAAGACCTGATAGATCGGTGCGTGGTTCAGATAGGAACCCCCGATATTGATAGTGAAGAAGAAATCAATGAGGAAGTAACAGCGGTGTCTGTGAAAGAGGGATGTTGGGATACCCTAGGGGAGCCCAGTGGAAAGTTTGATTACTTGGTCAGGTATGACGTTCCCGAGAGTGCTCAAATCCGAATGGAAGACATCCAGCCTACAGGATGGGATGAAGAAGAGGAACAATACGACCAAATTGCTGTCATCAATAATGGTCCTAAGTCAGAAGAGGGATGTTGGGATACCCTAGGGGAGCCCAGTGGGAAGTCTGATTACTTGGTCAGGTATGACGTTCCCGAGAGTGCTCAAATCCGAATGGAAGACATCCAGCCTACAGGATGGGATGAGGAAGAGGAACAATACGACCAAATAGTTGTCATCAAAAATGGATCCGAAGCTGAAGAAAGTGAGACTGGTTTGGTTCGTCGCTGCCTTGCCAGAGAAAGTTGAAGAATGGGGAAGCTGCTGCCTTTCCTGTGACTTTTAATTCAATATGATCATTGTAATGCAACTCTGTGGCTCTGCCCAAGGCCACAGGACCAGTTGTTAGGGGCACACATGTTTTTATTTTCAAAGTCATCATCATCAATAAAAACGTTGTTTTTGAATTTCAATCAATAAAAATCAATTCCTTTTCATTTCATGTGTTTTTTCCTTGCATTATTATTGCTTGTTTGTTTGTCTCGCCTTTCATTCTGCTTTTTCGCCTCGGCAAAAAGCAAATCCACAGCAATTGTCTCTCAAAATAACAGTGCCAACGGTCCATATTTTGACTTTGATCACCTTATCAATCAAGCAGAGTGGGACGTTGAGAAAGACTGGAAAATCCTCCAGAAGGTTAATGAAGCAAAGAAAAAGGGTTATTCAGCATCACGGGGAATCCGCTGAAGTGAACAACTTGGGGACCGCTGAGAACAAGAAAGAGGTCAAGATGGGTGCTTCAATAAAAGAAAATTAGAGCACAGAAAGAAATAAAATAAGTAAATTATTGTCTTTGAGTTAATTTTTGAGAACACGAGCAATCATGATTTGAAATGAAGTTGGACCATCCCTCCATACCCTCAAAAACCTAAAATCCCAGAAAACCCATTTCCTACCCACCTTAAGCCAAGAAAATCCCAAAGAGAAAAACAAAATCTTCTCCTACCCACCGTAAGCCAAAAAAAAAGAGCCAAAAATCCAAAAGTCACCTTAGACAAGGATCACCAAAAAAAACAGTGCATCGTTCTTTATCAGTTCACCCAAGCTCAAAAAAAAAAAAAAATTCAAAAAGGGAAAATCCCAAAATCAAAAGAAAAATACAACAGAAATGTAAGTAGTGAGTTGATACGTGTTACCACAAAACCCAAGAGATCCTCGTCTCAATAAACCTTCAAACACTGTATCATTCCCATACCTCTCAATAAACCTTCAAACACTGTATCATTCCTATACCTCTCATAAACCGCAAACACTCTCCTTTTGACCGCGATAACCCGCCCTCCACAGACCCTTAGCCAGGAATAAAATTTCCTAATACCTCATCAAGCCAGTTAACCATCATAAACCATCGATCATCAGCCAACGCTGAATAAGACCCATCCTCCCATCAACCCCAAACACTCCGACAAGCTCACTCATCTCTCCTCCACAAAACACCACAGTCCCGAAAAGTCCATTCTGATCAATGATCGATTGCTGTTGTTTTCTCAAAGTTTTAACTCTAGGACAAATAAATTTGTTTATGATATGCCAAGTGGGGCAATCCTGTCGCTCTTCACCCCTCCTACAACTGGGGAGATTGACCCTACACCTATCTCATCCCTTGTCGCACTCACATTCATTGAAATCATGCAGGGGCAACCCCCTTTCTTCTCTAGTGTATGGGTCAGAAGCAGTTCTTCTCATCAAGGTTGAAATACCCTCTCTACGAGTAGTCATGGAGACCAGGTTAGAAGAAGCAAAATGGATCCAAGCTCGTCTAGATCAACTGAATCTCATTAAAAGGAAAAATTGCTGCCCTGCGCCATGGCCAGTTGTACCAACAAAAGATGAAGGCAGCTTTCGGCAGGAAAGTCCGTCTTCGAGAATTCGGCGAAGGAGACCTTGTACTCAAAAAGATCCTACCTATCCAGACTGACTCCGTGGGAAGTTGATACCCATTCATGACGGTCCATATGAAGTCAAGAAAGCTTTTTCCAGAAGAGTGCCGATACTCATCAACATAGACGGCGAAGATCTCAGGAATCCAGTCAATTCAGATCAAGTGAAGAAGTATTATGCCTAAAAGAAATAGATGAAAAAAGAGAAAGACAAGCCAAGTAAGAATTAGCTCGCTAGGTTGAAAACCCGCAAAGGGCGACCTAGGCAAAATCAGAGCGACCCGGTGGATTGAAAACCCGCAAAGGGCGATCCAGGCAAAAATTAGGGTCTGAAAACTTAGGCATGAAAAGTAAAGAAAGGCATACAACTCTCCTACAAGCTTGGATGAGGGAGTGATCAAGGTCAAGGACATAGATGTTTGGCACTGTTCCACAGAGACGGACAGTCAGAATTCAACTCCTCTCCTTTTTCGTGTCTTTTTACAGTTTAAACTTTCAAGTGTAATAAACAATCGGCGTAACTTCTTGTGCGACTGGTTTCCGCATTAATAAAGTTCAAATTTCTCGTATCTGTTCACTCTTTTATTTTCTGCTTTTTCTGCTCAAAATAAACGTTTTATGATGATGATGGTCCTGAACTGTAAAACATGTGCATAAATCATGGAGCATTACAATGATTACGAAGTTCTTAAGAGTCATGAGAGAAAGCACATCCTCAAAATCAGTCAATCATGCAAGAGAGAGCAACTACATCCACGATTGCCTCAAACCAGCGAAGTCAAGACCAACAGGCACTCGGCCCATGAGCCCCGCAAGTCCAACAGGTTCCTCAGTCTCGTGTCATGAGTGTCGCGGGTTGGCTGAACCAGCAAAAATAAAAAAAATAAGCAAAAAAAAAGCAATAAACAAACACAATCATGCATTGCATTCATCATGCAAAAATCATACATTCCTCAGACATAGGAAATAATAATAAGAAAAGAGAAATTCAGACATTTGCATTTGCATTCATCATAGGAGAAAGAAAAAGAAAATAACCATCATAACATTTGCATCCAAATATCTCATTTGCATTCACATTTTATGCATTCATCGTGTGCCATCCAAAATCCTAATGTTTCCCAATCAACCATTTCATATTATTGCTACATGTACCATAGCAGTTGGACTCAAACATTTCATTTGCATCATCTTAATGTTTGCATTTCATAAAAGGTAAAGAACAACAAAAAAATCTTGCATCAAAGCATTGCATTTGCATCATGCATCTCATAGAAAAAACAAAACGAAGCCTTCCATTGCATACACTGGCATCCCATGCTGTCATACCAGACCTTTGTGTCCTTAAACCAGATCGTTGTGATCCATAAACCAGACCTTTGTGTCCTTAAACCAGACCTTTAGGGTCCATAAACCAGACCAATATGCAGACACATATTGCTCCATAACTCAGGCATGTCGGCCCTTAAACCAGATCATTGCGACCCATAAACCAGACCTTCGTGTCCTTAAACCAGACCTTTGGGGTCCATAAATCAGACCAATATGCAGACACATATTGCTCCA
This sequence comes from Astragalus membranaceus, assembly GCA_039519185.1. Taxonomy (NCBI): domain Eukaryota; kingdom Viridiplantae; phylum Streptophyta; class Magnoliopsida; order Fabales; family Fabaceae; genus Astragalus; species Astragalus membranaceus. Next base: position 23,967,777 of record CM076852.1, read on the forward strand.
TAAACCAGGCTTGTCGGCCCATAAACCAGACTCGTTGTGATCCTTAAATCAGACTAATGTCAAGTCCATAATTTAGCATTCCATCAAATAAACCAAGACATTTCACAACTCTCAAGCATTGCATTTGCATACCCGCATTTCATAAATAAAAAAGCAACCATCAAGGAAAGCCAAAAGAGAATATCAAAAGCGTCCAGCATTGCATGCATCAGCGTCACATGCATCCACGTATCATACATCTGCATTACATTTGCATAACCGCATCTTGTGCATTCATCACATGATGAAAACCAAAGTAAAAGAATAAAGGGCATTTCATGAACATTCATCATCTCAATAAACTCATCGCATAGCATGCATCTGCATAACATGCCTTCGCATAACATGCATCCACACTCCTTGCATCATTCCTTGCATCAGCTGACGTATGCAGGTACCTCAATCCAGTGCGGCAGCATTGGCCATCTCAACCAATCAACAGGATTCGTAAATCCATTCAGGACCCAAGTGTCCCTTCAGGCCCAAGTGCCCATCAACCAACAGGATTCGTGAATCCCTTCAGGACCCAAGTGTCCCTTCAAAAGCAGACTTCACCTCGTATTCGAGCTGCGGGTAAGTCCTTCAGACCCCAAGTGGTCCTTCAGACTAGTTGTGTCAGCCTAAGACACAACGGACGTCCTTCATGGTCAACATATCAGTTCCGGAGCTGATCTTGACCCATCATGGCTGCTCGAGGGCCCCCCTCAGACCGTTTTACTAGTACCATAGCTAGTAGCGCTCCTTCAGACCACGATGGTCCTTCAATTAAGGCCTAGGCAGCCTTCCAGACCCCGAGTGGTCCTTCAGAGCCTTAGTGCTCCTTCAGACCCTGAGTGGTCCTTCAGAGCCTTAGTGCTCCTTCAGACCCCGAGTGGTCCTTCAGAGCCTTAGTGCTCCTTCAGACCCTAAGTGGTCCTTCAGAGCCTTAGTGCTCCTTCAGATCCCGAGTGGTCCGTCATTTTCTTTCTCTCGGTTAATACGCCAAGTGTTAACCGTTCCCCGTTTGTTCTCAAGCCCCTCTTTTTTAAAAAAAAAAATAAATAAATAGAAAAAGAAAAGAGGAAAATTCGGGTTTCCCTAAGTAGACAAAATTGGTATGATTTCTGAATTCTTTATTTCTATTTTGCTTCGGAATATGCTTCGGCCAGTTCATATTCCTTATCAAAATCCAAATAAAGAGGGGCAGCTGTCATACCCCAATTTTGTCCGGCTTAGGTCAAAACCCTAATTTTCAATCAAAAATAAATAAATCAAGTCTTAGCATTCATCCTAGAGGTTAGGAAGAGCATCATGCTCGCATCTTAGAAGTTCCCGAATGCATTTTAGGGTTAGAAAAGCATTGCATGGCATTTTAGAGCACTTTAGAGCATTTCTAGGGTTTCTAGGGTTTTTCCTAGGTCAAAGGGTATTTTGGTAATTTCACCAAAAAGACTTATTTTCTCATCATGCATGCATTTCTAGAGTTTTAGAGTCATCCAAAGGGTCTCAGGATCATTGTTAGAGTGGAAATGAAGTTTGGAGCAAAATCAGGGTTTTTGGGACCAAAAGGGCATTTTGGTCATTTCACTAAAATAAATATTTTCTCAGTAAAAACCATTATGCATCTCTTGAGGAATTTATGTGAGTCCAAGTGAGTGGAGTTGTGTATTTTTTGTGCATCATGGGAATATTTTTGGCATGAAATTCGGTTTTTGAACAAAAGGGCAAAATGGTCATTTCCTTTGAGGTAGGGTCAAGGAATCAATTTTTGGATTGGTGAGATCATAAAATTCAGAGCCCAATCATTGAATCATGGGACATGGCCCAAAATGGTATGAATTTAGAAGAATTATCTAGAAGGGAATAAGGAATATCGCTTTGAATTTTGAAAGGTTAAGTGTAGTACAATAGTACAAGTTGCAATTCCACTCACACTCTCTCCTTGGCTGCGAATTCCAGCCCCTTTTCCCCCATTTTGATTTATTTTATTGGTTGCAAATTGTGTTTAAATCATGGCCTTCCATTCAAGTGCTAAATGCAATCCTCACCCTTCATTTGAATTAAAATGGCACTCTTGTAATAAGCTTCATAGAAAAATACAATTTTGTAATTGAACTTATCCTTCACCACCATCCTTAAGCTGCGCCCCTCAGCCCTCTCTCTCCTCACTTTGTGCTTTCTAATTGCCCCTAATCCATGTGACATTTGATCTTGACCCTTGGTTCAAAACTAAAATGCAATCCTAGAGCACAATGGAAATCAAATGACCTAGAAGCCCTTAATGATAAGTGAACACTATATATACCTTCATATGATCAGCCCACACATCTTCTTAGCCTCACTCTCCATTCAAAAACCCTAGCACACCTCTTTTCTCTCCAAGGCCGTAGCCCCCCTCACCCCTTCTCCTCCATTTTCTTTTCAACTTCCATCCACTAACTCACCTCAAACTCACTCCATATTCATATATCCTCTTCCTTTCATCTTTGATTCCACATTTACATCATCAAAGGGGCTGATCCTTCAAGGTTACGTGGTTGTTGTTGGTGATTTTTGAGGAGTGTTGGTGATTGGTTACTCATGATTCTCATTTCTACTCTTGTTTAGCTTGGAACTAAGGTATAACCTAAAACCCTTTGCATTTTCATCCACTTTCTTGCATCCAAATCCTTTTTCAACTTATATTTGCATCTCATAACATCATTTAAATGTAGATTAGGGGCTGTTGTGGGTGAGAGTTGGCATCTCACCCACCAAATAAATTGTTCTTGTGACTATGTGTTGATTATGTGTTGTTCTTGTGATTTGCTCTTTGTTCATGTGATTTTCATGAAATAAAATGCCACTTTCCTCATGTTTTTGCTTCGGCCTTGGGTTAGAAATTAGGATCCTCATGTTTTCTTGTCTATTTCATGTGTCAAAGTTGAATAAGAATGGTATATAGGACCAATAGTGCATTCGGGTTTAGGTCCCTAAATTAGGGTTTCATCATCTTTTATTTTCTTTGATTTTGTGTGTTGAATAAATGATGAAATGATGATTGTTTGAGTGTGATATACATGTGTAGATCTTAGGGTTTATGTGTGTGTGTCTAATGATGTGATTTGGTTGCAAGAAATTTGTTGAATTTGAGCCTTATTGTGTATATGTATGTTTCGGCCATAAAGCCATTTTTGTGACCAATTTACTTACTCAAATTTGTTGTTTGATCTTGTTTGGTAAATTAATTGTTGTGAATTGTGTTTTTTTTCACTTTTTACCTTTTAGTTTTTACCATTCACTTAAGTGTTACTAAATAGTAAAAAAACATTTTCTTACCTTTTTTTACCTTTCACTTAAAACCCTAAAAAACATTTTACCTTTTACTTTTACCATTCACCTTCACTTAAATAAGTTACCATTTCATTAATAATTTACCTTTACTTTTTACCTTTCTTAAATTACAAAAAGACCCAAAACATTTTCTAGTTTACATTTATAACTTTTCAACTTTATAAAATCAACCCAAAAATACTTTTTACCACTTTTTCCTAAGACTCTAAAAACACCAAAACATTTCACCATTTCCTAAGAATAAGGTAACTAAATTTTTACCACTCTTTATGACACACTCTCACACACTTGCACTTAAATAAAACCTTATTCACTCTCTTGCATTCTCATTTGCTTGTATCTCTTGCATACTCTCTTGTTTTAATCTTCATGCCTTTTCATATATTCATATCTCTTGCATATTCATTTGCACTCTCACTTGTTAGTACCTCATGCATCCTTACTTGTTTATACTTCTTGCATTCTCACATGTCCATTCATAATTAAATAACCATGCATCCTCACATGTCCATGCATTCATTAATCAAATGCTCATGCATTCTTGTATGCTCATGCATCTTTGTATATACTCATTCTTGCATTCATCCTCACATGTCCATGCATTCATTAATCAAATGCTCATGCATTCTTGTATGCTCATGCATCTTTGTATATACTCATTCTTGCATTCATTCTCAAATGTTCATGCATTTACATGCATTCATGCTTATCTAATCTAGCACATCATGATCACATGCTCATCCATTTAACTTAGACTATTTTATGCCTATGATCAATTGTATTCTTTTGTTGTTGATGCCACTTAAATGTCTTGATTGAATTGTGTACAATTACCTTCTACTTGCATGTGTTCTTGTGAAGACGTAAGACTACTAGAGTCATTAAGATCCTTGCACATTCTTCCTTTGCCACGTAAGCAATTCCCTCACACACGCACAATTATTTTGAGAACTTTACTTTGCATCCTCAATAACTGTATCTCTTGATTGTATTGGCATGTTTAATCTCAGTTAGTGATCAACACGTTCATAATTGCTTGATTAGTGAATGTGTTTGTATTTCATTCATTCATGTCGCATCTTTTGGTTATGGACTCGGAGTTGGTTGAAATGTTCTACTTATTTTTCCGAAATCCTTTTCCAAATCATCTTTTTCTTAGAACTAATTTTCAAATTAAATCAAATGCTTTTTCAATAAAAAAAAACCTAAGGCATTTTTCTTAAATAAATCATTAGTCATCACTCGAAGCCTTTGCTTGTTTGATCGCTAATGAGGAGTTATTAGTGGTAGTCACTCGAAGCCTTTGCTTGTTTGGCTATCATGAAAGCTCCCACACCTTAACCAAAAATAAATAAATTCCAATTTCAAAAACAACGTAATTATCACCCCTGCTCACCTTTTTCAAAAATGATTTCAAAAAAGATAATAAAACGTTGTTACTTGTAATCACTCGAAGCCTTTGCTTGCTTGATTATCGGTTCCAACTCTTTTCTTTCGAGTTAGTAATGAATGCCACTCAAAGCCGTTGCTTGTTTGGTATTCGTGAACACTTGAGGCCTATTTCAAAAACTCAAAAAAATTAAATAAGATAAAACACAAAAACATTTTCAAAACCGAAAGCTAGAACTACGTAGCTTTGATCCCTCTTCCAGAGAGGGTACGTAGGAGCGGGTCATAACCCGTCAAGCACACTTTTAAAAATCTTTGTTTTAAAAAATAATAGTCTAGAACTACGTAGCTTTGATCCCTCTTCCAGAGAGGGTACGTAGGAGCGGGTTGTAACCCGTCAAGCACCCCTTTTAAAAATCTTTGTTTTGTTCCGCTTTTCAAAGATACCAAAAATACTTTTCTTCTCAATAAAACCGTTTCTCAAACGAAAATAAAAAGAAAGGAAGTAGAACAAAAATCATTTCAAGTCAACTTTTTCTAAGCCACACATCAAAGTTAATGGTTCCCTTTCGGTAGAAAGGAGGTACGGGGTGCTAATACCTTCCCCGTACCTAACCGACCCCCGAACCTACATCTCTGTGTTTTCGAAAGACCATCCGCCTTTTCCAAAAAGACTTTTTCCAATGTTTTAGTCTTTAAAAATAAATATTGGTGGCGGCTTCAAAATTTTTCACGTTGTCAAACTGAGGAATTCTTAACCGGATTTTTCGGGGCGCAACAGAGAGTAAGAGGAAACCAAAAAAAATGTAGAACATAGGAAATCAACAACCAGTCACCACCACCGGGAGCCCTCTAGTGAGCACCACCATGTCCGGCTGAAACCACCTAGAACCACCATAGCCCCTTTCCTCGAGGCCCACACCACCACCGACACCACCAAAAGACCATCACTTTCCCTCTCACCCTCGCAGATCTATCTATCTCTCCCACTCTCTAAAGGTCTCTCTCTATGGGTTTGTTTATCTTTACCTCACACTCTCTCTTGGTTTTGCAGCTATATACTGACAATGGTGTTTTGCATTTTATTTTTTTCCATGTTTTAGGGTGTGTGTATATATTTGAGTGTGTGTTTTATTTATTTATTTGTTTCTTTAGTTATTTAATTCATTTGTTTCATTTTGAATCCCAATAGAAATGGAATCTGAGCACATGTGCTCCTAGGCTCCTAGCAATCACGTCCCTACCCCCTCCAATTATCAAGTTCCTTTCACCCGATCACTTGTTTCTTTTTATTAGTATTATTAATAATAATAACTAGTTGTCCTTTTAGTCAAAAATGACATTTGATTATTGAAAAACGAACACCCTCCTCCTCACCCTTTTTTTTCCATCTTCACGTGACCCCCATATATTTTATTATTCTTATTATTATTATTATTATTATTATTATTATTATTATTATTATTATTATTATTATTATTATTTTGGAAACATCTTGCTTTATCTTTTTGGTTTGTTTTTATTTATTTATTTCAACACAATTGGTGACACTCTTCTACTCATAAAACTGGGTTTGGGTGAGATATACATCTTGTCAATCCCGGTTTAAGAGACTTTAGTTGTACGGCTTTGATCTTAAACCCTTTCAAAAATTAAAATCAATGAAACAAACAAATATTTTCTAGAAGAACTACGTAGCTTTTGATTCTCCACTTCGACGATACGTAGGAGCGGGCTTTCCCGTCAAGCTAAATTAATTTTTCTCGAATAAATAATCAATTTTTTTTCTTTAACACCTATTTTCCAAAAAACTAAAAAATGAGCTTGATTGATATGTACATCTTGTCAACCTCGCAATCCTGGTTTAAGACGTCTGAGTTGTACAGCTTGGTGATCTTAAACCCCTTCAAAAAAAAATAAAATCATCCAACCAACAAACTTTTTCGGGAAGAACTACTTGACTTTTGAGTTCCTCATTGCACCGGAGGATACGTAGGAGCAGGGCTTCCCCGTCAAGTCAAAATTAAATTTTCTTAAGTGAACTAGGAAGTGTGATTAAGTAATTCTTATTTTTGTCAAGTCAAAATTAAAGAATTCTTTTTTACTTAATATTATTTTTGGGTAAACAAATGATTAAGTAATTTATTAATATTTGCACAATCAGATTTAGGGCAACTGTCTTATGACAGATGTACTAGGGGTGCAGTGGGATTAAGTTTCCACCCTTCCCTATACATAATTGACTTCCGAACTCAATCTGGTATACGCAGACCAATAATTTTAAGGTAGTTTTTCCCAATTTTCCTTATTAAATAAATTGGGTGGCGACTCCTAAAAAATCATTTTTGAGCCCTCTACGTCGGGATCACGGTCACGACAGATGGCGACTCCGTTGGGGACAAGTGAGAGTCAAGCCTGTTATATTTGGTTGTGCAAAAGATTATAAGGTACGTGCATTTGTTTACCCCTCTTTACTTTTATTTATTTCTTTAGATTTTTTTACGTATATCTTTATTTTGTGCTTGATATAAACCCTAGAGTAGAAGTCACTTGATATTATTGTCTGGTTGTTGATTCTAATTATTTTTTTCTCTTTACTTATTTTATTAGGATTTGAAGTTCGTATGCTCCCTTCACACACTGCACAAACACTGTGAGCACACCAGAGAGTTGAGCTCACACCGGAGCCGCAAAAAACACATAAGCTAGAATGAGGATGAGTGGGACTCATTTTGGATGTACATCCTATGTGACTCCCATGAATTCCTCATCTAGAGTACGATTCTTCTGCGCGGATATCCACATTTTGGATGTACATCCTATTGTAGTCCATCTTCCAGAAGAGTACTTGACTCTAGCGACCTTAAACATCTATAGGTTATAACAACCAACCTTTGTGAGTGTTCACTGTAGAAGAACCATTAGATCTATAAGGTCCAAAAACCAATAGTATGGGCAACCTGTCATAGGCCACAAAGGGAGCCATTTTATCTCATATCCTTATTCTTGATTGTACATCCTTTTTCTTTCTCTCATACGGTTTATTCCTCTCTGGCAAAAAAAATCAATAAAAATCATATCGCATTTCATGCCTAAAAAGCATAAAAAAAATCATATCGCATTTGTTGTATAAAAAATGGTGCACTTCATCTTGCGTTATGCCGCATGTCATTGAAAAGCATAAATTTATTTGCGTTTTCCTTTGCATGAGTTTTCAGAAAAAAATTATTTTTCTACATGTGGTGCGCATTTTCATTGCATCGTCATTCTTCATAAATTTCTCCATATTTCATTTTTTTCTTTGCTTGTATATAAAAATCTATGCATGTTATGCATCCTTCCATTAGTGAATAAAATAAATTACATTTGTCAATCCTCATAGCATTTCCTTGCAGAAGAGGGGAAAAAAGGAAAATCGCAGTACATTTCATCCATAAAGTATCAGGTCGCATTCTAAGAAAAAATGTTTACATATAGGGAGGCATTTTATGTCAAAAAAATATAGTCTTTTCTTATTGAGCATTAGATCGGGTGTCTTTGAAAAGTATAATTTCCTCCACATTTAATATTTTTCATGGAATAAACTCTAGAGAAAAAAAATATTTTGCATTCTCATAGGTAAATAAAAAAAAATCACATTGTCATTCATCATTCATCACAGTCTATTCTCTTTCAAAGTTCCATGGGTTTTGACTATCACATCTTAGGATAAATACTTTTATGCATAACAACAATACATACACTTCTATAGCATAACACCCTAAAAATTATCCACATTTCATTTTGTTCACTGAATATACATAAAAAAATTGTTCTTGCATGTTGTTTGTGTTTTTCATGAGTAAATAAAACAAGTCGCATAGTCAATCCCCAAGCTACATGACATATTTCCTTCAAATAAATACAAATTAGGAAATTGCATTTCATGCATAAAAACAATTCAAAAAATGTATGAAAATAAATGTTTCTCCCTATTTCATTGTCGCATGTTGTCCATATCTTATGAGTAAGTGCATCAAAATGTATTGTCATTTGTCAATCTTCACAGCATATTTGCTTAAAAAAGTAAAAAACTAGGAGAATTGCATTGCATTTCATGCATGAAAGATAATGTTGCATTCTAAAAAAATCTTTGCATATATTCAAATGAATAAAAAAAAATTGGTGTCTCTTAAAAAAACACATTGAATGTGGCATCATAGGATAAACATCGGTATGATGGCTCTAAGTTCATGCACTTTCATAGCATAACATCATAAGAATTCTCCATTTTTTTTTTGTCTATACATAAAAAAAAATTTGTTGCATGTTGTACATACTTAAATGCGTAAATAGAATTGCATTGCATTTCTTACATAAGGACAATAAAAAATCACAAAACAAATGCATATTGCATCTTAGCATGTATGTTTGCATACATAAAATATATCCATGCACTCCATAGCATCATTTTTTTCTTGGACACATTCTCATTTGTCATAATTTTCTTGAAATAAAGAATTTTAAAAGTTATTGAGTGTCCATCCACATTTTTTTTCACAAGAGAAAGTTGAATTTTGTGAGCTTGCATCAAGGTGGATACCAATCAAGCTTTAACTCATGGAATCAGATCATTCTTTTGAGACTTGTTGGAAAGAGGCGTAAGGAAGTGTACTGAGGGGGAATATTTCATGGGGCATTCAAAAAGGGAAGGGAGACATAAGGTTGGGAATTAGTTCTTGAACTAAAAGCTCAACAAAAAAATATGATTGTCATTAGCGCTTTGTAATCATGTTGTGTAAAGGCAAGTTGGCTTTGTTGAAGCTTTATATTAGTGGATTTGCATGGACTTAAAATCTCTGTCCAATTCTTTACACCCCATTATCCCTTTCAGATTTGGTCCCCAGTTCAACGATTGCCTCAAGCTATAATTCTCTAAGTCCTTTTGTGTGTGTGCCATTCGAGGATGAGCTAGTGAATGGATGTCGGTTTTTTAAGGTCTAATTCCCCAAAAAAAAACAAAAATAGAAGAAAAAAAAGTAAAAGAAAAAGAGAGCAAAAGAATTTTTTAAGAGAATAATGTTAGCCATGCGCTAATGTTGTTTCAAAATTAATGTTTGAAAATAAGAAATCATGATTTGAAATGAAGAGTGGCATTTTTTCCAAATAAAAAGTACTATACCCCTTGATATTCCCCTTTGAGTTTGAAATTCCCTTTTCATTTGACCCTAGACAAGGATCGACACTATAGTGAACTTTAGTGCATTTAAGATTATCCCATGAATTTCCAAGGTAGATAATCGATAAGATAAATATCAGGAGCAATGGAGGAAAGGAAGAACAAAAGTCAAAAAAAAAAGAAGAAAATAAAAAAGTTGGGAATAAAGCAATGATGGCAAATGGCGGAAAAAAAAAGAGAGAAAAGGAGCCATAAATGAAGTGGAGACAAAGGAGGAAAGGAAGAAAGAGAAATGGAAAAAGTCAAGAAATGAAAAAAATAAATCATGTAAGAAGGAGAATGGATGGGTTTGACAAGAAAAAGTTGATGTTTTGGAGCATAATAGAAAGTTGAATGCACTAAAGATCCTTAATCCTTTTAGCCCATAAAGTTTTTTTAAGCCTTCAATCCTTTTTTTTCTTAACCCATAACCCATGAAAAAATTTCTTGAGCCTTCTAATCTTTTTTTCTTCTTAACCCATAACCCTTGAAAAAAATTTCTTGAACCTTCTAACCCTTTTTTTTCTTCTTAACCCATAACTCATAGCCACGTTATAAGCCTCTAAAGGTCCACTCTGAAAGACGAATGATTATTTTCATTTCCATAATGTTAATTTTAAGATAAATCATTTATTTTCTCTTAACTATTCTTTGCTCTAAAAAAATGAACAATAAGAAAGTGAAAAAAAAGAATGAGACCCGCTAGATCGAAAACCCGAAAGGGCGGTCTAGGAAAAAATTAGGGCACAAAAGGGGGAATCAGGCTACATTTGAGAAGTTTATGTGTGACATATTCATTCACTAGCGTAATCTCTTCCTTTGGAGTCTAACAGAATGACACATTGGGGTAATTTTTGTGGTTTGATCAGGTAACCTTGGGAGTCTCGAGAAATCCCACTCTGAGCCAACAAAATATTTGCCACAACCCTTCATGAATTGAAATTTTCTTGCTATATCAACTTAGTCTTCTCTCAGGGCAATGCCTTTCACCAACGTTGGGGCAAGAAGTTGGCAAGACGTTCATGAGTCAAACTTTGCGTGCTATGCTAGTATAGTTTCATCCCAGGGGCAATACCGTACACCACATTGGGGGCAATACCGTACACCAGCGTAATCTTCTCTCGGGGCATTGTCTTTTCAGTAAACTGGGGCAAAAATGTTGCAAGACCTTACACCATTCAAACTATGTTTGCCACACCAGCAGAATCTTCTCTCGGGGCATTGTCTTTTCAGTAAATTGGGGCAAAAAAATAAAAAATTGCAAGACCCTCCATGAGATGAACTTTGCTTTCTACACCAGTGTCGTTTTCTCTTTTAGGATACCTGTTGCCACACTAGGAAAATCTTTTGCGAGACCACTTCACAAGTCCAGATTTTCTTGTTACACCAAGTAGTCGTCCCTTTGTGTAAAGCCTTTTACCAATTTCTACCAAGTAAGTTGCCACAAGTAAATAGAAATGCTCAAAAAGATTAACCTCGAGGCAAGCCTAATCCCTTTTCCCAACCATCTCGGTTTCTTTTCGTCTTCCCCATTTCTTTCACTTTGTAAATAGCATTCACTTCCAAACCTTCAAAAACCCAAAACAAACAATCCAGAAACGCGAAAATCCCATCTTGTTAATACCCGTGGATCTATGCATGCTCATTAAGTAATGGTTCAAAAAGAGTCAATTTGGAATCATTGATATGATTTAGAGGGCTGATGACAATCTGTGAGAAAGGGGTCAAACTGGAATGTGTCATGCTTTGGAGGATGAGGATCGTAAAAGAAAAGAGATCTGGCAAGGCAAAGATAATGATAAATTTCCGACCGAGAACAAGTTTGATTGGTTTCAAATAAAACATGCACAAAAACATATTCTCCGCAAATACAACCTTTAGAACATGTCCATCTCTATGCTCATGCATTACTAATACATTTCATCTCATAGCATTCATACAACTCATGTCATATCATGCATACATTCCATGTCAAAACACGCATTCCCCTTCATGACTAGAATCATTTTCTTAGTTGTTTGTGAATAAAGTAGAATCATTTTCTTAATGTTCCTTCCATGCTACGGTTTAGCCCTAGCACTGGTCATTTTGATTTTGTACAACGGCTCAGCCCTGGTACTGCCATTTTTTGTATTGTGCTATCGGTTACACCCAGGCACTGCATGCAATAGGTTACGCCCTGGCATCACATTTTTAGTTTTGTGCTATCGCTTACGCCCTAGCACTGCATGCTATCAGTTACACCCTGACATCGCATTTTTATTTCGTGCTATCGGTTACCCCCTAACACTGCATGCTATCGGTTACGCCCTGGCATCGCATTTTTAGTTTTGTGCTATCGGTTATGCCCTGACACTGCATGCTATCGGTTACGCCCTGGCATCGCATTTTAGTTTTGTGTTATCGGTTACGCCCTGACACTGCATGTTATTGGTTACGCCCTAGCATCGCATTTTTTGTTTTGTGCTATCGGTTACGCCCTGGAACTGCATGCTAACGGTTACGCCCTGGCATCACATTTTTGTTTTGTGCAATCGGTTACGCCCTGGCACTGCATGCTATCGGTTACGCCCTGGCATCGCATTTTTGTTTTGTGCTATCGGTTACGCCCTGGCATCGCATTTTTGTTTTGTGCCATCGATTACGCCCTGGCACTGCATGCTATCGGTTACGCCCTGGCATCGCATTTTTAGTTTTGTGTTATCGGTTACGCCCTGGCACTGTATGCAATCGGTTACGCCCTGGCATCGCATTTTTAGTTTTGTGCTATCGGTTACGCCCTGGCACTGTATGCCATCGGCTGCGCCCTGGCATCGCATTTTTGTTTTGTGCTATCGGTTACGCCCTGGAACTGCATGCTATCGGTTCCGCCCTGGCATCTCATTTTTGTTTTGTGCTATCGGTTACGCCCTGGCACTGCATGCTATCGGTTACGCTCTGGCATCGCATTTTTGTTTTGTGCTATCGGTTACGCCCTGGCACTGCATGCTATCGGTTACGCCCTGGTATCGCATTTTTTGTTTTGTGCTATCGGTTACCCCTGGCACTGCATGCTATTGGTTACGCCCTGTCATCGCATTTTTTGTTTTGTGCTATCGGTTACGCCCTAGCACTACATGCTATCGGTTACGCTCTGGCATCACATTTTTAGTTTTGTGCTATCGGTTACGCACTGGCATCGCATTTGTAGTTTTGTGCTATCGATCACGCCCTGGCACTGCATGCTACTAGTTACGCCATGGAATTGCACCTTTTACTGCATGCTACCGGTGTTGTACCCCGAAAAATCCCGTTTAGGGTTCTTCAATGTACAACGTAGAAAATTGTGAAGCCGCCACCAATATTTTAGTTTTTAGACCAAAACATTAGAAAAAAGTCTTTTACAAAAAGGCGGGTGGTCTTTTGAAAAATAGAGATATGGGTTCGGGGGTCGGTTAGGAATGGGGAAGGTATTAGCACCCCATTCCTCCTTTCTACTGAAAGGGAACCTCTAATTAAATTGTGTGGTTTCAATGTTTGATTTGAAGAACACTTAGATTTGCCTATTTTATCCTTATTTGAAGATGGATGGGAAATTAATGGAAAACTTATGTAAAGAGGGGGAAAAAGAGAGTTTTTTAGAAAAGAGCTCGACGGGGGTAACGACCCGCTCCTACGTATCTCCCGGTACAATGGAGAATTCAGAGCTACGTAGTTCTACCTTGGTTTTTGTTTTTTTACTTTTTAGGTGAGTTTTCGAAATAGGACGAGTACTAGCGAGTGACTAAACTAGCTAAGGCTATGGGTAATCACCGCTAAGTACTCAAAAGGAGTCGCTACTGCTAGTCAAACGAACTAAGGTTCTGGGTGACCGTTGGTAACAACTTGTTTTTATTCTCTTTTTGAAAGCTTTTTTGAAAAGGATTGATTTGTTTGATGACCAAACTAGCAAAGGCTATGGGTGGTCATCACTTATTGTTCTTTTTGGAGAAAGGAGATTGATGTCAATAGCTAGACGAACTATGGTTCTGATTAGCTACTAACGACAATGGGTTTGAAAACATTTTTGTTTGTTTTGAAAATGGAGGTTTTTTATTGTTGTGAAAGTGAAGATTTTTTTTGATGTGCTTGACGAGAACAAGTCTCGCTCCTACGTATCCCAAGTGGGAATCAAAGCAACGTAGTTCTTGGAGCGAGAAAAAGAAACCTTGAAGAAGGTGTTTGAAAAAGGAAGGAACTTTCATGATCAAACTAGCTAAGGCTATGGGTGATCCTTACTAGTTCACATGGCTTTTGAAAAAGGGAGAGCTTTCATGATCAAACTAGCTAAGGCTATGGGTGATCATTACTTGCTCACATTGTTTTTATGAGTTTGAAATTGATTGAGTGCAAATGCAAAAACTGTTTTTAATTATGAATGCAAAAGGTTTTTGAAAATTGGAGTTGTTACTAATGAGTGACAAACTTGTTTTTGAACTTGAGTGCTAAAAGTTTTGAAACTGTAGATGTTACTAACGAGTAACGAATTGTCTTTCACATACAACATGGTTTTGAGGTTTGAAGTGTTATTATCGAGCAGCAATAAGTCTATGACTTTACAAAGTCTTTGCAAAAATCAAAACAACCAAGTTGTGAACACCAATTCAACACTTTCAAGTACAACGAGCACACAAGTAATGAATGCAAAGCATGTAAGTAAATGATGCAAGTAGTTGAATCACTTTCAAGTAATCTTCAACACTTGGGGCATGCACTAGGCATTAGTGTTGAATCACATTACTAAATCATCAACAAGAGATAAGTAATTAACTATGCAAATGAAACACAAAGGGATTGATTCACTTTGGGTGATCTCCCCTACTTGGGATATGCACTAGGCATAAGTATTTGGATCACATCACCCAATCATCAACAAGAGGTAAGTGATTAAACATGATGTGATATGCAAATAGTGAAACAAGTGTGAATGCAAGTGAAAATATCTTAATGAGAGGTGAAAGGTAAATGGTAAAAAATGAATGGTAAAATCTTTTTGTATTTTTGAGTAAAGAGTTAATGAATGAGGTAAAAACTTGTGGTAAGAAGTGAAAAGTAAGAATGAAAATGTTTTTAACTTTTTGGTAATTTTTTAAGTGAATAGTAAAGTACATTGGTAAATGGTTAAAAAGAAAAAAAAACACATTTACACAAAACTATTTACACACACCAAATCAACAAAGCAAATTGCAACAAAAACTAGGTCATAAGAATGACCTTGGCCGAATGCTTGCAAGCAATATTCACCAACAAATTTCATACCAAACATGACATAAATTGATGCATGAGAATGACATCAAACACAAACATAACATAGCACATGAGATTATAAGATAAAGATCAAGTAACACATGCATTGAAACAAACATCAAAACCCTAATTTCTACAAGTTGAACCCGAAGCTACACATGCTTGAAATCCAACCATTATTCACATTTTGGACATGAAATGAACTAGAAGAAACAAGATCCCTAAGATCTAACATGTGGCCGAAACCAAATCAAGGAGAAAAGAGCATTTTATTCATGAAACAAAGATGCAAAGATGATGATATGCAAAGATCACATGACACAACTTATTCAAAAGGGGTGAGATACCAAATCTCCCCCAACAGCCCCCTAATCTACATTTTGATGAATATGCAAAAGAGATAAGTTTTTTTTGATGCAAAAAGTTTATGAATGCAAAGAGTTCTAAGAGTTTACCTTGAGCCTTCACTAAACTATGCAAAAATGGAGAGCTAGTGAACCAATCAACCAAATCTTCAAAAGAACACCAACCAAGCCCTTGAAAACCTTCGAAATCCTAAGCTCTTGAGGGTATGAATCTGAACTTGAAGATGGTAGGAAGAAGATATGTGAAATGGGAGTGGATTGGAAGTGATTTGGTGAAGAAAAATCAAAGAAACAATGGGTGGATGAAGGTGAATGTGCTCACGGTTTTGGAGGCTCTTTTGAGAGAGTGTGCTAGGGTTTTTTGAGGAGTGAATGATCAGCCAAAAGGTCCTTGTGAGCTGAGCACAAAATGGTATTTATAGAGGCCACTCAAAGTTGAGGGTAACTATGTCACTCCATCTCACTTGTGCTCTAGGATTAGAGTTTTATTTGGGATCAATGGTTAGGATCAATTGTCACAAGGATTGAGGGTAGTCAAGAAGCACAAAGGGAGGAGAGAGGGGGCTGAGGGGCGCAGCATAAGGAGGGAGGGTGAAGGATAAATCATTTTACCAAAATGTTTTTCCAAATGGTTCATATTGCAAGAATGCCATTTTAATTCAAATGGAGGGTTGGGATTGCATTTACAATTCAAATGAAAGGCTATGATCAAAACATGATTATCAAGCAATAAAATAAATCAAAATTGGGTGGATATGGAGCTGATATTCGCAGCCAATGGAGAGAGAGTGAGTGGAATTGCAACTTGTACTATTGTACTACACTTGACCTTTCAAAATTCAAAGGGATATTCCTTATTCCCTTCTAGATAATTCTTCTAAATTCTTGCCATTTTGGGCCATATCCTATGATCAATCATTGGGTTCAGAAATAAATGCTACCATCATCCCAAAATTGATTTGGGTGCCCCACTTTGAAGATGCTTGAAGAATATTCCATTGTTGACTTTACGGTTTTGACTTTTTCTTTCTTTTACATAAATCAACAATGTATTTACCAAAAATATGTATGATCAAGCACATCTCACCTCAAGTGATTCCTTATAGATCCCTGTGATTTTTTTTGATGAAAAATTGAATTTTTGGCGAAATGACCAAAATACCCTTTTGATCATTAGAACCCTAATCCTTGTTCAAAATGCATTTTCTTTTCAAGAATTACTTCAAAACTCTAAAATGGCCCTAAAATCTAAAATGTATGCAAGAAATTATTTTTTTGCTGAGAAATGTCTCATTTTTCGAAAATGACCAAAATGCCCTTGGTCTTGAAAAACTCTGAAAATGCTATAAAAGGCAATGCAATGCATCCCTAATCCTAAGATGACTTTCAAAACTTTGAAATGTATGAATGATGGTCTTCATGACATTATGAATGAATGCTAAACCTTAACTTACTTAATTTTGTTTGAAAATTAGGGTTTCGACCTAGGCGGACAAAATTAGGGTATGACAGCTGCCCCTCTTTATTTGGATTTTGACAAGGAATATGAATTGGCCGAAACATATTCCGAGGCAAAATAGAAATAAAGAATTCAGAAATTATACTGATTTTGTCTGCTTGGGAAAACCCGAATTTTCTCTCTTTTTTTTACTTAAATGAAATACCCGCCCTCAAAAGCAGGAAATAAAGCTGTAAAGAAAGCAGTAAAGAAAGTAACCTGGATGGACACTTGGGTCCTGAAGGGATGCTTGGATCCTGAATGAACACTGGGGTTCTGAAGGGACGCTGGGGTCCTGAATTCGGAGGTTGCCTAAAAACCTTCTAACGGACTCTTGTTGAGTCCGAGCTTAGGGGTGGCCTTCTCGAGCGGCCGATCAACATCAGGTCCGGAACTGATTTGATCAAAGGATGTCCATTATGCCTTAGGTTGACATAACTAATCCGAAGGACTTGACGAAGTCGGATGGATCCATCGCGTGCTCGTACACGATGTTGTGATCTGGATTGATGGAGTTCACTAACTCTGGGTTGATGGAGTTTACTAACTCTGAGTTGAGACTACCTAGTCTGAGGTAACTTCTATCTTGATTGGTACATGAAACGCATGCACTTGAATGCATATGAATGCAATGATTGACTTTGGTGGAATGCTTTTTCTGTTATTTCTTCGCTCTTCTGAGATACAAATTGAAAGTGTAATGCACTACTGTTTGATGCCATGAAGCGATGAATGGTATGAATGGTATGAGAATGATGAATGATATGAAGATGGTGTGTTCTTTTTATGTTCCGTTTTCTGCAATTCTTCTGTCTTTGTTTATGCTGTTTGTTTTCTTTAAGCAGCTTTCTTTTTTCTGCTTGTTTATTTTTTGTTTATTCTGTTTGCTTCGAGCAGCTTTCTGTTTTCTGCTCATTTGTTTTTTTGGCACTCTTTTGCTGGTTAAATCACTCTACTGGACGAATGCTGTCTCGGGACAACGATTACACAAGGTCTGCGCATCGAATTGTCACAACTGCTTTGTTTACAGCTTTATTCATTTGGGAAATCATTTCTTTCTGTATTTTCAAAGATTTCGTAATGATCCTGTAATGCTATGAATGTACACATGTTTTGCAATTCAATTTCATCAATCATAAAAATCATTATTTTGAAAGAAACCGAATAGAAGAAAGCAAAGACACGAAAAGCACATATATGGGAGAAAAGTTGGACTTTTATTGATATAGAAATTGGACGTGCAGAAAGTCACGCCAATTGAAAGTACATTATGATTTTCTTTTAAACTGAAAAATACAAGCAAAAGGAACAGATCTTGTAATTTCATCTCTGAAGTAACGGTGCCCGCCGTCCATACTCATAACTTTGACCAACCTCTTATCCAAACCTTTGGGAATGCTGGTTGCCTTTTTTCTTTTTTCAAGTCCAACTTTTCTGACCCTAATTTTGCCTGGATCGCCCTTTGCGGGTTTTCAATCCATCGGGTCGCTCTGATTTTGCCTAGGCCGCCCTTTGCGGGTTTTCAACCTAGCGAGCTAATTCTTGCTTGGCTTATCTTTCTCTTTTTTTTATTTATTTCTCTAGGCATAATACTTCTTGACAGCATCTGAGTTTACTGGATTCGGGATCTCATCTCCATCCATGTTTGCCAGAATCAAAGCTCCTCCTGAGAATGCCTTCTTCACCACGTAAGGTCCTTCATACTTTGGAGCCCATTTGCCCCTGGGGTCTGTTTGGATCGGCAAGATCTTCTTGAGCACTAGATCTCCCTCATTGAATTCACGGGGACGAACCTTCTTGTCAAAAGCGGTCTTCATCCTTTGCTGATATAACTGCCCATGACACAAAGCTGAGATTCTCTTTTCCTCAATGAGATTTAACTGATCTAGGCGAACTTGCGCCCACTCTGCTTCTTCCAGCTTGGCTTCCATGATCACTCGGAGAGAGGGTATCTCAACTTCAATGGGGAGGACTGCCTCTGACCCGTATACCAGAGAGAAGGGAGTTGCCCCGGTCGATGTACGTACTGAAGTACGGTAACCGTGCAAAGCGAAAGGAAGCATCTCATGCCAATCCTTGTAGGTGACCACCATCTTCTGCACAATCCTCTTGATGTTCTTGTTGGCTGCTTCGACTGCCCCATTCATCTTGGGCCTGTAGGGGGAAGAATTATGATGCTGGATTTTGAACTCTGCGCACATATTTTTCATCATCTTGCTGTTCAGGTTGCTGCCGTTATCAGTGATGATCTTGTTAGGGAGACCATAACGGCAAATCAGATCTCTCTTCACAAACTTGGCAACCACTGCGCTAGTTACACTAGAATATGAGGCAGCTTCAACCCACTTCGTGAAATAGTCAATGGCGACCAAGATAAAGCGATGCCCGTTTGATGCTTTGGGTTCAATGGGACCAATGACATCCATTCCCCACATTGAAAATGGCCAAGACGCAGTCATAACATTCAACTTGGTAGGCGGCACATGGACATGATCAGCATAAATTTGGCATTTATGGCACTTTCGAACAAAACTGTAGCAATCACCTTCCATCTGCAACCAGTAATAGCCAGCTCTCAAGATTTTTCTAGCCATGGTAGGCGCCTTTGAATGAGTTCCGAATGAGCCTTCATGTACCTCCCTCATAATCTTTACAGACTCTTCTGCTGTCACACATCTGAGGAGTACCAAGTCATGATTTCTCTTGTAAAGGACGTCTCCACTCAAGAAGAAACCTGCTGACAACCTCCTAAGTGTTCTCTTGTCATTTTCTGTAATTCCGGGAGGGTACTCTCTGTTTGTGATGTACTGCCTGATGTCATGGTACCAGGGCTTATTATCTGATTCCTCTTCGACTGCCATACAGTAATGATATGCAGGTAGACCTCTGTGCTGAATTCTAACAGTCGTCAGGCTTTTGTCACAGCTGACGTTGAACATTGATGATAAGGTTGCCAAAGCATCTGCCAACTGATTCTCACTGCGGGGTATGTGCTGGAAAGTAATTTCCTCAAAAGGCTTGATTAATTCTTGAATATAGTCACGGTAAGGAATCAAATCAGGATTTCTTGTTTCCCAATCTCCTTTCACCTGGTGGACAACCAGAGCTGAATCTCCATACACGTCGAGCCTTTTGACTTTCCAATCGAGGGCTGCTTGAATACCTAGGATACACGCCTCATATTCTGCAATATTGTTTGTGACGTAGAAGCTTAGTCTGGCAGTAAACGGTATGAAGCGGTTGTCTAGAGAGATCAGTACTGCTCCGACCCCGTGCCCCCACATGTTAGAGGCACCATCGAACAATACTCTCCACCTTTCATCATCTTGAGATTTTCCTTCGTCAAATAATGCCATAATGTCCTCATCTGGGAATTCACATTGCATTGATTGGTAATCATCAACCGGTTGGTGTGCCAAGTAGTCTGCTAGTGTACTACCTTTGATTGCTTTCTGTGTTACATATACAAGGACATACTCCGACAGAAGCATCTGCCAACGAGCAATTCTACCGGTAAGCGCAGGTTTCTCGAATATGTACTTGATCGGATCCATTTTGGATACCAACCAGGTAGTGTGACTCATCATATATTGCCTCAACCGATGCGCAGCCCAAGCTAAAGCACAACAAGTTTTCTCCAATGGTGAATACCTTGTCTCACAGTCTGTGAATTTCTTGCTCAAGTAATAGATCGCATGCTCTTTCTTTCCTGACTCATCCTGTTGCCCCAGCACGCAACCCATAGAACTATCTAGTACAGTGAGGTATAGAATCAGAGGCCTTCCAGGCACAGGTGGCATTAGGACTGGTGGATTTTGCAGGTACACTTTGATTTTCTCAAATGCTTCTTGACATTTATCATTCCACTTTACCTCTTGGTCTTTGCACAGTAGCTTGAAAATTGGTTCGCAAGTTGCAGTCAACTGGAAGATGAATCGAGAGATGTAATTCAGTCTTCCCAAGAAACCACGGACTTCTTTTTCTGTCTTAGGAACTGGCATCCCCAGAATTGCTCGCACTTTGCCCGGGTCTACCTCAATTCCTTTCTGGCTAACGATGAAACCCAACAACTTTCCTGACCTAACCCCGAAGGTGCACTTGGCTGGATTCAACCTGAGTTTGTATTTTCTGAGACGTTCGAATAGCTTCTGTAGGTTGATCACATGCTCTTCATCAGTCTTTGATTTGGCAATCATATCATCCACATAGACCTCAATCTCCTTATGCATCATGTCATGGAATAAGGCTACCATTGCTCTTTGGTAGGTTGCCCCGGCGTTCTTCAACCCGAAAGGCATAACCTTGTAACAGAAAGTTCCCCAAGGAGTTATAAAAGTGGTCTTCTCCATATCCTCTGGAGCCGTTTTGATTTGGTTATAGCCTGAATATCCATCCATGAAGGAGAACATTGAATGCCGAGCAGTGCTGTCCACCAAGACATCGATATGAGGTAGAGGGAAATCATCTTTAGGGCTTGCCCTATTCAAGTCACGGTAATCAACACACATTCGAACCTTCCCATCTTTCTTAGGAACCGGGACAATATTGGCTACCCACTCAGGATATTTTGTCACAGCTAAGAATCCTGCATCGAACTGTTTCTTGACCTCATCTCTAATCTTTAGAGACATTTCAGGCTTCATCCGCCTTAACTTCTGCTTGACTGGCGGGTATTCCGGTTTGATGGGCAACTTGTGTACTACAATGTTAGTATCCAAGCCAGGCATATCTTGATACGACCATGCGAAGATGTCAACATAATCACGCAAAAGCTGAATCAACTTTGTGAGATTATTTTTATTCATTGCAGTACCGACCTTGACTTCTTTCTTATTCTCTTCAGTACCCAAGTTGATCATTTCTGTAGACTCCTCATGGGGCTCAACGACTTTTCTTTCTTGTTCTACCATTCTCATGATTTCCGGAGGAGCATCCCAATCATCCTCAGCATCTTCCTCGGCTTGGTTAACCGGGCAATCAAAATCACAGTATGAATTATGGGCATTATTATTTTCAGAGATTATTTTCGATCTGCATTAAAGTGGAACAGAAAATAAAAACGAAGAAAAGACACACAAATAAAAGATGAAGACAAAAATTTTATTCAAAATAACATTTTATTGATTGATGAGTTTTGATAAAACATACGTGCCCGAATGAAATATCCCAGGGCCTTGGGCAGAGCCGAGGGATTTGCATTACAAAGATAATTACTTTAAATTGAAAAACACGGGGAAATCCATGATCTCCCAGTTTTGCAGCTTCTCTCCAGCAGCACAGCAGCGCACCAAGCCGACAGCACGGCCACTCGAGCTTGATCCTTCTTCAATCACATTGACCTGGTCAGGGTTTAGCATACCGGCACTCTGGAAATTGTTCTTGAGGTTAGTGATGACCATCTTCCCCTGATTGGGTACCCTTCCCTTGAGCTTGGCCAGCCTCTCCCTATCAGTAAGACTTGGGACATACCCAACACCGAATCTTTCAATATTTCCCCTTAACTGGACGGGTCTCACAATTCCCTGAGCAGATTTTCCTAGGCCTTTACCAACCTGATATCCCTGTCCTAGCATCACCTTCGCTACCATCATATCAGCTCTGGACCACCTAGGCTCCCACGGAGGCTTACTTTCAACAAAAACAGCGTTGGAAATTTCCAATCCTTGGAAGGCGGCCTCAAAGGATTCTTCTGCTGCTTCCACATAGTATTCAGGTGGTGATCTGTTTATCAATGTTTCCTCTTCCCCATGGATCACTATCAGCTTCCCCTCAGCCACAAACTTGAGCTTCTGGTGGAGCGAAGATGGCACTGCCCCAGCAGCATGTATCCAAGGTCGTCCCAGTAGGCAACTGTAGGAGGACCTGATGTCCATCACTTGGAAGACAACATAAAACACTTCGGGACCCACTTGCAGCGGCACTTCTACTTCTCCATAAACTTCCTTAACCGATCCATCAAACGCTCTGACCAGAGTAGAACTCGGTTTCAGATATGAACAATCTACATTCAACTTATCCATGGTAGACTTAGGCAGCACATTCAAGGATGAACCATTATCGACGAGCACCCTGGCAAGTATATAGTCTCCACACTTGACTGAGATGTGGAGAGCTTGATTATGATTTTTCCCTGCCGGAGGAAGTTCAGTGTCTGAAAAGGTCAAATAATTGGATGCCACAATATTGCCGACAATCCCATCAAGCTGACCCACTGTAATGTCCTGGGAGACATGAGCTTCATTCAGAATCTTTAGCAGTGTTGCACGATGCGCCTCTGAACTGAGCAACAAAGAAAGCATTGAAATTTTAGATGGGGTTTGACTCAGCTGGTCTATCACCTGATATTCACTCTGCCTCATTACCTTCAAGAATTCTTGAGCCTCCTTATCTGATACTTTTCTAACTTCTGCAGTTTCTTTGCCTTTTCCTTTACAGGCTCCTTCTTCTCCTGATTTGGGTGGATCTCCCCTGAGGTTTTCAGGAGCATACAACCTTCCGCTCCTTGTAATACCGCTATTCCCAGCAATGTTGGTTACGTCCACAGTGCTCTTGGGGACCTCCGCCTGCATTCGTACATTGCAACTCCATGGGACCAACCTAGCCTCTCCACTAGGGGTGGCAGCGGGCACTGGAATAATGATAGTTGAAGGCTTTGTCGCAGCTGGACTGGAATTCAGATTGCAAGGAATCTCAAACGGCCTTCTGGAGCCTCTATTACCAGACTGCAAGGTAGATACATTTTCTTCTTTCTCCTGGACCCCTACTTGGACCAGGTGTCTGTCTAAAAGATCCTGGAGGACTGGCTTAAAACCCTCACACGCCCCAATGCAATGAAAATTACCACAAATGTCTTTCCTAGCACACCCTTCTTTAATGACGCCGAGACGGCATAATTCAGCATGGATAGAGTCCAAAGGCATTTTGATGCGATCAACCTTTCTAACCAAACATTGGCCACCCAAATCCTCAACAGCATTAACAGAAGGCCATCCATGTCCCGATAATGGATTTGTGGTCACATTGGGTTGCTGAAATGATATGGTCCTTGCGTCAAGCAATTCCTGCACTACGTACTTGAATGCTTTACAATCTTCTACCACATGACCCACTGCCCCAGAATGAAAGGCGCAGGTAGCATTTGCATTATACCCTCTTGGGTAAGGAGGCTGGTACGGCTTCATTTGACGAGTGTTAATTATCTTATTAGTGATGAGATAATTAAACAGGTCCGTATAGGACATAGGAATGGGATCAAAAACAACAGGTTTTCTTTCATTGTAATTCCGGTACTGATAGTTGGATTGGAAATGCTGTGCAGGTGGTGCCTGAGAGGGGACAGGAACAGCTTGCGGAGAGTTGTTGTGGGATGGACCACTGGTTCCGATGATTGCATTAGTCTCTCCTTCCTTCTTCTTGTTGAATCCAGAAAAAGGCTTTTTCTGACTGGAGGAAGGTGTTGAACCATGAGCTATCCTTCCACTGCGCATACCATTCTCTACTCTTTCTCCCGTGACGACCATCTCAGAGAAATTCGAGGCCACACTACCGACCAACCTATCATAGTACGCCGGAGGAAGAGTTTCCATGAACATGTGAACCATTTCCTTGTCCAGCAAAGGGGGTTTTACCTGAGCAGCAAGATTTCTCCATCTCTGGGCATACTCTTTGAACGACTCGTTATCTTTCTTGGTCATGCATTGCAGCTGAGTTCTAACTGGAGCCAGATCATTGTTATACTGATATTGACGAATGAAAGCATCTGCCAGATCTTTCCAGCATCGGACATGAGTCGGTTCCAATTGCATGTACCAATCTAAAGGCGCCCCAGCTAGGCTTTCCTGGAAGCAGTGCACCATCAAGTCATCATTGCGAGCATGAGCAGTCATTTTTCGGCAATACATTGTTACGTGACTAACGGGACAAGTTGTTCCTCTGTACTTATCGAAGGTGGGTGCTTTAAATTTGGGGGGTACGACCAGATTGGGAACCAAGCACAGCTCATGGGCATTTCTGGCCCGGAAACCCACTCCTTCAACAGCCCTTAACCTTTCCTCCAACATCTGATACTGGCTTTTAGTTTCAACTGGGTAATTTTGCGGGAAACCAACAGCACCGTACTGAGGATTATTCACTGATACCACAGCCGGAGTCATATGCGGATGAACAGCATTCTGAGGGATAGAGCCCTGCATTTGCGGGTGAACAGTCATCAGTGAATTGAAACCCACTGGGGTTCCTGAAGCAGTTGCAGGGATTGGGATCTGAAACGGAGTTTGAGGAGTCCCTGTTCCCCCTTCATTCGCGACAGCATCGGGCCGAGCCTGTTCTGCAGTCCCTGAAGGACCTCCTCCGGTATTCGCATCAACAACTGGAGGCACATATCCTAGCGGGAGACCATAAAGAGGCCATTGTACAGCCTGAAGGGCCTGGGAGACCCCGGACCCAGGAGGTGGAGGGGGATTGCTTATCCCGGCAGCAGTAGCTTCAGTGGTGCCAACATCCCTCAAGGCACTAATCACTCTTATAACTTCAGCCATCTGGGCTTTCAAGACTTCCAACTCAGCCTGAACAGCTTGATTTGCTTGATTCTCCCCCTGCGGACCCTGATCGTTAAGATTCTGAAAAACTGGAACTTCATTATTCTGAGGGATAGGTGGATTGCCCTGACCGGCGTTGCCTCCATTGTTCTCCATGTTTCTAGCTTGCAGGCGCGTCCAGTAACGATGATTAACCAGCTTGCCTTCTGTTTCTGTGGGTAGAACGTTTTCATGAGTACAAATATGGAATGCATAAATGAATGCAATGCATATGCATATGACTTTGCATTATTTTGTTTTAGCGCCGGGAATCGTGAAATAACTCGCTCTTGTCATAAGCAAATATCGAAACGTTTTAAGAACATGACGAAGATTGGGATCAACAAGCGACAGGGCATACTTCCTTCGGATTATAAATCATTCATAAGAGAGAAAAGAGAGTACAATACCATCAAGGGTGTAATGCAATATCTTTCAAAGAAAAGTACGATGCTTTTAGAAAATTACAATATTCCCAAAGAAAAAATTACAACTTCCTAGAGAACATTCTAACAAGAAAAATTACAAAGCACTGAAATTTAGTAACAAATGGCCTCCAACTTCCTTTTCTTCTTTCTTTCCTTGCTTGCAGCGGCAGCTCCTTCGGCCTTCTCCATGAGCTCCTCAGTCAGGGTTTTGCAGAAATTAACAAATTCATACACATGCACTGGGGTGTTGAAGGGAAACATCTCGGCTTCAGCCCTTCTTAGTCTTCTGGGGACATCTTTTACAACCTGATTAGTTAGGCATGCCAATCTTGAGAACTTACCCTTCCACAGCTGAATCTCGTCTCTTAGCTCTCTAACAATCTCTTGTCCTTCTATTTTGCCGATTAATGCTAAGAAACGCTGCTCCCAGTGCCGACTCTCAACTTGCATCCGCCTATAGGACTCTTCTAAGTACAGGCAGTGCCTTTTCAGCTCGTCAGATCGTTCTTGCTCATATCCCAGCATTTCTTGATATTCCTTAAGAGCGTACCCAATGGAGTTTCTTTCGTGTTCAAGGCTCTTTAGCTGATTCTTCAACTCCACCACCAAGCGAGATTCTTGTTTGGGCTCACCTGCCGCCATCTTCCACTCTCTGGCTTCCTCAAGGGCTTTCCTCGTTCTTTGTTTGTATTTCTAAAGTTCATCTCTAGCTCCCTGCAGATGTTTTTGAGTCTCTAGCTTACTCTTCTTTTCTGCCTTTAATTGCTGAACACTCTCCTCGATATCCGTTGTCTTAATCTCATTCTCTTCTTCTAACTTCTTCTTTTGGAGAATTACCTTTTCTAATTCCGCTTGCAATGCCCTTTTCTCTTCCTCTGCTTTAGCTAAAGCAGACTTAGCCTCGTTCAATTCCTCCGTAGTAGGAAGGTGGATCTCTGGCATCTCTCTCTCAACTGGCCTTGCCTCTTGGGACGGTGGACGGGTACTCTAGATCCTTTCATGCAACCACTGATAGAAAGTAACATTACCAATCCTCTTCATGAGCTCATTCTTATCCTTTCGGACCACATTTT
This sequence comes from Astragalus membranaceus, assembly GCA_039519185.1. Taxonomy (NCBI): domain Eukaryota; kingdom Viridiplantae; phylum Streptophyta; class Magnoliopsida; order Fabales; family Fabaceae; genus Astragalus; species Astragalus membranaceus. The sequence continues at coordinate 23,994,919 of CM076852.1, forward strand.
CCCAAGCCTTCGAGATCTTTCGAAGCACACCCTCATTCTTTGGATCTTCTTTGCTGAGGAAGATGGTAGCCAACATGTCCTTGGTAGGCATATTTCTCATGGGGTACCCAAGCTGTCGGATAGTCAAAGAAGGGTTATAATTAACACAACCTTGAGTACCCATTAGGGGAACATTCTGAAAATCCCCGCACTGAAACACAATGGAGGGCCTGTCTTTCCAACATGAATGGGTGTACCAACGGACCTTGAGGGCATTGAAACTCCCTAGGGTATGCACCCACTCTTGAGCACTCTTGACCTCCACTTCGCAACCCATGGCATACTCCAACAGATTTGTGGCTTGATTTTTGTGGGCGATGAAGTGGTTGAGAAACCAGGCATACAACACATGAAGGGAACAAGCAATTTTCTTTTTCCCCAATACCCGGTGATGAGTAAAGGAGTAATAAGTGTCCGCGAGGACGGCTGGTACTGGGTTGATTGGATTATCCTTGCTGATAAATGCCAAGAATACTCCGATGGCAGTCTCATCAATAAAATTCTCAACTTGCGGGAACAGGACAATCCCGAAGATGGTTAGAGCTAGCAACTGTTTGAAAGGACCCCATCTATCAGCTTGAGCATGGGACTTCATCAAGGCTTCAAAGTAGCTCAGCGGAAACCCCATTATGCAGTTTTTTCTTTCTTTTTGAACTTTTAAGTCCCCAACACCCACTTGCAATAACAAAGATAATTTTTGATCTGAGTAGTAACGTCCCTGGCACTGATATGGCACTGATTCTGACCTAGAGAAGCCTAAGATTTGCTCATACTCCTCTAAGGTTGGAGAACGCTGGAAATCCTCGAAGATAAAGCAACGGATATCTGGGTCGTAGAACTGGCTGAGGGCCTTCACAGCGTCTTCTTGAATGTCTAACTGGAGCAACTGGAGAATGTTTCCATAGACCTTTTCAAATAAACCACGCTCCTCCGGTCCCATTAAAGAGGCGCACTCTATCAGATTAGCCACATTCGCTTTCTTCACCACTGGGAACCTCAAGTTCAGTATACCTTCTCCCCTTGATCCCATGTTTTTCACGCCTATGACAAGATCCAAGTTATTCCAAGATTACCAGCAAACAAATTAAATGCATGAAGAATGCTACATGAAGCCCTACTTTTTTGGAATTTTGCTTATGTGATGCATGATGTTATGATGCAAAGTGTGGATGATGAGGATGCTTTTTCATATTATTTACATAAAGAAAAACATTTACAAGTGGTGATTTGGAAATATACCCTATATGCCACCTCATATAGGTATTTATGAAAGAGAGGAAAAATATTTTGTTGTTTTTTTTTCGAAAATCATTGAAAGGAAAGAACTTAGCTAAATGTGATAATGCAACACACAATTTGGAAAAGCCCTTGTGACCTAAAAAGAGGTGAGACCTACGATCTAGGGCAATCTATGGGGTAATCCTTCCACACGGCTCTATTCACTCCCTCACAAGGCCACCAGAGCCACAGTCTCTTTCACAAAATTCCCCACAAATGCAGCAAACTGCTAGGTGTGAGGCATCATGAAAGAGCACAACTCTGGTTGAAACTTTCGCAAGTAGCCAAACGGACAAAGGTCCTGATGGGCTCTCACTACTCGAATCCACTCTCCTAAGTTTTTGCAGACCTGGGTTATGGTCCCACTCAAAGTATGTAATTACAAGGTGCATGTGTAGTGTGTGTCAAGGGCATTTTCCCTAGCGCTAGCCCACCTGCAAATGAAAACCAGACCAGTCCAGAAAACAGCAATCAATATCAAGTTATCTACCCTAGGGTTTCATTCCTAAGATATCTATAAACAAGAATATTGCTTACCTTTAGAAGAGGAGCCAAGAAGAGGGGACATGAGAGAATATGGGGAAATGCAATAAAAGAAAAGGGGTATGCCCACAATCAATGATAAGAAAGAAAAAGAAAAAGAATGAAGGCAAACTAAGTATTTAGTCAAATCAATTTACTTTTAAACCACATATTTAATTAGTTAGGTTTGACCCACGTTTTTTTTTTTTTTTTTAAAAAAAAAAAAAAGTCCCCAGTGAAGTCGCCAGCTGTTGTACCCCGAAAAATCCCGTTTAGGGTTCTTCAATGTACAACGTAGAAAATTGTGAAGCCGCCACCAATATTTTAGTTTTTAGACCAAAACATTAGAAAAAATCTTTTACAAAAAGGCGGGTGGTCTTTTGAAAAATAGAGATATGGGTTCGGGGGTCGGTTAGGAATGGGGAAGGTATTAGCACCCCATTCCTCCTTTCTACTGAAAGGGAACCTCTAATTAAATTGTGTGGTTTCAATGTTTGATTTAAAGAACACTTAGATTTGCCTATTTTATCCTTATTTGAAGATGGATGGGAAATTAATGGAAAACTTATGTAAAGAGGGGGAAAAAGAGACTTTTTTAGAAAAGAGCTCGACGGGGGTAACGACCCGCTCCTACGTATCTCCCGGTACAATGGAGAATTCAGAGCTACGTAGTTCTACCTTGGTTTTTGTTTTTTTACTTTTTAGGTGAGTTTTCGAAATAGGACGAGTACTAGCGAGTGACTAAACTAGCTAAGGCTATGGGTAATCACCGCTAAGTACTCAAAAGGAGTCGCTACTGCTAGTCAAACGAACTAAGGTTCTGGGTGACCGTTGGTAACAACTTGTTTTTATTCTCTTTTTGAAAGCTTTTTTGAAAAGGATTGATTTGTTTGATGACCAAACTAGCAAAGGCTATGGGTGGTCATCACTTATTGTTCTTTTTGGAGAAAGGAGATTGATGTCAATAGCTAGACGAACTATGGTTCTGATTAGCTACTAACGACAATGGGTTTGAAAACATTTTTGTTTGTTTTGAAAATGGAGGTTTTTTATTGTTGTGAAAGTGAAGATTTTTTTTGATGTGCTTGACGAGAACAAGTCTCGCTCCTACGTATCCCAAGTGGGAATCAAAGCAACGTAGTTCTTGGAGCGAGAAAAAGAAACCTTGAAGAAGGTGTTTGAAAAAGGAAGGAACTTTCATGATCAAACTAGCTAAGGCTATGGGTGATCCTTACTAGTTCACATGGCTTTTGAAAAAGGGAGAGCTTTCATGATCAAACTAGCTAAGGCTATGGGTGATCATTACTTGCTCACATTGTTTTTATGAGTTTGAAATTGATTGAGTGCAAATGCAAAAACTGTTTTTAATTATGAATGCAAAAGGTTTTTGAAAATTGGAGTTGTTACTAATGAGTGACAAACTTGTTTTTGAACTTGAGTGCTAAAAGTTTTGAAACTGTAGATGTTACTAACGAGTAACGAATTGTCTTTCACATACAACATGGTTTTGAGGTTTGAAGTGTTATTATCGAGCAGCAATAAGTCTATGACTTTACAAAGTCTTTGCAAAAATCAAAACAACCAAGTTGTGAACACCAATTCAACACTTTCAAGTACAACGAGCACACAAGTAATGAATGCAAAGCATGTAAGTAAATGATGCAAGTAGTTGAATCACTTTCAAGTAATCTTCAACACTTGGGGCATGCACTAGGCATTAGTGTTGAATCACATTACTAAATCATCAACAAGAGATAAGTAATTAACTATGCAAATGAAACACAAAGGGATTGATTCACTTTGGGTGATCTCCCCTACTTGGGATATGCATTAGGCATAAGTATTTGGATCACATCACCCAATCATCAACAAGAGGTAAGTGATTAAACATGATGTGATATGCAAATAGTGAAACAAGTGTGAATACAAGTGAAAATATCTTAATGAGAGGTGAAAGGTAAATGGTAAAAAATGAATGGTAAAATCTTTTTGTATTTTTGAGTAAAGAGTTAATGAATGAGGTAAAAACTTGTGGTAAGAAGTGAAAAGTAAGAATGAAAATGTTTTTAACTTTTTGGTAATTTTTTAAGTGAATAGTAAAGTACATTGGTAAATGGTTAAAAAGAAAAAAAAACACATTTACACAAAACTATTTACACACACCAAATCAACAAAGCAAATTGCAACAAAAACTAGGTCATAAGAATGACCTTGGCCGAATGCTTGCAAGCAATATTCACCAACAAATTTCATACCAAACATGACATAAATTGATGCATGAGAATGACATCAAACACAAACATAACATAGCACATGAGATTATAAGATAAAGATCAAGTAACACATGGATTGAAACAAACATCAAAACCCTAATTTCTACAAGTTGAACCCGAAGCTACACATGCTTGAAATCCAACCATTATTCACATTTTGGACATGAAATGAACTAGAAGAAACAAGATCCCTAAGATCTAACATGTGGCCGAAACCAAATCAAGGAGAAAAGAGCATTTTATTCATGAAACAAAGATGCAAAGATGATGATATGCAAAGATCACATGACACAACTTATTCAAAAGGGGTGAGATACCAAATCTCCCCCAACAGCCCCCTAATCTACATTTTGATGAATATGCAAAAGAGATAAGTTTTTTTTGATGCAAAAAGTTTATGAATGCAAAGAGTTCTAAGAGTTTACCTTGAGCCTTCACTAAACTATGCAAAAATGGAGAGCTAGTGAACCAATCAACCAAATCTTCAAAAGAACACCAACCAAGCCCTTGAAAACCTTCGAAATCCTAAGCTCTTGAGGGTATGAATCTGAACTTGAAGATGGTAGGAAGAAGATATGTGAAATGGGAGTGGATTGGAAGTGATTTGGTGAAGAAAAATCAAAGAAACAATGGGTGGATGAAGGTGAATGTGCTCACGGTTTTGGAGGCTCTTTTGAGAGAGTGTGCTAGGGTTTTTTGAGGAGTGAATGATCAGCCAAAAGGTCCTTGTGAGCTGAGCACAAAATGGTATTTATAGAGGCCACTCAAAGTTGAGGGTAACTATGTCACTCCATCTCACTTGTGCTCTAAGATTAGAGTTTTATTTGGGATCAATGGTTAGGATCAATTGTCACAAGGATTGAGGGTAGTCAAGAAGCACAAAGGGAGGAGAGAGGGGGCTGAGGGGCGCAGCATAAGGAGGGAGGGTGAAGGATAAATCATTTTACCAAAATGTTTTTCCAAATGGTTCATATTGCAAGAATGCCATTTTAATTCAAATGGAGGGTTGGGATTGCATTTACAATTCAAATGAAAGGCTATGATCAAAACATGATTATCAAGCAATAAAATAAATCAAAATTGGGTGGATATGGAGCTGATATTCGCAGCCAAGGGAGAGAGAGTGAGTGGAATTGCAACTTGTACTATTGTACTACACTTGACCTTTCAAAATTCAAAGGGATATTCCTTATTCCCTTCTAGATAATTCTTCTAAATTCTTGCCATTTTGGGCCATATCCTATGATCAATCATTGGGTTCAGAAATAAATGCTACCATCATCCCAAAATTGATTTGGGTGCCCCACTTTGAAGATGCTTGAAGAATATTCCATTGTTGACTTTACGGTTTTGACTTTTTCTTTCTTTTACATAAATCAACAATGTATTTACCAAAAATATGTATGATCAAGCACATCTCACCTCAAGCGATTCCTTATAGATCCCTGTGATTTTTTTTGATGAAAAATTGAATTTTTGGCGAAATGACCAAAATACCCTTTTGATCATTAGAACCCTAATCCTTGTTCAAAATGCATTTTCTTTTCAAGAATTACTTCAAAACTCTAAAATGGCCCTAAAATCTAAAATGTATGCAAGAAATGATTTTTTTGCTGAGAAATGTCTCATTTTTCGAAAATGACCAAAATGCCCTTGGTCTTGAAAAATTCTGAAAATGCTATAAAAGGCAATGCAATGCATCCCTAATCCTAAGATGACTTTCAAAACTTTGAAATGTATGAATGATGGTCTTCATGACATTATGAATGAATGCTAAACCTTAACTTACTTAATTTTGTTTGAAAATTAGGGTTTCGACCTAGGCGGACAAAATTAGGGTATGACAACCGGTAACGCCCTGGCATTGCACTTTTATTTTCATGCTATCGATACATCCCTGGCATTCTCCTATATCGGCAAGCTATCGATCCTTCCCTAGCATGGCATTCTTTTTCTTTCCCTTGCTACTCCTCTATCTGCATGCTATCAATCCTGCTCTAGCTTGGGATTCTTTTCTTTCCCTTGAAAACAATGTATTTTTCTCCAGCTAAAATTGAGGTTCATATCTATACTTATTTCTTACTTTGATAATACAACAAAACTTGGTTTTATGTATTATATCGTAAGAGAATAAGCACAGAGGGGCAACTGTGAACACCCAAATTTTAACCGGTATTTTTCATTATTTTCAAAAAAATCCAAAAAATATTATTTTTATGCATTTTGCGATTTTAATCGTTTTTTGCGTCATCTTGGACTTATCAGTGACTTTTTTTAGCATTATTATTATCATTAGTAGAACTTACTTTTTAAGAAAAACCTTATAGAAAAAAATCTCGCAATACCCAGCTCTTCCATTTGAATACCCTTTCTTCATAGATTCTTTCTTTTCCCTTTTTTATGCAAGCATCACAACTTTGACAATACCCAGCTCTTCCATTTAGAGTTAGGGTCCAGATTTCTTTCTCTGTGAAAAAGGGTGATGGTCCAAAACAATCTTAGATATGTGATTTGCATCTTGACAGTGTCTATGTCTCCAATGCTGTAACCTGCAAATATCAAATATAGAAATAGGCAGAGACCAATGGTAAAGTCAGAAAACGCAGCATCATAATTTGAGAAATTTGAGAGGGACATATCAAGAGCCACTAGCTGGCAGTAACAAAGAAACAAAACTAAATCCTCTCTAAAAGAGGCAGAAACGAAATAAGAAATGGAGGATTTTGGGAAACAACAACACAGAACACTGAAAAAAGAGGAGGAAATTCGGAGAAAAAGAGAGAGGGGAGTAAGAGGAAACCAAAAAAAAATGTAGAACATAGGAAATCAACAACCAGTCACCAATCACCACCATGTCCGGCTGAAACCACCTTGAACCACCATAGCCCCTTTCCTCGAGGACCACACAACCACCGACACCACCAAAAGACCACCACTTTCCCTCTCACCCTCGCAGATCTATCTATCTCTCCCACTCTCCGAACGTCTCTCTCTCTATGGGTTTGTTTATCTTTACCTCACACTCTCTCTTTGTTTTGCAGCTATATACTGACGGTGGTGTTTTGCATTTTATTTTTTCCTTGTTTTAGGGTGTGTGTATCTGTTTGAGTTTGCGTTTTATTTATTTATTTATTTATTTATTTATTTATATATTTATTTGTTTCTTTAGTTTTTTAATTCATTTGTTTCATTTTGAATCCCAATAAAAATGGAATCTGGGCACATGTGCTCCTAGGCTCCTAGCAATCACCTCCCTACCCCCTCCTATTATCAAGTTCCTTTCACTTGATCACTTCTTTCTTTTTATTAGTATTATTAATAATAATAACTGGTTGTCCTTTTAGTCAAAAATGACATTTGATTATTGAAAAACCAACACCCTCCTCGTCACCCTTTTTTTCCCATCTTCACGTGATCCCCCTATGTTTTATTATTATTATTATTATTATTATTATTATTATTATTATTATTATTATTATTATTATTATTATTATTATTATTATTATTATTATTATTATTATTATTTTTGAAACATTTTTCTTTTTCTTTTTGGTTTGTTTTTATTTATTTATTTCAACACAATTGGTGACACTCTTATACTCATAAAATTGGGTTTGGGTGAGATGTATATCTTGTCAATCCCGGTTTAAGAGACTTTAGTTGTACGGCTTTGATCTTAAACCCTTTCAAAAATTAAAAACAACGAAACAAACAAATATTTTCTAGAAGAACTACGTAGCGTTTGATTCTCGGCTTCGGAGATACGTAGGAGCGGGGCTTCCCCGTCAAGCTAAATTAATCTTTCTCTAATAAATAATCAATTTTTTTTCTTTAACACCTATTTTCCAAAAAACTAAATAATGAGCTTGATTGAGATGTACATCTTGTCAACCTCGCAATCCTGTTTTAAGATGCCTGAGTTGTACAGCTTGGTGATCTTAAACACCTTCAAAAAAATAAAATCAACCAACCAACAAACTTTTTCGGGAAGAACTACGTGACTTTTGAGTTCCTCATTGCACCAGAGGATACGTAAGAGCGGGGCTTCCTCGTCAAGTCAAAATTAAATTTTCTTATATTAGTCCCTATTTTATTTCTAAATAATTCTTTTTTACTTAATATTATTTTTGGGTAAACAAATGATTAAGTAATTTATTAATATTTGCACAATCAGATTTAGGGCACTTGTCTTATGACAAATGTGCTAGGGGTGCAATGGGATTAAGTTTCCGCCCTTCCCTATACATAATCGACTCCCGAACTCAATCTGGTATACGCACACCAATAACTTTAAAGTTGTATCCACTACTGTTGATTGTTTCCTTGTTTTGTGGTAGCCTTGCTATTTTAGTTTCGGTCTTATAATCATTATATGGTTTGGACGCTCTTTCTCACCCGTTCACCATTTTTTTTAGATTGAGTTCCAGATGTCGTTGATGTGAGCTTCTACGATTGTGCAGCGGTGGAGATGTGATCACTTCGGATCACCTAGCAACTTGCGGAATGATACTACACGTTAATGTTACTTTCTTTTTATTTAATTGATTAAAGGTTTATTGCTCTGATCATGTGACTTCGGGATTTGGGTTGTATTTTTCAATATTATATTTCAGGTCATACTAGTTACTGTATTAAAAGAAATGTTTTATCTCCTTAGGCTTTAATGTTCTTATAAATAATGTTTATATGATTTAAAGAGTTGATGGCATCTTTTACTCGCGAAAACTATTTAATTAAATGAATTGTTGATTTTATTTGAAAAACAAAATTACTCGTTTTTTCGTACTTTTCACTTATAATTACTTTCAGGGTAAAGGGTGTCACAGTGACTATCCTTATAGTTTCAATTTTGGCTACTAGTACAAAGATTTCTTCAAAGTCTATACCTATCTTTTGCATAAAACCTCTCACGACTAGTCTAGCTTTGTGCTTGACTACTTCACCTATTTGTCTTATCTTAATTTTGTACATCCAATTCACACTAATTGCTTTCTTTCCATAGCTGTAATCCATTGAGTGTCTCTGATGGCCTGCTCAAAACCCATAGGTTCAGATTCTGCTAGCAGTACAAAATGCACTAATTCACCATTCTCATTAATCGGGTTATCATTAGTCAGTTCATAGTCTTGTAGCCTTTGAGGTAGGGATCTAACTCCCCTGACCTTCTCACTCTATGCTCAGGTGCTTCATCATTAGAACTACTCTCCTCCTCAATCAAAACAGTCATTGTATACTTTTTCTTATTAGAGTTCCAAAACCATTTTGCTAACTCATCAATCGTCACATCTCTACTTGTCACAGTTTCCTTACTTTTGTTATGATAACTAACAAGTATCATAGTACAAGTGATCAGCGTATTTTAATGCAGTATTTATAGCTTTGCACTTGGTGTTTTTTATTGTGTTCTTCACATAATATTTGAGTCTTAGTATGTTTCTAGACTTTGGGTCTTATTTGAGCGTTAGTGTGATTTCTTGATTAATATTAAGTTTATTTTCATACTTACCCTTTTTCACTTTATAGGCCATAACTTTGTCTGTTCTTATCCAATTGAGGCATTGGAAAGCTAAGGAGCAGAGCCTCACATCCTTTGGAATATTGGAAGCACTCGGCTGTTATGGTTGGCATGTAATAGCCATGCCTATAAATCAGCCACTTCATGATAGGTCATGATCTATGGGAACCATATACCTTCGTGAACTTAAGCCATGACCTTATAAGTATGTTTCTTGTTAGGGCATTCTAAAAGTACCCCATTGGCACTCTTCTTGCACAGCTCATTACCTAAAAGGACATAGTTTAAGGCCCTCTGTTTGATTTTGAAGTTAGCTCAACCAGATGGGTTTGAAAAATAATCAATAAGAATGCTCTTCCATGAATCGGCTGGATCTATGTAACCCACTATAGCCGAGTCTTGTTGCATAACCTCGATCGTCATTTCTCTACAACAAGAGGCTTGTTGATCTAGATCATTTTCATTTTGGTTTTCATCTATGGGGACAACATACATAATGATAACATCTACAAATAACTTTAATAAGTTTTGAGTTGAGGCGCACAATTTTTTCAGGTTGGTATTATAACACTTGAACTCACCAGCGAGTTTGAGAGTCCCCTCTTATCTCAACGTAGTCAACTTTCATGGTTGCCAAGATAACAAGTCCTATGATCAAAGCCTCATACTCGACTTGATCGTTAGACGCTTGATCTTCTAGCTTATACGTGAACTTCCATCCCTTGCCACAAGGGTTAGTTACGACTATCCCAAAACATGTTCCTATTTGAGTGGTCATGGCTTTAAACATTAGGATTCAAGGCTTTAGGCCAACGTAGTGGATTGGTTTGGCTGGTAGATTCTTGATCTCCAAAGAAGGGTGTTTGGCAAAGATATCGAGTAAGGCTTGTCGTTTGACATCCTTTAAAGGTTTTTTCGTTAATGCTAATGCGTTCAATTTAATGGCCCACTTGATAACTGTACCTTGCAAGACTGTCCAATTAAGGAGGAACCTTATAAAATCAACTTTGCACAAAACTAGAACATCCTTAGGTAATAAATCAATATTCTAATTTAGTACAAGCATCATATAATGATAATAAATTGCTTGCTTGGTTCCATTATCATCATTTTGTGCTAGCCGGAAGCTGATGATCAGCTTCAGTAGTAATGTAAATCTTCAATAGTCTCCAAAGAATAGGTTGCACAAAAACAAGTGGGTTGGTCAAGGCAACATTGACTTGATTAAAGGCCTCCTTTTTCCCTGGTCCCCACACCATCTCATCAAAGTTAGTAATTAAGCAAAACACGATCCGAATTTGCTACAAGAATTACGTAGATAAAATTGATAGAGAAAGAATTAAAACCACAAAAATGAAATAAACATTAAACACTGAACCTCAAAATCCTCACATGGAGGTTAGGCACCAAATCCATAAAATTGTATAATAATCCGTAAGTGAGCAAAAACGGCTCTGAAGAGTGTATTTTGTCATAGAGAAAACGAAAAACCTTAATCCCTAAACGGGTTCTGAACCGTACTACTCTGTCCCGGGAGATGGGTTGATCTGGTATCCAACGGCTAGTCTACGTTGTCAAACACTTTACCCATTTATTATTCCTTCCAAAGCCCATCTCTTCATCCTCTTTGATCCTTTCCATTTTTGCTCCAACAAAGCAGCTTTGGCAGGCACCACCCTACTCTGCTGTCTGCTCCTCTCCACCTCCTCTGCTCCATTTTCTCTGCAAAAGTATAACAGCAAATTTTGTCCCATTAATTTACTACCCTATAAAAACGCAAAAACAGCAAAGGGGGGGAACACGGATAACACAGAAAAATCAGAAGGAAAGAATAGAAAAAAAATATAAAGAAAAGGGGGATAAAAAGGGAGAAACAGAGAACAATGTAAAGAAGATGAGAACAGAGGAAATAAAAAGGAGAGAACCACTGTTCCTCCACCACCACCGTGAACCTCCCCAACAGCACCAAACCATCATCACCCAACCGTGAACCGCCACCAACAACACCAAACCGTAGCCACAGTAGGGTGGTGCCTGCCAAAGCTGCTTTGTTGGAGCAAAAATGGAAAGGATCAAAGAGGATGAAGAGATGGGCTTTGGAAGGAATAATAAATGGGTAAAGTGTTTGACAACGTAGACTAGCCGTTGGATAGTGCGGCTTGATCTAAGCCATTGATCTTGCTTGGCGTGAGTGTGGATCATGGTTCGCTGATGGATTGGGAGGGTTCGCGGCCCACTAATTGGATGGGGAACTAGGCCCATCCCAGAACAGGTTCTTTGATAAAAGCCTGTTAACAAACTAATATCCGGCCCAAAACCCGTGTTATACTGTACTACTTCGGTAATTCGCAGTTTTGACCTTCACGGCTTCAGCATAAGGTTTCGTGCTCAACAAAAGAATTTTTGCTCTATTTCTTAGATATCCAATGCTTGCTCGAACGCCTCAATCGGATAACTACAGCGAAAGTTATGTCCTTCAGAGTAAACAGGGGTCATTATGAAATAAAAACAAGAATTAATCAAGAATTTACTATACAGATCAAATGAGACCCAAAGTCTAGAAATGTGCTAAGACATAAATATTAGGCACATAACATAATTAAAAACACCAAGTGCAAAGATATAAAGAGTGCATTAAAATGCACTAATAAAATTTCCCACCTTTAAGCTTTTGCACTTCGGGCAAAACACAAAAAACGATACACAAAAATAGTACATGCATTTCCAATGAACCGAAAGAATGCATTTCCTAGGCTTCAAGTAGAATGACAGTCAGAGATAGCACTTAATTACAATCAAGGTAAAAAGAGAATAGGGAACCAAAAAGTGAATCATAAGATTTTATTAGGGTTGTGTTTACTCTCATATATACACTCAGCACATCAATGAGAGTTAGCACTACCATATGCTTGACAAGTTTCTAACATCCACACTTAAAAACACATGCACATAAGATCAAAAGGTCTTTATAAGGGTTGTAATGGGGCCAAGGTTAATGTGGGATAATCATAAGGGGAAATTAGGCTAAAAAGAATCTAAGAGGATAAAGAAGCAATGAAAATAAATTGTAAAGTGACCACGAGAGTATACAATTTCAACAAGGTATGATGCATTTCTCTATTTTAATATACTTCTCCACATAACTCTTTCCACACAACTTTCACTCTTTTTGATACAAAAATAAAAAGATTTATACACTTTCCATTTTTTTTCTTTTCTTATGACCTATTTTTTCTTTTTTTTTCTTCCTTTTTTTTATTTTTTCTTTCTCTATTTTTTCTTCTTTTTGGGAAATATTTTTCAATACAAATGTACTTGCCAAACTTTCCATTAAAACCCAACGACTAACCCAAGTGAGAACCACAATTGCAAAAATTAGGACACCCCCACACTTATGGATTTGACAATTTTAAATTTGAAGCTCCTTCACCCTCTAAGCTTGGGTAATATCATTGCTTTTCACTTTTGGGCTATTTCTTAAACAAACCAAGAATTTTTTAAACAAACCAACAATTTTTGTTTACTCCCATATATGTACCAAGCACATCAATGAGAGTTAGCACTACCATATGCTTGATAAGGGTTGTAATGGGGCCAAGGTCAAGGTGGGATAATCATACTGGGGTACTAGGCTAAAAAGAATCTGAGAGTATAAAGAAGCAATGAAAACAAAATTTTAAACAACGAGAGTATACAACTTCAACAAGGTATGATGCATTTCTCCATTTTAATATACTTCTCCACATAACTCTTTCCACACAACTTTCACTCTTTTTGATACAAAAAAAAATATTTATACACTTTCCATTTATTTTCTTTTCTTATGACTTTTTTTCCCTTTTTTTTCTTTTCTTTTTCTTCCTTTTTTTATTTTTTCTTTCTCTGTTTTTTCTTCTTTTTTGGAAATATTTTTCAATACAAATGTACGTGCCACATTTTCCATTGAAAACCCAAGGACTAACCCAAGTGAGAACCACAATTGCAAAAATTAGGACACCCCCACACTTTTGGAATTGACAATTTTCAATTCGAAGCTCCTTCACCCTCTAAGCTTGGGTAAAATCATTGTTTTTCACTTTTGGGTTTGAAATGAGCTATAAAACAACGAATGGGATAAAAAAGCCCAAAGGTGTTTACACACAGGGATAAATTCAGGGTAGGCTTATTTGGCTAGTAGCAAAAAAGAACAGAATTGCCTAGATCACTTAACACATGCATGTGAAAAAATGCTTCAACAAGAATCAAGTCAAGTTTTAGAGTAACTAACAAACGTAAGTAAGTCACACACAATAACGGAGAGAATGGCAAAAGATTAGTCCATCCTCTATAAGACTCAATTCTCAGCAAGGACAATGACTCTCACAAATGATGGAAAATTTAGTGTTCATATCCAACTTATTGTACCAAGAGCAACAATAAATCAATCATGTCATGTCAAAACACCTATGGTCCTAGAACGACAAAATCACTCACAACTTGTACAAACCAAGAATTCATGGAAAAATATTCTAAAATATATTTTTTTTTTAAAAAGAAACCAAAAATTAAAAACGAAATAAACATTAAGCACTGAACCTCAAAATCCTTACATGGAGGTTAGGCACAAAATCCTCAAAATTGTAAAATAATGCGTAAGTTAGCAAAAACGGCTCTGAAGAGTGTATTTAGTCATAGAGAAAACGAAAAACCTAAATCACGAAACGGGTTCTGAACCGTATGATTCTGTCCCGGGAGATGAGTCGATCTGATACCTGGTCATGCCAGATGTAGCGTAAGTCGGGAGCAGAGCTGGGCCTGGGTTGTACCTTCAATGACACTTCGAAACCCAAGTCAGTGGGGGTAAAAGTCAAGGAAGTAATAATAAATGGGTAAATAGTGTACCTGTCAGTAAGCATCTGACCCCTATTTAAAGTGTCTGACAATGTAGACTAGCCGTTGGATAGTGCGGCTTGATCTCAGCCATTGATCTTGCTTGGCGTGAGTGTGGATCATGGTTCGTTTCCGCTTTTCTTGTGATGGTGTTGTACACTAGGTTATGAGGATATTGAAAGACTTGGAACCTATATGATTTTTAATTAAGTTATGAATGTTAAGACTGTTGATGTTAATCATCAAAAAAATTTAGTTGTGTTCAATATCTAAACAGGAAATATTACTCTGATGTATGCCATTTCGTGCATCTTAGCATTTTTACTCGATAGAAATATTAGGGTGTTACACAATGTGCCTGTTTAATTTAACAAACTCACTTAGAAAATATCACACAATTAGTTAAACTATTAATCTCATTAACAAGCAGTTAGAATAATCTGGGTTTTAAAGGAAATAAAATTCACGTATTCTACGCGTGTTGCACACACAATTTCATAATCTCAACATTGCATATTATTAAGCAAATGAAAGAAATAAAGTAACTTAAAATTAAGGAAGAACATGCCTCTTAATTAATTAAGGTCACAAAAACTACAATCTTTGGAATTTACACATAGCAAACTAAAAGACTTTTAACATAGACTAAAGTGCAAAGGCGTCTTCACGGCTCCAACTCTTTTTGACGTAGTTAAAACTCTTTTAATCACACATATCTTGATACATCAATATAACTTTCAATAATTATCCATCATATAAATTGAAAAAACAAGATAGTTAAGGGAATAAAACCAAGGAAAGTAGCAATAATAAACACCGAACATATAATTTTCAATTCAAGTTAAAAATATCACAGTTGATTACACTCATACAAATAGATGAAAGCAATAACTATAACAATTGTAGCAAAAAAATATATTATTGTACAATTAAAATATAGCAGTAAATGTGCAAACAAGTAACAACTTAAAATAACAAATAAAAAGGAAGCACTCAAATAGTCATGCAGGACTCAGAGCACACAACATAAGCATGACAGACACATGACACACCGGCCTGAAGGACAGACCGTGCTCTAATACCACTAATGTGACACCCCTTTCCCAAATATAATTTAATAAATAAATTTGTGAAACTTTAGAGGACCTTTTTGAAATAATTTTAAATAACGCGAATAAAATAAAACTTTAAGAGATTATCATACTGCATTTGACTAATTCTATCCGCACTCGGAAAAAAGGCATCACGTGCATCACTCTTTCTTTACATCTACAGAAAACTTATAGTGAATTCACTTTTAATACAAATACATTGACATAAAACCCATTATTCTGATATTACACCTACTCAGAGCTTGACACCATATAATCACGAGGACATGAGAACCTGCGTCTCATATCCAAAAACGTCTGACTGAATTAGACTTCCAGGCAAGACATGTAACCCGTCAAAATTATCTGAAAAATGTGGTTGTACGGTGAGAATCACATCCGTGCCATATTAAGACCATAAGATAAACATAAAGGCAGACACTAGTCTCGTTTAAAATCGTTTTTTCCAAAACCCCCTAATTTTTAGTTTCGTTCTTGATTCTACTAGTCTTTAATTTAGAGTTCCTTGTAAAACGACCAAGGTTAACTTCCCAATACTATATTTTATGTCATTATAATAATTTTGACCTGCATAGGACTGCTAATCAAATTGGCCGTTGCCGGTGATCTCTAATCAACGATTGCCAACTTCAGGGCCCCACTAACAGGCCTAACATTTTCGGTTGTGTTTTCATTGTGTTTTTAGATTTTCTTACAGGTAACATGCTCGGTCGTTGTTCAGTGCTATGGTAAAAAAAAACGGTTTTCGGGCGATCTTCTCTGATTGCTTAAAAAAAGGTCAGAAAATCAGAAAAAAATTAAGGAATAGGAATCCCTAGAAGGGAGCATTTGGCGAAAAATCCAAAATTCCGTCGTTTACTATTTTTAATTAATTTTTCGAATTTTTCATAATCTGAAAAAAAAATTGCATAATCTTATGTTGATTTTATTAGATTTTTAGTGGTGTTTTTATATATTTTAGATTAGATTTGATTCGTTTTTTATTTCCTACCTTAATTTTAGCCAAAACTTCCTTGATTCAGATTCTGATTTTGTTGATCATAATATGACTGGTAGGACTTTAAGGGAACTTGCTTCACCTGATGTTACTTACAATGATCTATGTATAAATTATCCTTATGTTGAAGTGTCTTTTGAATTAAAGTCTGGTTTGATACACTTTTTGCCCAAGTTTCATGGTCTTGTAGGTGATGACCCTCACAAACACCTCAAGGAGTTTCACATTTTGTGCTCAACCATGAAGCCCCAAGGTATTCCAGAGGAGCACATCATACTGAGAGTCTTTCCTTTCTCTCTCCAAGATGCAACCATAGAAGAACTCTCATTGGAACATCCCACATACACTACAGTTTGACCAGGGAGTCCCTCCTCCTTACTCTTAGTTTATGCTTGTTGTTTTTATTGAGGACAATGAATGATTTACGTTTGGGAGTGTCTTTTAGTAGCTTAGTAGCGTTTCTTTTTCTTTTATTTTTAGGTTTGTTTTTCAGTTTTCCTTATTTCAAAAAAAAATAGATGTTATTTTTGCATATTTTTCCATGAATTCTTAGTTCGCATAGGTTGTGAGTTATTTCACTATTCTAGGACCATAGGTATTGTGACATGATTTTATTGATTTCTTGTTGCTCTTGGTTTAATAAGTTGGATATGAGCACAAAACTTTGCATCATTTGTGACAATCATTGTCCTTGGTGAGAATTGAGCCTTATAATGGATGGACTAATCTTTTGCCATTCTCTCTGTTCTTGCGTGTGACTC
This sequence comes from Astragalus membranaceus, assembly GCA_039519185.1. Lineage (NCBI taxonomy): Eukaryota > Viridiplantae > Streptophyta > Magnoliopsida > Fabales > Fabaceae > Astragalus > Astragalus membranaceus. The sequence goes on from CM076852.1 coordinate 24,012,285, forward strand.
ACTCATGTTTGTTAGTTACTCTAGAACTTGACTTGATTCTTGCTGAAGCACTTGTTCACATGCATGTTTGAAATGATCAAAGCAATTCTGTTCATTTTTAGCTACTAGCCAAATAAGCCTACCATGAATTTATCCTTTTGTGTAAGTCCCTTTTAGCCTTTTTATCCCATTCTTTGTTTTCATAGCGCATTACAAGCCTAAAAGTGAAAAACACTGTAATTACCCAATCTTAGAGGGTGAAGGAGCTTCGAATTGGAAATTGTCAAATCCATAAGTTTGGGGCTCCGGTCCTGCCACCACCCGCTCATCCGCCCATCGTTGTAGACTTATCAGCTGATTCAGATGATTTTGTAGTAGTTTTTTGTAATTATTTTTCCATATTTATTATTTATAGAGGTGTTATTTACTTTTTTTTACAAAACGGATTTGTCTAATTAACTGATAAATTCGTATGTACAAATTACAAAACGGAAGTACCTTGTTAATAGATAAATATGTTACCTTACATTGCTAAAAACGGATTTATCTAATAACAACTTACATCTGTTACGTAAAACTAACAAAACAGATGTAAGTTTCTCCAACTACTTCCGTTTTACATTTTTTGTTGCAAACGGAAGTAACTATCAAAACATACTTCCGTTTTTAGATTTATTTATAAACAGATTTACCGGTTAAACAGGTAAATCCGTTAAGTTTAAATTTTCAGGGATATTTTGGGATTAACAAAAATTGTGGGGGTATAACTTGATAAGGTGGGGGTACCAAAAAAAAACCCAACTTAGACCCCTCCCAAACTAGAATCATAAACTAGAATCATACCCTTTAGCTATCCAACCCTGCTCGGCATTTATACCCCTCCCATATTTTTCTTTTAACACCTCACACCAAGATGAATTTGAGTCACACCTCAGTTCCCAGCCCAATTTCATAAGGCAGGCCGAATCACAATGGATCATTCAGATTTTGGGCTATTAGAATGAAATTTAGGCCCATGCATAAAACAGGGTCTTACTTTGTATAATTGCTTAACAAAATAGATCATAAAAAAAGGGTATTGCTTTTCCCACACCCCCTCCTACTCGAAACACACCCCATAAGGGTGTGAAAAGACCAAAAGGCCAGGCCAAACCTCTTTTTTTTCACGAATTTTCACCTGTTCGAACACGGGCATTCGAACAGGTTCGAATGACATCGTTCGAGTGTGTTAAATTTTGACTTCACACCCTTTTGGGCGTTTTTCACCTGTTCGCATGAGGTCATGCGAACCTGTTCGCATGACCTCGTTCGAACACATTCGAACGACATCGTTCGAGTGTGTTAAATTTTGACTTCACACCCTTTTGGGCGTTTTTAAACTGTTCGCATGAGGTCATGCGAACCTGTTCGAACAAGGTCGTTCGAACAGTCATAAAACACGTCCTCGCAGCGTCTCACGCGAGGTTATTTTTGGAATAAAATTTGTTAAGGGGTGTGAAAGAGTAGGAGGGGGTGTGGGAAAAGCAAAACCCTAAAAAAAATGCTTAAAATGTGGTTAGGCCCAAATAAGGTAGTATGTCTCAACATTGGCCCAAACCTATTCGATTCTTCCAACCATTTAATTCCTATTCCCCCACGGTAGTAATTACATCAGAAATGCATTCTAGATCAACATGGAATAGTCACTATTTTTCGTATTTTAATAGCCATGTTTCTCTCATTTTCTTTTTAAATCTGGTATTCTCTATGGACAACTGCAGAGACTAACTCATTGAGCTGGGTAGCACCACAATAGTGTGATTGTTATTCAAACTCAAGTTTTCAAATAAAAAGAAATGGAAAAATATGACATGGAAATGCTATGAAAGACAAAAAATTGACAAATCAATGATTTTTTGATGGAGAAATTAACAAAGGGACTAAAAAAATAATTGACGATATTTGTAAGGAAATATTTTAAGAAATATTGCAGAGACTAAAACCAAATGGCCCCCTATTTATATGACCAAAAATATATTTAAGCCTAAATAATTAAATTGAAAGATAAAAAAATGTTTCATTTCCAATAGTCAACCACTACAAAAAAGCAACTGTGGCAAATTCATTTAAGCACGGTTAGTGCGACTTTGAAAACAAAGGGCATTGCCAAATTTTAGCCACGGTCAAAATTGTCATTAGCCACACAACCATTATTCGCCGTAGCATTCACTTAGCCAGAGATGTTTTCGGCTTAGCTACGGTTGAAGCGTTGCTAAATGCTCCATCAAAACATTCAACCCACATGGATTAGCCATGGCTTAAACAGTGGCTAACACATTATTTATTTTAAAATAATAACTTTTCTTATAATACAAAGCTGGAGTTGGTAATTTGCCAACTTTTCTTATAACTTTTCTTATAATAACTTTTCTTATAATACAAAGCCGAAGTCATCCGCGGGACGGGTTCAGGCTTGAGAACGATTACCCACAGTGGTGTGGCATATTTTTGGGCGGTCACCTGTGCTGAGGTAACTCGCTTATACTTTCTATGCTGGAATCAAGCCGGGGTCGTCCATGTGATGATGTGGCAGTCAAGCTTTGATGGATAAGACGTTTTGCTTTTGAAGTGATGGACAAAACGTTTCGTGTTTTCCAAAGGGGGGTGTAATGATGTTGGCTCAATTTCCAAGAAACGCAATTAATGTTGAAGAAGGAGGGTCGTGTCGCTTCGATTTTTTCTGGCTGGTCCCCTTATATTTTTGAATTCTAAATTCGCACATTCATTCAGAATCTAGGCGTAGGACGTGTTCAACTTAGTGCGGCCTGGGAACTTTCTGGGTCTGAAGTCCCTAAAGGGAACTCCCGGATCCCTTCTCGATCTCTGGTCATGCTCCCCTTGGTTTTCTTTAATCGTTCCCCCCGCAAGGGCTTGCGTTGCCATTGCCCTCTCTTCACAGTTCATGAATCTCTGAGATCTGTGGAGGAAAGTTTCCATCGGGCGGTTCGTTTACGCCCATTTCAATTTCGAACAAAGTGCCTGTACGAAGTCCGTCCCTGAGGAACCACAGTCTCATATCGTCCTCCTGTCCTCTTACGTTGGTAGCCTCTTTGTTAAACCGTTCTACATAGTCGCGGAGTGTTTCACCGGGTTCCTGTCTAATCGTTTTCAGGATTGCGTGTGACTTGGGTTTCACCCTCGAAGATGTAAAACAGGCGGGAAAAACCCTGGCGAGATGTTCCCAGGATGATATGGTGTTCGGCCTCAGTTCCGTGAACCATTCCAATGCCGGCCCCTCCAAGGTTAGGGGAAATATCTTGCACTTTACTGGCAGGTACGCTCCCCGGTATTGCATCATCAAATTAAAGTATCTCAGGTGGGCATCTGGATCTTTGACGTCGTCGCACATTCTTAAGTCCGACGGGGGTTTTTCGAGAGCACGAGGGACGGGATACTCGTCAATGTCTCGGGTAAAAGGTCCCATCCACATACCAATCTTTTCTCTGCGAGGTGGCCGGTCCTCGAAGCATCGGCCTCGATGACCACGTCGCTCTGGAGAGCTTTCGTAGCGGTTCCATCGTTCTGGTGAACGACTCTCGTAATGAGAACGGGCATACCGGTCAGATGACCTTCTTCTCGACCGAGCGACCGACCCAGAGGAGTCGTATGAAGATTCTTGGTAAGAGGACTCTTCTGGCCAATAAGTAGGATCCCTTCGTCGAGGTGTTGACCGGTGAACGAGATGCCTTCTTGGAGGTGATCTATGTCGCCTAGATGGATTCCTTCTTTCAGGTGTGACGTTCGCCTGCCCTGACGTCACTTGAGTCAGTATTTCCAGAATCTGATGTACGGCGATGGTCGGTAGTACGATGTTTGCCTGAGTGGCCGGTTCAGAGGGTGTGCTTTGAACAGTGTTCTCTGAGGTAATCGGAACACCCTCCGGGGTCGATTGTGGTTGGTCAGGGGTACCATGGTCTGCCTCTCGGAACCATAGGAACGAGGTCGGGATAACGCCTGGAGTGGTCCTCCCACTGTGGTCGCCAATGAACTGAGGTGCTCGACCTGAAGCGGGTACGAGTAGTCAAGTCCGGAGTCCAACTGTGTGAGTTGATGGGGTGAGCGATATCTGGTCATTCGCAGAGTTCTGCCCGGGTTGTACCTGCAATGACACTCCGACACCCAAGTCAGTGGAGTAAGAGTTTAAGTAGAGTAACAGTATGGGTTGAGATTATGTCTACCTGTTTAGTGAGAGAAATCACTCTTTATATAGTACAAGAGGGGCAGTGCTGGCCATCGGATCAGTATGGTCGATCTCGACCGTTTGATCAAGCGAGCCTCCACGAGGGTAGATCTGAACCGTTGATCTCAGTGGATTCGGGTCATGATTCCTCCATCTTGATAATGGGCCGGTCTTTGGCCTGCCCCGAATTGGTTTGGGCTTAAGGTCCAGTCCAGAATAACTAACAATCTTAATATTCATAACAATATCCTTTCAGTGGGAGCTGCCTCGTTAAAAACCTTTCCAGGAAAACTCAGTGGGACAAAACCATGGCACAGGGAAAAAGAGTGTAGTTTTTCTCCCCATGTTTGACGCGTCACTTAAGAATATGAATTCCAACATCTGGAGTTTCTCCCTGAGTGCATATGGAGCAATCTACTCTGCTCTGTCACTTGTGATATATCCTCTTTTAATGGAGTTTTGTAGTCAATATTATCTTTTGGACATCTTCCTTGAATTGTTGGTATTTGAGCATGAAATGAAGAAGCAAGAACTATAGATTGTTTTGTAGATAAAAAGATATTTCAATGTCCCCACGTGTAGATAATAGCTGACTTGCGATATGACTTGATCTAAATCATAAGAATACTTTGTATCTGCATGGATAATTTGCGGAACATATATAAAATAATTTATTCATCAGGATAGTCAAAAATAAAATATGCATCACACATTGTTCTAACGCATTTTGGTTTGTAATGAACTATATTACTATTAAATATCACATAAGATTATCATATCAATCGAGTTTGCATTTAGTAGTATGCATGTATGCTTTCATAGAGTTAGATAATATTCTTCGGGACCGAGATATTTATTATTTTCTTGCAAGACAAATCATGTACTTAATATAAATAATTTGAGCAGATCAATATGAGATTTGTATTTCAAAAGAATTTATGTAAAGATATTTCTTTTTATCTTGAATCCTTCTGAAATTTTCCATGTAGAGATCAACTACAGGTTCAACCTCAAAACCCATCAGATATAATTTGAGATCATTCATCTAGAATTCTTTTTTTGAACAGTCTATAGTTTTTTGAAGATCTTCAGAAGTTCCGATAATATTCATGTCATCAACATAGACATCAATTATAGCAAATTCTTTTCCAAATATTTTCATAAAACTATACGGAAGTGATGTCATTTTTGTATCGCTCATTTAGAATATAAATTGAGACGATTATACCGTATGTGTTCAAATTATATTATCTTAAGGGGGGGACTGGTTCAATTTGTGTAATCATCTCGAGAATCCGAAAAGTGTGTATGGGAATATCAAATCCTTCAGGGATCTTCAAAATATTATGACTATCAAATGAGTCATACAAATAAGTTGTAGCAACATTTATCTTGTGCAAATTGAGCTCTGCATGCGCTACAAGGCTAATTAAGTACTGAAAAGTACTTGCATCCACCCCATGTCGAGCTTTGTATCTATCAATTTCGTCATTCTCATTCTATTTTTGCACAAAAACGCATTTGTATCCAACTGGTTTCATATCTTCAGGTGTTTGAACTACAGGTCCAAAAATGTTTTGCTCGTAAAGCGAGTTTAATTCTGTTTCATTTTCATCGTTCAAAATTGGTCAATTTTCACTTTATCTACAATCTTTAATATAATTTGGTTCATGATACTCACTATCATTTATCATATTTAGCGCTATATTATATGTAAAAACATCGTCAACGTTGACCTCGTTTCGGTTCCATTCTTTTTCATTCTTGACATAATTCATTGAGATCTCTTTAATTTCAAAAAATTTCAGGTACCTAGCCAGTTCTTCTGGAACTGAAATGTCAATTATGTCTTAATACTCTTTTAGAGTCTCTTTATCCTTGCTTGGACCATCTTTCTTTTTAGCTCCTTGTAACATCACCAAAATAATTAAATTAATTATTTTGACATTCAACCCATTTAAATTATTTTATGGTGCTTGATTGATAATTTTGTTAATTGAGTGCTAAATTAAATTATTGATTGATGTGGGGTTTAATTAGGAATTAAGAAGAGAGTAAGGGTATGATGGTCTTTTTACACCATCACACCCTCACCCTCATTTTTAACTTAGTTATTAATAAGAAAAGAAAAGAATTAAAAGAAAGAAAAGAAAGAAAGAAGAAGAAGGAGAAGAGAAGAAGAGAGAGTGGAACCCAACCCAAACCAAGCCCAAAATCATCACTTCTTCCGTCTTTGATTTCGAATTCATCTTCATCTAAGAGATTGGGGCTTCAAAACTACCCACTTTTTCCTCAATCTTCTCATTCCAAGGTTTTAGGGTTTATGGAGATAGTGAGATGATTTGAAGTTGTCAAAAGTTGTGTGTTGGATTGAAAGGTTCCTAGAGGATTAGAATCAACTACTCGGTAGATTGACGAAGGATTGACGCTTGATTTCGAGTTTGGGAAGTCGTTGGTGTCTAGGGTTCGATTTGGGTATTTTGGTAGATTTGCAACTTTCACTTCCTGTGTGTTGATTTCGTCATTAAGGTGAGTTCTTCACGATTTTGTGTGCTATGTGATGTTTTAGTTGTTTGTTTGTTGAGTTTGAGTCACGAAAACCGTTATTTTTGGATCGTCCCGTGTTTTGATACGATTCCTAAATATTGAGGTTTATGTTAAATTGATGATTAATGGTTGAAATTGGTTGTTTGAAGTGATTGTAGATGTTGTTATGAACCGTTGTTAAGTTAGGAATGTTAGGGGTTCGGTATTGGAACCATTTGGAAAGCGAAATGACACAAAACCGAGTTTTGAAAACTGAGAAAATGGCCACTGTCATCAAGACACGACCCGTGTCCAACGCTGCATCTTGCAATTTTTGCTACTGTCATCAGGACACGGCCCATGTCAAAGTGACACGGGTACCCGTGTCCCACTCTGCGTTTTGCAAAAAAATTTAAAAACTTGGAAACGGCCTGTGTCCAATTGACATGGGTGCCCGTGTCCCAAACTGTTTTTTTATGTTCTTCAAGGTAAATGGTTCAATCCTTCCCTAACACCCTTCTTCACCTTTCCTAATGATAATTGAATACTATGAGTCCACGAATCGTTTATTTTCATGGTACAAAAAGAGTAGTATTAGGTTACATATAAACGCAAATTGTATGATGTGTACCGAGAGAGAATACACAAACAAATGTTAATTGATGGACTTGGTGTTCCATTAGAGGCTTTGGTAGCCAAGTTAAATATGAAAAATATGGGGTGATGACCTCGAGATGTTTGTTAACAATTCAGCAAGTGCACTGAAAGCGTTGCAAGTAGTAAAATTACGGTAAGTACCGGTCGATTCCACAGGGATTGTGTGTTGTAACAATAGCAAATTTGATTAATTCTAGATTGTGACAATTGATTCGAGTTGTAATTGTGTAACGCGAAAGTAAAAACTATTGTTGAATTGATGAGAAAAAGCGATTAGGGATCAAATCCTCTCCCTTCACCAATGTTATGAACCTTCAGCTAATTACAGATTAATTGTTTGAACTACCAGATTCAATTCACTATGATAGGTTAAGGACAATTCCTTTCCTCAGAACCCCTTTTACCTAATTGAGTTACCCTAATTCCTTAGGTGAATCATGCCAACCGGTAAAGCAATAAACTTAAGAAATAAAGAATTCATGCATCCAACCCCATATTCCTGTGGTGATCACAAGTACATGATCTAATACCCCATATCCAGCATGCAACCCATATCCCTATGCGATCACATAACCTAAATCATTATAATTATCATATGTAACTATAAAACATTACGATCAGAGGCATAGACTTATGATAATTCAAACAGCTAATTGTATTAACCATAACAAAGTATCCATAACATAGGTTCGGGGAGAATCATCTCTCCCTAATCTTAGAAAATTAGTTACACATGGTGAATAGAGACATAAATAGAGTAGAGAAAGCAATACAAGTAAAGATAGACATAGGAACCTTCAACCCTCGTTCCCAAGTGGTGAAAAGCTCCCAAAATCTGACTTTCCTCTGCTCCAAAACGTCTGGCTGCGCTCCCATGACCAAGCTCGTGGTCTTTTTGCTGAAAATCCTTAAAAACCCTAATTTTCTGGTCTCCATCGCGACGCGACACGATTCCATCGCGACGCGATGGTGTTGTTTAGTGACTGGTCGTCGCGACGCGACACGATCTGGTCGCGACGCGAAATTGAACAGAACCAAAATTCCTCCTGCTTCAAGTTGCTTTCGCGACGCGAACCCTCCTGGTCGCGACGCGAACTTGGACAGAAACTTAAATCTTCCCAATTGTGCTGCATCTCCGGGCAAGTGTCTGGTTCGCCGAATGATGACACACAGATTGGAGGTCTTCAAGTACAAAATAGCTCCAAAAATGCAGGAATGGCTTACAAAAGGATTTCCTACTACAAATTTCTAATACTAAGCTAAATCCCCAGATATTGACTATAATGCAATCAAAACCCTGCACAATTTGGTCCTAAAATTGGACAACTTGCATCATATGACAGAGAGTCAACACAACCCCAAACTTAAACTTTTGCTTGTCCTCAAGCAAACATTCAATTCAGGCTGTGGCTACTTTTTTATTTAGCTGTCACACATTCTACACAAACCAATAACTACACAGTATATCAAAAATCATCATCATACTAATGCAGTAGCAAGACAACTGAATCGGTAAGACACAAGATCATAAGCAGGCAAGCATTCTCAAGTTATCTCTTTTTCACACATCTCACCAGTGTTTCTCTCTTTGAGGTGTTTAGGGTATTCACTCAATTCACAGTACCTGCATCATCGTTTCATAGGCTTGAACAAGTACTATACAAATCAGTACACAAGAAATACACACAGACTTTTTGAGGGCTTTCAAAGGTTGTAATGGGGCTTAGGTAAAGGTGGATACATTTGGATAAGTAGGTTACAACTTGGAGTTAGGCCTACTTCTCTCTTTGTCAATTGCAACAATCTCACTCACTCACCCATTTTCCCAAAGGATTCCACAAGAGAAGGACTTATTTATAAATAACTTTTTTTTTTGAAATATATATATATATATATTTTCTTTTTCCTTCTTTTCTTTGAATGTTCCTTCTCTTGTATACCACCCCAAACTTAGAATGTTGCTATTCCATGAGCAACCCCAAACTTAGAATGTTTCCCCCATCCCATGCTTTAATCCACCTAACTCCAAGTTAAGAAAACTTAGGCTATGATGTGCAGGAAATTTACAAAAAATAACAATTAGGCTCAGAGGGGCTAACAATGGATAGCAATTAAAGGGTTGGCTTGAAAGGCTCAGGTTTGCAAAAATTGCCTCAGTGTGTATATAAATCACATGCAAGATAGTTAAGTACAAGCTCAAGTTCTGCAGACTAATTCAAGCAAGGAATAATCACACAATGAATAGAATAAGTGTTTGGGGGCAAACCTCACAACTGGGAATTTTAAGAGATGTTACTTGAGAGAATGCCCGCAGATGATCTCAGTCTGCCTCAACTTTTGGCATGACCACTAGCAATACCTGATGATAAAATTTGACACACTAGCAATCACAGGGTAAAATGTAAAACATATGAAACTAAATACCACAATACCATAAAATTCAAGCTGCTTGCAAAAGGCCTAGGGTAATGGTGCCTCAATATCACAGAATAAGATGTACAATATATTAAGACCAAGACGCCAAGATAAAGTCAAAAAGAAAACAAAATACATAAAAGCTAAAGATGGTAAAGATCACCAATGGGTTGCCTCCCATTAAGCGCTTCTTTAACGTCACTAGCTTGACTCCTTTGAGATCTCATGGATCTTTCAGCATTAGAACCATTCGGGCCTCTTCTACTATGTTCCCAAGGTACGACTTGAGTCTTTGTCCGTTGACCTTAAAAGATCTTTTGGACTCTGGCTCTTCTACTTCAATCGCCCCATATGGTGTCACTTCTTTAACCAGAAAGGGCCCCGACCATTTGGATTTCAACTTTCCTGAAAATAATCTGAGCCTTGAATTGAACAACAACACTTGTTGCCCAGGTTGAAATTCCTTTCTTGAAATGTGCTTGTCATGGTACCTCTTCATTTTTTCTTTGTAAATTTGGTTGTTCTCATATGCATGAAGGCGCATCTCATCCAACCCATGTAGCTGTAAGATCCTCTTCTCTGCACTTGCTACAAGGTCAAAATTTAGGAATTTCAACGCCCAATAAGCTTTGTGTTCTAGCTCAACCGGCAAATGACAAGATTTTCCATAAACCAATTGGTAGGGATACATTCCTAATGGTGTTTTGTATGCTGTCCTGTATGCCCACAGCGTATCATCTATCTTCACAGCCTAATCTTTCCTTGAGTTCCCCACAGTTTTTTCCAGAATCTTCTTTAATTCTCTGTTTGAGACTTCGACCTGACCATTGCACTAAGGGTGATAGGGGGTGGACACTTTATGCTTCACACTATATTTAGACAGTACATTGTTGAGTTGAGTGTTACAAAAGTGGCTACCCCCATCACTGATCAAGACTCTTAGTACACCGAATCTTGCAAAGATATTCTGCTTGACAAATTTTACAACCGTTTGGGAGTCATTCTTAGGGGTTGCAATGGCTTCCACCCATTTTGAAACATAGTCCACCGCCACCAAAATGTACTGGCAAGAATGAGATGGCGGAAAGGGTCCCATGAAGTCAATTCCCCAACAATCAAAAACCTCTATTTCCAGTATAGGATTCAATGGCATCTCCCCCTTACGAGAAATATTGCCAGTCCTTTGGCATCTATCGCAGCTCTTCACATAATTATGCGCATCCTTAGATATGGATGGCCAATAAAAACCTGATTGGAGAACCTTTGCTGAGATGTGCGTTCCCCATTGTAATGGCCTTCACATGGGGAATCGTGACAATGCCACAAGATCTGCTGACTCTCACTCCCCCAGACACATCTTCTAAGAAGTCCATCGGCACCAACCTAAAAGAGAAATGGGTCGTCCCAAAGGTATTGTTTGACCTCACGGAGGAACTTCTTCTTTTGCTGCCATGTGAAATCTTCTGGTACCGTTCCCCCTGCTTTGTAGTTTGCTATGTCAGCGAACCATGGTATCTCTTCGATAGCTAACAATTTCTCATCGGGGAATTCTTCCAGAATTTCTGCTTCCCGAATAGTCACCTCCTTGTTTTCCAGTCGTGACAAGTGATCAGCCACCACGTTCTCGCTCCCTTTTTTATCCTTGATTTCCAAATCGAATTCCTGCAAAAGCAAAATCCATCTAAGGAGTCGAGGCTTAGACTCGCCCTTCGTTAGCAGGTATTTGATTGCTGCATGGTCAGTAAATACAATAACTTTAGACCCAACGAGATAGGAGCGAAATTTTTCTAGTGCAAATACTATGGCTAGCAATTCCTTTTCCGTTGTGGCATAGTTTAACTGATTTTCATTCAAAACCTTGCTAGCATAGTATATAGCATGAAAAAATTTCTCTGATCATGGCCCCAGCACTGCGCCCACTGCATAATCACTAGCATCACACATTAATTCAAAGGGCATATCCCAGTTAGGGGCTACAATGACTGGGGCAGAAATCAGTTGTTTCTTTAAAATATTGAAGGCATGCAGACATTCCTTATCAAAAACAAAATCATTTTCTTTAACAAGCAGATTGCTTAAGGGTTTTGCAATCTTTAAGAAGTCTTTTATGAAACGCCGATAGAATCCGGCGTGTCCTAAGAAACTTCTCACTCCCTTTACATTCGTAGGGGAGGCATCTTTTCTATAACTTCAATTTTTTCTGGGTCGACCTCGATACCTTTTGCTGAGATCTTATGGCCAAGAACAATTCCTTCTTGAACCATAAAGTGACACTTCTCCCAATTCAGAACTAAATTGGTTTCGGTGCATCTCTTCAAAACGGTATTCAGGTTAGCCAAACAAGAATCGTAAGAAATGCCAAACACAGAAAAATCATCCATAAATACCTCGATTGCATTTTCCATAATGTCAGAGAAAATGGACAACATACACCTTTGAAAAGTTGCAGGGGCATTGCACAAGCCGAAGGGCATCCTCCGATAGGCGAATACACCAAACGGACATGTGAAGGGAGTCTTCTCTTGATCTTCGGGATCCACAGCTATTTGATTGTATCCCGAATACCCATCCAGGAAGCAATAAAAGGCTTGTCCCGCCAGTCTTTCTAACATTTGATCCATGAATGGCAGAGGGAAGTTATCCTTCTGAGTGGCTTGATTCAATCTCCGATAGTCAATACACATTCTCCACCCAGTGACTGTGCGAGTAGGTATAAGCTCATTCTTCTCGTTTTTCACCACAGTCATACCACCCTTCTTGGGCACCACATGCACCGGACTCACCCACGAACTGTCTGAAATGGGGTAGATCATTCCGGCATCTAAAAGCTTCAGTACTTCTTCCCTCACTACCTCTTTCATGGTCGGGTTCAACCTCCGCTGCGGTTGTTTCACAGGTTTGAACTCTTCCTCGAGCTTAATTTTGTGCATGCAAAAAGCTGGGCTAATCCCCTTAAGATCTGAGATAACCCAACCTAAAGCAGTTTTATTTGCTCTCAACACTGTTATCAATTTTTCTTCTTCCAGCTGAGTTAGGGAACTACTTATGATGGCTGGGTGTTGATCGTTTCCCCTGAGGAATACATACTTCAAATGAGGGGGAAGTTGTTTCAATTCAAGGTTTCCTTTTTCTGGATTTTCCCCCTACTCAACTCTTCTCTTTTCTTAAAAATCATTTCTACCTGTGAAGCTTCAAACTGACGAATAGAGTCCTCGGTCTCGCTGTCCAATTCTTCCTCTACCCCCTCAATGGAGTTCACAATCACTTTGTCCAAGGGAAGAGAAGGTATATTATGTCTAAAGGCTTCTTTTACCGAGGCTTCAACCACATCCACCCTAAAACATTTCTCTTGATCGTCTGGGTGACGCATAGCCTCGAAGACATTAAAAGTTACATTCTCGTCTTGGAATCTCAACATTAGTTTCCCTTGTTGAACGTCTACCAGAGCTCGCCCAGTAGCAAGGAATGGTCGACCGAGGAGAATTGGCACCTCTACATCTTCTTCCATATCAAGAATTACGAAATAAACCGGAAACAAAAATTTGTCAACCCTTACCACAACATCTTCCAAAATCCCATAAGGGTGTTTGATTGATTTATCGGCGAGCTACAGAGTGATCCTAGTGGGTTTCACTTCACCCCCACCAAGCTTCTTCAACATGGATAAGGGCATCAAGTTGATGCTCGCCCCCAAATGACAAAGGGCCTTCCCTATTTTCAAGTTACCTATGGTGCAGGGTATTGTGAAACTTCCTGGATCTTTTAACTTTGGGGGAAGTTTCCTCTGAATGATGGCACTACATTCTTCGGTCAGCGCCTCAGTCTCGTCGTCTTTGAACCTCCTCTTTTTAATCAACAATTCTTTCATAAACTTTTCATATACCGCCATCTGCTCTAAGGCTTCTACAAACGGAATGTTGATTTGGAGGTTGGAGAAGATTTCCATAAACTTTGAGAATTGCTCATCCCGTTGATTCTTCTTGTTTCTTTGAGGGTATGGCAGCTTCATGTATGAGGGAATTCCTTTAGGCTTCTCTTCAACCTGCAAATTGTCAGAAAAAACATTTTTTATTGGGTTAGACTTCACTGCTCCCTCAATTTTTCTCCCACGCTCATGTTCAACTCCTTCATTTTTATCTTGCAACTCCTTCTTTAGAACCTCGGCTTCACTATCTTCTTCCCTAGGTTGGGTTTTGGTCACCTCTACAGGTTTCAACTCTTTACCGATTCCCAGAGAAACAACTTTACAACTCTCCTTCCTCGGGTTATCCACGGGCTCAGAATCACTATTAGATGCATCCACAATTTGCTTTGACAACTGACTAATCTGCATTTCCAAGTTCTTCATTGAAGTTTCATGATTCTTCCCCATACTTTGTATGACTTGTTCTTGGAATTGCAATGTGGTCTGAGTCGTTTGCATACATTGGGATAGTGCATCGTCCAACTGAGTGTCCTGGTTATAAAGTTGCTCTACTTGAGTAATTGTTGGGTGAGAAGTTGCTCTACTCTCCAAGGCAGCAGCCACTTGTTTGGCGAGAGATTCGATTTGAAGAGACATTAGCTTTTGTTGAGCTAACACTGCGCCGTTAGAGTCCAGTTCCAACATATTCTTTTTCTGTACAAGTATACACTCATTTGGCATTCTATATTCATTTAATGTCATGTCATGTATCAGTTGTTTAGCTTCTTCCCAGGTTTTGTTACCCAAAGACCCTCCAGCTGAGGTATCTAGTATCATCCTTGTTTGAGGTTGCAATCCATGATAGAAGGTTTGTAACTGCACAAAATCATCAATACCATGCCCCGGACACTTTCTTAATGACAGCTTAAATCTCTCCCAAGAATCGTATAGGAGTTCTGAATCTTTTTGTGTAAAGTTGGAGATTTCACCCCTTTTTTCAATGAACTTTGAGATAGGGAAGAACCTGGTTAGGAACTTATCTTCAAGGTCACTCCAAGCATTAACAGTTCCAGGTGGGAGAGTATTCAACCAATCCTTTGCTCTGCCTGTTAAAGTGAAAGGAAAAAGACGCAACTATTTGGAATTTTCATCCACTGCCTCAGGATACGTGGTTCCACAGATTTCATGGAAATAGGATAAGTGCTGATTGGGGTCTTCTCTGACCCAGAAAACGGCTTTGCCCTTAATGTGGATAGAACAGATGACTTGATGTCAAAGGTGGCAGCCCATACTGGTTGGAAGGTGCTACTATGTGTGCCTCGAGTTCTCCTCCCAAAATCATTGAGAGTGCGTCTGCCCGGTGGATTTTCAGCCATTACTTTCACTAAATGTACCTGTGCCCCCTGTATAAACAGTTCTTGGAAACACTAAGCAAACGTTAACCAGTTCAAGAAACCAACAAGCAGCAAAATTAAGTAACTATAAATAAAACAAAAACTAAAAATCTAGAATCAACTCGTTTTCCTTGTCGACAACAAATTCAACAATCCCCGGCAACGGCGCCAAAAACTTGTTAACAATTCAGCAAGTGCACTGAAAGCGTTGCAAGTAGTAAAATTACGGTAAGTACCGGTCGATTCCACGGGGATTGCGTGTTGTAACAATAGCAAATTTGATTAATTCTAGATTGTGACAATTGATTCGAGTTGTAATTGTGTAAAGCGAAAGTAAAAACTATTGTTGAATTGATGAGAAAAAGCGATTAGGGATCGAATCCTCTCCCTTCACCTATATTATGAACCTTCAGCTAATTACAGATTAATTGTTTGAACTACCAGATTCAATTCACTATGATAGGTTAAGGACAATTCCTTCCCTCAGAACCCCTTTTACCTAATTGAGTTACCCTAATTCCTTAGGTGAATCATGCCAACCGGTAAATCAATAAACTTAAGAAATAAAGAATTCATGCATCCAACCCCATATTCCTATGGTGATCACAAGTACATGATCTAATACCCCATATCCAGCATGCAACCCATATCCCTATGCGATCACATAACCTAAATCATTATAATTATCATTTGTAACTATAAAGCATTACGATCAGAGGCATAGACTTATGATAATTCAAACAACTAATTGTATTAACCATAACAAAGTATCCATAATATAGGTTCGGGGAGAATCATCTCTCCCTAATCTTAGAAAATTAGTTACACATGGTGAATAGAGACATAACTAGAGAAGAGAAAGCAATACAAGTAAAGATAGACATAGGAACCTTCAACCCTCGTTCCCAAGTGGTGAAAAGCTCCCAAAATCTGACTTTCCTCTGCTCCAAAACGTCTGGCTGCGCTCCCATGACCAAGCTCCTAGTCTTTTTGCTGAAAATCCTTAAAAACCCTAATTTTCTGGTCTCCATCGCGACGCGACACGATTCCATCGCGACACGATTTTGCTGTTTAGTGACTGGTCGCGACGCGAAATTGAACAGAACCAAAATTCCTCCTGCTTCAAGTTGCCTTCGCGACGCGAACCCTCCTGGTCGCGACGCGAACTTGGACAGAAACTTAAATCTTCCCAATTGTGCTGCATCTCCGAACAAGTGTCTGGTTCGCCGAATGATGAGACACAAATTGGAGGTCTTCAAGTACAAAAATAGCTCCAAAAATGCAGGAATGGCTTACAAAAGGATTTCCTACTACAAATTTCTAATACTAAGCTAAATCCCCAGATACTGACTATAATGCAATCAAAACCCTGCACAATTTGGTCCTAAAATTGGACAACTTGCATCATATGACAGAGTAGTGGTTACCAGTGTTGTGGTTATGCCATGATGTACATATCCCAGAACCTAGGCCTCGTCCATGTTTGCCTGCTAATCTGATATTAGTGGATTGGGTTCACCGAGTAGTGGTTACCAGTGTTGTGGTTATGCCATGATGTACATAGTTATCCAGACTTGGGCTACGAGATAAAGAATGAATAAAACACCGTGAGTCGAGTTGTGAGGGGTCACGAAAGGACTCACTGAGATTTTATCTCACTGTTTATGTTTTGTGGTTTTTATAGAGAAACAGGGAAAAGGAAAAGCAAAGAAGCATGAGTAGCAGCTGTGCTACATGATGATGATGATGATGATGATGATGATGATGATGATGATGATGATGATGATGATGATGATGATGATGATGATGATGATGATGATGATGATGATGATGATGATGATGATGATGATGTAATGGAGTTTGGAAGCAAAGAAGCATGAGTAGCAGCTGTGCTACTTATTATGCTAAGAGACATTGAGCCTGATCAACTCAATACTTGGTGCATTGTATGCAGAATTATGGCAGGGCGACCAAGACGCAATCCTTGACCAAGACCTGAAGATCCCCAGAATCCAATTCCGGATTGGATGCAGCCAATGCTCCAAACCATGCAAGCTCAACAACGGATGATGCAGCAAATGCTTGACTTTCAACGAGACACGGAGTAGGAACCGTGGGACAGTACACCGCTAAGTTCGACAACAGATGATGAAGCAAATGCTTGGAACATTTTTTCCCTACTGTAGTAAGAACCGATAAGGAAAATGAGTTCTTAACTTTGACACAGAGTAGCTCAACCGTGGGACAGTACACTGCTAAGTTCGAAGAACTGTATCCATTCTTCAGATTGGCTAGCTATGCTCCGAATGACGGGTGGAAGACGGAAAGATATAACTTTGGACTCCGAGAAGATATTGCTCAGAGTCTAAGTTCATTTGCTTGCACTAGCTATGCAGCTATGGTGCAACAAGCTCACATTGCCGAAACTGATTTGAAAAGTGTGGATATCTTGTGTTGCAGGTTAAGTTTTGATGATGAAGTAAACTATGACAAAGTGACAATTGGAACTCCGAGACACAACCAACTCAAGAAGTAAGTCCGTGTCAAGGGTAGTCACTAGGAAGTTGGGTCATGTCTTAGGTATGATTGTAAACCTCTTTTGAGGATCGGCTCAAATCTCTCCACACACAACACTCACGTAATCATATAAACGTATGCATGCTAAAGAGATTAGGCACAAATGTTTGCAAGCATAAAATCGGTTATGCACTTGATTTTAAAAACAAAGGAAGCAAGAAATTGATTTGGTTTTAAAAAGAAAGGAAGCAAGAAATCGATTATGCACTTATGTTTTTAAAAGAACATGTTTTTGGAAGAAAACAATCAATTAATGACTTCTTCTTTTAAAGCAAATAATCGATTTATGACTAGGTGTTTTTAAAGCAAAGAATCGGTTTTGGACTTGTTTCATTAAAGTACAAAATCGATTATGAGCCTGTTTATGGAAGCACAAAATCGATTTTCCACCTAATTTCTTAAAGGTCTAGTTTTGGAAGCAAACAATCGATTCATAGCCTTAGGAGTTGAAAGCCTAAAATCGATTTTGATCCTGTCTTATTTAAGTAAAGAATCAATTTTCAATCTTAGTTTTATAAGCAAACAATCGATCATTCACTTATGAAGTTGTTCTCTTTTTAAAGCAAAGGATCGATTATTATACTAAGTGTTTTTAAGCAAACAATCGATTTCTCACTTGTTAGAAATTGTCTCAACGGTCATATTTTTCCTAAATCTATAAATAGAGACAGAGGGCTGCACAGAACGCACAACCCGAATATTCACAAGCTGAAACGCATAACTCTTGCACACCACCACTTCTGCTCTTCAAGTTCTACATCTTTTTGAGCTGATCTCTCTCAAGGGTTAGATTGGGTTGGGAATCTTCCAGTTGTTGTATCCACCTTCATAGAGGTATTTTTGTTATTCATTTGTAATCTATTTTAATCGTTGTAATTGGTTTATCCTAGAGAGTGGGGTATCTCTCTAGGGTTCTTGTTTGTACTAGAGAGTGGGTATCTCTCTAGGGTTTGTGGTTGTAACAAGGGTGGGGTATCTCTTGTTGGTTATAGATCTTGAGGGCTCTTGCAATAGGTGGGGTATCCTAGGTGAAGAGTGTCTGAGTCTGTAAGGGTTTTAAAGCACCCGGTTAAGCTTTGTTTTTGTTAGTGGAAAATCTCACAGGGTTGTGAGGACTGGACGTAGGTCACTGGGAGGTGACTGAACCAGTATAAAATCTACTGTGTTCTTTACTGTTTTTATTTCTTTTTCGTTCGTTCCCTAAACCTGCGCGATAAATTGATCTAAGTTATTAAAAGGGGAAAAGTTTTTAAAATCTCAATTCCCCCCCCCCCTCTTGAGACTGAAGCCACTTGGTAACAAGTGGTATCAGAGATAGACTCTTGTTTAAAGGGCCTAGCAGCTTCAAGAGAAATGGCTTCAGGTTGGTCTACGCAAGAGGGTGCTTCTCTTACCCGTCCTCCGGGATTCAACGGGAAAGATTACGCATATTGGAAAGAAAGAATGAGAATATTCATAGAAGGGGTAGATTTAGATGTATGGGATGCTGTGGAAAAGGGACTCTTTGTCCCCACGCATATGGTAGATGGTATTCTCACTGTTAAAGATAGAACTAAATGGCCTGATGATGAAAAGAGAAAGGTTCAACACAATTTACGGGATAAAAATATTATTACTTCTGCAATGAGCCCTGATGAGTTCTTTAGAGTGTCAAACTGTAAAACTGCTCAAGAAATGTGGGACAATCTTCAAGTCACTCATTAAGGAACTAATGAGGTAAAAAGGGCAAGAACAAACACTCTTATCAGAGAGTATGAGTTATTCAGATAAACCCAGGTGAAACCATACCAGAAATGCAAAAGAGGTTCACTCACATAGTGAATCAGTTGAGTTTATTAGGAAAGTCATCCCATGCTGAAGATCTGATCAACAAAGTCCTAAGGTGTCTAAATAGAGAATGGCAACCCAAGGTAACTGCTATACACTACAACAAAATAGGAAAGCGGCGGCGGTTTTAAAAGCTTACTGCGGCGGTTTTAACCGCTGCCAAATACCCCTCGCGGCGGTTCCAGAACCGCTGCAGTTACCTCCGCCGCGAGGGAACTCTGCGGCGGTTTTGGCAACCGCTGGAATAACCGCCTGGAGGGGTATTTAGCGGCGGTTTACGCGGCGGTTTGGGTTTTGCGGTGGTTCTGGAACTCTGCGGCGGTTTTGGCAACCGCTGGAATAACCGCCGCAGATTAACCGCCGCCGGTTGCCTATTTTGTTGTAGTGATAGCTGAATCAAGGAATTTAGCCACCATGACACTTGCCACTCTGTTTGGTAATCTACAAGAGCATGAACTAGAGCTCACTCGGTTAGATGAGCACAAAGATACAAATAAGAAAAAGAAAAGCTTGGCTTTAAAAGCCTCTAGTTCAAATCGACCTGGTGACAGTGACGACTCAGAAAATGAGGATGATGAAAGTGAGGAGAACATGGCTCTTATGGTTAGAAAATTCAAAAAGTTCGTGAGAAGGAAAAGTTTTCCTAAGAAAAACTTTTCTCCTAAAAAGTTCTCAAGCAAGGAAAATTCATCTGATCCTCCAACTTGCTATGAATGTGGCAAACCCAGTCATATGAAGATGGAGTGCCCAAGCTTACAGAAAAAGGCATCGAAATTTGAGAAGAAGGCATTCAAAAAAACAATGGTAGAAAATCCTATATAGCATGGGAAGACAATGACACGGATTCATCAGATGAGTCAGAAAGTGAAGAAGCTCAAGTTTCTCTTATGGCTAATCATGAAAGTGAAGGTGAAAACGAAAATGAGGTAGATTCTAACTCTGAAACTTCACAAAATGCATATGATGAATTACATGAAGCATTTATTGAATTGCATAATGATTCTTCGAAATTAGCTAAAGCATTAACACAAACTAAGAAAACAGTTGCACATCTTCAAAATGAAGTTATCACCTTGACTAAGGAAAGATTAGAACTTAGAAAAGAAAATTATAGTCTTGGTTGTTTTAAAGCGAATTATGTTTGTGATAAATGTGTTGAATATGAAAAGAAAGTTCATGAGCTTGAATGGACAATAGGAAAAATGTCCAACATACAACATGTGCATCCTAGGTCTCCAAGAAACAATTTCATAAAAAGGCATGTGCATCATAGACCTAAGTTTACTGCTAGACCATATATCAAATGTTATTATTGTGCTACACCTGGACATACTGCTTCTGTGTGCATGGTAAGAGGTAGACAAAGTGTGAAAAAGGTGTGGGTTCCCAAAAGGACCATACCAAGTACTAACCCACAAGGACCCAAAGAGATTTGGGTACCGAAAACCTTGTTTTAAAATCATTGCAGGTATGCTTCAAGGTACAGGGGTCAGATTGGTACCTTGACAGCGGATGCTCAAAGCACATGACTAGAGATATAACAAAGTTCTTAACTCTTACCCCCAGATCAAGCGGTCATGTGACTTATGGTAAAGTTGGTAAAGATATATCTACTGCTATTGATAATGTGCTTTATGTTGAAGGTCTTAAACATAACTTACTAAGCATTAGTCAACTATGTGATAAAGGAAATAGAGTAATATTTGATTCAGGATCATGCATCATTGAGGATAAAAGAAGCAAACAAGTTAGAATGATAGGAAATAGAGTCAAAAATATATACATGATAAGTCTTGATAGTGTTTCATCTCATAATGCATATTGTCTCATTAGTAAGGAATTCTTGGTTATGGCATCGTAGAGCAGCTCATATTCATATGGATCATCTTAACAAGTTAGTATCTAAGGAACTAGTTAGTGGTCTTCCTAAAATCAAGTTTGAAAAGGAGAAACTATGTGATGCATGCCAAAAAGGTAAACAGGTCAAAGTATCCTTTAAATCAAAGAATATTGTGTCTACTAACAAACCATTGCAGCTTTTACACATGGATTTATTTGGTCCCTCAAGGACAAAAAGCTTTGGTGGAAATTACTATGCTCTCGTCATAGTAGATGACTATTCAAGGTACACCTGGACACTATTCCTCGCAAATAAGAGCGATGCATTTGGAGTATTCAAGAAACTTGCTCGTAACGCTCAAAACGAGAAAGAGCTGAAAATTGCCTCCATTCGAACCGATCACGGTGGAGAATTTGAGAAAGAACGATTTGAAAGTTTCTGTGAAGAACTTGGTATTGTTCACAACTTCTCAGCACCTAGAACTCCTCAACAAAATGGAGTCGTTGAGAGGAAAAATTCATCTTTGGAAGAACTAGCCAGAACAATGCTGAATGATCATGACATCCCAAAATATTTTTGGGCTGATGCTGTAAGTACTGCTTGCTATGTTATGAATATAGTTTTGATTAGGCCTATTTGAAAGAAAACCCCTTATGAACTTTACAAAGGGAGAAAACTGAACATTGCACACTTACACACGTTCAGATGCAAATGTTTTGTTTTAAATAATGGAAAGGATAACTTAGGGAAATTCGATGCTAAAGCTGATGAAGGAAACTTTCTTGGCTATACTTTATCTAGCAAAGCCTTTAGAATTTTCAATAAAAGAAATAAAATAATTGAGGAATCTGTACATGTTACATTTGATGAGACCCCAAAAGGTTGGGAAAGGTTATTGATGATGTTGCAAATGAAAGCGGAAGGGATAAAATCCACTCCTCAACAAAGAATTGAAGAAGAATCAAGCAGTGAGCTACCAAAGGAATGGAGAATCCCAAGGCACCACTCGCTTGAAAATATTATAGGTGATGTATCAAAAGGGGTAACTACTCGAAACTCTCTTAGAAATGCATGTAATCATATAGCTTTTGTATCTCAAATTGAACCTAGAAGTCTAGATGAAGCTATAGAAGATGAACATTGGATTATTTCTATGCAAGAAGAGTTAAATCAATTTGAAAGAAATAAAGTGTGGGATCTTGTTCCTAGACCTGATAAGCATCAAATACAAGGCAGAAAATGGGTGTTTAGAAACAAACTAGATGAGTCGGGTATAATTTTTAGAAATAAAGCTAGACTAGTAGCTAAGGGTTATAATCAAGAAGAAGGTATAGACTATGATGAAACATATGCTCCCGTAGCTAGATTAGAGGCTATTCGCATGCTCCTTGCATTTGCATCAATTATGGACTTCAAATTATATCAAATGGATGTCGAGAGTGAGTTTTTAAATGGTTTTATTCAAGAAGAAGCGTATGTTGAACAACCACCTGGCTTTGAAAATTATGGAAAACCATATCATGTTTTTAAACTCAAAAAGGCTCTATATGGTCTGAAGCAAGCTCCTAGAGCTTGGTATGAAAGATTGAGCAAGTTCTTACTCAATCATGATTTTCAAAGAGGGAAAGTTGACACTACACTATTTATAAAAAGGTCAAAAGATGACATCTTACTCGTGCAAATATATGTGGATGACATTATTTTCGGTGCTACTAATGAACTGCTATGCAAGGAATTTTCTAGTATTATGCAGAGTGAGTTTGAAATGTCGATGATGGGAGAGCTCAACTTCTTTCTCGGACTTCAAATAAAACAAACCAACAACGGCATATTCATCTCTCAATCAAAATATTGCAAAGAATTGCTCAAGAAATTTGAAATGGATAAAGCGAAAGAAATGTCCACTCCGATGAGCACCTCATGCTATCTAGATACAGATGAAGAAGGTAAACTGGTAGAACTAAGCAAATATCGAGGTATGATTGGTTCCCTTCTCTATCTAACTGCTAGTAGACTGGATATCATGTTTAGTGTTTGCATGTGTGCTAGATATCAAGCAAATCCAAAAGAGTTGCATTTAGTAGCAGTCAAAAGAATAATGAGATATCTTGTAGGAACACAAAATGTTGGTCTGTGGTATCCCAAGGGTGCCACATGTAGTCTTATCGGATATTCCATCTTTGATATTGCAAGTTGTAAACTGGATAGGAAAAGCACTAGTGGAACATGTCACGTATTAGGTAGTGCACTAGTTTCATGGCATAGTGAGAAACAAGTCAGTGTCGCATTGTCAAAAATATATACATGATAAGTCTTGATAGTGTTTCATCTCATAATGCATATTGTCTCATTAGTAAAGAAGAAAATTCTTGGTTATGGCATCGTAGAGCAGCTCATATTCATATGGATCATCTTAACAAGTTAGTATCTAAGGAACTAGTTAGTGGTCTTCCTAAAATCAAGTTTGAAAAGGATAAAATATGTGATGCATGCCAAAAAGGTAAGCAGGTCAAAGTATCCTTTAAATCAAAGAATATTGTGTCTACTAACAAACCATTGCAGCTTTTACACATGGATATATTTGGTCCCTCAAGGACAAAAAGCTTTGGTGGAAATTACTATGCTCTCGTCATAGTAGATGATTATTCAAGGTACACCTGGACACTCATCCTCGCAAATAAGAGCGATGGATTTGGAGTATTCAAGAAACTTGCTCGTAACGCTCAAAACGAGAAAGAGCTGAAAATTGCCTCCATTCGAACCGATCACGGTGGAGAATTTGAGAAAGAACGATTTGAAAGTTTCTATGAAGAACTTGGTATTGTTCACAACTTCTCAGCACCTAGAACTCCTCAACAAAATGGAGTCGTTGAGAGGAAAAATTGATCTTTGGAAGAACTAGCCAGAACAATGTTGAATGATCATGACATCCCAAAATATTTTTGGGCTGATGCTGTAAGTACTGCTTGCTATGTTATGAATAGAGTTTTGATTAGGCCTATTTTAAAGAAAACCCCTTATGAACTTTACAAAGGGAGAAAACTGAACATTGCACACTTACACACGTTCAGATGCAAATGTTTTGTTTTAAATAATGGAAAGGGTAACTTAGGGAAATTCGATGCTAAAGCTGATGAAGGAATCTTTCTTGGCTATTCTTTATCTAGCAAAGCCTTTAGAATTTTCAATAAATGAAATAAAGTAATTGAGGAATCTGTACATGTTACATTTGATGAGACCCCAAAAGGTTGGGAAAGGTTATTGATGATGTTGCAGATGAAAGCGGAAGGGATAAAATCCACTCCTCAACAAAGAATTGAAGAAGAATCAAGCAGTGAGCTACCAAAGGAATGGAGAATCCCAAGGCACCACTCGCTTGAAAATATTATAGGTGATGTATCAAAAGGGGTAACTACTCGAAACTCTCTTAGAAATGCATGTAATCATATAGCTTTTGTATCTCAAATTGAACCTAGAAGTCTAGATGAAGCTATAGAAGATGAACATTGGATTATTGCTATGCAAGAAGAGTTAAATCAATTTGAAAGAAATAAAGTGTGGGATCTTGTTCCTAGACCTGATAAGCATCAAATACAAGGCACAAAATGGGTGTTTAGAAACAAACTAGATGAGTCGGGTATAATTTTTAGAAATAAAGCTAGACTAGTAGCTAAGGGTTATAATCAAGAAGAAGGTATAGACTATAATGAAACATATGCTCCCGTAGCTAGATTAGAGGCTATTCGCATCCTCCTTGCATTTGCATCAATTATGGACTTCAAATTATATCAAATGGATATCAAGAGTGAGTTTTTAAATGGTTTTATTCAAGAAGAAGCGTATGTTGAACAACCACCTGGCTTTGAAAATTATGGAAAACCATATCATGTTTTTAAACTCAAAAAGGCTCTTTATGGTCTGAAGCAAGCTCCTAGAGCTTGGTATGAAAGATTGAGCAAGTTCTTACTCAATCATGATTTTCAAAGAGGGAAAGTTGACACTACACTATTTATAAAGAGATTTGCTCAAGAGATTTGAAATGCAAAGAATTGCTCAAGAATTGCTCAAAAGATTTGAAATGGATAAAGCGAAAGAAATGTCCACTCCGATGAGCACCTCATGCTATCTAGATAAAGATGAAGAAGGTAAACTGGTAGAACTACGCAAATATCGAGGTATGGTTGGTTCCCTTCTCTATCTAACTGCTAGTAGACTGGATATCATGTTTAGTGTTTGCATGTGTGCTAGATATCAAGCAAATTCAAAAGCGTTGCATTTAGTAGCAGTCAAAAGAATAATGAGATATCTTGTAGGAACACAAAATGTTGGTCTGTGGTATCCCAAGGGTGCCACATGTAGTCTTATCGGATATTCCAACTTTGATATTGCAAGTTGTAAACTGGATAGGAAAAGCACTAGTGGAACATGTCACATATTAGGTAGTGCCCTAGTTTCATGGCATAGTGAGAAACAAGTCAGTGTCGCACTGTCAACTGCTGAAGCAGAATATGTTGCAGTAGGAAGTTGCTGCGCACAAATCCTCTGGATGAAGCAACAACGTCTTGACTATGGTGTATAGTTAGATCATATTCCGATAAAATGCGACAACACAAGCGCAATTAATCTTACAAAGAACCCCGTCCAACACTCTAGGACTAAGCATATAGAGATTAGACATCATTTTCTTAGAGATCATGTCCTAAAAGGCGATTGTGTGATTGAATTTGTTGAATCGTCAAAACAGCTAGCTGATATTTTCACAAAACCTTTACTAAAAGAAAGCTTTTTTTTTCATTCGAAGAGAACTTGGAATCATTGATTCCTCATCTATTTGAATGAAATATATGCTTATTTATTTCGCAAGCTTTCTCTCACATCCACCATTTTGATCATGACAAAAAGGGGGAGAAATATAGGAGTGTTGTATGATGCAAATAGGATTGATGCAGCAAATAGGATTGATGCATATAAAATTGTCACTTTGCATTTTACATTTAGTCGGGGGAGCATCAAGTAAGGGGGAGTCTAGATACATATCATGATATAATGCATTGTTTTTGCTTGATGAACTAACCTCCCACCTAAGATGAATCAAAGTTTTATCATCATCAAAAAGGGGGAGAATGTGGATATCTTGTGTTGCAGGTTAAGTTTTGATGATGAGGTAAACTAGGACAAAGTGACAAATGGAACTCCGAGACACAACCAACTCAAGAAGTAAGTTCGTGTCAAGGGTAGTCACTAGGAAGTTGGGTCATGTCTTAGGAATGATTGTAAACCTCTTTTGAGGATCGACTCAAATATCTCCACACACAACACTCACTTAATCAAGTAAACGTATGCATGCTAAATCGGTTATGCACTTGATTTTAAAAAGAAAGGAAGCAAAAAATGGATTTGGTTTTAAAAATAAAGGAAGCAAGAAATCGATTATGCAGTTATGTTTTTAAAAGAACATGTTTTTGGAAGAAAACAATCGATTCATGACTTTTTGTTTTAAAGCAAACAATCGATTTATGACTTGGTATTTTTAAAGCAAAGAATCGATTTTGGACTTGTTTCATTAAAGTACAAAATCGATTATGAGCCTGTTTATGGAAGCACAAAATCGATTTTCCACCTAATTTCTTAAAGGTCTTGTTTTGGAAGCAAACAATCTATTCATAGCCTTAGGAGTTTAAAGCCTAAAATCGATTTTGATTCTGTCTTATTTAAGTAAAGAATTGATTTTCAATCTTAGTTTTAGAAGCAAACAATCGATCATTCACTTATGAAGTTGTTCTCTTTTTAAAGCAAAGGATCGATTATTATACTAAGTGTTTTTAAGCAAACAATCTATTTCTTACTTGTTAGAAATTGTCTCAAAGGTCATATTTTTCCTAAATCTATAAATAGAGACAGAGGGCTGCACAGAACGCACAACCCAAATACTCACAAGTTGAAACACATAACTCTTGCACACCATCACTTCTGTTCTTCAAGTTCTTCATCTTTTTGAGCTGATCTCTCTCAAGGGTTAGATTGGGTTGGGAATCTTCAAGTTGTTGTATCCACCTTCATAGAGGCATTTTTGTTATTTGTTTGTAATCTGTTTTAATCGTTGTAATTGGTTTATACTAGAGAGTGGGGTATCTCTCTAGGGTTCTTGTTTGTACTAGAGAGTGGGGTATCTCTCTAGGGTTTGTGGTTGTAACAAGGGTGGGGTATCTCGTATTGGTTATAGATCTTGAGGGCTCTTGCAATAGGTGGGGTATCCTAGGTGAAGAGTGCCTGAGTTTGTAAGGGTTTTAAAGCACCTGGTTAGGTTTTGTTTTTGTTAGTGGAAAATCTCACAGGGTTGTGAGGACTGGACGTAGATCACTGGGAGGTGACTGAACTAGTATAAAATCTACTATGTTCTTTACTGTTTTTTTTTCTTTTTCGTTCGTTCCATAAACCTGCGCGAAAAGATTGAAGCCACTTGGTAACAAAAAAGATTGTATGCTAGTAGGAGAGAGTATGGACATAACAAAAGGAATACAGAATCATCTAAATCTCAAATGGGTTCTAGAAGTGGTATCAACAAAGGGAAGCGAGTACAAAAGTATGATTACGCGAAATCCAATGCATGTTCCAAGTGTGGAAAGTTCCATAGGGGCGAGTGTCGTTTTGGCTCAGATCTCTGTTTCTATTGCAAGAAGGAAGGCCCTTACATTCACGAGTGTCCAGGGAAGAAGAGAAATGAGACGGGACACATTGCTCCAACACATGGAAGAATCTATACTTTGGATGCTCAGAAGGTCAAAGCTTCAGATAATCTACTGAGGGGTACGAGATCTCTCTTTTATAAACCTGTCAGTATTTTATATGATTCTGGTGCTACTCATTGTTTTATATCCCAAGTGTGTGTCGATCGGTTGGGTATAGCTTTAACTCTGCTAGCCCACCGGATTACTATTTTGACTGCTACTGAGGGTAGTGCTCAAGCCCAAGCTTTGTGTGAAAATAGTCTACTTTCTATAGGAGACAGAATTTTGTGGTAGATTTTATCTGCTTTCCTATGAGGGGCATGGACCTTGTGGTAGATTTTATCAACCGTTTGTGTGGGGCGCCGATTGTGAAGAATGTTTCTTGGAGTTAAAAGCTCGTTTGACTTCTGCACCGATCCTAATTCTTCCAGATCCGTCCCTGGGATTTCAAATATACAGTGACGCCTCTAGTAAGGGTTTAGGATGTGTCCTTATGTAGAATCATCAAGTGGTGGCCTATGCTTCTAGACAATTTAGGACTCACGAGGAAAACTACCCTACGCATGATTTAGAGTTAGCGGCGATTGTGTATGCACTAAAAATTTGGAGACATTACATTTATGGTTCTCGTTTCGAAGTTTTTAGTGATCATAAGAGTTTGAAGTATCTGTTTGATCAGAAGGAGTTGAATAATAGACCAAGGAGATGGGTAGATTTTCTTAAAGATTATTATTTTGAGTTGAAGTATCACCCTGAAAAAGCCAATGTAGTGGCAGATGCATTGAGTAGGAAGTCTCTTCACACCGCCGAGTTAATGATGCATGAGATGGCTCTGTTGGAATCTTTTAGGGATCTCAATTTGAAAGTGAGACCTAGAAAGAACTGTTTAGTGTTGAGCCATATTCAGATTTCCAGTTCATTGAGGAATTCTATTCGCTTAGCACAAGAAGTTGATGTGGAGCTTCAAGCTTAGAAAGGGTTACCTAGTTTCACTGAGGATAGTGACGGTGTGATTTGCTTCAATGGAAGGATTTGTGTGCCCAATGATGAAGACATTAAGAAGCAAGTGTTAGAAGAAGCTCATAAGAGTCAATATTCCATACACCCTGGGTCTACCAAGATGTATCGGGATTTGAAGCAGTTGTATTGGTGGCCTGGAATGAAAATGGAGATTGCAGAATTTGTGTCTCGATGCTTAACTTGTCAAAGGGTTAAGATATAGCACCAAAAGCCTGCAGGCCAGTTGCAACCGTTGAATATACCTGAATGGAAATGGGAAAGTATTTCTATGGATTTTGTAATGGGACTTCCACAGTCCCAAGCCGGTAATGATTCTATATGGGTGCTTGTAGATCGTTTGACCAAGTCGGCTCATTTCATTCCGGTTCGTTCTAACAATACAGTTTCCAAGTTAGCGGATGAGTACCTCAAGCATATAGTAAAACTTCATAGAATTCCAGTTAGTATTGGTTCTGACCGTGATCCAATGTTTGCTTCAAAATTTTGGAGAGCTTTGAACGCGTCCTTGGGAACCAAAGTTTTTATCAGTACAGCTTATCATCCCCAAACGGACGGTCAGACGGAGAGGACGATTCAGACCCTAGAGGACATGCTTCGGGCCTGTGTGCTTGATAGCGGGGGTAAATGGGAGGATCACCTTTCATTAGTTGAGTTCGCCTACAATAATAGTTATCATTCTAGCATTGGAATGGCTCCTGCTTCAGGTTAACGAACTCAACTTGTTTAGCAAGTTTCTGGGCATCAGGGAAGAAATGCCCCAGGAATAACTCCTTAAAGTTATCCCAATTAAGAGGTGTCCCTTGAGTCTGAAGCATCCTGCGTGCATTGGTCCACCAAGTATGAGCATCTTCATCCAGAGCATTGGCAGCACAAATCACTTTCTCTGTTTCAAAACATTGTAAGGTCAAAAAAATCCTCTCCATGGTATCCACCCAGTAGTGAGCTTTCATTGGGTCGGATCCTCCCTTGAAGGTTGGAGGTTTCATTTTCAGAAACCGGAATTACATCCTGTTTGTAACACCCCAAAAATGATTAGATATTTATTTAGTCATTTGTTTAATTAATTAATTGATTAATGGATTTAATTAATTGGGGAATAAGTGTAGAAAATAATAATTAGGTGTTTCATGTTAATTAGGAGGTGGCGCCCAATAATTAGGTGAGTGGTTAATGGAGGCCCGTGATCCAAGTGATCCATGGGTTAGGCGCATGGAGCAAGGGTTAGAGGAGGGGGCTCAATTGCGAATTGGAGAGGAAAAGAAAGTGAGGCATCACAAAATAGAAAGGAGAAAAAAAGAAAGGAAGTCGCGAAGAGAGGAGAAGGGAAAAGAAGAGGCGCAACGTGTTCTAGGGCAAGGGAAGGGGGTTCGCGTGGAGCTTCAAGGAGAGGAGAGCTTGGATTGTTGGTGACTTTGGTGAATTGCTAGGAGCCTTGTGAATTCTTCAATTACCAAAGGTTAGGGGGTTCTCCTTTATTCATAATAACCTATAAGATTAGCAATCATATGAGTTAGGTTTAGGAATAGTTAATCGCTTGATTTTGATGTTGTTGATTGAATTGTGGTGTTGTTTCATGTTATGTTTGACGTTGAATTTAAATGGGTGATGCTATGTTGATGGGTGTTAGGATGAATTTTGATTACTAATGGTGTATGTAGGGTGTTTGTTATGTTGACCCAATGAAATTGAATAAAGAAAAAATATGAGAGTTGTCACACTGTTTCGGTTTTCTTGAAACTGGGACTGTTCGGTCAGTCCAAAAATTTCGTGTTTAATTGTTCTTGAAAATAGACTTCACGCCGGTCGTTTTGGCGCTGGTTTCGTTCGATTTGGAGTTGTGTAACTCTAGTTATAGTCTCCACAGGTTAGGTCAATAATCTGGGAGTATTCTGGACGTAGGTTCTGTATTTTTAAAACTGGAAACCTTTCGTTTGTCCAAAAATTATAGGACATATTTTGTTAAAAAATAGACTTAATTTTGGTCATTTTGGCACTGGTTTGGTTAAATTTGGATTTGTGTCGCTCAAGTTATGAGTCTCCAAAGTTGGGTCAAATTTCTGGAAGTAATCTGTGAGTATAAAAATAAGTTGATGTTGCTGTTTTGGTTTTAATGTTGCTGTCACTGTTTTAAAAATAAGTTGCTGTTGCTGTTTTGGTTTTAATGTTGCTGTCACTGTTTTAAAAATAAGTTGCTGTTGCTGTTTTATTTCTAACGTTGCTGTCACTGTTTTAGTTAAATGTTGCTGTTGCTGTTTTTATTTAAATGTTGCTGTGTTGTTATATTATTGTGGTGCTGCTTTAGTCCTTGTGAGAATTTAATCTGTATTTACTTGGTGAACGGTGTAATTGGTGTGTTAGCCTTAGAACTATAAATGGAGTTGTATAAATGGTGATATATATGTATAAAATGGCGAAGTAAATTATTGGTGAGTGGTCTACGACCTTTCTTTTGGTGTTGGTGAGTTAATAAAACTATTGGTGAGTTAATCAATTTATTGGTGAGCATGCTATTGCATTGTTGTGGTGATTTTGGTGTGTATGAGGCATTGTTCATGGCGTCACATAATCATGTGCATTTATTGGTGAGCAGAAGGCTTCGGCCTTATGATAAATGATTGGTGAGCAGAAGGCTTCGGCCTTATTTTGGTGAGTGCCCTCAAGGCTATTATTAAGGCGATGATGGATCCACATGCATATGCCCTTGGAGTTGGGTTGCATTTCATGCACTATTCATACATTCGGTGTTGTCTCTTGGTGATTGAAAATTAATGGTGTATGTTGTCGCTGTTGTGATTTGGTGTATTTAGTTGCCTTCTCTAATATGAGGCTTATCTTATTTGTTATTATTTATGTAAAGAGACTCACCCTACTGCTTTTATGTTGCTTCTTATGTCGGCAACGCGCAGGTGATAGCGAGTGAAGGTTACCTAATACCTTCTTCTAGTTGGTTGAGTCTGGCTCTGATACGTAGCACCGGGGGGCGTCTTAGTTTAATCATTTTTGTTTACTTGATGTTATTAAACTCTTATTTTGGTGATGTATTTGGATACTCTTAAGACTTGTTGATATTTCCGCTGCGATGTTTATTATAATTACGAGGATGTAAACTAAACAGGTGGTTTGTGGGTTCGCCCCTTAACTATTGTGCTATGTATCACGTACTTTATGTCTTTATGGATTAAATTAGCGTTATTATATATGTTGTTGGCGCAAAATGTGGCACCCTCTTGCGATTGCATTGAAAAGTTTTTGGAAACTCTGATTTTAAATGAATTAAATAGTAGCTTATTAGAAGGGGGTGTCACACTGTTAGGATCCTCAGGTGGTGGTACATTGACCGGCTCATTCGGTTGTGGTTGGGGCATTTGATGCGTCTGTTGCATTTGAGCCATTGAGCCATCTGTTGCTGGTGCATTAGCATCATGTCATTCATGATCTTCTGTTGAGTTTCGATGACATTTTGCATCCATTCCTGATGAGGATCTATGGGTGGGTTTCTCCTACCTCTTCCAGCCATGATTCTGCGAAATATGCACAAAGTATTCAGTTGATCAGGCTCAATGTCTAATAGCATATCAAGAAGAATCGGACTTAGAAGACGCAAAAGACTCTTAACATCTAAGTCCGACTAGGTCGAACTGCTCTGATACCAATTGTAACACCCCAATATTTCTAACATGTAGATACACTGAGATGCACATCCGTGTCAACAATCAGAGGACACAATCCCTGTTTAGATATTGAACACACTAAATTTTTCCGATAATAAGACACAATGTCTCGGATCAACCTGTCTTGAAGTCCATACAATTAACTTGGTTCTCAACTTAACAAGGAATACAAAGTCTATTGTTCAATATCATAACCAGAGAAGCGGAATAGGTTTATACAACTCATACCAATACAATTTACATAACCATAACGGAAAATGACAAGAGAAACATAATCGGAAACTAAAGACTACAAGTCTTCGGCATCTCCATAAGCACGTCACCTATTCGTGCTTCCTTGTCTTCCTCTTACCCTGTTTCTCTGTAAAAACCAAAATAATGATAGGGTGAGATAACATATCTCAGTGAGTTCTACCGTGCCCCCTCACAATCACTCGGTTCAATTATAAAACCGTTGCAACATAGTTAAATTTATAAACTATTTGCTTATATATATTCTTAGCCCATTACCGACCGTGCAACAACCATAATCTCGGCATCTAATGTGCTATTAATTTATTTTAAGCCTTGTAAGTTACTTTACCATTACAAGCTTACCAATCGAAACACCGACCGTGCAACAACCACAATCTCGGCAAATCGTGCATTGAACTTTGCATAACATCATCCGTGCAATAGCCACAATCACGATAAACCCCCGTTAGTAACTATTCCATAACGTTTCCAGGGCCTAGGGTAGGGGCTCATGACCTTCCCC
The DNA here is from genome assembly GCA_039519185.1 of Astragalus membranaceus. Lineage (NCBI taxonomy): Eukaryota > Viridiplantae > Streptophyta > Magnoliopsida > Fabales > Fabaceae > Astragalus > Astragalus membranaceus. The sequence continues at coordinate 24,045,799 of CM076852.1, forward strand.
GCCTAGTATGCTATTCGTTGGGTCGTCACCCAACTTGATATAATTTATATATCATACCCGCATTGGGCCGACTCCTATTTTCGATATAATCTATATATCACACCCGCATTGGGTCGACTTCTATATTCTATATAATCTATATATATATATATCGCTGTTCTATAACCCGTTTTGATGAATACGATACCAGACATCTGGCGTTATAATACAATACCCAATTGGACATGTAATTCGTCTTATTATTCAAAAACATGTACCCACACGCTGTAACACCCCGGTATTTCTAACATGTAGAGAGACCGGAGATGCACAGATGCGGAAGTTCAGAGGACACATTTCCTGTTTAAGTATTGGACATACAAACTTTTTCCGAAATCAAAACATAAATCGGAATAACATTACTTCATAAAATAGAAGTTTATCGGTTCCATACCGAATGGATTACAATATCCAAGTCCAAATACCAAACAGAAACATAAAACGGTTCATATAACTCATATTAAATACAAGTTTATACAACCAATAGGACAACAAAAGAACAAAGGATCAAATGACTAAGTCTTCAGCACCTCCAAGAGTATACCAACTACTCGTGCACAATAGTCTTCCTTTTTCCCTGCTTCTCTGAAAAACAACAAATATGGATAGGGTGAGATAACATTATCTCAGTGAGTCCTACCGTGCCCCCTCTCTGACACTCGGTTCAATTCATTAAACCGCTATTAAAAGCCGACATAACAATGTCTTATTATTAAGCGAAATGCCAAGCAAATCGTGTTCTTTTCTTAGCTTATCATGAAACGGCTGTACAACGACTACGAATCCCGAATCATAAGCTATAAATCGAAATGCCGACTGTACAACGACTACGAATCCCGGAAAATCGTGTTTTCATTTTAGTTTAGCATAAATCGGCTGTACAACGACTACGAATCCCGATAACCCACGAATTGACCACGCCAAAACGTATACAGGGCCTAGGTAAGGGGTCATGACTACCCTCCCTAGTATGCTACTTGTCGGGTCGTCACCCAACGCAATACATATGACAATATGCATCAATTTCTCGAGAGTTAGATAATTTATATCTTTTCGATCACCAAATGGATCAATTACATAAAAATCGGATAAACAATATCCATATCGATCTATAACCCGTTTTGAGGAATTCATAAGTTAGACCTCCGGCATTATAATCATTTTCATTTGACATATATAAACATATATATTCAGTCATTCCATCAGTCGGTGTACTCACACGCGTACTAGGGTTTCGGTTTTTCGATCAAATGGGCCTTCAAAGCTCTTTTTCAAAATCATGAGATGAACAAGTTCAAAATAAGGTTTTCAGTAGTCGAATTCCTTTTTAATAGATTGAGAAAGAGATTAGGAAAGGTTCGGGATCAAACGGAACGACGAAAGGAGAAAACGGAAACCGGGGACAGATCCTCACGCACGGTCCGTGCCCAGGGGCGCACGACCCGTGCGTGAAGTACTTCATTAATCCATTCCTATCAGAAAGATACGCACGGTCCGTGCCCAGGGGCACACGACCCGTGCGTCCTGTATTGCACGCACATTCAGGTACCAGAAGCAGGCGCACGATCCGTGCCCAGGGGCGCACGACACGTGCGTCCTGTAACAGTCCCAGATTTCACAGTTTTTCTCATTTTCGCTCTCCGTTTTCGCCCAATGCGATTCCTAATGTCAATCACTCCTGAAACTCAGAAAATGTCCAGGCATTCTAGAACACATATACAAAACATTTCCTTTCAACAATTTTCATCAAAATTCCTGTTAAACCGTAAAATAGCGTTTAGACTCAAAAATCGTTTTTCGGTTCTAAGTCTTTCGAAAACAGAAATTGTGACCAAGGAATCCAATACCGAAAACAAGTTTAGAATAGAAAAATGCCCTATCGTGAGTAGAACTCACCCGTTATACCGAAGTCCGAGAGTTGAGTCGAAAGCGAAGTCACCGAAACGAAAAGTACACGAACGATCCCCGCTAGAACTCGAACCAATTTCCAAACGGCAATCTCCACCACTAGAGCGACTGAAACAACAACCTAGTCTTTCACAACTTCCTCCAAATCGAAAATGCAAGCTTGATACTCCACTTTCCACAACTACAACATGACATGCAACACCATCAAGGTTCAAAACTCCATTATTTCTCTTGGAGCTTCAAGGGGGGTTGAACATGGTAGTCGATGATCTAGGGGGAGTTAGCTTCTGAAAGTGGTACCATTGGATTCAGGATCAAAAATGGAGTAGAGAGAGGTTTAGAAGACTTACATGCAATGACCAATTGAGAAGCTCTTCTCTCCTCTCCTTCCTCTTCCCTTCGCCCCACTCTCCTCTCCCTCACTTCTGTTTTCCTTTCTTTCTTTCAGCTGGAGAAATGATAAAAATGAGTGGGTGAGGGTTCAGTTGAGTGTATATGGCTGAGGGTTTAAATGATGGTGGAAAGACCATTTTGCCCTTGGCCCATAAAATGATAGTTTAGGTGTTGAAAATCTCCTTTGGTACAAAACTTTCTCGGTTAATCCGGTTCCGATCCGAATCTCCTCAATTCTTTCGGTTCATGATTAATTATAACCTTCATAATTATAATTTAATAACTAGGGGTGTGAAAGGACAGATTTGCCCTTCGGCTCCAATTCCTCATTTTACCATGAATAGGCCACCCTTTAAGGGAGAATAGGTTTTCTTGGTAATTTTCTCGACTATTAATCCCCTAGACGCGACCAATTATTCCCACAAATAATTAATCGGTCCTAGGCATCTTAGTACGAGTCTTTAAAATTTAGAGATGCTACACACGCGGTCTACTTTTCGGTTTTTCGAATATTTATACTTTCAAAACCTTTTCTTAAAAATCAAGTTGAACACCTTCAAAACAATGATTTTATCAAGGTAATATCATTACATTTGGTTGGGAAGAAGATTAGAAGAGGTTTGGAATCAAAAGGAGCGGCGAAACGAAATTTTGGCACCCAGTGGCAGAAGGTCTTGCATGACCCGTGCCAGACCTTGCACGACCCGTGCTAGACTGAAATCCCACATTTTAGTTCAAGCAGAAAGTCTAGCACGACCCGTGCTAGAGGTGGCACGACCTGTGCTGCCTGTAGCAGATTCGTTATTTGTTCGTTTCATTCCATTTCGCTTCTCCGATCGGTTCCAATCGAAACCCAATCCAATTTCCAACAAAACCATCAACATTCCAGCAGTATACCAGTACAATTATAATCCACATAGTACGTATATATTTTTATAAAAACCGTAATACGCGATATTTTAGAAAAACGATTTTCGACTCAAATATCGTTTCGAAATCAGAATATCGAGTATATCAAAATCATCAAGATCGAAATGCCAAAACCCTATACGTGAGTAAAACTCACCGGTTTGACGAACTCGCGAGAAATCACGTCGGAGCATGAAACGATCGAACCGTAATCACACGAACAATCCCCGTAATCGTTCCAAACCGCTTTCAAACAAAACCAACAGCTCCTATTTCGAAACTTGAGCTTCTTTGCTACTGAACTTCTTCCTAACTGACTTAGTTCAACAATGAGGGTTCAAACTTTGCCAAGAACTGCATCCCCCATGACAGCCCAGAACATGCAAGCAAGAAAATTGAGATTTTTCCAACATTGAGCTTCAAGCTCTATCCATGGCAATTCGAGTTAGGAGCAGAATGGAAGGCTGAGATTAGGCTCAATGGAAAGAGCTCGAAAAATGGAAAGGAAAGGAGCAGAGGTTACTTACATGCAAGAATGATCCATGGCTTTCCCCTTCCCCCTTCTTCTTCTTCTTCTTCTTCTTCTTCTTCCTTTCGCCCCACTCTCTCTTTTCTCTCCTTCTTCTCTTTTCTGTTTTCTTTTTCTTCCAGCTGAAATGAGAGTGAAGAGAAGGCCCGTATGTTTTAATGGGCTGAGGGTTAAATGGTTGGAAAAGACCAAAATACTCTTGGCTCATCAATTCATCTTAAACCGTTATTTTTGCCCAAGTTTTCTCCTACTTAGCCATAACTTAACGTTTTCTGGACTAACCCATATCTGATTCACGTATTATTATTTCACTCGTCTAAGAAATTATCTATAATCCCCGTGAAACACATTTTAAAAATTAGGGATGTTACACTAAGAGAAATTGAGCCTGATCAACTCAATACTTGGTGCATTGTATGCAGAATTATGGCAGGGCGACCAAGACGCAATCCTCGACCAACACCTGAAGTTCCCCAGAATCCAATTCCGGATTGGATGCAGCCAATGATAATTCATTCCAACTGATCTCTTTTTCCAGTTGCTTATTCTCTCCCCCTAATGTTGGGAAATTTAATTCTTCAAATGATAATCATCAAACTGGACTATAAATAAGTCTGTAATTCTTTGGCTCACGATACTTTAATATACAAGGAGATTTATATCTAATATATATTTCCAAAATTCTTTGAGGACCCCATCACAGTGCATTGTGAATGGAGAAAATGGAACATACACTGGACATCCAAAAATTCTAAGATGGGAAATATTAGGTTCGAGAAATGTAAAGGGGGAAGAGTTGTGGTAACTTGTTGGCTTGATGCGAATCAATGTTACAACATACAAAATTGCATGTTCCCAAGTAGAAATCGGAAGTTCTTATCTCATAAATATTTGTCATATAATTAACTTTAGAAGTCTAAAGAATGGTTCGTCAAGACCATTTTATGAATGAACGTATGCTACGCGGTGTCCAATATCAATTCTAATCAACATACAATACTTACGAGATGCTTTCTATGTAATTAACATAATGACCTTTTACTCAATTTAGTTGAGCAAACAATCTCACAAACTTTCAGTTGTTAGTTGATGACAAATAATATATATATATATATATATGGTCATCTAGCTGATGCATCAATTAAAATCACAATTATCTAAATGGTCCACGTGATTAGTGCACTCGTTTACAAATATCACCTTATATAAGTTCTAGAAATACGAGAGACTTATTCTCTCAAATTACCAATTTCCTTTGGAAATTAGTGAACACAAAAATATGTAGATTGAAGAATCTACTGGCTCTTCACTACAAGTTCACAAAGAAATTTTATTCACTTTTCGCATCGTAATATACTCGGGATGGCCCAACTGATATTGCCAACAACAAAATTATTATGATATGTAAACTTCTGGTTTACAACAACATATGCAACATATGCTTCAATTGTACATATATAAGTGTAGTACAAATCAGAGGAAAAGCGGACAACTTTTCCACTTCACTTATTTTATCCAAAGTATGTCTTGTTATATAAAGATATTTAACATCTCCATTTCTTGTTTCAATATGATATCCATTTGGACGGATATCCTTAAAACTTAATAAATTTTTTATGAGACTTGAGGGATTATAATATGGTACAATGTGTAAAAAAAATTGGTTCTCTAGGTAATTAGTAATACACTAGCTCTTCCGGAGCCTTTAATTACATTGTGCAAACTTCTGGTTGCAAGTTAATAACAAGAACAAATGCTACTAGATGTCTTTTGGCTATAACTAGATATTGTACACAATTTAATATAAATGCACTTATAGAATCTTAGTTACACTCTAAAAACTTAGAATGTCTTATAATTAGCATACATTAAAAACAAATGACAGATAAAACTCATTATATTGAAAAAAATGTTTTAGTCCTTCAAAAATATCAATATGAGATGTCATTGTTATTTCAAGATAATCTTGCTAAAGATATACTAAATAGTAAAACTATATCGACTACGAAACAGTAAGTAGAAACAACACTTTATTTTGTATAAGCGCATATCAAACTTCTTTGTTTACATTGTATAATCTTAGCCGCGCTCTTATATATTTAAACAAAAATAATGTATTAAATCTTGACCATTAAAATAACAAAATATAAAACTACTAAGTACGTGTATAACAAAGATTACCATCTATATACAAAAAAAAATTGAGGACATACAATTTTTTTCAATAAACAACTCTATAAACCATGTTCAACAAATAAAAATTACCATTTATACATAAAGAATTCGAGACACACAATTTTATTCAATAAACAAAATTAACCATACATTCTAGTTTAACCTTGGTTCAATTATCTGTTTGCAAATCATAAAAATGCTATTTATTATAGGTATGATCGATCTCATTTCATATGTGTCAAAACATTATGGTAACATGAAATTACGAGAAGATAATAAAAGGTTAGGGTGAAAATAAGAACATACGAGTGTCTAGTTCTTAAGGATCTAGTTATACAATCAACTCTTCTTATCCTTCTTTTTCATGCAACAATTTTATTTAGAATTATAAGCATAAGAAAGAAGAAAAGTTACATTTTCCATAAGGAACTACATCATTATTCGAAATAACAAAGGTCACAATCACAAGTGATACAAGTGACACTTAAATACGATAATGATAATTTACCACATCAATGGTCATATATATATATATAACAACGTGTGAGACTTGAACAACAGAGAAGAAGAAGAAGAAGAAAATGTTTTTCTCTAGATATGAGTTTTTGTAAAACTTTACTTCCTCTTGGTTTTATCTTTTGGGCATTGTTTGTGAGGCTCCAATGTGATTCTGGCCTCGAGTGCACGGGTCCGGACACGGTGTTGTGAAAACCTTGGGGAGTAAACCGACTATTGGATTGCACCAGAGGTCCACCGAAATTTGCTTTCAAGGCAGTGGCTTTTGCCACGTCACAACTTCTCCTTCTCCTTCTCCATTTATTTTGTTAACAATAGTTATTTTATCCAATATTTTCCAACCATTTGAAAGCAAATTATATTGGATTTTCTATTTTTATATATTTAATTGGAACTATTGATATATGTTTGTGATTTCTCTCCCTTGTAGTAGTTTGGAGAATCTACAAAAGATTACTTATCGGTTCCTTCAACAAAGGAATAGTCAAGCCCATTGGAGGATAGATGAAGTCAGATATTTATCTCTTGGTGTGTTATTTTCCTCATCTTGGTTTGTAATAATTTTTGAACCCCACAATATTTGTGTTGGCTTTCTTGATATTATGTATATGAGTTGTGATCGAGAGAGATAAGCTTGGAGTCCAAGTAGGTACCATGAACTCAAAATATCTATTCATATAGATTTTAAAGCGATGTGATTGTATGTTTTGGTTGCATACAATTATCTGATATATTCTTACTAGTGAAAATTTTGGAAAAATATTCCTAAGATTATCATGAAAGTGGTGATAAAATATTAGTAAAAATTTCAGAAGTTAATGTAAAGCTTTGGTATGCTAATAAGTGGTTCTTATGGTTTTATCTGAAAATTGTTGAACAACTAAAAAGAGGATTATATGAAAAGTATGTGCATGACCTTAGTCCTCTATGTGTTAAAAATATTTTGTTAATAGTTTATGAACTATTTCATGTTTATACATGTTTGAACAATTTGTGTCCTTTTAAGAATCTTTCTGTGGTTCTGGATTTTTTGGACTTGTTTGTGATGCCTCAAAATTAAAATAAAATTAGAGGCATGATTTTGTAAATGCTATTGATTTTTATTTTTGGAGTCAAGTTTTTTCTTCAAATAGATATATAAAACAGTAAATTTTGGGTAGTGCAGTTTTGTTGGTGAATTTATATGGTCCAAATTAGTGTTTTATGAACCATACAAATAATGGTTAACTTTTACATACATGTGGGGAGAGCAATATTGATTGCATTCTATGTACACCAAATAATATTTTTCAAGAGGAATTACTCTATTTTACTTATATATGTGGGTGTAGTTTTTGACAAGCTGTGGGTAATGTAGTTGAGTAATACAAATAAATTGACTCTAATTGAGTAAAAGAGCAATGAGAAGGGTATTGTGATTAAAATTCAGTGAATTAAATGATGAGTACAAGTGGTGCAATATCTTGAAAACTATCAAAGTAGTCGTGTATATATAGTTAGAGATTTCTAATGGAATATGATTTTGTAGTTCTTGAACTTGCCAATCGAGAAGCATAGTGGTTGAGAGGTTCAACTGCTGAGAAATCTTTGTGAAGAGACCTACACCACTCCAAGGTGATTCATTAGCATCAATCGATGTGTACGAGATAGTGGTGTGAGACACTTAAAATGAGACTGTGTTTTGAGACACTTAATTAAATTGATGTTGTTTCACTTGAGTATGTAAAAAGTGAAAAACAAATTTTTTGATCTTTTTGTGAAAAGATTACCCAAGAAAGTTGTCTTGGAAATGAGGTTGCTTCACTTGAGTATGTGAAAAGTGAAAAATGAAAAACGAATTTTTGTGAGCTTTATGTGAAAAGATTACCCAAGGAAGTTGTCTTCGAAACGTCGAGGGGGTGAGCTTTAAGGCTTGAGTGGAGGAAAATATGGTGGACACCCATTTTGTGGTCAAACGAAGCGATATGAATACTCCTATATGCACTACATTTCTCATCCCTATGGCGTGTGGTAGTGCATGATGTGAGGTTGAGCCATGAACTCTTAATAGATACATAGCCTTTGACATGACTAGTGCTATAGAGACGCACTTTGGAATGGCTAGTGTGCTATAGAGACGCACTTGATGTATCTCCCTACGTGAGTGTGAAGGGGAAGGCCTCCTTCCATGAAAGACTTAGGCAATCTTTCTAGAGCACTCATGAGCAACCCAAGGTATATGAGGGCCTTAATTTTTGTGTGAATAATTTATCGCGGATATTTCACAATTTTAAAGGCAAAAGTGTGTGTTGTGGAGGTCTCATCTTGAGTCCACTTAGTTCAAGAGAAATTCACTTCTTGGACAAAAGGTGTTGTCTCATTTCACTACATGTTAATTCAATCTTCGTGATATTAACACTTAAGCACGAAAAAGCCTTTCTTTGCCCAAAAATTCTATTTTCTACAAAATCTAAATATGTTTTTTCACTTTCTTGCCATTAGTGGGGGATTGTTGGAATAATGGCATTCAAGTGTGTGGAAGTTACAAAAATATATTTTATTAACAATAATATGTTTTGATATTAATGTTTTAGTTTAATAAACTTAATATCTAGTTATGATACAATAATACGTTGGTTATATATATGTATATAGTCGTTTGGTATTATGACAGTATATTATTGCTATGATAATTGGCTTTTATGTTCAATTAGTTGTTTGTTTTTATGATTATATACTAATGCTATTAAAATCAAGTTAATAGCTAATTCATACGTTTTATATATACATATAATATATATATATATATATATATATATATATATATATATATATATATATATATATATATAGCGAGTACCGTGTCTGCAGTCACTCTGCAGCCGGTTATTGCCGCGCAATATTTCCCGTTACCGCACTCAATAAAAACTCTTTCTCAGCCTACTTTGTTGACTTTTCAGCCATTTCTCTTTCACATTTCTATATCCGCTCTCATTCCATCTTCTATTTCTTTTCCTCTCTGCTACTCTCCCTCACAATCTTCTTTACCCACTTTCCACTTTCTTCCCCCCTTTACCCCAAACGACCACCACTGAGCAAAGAGAAAATTGAGCAGAACCAACAAGAAAATTGAACGAGAGAAGAGAGAAAAAGGAGAACCAACAACATGGACAGCAGATAATAAATCGAAGAACAAAATACATAAAATCAACTTAACATAAAATTACACCGAAGAAATGAGGGCAATATTAAATTATTGCTTGCATCCTATCAAAAAATCAACTGAAGACAAAATACACATAGAAAAATCAACTCAACAAAAAATTACACGAAAAAAACAATCGAAGAGGAAATTACAGAACCAAAAATAAAATTTAGACAAAACGACTAGCGTAGTACAACAGATCCAAAAAAATTTATGTACACATCTTCAATGTCTTTTATGGTCCTGATCCAAAAAAAATCACCACAATCAATGAAAAAATGTAAACTTTAGCTAAAAATTAAAGAGAAAAAGAGGTAGAGTGAAAAGGGAGAGTGAAATACCTTATTAAGACATTGCATGTACAGATCTGGTGGAGCAGAATAATTTTTTTTCACTCAACAAATAAACATAACATGTAAATCCCAATAGTTCCAATTACAAATCTGAAGAGAAAAACAAATCTCAAAAAGGGAGAAGAACGGAAGGCAAAACAAGACATAAATGCAAAATAGGAGAACGAATAATAGAAAGGGGAGAACAAAAAATTAAAAATAAAAATTGCCGCTGCCGCCGTTGAACGCAACGCTGTGAAACTCAGTCATTGCACTTTGCATGTGAGGGAGAAAGATAAATCACTTTGATTTGAGGCATAGAGAGAGGGTAAGGGAGAGTCTGAATGTTTGAGTTTGAGAGAATCTAAACTATTTTCCATAGGAGAGGCTATGAAAATTGAAGCTTCAAAAGGGTGATGTCATGAAGAATGGTGTAAAATGAAGCTTCCTGTTTTTTTCGGTGGTTTGGCTGAGAAAGGAGGGTGTTGTGTTATTATTTTTTAAAGTTCATTCATATGAATATAAATGAAATAGTGGTGGGTATTTGTGCAGTGAGTGATTGTGAGTCAAAAGTTCAATTAATTGGAATTCTCTAGAAACAAGTTAGACAATGTGATCACCTATGAGATAATAAATTAGAATTTTAATTTATAATAAATATTTTAGTTTAAAATAATATGAGATGTAGATAAAAAATATTAAAAATAAAATATAGGTGGTACTGAATTTGGGTTTTGACAATTCAATGTGAAGCAACTTTGCCCCAATATATCGACTCTTTAATATTTTATTAGTATTGGATAAAACAATTGATCTAAGATGCGGTCCCACTCATTCGATGTGACTCCAATCCAGCGAGGGGATTAGTCACTGTATTCGGCGGTGCTATCGCTCCTAAGCACAAGTAGTTATGCAGCAAAATGAAGTTACTGATGTACAAAGGGCTCCTGAAATTGATGAGGGGCTCTGATGTTATGTTTAACTCATTTTTATATTTACGCTTGATTAATATGGATTATGTTATTAAAATTCTTTAGACCGCTTTTTCTTATTAACTATGGATGTTTAATTCAAATGTCTTTGTTAATGTTTATTTTTAGTTTTATAATCTTCTTATTTAATTTAATTTTTATTTACGGTAACTTGAACCACATTTACAATAGAACATCCTTCATATTATTTCTAACTTTTTATAGGCGCTTTTATTTTATTGGTGGTTTTGCATGAAACTCATGTGTTTCGTTTCTATTTGTGTTGCCATATTTATTTTGGTCATTTCGCAACAAAATGCACTAGAAATATGCTTAAATTAGTGTTTACGTTTTTATCTTTTTTTTTAGATTTTTATTTGATGAATGTGTATCATGTTAATTTATAGTTATATAATTTAATTTTTATTTACAATTATTAAATTATATATTTTACAAACCAACACCGTTAGTCCACCGACACTTTTGTTTAAAGTTTGTATGACTTAAATTGTATAGCTTTGCAACTACTAGCACTCATCTCTTTAACCTTTTTTTTTGATTCGGTTATAATTTTTAATAATCATGATATTTCCTAAGTTTAACAAACGAAAAATGAGGGAGATCATGGGATTTGGTCCTTTCATGCAGAACACGTGGTCACATTCGAATCCTGTATATCCATGTTTCTTTTTGGGCCAAAAAAGTTGCTATTTGCACCCTGTGAAACTCTTAATACCGTTCTGATAGTTGTAGACATCATATATAATATAAAAATAATAATATTTAATAATAATATTATAAATTTGTTCAAAAATAATAATATAATATTAATAATAATAATAATAATAATAATAATAATAGTAGTAGTATTCATGTTGCCAGTCTTGAAATGATTCTTCTTGATGAAAAGGTTAGCTACTTTGTTTTTCTCGTGTTTTTTATTTAGGGTTTTCGACATGATATTCTATAACTGGGTTCGTTTGTTTTAGCAACTTAGAGTTAATTGAAAAAATCAGTCAGTACACTGATTATCGTGTATCAACACTTCATTTAATTACCTTAGATTAGAGTTACTTTCCAAACTTATCTTATTAGTCATTTATTTAATTTCTCACATTTATTTTAACAATAATATATTTGTCCAACTGTCTGTATATAACATGTAATACAGACAATTGCTACCCAGTGTCCTTTTGGGTCAAAAAAGTTGCTATTTGCACCATGTGGACTTCTTAATACCGTTCCAATAGTTGTAGACATCATATATAAGTAGACATCATATATAACAATAATAATCATTATTAATAATAATATAAGAAATTTGGTAAAAATATAATAATAATAATATTAATAATAATCTAATAGAAGTTTACATATATAATAAATTTGCAAAGCCCGTGCGGAGCAATATATATATATATATATATATATATATATATATATATATATATATATATATATATATATATATATATATATATATAACAACGTGTGCGACTTGAACTACAGAAAAGAAGAAGAAAATCTTTTTCTTTAGATATGAGTTTTTGTAAAACTTTACTTCCTCTTGGTTTTATCTTTTGGGCATTGTTTGTGAGGCTCCAACGTGATTCTGGCCTCGAGTGCACGGGTCCGGACACGGTGCTTTGAAAACCTTGGGGAGTAAACCAGATATTGGATTGCAACGGAGGTCCACCGAAATTTGCTTTCAAGGCAGTGGCTTTTGCCACGTCACAACTTCTCCTTCTCCTTTTATTTTGTTAACCATAGTTATTTTATCCAATATTTTCCAACACTAAGATCAAATAGATCTTATAGATTACAATCATTGTGTAAAAGTCAAGTTCTTCAGGAACTCGATCACAAATCTTTCACATACGATGATCAAAGAAAAATATACTTTCTAATCATTGTTCTTCAAGAACTATACCACAAAATCTAGACATTGACGGAAAAATCATGCTTTGAGCAATCTTACAGGGATGCTTGAATATTTTCTTTCTTTGAGTTCTTTATGAACTATCACAAATCTTCACAATGATTAAGGAAATTATTCTTTGTGAAATCCTACAAAGATACTGGAACTATACCACAACCCTTCAGGGATGCTTGGATATTAATTTTTTTAAGTTCTTCAGGAACTATATCATAAACAATAATACATAGAAACAATTATTTGTGCAATCCTTCAGGGATGCTTGGATAATGAATTTATTGTTCTTCAGGAACTATATAACAAATTTTCATCAGCAATGATAAATAAATAGAAAATGAGATGAAATAAAAAATGAGATAAAAACATAAACAAGATCACAAATAAATGATAGTGAGAAGAAGAAGAAGAAGAAGAAGAAGAAGAAGAAGAAGAAGAAGAAGAAGAAGAAGAAGAAGAAGAAGAAGAAGAAGAAGAAGAAGAAGAAGAAGAAGAAGAAGAAGAAGAAGAAGAAGAAGAAGAAGAAGAAGAAGAAGAAGAAGAAGAAGAAGAAGAAGAAGAAGAAGAAGAAGAAGAAGAAGAAGAAGAAGAAGAAGAAGAAGAAGAAGAAGAAGAAGAAGAAGAAGAAGAAGAAGAAGTAGCGAATTTACACGAAAACGGAAAATTTTTCATTGCTGTCAAAGGGGCACGACCCGTGCACTTTTGAGCACGACCCGTGCGTCCCCTGCTGATACTCAAAAGCTGAAAATTTTGGCAAGCACAACCCGTGCGCTTTTGAGCACGACCCATGCGCCGACCTCTGTCACCATTTTTAAAACGCGCCCAAAGCTATTCCTTTTGATTCCAAACCTCTCCCAATCCTTTTCTTAACCATTCCAATCGATGATTGCATATGTTTTCATGTCGAATTGTTATTTTTATGAAGCGAAAATAATGATATATGATTATGGTGTCAAAACTGTTTGCCTAGTTATGTCCGAGAGAGAACATAACATGCTTAATGAATAAAAAGGATTTGGTATCTTTGTTTCCCAAGGATTTTGGTAATCCATAAAAAGGCATTTGGTATGCCATTGGTCGTATTTTTGGATCTGAATATCTATGTTTCCCAAGGATTTTGGTAATCCATAAAAAGGCATAGGTATGCCATTGGTCGGATTTTGGGGTCCGAATATCTATGTTTCCCAAAGGATTTTGGTAATTGGCGTGTGAAAAGATGTGCAAGTATACACAGTCACAAACAAGTAATATAATGATAAGAAAGGTCGAACCCACAGGGATTGGATTAACTTTGTGTATGTTTAGAAACATATAAATTAGTACTACTATTCTACTCACAAATTTTGGGGTTTTTAGTTTAAGGAAAAACAGAATGCAAGTATGTAAAATAAGATAAAGGAAATCAGTTGAGAAAGATAGTTGAGATGTCTTTACTATATAATGCTTCTTTCGAGAGTTTCTATGTTTTTAGAGATGCAGAAGCACTATGATGCAGAAGCATCAAGTGCAGAAGCATCAAGTGCAGTAGCATTGAGTGCAGTAGCATAAGTGTGTGCTTTTCAGCTACTTTCTTCAGAGTTTCATTACAAGCTTCCCATGTCTGGGCTTGCTAAATAAGTTCACTCCTGCCTTTGAAGTACCCACTATTTCACCCTAAGGACTATGTTATTCTATGTCTAGGACTTAACATGGTTTTAACACAGTTTCTTTATTAAAACAAGTTTAACAAAGCCTTTATTAAAACACTCATCCTTATTAGTCTTAATTTCTAATTATAAACCATGTCTGTGAATATAACTCTACTTATTGTAAGAGATCAACCATAAAATAAGATGGATGTAGTATAACACAAGACCCAAAATGCTACAACACTTAAAAACATATTAACTTACTCAAAAGAACATTATAAGTTAGAACATCTCAACTAAAGGAATTTAGCTCATGTTACTCATTATATAATAGAGAGAATCTGTAAGGAACATGATAACATGAATCATATAAAAGATATCAATAGGGTAGAAGTTACACAAATTGATGTTCCTTTGCATGAATTCTGACAGGTGCAGAAGCACTGATTCCTTCGTCTATCTATGAAGAAGTGGAGGAAGAGGGTGTCAATTCCTTCCTCACCTTCTTACAACTAACTAGTAAATAAAATGCAAGAATTGAAACTACTAAAATATAAGTAAGGTGTTTGATCTACATATAATCAAGTGAGATATGCGATGCTCTTCAAGTGAGAAGGGGGAGCCCTTTTTATAGCCTTGGAGATTTCCTTTGCTTGAGGGTTTGCTTGAAAACCAAGTTAACCTAAGGAGGTTTAACCATGGTTGCTTTTCTGATCTTTAGATAAGGAGATTGAGTTCAGCACATTTCCATAAGAAGAGGTCCAATTATGTAAGGCCATATGTCTTTAGGTGAATAGCCTTTCATGATGATGTTTATGGTGGGCGCCTCCTTATGCATGTGGCCATGTGCTCCATGTGAATTGTGACAAAGCATGATGTCATAGAAGTTCTGGAGTAGAGGTATGATTTGAGGTGCTTCCATTGTGGGTTTATAAATCTTCAGCGCAGGATGGTGCAGAAGCACTTGTGGTGCAGAAGCATCTGTGGTGCAGAAGCATCATCTGTAGAAAAACTGAACAAACACATCAAACATACCAATATATATACAAAATGCTTTATTCATCACATAATTCCTAGAATGTTGTTATTTTACTAATATTACTATATTTAACACACTTTGTATTTGTGTTTAAAGCAATTTGTTGCGTTTAGAAGTATATATAACTCTATATAAATTAGAGTTATCGCACCCCCAAACTTAAATCATTGCTTGTCCTCAAGTAATGACAAATGGGGAATACAAGTAGAATTTTCAAATTAAAGAAGAACAGATCAGCTTATATCTTTTCAAAGAGTGAATTTGCATTTTTATGAACTTCATTTTTCAGAACATTTTGTGCTTTTGAATTCCCTAAACATCCAAAGTTTATTAAAACTCATTTGTGTGAGTGTGTGCCCCACTGAGATCCAATCAGTTCCAAAACTAAGTGAAAAGTTTCTCTTTAACTTTTGGGAATTTTTAGATCACGTTTGGTCAAAACAAAGATGTTTCAAAATATAGACTAGACTAACAACATATTCAAGATTTGGGGGGCTTTAAGTACAACTAAGGACTTTGATTGAGCATTTTCAAAACTGTTTGGGTCTATGCACTATACTTTATTTTTGGTGGTTCTTTTTGTTGGTGCAGGAGCACTGTTAGTGCAGATGCACTGAATATTTTTGTGAGGTGCAGAAGCACTGACTTTTTGTAACGGTGCAGAAGCACTTGAGTGCAGATGCACTTGACACTACTTTTCATGGTTTGTAGCATGTATTGCCCTCCTCACTGACCTCCTTATGCATACTTTTTTCTTTTGGTTCTTCTTTTCTTTTCTTTTTCTTTCAAACCAAATGCACTACTAGAACAGGTTCAGTTTCATGATTTGGGTCAATATGGCTGGCTCATAACATTTTGGCTCTTTTTTAGTGTATTTTGGTAACCTTTTGCATTGACTCTACTCAGCCTTAGTATTCATGGAAATTCCCCCAAACTTATTTCTTTATGCTCTTCTATATTTTTAGTAAAATTTTGTTTTTGACCTTGGGTTTCTAAAAATTCCTCTTGCATCAGATAGTTTTTTCAAATAGCAAGGTTCTTTTTAAAACTCAGTTTTGATGTGTCAAGGTAATAATAAAAAGTGGTCATTTTGAGGAAAACAAGGCTGTCTTTTCTTTTTCTTTCATTCATCATTAAAACTTAGTTCAAAGAATGCTTTTAGCTAGGTTTTGTAAAAAAGATTTCAAGTTGATCATGCTTCAAAAATTCTCAAATCTTACTTTGACATAAAAACAATTTGATGCACTTCAACAGGTTTGTGTGACTGATGTTTTTGTAGAACAATTTTCTGAAAAAATTTCAAAAGAAACTTTGTTGATTGCATCACAAAATTTGAAAATAGCTATACTATATTTTGCACAAATAAGGAAATAACAAAACTCAGACATGCATACTTACTAAAAACATATCAGCACATGCATAAAGTAGATTAAAAGTGTTTTTCTCCCCCCCCCCCCAACTTAAAGTTGAGCAGTGTCCTCACTGCTCTAAGTTGAGTTAGAAAAAGTAATTTTTGTTTCAAAATGGGGAGGGGGGTTAATACATGTGGGATACGAATAGAACATAAAAAGTACTTATAAAATAACAACATGAAAGAGTTTACTCTTTCTTGGCACCACTTTTGATTCTGGAGCTGGTTCTGCTGGGCATGTGTTTGACCTTCTATTTCTTCTTATTTGCCTCTTCAACCTTTGGTGCTTCTGCACCAAGTGCATCTGCACCAACCTCCTCTGTTGCTGTTTCTGTAGGTGCAGATGCACCAGGTGCTTCTGCACTGATTTGTTCAGCAGTAGTTCTGTCTTCTGTTTGTTGTTCTGGTGGTTGCTCAAGTGTCACCTCAGCTTCTTTTGGTTGGTCTTTCTCCTTCTGTGGGTCCTCTTTTTCAGCTTCTTCTCTTTGTGCTTTGCTGTATTATGCACCTTCCAATCCTTGACTTTGCTTCACACTGGTTTCAACAGCTTTCTTGAAGAATTTCTGGGTGTTGCCCAGTTCTTCTCTTTTCTTTTGTGCCAGCTCTTCCAGCACCAGTTTGACAGTATCTTCTTTGTTCTTTGGTATGATTGTCACAACTGGAACACCTTGAGATGCATCTGCATTAGGTGCAGAAGCATCAGTTGCTGGTTGATCTTTTTCTTCAGGGCATGCTTCTTCTTCTTCTTCCTTTGCTTCCTCTTAAATGACCTGCAAAGTTTGTTTCTCAAGAATAATGTTAGAAGTTTGTGTGGCTGGTTCTTGTTCAGGTTGGCTTTCTTGGAAGATGGTTGGTGGTGATGATGACTGTGGAATGGGTGATGGTGGAGGGGTAGGTGTCTTTCCTGTGGAGGGTGATGTTGATTTTTCTGGCTGGGGGTGGGTTGGTGGAGTGACTTGGGTGAGGAGTGGTTTTGCTTGGGATCCAGCCTCATATTTCTTTCTTACAAATTCCTCCATGCTTATATTCTCTTCCTCTTCCTCCCCACTTTTGTCTGTACTTTCAGTGGTATCATCATCCTCTTCATCTTCATTTCTCTCCATTTCCTTCACCATTCTTGTCAATGTCTCATCTTCATCAGTCTCAACTAGTCCCTCACTCAGTAGTTCTTCCTCTTCTTCATTTTTTTTCTTCTTCCCTTTCTGTTTCCTGCTAGTCTCCTTCTTTCTTTTCATTACTTTTTTCTTTTTTTCTTCACTCTCTTCCTTTTCTTCCTCCTTTTCTTCTTCTTTTTCCTCCTCTTCTTCTTGTTCTGGGCTTTGAAAGACCCATGTTGGGAACACTGAGGTTTCTATCTGGGTTGGTACCTGAGATATCTCCATTAACCTAAGTTGTAGCCACTCATGTTGTTCTTGCTGAAATTTCCAAACTGCCTGGTGCTTATGCACTAAGTGCTCTTGCACCAGGCTAGTTTCTTCAGTTTTAATTTTTGTTCTTTCTTTCATCTCAGCAGACAGTGGGCCTGGAGGATATTTTCTTTGCTTATGTTCCTCAGGACTGATATCCACCCCTTGTTTCATATGTAGTTCAGTGATTAAGCATGGAAAAAATAAAAATCCTTCCTTTCTTGCTGCACAATCTAGGATCTGTTTATTGATAATTTTCCCTATATCCACATTTTTGTTTGTTAAGATTGCATCCAATAGGATCAATCTATCTTTTGACAGTGTGTATGTGTGGGATGTAGGGAAAATAGAACAATCAATGAACATATACCAGTTGCCTAACTCAGGGATTAAGTATCTGTTTTTTAATTTGAATTCTGTATTGGAAATTTTATCCCACTTGGAGTTTTTCACAGCAATCCTAGACTTGACTCTTTCCATCTCCTTCTTACCATAGTTCTCTACTTTTTCTTTGAAATCAGTCCCAGAATAGACTAGATTATAGTGAGTATTGATTCTATCAGCACTAAAATAAACTTTTCTACCTCTTATCACAGAATGATCATGCATGTTACCTTGTTTGTTGCCTTGAATTCCAGAGTAGAATTCCCTGACCACCTGCTCCAGATAGAAGGCTCTGTGTTGTATAAACAAATCCCAATTGAGACTTGAGACTGTTGCCATGAAATTTGGGTTAGCCTTCATTAGACTGTAGCCTCGCTCAGGGAGAAATTTCCTTTCCCAGAAATGTGCAATCTTAGGGTCCACAGTACTTGGAGCAGGTGCAGTAGCACTGGATTGCTTTTTTCGATGCTGTGGTGATGAGGTTACTGTGCTGGCCTTGCTCTTGCCTGAGGTCTTGTTTGCGCTTTGTTTGCGAACCATTGTTGATTGTTGGCAGGGAATTTTGAATTTTTTTTTTGCAAGGAGATGGTGCTTCGTATTCTTAGAAATTGGGGATTTTCTTGATAGAGAAAGGGATTTCGTGAATTGCGGTTTCTGTGAGTGATAAAGTGATTAGTGGTGAAGGGAAACAGTCATTTTGGGGAAGTTTGAGTGTGATTAATGCTCGGTAGTAGTCGTTAGGGTGTGTGAGTGTAACTTGCATGCGCGAGGACACGTGGGAAGCTAGGTGACACCACACAAAGTCTATGCCACAGATCACAACTGCTATTTTGTTGTGCTGGCAGTTTTTGAAAAGTTTTTCACCCAAGTGTATTTTTAAATTTTTGAAATTCTGGTGCAGTAGCACTGAAGAGCTGTTAGGTGCAGATGCACCTAAGTGCAGAAGCACTAAAAACCTGTGTTCCTACAAAACACTTGAAAAACATTAATTTGAACAAAAATTGCATAACTAAATATTTAATAACATGGGTTGCCTCCCATAAGCGCTTGTTTTAAGAGTCTTTCAGCCTGACTATCTCCTTTTCTTAGAGATTTTGAAAATGGGTGGTGAGTTTATACCTCACCACATGTTCACCATAGTACATTTTGACTCTCTGGCCATTTACCTTGAAAGTGGTGTTTGTGGTTGCTTCATATAAATCAACTGCACCATGGGGGTAAATTTTGATGAGCTTGAATGGCCCTAACCATCTTGATCTCAGTTTTCCAGGAAATAATTTCAATCTGGAATTGTATAGCAAGACCATTCCTCCTTCTCTAAGCTCTCTTCTTTGGATTTTCTTGTCATGCCAAGCTTTGGTTTTTGTTTTGTAAATTTCTGCATTCTCATATGAGAATTGCCTAAATTCATCTAATTCATTTAATTCTAAAAACCTTTGTGCTCCTGCTTTATTGAGATCATAATTTAGCTTTTTCATAGCCCAATAAGATTTGTTTTCCAACTCAACTGGCAGGTGGCATGCTTTTCCATAGACTAATCTATAGGGGGACATACCTAATGGTGTTTTAAATGCTGTTCTGTATGCCCATAATGCTTCATCTAAATGTAAGGACCAATCTTTTCTAGATGGTCCAACCATTTTTTCCAGCATTCTTTTAATTTCCCTGTTTGATAGCTCAGCTTGCCCACTTGTTTGTGGGTGGTAGGCTGTAGCAATTTTATGCTTAATCCCATATTTTGCAAGAAGATTTTCAATAAGTTTGTTGCAAAAATGTGATCCTTCATCATTGATAATTGCCCTTGGGGCGCCAAACCTTGTAAAAATGTTTTTCAAAAGGAATTTGCTAACAGATTTGGCATCATTATTAGGCAATGCTACTGCCTCTACCCATTTAGACACATAATCTACAACTACTAAGATATATTGTTTGCCAAAAGAAGGTGGAAATGGTCCCATGAAATCCATGCCCCATACATCAAAAAGTTCAATTTCTAATATATTAGTTCTAGGCATTTCATGTTTTTCAGAAATATTACCTGCTCTTTGACATTTGTCACAAGTTTTGACCATTGAATATGCATCTTTAAATAAAATTGGCCAATAATAACCAGACTGTAGTATCTTAGCTGCTGTTCTGTTGCATCCAAAGTGTCCTCCATGTGGTGCAGCATGGCAGTGCAGAAGCACTGCTTGCTGTTCTTCTTGGGGGATGCATTTCCTCATTAATTGGTCTGGACACATTTTGTTGAGAAATGGTCCATCCCAGTGATATTCCTTGATTATGTGAAAAAATCTCCTTCTTTGTTGGTAAGTCATGTTCACTGGTACCACCTTGCTTACAAGAAAGTTAACAATGTCAGCAAACCAAGGTGCAGAAGCACTAGGTGCAGAAGCACTGGATGCTGTTAGAGTGATGGCTAACAGTTTTTCATCAGGAAAGCTTTCCTTGATCTCTTCCTTTTGTGTACCTGTTCTTTCACCTTCAAGTCTAGATAAATGGTCAGCAACCTGATTCTCCACCCCTTTTTTGTCTCTGATTTCAAGATCAAATTCTTGAAGGAGGAGAATCCATCTTATTAACCTTGGTTTTGCATCTTTCTTGGAGATTAAGTACTTGATGGCAGCATGATCAGTATAGACAATAATTTTGGTGCCAACCAAGTAGGATCTAAATTTATCAAATGCAGAAACCACTGCTAACAATTCTTTTTCTGTTACAGTATAATTCATTTGAGCTTCAATTAATGTCTTGCTAGCATAATAAATAGAATGAAAGATTTTGTCATACCTTTGCCCTAAGTCAGCTCCTACAGCAAAATCACTAGCATCACACATTAATTCAAATGGCCTGCTCCAATCTGGTGTAACAATCACTGGTGCAGTTACCAATGCTTTTTTGAGTTTTTGGAATGCTTCCATACAAGGTTCATCAAAGTTAAAAGGTGCATCAATTTGCAAGAGTGTACATAATGGCTTGGATGTCCTTGAAAAATCTTTGATAAATCTTCTGTAGAAGCCTGCATGGCCTAAGAAGCTTCTGATTCCCTTGACAGTTGTTGGAGGTGGCAGTTTTTCAATGACCTCAATCTTTGCTTGATCTACTTCCAAACCTTTCTTTGATACTTTGTGACCTAATACAATGCCTTCTTGTACCATGAAATGGCATTTCTCCCAATTAAGTACTAAGTTTGTTTCCTCACATCTTTGGAGAATTTTCTCTAAATTTGATAAACATGTTTGAAAAGTGTTTCCAAAGACTGAGAAATCATCCATGAATACTTCCATTGATTGCTCAATGAAGTCAGAAAAGATGGACATCATGCACCTTTGGAATGTTGCAGGTGCATTACAAAGTCCAAAAGGCATTCTTCTAAATGCAAATGTTCCATAGAGGCATGTAAAGGTGGTTTTTTGTTGGTCTTCAGGTTCTATTGCAATCTGATTGTACCCTGAATAACCATCTAAGAAACAATAAAACTCCTTACCTGCCAACCTATCTAACATTTGGTCAATGAAGGGTAAAGGGAAGTGATCTTTCTTTGTGGCCTTATTGAGTTTTCTATAATCCATACAGATCCTCCAACCTGTAACAGTTCTTGTTGGTATCAATTCATTTTTTTCATTAGCTATTACTGTCATACCTCCTTTCTTTGGAACACACTGAATAGGGCTTATCCATGCACTATCAGATATGGGGTATATGATTCCAGCATCTAGCCACTTGATGATTTCTTTCTTTACAACTTCTTTCATTATAGGATTTAGCCTTCTTTGCCCTTCTATATAATTTTTAGAGTTATCCTCTAAATTTATCCTATGCATGCATATAGAAGGGCTAATTCCTTTTATGTCTGCCATTTGCCAGCCTATAGCTTTTGTATGCTTTCTTAAGGTACAAATGAGATCATGCTCCTGCTCTATTGTTAGGTCAGAGGCAATGATCACTGGAAGTGCATCATCTTCCCCTAAGAAAGCATACTTCAAATGTTTGGGCAATTCTTCAATTCTAGCTTAGGAGGTTGTTCAATTGAGGGTAAATTCTTTTTAAGGTTAGGGTCTTCTAAATTAAGAGATTCAAAAGTTCTAGACCATACCTTTTGTGCTGTTCTTCTCTTGAAAAAATGTCTTTTTCCAAGATTTCTTCGTCAGGAGGTGCAGAAGCATCTGGTGCTAGTGCACTGGTGAGATAATCATACTGTTTCTGAAATTGCTTCTGCACCAAATGGTCAAGATTGGTGATTGCTGAGCACTCTTCACTTTCCTCAGCAGGATACTTAAGAGCACTCATTACATTGAATTTCACTTCTTGATTATTTACTCTCATGGTCAGTTCTCCATTTTGCACATCAATTAGTGCTTTTCCAGTTGCTAAGAATGGTCTCCCAAGAATGGCTGAGACTTCTTTATCTGCATCAAAATCAAGAATAACAAAATCTGCAGGGAATACAAATTTGTCAACCTTAACCAAAATATCTTCAATGATTCCTTCGGGATAAGCTATTGATCTATCAGCTAGTTGAAGTGTTACCGTTGTGGCCCTAGCATTTCCAATCCCCAGCTGTGTAAATATGGATTTAGGCATTAAGTTGATACTTGCACCTAAATCACACAATGCACGACCTGTATAAGATTTTCCTATTGAGAATGGGACTGTAAAGCTACCAGGATCCTTTAGTTTTCTTGGAATTTTGCTTTGTAGAATTAGACTGCATTCCTTAGACATAGCAACTGTTTCAAAATCTCCTAATCTTCTTCTTTTTGAAAGCACATCTTTCATAAATTTAGCATAATTAGGCATTTGATGAAGTGCTTCAACTAAGGGAACATTGATGTGTATTTGTTTTAAAATCTCAAGAAACTTACTGAATTGTTTCTCCTCATGTGCCTTTTTTAACCTCTGAGGATAAGGAGGAGGAGGGTATTCAGAAACTAACCTTGGAGTTGGAACTTCAGGAGATGCAGATGCATCTGGTGCTTCTGCACCATGAGTATTTTTTTATTTTTTATTTTTTTCTCCCTTACCTTCACCTTGATCTTCACCTGGATCTGTAAGATCTTTTCCACTTCTTAGAGCAATGGCTTTTACCTGCTCCTTTCCTGGTCTTTGGGCTGTGGTAGCTTCTGTATTTGATGGTAATGTACCTGTTGGTCTTTGATACAGAGCTGTTGCTAACTGTCCCACCTGATTTTCTAAATTTTTTATAGAGGCATCTTGTGCTTGCCTAGCTGTTCTGGTTTCACTAATGAAAGACTTGAGCAAGGCTGTTAAGGAGTTATCAGTGGTAGGTGGTTGTTATCTTTGGTTGTTCTGTGAATGGAATTCTGGTGGTGTGGCTGGTGTAGAAGTACTAGGTGCAGATGCACCAGTATTGTTCCATCTGAAATTTGGGTGGTTCTTCCAGCCAGGGTTATAGGTGTCAGAGTAAGGGTTGTTATTCCTGTTATATCCTACAAAATTGACAGAGACAGGGTTGCTGGGACATTCTTCATACAAATGGCCTCCTCCACAATACACACAACTTGTGTCTCCCGGGGGGGTTTGTTCTATGGCTGCTGCAGTGTTTTCAGTTGGTGCAGCTGCACTAGGTGCAGATGCACTGGTTGAAGTGAAGTTTTTAAACAAGTTTGTCAGAGAGGCTAACTGAGCAGATAGGGCTGATATATCACTGATTTCATGTACCCCTGCTGGTTTCTTTTGGGCACTTACCCTCTCAGTAGGCCAGCTAGAACTATTGGTTACAATTCTATCAATTAATTCACATGCTTCATTATAAGATAAGTTTAATAACACACCCCCATATGATGCATCAAGCATTATTCTGGTTTGGGGTTCTAAACCATTGTAAAAAGTTTCCATTTGAATAATGATAGGTAGACCATGATGTGGACATTTTCTTAAAAGTTCTTTCCATCTTTCCCATGCTTCAAACAATGATTCAAAATCTTTTTGTCTAAAAGATGTAATATCATTCCTCATCCTGGCATTTTTAATGGGTGGAAAATATTTTGCCAAGAACTTTTCAGCTATTTCATTCCATGAATGGATAGAATTAGAATCCATTGAATTTAACCATGATTTAGCCTTATCTTTTAAAGAGTACGGAAATAGCTTAAGTCTAAAGGCATCTTCACTAACACCAGGAATGATAAAATTACTACATACTTCTAAAAATTGTTTTAAATGCTCATGGGGATCCTCATGGGGAGATCCACCAAATTGACCAATTGTTTGTAGCATTTGGAACATCATGGGTTTAAATTCAAAATGCACAACATCAATATGAGGTCTTGCTATACTTGTTTGCATATTTTGATGATCAAACATAGCATAATCCCTCATGGGTCTATTTCTATCAATAATCATACCTATTGGGCCCATGTTGATGAATTGATTTCTGTGGCCTTCTTCAGTATCATGCTGTGAACCAGGTCCTCCTTCAACTGAGGCTGATCTTGAGCTGTGTCCCTCACTGTGATGAGACATGTTTCTGTAGTCTTGATTCCTTTGTTTTTGAAGTCTTAGCAAACTCCTGAACCTTCTTTCAATTTCTGGATTGAATTCAAATTCTGGTGGCTTATCTCTGGGCATATGCTAGTGCATCTGCACCTGTTTCTGCACAGAAAATAACTACCAGAGTAATAAAATACTAATTTATAAATCTAAACAACAAAAATTAATGGCAATCCCCGGCAACGGCGCCAAAAACTTGGCGTGTGAAAAGATGTGCAAGTATAGACAGTCACAAACAAGTAATATAATGATAAGAAAGGTCGAACCCACAGGGATTGGATTAACTTTGTGTATGTTTAGAAACATATAAATTAGTACTACTATTCTACTCACAAATTTTGGGGTTTTTAATTTAAGTAAAAACAGAATGCAAGTATGTAAAATAAGATTAAGGAAATCAGTTGAGAAAGATAGTTGAGATGTCTTTACTATATAATGCTTCTTTTGAGAGTTTCTATGTTTTTAGAGATGCAGAAGCACTATGATGCAGAAGCATCAAGTGCAGAAGCATCAAGTGCAATAGCATTGAGTGCAGTAGCATAAGTGTGTGCTTTTCAGCTACTTTCTTCAGAGTTTCATTACAAGCTTCCCATGTCTGGGCTTGCTAAATAAGTTCACTCCTGCCTTTGAAGTACCCACTGTTTCACCCTAAGGACTATGTTATCCTATGTCTAGGACTTAACATGGTTTTAACACAGTTTCTTTATTAAAACAAGTTTAACAAAGCCTTTATTAAAACACTCATCCTTATTAGTCTTGATTTCTAATTATAAACCATGTCTGTGAATATAACTCTACTTATTGTAAGAGATCAACCTTAAAATAAGATGGATGTAGTATAACACAAGACCCAAAATGCTACAACACTTAAAAACATATTAACTTACTCAAAAGAACATTATAAGTTAGAACATCTCAACTAAAGGAATTTAGCTCATGTTACTCATTATATAATAGAGAGAATCTGTAAGGAACATGATAACATGAATCATATAAAAGATATAAATAGGGTAGAAGTTACACAAATTGATGTTCCTTTGCATGAATTCTGACAGGTGCAGAAGCACTATTCCTTCGTCTATCTATGAAGAAGTGGAGGAAGAGGGTGTCAATTCCTTCCTCACCTTCTTACAACTAACTAGTAAATAAAATGCAAGAATTGAAACTACTAAAATATAAGTAAGGTGTTTGATCTACATATAATCAAGTGAGATATGCGATGCTCTTCAAGTGAGAAGGGGGAGCCCTTTTTATAGCCTTGGAGATTTCCTTTGCTTGAGGGTTTGCTTGAAAACCAAGTTAACCTAAGGAGGTTTAACCATGGTTGCTTTTCTGATCTTTAGATAAGGAGATTGAGTTCAGCACATTTCCATAAGAAGAGGTCCAATTATGTAAGGCCATATGTCTTTAGGTGAATAGCCTTTCATGATGATGTTTATGGTGGGCGCCTCCTTATGCATGTGGCCATGTGCTCCATGTGAATTGTGACAAAGCATGATGTCATAGAAGTTCTGGAGTAGAGGTATGATTTGAGGTGCTTCCATTGTGGGTTTATAAATTTTCAACGCATGATGGTGCAGAAGCACTTGTGGTGCAGAAGCACTAAGTGCAGAAGCATCTGTGGTGCAGAAGCATCATCTGTAGAAAAAGTGAACAAACACATCAAACATACCAATATATATATACAAAATGCTTTATTCATCACATAATTCCTAGAATGTTGTTATTTTACTAATATTACTATATTTAACACACTTTGTACTTGAGTTTAAAGCAATTTGTTGCGTTTAGAAGTATATATAACTCTATATAAATTAGAGTTATCAGTAATCCACACGAGGCATTCGGTATGCCATTAATCGGAATTTGGGATCCGAATGAAATCTAAATAAAACACCGCGAGTAGAGTTGTGAGGGGTCACGAAAGAACTCGCTGAGATTATTATCTCACTATTTATATTTGTGGTGTTTACAGATAATCAGGGAAAAGCAAAGGCAAAGCAGAACGAGTAGCAGTTGTGCTAAGTACGCCGATTTGAACGATCTTGGAGATCAGCTTGTTATTTTGCTTAGTTCCCTAGTTTAATATGTATTTCGATATTATAACTTAGACATTGTAAAAGTTATGTATCGCCTATGTTATTTCTATTTGAGATGTTGAACAATAAGTTTGAAATGACTATAGAACTTGGGTCTATTGTTGATAAGAAATTTCCATTGAGGACTTAAGATGTTTAAGTGGATACTAATGATGAGTTTTTCATCTAATCTAATTATGTTCAACGTCTTAAATTAGAAATATTACTCTGATGTATGCTTTTATGTGCGTTCCAAAATTTCTTCTATGGTTGAAATATTAGGGTGCTACATTTTGGTATCAGAGCAGTTCGACCTAGCCGGGCTTAGATTAGCATAGGGTTGAGTGTGATTCCTTGTTATCCTTTGTTATCTTTCTACTTATTATGCTAAGAGACATTGAGCCTGATAAACTCAATAGTTGGTGCATTATATGCAGAATTTTGGCAGGGCGACAAAGACGCAATCCTTTACCAAGACCTGAAATTCCCCATAATCCAATTCCGGATTGGATGCAGCCAATGCTCTAAACCAAGCAAGCTCAACAACAAATGATGCAGCAAATGCTTGACTTTCAACAAAACGCTCATCCTCAACCTCATCCAATACCCGAGCCATTGGTGAACCCACGCCAAATGTATTCTGAATTTCTCAAGATGAAACCCTCTGAGTATAAGGGAGGATCGGGAGTAATGGAGGCTCAGCATTGGCTATATGATATTGAGAAAATCTTCCGCACAATGCAAATCATTGACGAAGAGAAAGTGAGACTAGCTGCTCACATGCTGAAAGGAGAGGCGAACAATTGGTGGACAAACGCACAAGCCATGATGATGACTATGGAAACTCTTCAAACTTGGGAAAACTTTCGACGAATGTTTTTGGAACAGTTTTTCCCTACTGCAATAAGGTTCGAGAAGGAGAATGAATTCCTAACTTTAATACAAGGCAGCTCAACCGTGGGACAATACACCGCTAGGTTCGAGGAGCTGTATCAATTTTTCAGATTAGCTAGCTATGCTCCAAATGACGGGTGGAAGACAGAAAGATATAAATTTGGGCTCTAAGAAGATATTGCTCAGAGTCTAAGTTCATTCGCTTGCACTAGCTATGCAGCTATGGTGCAACAAACTCACATTGCCGAAACTAATTTGAAAAGATTGAATGTTTGTAGGAGAGAATATGGACACAACAAAAGGAATGCAGAATCATCTAAATCTCAAATGGGTTCTAAGAGTGGTATCAACAAGGGGAAGCAAGTACAAAATTTTGACTATCCAAAGTCCAATGCATGTTCTAGATGTGGAACGTACCAGAAGGGTGAGTGTCACTTCAAAACCAATCTTTGTTACTATTGCAAGAAGGAAGGGCATTATTTCAACGAATGTCCAGAAAAGAAGAAGAATGAAGCCGTACACACCACTACAACACATGGAAGGGTCTACACCTTAGATGCATAGACGGTCAAGACTTCAGATAATCTGCTAAGGGGTATGGGATCTCTCTTTTATAAACCTATCAGTATTCTATATGATTCGAGTGCCACTCATTGTTTTATATCACAAGTGTGTGTTGATCGGTTGGGTTTAGCTTTAACTCCGCTATCCCACCCGATTACTATTTTAACTGCTACTGATGGTAGTGCTCAAGCCCAAGCTCTGTGTGAAAATTTCCTGCTCGCTATAGGAGACAGAAATTTTGTAGTAGATTTCATATTTTTACCTATGAGGGGTATGGATGTCGTATTGGGTATAAGTTGGATGTCTTCTCATCATGTCATGATAGATTGCTTCAACCAAACAATCGGTTTTGCTCCTGAGTCGGTAGAATTACCAAAGACTTCTTCTGAAGCTGTTTTTCATTCACTTCCGCCAGTCAGTTCTTGTTCCAAGGAGCTGAGGCTTATGTTATGATGTTGTCATCGACTACTGACATAGGTTTAGATTTAACTTCTGTTCAAGTAGTTAATGAATTTCTTGATGTTTTTTCTGATGAAGCGACTTCCTTACCCCCAGATTGTGAGATAGAATTCTCAATAGAGTTTGTTCCGGGCACAGGACCAATTTCCGTGGCTCCTTATAGAATGTCTCCTTTGGAGTTAAAAGAGCTTAAAACCCAACTTGAAGAATTGATCTCTAAGTAGTTTATCCGACTGAGGGCTTCGCCATGGGGGTGCTCCGATGTTACTCGTCAAGAAGAAAGATGGGTGTATGAGGTTGTGCATTGATTATCGACAGCTGAATAAAGTAACTATTAAGAACAAGTATCCGTTGTCTAGGATCGATGATTTACTAGATGAACTCCGAGGAGCCACGGTATTTTCCAAGATCGATTTGAGGTCGGGTTATCATCAGATTAAAGTTAGGGCTTTAGATATTCTGAAGACAGCTTTCCGTACAAGATATGGACACTACGAGTTTGTGGTGATGCCTTTCAGACTAACTAATGCTCCAGTTGTATTCATGGATTACATGAACCGAGTCTTTCATCCCTACCTTGACAAGTTTGTAGTAGTATTTATTGATGTCATCTTGGTGTACTCTAAGACCATTGAGAAGCAGTTGTATGCTAAACCAACCAAGTGTGACTTCTGGATGCTAAACCAACCAAGTGTGACTTTTGGAGATCTTTGAATGCGGCCTTGGGAACCAAAGTTTTCATGAGTACAGCTTATCATCGTCTGACAGATGGCCAAACAGAAAGGACTACTCAAACCCTAGAGGACATGCTACGGGCATGTGTGCTTGATAGTGTTGGCAAATGGGAGAATCATCTTCCATTGGTGGAGTTCGCCTACAATAATAGTTATCATTCATGTATTGGAATTGCTCCGTATGAGGCATTGTACGGGAGGAAATGTCGCACACCGCATTGTTGGTGGGATGTAGGTGAAAGAAGGCTATTGGGACCAGATTTGGTTAAGGAAACTACGGAAAAGATCCACCAAATCAGGGAGAGAGTGAAGGTAGCTCAGAGTCGTCAAAAGAGTTACACCGACAGACGTAGAAGACCGTTACAATTTGAAGAAGGAGATCATGTTTTCCTCAAGGTTACTCCTACTATTGGTATTGGTCGGGCACCACGAACCAAGAAACTTAATCCTCGATAGATTGGGCCTTTTCAAATCATAGAAAGAATTGGGCCAGTGGCGTATCGTATTGCCTTGCCACCATCATTGTCAAACCTTCATGGTGTGTTTCATGTATCCCAACTGCGAAAGTATGTACCGGATCCTGATCAACCGCTAAGTTTTGAGGAGGTTGAACTTCGACCAGATCTTACTTTCCAACCTTATCCAAGCCAAATCATAGAGCGTGGTGGAAAGACACTCCGAACCAGAACGATTCCGATTGTCAAGGTTGTTTGAAATGGATTCTCACCCGAAGAAGCAACATGGGAACTCGAGGATAATATGCGGACTCGCTATCCGTATCTTTTCTCTTGAGGTAAGACTTGACAAATTTTTGAGGACAAATTTTTTTCAAGTTGGGGTGTAATGTAACATCCCAAAATAATTAATTGAATTATTTTGCTGCTTGAATAATTTAATTAATTATGATTGTTTGATGATTGATGATTTTATGAAATTGATTTAATTGCTAATGAATTAATGATTTAAATAGGGGTTATTAGGGAATTGAGGATAGGGTGTGGGCATTTTAGGAATTTCACCCACGAAGAAGAAGAAGAAGAAGAAGAAGAAGAAGAAGAAGAAGAAGAAGAAGAAGAAGAAGAAGAAGAAGAAGAAGAAGAAGAAGAAGAAGAAGAAGAAGAAGAAGAAGAAGAAGAAGAAGAAGAAGAAGAAGAAGAAGAAGAAGAAGAAGAAGAAATTTTTGGCAAGCACGACCCGTGCGCTTTTGGAGGAATTAGAGAACCCATAGTTGATGAACATAGTCCATTCATCAACGCAATTGTTTGAAACAAGAAGAATAAAATGATTCAGGCTCTTAGCCAATCCCTCGGTTAACATTGAGAGTTTGACGACAACAAAATTAAAAAGGTTTTTCACATGACTATAGAAGTGTTTTAAAATATTACTTTCACATAACTATACTATCAACCACCTTTTCTAAAAATAAATAATATCAATCTACTGCACTCATCTGTACACATGAGTGGAGATTAAAATATTTCGTTGAAAGCGTTAGGCACTTCGTGGGTATGCAGCAGGGTCCAAACCAAAAAGAAATCTACTATAATCCATTACAAAATATTATTACCAACTGATTTTTGTTTTTATGAGATCCATTATCATTCCACCATAATTCATAATAAGCAAATCATAAACAAATATCCTTTTTTTGTCCAGGGGTCTTTGACCCCTCCGGTATCTAGGTGAAAGAAGCTCTAAATAATTTGGAGTTCGGCCGGGAAGAAGGTAAAGTCTGACTCAAATTTGTTTCATCATCGATGATCGAACCCGAGTGTCGAGTTCACCATTTAGTAACTCGCCTTCCATCTTTGTATGAGTATAATTATTTTTAGTGCATTATAAATTTTAGCATTCTATAAACATCTCATCACATCATTTTTTTTTACAAAATATCATACGATATCATGTCTTATATATTAATTAAATATTAACAAAATAAAATAAAAAAAGTAATACATTTCCATATATTCAACTATGTATACCAAAAAAAATTATGTCAACTAATAATCAAATTGCTGTTTATTTTAATTTTATAAAGTTATATTTATATGAAATGAATAATATTTAACAAAATTATTAATGATTAGCCCATAGTTATTTCATGTAATTATTAAAACATTTTAAAAAGTAATTAATCAAATATAATGACTAGAATTTTTTTAACAAACATACTATCAATCTCCTTTCAAATAAATAAATATTTTTTTTGGTGTATCGATCTACTATAATCAAGAAAACCCAGGGGTCTGGTTAAGCGGTTGGGGCTCATCCTCCATTAACCAAGTGTCGAGGGTTCGATCCTCGCCTTGGGTATGGAGTAGGTTTAAATCCCTGGGCCAGCTGTCACACCCTTCGAGGTGCCTCCAATCCAACGAGGAGATTAGTCACGCGTTCGGCGGTGGATATCCTAGTATATAAAAAAAATCTACTATAATCAATTACAAAATATTATTATAAACTGATTTTTGTTTTTATAAAATCCATTATTATACCATAATAATTAGCGAATCATAAACAAATTTCCTTAAATAACTTACCTTCTATTTTTTATGAAAACAAATTTTAGCATTCTATATGTTTTGGAGTGGCCCAATAGGCCCAACGAGACAGTCCAGCGCAACCTGCAGCAAGGGGGTGCTGCGCACAGCAACCAGGTGCAACATGGGCCAGCGGCCCATTCGACCAAGGCCGGCCCAACTCGGCCCACGCAAGGCGTGCTCCGCAAGACGCGCCAACGGCCAGGGCGCCCCTATCACGATAAATACATGGCAGAGCTCCATAATCAGGTATGTTTTACTCACCTTGTGACCCTGCCCGTTGAAGCACCTCTGACTTGAGCGTTGGAGTGCCTTTGCAGGTACCACCCGCGTGCGGCTTACCTGCGACCGAGCAGAATCATCAGCAACAACCCATCGTATTGATCAGGTACGATCAATTGGCGACCACAGTGGGAGGCCCGAGCGCTATTCCACATCAAACCATGCCGCCGCGTCAGAAACGTAGTTCATCCAGGCTCAATCAACCTGGGTCGAACGCCCAACCCGAGCATACCCCGGAGGGCATGCCCGTGACCATTCACGAATCACAAGGCGACCCTCACCAATCTCCTACGGTGCAGGGCGGTCGAGGACCGGTGTTGGGACGAATTCAACGGCCGGTCCAGCAACAAGAAATCCCGGCCGAGCTGGCCGATGCCGGAGTCACAGAGCCTCTCCCAGAGCATGTGACCCAGGCATTCCTCCAAATACTGCAGAACAAGAATCAGCTCATAGCCGACCGAGAAGCGCTCATCTCCCAGTATGAGCGGGCTGAAGCCTCGACCTGCCCGCGTGCGGCTCGCAGGAACGATCAAATACAAGAACCTAGGCCGCCTCCTAGATACAGGACGATGCCTAGAGGAGGCATTTCACGTAGAAGAAGTGTGTCACGCCGAACTCCTCCGCGTAGGAGCAGGGTGCACAGGTCACCCCCAGATAGGGGCGGACGACGTCGTCGGTCCCCTTCCAACGACTATGATTATGATTACGACTATGCTGACTCGAGCTACCGACTAGAGTCTAGCAGGTCGCCAACAAGATACTCGTCCGACGAGTCCTCAGGATCCCGCCGATCAAGAAGCAGGTCGTGGGACTCGTATGAGGAATTTAATGACTACCGCAACGGGGAGATAAGAGATGTCTCCCGTGCCATCAGCCAATCAAGAAGAAACTGTTCAGAGCGGCCTAGAGGACGGTCGTCGTCGCATGCTCCACAATACCATGGCCCCTATGGACCCCCTCCAATTGCCGACGGATTCCTTGGCCAACCGGTCGGCCTTTACGGTCTGCCCATCGACCAAACTGCCGCCATGCAGCCCTGCGGGCAGAATTACATTCCGACCGGACAAGGGCCCTTCACCAGAGAAATCAGACGCTATCGCATTCCAAGGGATCTCAGGAAGCCCCCGAACATGAACAAGTTTAACGGCCGCGGGGATCCCGATAAACATCTCATGTACTTCAACAACTACTGCAGCTATAGAGAGCTAGGTCGGACAATGAAGTGCAGACTTTTTCCTCAGTCGCTCGAAGGTCGGGCGTTAGAATGGTGGGAAACCCTACGTCCCAACACCATCTCTTCTTGGGAAGGTCTCGTGACAATGTTCCTAGCCAATTATACAGCCAACCGCTGCCGGTACAGATATGAAGAGCACTTGGACACGATCGTCCAAGGAGAGAATGAATCCCTGAGGGAGTACATCGACCGATTCAACACTGAAGCCGACGCGGTCCGCGACCTGTCAGATAGAGACAAGTTGAAATATCTAAAACGTGGTATAAGAGAGGACCACATGTTTGCAGTAGAGTTCACGTTGAACCACTATAGCGACCTCGGAATGTTTCTTCGAAGGGCCAACGATCATATGGCTTACGAAGAAAAATTGGCCGCTAGGAAGGGCGCCCGAGCGCGACCCAAAGAGGAGCACAACAGGCCAGGTAGCGAGCAAGAAAGCCACCGAGAATACCGACCTAAGAAATATGAACAGCGCACGAAGTTGAATACTCCCATTGCGCAAATCTATTCTGAGCGACAGAACAGAGAATTCCTGAACATGAAGCGACCCGACCCCCTCGTGCTCAAAGAAAGGCATTGACCGACCAAGAAGTACTGCCAGTACCATTGTAGTAAGGGGCACGATACGAACGATTGTATGGCCCTCAAAGATGATATCGAGGACCTGATTCAAAGCGGAGAGCTGAGGGAGTATGTTCTAGAGGAAGATGATGAGTTCAGCCCGCGAGCTGAAGAATGAATTCAAACGACCCTACAAACTGGTACTGATACTCGATCGATCAATAAAGGACAGGCGAGCACTCTTTTTACCGAGGCTCGACCTTTTGACAGTGTGTGTTTTAGTTAACATGTACGAGTGCATGCCCGAACACTCAGTAAAGTAGCGAGCGATCGAACAGGAACTAAAATTAAACTTTCGAATCAAAAGTACACAACGGGTTCACCACGGTCGAAACCGGGCACCCAATCCACCGACCGTTCGCAGGCCGGAAAGATGCATCAAGCCTCGAATAGGCTACGCTGCTTCACCCCTGTAGGTCGTCCGCGCGAGGCTACACATGGGGCAACGAATCAAGCCTCGAATAGGCTGCGATTGGTCGCTTCCTACAGGTCGATCCCGCGAGACTCTCCGGCGACCAGGTTAAGAGTCAACAAAGAGTGCCATCGAATGGCCCAAGGGTTTGAATAACCCACAAAGCATAGGTCGCCGAGCGACCTACATCGAGCGCCATCGAAGTGGCCCAAGGGTCAGAATGACCCACAATCAAACGTAGGCCGCCGAGCGACCTACATCGAGTGTCACCGAGTTGGCACAATCAAGCGCCATCGAAGTGGCCCAAGGGTTTGAATAACCCACAAAGCATAGGTCGCCGAGCGACCTACATCGAGCGCCATCGAAGTGGCCCAAGGGTCAGAATGACCCACAATCAAACGTAGGCCGCCGAGCGACCTACATCGAGTGTCACCGAGTTGGCACAATCAAGCGCCATCGAAGTGGCCCAAGGGTTTTGAATAACCCACAAAGCATAGGTCGCCGAGCGACCTACATCGAGCGCCATCGAAGTGGCCCAAGGGTCAGAATGACCCACAATCAAACGTAGGCCGCCGAGCGACCTACGTCGGGTGTCACCGCATTGACACAAGCGAGTGCCACCGAGTTGGCCCAAAATAGATCACCGTGTTGATCAAATCGAACGTAGGATCCCGAGCGACCTACAACGAGTGTCATCGAATGGCCCCAAGGTCCCGAGCGGCCTACTAAGAGTGCCATCGAATGGCCCAAAGCGAGCGCCATCTAATGGCCCAAGCAAAGTGAGTGGCCGCGACCACGTCCCATCATGAGTGGCAGCGACCACATCCCAGTGTGAATGGCAGCGACCACGTCCCATCTTAAGTGGCAGCGACCACATCCCAGTGTGAATGGCAGCGACCACATTCCAGTGTGAATGGCAGCGACCACGTCCCATCTTAAGTGGCAGCGACCACATCCCAGTGTGAATGGCAGCGACCACATTCCAACATGAGGGGCAGCGACCACATTCCTCAAATAGGCCGTGCTAGGCTGCTCCCTGCAGGTCGAGAGCCCCAGGCGACCAGTCAAAACGCTTAAGCGAACTTAAGCACAATCGAAGCGACCTAAGAATAGTCGCACTCCCAAGGGCGAGTTCGATCTGAGTCGATACTTGGTAAACTGCCCAAGGGACAGGGCCGAGACCCGACCGGTTAAAACGATTCAATCCCCAGGTCGGTCTTAAGCGAGCCGACCTGGACAAGAAGCTTTTCCTGCCAGCGAGCCCATCCTTCTCTTGCTTGACCGATTTCACACCCGCTAAAGCAGAATCCAGAGCGACCTCTGCCACACCGGTCCCGCGCGACCTAACGAGGGGCATCGACCCCAGAACACCGACCGGTCCCGTGCGACCACACGGGTGGCAGCGACCACCTTCCCATCGTCCAAAACGTCACATCATCTCAAACAACAGAGGTCGGCAGCGACCGACGCCAAACTCAACGATTAATAGGCGGCAGCGACCGTCAGTCACCCTTCCACAACTCGAATGCAGGGGGGCAACGATTCAAGCCTCAGCCCGCTCTTAAGCGACCTAGGCTTGGGGGGCAACTGTTCTGGAGTGGCCCAATAGGCCCAACGAGACAGTCCAGCGCAACCTGCAGCAAGGGGGTGCTGCGCACAGCAACCAGGTGCAACATGGGCCAGCGGCCCATTCGACCAAGGCCGGCCCAACTCGGCCCACGCAAGGCGTGCTCCGCAAGACGCGCCAACGGCCAGGGCGCCCCTATCACGATAAATACATGGCAGAGCTCCATAATCAGGTATGTTTTACTCACCTTGTGACCCTGCCCGTTGAAGCACCTCTGACTTGAGCGTTGGAGTGCCTTTGCAGGTACCACCCGCGTGCGGCTTACCAGCGACCGAGCAGAATCATCAGCAACAACCCATCGTATTGATCAGGTACGATCACCGTATATATCACATCACATCATATTTTTAACAAAATCGTATGATGACTTTTATCAATTCATTACTATACAATAAACTTTTTTTTTTGAGTAAACAAAAAACTTCTTGTAAAAATTGAAGTAAACGATACAGTTTTTTTATGTGAGTAAATATAAAAATTCCTTTAATAACTTTCATATCATTTATTTTCCAGTCAAAAAAAGATCATATAATTTATTTTGACAGAATATCGCATCGTATCATGACCTCTTTTTCAATTGATTACTGTATCAATCAATCAATAATACAATTAAATTTCTTGTCATAAAAAAATTAAAAAAAGATACAGTTTTTTTTGTGAGTAAATAATACAATTAAATACACTAATTGTAAATTTTAAGCACTTCACCTTTCGCTCTCAAACAGAACTGCCCTCATGGCGTTCAATGCTTTTGACGCGCTCATGTCCGCCGCACACGCCGCCGCACACGCCGCCGCGGCCAAAAGGAAACCTCCACTTCCTTCCTCCTCATCTCGCAAGAAAAGAAAACCTGTCAACTCTCACAAACTCCCTCCATCACAAAACCCTAGTAACCTCAAACGCCCTGAAACCGTTCAACAACAAGAGGAAACGATAACCAATCGGGAACCACCGACAAAGGTTCATCGCGAAGCAACGGTATCGTTATCAGAATCAGAATTGAAGGAGAGAGTTTCATTGCTGAAGAAGAAGCCATCGCAGTTCAATCCTTGTTCGGTTTCATGGTGGAAAGAAAACGAACCAGTTCCGTTCCTATTTCTTTCAATGGCGTTTGGCATGATAGAAGATAAGTCTGGGAGGATTATGATTACTGATATCATGTGTAACCTTTTGAGGACTGTGATTCACACTACGCCCGAGGATCTCGTTTTCGTTATTTATCTATCAGCAGGTAGGATTTCTCCACCATACAAAGGTTTGGAATTGGGAATTGGCGATGATTCTATTATAAAGGCGCTTGCTGATGCTTGTGGTAGGACTAAATCGCAGATTAAGCAGCTGTTGAAGGTTGGTTTTATTGGTTTCTTCATTCTTGGTGCAATCAAATAAAATATTGATTAAATCCTCAATTTAGTCTTTAGAAAGTATCACTCTCTAAATTTTAGGAATTATTTAATAGGTTTTCATAATTTGGTGAATATTAACAGGAGAAATAATGATGTTTAAAGAATAAATTAAGGGTTTATTCTACAATACTAGGGGAAAGATATGTCGCCCATCAATTTAGTTCCTAATCGGCAAATTTTAGTGATATGAAATTGGTTGGCGGAGATAAACTTTAGAAATATCTATTTAGTTTTGATAGTTTAGAGGCTAAATATGAGGGAGTGGGAGTGATATTGAAGGAGTAAGTTGAGGGTTTATTTTACAATACTAGTGGAAAGACAGACAGTTAGTCTTTCTTTTTGGTAATAGACAGTTAGTCTTTCTTTTTATGTTATCATATTATGTTGTGTGATTATATTTTTAATCATCTTGTTTTGTCAAATTATATATTGTTACACATTTAATCTAAAAAAA
Organism: Astragalus membranaceus; assembly: GCA_039519185.1. Taxonomy (NCBI): domain Eukaryota; kingdom Viridiplantae; phylum Streptophyta; class Magnoliopsida; order Fabales; family Fabaceae; genus Astragalus; species Astragalus membranaceus. The sequence continues at coordinate 24,084,371 of CM076852.1, forward strand.
AAAGATATTGTTACACATATTTTTCAAGAATGACATACATACACATATTTTGTTCTCATATTTACTTCTAGTACCATATTCATGCTATCACACGGGTTACACTCGTTCCTAAGCATGTTATGAATGGACTTATATATAGAATTGACCTGTTTACGTACAAAAATAAAAAATAGATATACCAATCAAGAAAACAACTCAACTCCTATAGTCCTCACTTTAGGTGGGAAGGTAGTCTGCAATCAGACAATGAATTGGCTTCAAGTGAAACATCTCATTGAATAATTAATTTTTTTTGCAAACTATAAGTAAGAAAGTGAGGAGTACCATGGTAACAGAATAGTAAAAAACTAAAAATGGACAAGTAAACTGTATATTCGGTATATAACTATGTAATTAGTGTATTACAAGTTAACAATGGCTGAAAATAGAAAAGAAACATTATAGGCAAATTAGAGACTAGAGAGTGCCTAATTCTCTCCCAAAACAAGTCTAATCCCAATACAAGCCTGCCTCTCTCTTACCTCACCCCTACTTTTATTCCCTAGCTCAGCACACATGCGTGAGCATCTCTCGGATCTATTTTCTGTCTCTGCCAACTCAACAAGTTAGTTACTTTCTTTCCCTCCCTTTTCTTTGCTTTTGTATGTGTTCCTTTCTTACCCTTTCCCTAGCGTGCCTTCTAGTGTAGACCTTACCAATACATTTGGGCCTTACTGGATTAGTTGGACCAAAAATCTCATCAGAAAATGTATTACATTTGTTGTTTAAGAGATATACTTGATACCAAATCCAAATGCTAAAGTGTCGTCTCCAGAATTGATTTACCTTCAAATGGCAAGAATAGAATACATATTGCAGATAAGATATTTCAAGGAATATAGTTAAGCTAGATTTAAAAGAGGGAGGGGGGTATATGTGAATCACCGTTATAACATATATGTATAAGAACTTTTACTATTATGAATACAAGCTTCCTATATAATATGTGGGCTACTAATGAATCGTGGGCTACTTTAACACTGATACTCGGCTACTCTTGAAGGCCTATGGAGTCAAAGTGTCTTTTTTTTTTACTAAAAACGTGAATATAAGGTAATTAAAGGATAAACATCAACAAAATGATGTCTTGTTGACTTGTAGGTGATTAATACTATGCCAACTAGCATCAAGCACATGCTGGTGCATTGAAACCATTGAGATGCACAAACAGAATTGAATCTGCCCCATTTTGATTGGAGAAGATGAATTAACCAATAGTGGCTTCAACTCTGAAATATCCAGTGACTCAGTCAGCGTCAGTGGAATTCCATTCAAATGCATCACATCACTTTGAAAGTTTCCATCTTTGTAAAGAGTCTTTGATTTACTATTTAGTGAATATATTCTAGCTTTGTTTTATTCACATAATACCCTAGCAATGCTTCTCAAACTTTTCCACTTCTCTCCATTCTTTCTTTAACCATGGGGTCCAACATTCTGTAATTATGCCTCTGAGTAAAAAATGGTGTCTCGTCTGGTGCTGAGTTTCCTACCCACAATAATCTACTAACTGGCCTTTTGGGTTGATAGAGCTTTCCATTCTAGATCTCATGTATACTGTGGTTGAGAAGCTCTAAGGGTGTTCCGGGGTTATGTTTAGACAGTGATCCAGCTGTACTTACAAAATCCCATGTCCCTAGGTATGACATTCCTTCGAACACAAAATACTCATTCCGTTCCTCTTGTCACCCTATGGCCGGGGGTAAGATTAAGCATCTCATTTTGCCAAAAAAAGTGTAGCCATTACCATTATATTCATCCTCTTTACTCCAATTTAATACCGACACCAAAAACAAACTATGAGCAGATTAATTTTCACTGTGACATTGTTATATGGTCGCCCATGCCAATGGTGATTGGTAATTCATATCTTACATTCAGGGTATCAGATTAGGCCTCACTTAACATTTTCAACAATGAAAGTGTAAATCATAAATTAGTGATATTATTTACAATCAACCATTGAACCTCGTCATTTAATCATTTAACCATGCTGGATATAATTGCAATGGCTATGATTGCTATAAATGGTACACCACTTTTAGAAGAATCCTCAGGTCTATATGCCCTGTTATGGGAAGGGACAACAAATTTGCACCCCTTGATTTTCGTAGGTGAAGGGCTTCTTAGGATCTGATAATGTTATTTTCTAATTGACAGACAAGCTTTCACAATTAGAAATTTGTGAAAGCATCCCATAAATAAGAAGAGGAACCAGTGAATTTATAATGCAACCTTACTATCAACCCTGAAATCTAATCATCAAAATCTGTCAAACCAACCAACAAATGTTTCTCTGCCATTCACATTATATGATGGATAGATGATATCAATTCCTGATGTAAAGCAAGTATATACTGAATTATGTGATTCATTGATGAATTGTGAAATGATACAAAGAGGTCCATTTATATATATGGGAGTATAACAGCTAGTAACAGATTTGGTGTAAAACAGAATTAACTACCTAAACAACTAACTAACCAAGTTACAATTAGAGAAACATTATTACATAACTGCTAATGTAACAGTATAACAGAATCAATTAACTGTATAACTGCTTAAATTATTTTGTTGGTTCCTTGGCTGCAGGATGAAGGTGACTTGGGCGAAGTTGCCAAAGCTAGCCGTCTGTGTCAGTCTATGCTGTGGAAGCCTAATCCATTGACTATCAGGATGGTTTTCAATACCTTTCACCTTATTGCCAAGGCATCTGGAAAAAACAGTGAAGAGAAGAAAAAAAATCACATAAAGTCACTTCTTCTTGCTGCAACTGACTGTGAACCATTATATCTAGTCCGTTTGCTACGAAAAAAATTGCGGATTGGATGTGCTGAGCAAACTCTCTTAGCTGCGTTGAGCCAAGCTGCAGTGTACACTGAACAACATTCAAAACCACCTCCTGACATTCAATCTCCTTTAGAAGAAGCTGAAAAGATTGTTAAACAAGTTTATTCTGTTCTTCCTGATTATGACAAATTAGTATCTGCACTGCTTAGAGATGGTGTATGGCTACTTCCAAAGACATGTAATTTTACTCCTGGTGTTCCAGTTGGCCCTATGCTGTCAAAACCAATCAAGGGTGGTGTATCTGAAGCTCTAGAAAAATTACAGGATGTAGAGATTACTTGCGAATACAAATACGACGGTGAGCGTGCTCATATACATTACATGGAGAATGGTTCAGTTGAGATCTACAGTAGAAATGCAAAACGGAACACTATAAAGTTTCCTGATGTCGTTGACGCAGTTTCAAGGCTAAAGAAAAGAACTGTGTCATCATTTGTTCTTGATTGTGAACTTGTTGCGTATGATCGTGCAAGACAGAAAATCCTCCCTTTTCAGGTTCTTAGTACTCGGGCTAACAAAAACGTAGCTGTGAGTGACATCAAGGTTAATGTTTGCATATTTGCTTTTGATTTGTTGTATCTTAATGGCCAAGCACTTCTTCAGGAAAACCTGAAAATTCGTAGAGAGCATCTCTATGCCTCTTTTGAGGAGGAGTCTGGATTTCTTCAATTTGCAACTTCAATAACATCAAACGATGCTGAGGAAATACAGAAATTTCTTGACGAAGCTGTTTGTGCAAGTTGTGAAGGATTAATTATGAAAACATTAAATGAAGATGCTACATATGAACCTTCCCAGCGACTCAACTGGCTAAAACTGAAGAAAGATTATCTGGACAATATAGGGGACACACTAGATTTGGTACCTATTGGTGCTATCTACGGAAAAGGGAATCGTGGAAAAGGCTATGGCTCCTTTCTCCTTGCTTGCTATGACAGTAATAACGATGAATTTCAAACTATTTCTATGACAGGAGTTGGATTCACTGAAAAAAGCCTTGGAGAATGTTTGAATAGACTCCGCACTATTCCGAAAGCAGATGCATACTATCGATATGGAGCAAAAATCAAACCTGATGTCTGGTTTGAAGCCAGTGAGGTGTGGGAGGTGAAAGCTTCAGACCTGACCATTAGCCCTAAATACCAAGCTGCAGCAGGCATAGTAGATTTGAAGAAGGGCATATCTCTTCGAATGCCACGTCTAGTTCGATTTCGAGATGACAAAACTCCTAAACAGGCAACGACGTCTGAGCAGGTTGCTGAAATGTTTAATGCTCAGAAGAACACATCCAAGATGACAAATGAAGACAATCGAGGGAGTTTTGTCAAATAACGTGCTTTACAATTAACTAGCTTTACCGCTAGCATGCTGGAATCTGATTTACTAATAACTAGCTTTACGATTATTTTTGATTCATTTGTACATACATTTTACAGAAGTTTGGTTAAACAATTTCCCACTTAAATTTGGGGAAAATTTATCATTATATTGAAAATTTGAAATTTGAATTTCATTATGATTGCTGGAAACTAGGTCTCATTTATTGTTATTGGTAATTGGTACTGGTCATAGTTCATGCAAGTGCAACTATTGCAACGGACTCTAACATTATGCATTATAGCTTTAAAAGAACTTTCTTATGTAATATTTAATTCACCTTTTTTGGGATTCTGTATGTTGTGCTATAATTCTTCGCTTCCATTTGTCTTGTGTATATCTCTTTGTTAGTTTTTGCATTATTTGACATCTTACGGTCTTTCTTTTGTGGGAGGCCATTTTATGACAATGAATACCTATTTTGTGATATGGATTAATCTTCATTAACCAATTATGTAGTTTGATAATCTTAAAGGAGTTTTGTTTTAATGTGAACAAGTGGTGGCAGCAGAAGATGGAGGAAAATTTTGGGCAAGATAAAATTCACTTTCCAAATGGTTGAGGCATTTGAAATTCGTGCTGAAACTAAGGCTTTGTCAGGGGAATTGATGGAAAAGAGGTCTTTCCTTACAGCCTGCCTTTGCATATTGTTGTTGAATTCAATTCAATCCCAATTGTTTAGCCATACCAGAATATATATATATATATATATATATATATATATATATATATATATATATATCTTCATCATAATTTTGTAATTTAAGTTTTGAATTGCTTAACTAGATGAGCTACCATAACAACTGTCATTCATATGTGCTTTTCATAAGTCGCTTTGCTTCATTTTCCCTATAATTGTTTTCTAAGTAGCATTTTCCAAAGTTGTACTGCTTTATAGGAGCATTTAAGTTGAGGTTTGTTTTATTTCAAGCATAGTTTCTGGGGTTTTTCCATTTTCCTGATCCATAGTTTCATTTTATGCATGTAATATCTGGGGTTTGTTTCATTTTCTATTCGGGCACTAAAGAGTAGAGTGGGAAGATATGGTTAGCCTCTTTGTTTTTCAAGTTGTTTTCTAGATTTAATTTAAAGTTCAACTGATCTGGGAAATAGAGATGTGGAATTGCATAAGTTTTGTGGTTATTGTGGTTGAATACCTTACACGTTTTCATGTACACAACTAGGTGGCTATAATATGAGACGATCGAGCTTCATTTTCTTAGCTAAGCAGTAAGCAACAAGTAACGCAATGTGTTCTTTGAGGAGGCATATATGACTAAGGCTCCCAGTTAAAATTTGCATGCCATAAGAGCAAACTAGGAAATAACCATAACTTACTGTCGAAACCAGAAAGTAGAAATAGAATTTTATGTACTATGTGGTTGTGTAAATTACATGGTTCAATGTTATCTTTTACTTTGTTTATGATAATGATTGAGCTATTTTTTATTGATTGTTATTAGTTTGTTATATTGCTTAACGAACACGTTGTTTTGCCATGTTGTTATAATAACACGAGTCTTATGTTATTTTGCGTTTTCAAGTTCTGTTTATTATTTGTTCAGATTAGCTATGTTGGAATCAAGCTTCTCAAGTTCGTACTTCTGCTTTTTGAGGTTTGAGTTATCCTCTTTTAAATTTTCCTTTTGATTTTGTCATAAGATCGACAATAGTTGTTCAAGAGAAGAATAACACTTTGGAATTGATCAAACTGCCCTTGTGAGAATACTAAAACAGTTGAAAACATAATAGAGCCATGGTAATTGGTAAGGGTATATGGAGCCATTTAATATATAATATCATCACATACTCTTAATTATTACATCAAACAAGGAGGAAAGTGAAATGGACAAAGATACTTCAACCCTAGGATTCAGAACTTTATTTAACACTTTTTTGGTGGTAGTCAAGAACTTTATTTAGTACTAGTAGATTGGAGACAAATTAAAATTCTCCCTTGTTCAAACCTTTCCTCTAATGTTGGAACTATATCCAGAGTTCAAATCATGAAACCTATCCCAAAGCATTACACCTCCATACTTAGGTGACTTTACAACAATAGGAAGCAATTGATTTATGAGAATTTGTGATGGCACAAAACCATTTGTAGCTGCTTTATCTGAAGCAGGAAGTCCAACAAAAAACTTTGTAGCAGGAATAGAGTTAATCCATTCATTCCATGAATTCTGAAACTTACTAGGATTATTTGAAGTAAACTCACACTGAGGATTATTATAAAATTGAATCCAAACATAGTCAAAAAGACCAGTAGAAAGTGCTCCTTTAAGTATATTATTAATTTGGAAAGGACATTGTGGAGCTGCAGATAAGTAATACTTTTTTCCAGAACTTTTGTAATGATCATTGAGCCTTGTAGCAAGTGCTGCATAGTGTGGTTCACCACCTTCAATATCAAAATCTACTCCATCAAATATAGCATCCCCAAAAGGCCTAGAGTTTGAATTTCCTCCCAAAAAATGGTCCCAAATGTAATCAGCAACTGATCTAGCATCATCTGCTGATGACAAAGAGTATTTGCTGAAATCTCCACCTCCAATGGAAAGCATAACCTTAATTAGAGGCACATATAAGTTAGTGGAGCCAATATATTTCAAATTATTAGAAAGACATTATGTATTTAAAAAAAATTAACTTTAGTAATCACAAACATTTGCTTAACCATATTCTCCTAATGCTTTTTCTTTATGGATGTTGTACACTCATAAATCACAAGTATGTCTGATTAGTAAACTTGGTTCATCTGTAATTTTTTTTCTGAAATGGTTTCTTATGTTGCACAGTATTACCAATATGGTCACTATTTTATTTTTTGTTTTAAGTGATCCCTTATTTTACAAAAGGTATCGCAATATGATTTGATTCTTTCAAAAATGGTTCTTTATTTTACAAAAGTTATACTAATATGGGACTGAAATTCTCAAGATTTGAAGTCTCCTACACTCACTTCCATTTCTGCCAAAATGTGGTGAGAGAATATGTAGAGGCAGTTAGTAAGCTAGGGAAAGATTTAAATTAAATGCCCTTCAATTTAGTCCAAATATAGATGAATGTAGGGAACTATGAATTTAGAAAATCCCAGTCCATCACTACTTGGTCTATATAAAACCGTAAGGAACAAAAAATAGAAGATGAACCAAATTAAAACCTTAAAAAAAGATAAATGGAACAAAAAACAAAAGTTAACCTACAAATAAAGAAGAAATATATGGATATTAAACAAACAAAAAAAACATGTGTAATTGTGAAAAGGATATTTAAACCTATACAAAAGTAGACAGAGCACAATTACAAAAGCTCAACAACTGACCTTAATGCCTTTATTTTGGCAATTCTTGATGCTTCTTCCTATTCCTTGACAACTGTTAGGTTGACAATGGCTTGCTAAATTGATCTGAGGAGTTCTACCATTGCCAAAAGTTGAGAGGAATGCTATGTTTATAATTTCGAATAGTCCAGTGTTACACGTGTCTATCAATTTCCCATCTCCACCATTTTGGCCCCAATAAACCACAAGGCTTCCTGCATTTGATTTAAAGAACAAAAAGGAAATTGAAAGGAAAATACATGAAGTGTAAGAAATTTTGTTCCTCATAGTGACGACTCTAGTTATTTTTTCAAGTCTTTTTAGAATTTAATGCTCATTATAGTTCCATATGATAGATCGTAATTTATAGAGGGTTGAAAATCACTGAGAAGACAATTATTTCTTGCTGTGTGGTTCTTTTCATGCTGTTTTTGCTATTGACTAGTCAACTTTGGCTCATTGTACTAATGTTCCTCATCAAACAATCAAGACCAAGAAGACTTTGGGTAAATGGGTCTATCTCACAATTATGTCGACATGAGATATTATGTTTTGTTTTTTTGCTACAGAATATTTTTCGTTAGGAAATTATATTAAACAACTTTTGTTACTTAATCCCTGTAAAAAAGGAGAATTGAACTCATTAATGATGGATGTTGAGGTTAGACTACTATCAACTCTGTCATTTCCATTCATAGGAAATGATATTAAACAACTTCTGAATTTACAAATTTATGACAATGGTTTTTTATTTTAAAATGGAGAATAAGAAATTATTGTTAATTATTGAAACTAATGGTTATTTTACAATTGTTTTTGAAGGGATTTAAATTCCGTTACAAGACCATTTTCTTACCCCTAATTGACACTAGATGGAAATATCTATATTTATGAGAAAAGTGCTAATGTAAATGTTTGCAAAGTTTTTCCTTCTTTTCTCTTTGAGAGTAGAGGCAATTTGAACGTACTAGACACTCTGAAAAAGTATTACTGGTTACTCTATTTGCAGGTCAGGACAAGAGGAGTTGGTACTCGATCATTGCTTTTGCAAGTGGGGGGAAGGTTCTTCGCAAGGACAAAGATGAACACCATCTCATATACATTTTATGATTTGTCATTGTTGAATTTGTGATTGTCTTTGTGTCTACAATAGAGCACACACATATCTATTTATAATGAAAATAAGAATCAATTGCAATTAAGAGGACGATGTGGCTTACCGCGTGGCAGCTAAGGTTGGTGACGACAGGGGGGATGCCCGAGAAACCCGGCAGTGAAAGGAAGCAGGAGGTGGGCATCATGAGGCGCGACCTTGCAGGTTCGCCGAACATACCCCCCTTAACGTGTCTCGGGCCAAGATCCTAGAATGCGCTAATACTGAGTTTAAGAGCATCAATAGACCAGAGCCTTTGGTGCTGAGGAAAGGCCAGAATCCTTCGAAGAAATGGTGCCGCTATCACCGAAGCGGAGGTCATGACCCCAATGGTTGCCGAGCTCTTAAAGACGACATTGAGGATGTAACACCCCGGTATTTCTATCTAGTGAAAATACCCAAGTGCACATTAGTAACACATCAGAGATATATTTCCTGTTTAGACACTGAATATCACTATAAATTTTTCGCTGAATACAACCCAAACAGTCTTATTTACAACAAGACAATATGGTTCTCAGACCATATACCATCAGCATCTATAGTATTCAGTATCATACAAGAAAGCAGAAGAAAGATATACACTAAATACATAATGTCTTAGTATACAGACAACAAAAGGGAAATAAGCTTAAACATAAAGCTAGGCTATCAGCAACCAGTCCGAGCTCAACCTACTCGTGCCTCTTGGATTTCCGCTGTCCCTATGTCTCTGTAAAACAACATTTAAACAGTGAGATACAATCTCAGTGAGTTCTACCGAGACCCCTACTAACTCTCCCGGTTCAATTAATAATCCTTTTTAAAATCAACACGACACCGACTGCAATAAGGTGCTAACCCCGGTGAACGTGAACAAACAAAGTGCGGCACCGATTGCAAATCCAGTGCTAATCCCGGTGTATCGCACAGTATGACACCGACTGCAAATCCAGTGCTAATCCCGGTGAACGTACAACAAACCAAGTGCGGCACCGACTGCAAATCCAGTGCTAATCCCGGTGTATCGCACAGTACGACACCGACTACAAATCCAGTGCTAATCCCGGTGTATCGCACAGTATGACACCGACTGCAAATCCAGTGCTAATCCCGGTGAACGTACAACAAACAAAGTGCGGCACCGACTGCAAATTCTGTGCTAATCCCGGTGTATCGCACAGTACGACACCGACTGCAAATCCAGTGCTAATCCCGGTGAACGTACAACAAACAAAGTGCGGCACCGACTGCAAATCCAGTGCTAATCCCGGTGTATCGCACAGTACGACACCGACTGCAAATCCAGTGCTAATCCCGGTGAACGTACAACAAACTCATGACATAACACCGACTGCAAATCCAGTGCTAATCCCGGTGAACCCCCTTACCAATAGTACATTCTCCTATTGGCATGGAGCCTAGGGTGGGGGAGCATGACTGCCCCGCCTAGTATGTCAAACAATGGGTCGTCACCCAACTCGATATAATATATATATCTACAGTACTATGAACCCACGGTCCATCAAATCAGACAATCAATGAAACACTTTAAACCACATTTTATAAAATCCAAGTTCACACTCGCACTCTAGTTGACCACTTTTCGACACAATTTTCAATATCAAAAACAGTTTATTTAGCCTTAAAAATAGAATATTCAGTTAGGCCTCTGAATAAGCTTTCCAACGCATCTTAGAACACCTCGATCGGATTCCCGGATCAAAAGTTATCGCAAAAACAAAAACAGTATTTAGTTGCTGAAAATTCTGTAAACCGTCGCGACGCGAAAAACGACAGAAACTTTTTGCGTGACAAAACTGGACCAGGTCGCGACGCGATGGGAACGGGTCGCGACGCGACCCTCTGCAGAAAAGTGCAGTTTTTCCGTTTTCTTGCGAAATTCGCTATTCCGCTCAATTCCGATTCTCGTCCCGACTGAAAACAGATTTAACAACCAGCAAAACAAACCCAACCAATACCACACAATCAATCAATTCAATCAAAAACTCAATCGAAACGAATTTTATCAAAAACGACATATTTTTCCAAATAGCGGTTTTCAAGTCAAAATCTTTCGAAATCAAATCACCAAAAATTCCATTTCAACACGACACAACTCGAGACTCGCTCCGATCGATTCCCAACCCGAAACAGACAATATCAAGAAATATTCCAGTCCAGCGAAAGCGATAAAACATTGAATCAAATAATTCGAAACATAAAATCCTAAACGTGAGGAGAACTCACCCTTGACGCGTGATCCACGATCGAGCCGAAATCACCGAGTAGCCACACGAACGTTCCCCGCTCCGGCGACACCCAATCCGCTTCCAAAGCTTCCCACTCGATCACGAAACCTCTTTTGACCGAAATACCACATTCCTCGAAATCCTCCATGGACACTATTCATTATCTTCAACCTCCAAAACTACTATTCATCCATAACCCCAATCTTTGATTTTCAACTCCAAATCACCCAATCGATCTTCAATACTCGAGTAATCCACCTTGTGCTCGCTCCTAAACATCATCCTGAGCTTTCCCTTGAGCTACAACCATCAAAACTCCAATTTTCCTCTCAAATTCGAAAATGGCAAAGTGAGGGAGAGTGAGTTGATGATGAAGATCTTGGTACCAAATCGAAGAGGAAGTAACGCTGAGCATTTTTCCTGTTGGAAGGAAGTCATTTTGGTGAACCGAACTATCGTATTTTTCCTCTTCTTCTTCCACACCCTTTCCTTTTCTCTTCTTTCTTTTTCCTCCCTTTTCTCTCTTTTTCTCCTCTGCTTCTTTCTCTGTTTCACGCCTCCCCCTCTTCTTTCTTTCTATTCTTTTAATAATTCTTTCTCTTCTCCTCACTCACACATACGCATACATACATATATATTTATTAATATATAAGTGGTAACGTGGTCTAATTACCGTATTGATCTAAATCTCTTATTTCGATTCTAAAACTTTCTCGACCCGTATTATACGGTTAACGATCCGATGACAACCAATAAATAATTTTAGCACTCGATAAATTTATCCGTCAAGTATTAAATTAGTTTAATTGGGTTAACACCCAAATAATTCCACTAATTATTTTGCGGATGTTACAGAGGAAATGATTCAGAAAGGGAAACTCTTGCAATATGTAAAGAAGGAGTGAGAACCAAATAGCTCGCGCATCAGTCAGTTATTTTTTAAAGAAAGAGGGGTTGCCCCCATCAGTCAGTTATTTTTTAAATAAACATATAAAATTATAAAAGACACATTTTTTTTATAAGTAAAATTATAAGAGACACATAATTGATACTAATTTTTTTATTCTTCTAATGTTGATTATTTCGGCTTCTTCCAACATTAAATACATACGTGAAAAGTCAAGGCCGGCCCAAAGCCCAAGCGGCCTCAAATGTTTTTTTTTTTCAAAAAAGGCCTCAATTTTTTTTTGTTATGTAATACTAAAAAGAAATTTCATCAACTATCACCAAATAATTACAGCTCGTTTGGCAAGCATGGGCCTCATAATTCTTGAGTGTCTTTGGTTCTATTCGATCCTTGTAGGCAATCATTTTCATATTGTTTTTGTCTTATTCAATTATTTCTTGGTCCCATAACATCCCAATTAGTTGTCACAAAAACATGCGATTGATTGCTTTAAGTTAGAACTTGATATGGAACAATAAAAGATACCAATTGTTCCGGACCGGGCCAAGAGGCCCAATCCACATGAAGAAACGGCCCAAAACCGATGCTGGATCCGGCCCAATAGGACAGATCCGCCCCAGAACCCAGATCAATGGTCCGGATCGCCATACTATGATCCAATGGCTCCGGGACAGCGGGCCCGCTTTCGCTCCCTGGTTCGCGTCTATAAATACGGGTCTATCCACCAGATTCAGGTACGCTACGTTCACTCGTGCCTTTCATTGACTTCTTATTTCTGACTTTGACATCAGAGTGTCTGCAGGTACCTGACCCCCCGAGTTCAACCTCGGAGGAAGACGACGTTGAAGATAACAATCTCAGAAGATTCCGACTCTCGAAGCACATGTCCGACCTCGGGCCAGCAAAGGTCCACCACAAGACAGAGGAGACCGACCTCAGATCCCGGATCTCAGATCCCAAGACAAGGTACACAACATTGGCAACCACACTGAGAGTTTATTAAACTCTCATCGAATCAAAGTCATTTCCCATGGCTCCCCGAGGCCATTATGCTCTACCAAGACTACCTTGTTGAACCAAGGGCAAACACTCCTTGTTTTGTATGATAACAAATTACATCTTATCTATTAATGGTTCAAGTTGAATAAAGTGCAGGACATAAACTAAAGAGCAGAAGATACTAAAGTGGAGCAGCTTGAAGAAGAAGCAAACTAAAGACCTAAATTGTTTATAAGCTTTCTTTAGGACACTGTGTAAGGTCCTATCACTGAAGGTCTATGACTTTTAGTAGCTGAGAGATGAGTTTTTCAAAACATGCATGGTGCATCAAAATAGTTTTGAAAAATATTTTATAAAAATTGCATGCAAGCATAAGGTGGCAACAAAAACCCTAAAACTATTTTTGTTGAAAGCTTAAACCCTAAAAATAGTTTTGTTGAAGGCTTGAAATCAAAATCCTATATTTTTACAAAGATAATAGATTATGGTAATAAATTAGGTGCCTGAATGTTTCAGAGCACATAATCTAAAACAAATAATCGATCATCAAGCCAAGAATTGTTTCCTTTTTTACAACTATAATCGATTAGAGCCTCATTCACGTTATACATCATAATCGATTATAGTGTTGGCTTACCTTCCTTTTTAAGATCAATAATCGATTGCTCCTTCATATAACTATATCACATAATCGATTAGTTGCTTGCCTTGCTTTCCTTTTGACAACAATAATCGATTATGTGCTTATTTGAACTAATATCAATAATCGATTATCAAGCTTTCAAAATGTTTCCTTATACATCTATAATCGATTATGCACTTGAAAAACATAAAGGCCATAATCGATTATATCAAGCATTAAATGTATTCTCCATTTTTATATCTTTCTACGCCTATAAATAGGCAAGTGTGTTTCATTTCTCAACACACCACACTTCTCAACAATTCTCTCTTCCTCTCATACGAAATTTCTAGATCTAAGAAAGAGAAAAATAGAGCTATCACTTTCATATCATTTTTATAGATCTACTCATCTCTCACAGCTACTATATTGTCATACTATCTGAGGTGATTAGATCATAGCTTCTATATTGTAATCTACTTTTGTGGGGTCATGTTGAAATCCTGGGAAGCATTCTTGGGTCTCTCAATCAGGAGATTGAGTTGGTTTGAAATCCTGGGAGGTGATCTTGGGTCTTTCAATCAGGGAAGATTGAAGTGGTAGTGAAATCCTGGGAGGTGCTCTTGGGTCGTTCAATCAGGAGATTGAAGCGGTGTTGAAATCCTTAGCTAGGTGCTCGGGTTCTCAGTTCGGGGGAATTGAGATTTGCTATTTTGAAGTTGCCTGTTTGTAAACAATTCTTCAATATAGTGGTTACCATCAAGTCCAAGGGTTGCAAAGCCTGAGGCCGAGGACGTAGGGCTTTTATCCCGAACCTCGCTAAATTCCTGGTGTATCTCTATCCCTACTCTTTTACTTTATTTGTCATTTCTGTTTGTTTATTGTTATACTGCACTAAACATAAAACATCTGTTTATTGTTAAAACCAATCATAGCGTAGTCAGCATAATACATATCCCTATTCTGATCTATTTATCTATCATCTTCCATATCACTGCAATTGATCTACTCTCTACTATATTCAATAGCACTACACTTCTTATAAATAATCTTATTGTGTATATTGAAAATAGTATAACATCTCATTGTGCCTAAATCTGCCTGCTTGCACCATATAAGGTTTAAATCTAAGTTTCCGCATTTGATTTAAAACAAACTTATCATTTATTTTGAAAAGAATCCAAGATTTACACATAACCTTATTCACCCCCCTCTAAGGTTATACTATAGTCTAACAAGTGGTATCAGTAGCTAGAAATTGCATATAGAGCTTTACATCTCGCAATTTAAATTTTATTTATCTATCTGTGATCATGGGTTCTTTTATGAAAGAGGGGATGTCCTTCAATAGGCCACCCCTGTTTGATGGAACTAACTATGACTATTGGAGTAGTCGAATGAAATGTCATGTGCAGGCTATAGATTTCACCCTTTGGAGGATTATTGTTGATGGACCACTGATTCCTATGAAGATCAAAATTACAAAACCAGGTGGTACTGATGGAGACACTACAAAAAGTCAAGCCACCGGTAAAGCAGAAGAAGTTCCAATTGAAGACATCTACACCATCGATCTGAGCGAGCTGAGAAAATCTGAGCTTGACAAAATATCTCAAAATGCCAAGGCTATGAATATTCTTCACCTATCACTTTGTGAAGAAGAGTATGGAAGAGTAAAAGGGTGTCAAACAGCAAAAGAAATCGGGGATTGTCTGGAAGCTACACATGTCGGTACAAGCCAAGTAAAGGATACAAAAATCAGAATCCTAACTTTTGAGTATGAATCATTCAAAATGAAGGAAGGTGAATCTGTTGCAGCTATGCACCAGAGACTGAATCTGATTATAAACAACCTAAGGGATCAAAGTGTGCTTGACGGGACATGACCCCGCTCCTACGTACCCTCACTAGAAGAGGGATCAAAGCTACGTAGTTCTTGGGGAACAAAACAAAGTTGTTTTTTTTTAAAAGTGTGCTTGACGGGACAGGATCCCGCTCCTACGTACCCTCACTGGAAGAGGGATCAAAGCTACGTAGTTCTCGGGTTTTTTTTTAAAAGTGTGCTTGACGGGACAGGACCCCGCTCCTACGTACCCTCACTGGAAGAGGGATCAAAGCGATGTAGTTCTCGGGTTTTTGGTTTTGAAAAAGGATTGAGCTTTCGCGAAGACCGAACAACAACGGTTAGAATGGTCTCGCTACTAACTCCTTTCGAAAACAACATCATCATTAACGACCTAATCGGCAACGACGCGATTGGTGTTTAATGACAATTGGTTTATTTTTGAGAAATAAATAAGTTTTCGAAAATGGGATAGAGCTTTTGCGAAGACCGAACAACAACGGTTAGAATGGCCTCACTACTAACTCTTTTGAAAATGAAATCATCATTAATGACCTAACCGGCAACGGCGCGATTGGTGTTTAATGACGATTGATTTATTTTTGTTTTGAAAGTAAAAGTTTCTTTTTGTTTTGAAATGATTTTAGGAAATGGGTTTTAGAAAAGGAGTAGAACATTTCAAGTCAATTCTAACTCCATAACCAAATGCAAATGAATGAATAATACTCGAGCAAACATGAACATATCATTCATTAACCAAGATTAAACATGCCCATACAATCAAAGGATTCAATTATTAAAGATGCAAAACAAAGTTCTCAAAGTAATTGTGTGTGTGTAAGAAGGATTGTATTTTCCCTAATGGCTCTATGCTACAACATGCATGTAGACTTACGTCTCCATTAGGAGGTCATACAAGTGGAGAGGAGGGTACACAATCAAGTCAAGACATTTACATGGCATCAAGAACAAGTGAATACAATTGATTGTAAACATAGAGTATTCTAAGTTAAATGATTGAATATGTAAGCAAGGATGCATGATTAGGTAAGCATGTAAGTGCATGAGTGTACAAGGAATGAATGCATAGCACTTTATTTATGAATGGATGGCATACCAGGATGCATAAAAGGATGCAAGAGATATAAGCATATGAGGATGCATGAGAGTGTCACATAAACTAAGTATGAATGAAGATGTATGAATGTGAAAATGTTTTGGGTATTTTTGCAAGTTGATAAGTTGTAAAACTTTGAGTAAGAAGTTAGTGAAAAGTAAAGTAAAAAATGCATGAAGTAAATGGTAATTATTTAATGAGATGGTAAAGTAAAAATGCATGAAGTAAATGGTAATTATTTAATGAGATGGTAAAGTAAAAATGCATGAAGTAAATGGTAATTATTTAATGAGATGGTAAAGTAAAAAGGCATGAGGTAAATGGTAATTATTTAATGAGATGGTAAAGTAAAAAGGTAAAAAGTAAATAAACACTAAAACCAAGTTGAATCACATAGAGCAATCCTCTCACTTTGAGAAAAGTGCACTAGGCACTAGTGAGAATCAACTTGCCTATCATCAACAATTTACAATAAGCAAATTAAAATGCAAAGATTAACTAAACACACAAATAAGTTGAATCACCTAGAGCAATCCTCCCACTTTGAGCAAAGTGCACTAGGCACTAGTGAGAATCAACTTGCCTATCATCAACAAAAAACAATAAGCAAATGAAAATGCAAAGATTAACTAAACACACAAATAAGTTGAATCACCTAGAGCAATCCTCCCACTTTGAGCAAAGTGCACTAGGCACTAGTGAGAATCAACTTGCCTATCATCAACAATGAACAATAAGCAAATGAAAATGCAAAGATTAACTAAACACACAAATAAGTTGAATCACCTAGAGCAATCCTCCCACTTTGAGCAAAGTGCACTAGGCACTAGTGAGAATCAACTTGCCTATCATCAACAATTTACAGCAAGTAAATTAAGACACAAGAATGAATGGACACATAAACTACATTGAGTCATTTCTAGCAATCTTCACCACTTAGGTCAAGGTGCACTAGGCACTAGTGGGAATCATATTGCTAAATCATCAAACAACAAAAGTAACATTTAACACTAAAATGAAATACTAATAACAAGATTAAACATCACCAAACAAAGAACAACAACGAAATCAACTTGGAAATATTTTTAGATCTATAAGCATGTGAACCAAAGGAAACATAGATCCACATTTTATTTAATAAAGAAAACACCAAAATTAACACAAAGCAACATAGATCTATTTTTTGCAAGGATTTATATGATTAAGCAAGGAAGTGCAACAAAATCATATCAACCCTAATTTTTATGATATGCGAAATGCTAAAGCCTATAAACAACAATTTTATTTATGAAATCTAGTGCAAAATATGCAAAGATGCAAGGGAAATTATTCAAGTAGAAGAATAACTCCTTCAAGGCCAAGGACCCATCTCAAACACCCAAAGCTCCCTAAGTCTTTGTCAAAATGTTTGAAATGGATCCTCAAAGCAAACAACATTCAAGAAGGAGTTTGGAGTAGAGGAGAAATTATGCAAGAAAATTAAATATGAGGTGCAAAGCTTCAAAACTACAATGAAATGAAGAAGGAGATGATAAGCTTAAAAAAAATTACTAGCTCTTAGCAATTTGATGATGCAACCTTGAAGAGAATGGAAGGAAAGATGGTGATCTAACAAGAAATGGAGGATTTGGTGGTTGATTTTTGAAGAAAATATATGGAAGAGGGGAGGAAGAGGCTACGGCCAAGGAGAGGGAAGGAGAGGAGAGGAGGTGTGCTAGGGTTTTGTGTAGGAGAGAATGAGCAAAAAGAGAAGAGGCTCCTTAGGTGTGGGAATGATGGAGTATTTATAGGATGAAACTAGGTCTAAGGGTAGTTTAGTCTTTGTGATTTTGATGTGCTCTAGGATTGAGCTTTGATTTTGAATGGAGGGTTGAGATCACTTATCACAAGGATTGAGGGTGGAGAGAAAACACAAAATGTGAGAGTGAGAGAGTGGGGGGCGAAAGTTAGAGGGAAAAAAGAAAGAAAAGAAAAAATGAATTTCTTATTTTGGAAGATATATTTTATATGAGGTAGGGTTAAGGGCATTTTAGAGAAGAATTGTTACCAAAGATGGAAATTTGGGTTTTCTTATGAAGGGGTTAGTGTAAGTGAGTGAGGTATTTTACCAAAGAGGGTATAATGATTACAAATTGGAGAGAGAGGGAGAGAGAAGGAGGATTTCGAAATTGAGGAGAGGAAGAGAGAAAAAAAACTTGTTTTTTTGGTCTTTTGTCTTATTGAGGACACTTCCTTTTTTTTGAGTTTTTTTTTGAATTTTTGGGCATGGGAAATAATGGGAATGCAACTATTGAAAACGTGTCACATGCTTTTGGGCACCATAAAATATTCTCTCTAGTCACCTATGACAATAAAAATTGTCACTTAAGAATTGAGGAATATTTAATGGTCCTTTTTTATTTTTCTATGCACTTAAAAATGGAAAAATACATTTTTAATTATTTTGACTAGGGTTTTCTTTCTAAAAAATTGTACAAAAATTATCCTTGATAGAATAAAAATGTACTTTTTGTGGATGTGCATTTTTGGCGAGAAAATCATCTTTTTGCGAAAAATGACCAAAATGCCCTTTTTGACCCTAAAACCCTAATTCGCCTAAAAAGTGCATTCCAACCCTAAAAATGATTTTAAAGACCTTGGAATGACTTCTAGGACCCAAAATGCAATGCATGATGCTCTTCATTCTTCGATTTATTTATTTATTTATTTATTTTTTGTGGAAAATTAGGGTTTTGACCTAAGCCGGACAAAATTGGGGTATGACAAATCCCAGAACACTAACCCTATGTCCAGAATGTCCCCAGAATTTTACCCTAACTTGTGAAGCCTTTAACTGGAGCTATACTACTCCAAATGCGACCAAACCAAATCTAAAATGACATGCATTCAGTCTAGTTTCTAAAATGGTAAGGTATATAATTTATCAACCAGAAAAACAGTCCCAGTTAGCCGAAATCAGAACCTACCCAGAAAGTGTCTACACAGTGAGCTTAGCAACAATTTAAGTATCCAAACAGCAACCAATTCAGCCATCAAGCATAATTTCTTCAAGAAACAATCAACAAATATATTAACAACAATTTCCCTAGTGAGTATAGAACTCACCTTTTGGTGATGACAATTTCACCCGACGCCGAAACTTCTCGAACCGAAAACTGTAACCCACGAACTATCCCCGGAATCGCTCCAAATGCTCTAAACTTAACCCAATCGAACCCAACTCAGATTCCAGCTACTCAGAACAGTGAGGGTGACTTGAATAAGATTCCAATACTGACTATTGAGGTTCAGAAATGGTGCTGGTTCATCATCTACAACATGCAAGAGCTCCAAATTCTGTTTTTGGCTAAGTTGTTCTTGAGGTGTTCATCAATGGAGATTTGGTGGAGAGGGTGTATTGGTTCTGATTTTGAAATCAATGTGTAGAGGAGAAGAAGTGGGTTTGAGTGGTGATTCTGGATGCAACATGCATCATAGTTTTGCTGGGTTTCTCTCCACTCTTCCTCCCTCTCTCTCGCTGCTTTCTCCTCCCTCTCTCCCTATTTCTCTTTTTCTTTTTTCTGATTTCTGTTTGCTGTGTTTTTCAGAATGAGGGTGTTGAGTGTTTCAGCTGGGTGTGGCTGACTTAAGTGGGTGGAAATGGGTCCAGCTAAGGCTCATTTAATGGGTGTAAGGACCGTTCTACCCCTCCCTACTAATACTCACTTAATTACTTACTCAATCTTCCAATAATTCCCAAGTTTAAAAAAAAAATATAATTAACAACTAACACACAATTTGAATACTTAATCATGAAACCATCTCATAATTTTAATTAATTATTCTAATCATTCAACTTAACCTCTTGCTAACTTAATTTCACTAAATTAGCAAATTAGGGGGATGTTATAATCACCCCAACTTTTAAAAATTTTGTCCTCAAAATTGAATAAGATATACCTTTCTCTGAGTTATCCTCAGCCTTGCCCTTCTTGGAGTCCAACATGTAGACTCTTCCGCGCGCAGGGGGAGCATGCTCTCTCGGCTCCTCTTCCTCGCTGGACACTCGTTAGCATAATGCCCTTCTCCTTTGCAATAAAAACAAAGACTTAATCCTAGGCGACACTCTCCACTATGGGGCTTTCCGCATTTGGGACACTTACCGGATCTCAAGAACTCAGACGCCATTGCTTTCTTCCCTTTGTTGGAGTTACCCTTCGGTTCATCATTTGGGGTTGGTGATTCTGATGCCTTCTTCTCTGAGCATCTTCCTCGAGCATATGGGCGACAAAGAGAATCTTTTCTTCATCGATGTATTGAAGAGTCCTAAAAATCTTCTCCATCAAGTCCAACCAATAATGAGACACCATCACCTCAGGCCCTCCCTTGAAACTTGGGGGATTCATCTTCTGGAAGCGGAAAAAAGCTCTATTAGGGTCTTCCGGAGGATGTTGTTGAACATTCGGTTGCTGTCGATTGATCATCTCGTGATGCATCTGCATCATGTCCTCTCTGCTAAATCTCGATTACATTCTGCATCCATTCGGAATGGGGATCGGCGTGGATGCTTCTCCTACCTCTACCAGCCATGATTCTGCGAAATATGCACAAAGTATTTAGTTGATCAGGCCAAATGTCTAATAGCATATTAAGAGGAATCACACTTAGAAGACGTAAGAGACTCTTGATTTCTAAGCCCGACTAGGTCGAACTGCTCTGATACCAATTGTAACACCCCGATAATTTCTAACTTGTAGAAATTACCGAAATGCACTACTGGCCTATATCAGAGTAACTTCCTTTTTAAGATATTGAACACAAACTAAACATCGATGCAAAACACATCAAGCGCACTTACATAACTGAACATAACTTAATTAGGACAATTGAAATTTGTTCCTTACATCACTCAACTTAGTGTTCAATACCAAAATAAGAAGTCTGCGGAAGCGATTTGCAACTTTTACAAACGTAAATCATACAATCGAACAGTCTAAGATACTGAAAGGAAAATACATGACAGAATAACTAAAAGCGTCGGCACTCCTCAAGTAGCTCTAGGCCCATACCTCATCATCTTCAACTTATTCTGCATCTTTGAAAAAAACAACAACAATGATTGGGTGAGACAACTTGTCTCAGCGAGTTCTATCGAGACCCCTTACTAACTCTCTCGGTTCATTATGCTTGATTCATAACTCATAGTGTAACATCCTGAAAATAATTAGAAGAATTATTTGGGTGTTAACCCAATTAAACTAATTTAGTACTTGACGGGTAAATTTATTGAGTGCTAAAATTATTTATTGGTTGTCATCGGATCGTTAACCGGATAATACGGGTCAGGGAAGTTTTGGAATCGAAATATGAGATTTAGATCAATGTGGTAATTTGACCACGTTACCAATTATATATTAAATATATATATATATATATATATATATATGTATACGTGTGTGCGTGTGAGAGGAGAAGAAGAGAATTAATTAAAAGAAAGGAAGAAAAGAAAGAAAGCAGCGTGAGAAGAGAAACAGAGAGGGAAAGGAGAGAAAAGAAAGGAGAAGAGAAAGAATGGTGAGGAGGAAGAAGAGGAAAAAGGGGAAAGTTAGGCTAATCAAAACGACTTCCTTCCAACACGAAAAATGCTCAGCGTTACTTCCTCTTCGATTTGGTACCAAGATCTTCATCATCAACTCACTCTCTCTCACTTTGCCATTTTCGAATTTGAGAGGAAAAATTGGAGTTTTGATGGCTGTAGCTCAAGGGAAAGCTCAGGATGATGTTTAGGAGCGAGCTCAAGGTGGATTACGCGAATATTGAAATCCGATTTGGAGTTTTTGAAGAATTAAAGGTTAGGGTTCAAAAATTGGGTTTATGTGTGAATAGTGGCTTGAGGAAGAAGAAGATGAATAGTGTTCAGGGAAGATTTCGAGGAATTCGGTATTTCAGTCAAAAAGAGGTTTCGTGATCGAGTGGAAAGCTTTGGAAGCGGATTGGGTGTCACCGGAGCGGGGAGCGTTCGTGTGGTTACTCGGTGATTTCAGCTTGCTCGTGGCTCACGCTTCAAGGGTGAGTTTTACTCACGTTTAGGTTTTTAAATTAATTAACTTAAATTGTGAAATGTGTTTAGGTTTTGGTTCGTTGTCGAAAAAGTATTTTGTACGAAAATCACGTTTTATGTCCAATTGGTTTTTGGATTGTTTGAGTGATGGTTTGATGATGATCATCGTTGTTTGAGTATGTTTTTGTACTGTTTTTATGTTGGGACTGGACTGGAACAGGTATCGGAATTGGTCGGAACGACGAAAAATGCGAAAACGGGATAAAATACAATGCTGTCAAAAGCGCACGACCCGTGCGTCTCAGGCGCACGGACCGTGCGGTTCTTTCTGTTTCTGTTTTCAAAAACGCATTACAGGGCGCACGACCCGTGCGTGTGGGAGCACGAACCGTGCGCTGTGTCCTGCCCAAATTTTCCAAACTTGCCGAAACGATCCCGATCGATTCCAATCCTCTCCTAATCCTTTCCTAACCCTTCTATAATGAAATTAGGCTTATAATGCCATGATTTTGGGTATGTTTCAAAAGGGTTTTATAAAATACTTTTGAAGTTGAAATTGTTTCGAAAAGCCGAACAATAGTACACCTGTGCGGATATGTTTTATTAATAATAAAGCGGACTATGAGTCCTACGTGGTATGGTATAACTGACGCGGGATGATTATTATTTATTCGTCTAAACCGGTCTACGATTCACGATATATATTATATCGACTATAGGGAACGGCCCAATGCGGGTATTATGTTCGACTAACGGTCAAATGTAGATGGACTAACTGTTCATTGAGTATAGGTGAATTAACAGGTCATCGAGTGTAGATATATTTAATATATATCGGGTTTGGGTGACGACCCATGTTGACATACTAGGAGGGGCAGTCATGATCCCCTACCCTAGGCTCTGAGGCCAATAGCGGAACTGTTATTGGTAAGGGGTTCGCCGGGATTAGTCTTGGGGCAGTCGGTGGTGTGTCAAAGAGTATTGAGTAACGTTCACCGGGATTAGTCTTGGGGCAGTCGGTGGTACGTTACTGTTGTTGTGTAGTGTGGCTCGCCGGGATTAGTCTTGGGGCAGTCGGTGACGCACTGAGTTATAGCAGATTCGCCGGGATTAGTCTTGGGGCAGTCGGTGGAATGCTATGTGTAAAATAATGCGGTTCATCGGGAGTTAGCGTTCGCGCAGTCGATGACGTGTTAAGTTAACAATGTTTTAAAACTGGACCGAGAGCGCTAGTAGGGGTCTCGGTAGAACTCACTGAGATTGTATCTCATTGTTTATATGTTGTTGTTTTACAGAGAAACAGGGACAGCGGAAATCCAAGAGGCACGAGTAGATGGTACTCGGATGGTGGCTGAAGACTTAGCGTTATGCTTAAGTTTATATTTCCTTTTGTTGTCTATGTATTACAACTCTATGTATTGGTATTATAATTTTTATTCCGCTTTCTTGTATAATATTGAGCACTATAGTTTGTTGAAGGTTATGGTCAGGAAACCTGTTCGGTCTTATTTGTACTTAAGACTGTTTTGTTGTTATTCAGCGAGAACTATATTGCGGTGTTCAATATCTTTGCAGGAATTTTGTATCTCTGATAGTTTAGGGATGGTGCACTTGGGTATTTTTACATGTTAAAAATACCGGGGTGTTACAGTTGGTATCAGAGCAGTTCGACCTAGTCGGACTTAGTTTAGGGTTGAGTCGATTCCTTGTTAGTCCTTGTTGTAATTACACTTGTGATGCTAAGAGACATTGAGCCTGATCAACTTAATACTTAGTGCATCATAAGCAGAATTATGGAAGGATGATCAAGACGCAATCCTCGACCAAGACCGGAATCTCCAACCGGTGCATCCTCAAGAAAGGTGACATGACGGTGGAAGAATACACCGCTAAGTTTGAGAAGTTATCTCAGCTTTACCAAGTGGTAAAGTAAACCCCCGGACGACGAATGGAGAATGCAGATGTATAAGAAGGGCCTTAGTGTTTTTATGACTTAGGGTCTCAGTTCTTATACTATTACCAATTATGTTGCCTTAGTGTAATCAGCCTATGTCGCCGAGGATGATCTCATAGGGAGTATTGGATAGGAAAGAAGGTAGTTGAATTATCAACTCTGAATGCAGAGTCCTAAGATAATTTCATCAAAGGAAAAGCAGATGCAATTCTTTGATTCTTCAAAGGTCAGAAGATGTTCTAACTGGGGACAGCCTCACAGTGGTGATTGCAGGTGAAGGTCTAATCGGTGCTATTATAGTAATGTAGAGGGTCACTATGGTAAAGAGTGCCCTGTAAGGAAGAGTTCCAAGGAGTTACAAGCAGCTCTAAGGCAAGGACGAGTCAACATTCTGGTTGTTTAGACAGTTGCAACTGCTGACAAGTTACTGAGGGGTATGGGATCAGTTTTCAATAACTCTGTCAGTACAGTATACGATTCGGGTGCAACCCATTGTTTTATAGCACAATCATGTGCGGATCGGTTGGGACTAGCGTTGTCTCTACTGTCCGAGCCAATAATTATCTCAACTGCGGCTAAGGGTCGTGTCCAGACCCAATCTTTGTGTCAGAATTGTCTACGTGTTATAGGAGACAGAAATTTCATAGAAGGATTATTTGTTTGCCTATGAGAAGTGTGGACACCATTTTGGGTATGAATTGGATGACTGCAAATCATGTTGCAATCAACTGTGTTAATCAACTATCAGCTTCGCTTCAAAATCAGTTGAAGTGTCTAGGACGAATTCTGAAGCGGTTACCTAATTCACCTTAGACGGTCAATCTTTATTCCAAGGTGCGGAAGCACAAGTTAGTATGTTATCTGCATCCACTGAAACTAGTTTAGATTTGGCAAACATTCAGGTTGTGAGTGACTTTCTGGATGTTTTCACGATGAAGTTTCTTTTGAACCTCCAGAGCGAGAGGTAGAGTTTACTGTAGAATTGGTTCCTGGCACGGGATCAATATCTACTGTTTCTTATTGAATGTTTCTTCAGAATTAAAGGAAATGGAGTCTCAACTTGAAGAGTCGATGTTAAAGAAATTCATTCGACCGAGTGCTTCTCTAAGGAGTGCTCTGGTGTGATTAGTCAAAAGGAAAGTTAGTAGCATGAGATTGCACATCGGTTATCGACAACTTAACAAAGTGACGATCAAGAATAAATATCCCTTACCAAGGATAGACGATTTGCTTGAGCAATTTGAGGCGCTGCAGTGTTTTCTAAAAATCAATCTGAGGTCAGGATATCATCAAATAAAAGTTAGAGCCTTAGATATTCCGAAGACAGCCTTCCGTACTAGGTATGGACATTATGAGTTTGTAGTGATGCCCTTCGGTTTGACTAATGCTCCAGCGGTATTCATGGATTACCTGAACCGAGTTTTCCTCAATTACCTAGATCAATTTGTAGTCGTTTTCATTGATGGTATCTTGATGTGCTCGAAGACCATTGAAGAGCATGTCCAACATCTCCGCATTGTTCTGAAAGTACTCCGAGAAAATAAGTTGTACTTGAAACCTTTGGAGTGTGATTTTTGGGTGTCAGAGGTAAAGTCCTTAGGACCTGCGATTTCTCAAGTAAGGAGTTTCTGTAGATCCCAGTAAGAAGGAAGCGGTGTTGAATGGGAGTGACCGACATCAGTCGCAGAGATCAAAAGTTTCTGGGTCTAGCCGGTTACTATAAGAGATTTGAAAAAGGGTTCTCGCAGTTAGCTATCCACTTACTCGGTTAACTCGTAAGGGTCAACCGTTTACGCGGGATGCCGATTGTGAAGAATGTTTTCAAGAGTTGAAGGTTCGGTTGACTTCTTCTCCAATCCATATTCTTCCAGATCCGTCTTTGAAATTCCAAATTTACAGCGATGTTTCTGGGAAGGGTTTAGGAGGTGTTCTTGTGCAGAATTAACAAGAGGTAGCTTATGCATTCAGGAAATTGAAGGCTCATAAGGATAATTATCCAACTCATGATTAGGAGTTGGCAACTACTGTGTACGCACTGAAGATTTGGAGACATTACCTATATGGGTCTCGTTTCGAAGTCTTTAGTGATCATAAAAGTTTGAAATATTTGTTTGATCAGAAGGAGTTGAATAACAG
Organism: Astragalus membranaceus; assembly: GCA_039519185.1. NCBI lineage: Eukaryota > Viridiplantae > Streptophyta > Magnoliopsida > Fabales > Fabaceae > Astragalus > Astragalus membranaceus. The sequence goes on from CM076852.1 coordinate 24,110,964, forward strand.
GCAGAGAAGGTGGGTGGAATTTCTGAAGGATTATGACTTCGAATTGAAGTATCATCCGGGAAAGGCTAATGTTGTAGCTGATGCACTAAGTAGGAAATCCATTCACATAGCAGAGTTTATGATGCATGAAATGAAATTGTTGGAGTCCTTTAGGGACTTAAATTTGAATGCAAGATCGAGGAAGAACCGGTTAGAGTTGAGCCATATAAGGATCTCTAGTCCCCTAAGGGATTCTATACGCTTAGCACAGGAATTTGATGTGAAGTTACAATCACAAAAGGTATTTCCAGATTTTACCATGGATAGTGATGGAGTCAGTTGTTTCAACAGTAAGATCTGTGCGCCCGATGATGAGAAAAATAGAAGGCAAGTGTTAGAGGAAGCACACTGAAGTTTATATTCTGTACACCCTGGATCCACCAAGATGTACAGAGATGTAAAGCAGATGTATTAGTGGCAAGGTGTTAGTTGATAATCTCTTCTTTGTGAAGGTTAACAATGAGATGGTATTATATGATTCCGTTTGACAAGTCGAATGCGAACGCGAATATGTAAGTGAGGTAACTGTGGACTGTTTTTTTTCACATTGCGATTAACCACCAAAGGATCAAGTGATGGATCTGCTTGCAAGAGTCTGAAATTCCCGGAGTGAAGCTTGGGGTGCGGTAGGATAGTTTTGAAAAATCATTTTTGTGAAAACCCGCATGCTAAAGTTAATTTGGGGAACGAATAAAGAGGCTAATAAAATTTGATTGAGGAAGAAAATTCTAGGAGGATTACTTAGGTTGAGGGGAAACCCTCGACGCTATTGACTAATTTGGAAAGGAATCGGGTGCGTCATTGGTAAAAACCACGTGATGAAGTTGCAATAGAGGAAAAAGAGATCTGAGTTCTGTTTGATAGTTGTTTTGAGAACAACAGAGGTGATTTTCATTACGTTCAAATGTATTTGTTGTCCCCACGGTTTATTTCTATGTTTAAGATAAACGTTTCTGGTAAATCCTCATTTCATCTTCTTTCGAAAAGTATTATCTCGAAATCTTGGGGGCGAGTCACGAAGTTTCACAAGTGACTTTTTCGTCACATTGTCGGTGTGTACGAGAACCGTCAAGGATATTAGAAGATTTGTTGAGAAAGTGTTTACACCCTTCGAGGAAATCGTGTTTGTTTTTACGTCTACCGAGGAGTACTTTGATTTAGATTAATCAAAGTTGGGGAGCAAGTGAGGAATGAAGCTTCGGAAGTGTTTTCGAACGCGGTGTCGAGCCTATGTAGGCGAAAGAGGAGTTTCTCGTGTTGATTTGTAACAAGAGGGTTCGGACTGTAATCTTAGAAGCGTTCTAGGGTAGTAGTCGAACATACTTAGAGATTGGGGTGCCAACTTGGGAAGAGTTTCTACACTCATTTCGCTAATTCAAGATTGTTTTTCATCAAATTGAGGCATTTCTTAGAATGTCGATTCTCGGTTAGTCGAATAAAGGACTCGACGAAATTTTGAGGACAAAATTCTTTCAAGTTGGGGAGAATGTAACATCCTCAAAATAATTAGTAGAATTATTTGGGTGTTAACCCAATTAAACTAATTTAGTACTTGACGGGTAAATTTATTGAGTGCTAAAATTATTTATTGGTTGTCATCGGATCGATAACCGGATAATACGGGTCAGGGAAGTTTTGGAATCGAAATAAGAGATTTAGATCAATGTGGTAATTTGACCACGTTACCAATTATATATATATATATATATATATATATATATATATATATACGTGTGTGCGTGTGAGAGGAGAAGAAGAGAATTAATTAAAAGAAAGGAAGAAAAGAAAGAAAGCAGCGTGAGAAGAGAAACAGAGAGGGAAAGGAGAGAAAAGAAAGGAGAAGAGAAAGAATGGTGAGGAGGAAGAAGAGGAAAAAGGGGAAAGTTAGGCTCATCAAAACGACTTCCTTCCAACACGAAAAATGCTCAGCGTTACTTCCTCTTCGATTTGGTACCAAGATCTTCATCATCAACTCACTCTCTCTCACTTTGCCATTTTCGAATTTGAGAGGAAAAATTGGAGTTTTGATGGTTGTAGCTCAAGGGAAAGCTCAGGATGATGTTTAGGAGCGAGCTCAAGGTGGATTACGCGAATATTGAAATCCGATTTGGAGTTTTTGAAGAATTAAAGGTTAGGGTTCAAAAATTGGGTTTATGTGTGAATAGTGGCTTGAGGAAGAAGAAGATGAATAGTGTTCAGGGTAGATTTCGAGGAATTCGGTATTTCAGTCAAAAAGAGGTTTCGTGATCGAGTGGAAAGCTTTGGAAGCGGATTGGGTGTCACCGGAGCGGGGAGCGTTCGTGTGGTTACTCGGTGATTTCAGCTTGCTCGTGGCTCACGCTTCAAGGGTGAGTTTTACTCACGTTTAGGTTTTTAAATTAATTAACTTAAATTGTGAAATGTGTTTCGGTTTTGGTTCGTTGTCGAAAAAGTATTTTGTACGAAAATCACGTTTTATGTCCAATTGGTTTTTGGATTGTTTGAGTGATGATTTGATGATGATCATCGTTGTTTGAGTATGTTTTTGTACTGTTTTTATGTTGGGACTGGACTGGAACAGGTATCGGAATTGGTCGGAACGACGAAAAATGCGAAAACGGGATAAAATACAATGCTGTCAAAAGCGCACGACCCGTGCGTCTCAGGCGCACGGACCGTGCGGTTCTTTCTGTTTCTGTTTTCAAAAACGCATTACAGGGCGCACGACCCGTGCGTGTGGGAGCACGAACCGTGCGCTGTGTCCTGCCCAAATTTTCCAAACTTGCCGAAACGATCCCGATCGATTCCAATCCTCTCCTAATCCTTTCCTAACCCTTCTATAATGAAATTAGGCTTATAATGCCATGATTTTGGGTATGTTTCAAAAGGGTTTTATAAAATACTTTTGAAGTTGAAATTGTTTCGAAAAGCCGAACAATAGTACACGTGTGCGGATATGTTTTATTAATAATAAAGCGGACTATGAGTCCAATGTGGTATGGTATAACTGACGCGGGATGATTATTATTTATTCGTCTAAACCGGTCTACGATTCACGATATATATTATATCGACTATAGGGAACGGCCCAATGCGGGTATTATGTTCGACTAACGGTCAAATGTAGATGGACTAACTGTTCATTGAGTATAGGTGAACTAACAGGTCATCGAGTGTAGATATATTTAATATATATCGGGTTTGGGTGACGACCCATGTTGACATACTAGGAGGGGCAGTCATGATCCCCTACCCTAGGCTCTGAGGCCAATAGCGGAACTGTTATTGGTAAGGGGTTCGCCGGGATTAGTCTTGGGGCAGTCGGTGGTGTGTCAAAGAGTATTGAGTAACGTTCACCGGGATTAGTCTTGGGGCAGTCGGTGACGCACTGAGTTATAGCAGATTCGCCGGGATTAGTCTTGGGGCAATCGGTGGAATGCTATGTGTAAAATAATGCGGTTCATCGGGAGTTAGCGTTCGCGCAGTCGATGACGTGTTGAGTTAACAATATTTTAAAACTGGACCGAGAGCGCTAGTAGGGGTCTCGGTAGAACTCACTGAGATTGTATCTCATTGTTTATATGTTGTTGTTTTACAGAGAAACAGGGACAGCGGAAATCCAAGAGGCACGAGTAGATGGTACTCGGATGGTGGCTGAAGACTTAGCGTTATGCTTAAGTTTATATTTCCTTTTGTTGTCTATGTATCACAACTCTATGTATTGGTATTATAATTTTTATTCCGCTTTCTTCTATAATATTGAACACTATAGTTTGCTGAAGGTTATGGTCAGGAAACCTGTTCGGTCTTATTTGTACTTAAGACTGTTTTGTTGTTATTCAGCGAGAACTATATTGCGGTGTTCAATATTTGCAGGAATTTTATATCTCTGATAGTTTAGGGATGGAGCACTTGGGTATTTTTACATGTTAAAAATACCGGGGTGTTACACATAGTCCTAATAGTTGACTATGTGGCTAATTCTAACGTTGTCCTCATAACCCTTAAGCCGGCTACGAAAGGCAACAGTAACACATGATTTTTAGCATGGCACCGGTCATGTGGCAAAATAAACTCCCGGTGAACCCAATCCACTAATCACTAGTGGGCAACCCTCATGGGGCCTAGGTTCATAAGGCTCATGACTCCTTCTCCCCTAGCACACTAAACTGAAATAGGGTCGTCACCCTAGACTGAACTGATGTATATATTTTAATATACCTGAACATGAACATAACATAATACTAACTTGACATAAACATAACTTAGTCTTATTCTTAACCTTAGGGCCTTTAGTCCGTCTTATCTTATCATAACGTGATCTCACTCGGGGTTACTAAGTTCGTTAACCTGATTTACAGGCATTTACAATTCAATCCAATCATAATTGTTTCAGTCACAGTCAACATAATCATAAACATCAAACAATTCGTTGAAAACATAATCCACTAAGGAAGCAACAATTCAAAGATTCTAATTCAGCAACCGTACCTAAACTTTGAGAATTTATTTAACCTATATACAACATTTTGACCCAAAGGCAACGCCTGAAAACTGTTGCGTAAAGCCAAAAAACTGCTGCCTTTACTTTCGGCAACGGTTTTGAAACCGTTGTTTTTGCGGGCATTAACTAAGCTAAAGGCAACAGTTTTTTCTGACAAAAGGCAACGTAACCCTAAAACCGTTGCCATTGACAGCTTAAACGCAACGGTATTTATTTTCACACAAAGGCAACAGGCTAAAACCTTTGCTAGTTATAGCAACATTTAAAAACCGTTGCCAAATATGGCAACACTGAAAAACCGTTGCGTTAGTTATGACCGTTGTCTATAATCAGCACACACAACGGTTCAAAATCGTTGCCATAGATAATAAAAAATTAAAAAAAAATAATAGATTCATGCACTATATACATACGTACATACACTAATTTTCTCACCATAATATGAATGACTCATAATAACAAGTAATTATATCAAGTAATTATATCTCACCATAAAAAATATCATTACAAAACTCATTTGATAAATTCAACCATAATATGAATGACTCATAATAACAAGTAATTATATCTCAGTATCTTTTGTGAAAATCTGCAATGTTGTGATATTAAATTGATGTTCATGTTCATATATGATATACAAATGATTAGTTAAATAATAATTTTGTATGTCTTTTGCAGACAGTCTTGTCACTACATAGAACATCCATCCCAGCCATTTCCTCAATGGCTGTCATACTCTTTGTGATGGCACCTTGTTCAAACAACCTATGAGAACCAATAGCAATAGTGGCTGATAAAACAGTTGGCATTGCAATAGGAATCCCTCCAATGAGAAGCACCAAGAGATTGTCAATTCTATTCCTATACTTGCGATGCTGAATTGGGTACATGACAACAATCTCAATGACCATGCCTATAGCAATTGAGCAAATGCAGAAGTTACCAATTGCTGTCAACACCTGATCATAAGTAACCATCACAAAGTAAATATCCACAAATAGACAAAATAAAAATCACATAATACAAAGAGATAGTAATAGTATATAGTACCTTTTGGAAATGGCCAACTTGGTTAGTGCTGTCAACCAAATGAGCAGCCTTACCAAAGAAGGTGTGGACACCAGTAGCAATGACAACAGCCTCAATCTCTCCTTGCTTTACAGTGGAGCCAGAGAAGACTTTTTATAGCAGCAGCTTCCATGACCCATGAGGGAGGGTTTCACATAAAGCCCAAGAATTTGAGCACTTTGCTTTCCTGTTTCAATGCATAACAAGTCAGTCATTATCAAAAGATATTATATTATATTATATTATATTATGAAGTGAGTTTGTAACGTAAGCATAATTAGTGAATAGATAAATGATTGCCTTTTTTTTCTTCCAATTTGTTAGGCCCAAAAACTTGCAACCTCTTTTGGCCTTCCTCATTACTGAGACTTTCTTCAGTACAATTCAATTCTCGGAACACTTCATCAACGGGAATTCTTTCCTGAAAAGCAAGTACATTGCATTGTATTATAATTGTATGCGGAGAAGCTCATTTTCCTCCCGAAGAGAAGACTGCCAACGTGATTTCGGGCTTGGCTCCTGTAGACAAATATTAACAAGAAATAAGTAAATAAATCAGTTATATACAAGAAAAATTAAAATGCAACAAAAAATTTCAGACAACTAAAAATATATGAAATATGAAAAGATAGACATATTATCTTCACTAGCTTACATCTATGTTGAAGTAATATATTATGGTATTCACTACTTAAACATGAACACGAATGCAGAAGACTCCATTATCCTTACCGGTTTTGAAGTAAGATCACCACTATGAACACGAACACAGAATTCACATCATGCTATATAGGATACAGATTCATGGAAAAATGAATGCCACCATATCCATCATGATTGAAAGATTTCTAAATAGTAAGAAAAAACAAGTGAATGAAACCAAATTATCAAAGGGCTGTTGGAACAGCAAGCACCAGAAATTGCCAAGCATCCTAAAATATCATAAGCAGCTCATTCCAAAATGATACAAAACTGAACACACTTGAGTCATCTCATCCGTTAAATGTTTGAAATCCTTAAAAACAGATGTTGTGTTGTGCTAAGTTGACAATTTTGAACAAATGAACAGAAATTGGGAGAAAGGGTGTAATGAAACCTGTAATCCACCCGCAGCGTGCTTTTGAATCGAGTCAGATGCCTGCAGCCTTGGGACGGTATAAAATCTAGAAGATGTCATTTTAGCCTTATCTTCTTCAGAAAAATTGTTAGACATCAAATGTGGAAGAGCAGAGAATTTGTTAAAGAAGGGCCATTTTACTGCTAATCCTTTTGTAAAGCCTACACTTACATATCCACAAAGTAACCATCAACATATGCTAAAAGAACTTCATATATCTAATATTCAAAACTTGGCATCAGAAGGTAAAAGAGATAATACCCCCACTAAACCCTAAGAATCAGTTTGGTATACCCTACACAATTCAATCTGGTTGTGAAGCGAAGGAGAGAAATTTATTTATATTGAAACAAGGTTCATATTCGAATATGGTTGTGAAGCGAAGGAGAGAAGCAGGAAAACCCTAACTAAAAAAAAGAGCAAAGATGTAGAGAGAGATCGACAACCATTCTAAAACCGCAACTACCGTGTCGTTGTTCTCCGTGCGCCAGATCTGAAACCGCCGCCACCATGTCGTTCCATCCCCTCTACCAAAGACCGTCGCAGCAGCACCATAAGACGACGCTGAGTCCTTCTCTGGTGACCGTCGCGTGCATCTCGCGTAGCCCCGTGCCTCCTCCTCCCTGGTGACTATCATGTCGCCGCTCTCATCACATCCTCTCTCCCTCTCTCATCTCGGTCACAAACTCTTCTCTCACTCTGAGTTTCTTTCACCATCTCTCTGTGTACATGCGCTCTCCACAAGCGGTGGTGTGATTGGTGAGTGAAACGGCGGAGCGAGAAAGAGAGCATAGAGAGCGGAGAGGAGCTGTTAGGGTTTCTCAATCCCTTCTAATTGTGGAACGCAGAAAAGGTGTCTTATTTTTTATCAAAACGGACAGGTTTTTTATTTTTTTATAATAATTAAATTATTGGAGAAAGGTTTCAAACCGGTGTGTAAAAGCATAAACAAAAAATCGTTGCCACTGAGCTTTCGACAACGGTTTTTACGCGTTGCCTAAAGCTTAAACAAAAAACCGTTGCCGTAGACCTTATGGGAACGCTTTTCAGTCGTTGCCATTAAAAAAAATAAAAAAAATGAATCAGCAACGGGTTCAAAAAACCGTTGCCATTGTTGGCTAAGGCATCGGTTTTTTTGATGATGCAATTTTAGGCGTTGCCATAGGTTCCAAATGTTGTAGTTCAAACGACCACGGAATTTAGCAAACGACTCCTCTACGGAAAGCTAAGGTCGTCTAGTTTCCGACTATGTTTTTAGAATTGTGGAATGATGGGTCATTAAATACAGTTTTAGCAAATAACATAGTATGTTCAGAAAATGGGACTGCGGCTGTGACCTAAATTGTGATCCTTCTAAAATGACCAAAACCCACTCAATTAATCTGGAACCTGAGCCTAACAATAGAAGATTAAGTATAGTTTTCAAAGAAATAGAAATCATACGAAAAGGAGTTCAATTGAAACCACCATGCCCAAAACACTGAATCCAGATTGTTCCCAGAATTTTATCCTAACTTGTGGAGCCTATATATTGAGCTACACAATTCCAAATTCGACCAAACCAAATCTAAAATGACATGCATTCAATCTAGTTTCTAAAATGGTAAGCTATATAATTTATCAACCAGCAAAACAGTCCCAGTTAGCCGAAATCCGAACCTACCTAGAAAGTGTCTACACAGTGAGCTTAGCAACAATTTAAGTATCCAAACAGCAACCAATTCAGCCATCAAGCATAATTTCATCAAGAAACAATCAATACATATATTAACAACAATTTCCCTAGTGAGTATAGAACTCACCTTTTGGTGATGACAATTTCACTCGACGCCGAAACTTCTCGAACCGAAAACTATAACCCACGAACTATCCCCGGAATCGCTCCAAATGCTCTAAACTTGACCCAATTGAACCCAACTCAGATTCCGGCTACTCTGAACAGTGAGGGTGACATGAATAAGGTTCCAATACTGACTATTGAGGTTCAGAAATGGTGCTGGTTCATCAACTACAACATGCAAGAGCTCCAAATTCTGTTTTTGGCTAAATTGTTCTTGAGGTGTTCATCAATGGAGATTTGGTGGAGAGGGTGTATTGGTTCTGATTTTGAAATCAATGTGTAGAGGAGAAGAAGTGGGTTTGAATGGTGATTCTGGATGCAACATGCATCATAGTTTTGCTGGGTTTCTCCCCACTCTTCCTCCCTCTCTCTCGCTGCTTTCTCCTCCCTCTCTCCCTATTTCTCTTTTTCTTTTTTCTGATTTCTGTTTGTTGTGTTTTTCAGAATGAGGGTGTTGAGTGTTTCAGCTGGGTGTGACTGACTTAAGTGGGTGGAAATGGGTCCAGCTAAGGCTCATTTATTGGGTGTAAGGACCGTTCTACCCCTCCCTACTAATATTCACTTAATTACTTACTCAATCTTCCAATAATTCCCAAGTTTAAAAAAAATATAATTAACAACTAACACACAATTTGAATACTTAATCATGACACCATCTCATAATTTTGATTAATTATTCTAATCATTCAACTTAACATCTTGCTAACTTAATTAAATTAGCAAATTTGGGGGATGTTACAATCAACCCAATTTTTAAAAATTTTGTCCTCAAAATTGAATAAGATATACCTTTCGCTGAGTTATCCTCAGCCTTGCCCTTCTGAGTGTCCAACATGTAGACCCTTCCGCGTGCGGGGGCAGCATGCTCCTCTCGGCTCCTCTTCCTCGCTGGACACTCGTTAGCATAATGTCCTTCTCCTTTGCAATAAAAATAAAGACTTGATCCCAGGCGACACTCTCCACTATGGGGCTTTCCGCATTTGGGACACTTACCGGATCTCAAGAACTCAGACGCCATTGCTTTCTTCCCTTTGTTGGAGTTACCCTTCGGTTCATCATTTGGGGTTGGTGATTCTGATGCCTTCTTCTCTGAGCATCTTCCTCGAGCATATGGGCGGCAAAGAGAACCTTTTCTTCCTCGCTGCATTGAAGAGTCCTAAAATTCTTCTCCATCGAATCCAACCAATAATGAGACACCATCACCTCAGGCCCTCCCTTGAAACTTCGGTGATTCATCTTCTGGAAGCAGAAATAAGCTCTATTAGGGTCTTCCAGAGGAGGTTGTTGAACATTCGGTTGCTACCGATTCGTCATCTCGTGATGCATCTGCATCATGTCCTGCATCATCTTCTACTGATTCTCAATTACATTCCGCATCCATTCGAAATGGGGATCGGCGGGGACGCTTCTCCTACCTCTACCAGCCATGATTCTGCGAAATATGCACAAAGTATTTAGTTGATTAGGCCAAATGTCTAATAGCATATTAAGAGGAATCACACTTAGAAGACGTAAGAGACTCTTGATTTCTAAGCCCGACTAGGTCGAACTACTCTGATACCAATTGTAACACCCCGATAATTTCTAACTTGTAGAAATTACCGAAATGCACTATTGGCCTATATCAGAGTAACTTCCTTTTTAAGATATTGAACACAAACTAAACATCGATGCAAAACACATCAAACGCACTTACATAACTGAACATAACTTAATTAGGACAATTGAAATTCGTTCCTTACATCACTCAACTTAGTGTTCAATACCAAAATAAACAGTCTGCGAAAGCGATTTGCAACTTTTACCAACGTAAATCATACAATCGAACAGTCTAAGATACTGAAAGAAAAATACAAGACAGAATAACTAAAAGCGTCGGCACTCCTCAAGTATCTCCAGGCCCATACCTCATCATATTCAACTTATCCCGCATCTCTGAAAAAAAACAACAACAATGATTGGGTGAGACAACTTGTCTCAGCGAGTTCTATCGAGACCCCTTACTAACTCTCTCGGTTCATTATGCTTGATTCATAACTCATAGTCCAAATAGTTGACTATGTGGCTAATTCTAACGTTGTCCTCATAACACTTAAGCCGGCTACGAGAGGCAACACTAACACATGATTTTTAGCATGTCACCGGTCATTTGGCAAAATAAACTCCCGGTGAACCCAATCTACTAATCACTAGTGGGCAAACCTCATGGGGCCTAGGTTCATAGGGCTCATGACTTCCCCTCCCCTAGCACACTAAACTGAAATAGGGTCGTCACCCTAGACTGAACTGATGTATATATTTTAATATACCTGAACATGAACATAACATAATACTAACTTGACATAAACATAACTTAGTCTTATTCTTAACCTTAGGGCCTTTAGTCCGTCTTATCTTATCATAACGTGATCTCACTCGAGGTTACTAAGTTCGTACCTGACTTATAGGCATTTACGATTAAATCCAATCATAATTATTTCAGTCACAGTCAACATAATCATAAACATCGAACAATTCATTGAAAACATTCTAATTCAGCAACCGTACCTAAACTTTGAGAATTTATTTAACCTATCAAACGGCCACAGAATTTAGCAAAAGATGTAACACCCCTTTTCTACCCGTTAATTTAATTGCAAAAAAAAATCAGAGTCTTCAAAAATTCTTTTCATCGCAGGGAATGTTACACATACTCAAATCAAAACATCGTACTTCAAATAAAATAGTTCAACATCAAATAAGTGCGCAATACGTAGCACGCCCCCAATGGGGAAAAACTCAAACATCATTCATTGTCACCACAACCGTGACCTCAATAAAAACAACTACGCAGCGGAAAAATATAAATAATAGAAAAACATCAAAAAAAAAAATCTAACAACCAAAGTAGTCTTAAAACATCGAGTTCGTTTCCCCCCTGAGTGCTACGTATCAGAGCATGACGACCCGACTCAAAATTAGTGAAGATACCTATGTCTTCACTCGTGATCACCTGCACGTTACCGCATGGGGGTAACATTCAAACAGAAGGGTGAGTCCAATTCAATCCATATAATAAATCACATGATAAGCAATAAGTCAAGTCACAGCTCTAGAGTAATCACATCACAATCATCAATTACATCACAACAATAACTCATCACTATGTCATGTAGGCATATGAAATGCAACCCACTCGCGGGCATATGCATGAGGTACCTTTTCACAAAACGTCGCTTAGCCTTTTGGGCCTCATCATCACTTAGCCTTTTGGGCCTCAAACGTCACTGGGTTTATGCATATGGGATGCATGGGACACTATAACATGCACCACGCACAAACACACACAATCACGGTCAACTAGGTGACCCGTCACTTACCAATTTGCCAAATAAGAGGCACAGCACCTGTCAATTCACAATTACACACACAACATCACTTAGCCTTTTTGGGCCTTATCGTCACTTAGCCTTTCGGGCCTCAACGTCACTTATTTTCATCGTCACTTATTCATAAACATCATCAGTTCAAACAATAGCTACTGAGGGTAAAAACGTCATTTACTAGCCACCAAGGGCATCATCGTCATTTACACATCATTATCAACAACATTGGCCACTAAGGGCAAAAAGGTCATTTAACTAGCCACTAAGGGCATCATTGTCATTTACACATCATTATCAACAACATTGGCCTCTAAGGGCAAAAGATAGGCAAAATTACAGTTAGACACCTTGGGCAACATCTGCCCAGAACCATAAAAAAAAAAAACTCATTTTTGCCTAAAAGTAGAATATCCAGGTAGGCACCTGAATAAGCTTCGAAACACATTTTGATTCGTCAAATTTGGATAACCGAGTCAAAAGTTATGATTGAAACAAAATCAGGAAAATACTTAGACATTTTGAAACTGGCGCCCTGGCGCTGGGCGCCCAGGAGCAACACTGGACTGGCGCAACTGGCGCAGGAACTGGCGCAAGGGAACACGGCGCCCATGCACTAGGCGCCTAAGGCCAACACGGAAAACAGCTCATTTGACTCCAAAATTAATTTTGCACGAGGCATTTACTCAGTATTGGAACACAGCAAAAATTTTGGCAAAATATGACACGCAACATTGGCGCCCTTGGCGCCCATGGCCAAGGCGCCTAGCACCAAGACAGGCACACTGAGACAGGCGCCCGGCGCAACACACGCACACACACACTGGCGCCCAGCGCCCAGCGCAACACACACACACACACGCACTGGCGCCCAGCGAAACACACACGCACAGGCAACACGCAACACGGCGCACAGCGCCCATGGGCACCCAGCGCCTGCACACTTCCAGGAACACGAAATTCAGCACAATTTCAGCATTTTTTTGTTGTTTCAAATTTTTACATGATCAATCACAACACCAATTACAACAATCATGAACACATATAGAATCATCAAAATCATCCACCAAACATCAAAATTCAGCAACATCACGAGCACACCCATGGCGCCCTAGGCGCCCAAACACTAACAACGGATCTTTGTGCAACGAATTCATCAAACAACATGCTAATCGTAACCACAACATGAAATCACGCATAACTCATACTCATGGATTAGATCTAAGCTATCCCTACTTAAAACCTATCATACGAATTATTATAAAAATTGATAGAACTCCCCTTACCTCGAATTCGAAGAGTAGAAGCCCTAGAGACCGTCACCACCAGAACCTCAGCAACTAAATCACGTTCCTCTTTTCTCCTTGGGTTCGCGACTTCTCTTCTCCTCTTCTCCTCTCCAACGACGATCTCACTCTCCTCTCTATTCTCTTTCTCTCAATTCGCGAATGAGGCACCAAACCCTAGCCCCATTAGCTATTCGCATGTCACTTGGATCATGGGCTTGGGCTTTTCACTTAAGCCCAGCTCATCCAAGTGGCGTCTCCTTTTCCTAATACCTCCACAAAATTAATATAATTTTAATTAATTAAGTTATATCCAATAAATTAAATTAAATTCCTAGATACTTAATTAAATAAATTAATTAAATATTTAGGGTGTTACAACTCTCCCCCACTTAGAATATTTCGTCCTCGAAATTTGCCTGATCAAACAACTCTGGGTAGGACTCTCGCATCTTGCTCTCTAGCTCCCAAGTCATACTCTCACCGGCAGCTCCTAGCCAAACCACTTTCACTAATGCAATCTCTTTGCCTCTAAGAACTTTCACTTCACGATCTTCAATCCGTACGGGCATCGTCTCCACCGTGAGATTATCCTGCACCTCCACATCATCCATATGGATCACATGAGATGGATCCGAAACATACTTCCGAAGTTGCGACACATGAAACACGTCGTGCAAATTCGAAAGATTCGGCGGTAAAGCCACCCTATAAGCCACATTTCCGATTCTCTCAGAAATCTGATAAGGACCAACAAAGCGAGGAGTGAGCTTCTTCGATTTCAACGCTCGACCAACACCGGTAATAGGAGAAACCCTCAAGAACACATGCTCACCCTCCTGAAACTCTAAATCTTTCCTCCGCTTGTCATGATAACTCTTCTGACGACTCTGCGAAGCCTTCATCTTTTCACGGATCATCTTGATTTTCTCTGTAGTCTCCCGGACAATCTCCGGCCCCAACACTACACTCTCCCCCAACTCATACCAACACAACGGCGTCCTACACTTTCGACCATACAATGCTTCAAACGGTGCCATCCCGATACTGGAATGGTAACTGTTGTTATAGGTAAACTCAATCAACGCAAGGTGGGAATCCCATGAACCCCTTTGTTCCAAGACACAAGCCCTCAACAAATGTTCTAACGACTGAATTGTCCTCTCTGACTGACCATCTGTCTGAGGATGATATGCTGAACTCATTTTCAACTTTGAACCCAATTCCTTCTGCAAACCCGTCCAAAACTCAGAAGTGAACCTCGGATCCCTATCTGACACAATACTCTTCGGAACACCGTGCAACTTCACAATTTCTTTGACATATACCTCTGCCAACCTCGACACCGGATAAGTGATATTGATAGGAACAAAGTGAGCAGACTTAGTTAATCTATCAACGATCACCCAAATAGCGTCATGACCCCTAACTGTATTCGGCAATCCCGTCACAAAGTCCATCGCAATGCTATCCCACTTCCACTCTGGAACTTCCAACGGTTGCATCAACCCCGCAGGCTTCTGATGCTCGACCTTCGACTTTTGACCGGTCAAACAGGCATACACAAACTGTGCCACATCTCTCTTCATACCATACCACCAAAACATCTTTTTCAGATCTTGATACATTTTCGTCGCTCCAGGATGGATACTCAACTTGCTACGGTGACCCTCCTCCAAAATTGCCTTTCTCATCTCTGCATCATCCGGGACACAGATCCTACCCCGGAACCTCAACACACCACGAGAATCCAATTTGAAATCTTCATCTTCAGATTGACTAACCCCATTAATCAAATCTACCAACTTGACATCTGACTTCTGAGCCTCTCTGATGCTGCCCAGAAAGTCATTATCGATCTTTAACATTCCCAGCTTGACACTGCGAGGTGTCATTTTACAAACCAAACTCAAATCTCTGAATTCCTCAATCAACTCTAATTCTTTCACCATCATTGCCGACATATGCAAAGACTTCCTGCTTAAAGCATCAGCCACGACATTAGCTTTGCCGGGATGATAATTCAAACCGAAGTCATAATCCTTCAAGAGCTCCAACCACCGACGCTGTCTCATATTCAACTCTTTCTGATCGAACAGATACTTCAGACTCTTATGATCACTGAACACTTCAAACCTCGAACCATAAAGATAGTGCCTCCAAATCTTAAGCACAAATACCACAGCAGCCAATTCCAAATCATGCGTAGGGTAATTTTTCTCATGAACCCGCAACTGCCTCGACGCATACGCAACGACTTTCCCATCTTGCATCAGCACACCACCAAGACCCATCTTCGAAGCGTCACAATATACAACAAACGGTTCCTCCGGATTAGGCAACGTCAAGACAGGCGACGTTGTCAATCTCTTTTTCAGTTCCATAAAACTTTCCTCACACCGAGCATCCCAAACAAAAACTTTACCCTTACAAGTCAACTGGGTCAACGGAAGGGCCAACTTGGAAAAACCCTCGATGAACCTCCTGTAGTACCCAGCCAAACCCAAAAAGCTTCTAATTTCTGTTGCGGACTTCAGAGCCTCCCACTCCAACACTGCTTCCACTTTTGCCGGATCAACCACAATACCATTACCAGAAATCACGTGCCCAAGGAAACTCACCTCTTTCAGCCAGAACTCACACTTTGATAACTTAGCATACAACTTTTTCTCTTTCAGAACTCCCAATACTGTCTTTAGGTGCTCAGCATGCTCTTCCTCCGACTTTGAATAAACTAGAATGTAATCTATGAAGATCACCACAAACCGATCTAGGTAATTATGGAAAATACGATTCATATATTCCATAAATACACCAGGTGCATTGGTCACACCGAACGGCATCACTGAATATTCATAATGCCCATACCTTGTCCTGAATGCTGTCTTCTGAACATCCTCATCCTTCACTTTAATCTGATGATATCCGGACCTCAAATCAATTCTGCTAAAAACACGGGCACCCAATAGCTGATCCATCAAATCGTCGATCCTCGGAAGCGGATACTTGTTCTTGATAGTTACCTTATTCAACTGACGATAGTCCACGCATAACCTCATACTCCCGTCCTTTTTCTTTACCAACAATACCGGAGCTCCCCACGGTGATACACTCGGTCTCACAAACTTTTTCTCAAGCAATTCTTCGAGTTGCGTCTTCAACTCAGACAATTCCGACGCCGACATCCTGTACGGTGCCATAGACACAGGCCTCGTACCAGGTACAAGATCAATCGAGAACTCAACTTCCCTCTCCGGCGGCACACCTGGAATTTCATCAGGAAAAACCTCAGGAAACTCGCGTACCGCTTGCAGTTCTTCACTAACAGCCTGACTCTCAGTAGACAACGATGCCATCAACGAAAATAGCTGAACTCCTTCTTTCTTCAACTTCTTCAACTGTTCAGCTGATACCAAAACAGAATCTTCTTCCCCGAAACTAACCGACTTGTTACGACAGTTGATATGAACGTGGTTATTCTCTAACCAGTCCATGCCCAAGATTACATCCAGACCCCTCAACGGCAAGCAAACAAAATTCACAACAAAGTCCCTGCCGAAGATCGACACGGGACACTGAGAACACACCTGGGAAGTAATCACCGACCCCTTCGCAGGAGTATCGACAACCATATCCCCATACATAGCAGATAAAACAAGACCCAATCTTTTTCAACAATCAACAGATATAAAGCAATGGGTAGCACCAGTATCAATAAGAGATTTCAGGGAAGTACCGTTAATAAAACACGTACCTCTAATCAGACCATCCTTCTCATCAGGCTCCTCTCCTGCCAATGCGAACACTTTCCCACTAGACCTTTCCTTCTTCGGCTTTGTACATTTTGTACTGATATGCCCAGACTCACCACAGTTGAAGCACACCACATCCTTGACCTTACACTCGGCCGCCATGTGACCCTTTTTACCACAACGGTAGCAAACTCTCTCATCAGACCTGCATGTAGTACTCTTGTGGCCAGACTTGCCACACTTAAAACAGATAATGCTAGCAGGAGCATCTCCCCCACTAGAATTCTTACTTCCAGCAGCCCTCTAATAACTCTTACCCGCAGGAACCTCATACGGCTTGCTTCGACTCGGAAACTTACCCTTTTTCTCAGACGTAGCTTTGTAATGTGCAGTACTGTCCTCCTCGAAGATCCTACAACTATCAACAAGATCAGCGAACATACGGATCTTCTGGTAACCAATGGACTTTTTGATATCAGGCTTCAACCCATTCTCGAACTTGATACATTTTGAGAACTCAGCTGTAGCCTCACTGTAGTGTGGATAGAATTTTGCCAGTTCCACAAACTTCGCCGCATACGCAGTCACAGACATAACACCCTGCTTCAGTTCCAGGAACTCTATCTCTTTCTTTCCTCGGACATCTTCAGGAAAATATTTTCTCAGAAATTCTCGGCTGAATACCTCCCAAGTAATCTCTTCCTGCACAGCCTCCAACCTCTGCCTAGTAGCCAACCACCAGTCGTCGGCCTCCTCGGCTAACATGTGGGTACCAAAACGGACCTTCTGCTCAACAGTGCAGTCCATCACCCTGAAAATCCTCTCGATCTCTTTCAACCAAGCCATAGCACCATCTGGATCATATTTGCCCTTAAAGGTGGGCGGATTCTCTCTCTGGAAAGTAGTCAGACTTCGAAAACCAGCGTTCTCTCCAGCATTATGCTGATTCTGCACAGCCTGAGCCATAGCTTGCAATGCAGCAGCAAGAGCAGCGTCGTTTCTCCCATCCATTTCGAACTAACACTGCAGCACAAACCAAAAATTCAGAACTAATCTATTGTCATAAGACACTATGACAGGACAACATTGGCCGGACAGACCGAACTGCTCTGATACCACTAATGTAACACCCCTTTTCTACCCGTTAATTTAATTGCAAAAAAAAAATCAGAGTCTTCAAAAATTCTTTTCATCGCAGGGAATGTTACACATACTCAAATCAAAACATCGTACTTCAAATAAAATAGTTCAATATCAAATAAGTGCGCAATACGTAGCACGCCCCCAATGGGGAAAAACTCAAACATCATTCATTGTCACCACAACCGTGACCTCAATAAAAACAACTACGCAGCGGAAAAATATAAATAATAGAAAAACATCAAAAAAAAAAACATCTAACAACCAAAGTAGTCTTAAAACATCGAGTTCGTTTCCCCCCTGAGTGCTACGTATCAGAGCATGACGACCCGACTCAAAATTAGTGAAGATACCTATGTCTTCACTCGTGATCACCTGCACGTTACCGCATGGGGGTAACATTCAAACAGAAGGGTGAGTCCAATTCAATCCATATAATAAATCACATGATAAGCAATAAGTCAAGTCACAGCTCTAGAGTAATCACATCACTACAATAACTCATCACTATGTCATGTAGGCATATGAAATGCAACCCACTCGCGGGCATATGCATGAGGTACCTTTTCACAAAACGTCGCTTAGCCTTTTGGGCCTCATCGTCACTTAGCCTTTTGGGCCTCAAACGTCACTGGGTTTATGCATATGGGATGCATGAGACACTATAACATGCACCACGCACAAACAGACACAATCACGGTCAACTAGGTGACCCGTCACTTACCAATTTGCCAAATAAGAGGCACAACACCTGTCAATTCACAACTACACACACAACATCACTTAGCCTTTTTGGGCCTTATCGTCACTTAGCCTTTCGGGCCTCAACGTCACTTATTTTCATCGTCACTTATTCATAAACATCATCAGTTCAAACAATAGCCACTGATGGTAAAAACGTCATTTACTAGCCACCAAGGGCATCATCGTCATTTACACATCATTATCAACAACAATGGCCACTAAGGGCAAAAAGGTCATTTAACTAGCCACTAAGGGCATCATCGTCATTTACACATCATTATCAACAACATTGGCCACTAAGGGCAAAAAGGTCATTTAACTAGCCACTAAGGGCATCATCGTCATTTACACATCATTATCAACAACATTGGCCTCTAAGGGCAAAAGATAGGCAAAATTACAGTTAGACACCTTGGGCAACATCTGCCCTGAACCATAAAAAAAAAAATAACTCATTTTTGCCTAAAATTAGAATATCCAGGTATGCACCTGAATAAGCTTCGAAACGCATTTTGAACCGTCAAATTTGGATAACCGAGTCAAAAGTTATGATTGAAACAAAATTAGGAAAATACTTAGACATTCTGAAACTGGCGCCCAGGCGCTGGGCGCCCAGGAGCAACACTGGACTGGCGCAACTGGCGCAGGAACTGGAGCAAGGGAACACGACGCCCATGCACTAGGCGCCTAAGGCCAACACGAAAAACAGCTCATTTGACTCCAAAATTAATTTTGCACGAGGCATTTACTTAGAGTATGGGAACACAGCAAAAATTTTGGCAAAATATGACACGCAACATTGGCGCCCTTGGCGCCCATGGCCAATGTAACACCCCAGTATTTCTAACATGTAGAGACACTGGAAGTGCACGGATGCGGAATATTCAGAGGACACACTTCCTGTTTAAGTTTTGGACATACAAACTTTTTCCGAAATAAAACATAATCGGAAATAGCATTACTTCATAAAATAGAAGTTTATCGGTTCCACACCGAAAGGATTACAATATCCAAGTCCAAACACCAAACAGAAACATAAAACGGTTCATACAACTCATAATCAATACAAGTTATACAACCAAAAAGACAACAAAATAACAAAGGATCAAACGACTAAGTCTTCATGCATCTCCAAGAGTATACCAACTACTCGTGCACAATCGTCTTCCTTTTTCCCTGCTTTTCTGAAAAACAACAAATATGGATTGGGTGAGATAACATTATCTCAGTGAGTCCTACCATTAGCTATAATCGAAATGCCAAGCAAATCGTGTTCTCATTTATGTTTTTAATAGCTTAGCTCAACCGACTGCACAACTGCTAATCCCGATAGCTACAGCTTAACATCTGCCGACTGCACAACTGCTAATCCCGGCAATGTTACTTATAACCATTAACTTAGCACAAGCCGACTGCACCTCTGCTAATCCCGACAATCCGTGAGTTGACCACGCCAAAACACATTCAGGGCCTAGGTAAGGGGTCATGACTACCCTCCCTAGTATGCTACTTGTCGGGTCGTCACCCAACGCGATATATGTATGACAATACATATCAATTTCTCGAGAGTTAGATAATATATATCTTTCCGATCACCAAAGGATCATTCACATAGTCTTTTTAGATAATTTATATCTTATCGATCTATAACCCGTTTTGATGAATCTATAAACATCCGGCATTATAATAATATTGTAGTGTATTATTGACTTATAACCCGTTTTGATGAAGGAAACGCACGACCCGTGCGTGGTGCACTACTCAGGACCCATCTACCAGAAGGAAACGCAGGATCCGTGCCCAGGGGCGCACGACCCGTGCGTCCCGTTCTGTTTCCAATACTTCCAACCCGAAGCAGGCGCACGATCCGTGCCCAGGGGCGCACGGTCCGTGCGACCTGTGTCTGTTACCAGAATTTCGCACTTTTCCCATTTTCGCTCTCCGTTCTCGTCCAAATCGATTACTAATTTCAATCACCTGAAATCCAGAAAATTTCCAACTATTCCAGAATATATATAAAGTGTTTCATTTCAATTATTCATTAAAATTCTCAATAAACCGTAAAATGCCGTTTTGACTCGAAAATCGCTTTTCGTTTCTAAGTCTTTTGAAAACGGGATTATTGCCTTATTATTTGAAACCACAAATTTTCAGAATACACAAAATGTCCCTAATCCGTGAGTAGAACTCACCCGTTGACGAAATCCGAGAGTTGAACCAAGAGACGAGATCGTCGAACCGAAAACAACGAACTATCCCCGCTAGAAACCGAATTCGAACAAGGATAGTGGCTTCCCTCCTCTCTAACTGAAACAACAACCTAACCTTTCACAACTTCCTCCAAATCGAAATGCAAGCTTGAGACTTCCCCCTCTTAACAGCAAAACAGAACATGCAAGCCATCAACACATAGCTCCACCATTTTCACTACTTGGAGCTTCATGGGCATCAATGGAGATGGGAGAAAGAGTTGGAATCAGGCTTTGAAACTTATACCATTGGAAAGCAAATCGAAAATGGAGTGGGAAAGTGGAAGGAGTACTTACATGCAACCAAGATTTTTGATGATCCTTCCCCCCTTCTCTTCTCTTCCCTTCGCGTCCCTCCTCTTCTCTTCCCCCTTCTATTTTCAGCTTTTAAATTTCTGAAATTGGATGGAATGGCCAAGTGTGGCTGGAGGTTCAGATTAGGGGGGTATATATACTGGGGGGGTGAATTGACCAATTTGCCCCTTCAGCTTAAAATGTTGTAATTAACCATGACTAAGCCACAATTAATTTTGGAATAAAATTTCTTTGGACTTTTCCTCGAATAAAAATCCCCGGGACACGACTAATTATTCCCACAAATAATTAATCGGTCTTAGGTATCATAATACGAGTCTTTAAAAATTTAGGGATGTTACAATCTCCCCAACTTTTAAAAAATTTTGTCCTCAAAATTTACGAAATGTACCTTACTGAAAGAGATATGGATATCGAGCGCGCATGTCTTCTTCCAGTTCCCAGGTAGCCTCTTCGACTGAAAAGTCATCCCAGACTACTTTGACAATCGGAATTGACCTTGAACGCAGAGTCTTCACACCACGCTCCAAGATATGACTAGGATAAGGTTGAAATGACAAATCCGGTCGCAGGTCAATTGTATCAATACTTAACGGCTGATGCGGGTCGGGAATATACTTCCTCAACTGAGACACGTGGAACACATCATGGAGGTTTGATAGAGCCGGAGACAATGCGAGGCGGTAAGCAACTGGCCCAATCCGCTCGATGATTTGGAACGGTCCAACATATCGAGGACTGAGCTTCTTCGCTCGCAAGGCTCTCCCAGTGCCTATGGTTGGAGAAACTTTCAAGAACACATGATCACCAACCTCAAACTCCAACGGTCTCCTCCGGTCGTCAGCGTAGCTCTTTTGCCGACTCCTAGCAACCTTCATCCTTTCTCGAATTAACTTGATCTTCTCAGTAGTTTCTCGAATCATATCGGGTCCCAAAAACTTATCTTCACCAATCTCCCACCAACACAACGGAGTTCTACACTTTCTACCATAAAGTGCTTCAAACGGTGCCATTCCAATACTGGAGTGGTAACTGTTGTTGTAGGAGAATTCGACTAACGGAAGATGGTCCTCCCATTTCCTTCCGCTATCAAGCACACAAGCTCGAAGCATGTCCTCAAGAGTCTGGATAGTTCTCTCCATCTGACCATCAGTCTGAGGATGATAAGCAGTGCTAACCAGCACCCTCGTTCCCAAAGCTTCATTCAATGCTCTCCATATCGAGGACTGAGCTTCTTCGCTCGCAAGGCACCCAGCGCCTGCACACTTCCAGCAACACGAAATTCAGCACAATTTCAGCATTTTTTTGTTGTTTCAAATTTTTACAAGATCAATCACAACACCAATTACAACAATCATGAACACATATAGAATCATCAAAATCATCCACCAAACATCAAAATTCAGCAACATCACGAGCACACCCATGGCGCCCTAGGCGCCCAAACACTAACAACGGATCTTTGAGCAACGAATTCATCAAACAACATGCTAATCGTAACCACAACATGAAATCACGCATAACTCATACTCATGGATTAGATCTAAGCTATCCCTACTTAAAACCTATCATACGAATTATTATAAAAATTGATAGAACTCCCCTTACCTCGAATTCGAAGAGTAGAAGCCCAAGAGACCGTCACCACCAGAACCTCAGCAACTAAATCACGTTCCTCTTTTCTCCTTGGGTTCGCGACTTCTCTTCTCCTCTTCTCCTCTCCAACGGTGCTCTCACTCTCCTCTCTATTCTCTTTCTCTCAATTCGCGAATGAGGCACCAAACCCTAGCCCCATTAGCTATTCGCATGTCACTTGGATCATGGGCTTGGGCTTTTCACTTAAGCCCAGCTCATCCAAGTGGCGTCTCCTTTTCCTAATACCACCACAAAATTAATATAATTTTAATTAATTAAGTTATATCCAATAAATTAAATTAAATTCCTAGATACTTAATTAAATAAATTAATTAAATATTTAGGGTGTTACAAACGACCCCTCTACGGAAAGCTAAGGACGTCTAGTTTCTGACTATGTTTTTAGAATTGTGGAATAATGGGTCCATAAATACAGTTTTAGCAAATAACACAGTAGGTTCAGAAAACGGGACTGCGGCTGTGACCTAAATTGCGATCCTTCTAAAATGACCAAAACCCACTCAATTAATCTGGAACCTGAGCCTAATAGTAGAAAATTAAGTCTAGTTTTCAAAGAAATAGAAATCATCCAAAAAGGAATTCAATTGAAACCACCATGCCCGAAACACTGACCCTATGTCCAGATTGTTCCCAGAATTTTATCCTTACTTGTGGAGCCTATATATTGAGCTACATGGAACACCCCCTTCTAAATTAACTATTAATCAGTATATAAAATCAGAGTTTTAAAAGAATATAAATCATTGAAGAAGGTGTCACATTTCAACGCTTATAAAAATCAACTAGTTTATAATCAAGTGACGTGAAGTCCACAGTCAATAGCACGATATATAGCACGATAGTTTAGGGACGGGCCCACAAACACCTGTTTTAGTTTACAGCACATAATAAAGTATTCATCAACACAGCGGATGATCTCAAATCTAGAGTTATACTCAGTACATCACCATAACAGTCTAACACATCAAAATAACAATAAATAGTATTACTACGCCCTCCCCCTGGTGCTACATATCAGAGCTGACACGACTACTAGTAGAAGGCACAAGACTGCCCTCACTCGCGATTACCTGCAAGTTGCCGACATAAGAAGCAACAAAGGCAGTAGGGTGAGTCTCTTTACACAAATAATAATAATTAAGAGGAGCGTTATAATAAGGAAGGCAGCAAACAACACCCACTCATAACAAACAGTACATTCATCCTTTAAGTCATAACCATCAATAAACACTATCAACATATGTATGAATATATGCATGTATGCAACATGCATGAGGATCCTTCATCACCGCACTATGCCTTGAGGGCACTCACCGCTTTGGCCGAAGCCACCACACCGCTTTGGCCGAAGCCCACACACCGCTTTATGCACATGAGTCATGAGACACTATGACAATGCACTACGATAACTATTAAACTCACCGCTTTTTATTTCTCAATTTAATATCATCAACATATAGGCCTTAAGGTTATCACACCGCTTTGGACCGGAGTCCCTCACCGCATTCACATCTCCAATTAATTACAACTCCGTACACACCGCTTTGTATCCTTAGGCTAGTAATCTAATTTTTTACAATTACACTTCCCCGCAACTACACACACCTACGCAGTACACACAACACACCCGCACGGGGCTGCCCAATTTGGCGCCCCTGCGCAACACCACCAGCACGCACCACACGCGCACGGGGCTGCCCAATTTGGCGCCCCTGCGCAACACCACCAGCACACACCACAACTTCAACACTTTAACAACAATTTTATCTAATATTTCAACAATTAGTTCACACCGCTTCAACACCAATTCGATTGATTAATTATTAATTACAACGCAACCGACATATAACTACATTCTTTTCATTGAGGTAATTAATCAAGTAACTTATAGGCACAATTCTTATCATGCTCATCCTCACCTCACTCAACATGCTTTACTACATAAACTCAACATAACAACAAGGCATCAACACCACATTCAACAATTCAACTAATTCACTATAACAACAAGCAATCAACACAATATTCAGCCATTCAAATTAACTCAATATAACAACAAAACAGTAGCATAATATCCACCATTCACCTAACTCAATTCAACAACAAGTTATTAACACACATTCAACAATCCAACTCCTACAACCTATCCTACATATATCGCATATCTTAAGCATTATTATAGGTATAAAGTAGAGCCCCCTAACCTTGATAATTCGAAGAACTCAACCACACCCAAGCCACCAAAAAAACGCAGCAGCCCCCTCCTCCTCTCTATCGCAAACCGTGGGGCTTCCTAAAGCCATGGAGAAAACAACAACAATAGAGAATGAAGGATTGAAACTACAAGGAAGAAAATGGAAGGAAAAGATCAAGGAAACTCATTACCTAAAGCCAAGATGAACAATCCTCTTCTTCCTCCCTTGCTGGCTGTCGCGAGCTGCCCTTCTCCTCTCACTCTCTCTGTTCGCTGTTTCTTTCATTCTTGTGGGAATGAGAAATAATTTTAGGTTTTGGGGTTTTAGGAATGGGCTTGGGTCACTAATCGACTTGGGCCCTATTTACACCACCCTTATTAAATCATTCCATCTCCTGAAACAAAACAAATTCTAATTTAATTATTCCACTCTAATAAATATTGTAATCCCTTAAATAACTTAATTAATTAATTAATTAAATTATTTTAGGGCGTTACACTACATAATTTCAAATTCAACCAAATCAGAGCCAAATTAACGAGCATTCAGTCTAGTTTCTAAAACAATTGACCACATAATTTTTGGATTCACAATACATTCCCCATTTCAAAAAGACAGTACCTGTGTCTAGAATGTTTCCAGAATATTACCCTATCTTGTGAAACTTATAATTTGAGTTATAGGACTCCAATTTGACCCAAATCAGTGTCAAAATGACCTAAATTAAGTCTTGTTTTCAATGAAATCAAAATCATTCAGATAGGAGCTCAATTGCAACCACAAATCCCAGAACACGGACCCTATGTCCCGAATGTCCCCAGAATTTTACCCTAACTTGTACTGGAGCTATACTACTCCAAATGCGACCAAACCAAATCTAAAATGACATGAATTCAGTCTAGTTTCTAAAATGGTAAGCTATATAATTTATCAGCCAGCAAAACAGTCCCAGTTAGCCGAAATCCGAACCTACCCAGAAAGTGTCTGCACAGTGAGCTTAACAACAATTTAAGTATCCAAACAGCAACCAATTCAGCCATCAAGCATAATTTCATCAAGAAACAATCAACACATATATTAACAACAATTTCCCTAGTGAGTATAGAACTCACCTTTTGGGGATGACAATTTCACCCGACGCCGAAACTTCTCGACTCGAAAACTGTAACCCACGAACTATCCCCGGAATCGCTCCAAATGCTCTAAACTTGATCCAATCGAACCCAACTCAGATTCCAGCTACTCAGAACAGTGAGGGTGACTTAAATAAGGTTCCAATACTAACTATTGAGGTTCAGAAATGGTGGTGGTTCATCATCTACAATATGCAAGAGCTCCAAATTTTGTTTTTGGCTAAGTTGTTCTTGAGGTGTTCATCAATGGAGATTTGGTGGGGAGGGTGTATTGGTTCTGATTTTGAAATCAATGTGTAGAGGATAAGAAGTGGGTTTGAATGGTGATTCTGGATGCAACATGCATCATAGTTTTGCTGGGTTTCTCTCCACTCTTCCTCCCTCTCTCTCGCTGCTTTCTCCTCCCTCTCTCCCTATTTCTCTTTTTCTTTTTTCTGATTTCTGTTTGCTGTGTTTTTCAGAATGAGGGTGTTGAGTGTTTCAGCTGGGTGTGGCTGACTTAAGTGGGTGGAAATGGTTCCAGTTAAGGCTCATTTAATGGGTGTAAGGACCGTTCTAGCCCTCCCTACTAATACTCACTTAATTACTTACTCAATCTTCCAATAATTCCCAAGTTTAAAAAAATATATAATTAACAACTAACACACAATTTGAATACTTAATCATGACACCATCTCATAATTTTAATTAATTATTCTAATCATTCAACTTAACCTCTTGCTAACTTAATTTAATTAAATTAGAAAATTAGGGGGATGTTACATGGCGCATGATTCGGGCTCCCAATTCTGTACCTGTGTCGAAAACGTTGTTTTTCTTAAACCGCTATTTTATTCGATCCAATTCATTTAGTCTCAGACTGACATGTGGTTCATCCTCAGATATTCTTCCATCAAAATAGTGTAGTGGGTAAAGCTTTTACTACACATATCCAAACTGTTGGATTGTCGTAGAAACAGTCTTTTACGTTGTGCCATAAATAAAACAAGTCCAGATTTAGCACATACTTGCTCTCTTGACATCTAACCCATCGATCATCAGAATGGAGAAACTAACCCTTTTAGATCAATCAGGCTTGAACTTTGATACCTATGCTTTCTTAGGTCTTGATCACTCAGACTCTAAGTGAATAAGAATTTCGGTATTAGGAATCTTACTAGAAAGATATAAGATTTTCCTTAGAAGGTAAGATTTAGTGTCATCTTAGGAAATACTTGGTTTATCCATCAACTCTAGCGTAGCAATTATTCTCGGATCAGTTACGAAATTGGAACTGTGGTGGCACCAAGGGGATTTAGAAAACAAAATGTTATTTAGGGAATCAAAGGAGCACACCATAAGTGTCTTTGTAGTGACTCGTAAATTTTGAGTATATATCATTTAGAATTTCCTTGGCCCAACTTCTTTCCTAATTTCCGTAACTATTCAAACATAATTATTACTATCATGTTAATCAATCAAGCTTCTGAACGAGTTCTACTTCCATGACAACATCATGTTCTCCACTTAGGTGACCTTAAGCTTCTCGTTCTTCCAATTTCCCACACAACAAGGAGGTTCACACTCCACGAATGCTTTAGAGTTTACTGTTCAGATTAAAACAGGCGTACACTTCATAATAAAATTGGACACACGGTTTACAACCCACTCAGAGGTGTAGACATTTTCGTTAGCTTTCCAACGCTTCTCGGAACATAAAAATCGGAGTTCCGGAGCAGAAGTTATGAACAAAATGGGTCAGAAGACTAACGAGAATTTCTTACAGACCGTGATCGAGATGCTTCTAGTCAGCGGATTGAAATAAGGTCGCTTCTACTGATCCCACATACTAACCCGCTTTAAAAGGATTTGGTTTATAATTCCTGATCTGGACTTAACCTGATCAGCACATTGTGATTCTGCTAGTCAATACTGACGATGGACTATCTTTACTCCGTTGGCTTTATCACCTGTCACATTGTGACTCAGAAGAAGAAGAATTGGGATCTATGCTTGGGGTTATCCAAAAGGACTTCCTTAACTGCTACCAAAACTTGGGTTAGTTCATGCATGAAGGTAAGATTTACTATGGGACAGTATTTCGGTAATTGATAGGCTAACTAAGTAATGGTCAGGGTTTAGGGTCTCGACAAATCTTATGTATTTCAGGACATTGACAATACTACTTCCCAGTGGTTTCGCTTAGCTTCTACTCTCGGTAAGACCCATGACGTCTTACGCTGCGACTCGCTAGTTGCATCAGATTCATTGATTGAACAGTCGTTCACAGTTTCCTCGAACCATCGCGGATGCGCATCATTGTTCTCAAATGTCATCTGTAGCCCTCTGCTTCCGCTGCGCGCTTTGATGAAACATGAAAGATGGGAATTCTATGGCTTAGGGTTTCAGACATTTTCGGGGCTGAGGCAACTAACTGTCATAATTTTCAGTAATTTACATGAAACGTTGAGTGGATCCTGACTCAATACTTCACATAATATACTGAAGGGTTCTGACATTTAATTGTCTAAGTCCCTAACTGACTCGATCTAACGTCTTGAACAGAAGGTCACTAAGTCCGACAAGGCCAAACTGCTCTGATACCAAAATGTAACACCCTAATATTTCTATCAAATAGAAATGCTAAGATGCACGAAATGGCATATATCAGAGTAATATTTCCTGTCTAGGTATTGAACACAACTAAATTTTTTCTCGATGATTAACATCAACACTCTTAACCTTCATAACTTAATTAAAAACCATATAGGTTCCATGTCTTTCAATTTCCTCATAACCTAGTGTTCAATACCATCACAAGAAAAAGCGGAAACGATTACATAACTTAAATAAATTCAAGTCATACTATCGAGTTACAAAGACAACAAGGGAACTTAATATCAAAGGTAAAAGAACAAAGTCTTCTAACTTCTCCTCTAGCACGGCTCCTATTCGTGCCTCGTCGCTTTCTTCTTTGCCTGTTTCTCTGTAAAACAAAAACATATAAAGGGTGAGATAAACATTATCTCAGTGAGTCCTACCGTAACCCCTCATAATAATTCTCGGTCCTTCTATTTCTTTTTCTTTTAATCGTAGTCCATAAAGGGCCCACGTGCATATGCCTTTTCCTTTCATGCAATAGTACATCTCCGGAAAAAGCTCTGCCCTTGCCTTCGAACCTCTGAGGTCTAGGTTCTGGGGTTCATGACTTCCCCTCCCCTAGTATACTAATCTACCTAGTCGTCACCCATCCTTTTGATGTAATTTATATATCCACCCGCATTGGGCCGTCTATTGTATTCAATATAATTTATATATTTAAACCTTAATAATCTTTGATGAAAATGCTTATTCATCCCTTTTTATTACCTGTCATTCATGTTAATATAAAAACTTAAACTTGACCGAACATATAGTTCCATAACTTTAAACCTAGCCCATGTCCTCTCACGTGTACTATCTTTCGGTTTTCGAAACATTTATAGGTTTGAGAGACATTTTCAAAACCATCTTTGATCATATCAAAAAAAATGTCTTAAAAGTGAAAAAATCACCGCAAAGGGTTGGAGAGGAGATTAGAAGAGGTTTGGAATCAAAAGGAGCGACGAAACGAGAATTCAGTGTTTGCTAACAAAAGCTCACGCACGGTCCGTGCGCCCTAGGCGCACGATTCGTGTGCATTGGACCTTCTTTCAAAAACATTTTGTGAACCTGGTGCACGATCCGTGTGCCATAGGCGCACGATTCGTGCGCTTCTGTCAGTACACCATTTCATTCCGCTTTTCTCATTTTCGCAATTTCGGTCGACTCTAATCCGTATTCCGATCAAAATCCAACAAAAACATAAACAATAACAGGCATTATTCCAGTCGATACAATCACATATAAAATCCAATAAAAACTGTAAAACGTTTTTTTTTCGAAAACGGTTTTCGACTCTTAAAACTTTCGAAACGAAGTACACTTCAAAACCGGTCACATAATAATCATTTAAGAAATACAAAATGATCCTAAGCATGAGTAGAACTCACCTTTGGCGATGAAATCGCACACAGTGACAACAACGAGACTTTAACAATCGCACGGAACCGCACGAACAATCCCCGTAATCGAATTTCTTGCTTCCACGAACATCAAATCGATCCCGAATGAATCCCCGAACGTGTCCAGCTACTGAAGCTTCCCCAATTGCATCTCGAATCAACAATGAAATCCCCTTCTTATGTCGATCTAACCTTAACTCTGAGAACGCGGCCACTATCTTCACATTTGGCTTGGCAGCATCTGTGAGCTGTTTTGCATCAGGCATAACTAATTCAATTCTTAACCAAAATCTTTCAAACCAGTGCCTAATGTGTAGATAATTTTGTCTACTTTCATATGGTTCAAGCCCCACACTGATATGATGAGTATTCAGGGAGTTATGGCTAAAACACTGTGACTAATCCAAAGCTGACCCTGATTCAAAAGTAAAACTTGAAAATCGTTTTTCTCCCACAATATTCAGTCAAATTAAGTGGTTCTTGTGCCTAAACTGAAGGATTTTGTGTCTAGTTTCTAGAGAAGCAAAAATCACATTCAACTGATAACTATATGAAAGGATTTACGGAGGATTTACCATATAAGGTCAAAACCGTTTCTTGAGCAGAAATTGTTGTGAGCTTATACCTTCAACTTACAACCACCATGAGACACGAAATTGAGCTCCTATGTACAGGCCATGACTTCAATCTTCAGCTCAGTCACTAAACCCTTCCTCTTACTACTCCAATACACAATGTAGCCCCAAATCTACCTCAACCTAGTCTTCATTTGGACATGCAAGGTAGATAGGATTTCAAAACTCCATTAATGGTCACAAGGAGTCTTGAGCTTTGACCATGGTAGAACAGAAATGGAGATGAATCAGTTGCTGGAAATGGTGCCATTGTAAAGAGAATTGAAAATGGAATAGGGTGGCACCAATTACACTTACATGCATGAAGAGGTGAAGTGGTATCAAGCCCTTCTTCTTCCTCTCCCATTTCGCCCTCTCTCTCTTTTTCTCCACTCTCTCTTTCTGATTTTCTGAGTTGTGAGGAAAAGAGGTGAATGTTCAGGCCTTATAACACTCATGAGCAGAAATGGTTAATGAGGTGTGAAGTGACCACTATACCCCCACTTCCTAACTCTCACTTATACACTCCCTTATCCTCAACTCCTTCTATTTCTCCTCAATTTCAGAATATGTTTGATTTTGGGGAGTGTGGTGTGGTTGATGGGAGATGAGCTGAAGGGAACAATTAAATGAGTGTGAAAAGACCAAAAATCCCTTATCCTTAATTCTCATTCAAATCCACTCTAATCCATCAAGCACTCATCCATTTATATGACTTAGGGATTTAAATACCATTTCTCATGATCCTACCATGACTAGGACCCAGTTCATTGTTTTCTTCGGATGATACATCTTCAATATGAGGCAAAATGACGATTTTATCCTTGTGCTCTAATTTCCACAACGATTCACACCATTTGGATAAATTGTCTGTATTTCAGATAATTGAGCAATGCAATAGTGCTTTCGCGAGATTATCATATCCATGACTCAATTTATAATTTGATCGAATAATAAATTGTCAGTTGATTTCGTAAACCGAAATTTACGAAACAGGGATGTTACAATCAAGGTGGGATAATCCTAAGGGGGAACTAGACTAAAAAGAATCAAAGAGGATAAAGAAGCAATGAAAATCAATTGTAAAGTGAGCATGAGAGGATCCAACTTCAACAAGGTATGATGAATTTCTCTATTTTGATATACTTTTCCACATAACTCTCCCTACACACTTTCGTTCTTCTTGAAACAAAAATTAAAAAAAATGCACACTTTTTTTTCTTTTTCTTTTTTTCTTCATTTTTTTTTTCTTCTTTTTTCTTCTTTTTGGGGAATATTTTTCTATACAAATGTACTTGCCAGACTTTCCATTGAGAACCGAAGAACTAACCCAAGTGAGAACCACAATTGCACAATTTGGACACCCCCACACTTATGGATTTAACAATTTTCAATTCAAAGCTCCTTCACCTTCTAAGATTGGGTAATAACATTGTTTTTCACTTTTGGGCTTGTAATGAGCTATAAAACAAAGAATGGGATAAAAAGGCTCAGAGGGGCTTACACAAAGGGATAAATTTAGGGTTGGCATATTTGGCTAGTAGCTAAAAAAACAGAATTGCCTAGATCATTTCAAACATGCATGTGAACAAGTGTTTCAACAAGAATCAAGTCAAGTTCTAGAGTAACTAACAAACATGAGTGAGTCACACACAAGAAAGGAGAGAATGACAAAATGTAGTCCATCCAATAAAAGGCTTAATTCTCACCAGGGACACTGGCTAACACAGATGATGCAAAATCTAGTGCTCATATCCAACTTATTATACGAAGAGCAACAAGAAATCAATCAAGTCATGTCAAAACACCTATGGTCCTAGAATAGTAAAATGACTCACAACTTGTACAAACCAAGAACTCGTGGAAAAACATACTAAAATAACAATTCTTTTTTTGTTTTTTGGAAGGAAAACTAAAAAACAAGCCAAAAAGAAAAAGAAAAAGACAAACTACAAAGCTACTAAAAGACACCCCCCCCACACTTAAATCTTACATTGTTCTTAATGAAAACAATAAGCATAAAATAAGAGTAAAGGGGATGAATTCCCTGGTCAAACTTCAGTGTAGGTGGGATGTTCCAATGAGAGTTCTTTTATGGTTGCATCTTTAGTTGCAGAAAATATCATGGAATAACTTGAGGCGCTTTCCATTGACTTTGAAAACTTTGTTTGTCGCCTCACTTTTGTATTTCCACTACAGCATGAGGAAAAATGTTAGTAATAACAAAAGAACCAATCCACTTGGATCGATGTTTCCCAGCCATAATTTTCAGCGGGGTCTGAACCATAAAACTCTCTTCCCAATGGAGAACTTCTTTCTAGAAATCATCTTATCATGCTTATCTTTCCACATTTTCTTGGCAGGAATGCCCGCCAAGGTTAGACCAATGTTGTTGCTGTGTTTCCTTAGGATTGGCGGCTTCTCTTTTAGTTCAGATTTAAACCATGCTATATTAGTCTCATGAAGCTTCCGACTCCCCTCTGAATATGCATAATTAAATTTTCTATGGGGTGGTTCAAACTCTAAAACAAAGGGCTGCTCAATGGCAGCAACAACAGCTACATCGACAACATCAGCTATAGGAGGTGTGTCAACCTGCAAAGTATCAACCAAACCCTCAAGCAATTCAATTTTACAAAGGGAATGCTCTTCCATGGGGTGTTTTTTAGCATTAAAGATGCTGAACTTTTCAGTCGTATCACCAAATTCCATGGAAAGAGTCCCTGCATGTACATGGATTTTGGTTTTAGCAGTCCACAAGAATGGTCTGCCTAAAATGATAGGCGACCTGCTGGACTTAGTTTCTTCCTCCTTATCTAGAATGTAAAAATTTGCAGGAAAGATCAAATTATTAACTTTAACAAGAACATCCTCAACCAGTCCAGCAGGTCGAGCATTGCTTCTATTTGCTAGCTGGATGGTAACACCCGTTTCCTGCAAAGGTCCAAGAGCAAGAGAGTTAAAAATAGATGTGGGCATTACATTGATTGAAGCTCCTAGATCTAGCATGGCATCATCAAACTGACTGTTGCCTATGGTGCATGGAATGGAGAAAGTTCCTGGATCCTTGCACTTTTGGGGCATGGGCAACATGAGGGCAGAAACATTATACCCCACATTAAATTTTTCAATTCCTCTCAGCCTTCTCCTTCTCTTGTTTGTGCACAACTCTTTCAGAAATTTGGCATATTTTGGAATCTGCTTAATTGCTTCAAGAAGGGGAATGTTGACTTTCACCTTCCTAAAAGTATCTAAGATCTCATTGTCCCTATCTGCGTCATCTTGTTTTTTAATCATTGATGCTCTTTGAGGGAAAGGGAGTGGTGGTATGTACTCCTCATCATCCACAAGTTCAGGTGCTTTTCTATTTTTCAAAACAGCAGTTTCAGGCACCTTTGGAGTGTCAACAACCTTCCCAGATCTCAATGTGATAGCACTAACATTGGGATTTGGTACATTCGGATTAAGCACTGCTTGAGCAGGCAGTTGGTCTGCCCCCCGGGCTTGCATCTGATTAATTTTGGTAGCCATCTGTCTTATTTGAGTTTGCAAATTCTGAATTGAGGCATCTATTCTCTTTTGGAATTGGAGATTTCGGGCAGCCATCTGCTTAACTAGATCCTCTAATGAAGGTTCAGGCCTGACAGCAGCTTGTTGTTGTGTAGCTGGATTTCCCCATCTCAGGTTTGGATGGTTCCTCCAGTTTGGGTGGTACCTGTTAGATGAAAAATCAATATTGGCTTGAGGGTTAAATATGTTGGATGCATATGCTTAAGGGGTATCAACATTAGGATCCTCTTGCAGCGTAGGTCAAGAATCTGTGGGGTGCTCTGTAGAGGTGCAAATACCACAAACTCTTGCTGTATGACCTGTTGCCAATTTTTTTACCAAAACTATAAGTTCATCTAACCTGTTTTCTAAGCTCTTATGATCAGTAGCATGTATCTCATTTGTTCCCCTTGTTAGAACTGCATAATTGCTTCTAGTTGTGAATTGTTAGGAGTTAATGAACATATTCTCTATTAAAGCTCTTGCATCTGCTGGGGTCTTGTATACAAGTCCACCTCCACTGGCAGCATCCATAATATTTCTGTCAATGGGCAATAAACCCTCGTAGAAATACTGGATGAGTAGTTGCTCAGAAATTTGATGATGAGGGCAGCTTGCACACAATTTCTTGAATCTCTCCTAAGCATCACACAAAGACGAAAATTGCAAACAAAGAATTCAAATGTGGAATTGATAGAAAAGAAAGAACTGAAAACTAAAAACAAAATAAACGAAATAACATTAGGCACCGAACCTCAAAATCCTTAAACGGCAACCTTTCACCGATGAATCGACTTAGGAGTTTAGGCTTCCATGGAGGCTAGAGCACAAAAGTTTTTTAAAGTTGAGAATAATGCGTAAGATAGGTAAAATGGCTGTTGACTAGCCAAATCTATAAGACTAAAACGAAATACCTAATCCCTAAATGGGTTATTGGATAAAAACCCGTTAACAAACTAATATTCGGCCCTAAACCCGTTTTACACAGTACTGCTTCGGTAATTCGTAGTTTTCACCTTCACTTCAGAATTGGGTTTCGTGCTCAACAGAAGAATTGTATCTCTGTTCCTTAGCTTTCGAACGCATGCTCGCACGCCTCAATCAGATTACCACAACCAAAGTTATGACCTACAGAGCAGATAGGAGTCAATATGCAATAAAAACAAGAATTAATCAAGAAATTACTATATTGCTCAAATAAGACCCAAAATCTAGAAACGCGCTAAGACTTAAATATTAAACCCAACACAATCAAAAATACCAAGTGCAAAGCTATAAAGAGTGTATTAAAATGCACTGATCAAGCTCATTGCAACCAACAGCTCCCATTGGCCTACTGTTGCACCCCGAAAAATCCCGGGTTTGGGTTTCTCAATGTACAACGTGGAAAAATTTTGGAGCCGCCACCAATATTTTAATTTTAAGACCAAAACATTGAAAAAAGGTCTTTTGGACAAGGCGGATGGTCTTTTGAAAACTAGAGATATAGGTTCGGGGGTCGATTACGTGCGAGGAAGGTGTTAGCACCGCGCACGTCCTTTCTACCGAAAGGGAACCTCTAATTAAATGTGTGGTTTTAACATTTGATTTGAAAAATGCCTAGATTTGCCTATTTATTTCTTGTTTGAAGATGAATGGGAGAACTTAATGAAAATTTTATTTTTGGCGAGAAAGGGGGAAAAAAAAGGGTTTTTAGAAAAAGCGCTTGACGGGACATGGCCCGCTCCTACGTATCTCCCGGTGCGATGGAGAATTCAAAGCTACGTAGTTCTTGGTTGTCTTTTTGAAAAGTTTTTGTTTTTTTATCTTTTTTGGTGAGTTTTTAAAATAGGACGAGCATTAGTGAATGATTAAACTAGCAGAGGCTATGATGAATCACTACTAAATACTCAAAAAAAGAGAGTTGTACCGCTAGTCAAACGAACAAAGGTTCTGATGGACTATTTGATGACAACTCGTTTTTATTATCTTTTTTGAAAGTGATTTTCGAAAGAGATTGATTCGCACGATGGTCAAACTAACAAAGGTTATGATGGATCATCGTTTATTATTCTTATGAGAAAAGGACATTGCCACTAATAGCTAAACGAACAAAGGCTCTGATGAGCTACTAGCAACAATGGGTTTGAAAATGATTCTTTTTGTTCGTTTTATGAAAATGATTTGTTTATGGTTGCGAAAAGGATTTTTATTCGTTGCGCTTGACGAGAACGAGACTCGCTCCTACGTATCCCAAATGGGAATCAAAGCGACGTAGTTCTAATGAAAATGTTTTTTGAAAGGGTTTGAAAGGGGAAGAGCTTTCATAACGATCAAGCAAGCAAAAGCTTTGAGTGATCATTACTAATAACCCTTGATGGCATTCATGACAATCAAACAAGCCAAGGCTTTGAGTGATAGTCCCTAATAACTCGCGTTAATTGGAAAAGAGTTTGAAAGATTTTTGGAAAAAAGGGTGAAGGTACTATCAATGATTGATTACAAAAGTTCAAGCACATTCAATAATCACGAAATCATGCATATGTTGAACATTTAATCAAGACTAAACATGCCAATATGATCAAAAGACCCACTTATCAAGGATGCAAGGTGAAGTTCTCAAAGCAAGTGTGTGTGTGTGTGTGTAGGAAGTGGTGTATTTACCCTAATGACTCTATGCTACAACAGGCATGTAGACTTACGTCTTCATTAGGAGGTCATACACATGGATGGAATGGCATATTGAATCAAGACATTTAAAATGCATCAAAAACAAGCAAGCAATTGACCATAGGCATAAAATGATCTTAATTATACTAAGGAACATATGAGCAATGATTTCTCAATAACATGAACAAAAGGGGAAATTGCATCAAGGCTAAGGTAAGCCTATC
This sequence comes from Astragalus membranaceus, assembly GCA_039519185.1. NCBI lineage: Eukaryota > Viridiplantae > Streptophyta > Magnoliopsida > Fabales > Fabaceae > Astragalus > Astragalus membranaceus. The sequence goes on from CM076852.1 coordinate 24,148,401, forward strand.
CTTTGCATTCATGAATAAGTGCCCAAAGGCTAGTAACGCAATCAAAGAGGAGGGAGCATCAAGGTTTTGGGTAACCTATCCTTTGCAATACCCCATGGACCTTAAACCATAAACCTAACTATCTTTTATTCATTAAGAAGTTAAAAAGGGGGAGGTTGAATCATCTGAAACCATCTTCACCACTTAGAACATGATGCACTAGGCATAAGTGGGAATCATATGGTTCATCATCAACAATGGACAATAATATACAAGAACAAGTAAATAAACGCTAAAGCTAAGTTGAATCACATAGGGCAGTTTTGGCACAGATCACAATAATTAAATATTAACAAATGTAAAGACAGAAATACCTCTAATGAAGGCAGATGTTACAACTTTGAAGAATGCAATCCCAACTAACTCTTGCAGAAGATCAGCTCAGACGGACCAACGGAACGAATAGAGCAAAAATAAAGCGTAGAAGAGTTTTTTTCTAAAATGTGAGAGATGCGAAATTGGGTTTTTTCTGGAAATGAGATTTGCGAAATTCTCCTCCCCAAATGAAAAATGAGCATCTTATTTATAGGAAAATAGATTTGATCTATTTTAGGAAATGGAGTAATCGATTAGTTGCTTAAATCAATTGGTATGCATAATCGATTAGGTGCCTTGGATTTCAGAGTCAATAATCGATTATGAGCCTTGAATTTCAGAGTCAATAATCCATTATGTGCCTTGGATTTCAGAGTCAATAATCGATTAGGTGCCTTGGATAATCGATTAGGCACTTTCCAAAACCATAAGAAACTTTCCAAAATAAGTGATAATCGATTATGGTGTGTAGTTAAAAGGATGGATAATCGATTATGCCTCTGAACATTTTTCAGGAGGATAATCGATTATAGACTTGGTATAATCGATTAGGTGCTTCCAAAAGATCTTACTAATCGATTATGTGCTTCAATGAAACAAGGAAATAATCGATTAGTGGCTTTAAAAAATGAGAGTAGAGTAATCGATTATTGGCTTCCTAAAACATAGGAATCGATTATTGCCTTATAGGAAAAAAGGAAAGAAATCGATTATGAAGTAGAATGAAAGAATGAATCGATTATTAGCTTGAATATACTAGAGAGGAAATCGATTTCTTCAAATATAGTCTTTGTAAAATCGATTTTATGCTTCTAAAAAAATATTTTCACAAGTTTTGTGCTTGTCCTATTTAATCTTGCATGCATGAGGTTTGTTTAAAACATATTTTCATGCAAAATTATTTTAATGAAAAACATTTGTGAGGAATGATAAAACTGCCCTTTTTGACCCTAAAACCCTAATTTCCCCAAAAAGGGCATTCTAACCCTAAAAATGATTTCAAAAACTTTGGAGCGGTTTCTAGGACCCAAAATGCAATGCATAATTTATTTTTTTTGTGTGGAAAATTAGGGTTTGGACCTAAGCCGGACAAAATTGGGGTATGACAGCTGCCTCTCTTTGTCTGAATTTTAACGAGGAATATGAATTGGCCGAAACATATTCCAAGGCAAAATGAAGATAAAGAATTCGGAAATTATACCGATTTTGTCTACTTGGGGAAACCCGAATTTTCCTCTTTTTCTTTTTCTATTTTTTTTTTGAATAGATGGGCTTGAGAACAAACGGGGAACGGTAAACACTTGGCGCATTAACCGAGAGAAAATGACAGACCACTCGGGATCTGAAGGAGCACTAAGGCTCTGAAGGACCACTCAGGGTCTGAAGGAGCACTAAGGCTCTGAAGGACCACTCAGGGTCTGAAGGAGCACTAAGTCTCTGAAGGTCTAATTCGCAGTCGATGCTTGGCGCATTGATTGGAGTTAAACTAAAGGACCGACGAGGTCTGAAGGGCATGCCTAAGCCTGATGGACCAATGGGTTTGATGGAGCGCAAACTAGCAACGGTACTAGTAAAACGATCTGAGGGGGCCTTTGTATTCGAGCGGCCATGATGGGTCAAGATCAGATCCGGAACTGATATGTTGACCATGAAGGACGTCCACTGTGTCTTAGGCTGACACAACTAGTCTGAAGGACCACTCGGGGTCTGAAGGACTTACCCGCAGCTCGAATACGGGGTGAAGTCTGCTTTTGAAGGGACACTTGGGTCCTGAAGGGATTCACGAATCCTGTTGATTGATTGATTGAAATGACCAATGCTGCCGCATTGAATTGATGTATCTGCATACGTCAGTTGATGCAAGGAATAGTGCATGGAGTATGGGTGCATGTTATGCAAGGGCATGTTATGCATGTGCATGCAATGCTATGATTTTGGTGTGATGATGAATGTGGTGAAATGCTATTCTTGATTCTTCATCTCTTTTGTCAGCTTTCTCTTTTCTGACTGTTTGCTTTTTTTGGTTTTTTTCTTTGACCAGCTTTCTTTTTTCTGATCGTTTGTTTTTCTTTTGCTCTTTTGCTCTTTTGGCTTATTCCTTTTGCTGGTTCGACCAACCCGCGACAAGACTGAGGGACCGATTGGAATTGTGGTGGCGTATAAGCCCAGTGCCGATTGTCTTGTAATTTGCCATCTGAAATGGCCTATGAGTGCAATTATTTCCTTGTAAGCTTAATTTTCCCTGAGAAGTTGCTTCCTTCCTATAACTTTTAAAAAATTTCGCAATGATTGTGATGCTCTATGATTTATGCACATGTTTTACAGTTCAGTGTTACCATCATCATAAAACATTTATTTGAGCAGAAAAAGCAGGAAAATAGAAAAACAAACAGACATGAGAAAGATTGAGCTTTATTGATGTAGAAATCGGTCGCACAAGAAGTTACGCCAACTGTTCAATACATTTGAAAGTTTAAACTACAAAAAGACACGAAAAAAGAGAGAAGCTAATTTCTGACTGTCCGTCTCTGTGGAACAGTGCTAAACATTTATGTCCTTGACCTTGATAACCTCCTCATCCAAGTCTTCAGGGGAGTTGTATGCCTTTCTTTACTTTTCATGCCCAAGCTTTCCGACCCTAATTTTTGCCTGGATCGCCCTTTGCGGGTTTTCAATCCACCGGGTCGCTCTGATTTTGCCTAGGCCGCCCTTTGCGGGTTTTCAACCTAGCGAGCTAATTCTTACTTGGCTTGTCTTTCTCTTTTTTCGTCTATTTCTTTCAGGCATAATACTTCTTCACTTGATCGAAATTGACGGGGTTCCTTAAATCTTCTCCGTCCATGTTCGTGAGTATCAGCGCTCCTCCGGAGAAGGTTTTCTTGACTATGTACGGGCCCTCATAGGTGGGAGTCCATTTTCCACGGGTATCACTTTGAATAGGCAGGATCTTCTTGAGCACTAGGTCTCCCTCATTGAATCCTCGGGGTCGAACTTTCTTGTCGAAAGCGGTTTTCATCCTTTGCTGGTATAACTGCCCATGACACAAGGCTGTGATTCTCTTCTCCTCAATGAGATTTAGCTGATCTAGGTGAGCGTGTACCCACTCTGCTTCTTCCAGCTTAGTTTCCATTAGTACCCGCAGGGAGGGTATTTCGACCTCGATAGGGAGGACTGCCTCTGACCCATATACCAGAGAGAAAGGGGTTGCCCCGGTCGATGTACGCACTGAAGTACGATAGCCGTGTAGAGCGAAAGGAAGCATCTCGTGCCAATCTTTGTACATGACCACCATCTTCTGCACTATCTTCTTGATGTTCTTGTTAGCCGCTTCGACTGCCCCATTCATCTTGGGCCGATAGGGTGAAGAATTATGATGCTGGATTTTGAACTCTTCGCACAAGTCTTTCATCATTTTGCTGTTCAGGTTGCTGCCGTTATCAGTGATGATCTTGTTGGGAAGAACGGCAAATCAAGTCTTTCTTCACAAATTTGGCGACCACTGAACTGGTTACACTGGAGTAGGAAGCTGCTTCGACCCACTTGGTGAAATAATCGATTGCAACCAGAATGAAACGATGTCCATTTGATGCTTTAGGCTCTATAGGGCCAATGACGTCCATGCCCCACATTGAGAACGGCCAAGATGCAGTCATGACATTTAGAGAGGCAGGTGGCACATGAATGTGATCAGCGTAGATTTGGCACTTGTGGCACTTTCGGACGAACCTGTAGCAGTCACCTTCCATCGGCAACCAGTAATAGCCGGCTCTCAAGATTTTTCTTGCCATGGTGTGCCCACTGGAATGAACCCCGAACGACCCTTCATGGACCTCTTTCATAATTTTTGCTGCCTCTTCCTCTGTCACACACCTCAGGAGGACCATATCATAATTTCTCTTGTAGAGAACTTTACCATTCAAAAAGAAACTCCTCGACAATCTTCTAAGCGTTCTTTTGTCATTCGCTGATGCCCCGGGGGGGTATTCTCTATTGATGACGTACTATTTGATATCATAATACCATGGCTTGCTATCAGGCTCTTCCTCAATTGCAGTGCAGTAATGATGTGCCGGGAGACCCCGATGTTGGATTCTGATACGAGTTAGATTTTTGTCGCAATTGATATTGAACATTGACGACAGAGTTGCCAGAGCATCGGCCAACTGATTTTCACCTCGAGGGATATGCTGGAAAGTAATTTCGTCGAAAGACTCCATCAATTCCTGGACATAATTACAATAAGGGATCAATTTAGGATCTCTGGTCTCCCAATCACCTATCACCTGATGAATAACCAAAGCCGAATCACCATACACATCGAGTCTTTTAGCCTTCCATTCAAGGGCTGCCTGAATCCCCAAGATGCACGCTTCATATTCTGCGATGTTGTTAGTGACATAAAAGCTTAATCTGGCAGTGACCGGAACGAAACGCTTATCTGGGGAGATTAGCACAGCCCCAGCTCCGTGCCCCCACACATTGGATGCGCCATCGAATATCATCCTCCACCTCTCCTCTTCTTGAGACTTTCCTTCCTCAAACAGTGTCGTGATGTCTTCATCGGGAAAATCATACTGCATCGATTGGTAGTCTTGAATTGGCTGACATGCTAAGTACTCGGCGAGTGCACTGCCCTTGACCGCTTTCTGCGTGACATGCAGGATATCGTACTCTGACAATAACATCTGCCAACGAGCGATCCGTCCTGTGAGTGCTGGATTTTCAAAAATATACTTGATTGGATCCATTTTAGATACCAACCAGGTTGTATGACTCAGCATGTACTGCCTTAGACGATGAGCAGCCCATGCTAAGGCACAACAAGTCTTTTCTAGCATTGAATATCTCGTCTCACAGTCAGTGAATTTTTTACTCAAGTAGTATATGGCATGCTCTTTCTTTCCTGATTCATCATGCTGCCCCAGCACACATGTAACACCCTAAATATTTAATTAATTTATTTAATTAAGTATTTAGGCATTTATTTAATTTACTGGGTATAATTTAATTAATTAGAATTATATTAATATGTGTAGGAAGTATTAGAAGGTGGAGGTGCCAAACTAAATGGACTTGGGCTTAAGTGAGAAGCCCAAGCCCATGACTCTAGTCATATGCGAAGTGGACAAGTGCTTAGGGGTTAGGGTTTGTTGTGACCATTTTGCGAAAATTTGAGACAAGAGAGAAAAGAAGAAGAGGCGCGCCGTAGAGAGGGAGAGGGAGAAGAGAAGAGTCGCAAGCTTCAAGGAGAAAAGAGGAGGCGTGATCCGGTTGCCGTGGTTCCGTTCGTGATCATCTCTAGAGATCCTATTCTTTTAATTCGAGGTAAGGGGAGTTCTATCGATTTCTATAATAATTTCTATGATAGATCCTAAGTAGTGATAGCCTAGATGTGATTATGATTGTTATAGTGCTTGCGAAATTCAGGTCTTGATTGTTGCCATATGCGTGATTATATGTTGATGCTTGCGAATTCATGTGTTGATTTTAGATATATGCGTGATGCTATGTGGTGCTTGGGATGTGTGAAATTCGATGTTTGATAGGTGGTGTTGAATGATTTTATACGTGATTATGAAAGATTGTAATATGGGTTGTGTTGGTCATGTGAAAAATTTTGAGAAAAATAATGTTTTGTGCTGAAATTGGGCTAAAATCTGGTGCTGGTACTGTTTCTGGGCGCCAGGCGCCCTGTGCTGGGCGCCAAGGGCGCTGTGCGTGTTGCTGTGCGTGTGTGACTGGAGCGCTGGGCGCTGGGTGCCAGCGCTGGGCGCTGAGCACCCGTGTGCGTGTGTGCGTGTGTAGCGCTGGGCGCTGAGCGCCCGTGTGCGCGTGTTCCTGTGTTGCGCCAAGGCGCTGGGGGCCCGTGTGTGTTGCGTTGCGTGTTGCGCTGAGGCGCTGGGTGCCAGCGCTGGGCGCTGAGCGCCCGTGTGTGTGTGTTGCGCCTTGCTGGGCGCCAGGGGCCTGGGCGCTGGGCGCCCATAGCGCCAGTTTTCAGGATGTCCCAAAATATTTTTGAAAACTGTTTTCGCTATATCTTTTGACTCAGACATCCGTTTTGAACGATTCAAAAAGCGTTGTGAAGCATTTTCAGTTGTCCATCTGCGTGTCCCATTTTTAAAAATAAAAACTTATTATTTCTGAAGGTTGCTGGGGCGCCCCAAGTGGCTGTTCTCGGTGACCGTTGCTGTGACAATGAAAAGATGTTTTGGGTGTCTTTAAAAATTCTCTTTTGCGTACGACCAGTGGTTTTAACGAAGAAATGTCAAAAATGATGATTTTGACGATGATGCCCTTAGTGGCTAGTTAAATGACTGTTTTGCCCTTTGTGGCTAATATTATTTATAATGACGTGTAAATGACTGTTTTGCCCCTAGTGGCTAAAATTATTTATAATGACGTGTAAATGACTGTTTGCCCCTAGTGGCTAATATTATTGATAATGAGGTGTAAATGACGATGATGCCCTTAGTGGCTAGTTAAATGACTGTTTTGCCCTTAGTGGCTTTTGTTTGAGTTGATGATATTTATGTGTAAGTGACGATGCAAACCCAGTGACGTTTAAGGCCCGAAAGGCTAAGTGATGTTAAGGTCTAAAAGGCCAAGTGACGTTGTGTGTAAATTGTGAATTGACAGGTGCTGTGCTTCTTGTGAGCAAACCGGTAAGTGAGGGGTCACATAGTTGACTATGATTTGGGTAGTTGTGTATTTGTGTGTTTGTGAGTGGTGCATGTCATAGTGTCTCATGCCCCATATGCATAAACCCAGTGACGTTTTTGAGGCCCATGTGGCTAAGTGACGATGAGGCCTTAAGGGCTAAGCGACGTTTGTGAAAAGGTACCTCATGCATATGCCCGCGAGTGGGTTGCATTCCATATGCCTACATGACATAGTGATGAATTATTGTGGTGATAAGATCGATGATTGTGATGTGATTCATTTATAGCTGTGACTTGACTTATTATTTATCATATGACTTATTATATGAATTGAATTGGACTCACCCTTCTGTTTGAATGTTACCCCATGCGGTAACGTGCAGGTGATTGCGAGTGAAGGACTAGGTACCTTCACTAATTCGAGTCGAGTCGTCACGCTCTGATACGTAGCACTCAGGGGGTGGGGCGAACTTATATCATGAATGTTTTTGGTTGTTAAGTTTTATTGACAATTCTGTTTTATTTTATTATTCCGCTGCTTAGATGATTTTATTGACATTGAGTATTATTGCGATGATAACTGTGGTTTTGAGATTCGCCTTTTTGTGATGTGCTACGTAATACCTGGCTAATATGTTTTGAGCTGTTTTATTGAGAAGTGTGGTTTTATTGAAGTAGGTGTAATATCCCTTATGCGAAACAAAATTTTGAAAACTCTGATATTTTCCAATTAAATTAATGGGTAGAAAAGGGGTGTTACATTAGTGGTATCAGAGCAGTTCGGTCTGTCCGGCCAATGTTGTCCTGTCATAGTGTCTTATGACAGTAGATTAGTTCAGAATTTTTGGTTTGTGCTGCAGTGATAGTTCGGAATGGCTGGGAGAAACGACGCTGCTCTTGCTGCTGCATTGCAAGCTATGGCTCAGGCTGTGCAGAATCAGCATAATGCTGGGGAGAACGCTGGTTTTTGGAGTCTGACTACTTTCCAGAGAGAGAATCGCCCACATTTAAGGGCAAATATGATCCAGATGGTGCTATGGCTTGGCTGAAGGAGATCGAGAGGCTATTCAGGGTAATGGACTGCACTGTTGAGCAGAAGGTCCGTTTTGGTACCCACATGTTAGCCGAGGAGGCTGACGACTGGTGGTTGGCTACTAGGTAGAGGTTAGAGGCTGTGCAGGAAGAGATTACTTGGGAGGTATTCAGCAGAGAATTTCTGAGAAAATATTTTCCTGAAGACGTCCGAGGGAAGAAAGAGATAGAGTTTTTGGAACTGAAGCAGGGTGGTATGTCTGTGACTGCCTATGCGGCGAAATTTGTGGAGCTAGCAAAATTTTATCCACACTACAGTGAGGCTACAGCTGAATTTTCTAAATGCATAAAGTTTGAGAATGGGTTGAGGCCTGATATTAAAAAGGCCATTGGTTATCAGAAGATTCGGGTGTTCGCTGATCTGGTTGACAGTTGCAGAATCTTTGAGGAGGACAGTACTGCTCATTACAAAGCTACTTCTGAGAAAAAGGGTAAGTTTCAGAGTCGAAGCAAGCCGTATGAGGTTCCTGCGGGTAAGAGTTATCAGAAGGCTGCTGGAGGTAATAGTTCTAGTGGGGGAGATGCCCCTGCTAGCATTGTCTGTTATAAGTGTGGCAAGCCTGGCCACAAGAGTACTACATGCAGGTCTGATGAGAGGGTTTGCTACCGTTGTGGTAAAAAGGGTCATATGGCAGCCGAGTGTAAGGTCAAGGATGTAGTGTGTTTCAATTGTGGTGAGTTTGGGCATATCAGTACAAAGTGTACAAAGCCAAAGAAGGAAAGGTCTACTGGGAAGGTGTTCGCATTGGCAGGAGAGGAGCCTGATGATAAGGATGGTCTGATTAGAGGTACGTATTTTATTAATGGTACTTCTCTGAAATCTCTTATTGATACTGGTGCTACCCATTGTTTTATATCTGTTGATTGTTGTAAAAGATTGGGTCTTGTTTTATCTGCTATGTGTGGGGATATGGTTGTCGATACTCCTGCGAAGGGGTCGGTGATTACGTCCCAGGTATGTTCTCAGTGTCCCGTGTCGATCTTCGGCAGGGACTTTATTGTGAATTTTGTTTGCTTGCCGTTGAAAGGTCTGGATGTAATCTTAGGCATGGACTGGTTAGAGAATAATCACATTCATATCAACTGTCGTAGCAAGTCGGTTAGTTTCGGAGAAGAAAACTCTGTTTTGGTATCTGCTGGTCAATTGAAGAAGTTGAAGAAAGAAGGAGTTCAGCTGTTTGCGTTGATGGCAACGTTGTCTGCTGAGAGTCAGGCTGTTATTGAAGAACTGAAAGTGGTACGCGAGTTTCCTGAGGTTTTTGCTGACAAAATTCCGGGTGTGCCACCGGAAAGAGAAGTTGAGTTTTCGATTGATCTTGTACCTGGTACGAGGCCTGTGTCTATGGCACCGTACAGGATGTCGGCGTCGGAATTGTCTGAGTTGAAGACACAGCTTGAAGAATTGCTTGAGAAAAAGTTTGTGAGACCGAGTGTGTCACCGTGGGGAGCTCCGGTATTGTTAGTAAAGAAGAAAGATGGGAGCATGAGGTTATTTGTGGACTATCGTCAGTTGAATAAGGTAACTATCAAGAATAAGTATCCGCTTCCGAGGATCGACGATCTGATGGATCAGTTAGTGGGTGCCCGTGTTTTCAGCAAAATTGATTTGAGGTCCGGATATCATCAGATTAAAGTAAAGAATGAAGATGTTCAGAAGACAGCGTTCAGGACAAGGTATGGGCATTATGAATATTCAGTGATGCCGTTCGGTGTGACCAATGCTCCTGGTGTATTTATGGAATATATGAATCGTATTTTCCATAATTACCTAGATCGGTTTGTGGTGATCTTCATAGATGACATTCTAGTTTATTCTAAGTCCGAGGAAGAGCATGCTGAGCAACTGAAGACAGTGTTAGAAGTTCTGAAAGAGAAAAAGTTGTATGCTAAGTTATCGAAGTGTGAGTTCTGGCTGAAAGAGGTGAGTTTCCTTGGGCACGTGATTTCTGGTAATGGTATTGCGGTTGATCCGGCAAAAGTAGAAGCAGTGTTGGAGTGGGAGGCTCCCAAGTCCGCAACAGAGATTAGAAGCTTTTTGGGTTTGGCTGGGTACTACAGGAGGTTCATCGAGGATTTTTCCAAGTTGGCCCTTCCGTTGACTCAGTTGACTTGTAAGGGTAAAGTTTTTGTTTGGGATGCTCGGTGTGAGGAAAGTTTTATGGAACTGAAAAAGAGATTGACGACGTCGCCTGTTTTGACGTTGCCTATTCCGGAAGAACCGTTCGTTGTATATTGTGACGCTTCGAAGATGGGTCTTGGTGGTGTGCTGATGCAAGATGGGAAAGTCGTTGCGTATGCGTCGAGGCAGTTGCGGATTCATGAGAAAAATTACCCTACGCATGATTTGGAATTGGCTGCTGTGGTATTTGTGCTTAAGATTTGGAGGCACTACCTTTATGGTTCGAGGTTCGAAGTGTTCAGTGATCATAAGAGTCTAAAGTATCTGTTCGATCAGAAAGAGTTAAATATGAGACAGCGTCGGTGGTTGGAGCTCTTGAAGGATTATGACTTTGGTTTGAACTATCATCTCGGCAAAGCTAATGTCGTGGCTGATGCTTTAAGCAGAAAGTCTTTGCATATGTCGGCAATGATGGTAAAAGAATTAGAGTTGATTGAGGAATTCAGAGATTTGAGTTTGGTTTGTAAAATGACACCTCGCAGTGTCAAGCTGGGAATGTTAAAGATCGATAATGATTTCCTGGGCAGCATCAGAGAGGCTCAGAAGTCAGATGTCAAGTTAGTGGATTTAATTAATGGGGTTGGTCAATCTGAAGAGGAAGATTTCAAATTAGATTCCAGTGGTGTGTTGAGGTTCCGGGGTAGGATCTGTGTTCCGGATGATGAGGAAATGAGGAAGTCAATTTTAGAGGAGGGTCACCGTAGCAAGTTGAGTATCCACCCTTGGGCGACGAAAATGTATCAAGATCTGAAAAAGATGTTTTGGTGGTATGGTATGAAGAGAGATGTGGCGCAGTTTGTGTATGCCTGTTTGACCTGTCAGAAATCTAAGGTTGAGCATCAGAAGCCTGTAGGGTTAATGCAACCGTTGGAGGTTCCAGAGTGGAAGTGGGATAGCATTGCGATGGACTTTGTGACGGGATTACCGAATACAGTTAAGGGTCATGACGCTATTTGGGTGATCGTTGATAGGTTAACGAAGTCTGCTCACTTTATTCCTACTAATATCAATTATCCGGTGTCGAGGTTGGCAGAGGTCTATGTCAAAGAAATTGTGAAGTTGCACGGTGTTCCGAAGAGTATCGTGTCAGATAGGGATCCAAGGTTCACTTCTGAGTTTTGGACGAGGTTGCAGAAGGAATTGGGTTCAAAGCTGAAAATGAGTTCAGCATATCATCCTCAGACAGACGGTCAGTCAGAGAGGACAATTCAGTCGTTAGAGGATTTGTTGAGGGCTTGTGTATTGGAACAGCGGGGTTCATGGGATTCCTACCTTGCGTTGATTGAGTTTACCTATAACAACATTTGCCATTCCAGTATCGGGATGGCACCATTCGAAGCATTGTATGGCCGAAAGTGTAGAACGCCATTGTGTTGGTATGAGTCGGGAGAGAGTGTAGTGTTGGGACCGGAGATTGTCCGGGAGACTACAGAGAAGATCAAGATGATCCGTGAAAAGATGAAGGCTTCGCAGAGTCGTCAGAAGAGTTATCATGATAAGCGGAGGAAGGATTTAGAATTTCAGGAGGGTGAGCATGTGTTCTTAAGGGTTTCTCCTATTACCGGTGTTGGTCGAGCGTTGAAATCGAAGAAGCTCACTCCTCGATTTGTTGGTCCTTATCAGATTTCTGAAAGAATCGGAAATGTGGCTTATAGAGTGGCTTTACCGCCAAATCTTTCGAATTTGCATGACGTATTTCATGTGTCGCAACTTCGGAAGTATGTTTCGGATCCATCTCATGTGATCCATATGGATGATGTAGAGGTGCGGGATAATCTCACTGTGGAGACCATGCCCGTACGGATTGAGGATCGGGAAGTGAAAGCGCTTAGAGGCAAAGAGATTGCATTAGTGAAAGTGGTTTGGCTAGGAGCTGCCGGCGAGAGTATGACTTGGGAGCTAGAGAGCAAGATGCGAGAGTCCTACCCAGAATTATTTGATCAGGTAAATTTCGAGGACGAAATATTCTAAGTGGGGGAGAGTTGTAACACCCTAAATATTTAATTAATTTATTTAATTAAGTATTTAGGCATTTATTTAATTTACTGGGTATAATTTAATTAATTAGAATTATATTAATATGTGTAGGAAGTATTAGAAGGTGGAGGTGCCAAACTAAATGGACTTGGGCTTAAGTGAGAAGCCCAAGCCCATGACTCTAGTCATATGCGAAGTGGACAAGTGCTTAGGGGTTAGGGTTTGTTGTGACCATTTTGCGAAAATTTGAGACAAGAGAGAAAAGAAGAAGAGGCGCGCCGTAGAGAGGGAGAGGGAGAAGAGAAGAGTCGCAAGCTTCAAGGAGAAAAGAGGAGGCGTGATCCGGTTGCCGTGGTTCCGTTCGTGATCATCTCTAGAGATCCTATTCTTCTAATTCGAGGTAAGGGGAGTTCTATCGATTTCTATAATAATTTCTATGATAGATCCTAAGTAGTGATAGCCTAGATGTGATTATGATTGGTATAGTGCTTGCGAAATTCAGGTCTTGATTGTTGCCATATGCGTGATTATATGTTGATGCTTGCGAATTCATGTGTTGATTTTAGATATATGCGTGATGCTATGTGGTGCTTGGGATGTGTGAAATTCGATGTTTGATAGGTGGTGTTGAATGATTTTATACGTGATTATGAAAGATTGTAATATGGGTTGTGTTGGTCATGTGAAAAATTTTGAGAAAAATAATGTTTTGTGCTGAAATTGGGCTAAAATCTGGTGCTGGTACTGTTTCTGGGCGCCAGGCGCCCTGTGCTGGGCGCCAAGGGCGCTATGCGTGTTGCTGTGCGTGTGTGACTGGAGCGCTGGGCGCTGGGTGCCAGCACTGGGCGTTGAGCGCCCGTGAGCGCCCGTGTGTGTTGCGTTGCGTGTTGCGCTGAGGCGCTGGGTGCCAGCGCTGGGCGCTGAGCGCCCGTGTGTGTGTTGCGCCTTGCTGGGCGCCAGGTGCCTGGGCGCTGGGCGCCCATGGCGCCAGTTTTCAGGATGTCCCAAAATATTTTCGAAAACTGTTTTCGCTATATCTTTTGACTCAGACATCCGTTTTGAACGATTCAAAAAGCGTTGTGAAGCATTTTCAGTTGTCCATCTACGTGTCCCATTTTTAAAAATAAAAACTTATTATTTCTGAAGGTTGCTGGGGCGCCCCAAGTGGCTGTTCCCGGTGACCGTTGCTGTGACATTGAAAAGATGTTTTGGGTGTCTTTAAAAATTCTCTTTTGCGTACGACCAGTGGTTTTAACGAAGAAATGTCAAAAATGATGATTTTGACGATGATGCCCCTAGTGGCTAGTTAAATGACTGTTTTGCCCTTAGTGGCTAATATTATTTATAACGACGTGTAAATGACTGTTTTGCCCCTAGTGGCTAAAATTATTTATAATGACGTGTAAATGACTGTTTGCCCCTAGTGGCTAATATTATTGATAATGAGGTGTAAATGACGATGATGCCCTTAGTGCCTAGTTAAATGACTGTTTTGCCCTTAGTGGCTATTGTTTGAGTTGATGATATTTATGTGTAAGTGACGATGCAAACCCAGTGACGTTTAAGGCCCGAAAGGCTAAGTGATGTTAAGGTCTAAAAGGCCAAGTGACGTTGTGTGTAAATTGTGAATTGACAGGTGCTGTGCTTCTTGTGAGCAAACCGGTAAGTGACGGGTCACATAGTTGACTATGATTTGGGTAGTTGTGTATTTGTGTGTTTGTGAGTGGTGCATGTCATTGTGTCTCATGCCCCATATGCATAAACCCAGTGACGTTCTTGAGGCCCATGTGGCTAAGTGACGATGAGGCCTTAAGGGCTAAGCGACGTTTGTGAAAAGGTACCTCATGCATATGCCCGCGAGTGGGTTGCATTCCATATGCCTACATGACATAGTGATGAATTATTGTGGTGATAAGATCGATGATTGTGATGTGATTCATTTAGAGCTGTGACTTGACTTATTATTTATCATATGACTTATTATATGAATTGAATTGGACTCACCCTTCTATTTGAATGTTACCCCATGCGGTAACGTGCAGGTGATTGCGAGTGAAGGACTAGGTACCTTCACTAATTCGAGTCGAGTCGTCACGCTCTGATACGTAGCACTCAGGGGGTGGGGCGAACTTATATCATGAATGTTTTTGGTTGTTAAGTTTTATTGACAATTCTGTTTTATTTTATTATTCCGCTGCTTAGATGATTTTATTGACGTTGAGTATTATTGCGATGATAACTGTGGTTTTGAGATTCGCCTTTTTGTGATGTGCTACGTAATACCTGGCTAATATGTTTTGAGCTGTTTTATTGAGAAGTGTGGTTTTATTGAAGTAGGTGTAATATCCCTTATGCGAAACAAAATTTTGAAAACTCTGATATTTTCCAATTAAATTAATGGGTAGAAAAGGGGTGTTACAACACACCCCAACGAATTGTCCAACACGGTTAGATACAGAATAAGCGGTCTTTTGGACACTGGCGGCATCAGAATTGGTGGGTTTTGAAGGTAATCCTTAATTCTTTCAAAAGCTTTTTGGCAATCATCATTCCACTCTAATCTTTGGTTCTTGCACAACAGCTTAAAGAGAGGCTCGCAAGTGGCGGTCAATTGGGATATGAACCTTGAGATGTAGTTCAGTCTCCCAAGGAAACCACGGACCTCTTTTTCAGTCTTTGGTGCTGGCATTTCAAGGATTGCCTTGACTTTATCTGGATCGACCTCTATCCCTTTCTGACTGACGATAAATCCCAGTAACTTTCCAGATCTCACACCGAAAGTGCATTTTACTGGGTTTAACCTGAGCTTGAACTTCCGTAGACGTTCGAAGAGTTTTCGCAGATTAACAATGTGCCCCTCATCAGTCTTGGATTTTGCAATCATATCATCTACATACACCTCAATTTCTTTGTGCATCATGTCGTGGAATAATGTCACCATTGCTCTCTGATAAGTCGCACCGGCATTCTTGAGTCCAAAAGGCATCACTTTGTAGCAGAATGTTCCCCAGAGAGTTATGAAGGTGGTTTTCTCCATATCTTCTGGAGCCATTTTTATCTGATTGTACCCTGAATACCCGTCCATAAAGGAGAATAAAGAATGTTGGGCTGTACTGTCTACCAGAACATCAATATGAGGCAGAGGGAAGTCATCTTTGGGGCTAGCTCTATTCAGATCCCTGTAATCGACACACATCCTGACCTTGCCATCCTTTTTCGGAACAGGGACGATATTTGCTACCCATTGTGGACACTTGGCCACTGCTAGAAACCCCGCATCAAACTGCTTTTTTACCTCATCCCTGATCTTCAATGACATCTCAGGTTTCATTCTTCTCAATTTCTGCTTGACCGGTGGACACTCTGGCTTCACGGGCAACCTGTGTTCAACAATATCAGTATCTAACCCTGGCATATCCTTGTACGACCACGCGAAGACATCAGCGTAATCACGCAAGAGTTGGATTAGCCTTTTGCGTTCACTTTCTTCCATGGCAGTACCGACCTTAACCTCCCTTTTATCCTCTTCTGTACCCAAGTTGATGATCTCAATCGACTCTCCATGAGGCTGAATGATCTTTTCTTCATGCTCTATTAGTCTCATCAATTCCGGAGGAGTTTCCCAGTTTTCCTCAACACCCCCTTCAGTTTGGTTGATTGGATGATCAAAGTCATAATAGGAATCATTAGCACTGTTATTTTAAGAGACAATTACTTTTGATCTGCATTCGTAGAAGCAGGAAGTAGAATGAAATGCGAAACAAACAAAATAAAGCTAAAAGAAAGGAAAGATAAATGAAGAAAAAGAGATTTTATTGATGGAATTCAAAAGAAGCGTTTTTATTGATGATGGGGTCATTGAAAATAAAAACATGCATGCCCTAACAAACTATCCTGAGGCCTTGGGCAGAGCCAAAGGAATGCATTACAATCATTACTTTGAACTAAAAGTGATGGGCAAGTCTACAGCAAGGCAACGACGGACTAGTCTTTGTAAAATCGATTTTATGCTTCTAAAAAAATATTTTCACAAGTTTTGTGCTTGTCCTATTTAATCTTGCATGCATGAGGTTTGTTTAAAACATATTTTCATGCAAAATTATTTTTATGAAAAACATTTGTGAGGAATGATAAAAATGCCCTTTTTGACCCTAAAACCCTAATTTCCCCAAAAAGGGCATTCTAACCCTAAAAATGATTTCAAAAACTTTGGAGCGGTTTCTAGGACCCAAAATGCAATGCATAATTTATTTTTTTTGTGTGGAAAATTAGGGTTTGCACCCAAGCCGGACAAAATTGGGGTATGACACCTACTGAGAGACTCAATTCAGTGAAGAAGGTAGCTGGGGTCCATGAGATTAGTGACGTATCTGCTCTATCAGCACAAGTGGCTTCCCTCACAAACATGATAAAGAATCTCAACACTTCAAATACACCTGCTGTGACACCAGGATTTCCTGCTCAGAACCATCTAACACAAGCTGCCCCAGCTATGGATAACTCTATTGAAAGCCTTCATGAGTGATTGTAAGACAACTTTGCAAACTCATGAAGCTTCTATAAAGAATTTACAGACACAAGTTGGGCAGATAGCCTCTACTCTCACCCAAAGGCCTAGTGGATCATTACCTCCCACTACTGAAGCTTCAACTTCTCATGCAGCAGGGAAGGAGCATGTTAAGGCTATTTCGTTAAGAAGTGGGAAAGATTTGCAAGGGCCATCTACTGTAACAGGCGATGGTCGAAAAGAAAAAGAAAAAAATAAAAAATTGAAAAATAAAAAAATACTTCTGATTCTATAGCACCCACTACTATAGCGTCTGATCCTGCACATGTGCCACCACAATGGTCAAAACCAAAAGCTAAAGAAAACCTTGTTGTAGCATCTGCAGAACAAATGAATGTTGCAGCAACTGCTGTGGATATGTTTGATGAAGCCACTAACCCTACCTTCAAGGTGAATGGCCAAAGAGTGAAGCAATACTATGGTGAACATGTGGTCGGGGACAAGACCACCATTGAACTTAAAGACCTCTAACAAAAGGGGAAGACTGGCTGAAGACTCTTAAAGGAAGCCCTTCTGGGAGGCAACCCATGGATTTGAACTAGCAATTCTGTATTTTTAATTTTTCTTTTGTGCAGGAATGAATTTTGTGAAGTGAGAAAAGAATCATGTAGCAGTTGTTGTGGTAGCAGTAGATGTTATAGCGTTTGATGGCTGCCAATGTCGAGGCTAAAGTGGTAGCAGCAAAACCACCAGAGCACCCACCAGAGCAAGCAATAGGCTCAAATCATGGTTAGCAAAGAAGTAACCTAACCCTTCTGTTTAAAAAAAATGTTTGCCTATTTTCAATAAACCTGTTAGGTGTTATTGGGTCTGTTCCTGCATCTAACAGTATGTTTAGGATCTTACTTCTGTTGTTTTAATTCTGTTAAGTTTTAGCCATATGCCTCTCCCTTTAGTATGCATGAGCAGTGAGGACACTACTAGGTCTTGAGTTGGGGGAAGGACCTTACATGTGTTATTTTGTTAAATATTGTTGAATGAAATGCATGATCAGTTGAGTTTTCTAGTCTTGCAATAATATAAATTGTTCTTTTTGGGCTAATTTTAATGATGATTAAGTGCATAAGTGTAGTGTAACCTTGCTTGATTAATAATGACTAGTCTTATTGCTGCTTCTCCACAAAACTCTAAACTTAGGGAGAAACATAGTTAGCTAAGGACTATCTGATGCTGAAGTTAGTCCTGGTTAACCAAGGTTAAGTCAAATTGTTACTAAAAATTGAGAGTAGCGTTTGAAGCTAAGTTTGGGGGTGCATCGGTTATATTAAGGGTAGGTATAAAGATCATAGGATGGTCAGTGCAATAGGATCTCAAAGTGTACAAATGGTCATGTATATTGTAATTAGTTGCAATTGCCCGAAACAAATGCAGAACTGTTCCAAAAATGCATATATCAAAAAAAAATGCAAATAAGGAGTTCAGTAATGTAGCATCTAACGCTACAGCATTGAGAAATCACCATATCAATAGTTAGTGCACTGACCAAAAATCTGAAATATCTAATCAAGCTCTTTGTTGTGCTTTGAAGCCACTCATTTCTTATGTAAAGTTGTTAGTCTACTCTCTATTTTGAAACATTCTTTGATTTGGCCCAAAGAAAGCCATTCTTTCCAACGCTAAGAGAAATTCTGAACCTAGCTAGGATTTAAACTAAGTTTAGAGATCACACACTCACAATTGAGCAATATTAATTCTAGATATTGTGAAAAGCAATGGTGTGTGTGTGTGTGTGTGTGTGTGTGAGTGAGTGAATCTGAAAGGTTAGCCCCTTAAGAACAATCTTGAAAAGTTGTTTGAAGTAGAGAAGGAACTGATTGTGTGTTGAATTCTGTAAATATGTGTTTTATGTTTCTTGTCTTATTCAAGTGTCATTACTTGAGGACAAACAATGGTCTAAGTTTGAGGTGTGATAACTCATATTTATGAGTTATTTATGCTCTTATCACTTAAATCAACACAAGTTCTCAAGTAATATTCCTGCTTTATTAAGTAATTATCATCTATTTAGAGGAAAGAAGGGTTAGGAACTAATTTGTTATCATTTGGCACATTTTAATGCCTTTGATCAGTGTTACAGCATTAAGCGTATATTGCTATATGACGGTGGGCCAGCTGGAAATCAAAAAGAAAAATTACAATTTGGAGCCTCACTCTTTATGTCAAATCAGAGCCTCATTCCTTTGCGCCTAGGACTGACACGGCTGCCAACTTTTATCTAGCATGGACACTTGTCCACTTTCAAGTGGGAGATAAAAAGGTGGTGGCTTGTCACACATTTTACTTTATGTCTTCTCCACTTTTTGGAGAATAAAAAAATATATCTGACTTCTTCTTTCACACTACTCACACATTCGAAGGGAGGGGAGTTTTTAGAGGGAAAAACATGACACCATTTCCTTCCATTAATCCTCCACTTCAAGCTTTTGTTTTTCAAGTGAAGATCATCATTTCTTACCCTGTGAAGCTGTGCTATAGCGTCATCTACCCATCTCATGAGAAGGAGTCCACGTAATGTATCTTTTGCAACCGTGTCTCCTCTTTTCATTTTTGGTAATATGAACATTTTGGTTTGTATTGTGTTGATGATGCTCACCATGAGCTAAACACTTTTTAGTTGGATTTCTTAGAGCTTGTAATGAATCTTTAGTATTGTTAATATAATATTGTGATGTTTGTGTTTCAATCTTTGTGGTTTAATGCTTTCAAACTTATTTTGGGATTGGGCAACAGAAATGAGTATATTAGTGGGTAAAGACATGGTCCATGATTCTAACTCAAAGGTTGATATGAACGAAAGGTTGGTTAAAGACATTTAAATAAGTTTTGCTTAAATCCAGACAGAGGGGAGGAATAGTTTATAAGGTGAACACTGTGGGTTCTTCATTATACAGGGGTGGACTTATTTAGAACTTAGAAATAAGAGTCTTGTAACAAAACCCTGGCGTCAGTGACTGGAAGACACAGCATCATATGCTACAGCACTTAGCGCTATAGCGTCCAATGTTATAGCGCTTTACTTTAAAGGATTTGCTTGGCAAAGAGCAGTCCAACACGTTTTATCAAATACTTGAACTTATTTACCGTTTTCACATAATTTCCTTAATTTTTATGTCCAAAACCATATTGCTTTTATTCTGGTCACTTCACTAGTGTGTCAACTAATTAAACTTTAAAATAACATCACCCCCCGTGGGTTCGATCTCTACTTTATCCTTATAATACTTGTTGCGATTGTGTACACTTGCACAACTACTCTTTGAACAACACTAAACATAAAAGAACTTGTACTTAAAATCCTTGACTGAATCCGTAAGCGGAACGAACAAGCTAAGCTTTCGATTGCAACGGAGCCCCACGTGGCCCTGCCTCTCTTTACCAGATCTGATCTCCGCCTGACGGAAGACTTCGAACAAGCTAAAGAACACCTTGTGCTGGAAAGCTCGCCTTAGGGCACCCATCACGATCTCGAAGGTCCGAATAAAGCCCCAAGCGTTGGGGGTGAGCTGGGACGGGATCATCATCTTCATCTTTTCAAAGAGGGCTGAGTACACGAAGAACCGTAACCAGGGGACTTCCTGGCATACCACGTCTGAGTCGGACACGGGCTCAAACTTCCACTTCTCCTCTGCGCCGCCAAGGAACCTCTCAAATTTCTTGAAGTCCTTCAGATCACCACGACTGAGTCGATACACTGAGCCATTGTTGCAGACGTCCAGGGAAACCCAGTGGTACGGATCGCCATAGAGCCGGGACCGAGGGCGACACAGAGCCAACTGTCTCGATCATATGTGGCTTCACCGAAGGCGACACCTGATCATCGGCCGGACCCACTGGGACCGAAAGCCCCTCCGCCGACTTCTTCAAAAGGGGTTTCCTCAGAAGAACGTTGCGCGACCTCTCAGAATCTCTTGTTCTCACCATTCTTTCCTGCAAGGGAGGAAGCCAACTTCTGAAGCGATAATCAAGCAACATAAGGGGAACGAGTTCGACAACCCGTTCAACAAACACTCGAGAAACATGACGAGATAAAAGAGGAAAGGAAACTAACTAACCTCGAAAGATTATTCAAGCACGGGCTTCGGTATAATGATCTGAAGAGTGCCCACCGGAACTTCAACCTTAGTCGACCCAGGCTGCAGTTCGCAAAAAGATTTTACGACTCGGAAGAATCGCATAAAGGGTCGGGAGAATCAGATCTTAAAACGTTAAAACAGTCATCCACTCTCAAACCTATTTATAGGCATAGCATGAGAAACGACACATCTCCTGCCTAGGGGCAATAAATGATGATTGGGCGGGAAAATATATGCAGTCATGATGACGCAACGCGTTGTTTCAGTCAAACGCAACGTCACTTTGACAAGTCAACGCATGTCGAACGGCTCTGAGCCAGACAGCTCAGAGAAGGATGACTTCTTGCCGATGACCGATTCCGATTCAAGTCGAGGTCGCACCTCAGTGAACGACCTCGAATCGGGAGGCAACAGTTCCGGACTGGGCCAAGAGGCCCAATCCGCATGAAGAAACGGCCCAAAATCGGTGCTGGATCCAGCCCAATAGGATAGATCCGCACCAGAACCCAGATCAATGGTCCGGATCGCCATACTCTGATCCAACGGCTCCGGGCCAACGAGACCGCTTCTGCTCCCTGCTCCGTGTGTATAAATATGGGTCTATCCACCAGATTCAGGTACGCTACGTCCACACGTGCCTTTCATTGACTTCTGATTGCTGACTTTGGCATCAGAGTGTCTGCAGGTACCCGATCCCCCAAGTTCAACCTTGGAGGAAGACGACGTTGAAGATAACAATCTCGGAAGATTCCGACTCTCGAAGCACATGTCCGACCTCGGGCCAGGAAAGGACCATCACAAGACAGAGGATACCGACCTTAGATCCCGGATCTCAGATCCCGAGACAAGGTACACAACACCAATGATATGCAAAATCCTTTTCTAACATAATTATTTTTGTTGGCTAAACATAATCAATTTTTTTGACAACAAACATAATCAATTTTTAGTCATCCCTTAACTATCATGTTCCAGGGTTGTTCTCTCCATAAACTATGCAACACCAATGTTTTAATTGATCAACTATGCAACACCATAAATTTTTACTTAACATAAATTATATATATATTTTTGATCAACTTAAATTATTCAAATAGTATTTAAGAGTTAAATATGTAACTTTAATGGGGCTTAGATTTTTTGTCCGCATTTGCTATTATGATGCCCAACAACTTTTTTAAGAGTTAAATATGTTTTTCGTCCCTAAAAAATTTGTGAATTTTGTTTTTAGTCTTTATAAAAACGTTTCACTCACTTGTAATCCTTATATTTTCCCCTATCAGTGTTTTTAGTCCTCCTAACTTTTGATAGTGCTTTTTTAGACTTTTTATAGTGTTTCTAAAAAATATGATTATTAAGATATAAAAAGGCCTCGTTTTGGAGCTTACTTTAGGCTTCATTTAGTGTTGGTCTAGCCCTGTGAAAAGCTTCGGTATTATGAATTTTTAGGAGTAATTGCACAAAAAAGTCTTTTACAAAAAAGGCAGAGACCTACTTATTCTTTAAAAATTGAAAAATACTAATTTGACCATTAAAAAAAGGGTAAAATATGTTTTTAGTCCCTACAAAGTCGGGCCCTTCTAACCTTAGTCCCTACATTAACGAAATAGGCTTTTTGGTCCTTGTATTTTTTTTTTCGTTTACATTAAGAGTGTAACACCTCGGTATTTCTAACATGTAGATATACCGTAATGCACGGCTATAGTAATAATCAGAGGACACAATCCCTGCTTTGGTATTGAACATACAAACTTTTTCCGAAAATAAAACATAATACTTCAGATCCATTCGTCTTAATTCCATAATGTTTCAAACATCCGAAGGAATACAACCCAAGTGTTCAATACCATAAACAAAGAAATCAAAAGCGGTTCATACAACTCATAAACAATTACAAGTTATATAACCATAACAAGTCAACCGGAAAGATAAAAGAAAACATCAAGGCTGCACTTCGTGGGCACCTCCGCAAGCACGTCACCTACTCGTGTCGCTTACTCTTTCTCTTTCCCTGCTTCTCTGTAAAAACAACAACAATGATTGGGTGAGACAACTTGTCTCAGTGAGTTCTACCGTGCCCCCTCACTATCACTCGGTTTATTTATAAAACTGTTACAACATAGTTAAATTTGTAAACTATTTGCGTCAATATATACCCAGCCCATTACCGACTATGTAAACACCCACAATCCAGGTAGATGAAGAGCAACTATATATTATTAGGCCTCGCCGATTAATTTATAATCACTAGCGTTACCAAGCGAAGCATCGACTGTGCAAACACCCACAATCCCGATAACCCACGTTAGACCCAGCCATAACGTTTCAGGGCCTAGGGTAGGGGCTCATGCATTCCCCACCTAGTATGCTGTTCGTTGGGTCGTCACCCAACATAATATAATTTATAATTTATAATCTATATTCGATATAATATATATATATATATATATATATATATATATATATATATATCGTTGTTCTATAACCCGTTTTGATGAATACCAAGTTAGACATCTGGCGTTAAAATACTGTACCAAATTGGACGGGTTATCCGTTTTGTTATTCACAATCATATGCTCACACGCGGTCTTCAATTCGGTTTTGAAAACAGCTTTGACTTTCAAAAACATTGTATTTTCCAATTCAAATTAAATATATATATATATATATATATATATATATATATATATTGTTGCGCCCGAAAAAGTCCCAGAGGGGATCTTTCTTCGTTTACAACTTTTTAAAACAATGAAGTCGCCACCAATATTTTTTAAGGTAAAACTTTGAAAAAACCTTTTTTGGAAAGCAATGGCCTTTTGGAAACCGGAAAAATTTGGGTTCGGGGGTCGGTTAGGCATGGGGAAGGTATTAGCACCCCACACCTCCTTTCTACCGAAAGGGAACCTTTAACTAAACGTGTGGTTTTAAGTGTTGATTTGGAAAATACTTAAATTTGCTTCTTTATTGAAAAGGGAATGAGAAGACTTAATGAAAATTTTTATTTTTGGCGCTTGACGAGAGTTAGCCTCTCGCACCTACGTATCTCCCGGTGCGATGGAGAATTCAAAGCTACGTAGTTCTTGTTTGTCTTTTTCTTTGAAAAGGTTTTTGTCTCTTATCTTTTTAGTGAGTTTTCGAAATAGGACGAGCATTTAGTGAATGATTAAACTAACCGAGGTTATGGGTAATCACCGCTAAGTACTCTTGAAAATGAGAGTCACCACCGCCAGTCAGATGAACAAAGGTTCTGATTGACTATTAGTAGCAACTCGTTTTTTATTTACTCTTTTGAAAGTGGTTTTCGAAAGAGATTAATTGGCACGAATGATCAAACTAACAACGGTTATGAGTAATCATCACTTGTTGTTCTTTGGGGAGAAAGACATCGCTACCAATGGTTAGACGAACAAAGGTTCTGATTAACCACTGGCAATGATGGGTTTGAAAATGATTCTAGCTTATAGAAATGATTCTCTTTGTTACGCAAATGCTAGTTTTTGATTGCTAAAATGACTTTTATTTGCTGCGCTTGACGAGAACGAGACTCGCTCCTACGTATCCCAAATGGGAATCAAAGCGACGTAGTTCTAATTTGAAAATGAAAATGCTTTTGAAAGGGTTTGGAAAAGGGAAAAGCTTTCATAATGACCAAGCAAGCAAAGACTTTGAGTGATCATTACTAACAACTCTTGATAGCGTTCATGACAATCAAACAAGCAAAGGCTTTGGGTGATAGTCACTAATAACTTGCATTGGTTAGAAAAGAGTTTGAGAGGTTTTTGGGAAAGAGTGAAGTTATTATCAAAGATTGGTTATAAAGCTCAAGCACATTCGTTAATCGAGCAATCACGCATTTGTTGAACGTCAACTAAGACTAAACATGCCAATACAATCAAAGATTCAAATGTCAAGGATGCAAAGTAAGGTTCTCAAGACAAATGTGTGTGTGTGTAAGAAAGAGTGTATTTACCCTAATGACTCTATGCTACAACAAGCAAGTAGGCTTACGTCTTCATTAGGAGGTCATATAAGTGGAGAGGATGGCACACAATTAAATCAAGACATTTAAGTTGCATCAAGAGCAATTAAAAAATTGATCACGGGCATAGAATGATCTTAGTTAAGCTAGTGAACATGTGGGCAATGATTTCTCAATAACATGAACAAAAGGAATTGCATCAAGACTAGGGTAAGCCTATCCTTTGCAATCAATAATATGAACAAATGCCCAAAGGTTAATAACACGATCAAAGAGGAGGGGGCATCAAGGTTTTGAGTAACCTATCCCTTGCAATACCTCACGAACCCTAAACCGTAAACCTACAATCTCATCTTTTATTCAGTAAAAAACAAAATTACAAGAGGAAGGTTGAATCATCTAAAACCATCTTCACCACTTAAAATATGATGCCCTGGGCACAAGTGGGAGTCACATGATTTATCATCAACAATGAACAATGATCAAACTAGAATACAAGAACAAATAAATAAACATTAAAACAATGTTGAATCACATAGAGCAATCCTCTCACTTTGAGAAAAGTGCACTAGGCACTAGTGAGAATCAACTTGCCTATCATCCACAATTAACAATGAGCAAATTAAAACAAGACTTAAATAAAAGAACACATAAACAAAGTTGAATCATATAGAGCAATCCTCTCACTTTGAGAAAAGTGCACTAGGCACTAGTGAGAATCAACTTGCCTATCATCCACGATTAACAATAAGCAAATTAAAACAAGACTTAAATAAAAGAACACATAAACAAGGTTGAATCACATCTAGCAATCTTCAACTACTTAGCATAAAGTGCACAAAGAACAAGTAGGAATCATCTTGCTAGATCATCCACCATTAACAATAAGCACATTAAAATAAGACTAAATAAGAGAACACATAAACAAGGTTGAATCATATAGAGAAATCCTCTCACTTTGAGAAAAGTGCACTAGGCACTAGTGAGAATCAACTTGCCTATCATCCACAATTAACAATAAGCAAATTAAAACAAGACTTAAATAAAAGAACACATAAACAAGGTTGAATCACATCTAGCAATCTTCAACTACTTAGCATAAAGTGCACAAAGCACAAGTAGGAATCATCTTGCTAGATCATCCACCATTAACAATAAGCACATTAAAATAAGACTAAATAAGAGAACACATAAACAAGGTTGAATCACATCTAGCAATCTTCAACTACATAACATAAAGTGCACAAAGCACAAGTAGGAATCATCTTGCTAGATCATCAACAAATATTTGCAAGTGAAATATGTTGAAAATAACATTTAACACCAAAATCAAATACCAATGCCAAGATTGTACATCATCAAGCAAAGAGGAACAACAAAATTAGCTTAAGAACACATTAATCACAGTATGCGAACCAAACAAGCATGGATTCACATTTTATTTCACAAAAAATACAAGAAATTAACACAAAACAACACGAAACCAATTATTCAAGGGTGAGAGGCACCTTAAACACCCAAGCCTCCCTAAGTGCTTGTCAATAGTGTTTAAGGCTCCTCTCACCAACAACAACAAACTACATTTTAAACAAAATGATAATGATATGCGAAATGAAAAGTGAAGAGGAAAATGGGTTTTAATGCAAAAAGGTTGAAGATGATGCAAGGGTTTTGGAGTATACCTTAGATCCTAGCTAGATTATGCAAGAAATGGAGAGCAAGAACACAAATCAACCAAAGACACCAATAAAGAACCCACGCCCAAAATGAAGGTCACCCCCTCTTGATGAAAGTTCTTGAGTTTTAGTGGAGAATGGAAGTAGTATGTGAGAGAGGGATGAAGGGGAGATGGATTGCTGGTGTTTGGATGAAGAAAAATAAAATAAATGGAGGAGAGGAGAGTGGTGTAGCCACGGTTTTGGAGAGTGAAGGGGGAGGTTTTTGGTGTGCTACGGTGAAAATGAGAGGCCAAGGGTTGTGATGTGTGGAAATGAGAAGGTATTTATAGAGTTATTTTAGGTTTAGGGGTAATTGGGTCATTGTTTTTATTAAGTGCTCTAGGATTGGGTTTTAAATTTGAATGAAGGGCTAGGATTAGAAATCACTTGGATTATGGGTAGTGAGAAAACACAAAAATGAGTGTGAGGGAGAATAGGGTGTGGGCGAAAATGAGGAGAGAGGAAGGGATAGTTTGTGTGAAAAAACTTGTCTTATTTTGGGAAAGAAGGCTCATATATGATAGGGTTAAGGGCATAATTGAGATGGAATATTACCAAAGAGGAAATTCTGTATTTTCTTGTGAAGAGGTGAGTGTAAGTGAGTGGGGTAATTTACAAAAGAGGGCATGAATCTATGTGAGAGTGAGTGAGAATTAGGGATATGCATGAAATGGGTAAGATTAAGGATAGTACAAGAATATTCTTAAGGAATAATTGTACAATAGAAGAGTGTGGAAGAATTTGGGGCGAGAGAGAGAGAGTGGGGCGAAAATGAGAGGATAAGAAGAGAAAAAAAAAACTTGTTTTTGGTCTTTTGTCTCATTTGAGGACACTTTGTACTTTGTTTTTGAATTTTGAATTTTTGGGCATGCAAATGATAGTGCACCTATTGAAAATGTGTCACATTTTTTTTTGGCACCATAAAATATCCTTCTAATCACTCATGACATTAAAAATTGTCATTTAATAATTGAGGAATATTTAATGGTCTTTTTTCATTTTTCTATGCACTAAAAATGGAGAAAATGCATTTTTAATTATTTTGGACTAGAACTTTCTTTCCAAAAACTATACAAAAATTACCCTTGGTAGAGTAACATGTATGCCACGTCCTTGACTTGGTCTTGGTCCAAAATAATTAATTTGCTTTTATTTAAATGCAAAAATATGCACTATTTTATTTTCTAAAATTCCTAAAAATTAAGAAAAATATTTTGACTTGGGCGGACAAAATTGAGGTATGACATATATATATATATATATATAGTTAGGTCTTTGAATAAGCTTTCAAACGCACCTGAGAACACCTCAATTGGGTTCCCGGATCAAAAGTTATCGCGAAAACAAAATCAGGGTATTTTGCTGAAAAAATGCAAAGCGTCGCGACGCGAACTGGTCCCGTTGCGACGCGAAAAGTTACAGAGAGTTTTGCGTTGCAAAAATAAGGGGAGGTCGCGACGCGACTGCCGTGGGTCGCGACGCGATGGGTGACAGTAGTGTTTGAAAACAGCATTTCGAAAACCCGTTTTGTACCGTTTCGCTTTCTATTCGACCCGAGACATTTCCTAACCATCGAGACTTAAAAATAGACATTATAACCAGCAATTCAGTCCATATTCCTGCGAAATCATTAAAATCGATAAATCCATAAAAGCATATATATTTACAGAAAAACCGTAAAAAAACACTATTTTCCCAAAAACGGTTTTCGACTCGATAAAATGTCTCGACACGAAATCAATCACCAAAATAGAATTTCCAGACATTCCAGAATATTAAACACACTCCCTAATCGTGAGTAAAACTCACCGAATTCCGAAATCACGCGAGTTGAGCCGAAGTACGAAGCTACCGAACCATTATCACACGAACAATCCCTGAAATTGTCCACACCGTTTCCGAACGAAATCTCCAACTCTGTCCACTTCGAACCAGCAACAACACCACTTCAATTATTCTTCCAACACTGAATGTAGGTTCAGTTTTACTCTTCTTCTAGTTCCCAATAGACATGCAAGGTCCAAAAGTCTCAAGACTCCATTGTTGGCCTTTGGAGCTTCAGAAATCGAAAATGGCCAAAGACAAAAGAGGAAGAATGAAGTTCTGAATGTGGCGTCAATAGAAAGGGGACATGAAATGGAAAGGAAAGGTAGGAGAAGAACTTACATGCAAGAGGGCTTGGTGGTGGATCCTTCTCCTTCTCTCTCTCGAACTCCCTTCTCCTTTTCTTCTTTCTTTTTCAGTTTTCTGAAAGTGATTAAGTGATGAGAAAGCATTTGGTTCAGCTGAGATGGAATGAGGTATGTTAATGAGCTGAGGGCTTAAAAGGTCGTGAAAAGACCAAAATGCCCTTGGTTCATTAAATCATGGTTTAGGTGCTGAAATTCCCTTTTTCCTTTCGGTTTTCACTAGGCACATATTTCTCGAATAATTCAAATCGAATCCTAAAAATTTAGGGATGTTACAATCACCCCAACTTTTAAAATTTTGTCCTCAAAATTGAAAGACGTACCTCAATGGAAGAGATAAGGATATGGAATCCGCATGTCATCTTCCAACTCCCAGGTAGCCTCTTCGGTCGAGAATCCATCCCAGACCACCGTGACAATGGGAATAGTCCTTGACCACAGCGTCTTTTCACCACGCTCTAAGATATAGCTAGGATCTGGTTGAAATGATAGATCCGGTTGAAGATCGATCGTGTCAACACTCAATGGCTGATGTGGATCAGGAACATACTTCCTCAAATGAGATACATGGAATACATCATGGAGATTTGATAAGGCCGAGGACAGAGCGAGGCGATAGGCAACTGGCCCAATACGCTCGATGATTTGGAAAGGTCCAACATATCGAGGACTGAGTTTCTTCGCTCGCAAAGCTTTCCCGGTACCTATGGTTGGAGAAAACCTCAAGAATACATGCTCACCAACTTCAAATTCCAGCGGTCTCCTTCGGTTGTCGGCGTAGCTCTTTTGCCGACTTTGAGAAACCTTCATTCTTTCTTGAATCAATCTAATCTTCTCGGTAGTTTCACGAACCATGTCGGGTCCCAAAAATCTATCTTCACCTATCTCCCACCAACACAAAGGAGTTCTACATTTCCTCCCATACAGTGCTTCAAACGGTGCCATTCCAATGCTGGAGCGGTAACTATTGTTGTAGGCGAACTCTACTAATGGAAGATGGTTCTCCCATCTCCTTTCGCTATCTAACACACATGCCCGAAGCATTTCCTCAAGAGTCTGAATAGTCCTCTCTGTTTGACCATCAGTCTGAGGATGATAAGCAGTGCTAACAAGCACTCTTGTTCCCAAAGCTTCATTCAATGCCTTCCAGAACCTAGAGGTGAACTTTGGATCTCTGTCTGATACAATGCTAGTCGGAACCCCATGCAACCTTATAATGTTCTTCACATACTCTTCTGCTAACTTGGAAACCCTATAATTCGAGCGAACGGGAATAAAGTGAGCGGATTTGGTCAATCGGTCCACCACTACCCAAATGGAATAATTACCGCCCTGCGACCTCGGCAAACCCATAACGAAATCCATTGAGATATCTTCCCACTTCCAAACTGGCACATCAAGTGGTTGCAGCTGGCCAGCAGGTCTTTGGTGCTTTGCCTTAACCTTTTGACAGGTTAAGCTTCGAGATACAAACTCAGCAACATCAGCTTTCATTCCAGGTCACCAATACATCTACTTTAAGTCCCGATACATCTTGGTGGATCCAGGATGTATGGAATACTGACTTCGATGAGCTTCCTCTAATACCTTCCTCCTGATGTCTTCATCATTTGGTACACAAATCCTACCATTGAAATAGATAATACCATCACTGTCTTCGGTGAAGTTTGGCAATCCTTTCTGAGATTGTAGTTTCACATCAACCTCTTGAGCCACACGAATTTGATCTCTCAATACACTAGTGACCCGAATATGTCGCAATACTAATCGGTTCCTTTTCCTTGTCACCTTGAGATTCAAGTCTCTAAAGGACTTCAACAATGCCATTTCATAACCCATTAGCTCTGCGGTGTGGAGAGACTTTCTGCTTAACGCATCTGCCACAACATTAGCCTTTCCAAGATGATACTTCAACTCGAAGTCATAATCCTTCAGAAATTCAATCCACCTTCTCTGTCTGTTATTCAGCTCCTTTTGATCAAACAGATATTTTAATCTCTTGTGATCACTAAAAACTTCGAAACGAGAACCATAAAGGTAGTGTCTCCAAATTTTTAGCGCAAACACAATAGCTGCCAACTCTAAGTCATGAGTTGGGTAATTCCCCTCATGGGTCTTCAATTGCCTGGATGCGTAGGCCACAACATGTTGATCTTGCATAAGAACATATCCTAAACCCTTCCCAGAGGCGTCACTGTAGATTTGAAATCCCAGGGACGGATCCAGAAGAATCAGGATCGGAGCAGAAGTCAACCGTTCCTTTAATTCGAGGAAACATTCATCACATTTGGTATCCCATGCAAACGGTTGACCCTTGCGAGTTAACCGGGTGAGTGAGAGAACTAACTGTGAGAATCCTTGAAAAATCTTCTATAATAACCTGCTAATCCCAAAAAGCTTCTTACTTCTGTTACTGACGTTGGTCGCTCCCAATTCAACACAGCTTCCACTTTACTAGGATCCACTGCTACTCCCTCTTGGGAAATCACATGACCCAAAAACTTTAATTCTGACATCCAGAAATAACACTTCAATGGCTTTGCATATAACTTCTTTTTTTCTCGGAGTACATTCAAAACGAAGCGGAGATGTTGAGCAAGCTCCTCAATCGTCTTTGAATACACCAAGATATCGTCTATGAAGACAACCACAAACTGATCCTAGTAGGAATGAAAAACTCGGTTCATGTAATCCATAAAAACAGCTGGAGCATTAGTTAGTCCGAAGGGCATCACTACAAACTCGTAGTGTCCATACCTAGTACGGAAGGCGGTCTTCGGAATATCTAAGGCCCTCACTTTGATTTGATGGTATCCCGATCTTAGATCAATTTTGGAGAATATGTTAGCGCCTCGAAGTTGATCAAGCAGATCATCTATCCTTGGTAATGGATATTTGTTCTTAATAGTAATCTTGTTCAGTTGACGATAGTCGATACATAACCTCATGCTTCCGTCCTTCTTCTTGACTAGCAATACAGGAGAACCCCATGGAGAAGCACTCGGTCGAATAAATTTCATGGAAATTAATTCCTCACGTTGGGACTTCAATTCCTTCAGTTCGAGAGGAGACATCCTATAAGGTGCTATAGATATTGGCCCTGCACCAGGCGCCAAATCTATAGGGAATTCTACCGCTCGCACCGGAGGTAAAGAGGAAACCTCCTCGGGAAAAACATCTAAGAATTCATTAACAACTTGAACAGACGATAAATCCAAACCAGCTTCAGTTGATGCAGATAAAATAGCAACAAAAGCTTCCGCACCTTGGAATAGAGACTGGCTGGCTGAAGTGAAAGAAATAACACCATCAGTTGCAGGCGGTGCATGTTCCACTACTTCAGAAGGAAACTCAATTGCACGATTGAAGCAGTCAATAGTAACGTGTTTGGAAGTCATCCAATTCATTCCCAAAACAATCTCCATCCACTACAAGAAAACCGGGAATTAGCGTCGGTCAAAAGTGGGGTTTAGCGGTTTCAACCGACGCTAAATTGAGTTCTGTCGGTTTCAAAACCGCCACTAAATATGGCGCCACTAGACCGAACAGCGTCGGTTTCTTCGACCGCCAGAAGTCAATTTCGCGTCAGTTGCAACCGACGGTAAATGTGAAAGGTGACTGACATAATTTCTATTTAGCGTCAGTTACAACCGACGGTAAATGTGAAAGTTGCCTGACGTTATTTCTACTTTAGCGTCAGTTACAACCGACGGTAAACGTGACAGCGGACTGACGTTATTTCTACTTTAGCGTCAGTTACAACCGACGGTAAACGTGACAGTGGATTGACGTTATTTCTACTTTAGCGTCAGTTAAAACCGACGGTAAACATGAAAGTTGATCGACGTTATTTCTTCTTTAGCGTCAGTGACAACCGACAGTAAATGTGAAAGTCGACTGACGTTATTTCAATTTTTGCGTCTGTTCCAACCGACGGTAAATCTAAAAGTTGATAGTCATTTTTTTTACTTTAGTGGCGATTTGAACCGCCAAGAAGCATTGTTTTTTAGTAATTATTTTAGCGGTGGGTTTCAACCGCCACCATGCTATTTTGGTTTTGACAGCTGCTATTTTTTAATAAAAAAACTTGTTTTCAAGACAATAACTCAAAGTAGTCCTAACAATAACTCAAAGTAGCTCTTGAATAATAACAGCATAACAATGTCATTGGTATCATATGAGTATAAGTAGAAGTTTTACAATATCAAAGTAGTCCTAACAAAATAATAACAATAGCTCTATAAAGTAGCTCTTGCTATAACAAGATAAAAATTTATCAAATAGCTTTCTAGAGCAGCTCTTGTTAACAAAATAACAATTGCACAAGTAGCTCTTCTCTTTCTAACCTCTTTTTGTTTGCCAAAGAAAGGTTAATGGCGCAAATAAGATGTCGTTAATTCTTTTAATTTTGTAAATCACCAGAGCATATCATCAATATTTCCTGCCCATCTCTTATAGCTGGTCTAGTCTAAATATGATGGTTAACAATGGCTAAGCCAAACTACAGTAACGCTTTAAAAGGTCAATGTAATAATATAAAGGACAATCAATATTAATACTAATTTTAATGAACAGTTATTTCTCACTTTCAATCTTCCCCATAATCATCATTATCCCTAAAATTATGCCCATTAATTTGCAAAATCAGAACCCCCCATTCGCGCACCTACCTCATTCAATAATCACGCATTAATCAGATGCCATAAATCAGAAGCCTCATTCACGCATAAATCAAGCCTTAGTCAATTCTCTTCTCAATTTTATCTTTTCTACTCTCTTTTTTTTTCTCTCTCTCCTAAGTTAATTCTCTCTTCAGAACCTCTGTTCTCTCTCCTCACTTAATTTGTTATTATGGATTTGGTTATTTGGTGTCTTTTAAGTTGTTTTTGGAATTTATGACTATGTTATGACTACGATTCGTGTTACGATCCTCCAATTCTGCCTAGAATCTCGATTCTGACAACCTTGGCTGAGATGTAAAATATTGATTAAATGTGAGATGGAAAGCTCATTTAGGAGCTTAAATGTATCATCGTATTCAGTGTTATCTAAATTATTTGCTCACCTATACCAGAAATGCCAGAAAAACATAAATGCAGAATATACTAAAGTAAAAACCATTGCTCACCTATATCAGTAGAAGGGCCAGAAAATTGCAGGTTACTTAATCCA
Source organism: Astragalus membranaceus (assembly GCA_039519185.1). Taxonomy (NCBI): domain Eukaryota; kingdom Viridiplantae; phylum Streptophyta; class Magnoliopsida; order Fabales; family Fabaceae; genus Astragalus; species Astragalus membranaceus. Next base: position 24,182,360 of record CM076852.1, read on the forward strand.
AACACTTGAGAAGGGCAAAGTCCATCTCCCACACATCGTACTCGGCCTGAATGCTCTTTTCTTAATACTTGACCAAGAGAGTCATTAGGCGTGATTGCCACAGAAGCAGTTCCTTGGCTCTCAATTTCAGCAATTTTCTCCTACAATATTTAAGTTATATGATGTTACTAAAAAATTAAGAAGAACAACATGATACCAAAAGGCATACAAATATCGATATAACTTACACAAACAACTCTCGCCTCTTCACTAATATATGTCCCATCAACTTTCTTATGAGTATCAATATACAAAACACCTCTGCTCACTTCCTTCCCAGTTTCATTCATCTATTCATGAAAATCACAAATTCAAATGTTAACTATAAGATAAAAACAATACACTAAAGCTAAAATGTTCGTAAATACTCATAATCTCCACCTTCCTTCGTTTGAGCTTTTTAGCTCCCCCTGTATGATTAATTTTAAGGTTGGATCTATTTTTCGCATTCTTTTGACTTATTTCCTACAAACATAAAGAAAATATTATTAACGTGATTTTTTGATGAAAAAATTGCTTAAATGATGTTCGTAAACCAATTTAAATATAAAAAGTAAAATACCTTAGTTTTTGGTCTCAATCTATAGTCCAAAAATGTTGCCCAGTCAATTGGAGTAATTGACAATGGAGGATTCTTCGTATTTTCATCACGACTCTTTGTCGAGTCATAATAGGTATTGAACAAATCTAACCTGTGTTCTTTCCATTTCTTGCTAATGTCTTTCATGATATATGTTTTTGCCTTAGCTTCATGGACCGGTTCCCACCATAACTTAGCCTAAAATAACTTATTGTTGTTAGTTATAACACTACATTACATGGTAATAAAAACAAGGTTTTATGGATAAAAACAAGAAAAACAACACTTAATACCTTAATAACATTATCCCAAGCTTTATCCTTGATGTCACAAACTACCTTTTTCCAACTATCAAATCCAATAGGAAACCATTTATGCTCTCGTGCCAATCGACCTAAAAAGCCTCCTAAAAGCCCATCGACATCGGTGGCACTTGGTGTATTTCCATCAAAAGGAACTACAACTCTCACTCCACGTGGAAGTTGGTAAACATCTCTAACTTGCATAGCACGTTCTTCTTCTTCTCCTTTATCATCTATAAAAAGAAAGCATTAACCGACCATTTTATATCAGATATGTTAATTTATGCATGAACAAATATATCAATAAAATGCATGAACATTAAATGACTTACTTCTTACTCGAACCATCCAACAAGTTCTTTTGGGTTTTTTAGCAACACGAAGTTCTGTATCAATTAGGGGCTCATGTAGGATGTCCTCAAGCTCATCACGTAGAAAAGACTCATCTTCAGATGTCTGGTGTTGCTCCATATGAGACAATTGTTTACCTTATCCTAGAACACTTTTAGCAAATGTATATCGTTAAGTACTTATAGATAATGGAATGTTAACTGCTTTGAGCAAACATGTTTAAAACTAATTACTGGTGATTCTTAAAACTAAATAACATGTTAAGTCCTTAGGTTGTTGGGGAACTGATCAATGCATCAAAGTAAAGTGAAGCTTTGAAAGTGAATTGAATGAAGCATTGTCAACGTGAATGAGCTACATAACATTTCCAATAATCATTCAAACTGATGAAAATAATAAAAGCTAGGAACAGAAATGACAATGAGTAAAATCTTACTTGAATTAAAGACCAAAGAACAAGGAGGTGGGTTTATTTTTAACATCCTTGCCAATTCTAAACATGCATGCCAGTTCTAAACTTAATCAAATTCTACATGTACTCCAGGCCTTGACAATTGAGCTTCCGAGTCGTCATCTGACAAAAGTGACGTCAATTGTTTTTGATAGGGCTCACATTCATAAGCTATTTCCGTATTATCATCACCCATATCAAACAAGTCTCTTGGTTTTAGATGAACCGGGGTATACCATCCTTTGTCCATCTTATCCTCCACGTAATACACCAATTGAGCTTCAGAAGCTTGAATATATGGTTCGTCATCTTCACGGGCACCCGTGTGGATTAAATGAGAAAAATTAATTGACATGAAACCCAATGCATCCTTTTTGATATATCTAAAATTTGTAGTGTTTGCCCATTGACATTTAACAAATTCACCATAAATTGGCCATAAAAGTTTAGTTCAATAAAGTCAACTAACTTCCCATAATATGGCACTAAACCTTCTGATGGCCTGTTGTCACTTGTACTTGCATAGCTTTTAGTTCCCAAGTTACAAAACACACCACTATTTTGCGTTCTCATCCCTTGCTCACGTTGTAAAGTTCGAAATTTATATCCATTCACATTATATGAAGTAAACCTTCTCGCTTGCTGAAGAGGGCCTTGCGCAAGGGCACAAATATCTTGAGAGGGTGCATCACTATTATCATTCATAATCTATTTCAAAGAAAAAATCGACTTTAGTAATAATGCATAATAACACATTGAAATTCAGAGATATCTCTTCCACTTACACAACGCCTAAACCATTCCACAATGCCCCGATGAACTTCCTTCTCTATCTCATTTGACAACCTCGTCCGACTCCTTAACTTCCTCTTTGTATAAGTTCTAAATTCCCTATAAGAAATGGTCATGTAAGTAAGTCTCTAGAAAATAGATAAATAACATATCTCAATGGGACTTACTCAATGAAGGGTTGTGCTTCTGGACAGTTAATCAACACGTGTCGATGTGCTTGGAGCAATTCTGTTGGCGTCAAAGTAAAATATGATGGTCCGCCAATAGGTTTTCCTACATTGGGAAATAGGGACGATGCGGAGTCAAAGGGATCATCATCAACACGACCCACTCGATTGAATCTCGTCTCAATCTCATTGTCGAAGTACCTTGAACAAAAAGTTAGTATCTCTTCAGAAATCCAACCTTCAGCTATCGATCCTTCGGGTTGTGCTTTATTACGCACGAAAGACTTCAACTTCACCAAGAACCTATGATTTTAGAAAGTAAATAGACTTAAAGAACAAGTCATTACTAATAAACGACTAAATATATGTGTGTGTGTGTGTCAGAATTCATAATTGGTTATACCTTTCTATAGGATACATCCATCGATAATGCACCGGTCCGCCAAGTTTGGCTTCATCAACTAGATGCACTATAAGGTGAATCATAACGGTAAAGAATGATGGTGGAAACAACATTTCCAAATGACACAGTGTAAGAATAATTTGTTCCTTAAGCTTGTCTAGATCAGCGTGGGTCAACACTTTGGCACACATTAGCTTGAAAAACGTGAATAAGTCAACCAAAACAGATGCAACTTGGACAGGCAACACGTTTCTAACTGCTAAGGGCAACAATTGCTCCATAAGAATGTGGGAATCATGGCTTTTCAAACCAAAGATCTTCCGTTGAATTGTATCAACACATCTTGAAATGTTGCTTGAGTAACCATCTGGCACAGTAATATTCCTCAGGGTGTTTAGAAAAACATCAATCTCTTCCTTTGCTAGTGTAAACAAAGCAGCGGGGAACTTTTTCCCATCATCGGGAGGCCAAAGATCTCTTCTAATACCCATTGCTTGCAAGTCTTTTCGAGCCTCTACGTGATCTTTTCTTTTGTCTTTGTCATTTATCAATGTGAAGATTACATTGTCGCACACATTCTTCTCAATATGCATCATATCTAGATTGTGTCGCAACAAGTTAAACTCCCAATATGGAAGTTGAAAGAATATACTCTTCTTTTTCCATTGTTGAGTTTGGTTATCATTGGTGTTCTTCCCACGAGTTCTCTTTCGACTATCTAATGATTGTGGCTTTTTTCCAAAAGTGACATTTAAATTCTCTACTTGTCTCAAAATTTCTGAACCAGTCAATTGCTTTGGAGGATTCCTATCCTCAGTTTTTCCATTAAAGCGGGCTCGGTTCAATCGAAACTTGTGCCTTCTAGACAAAAAACGACGGTGACCCATGAAACACCATTTTTTACTAAATGGCAGGCGAAGAGGACTTGCATCAAAGCTACAGGATTGACAAGCTAACCCGGTATAAGTATTCCATCCAGAAAGCAATCCAAGTCCAGGAAAGTCACTAATGGTCCATAAAAGACATGCTCGCATCATGAACACTTCATTCTTTGAAGCATCAAATGTTTCAACGCCTTTTTCCCACAGCTCTTGCAACTCTGCTATAAGAGGTTGCATGTATACATCAATATCATTTCCAGGCATACGCTTTCCAGGGATCAGGCTTGAGAGAAAAAGTTTGTTGGCTTCATACATGTCCACGAGGGAGTGTTGTATGGAATAAGAAAAATGGCCAAATACTATAATTGGCACTCATCGATCCAAAGGGATTGAAGCCATCACTTGCTAAGGCCAATCGTACATTTCGAGGATCTGAGGCAAAGTTAGGATACTTTAGATCAAAATTCTTCCAAGCCTCAGAGTCTCTTGGATGTCTCATCATTCCATCATTGTTATTCTCCTCAGCATGCCAAACCATGCTCTTAGCTGTCTGTGAAGTCATAAACATCCTTTTCAACCTTGGGATCAATGGAAAGTATCGCAAAATTTTTGCAGGCAATTTCTTTCGCGACTTTAGAATAGTTGAACCACGAACACTTGCATTATCCTTACCACTTTCCTTCCATCTAGATGTCTGGCATATTTTGCATTCTTCTCTACCTTCATCTTCCCCCCAATATTACATACAATCATTAGGACATGCATGTATCTTAGTGTAATCAAGACCAAGCTTGTTTATGAGCTTCCTCGCCTCATAACTAGATGAGGGGATCTTTGCATGTTCAAAGGCATCATGCAGCAATTCAATGATCATTGACATTGCTTTGTCGCTAAATTGACATAAGATCTTAATGTGATATAATTTCACTAAGAAAGACAATTTTGAATACTTGGTACAACCATCATACAACGGTTGCTCGCCATCTCTTAGTAAATCATAAAAATCCTTGACCCCAATAGTTGGTCCATGGTGTGAATCCGGTATACCTCCTCCACCCCCATCTCTATGTTCAGTTGATGATGGAAAAGGCTCTTCGTTAGCACGCATTCAAGAGAATTCAAATGCATCATTTATCATTGTCTGCATTGGATCTTCATGTGGTATATTTGACATAAGATCTTCATTTACCATGTTCTCTTGAATTATAGGAGGGCTAACATCAAATTCCCCAGATTCTTTCTCTCCTTGGAAACACCAAAACGTGTAACCTTCAGGAAATTGTTTACTTGTCAAGTGGTCCCACACTTCTTTTCGAGTTCTCGGCTTAAAACCACAACTTTTACATGGGCATAGTATTGTACCCGCACTGGAGTGGTGTTGAAAGGCAAAATCTAAAAAGCTGTACAATCCTAACAAATACTCTGGTGTATTGCGTGGCAATTTGATCCAGGATTTATCCATCTCTAACTATAAACATATGCAATCAATTAGAGAAGAATCAATAACAAGGATTTAAAAAAAATTATGCATCTCAAATACTAAGATTTAATAACACAAATTTCTAAATATGCATAAATAAATATAGCAACAGAATGTTTCAAAAAAATAGCAACCAAAGAGAATCAGTGCCTTCCCTTTTTCAACAAAACAGTATTAGTGTCTCACCTTGCTCTCTTGGCTAAGGTGCAAATCAAAATGTTAGCTAGTAACGAGCCCATTTGTTTCTATCTATTTTATTAGGTAACTTTATCCAAGAATTTAAAATCTCCAAAAAGGCATCATAGTGTGTTCCTCAAAAGTTAAAAAGAGTAGCTTCTGAACAACTCAAAAAAAAAGTATATCATAAACCAACTATACAAGCTTATCCAAAAGCACCATATAGGCTATTGGAACTTAGAAGTGCAATGCATTCAAAATCTGGTCATGGATTGTGATATCTTCAAATTCCTACGATACAAATAATAAACCGTACTCATTGTCCTTGTGCAACTTTTATCATTTTCTCATCGAGCTTATGGGGAACTATAGCATCATCATGAATACAAGTAATAAATCCATTTTTCGCATGTGTTTTTATGTGTAATCAGAAACATGCCAACAGAAATCTCATTAAGGACCATTCAAAAATGCCATGTAGTTTGCTTAAGTTAAAAAAAGAACCTAACCTTTGAGAGAAAGACTACAAATGTAAAGGTTCTTCAGCAAAATTATCTACAGCAACCATGTATAATAAGAAAGTCAAATAAAGTGGAAACTCGGTACATTTTAGAAATAAAAGTTCCAATTTGCAGAAGATATTTCACCATAACGAAGATAACTAGTCCTAAATGCCAAATACCAACAAATGAAAAAGAAAAAGTACTGCAGCTACAACTATTAAAGCCATGCCATACAATAATATTTTAGGAATCAAAAAAGAAAAATCTGCAGCAATAAATCTAGGGATCAAAGTAAAGTGAGAATGTAGAAGTGTCATTTCTTTAATGTACAATATGCAACTTTCATGCCTCCTTGTTCTTACATAGGCTAACTGCTATAGTTTATTCAATAAGCATTTATATGATACCAACAGAAACCAATGACATAAGTCATACTAAACCAAATGTTCATAACCCTTTAGTGAAGACTCTGTATACACACAACACAAGAAATGAATTCTTCTTTGTTGTATCATCAGAATCAAGCAAATCAAATTCTTTTTAGTGGGCTCTCACCAATCAAAGAGCAGTAAAATGCCTCATCAAATTCTTTCATCTAACAAAAACTGTGAAAAATAGACTAGCAGGTATCTGAAATGCATTGATCACAGTAACAAACATCTGCTCAAGAAATGCTAGTATGAACCAGATTTTTTGCACTAGGGAATCATGAGAAAAACTACGTTATAACAGCTGAGACAAGGAGGGAGTGAGAGAGGTGGTCATCTCTTCATGATAGAAGTTAGCGCCATCCTTCAGTCAAAATAGTAAATAACAACTATATTGAAGCTCAAAAGAGAACCTTTCCCATCCTAATGGGGAGGTTTAGCATATCTCAATGTTGGTGCACATGCAATATCAAATACTTATAGCAACAACAAATAAAGATCCTGAAGTATAAAAAATATCCTCCATGTAACAATAAACAAATCAAAATCAAAGCCAATCGAAACCATAATTATTGAGTTCATATTTTTTCATGAGTGCTGAGATTGTTTGTACCCTTTATATCGTTGAAGAGTAACAAACAGTGATCCACATCACATGTATGTATTCTTCCTAACCAACGAAAGTCTAGCATCAAGAAAACAAATATGTCTATAAAGAATTGGCAATAATAAGTACAAAGAATTGGCAAACTTGATGTGAGACATAATATTTGCAAGTGAGGCACCAAACAACAAACAACAAACAATCAAAGCAGTAATGACGCTGTCACATAGTTCTAAACTCAAACACCTTGCCTGCATAGCCCAAGATATCACAGCCACATCAAACCCTTTAGTAAAATGACAGAAGTGATTTTTCTCACAAAAGAAAAATATAAACCCAAATTATATAATTCGCAGAGCACCAAAAAGAACCCAATATGTAAATAATCAACAACAATATATTTGTGTTCTGTGTTATCTCCTCTGCTACGTGGATGAATGAAACATACACGACAACTTGGGTGCAAAGTAGGGGGTTGCATGATTTCGACATAAAAAATGGGGTAAGTTATCAAGACAAATTCCTAAAATAAACATAATCATTATGATACAAGGGGGAATCAAACAAATAGGAAATCAAGGGACCAAACGGAAGGTTAAGAAAATTGACAAAGAGGGAGGATTTGCAGCAGGTGACAGGGCAGACCTTTCACGAGCAGAAGTAACAAACTCTAATATTTGAGAATGCAGGTGGCGGAGCTAGAGATTTAGGATTTCCTCTAATATTCTTTAGGGTTTCTGGGAAGTTAGAGAAAGGGCTTGCGGGAAACGAAAGTGGAGCTAGAGATTTAGGATTGCGGGAAACGAAATACGCAGGGAAAGCTACGTGCGTTAATAAAATTTAGGGATACCGTCGGTCAAATTTGTAATACCGGCCGTTCCTAACCGACGGTAAATCCCGCATAAAAAAACTAAAACCACTTACCTAGCGTCGGTGGTAATCGACTGACGTTAATCAAGTGACATGAAATCCCTTTTTCTTGTAGTGATCCCCCCTCATAGGCAAACAGATAAAATCAACAACGAATTCCCTGCCTCCTATGGTGAGTAGACAATTAAGGCATAATGATTGGGTTCGAACACGACCCTTTGCAGCAATACGAATTGTGATCGGTTCGGATATAGGAGATACTTCTAATCCTAACCGTTTAGCACACGCTTCGGAGATAAAATAGTGAGTAGCACCAGAATCATACAGTATATTAACAGTTTGATTAAAGAGAGAACATGTACCTCTTATGAGATTATCAGCTGGTGTGATGGTCTGGGCGTCCAAGGTGTTGACTCTAGCCTGTCTTGGAGCGTCAGGAGACTCCAAGAAAGCTTTCCTTGCCGGGCAATTATTAGCATAATGGCCTTCTTCCTTGCAAAAGTAGGACTGGTTCGGCACAGCTTGGCATCTACCTCCGTGAACCTTCTTGCAGAAAGAACATTTGTTAGACCTGGAAAAATCAGTTGATTGCACTTGCTTTCCCTTATCAGAATTCCGCCTCTGTCTAGGGTTAGAAGAGGTTGCTTTATTACCCCTTCGTTTCTCCTTCCATAAATCCTTCCTTTCAAAATACATTCTTTTTAGATCGTCTTCAGCAGTGTGTGCTTGTGGCACCAAGGTTGGATAGGTGGTCATATATAGGAGCTAAGACCTTGGTTCACATCACCCTGAAGACCTTGTCTAAACATAGTCATTTTCCAGCGGTCATTTGGAGCGTGTGTCCCCAATTCATAGAATTGAGACAATCTTTCAAACTTAGCTGCATACTCCCCAACAGACATATTTCCCTGTTTCAAACTGACAAACTCCATCTGCTTAGCAAGTCTCTAGGCATCAGGGAAGTAGTGGCCAAGGAACAACTCCTTAAAGTTGACCCAATTAAGAGGTGTTCCTTGGGTTTGGAGCATTCTTCTGGCATTAGTCCACCAGGTATGTGCATCTTCATCTAGAGCGTTGGTAGCGCAAATTACTTTTTCTTTCTCAGAGCATTGCAATGTCACAAAGATTCTTTCCATTGCATCAATCCAGAAATGGGCTTTCAATTCATCGGATCCTCCTTTGAAGGTTGGGGGTTTCATTTTCAGAAACCTAAAATACATCCTATTGGGATCCTCAGGTTGTGGCACATTGACTGGCTCATTTGGTTGTGGTTGAGGCACTTGATGCATCTGCTGCATTTGAGCCATTTGACCCATCTGTTGCTGTTGCATTAGCATCATGTCATTCATCATCTTCTGCTGAGTTTCAATGACATTCTGCATCCATTCCTGATGAGGATCAATAGGTGGGTTTCTCCTACCTCTTCCAGCCATGATTCTGCGAAATATGTACAAAGTATTAAGTTGATCAGGCTTAATATCTAATAGCATACTAAGAAGAATCAGACTTAGAAGACGTAAAAGATTCTTAAAATCTAACATGTAGATATACCGTAATGCACGGCTATAGTAATAATCAGAGGACACAATCCCTGCTTTGGTATTGAACATACAAACTTTTTCCGAAAATAAAACATAATACTTCAGATCCGATCGTCTTAATTCCATAATGTTTCAAACATCCGAAGGAATACAAACCAAGTGTTCAATACCATAAACAGAGAAATCAAAAGCGGTTCATACAACTCATAAACAATTACAAGTTATATAACCATAACAAGTCAACCGGAAAGATAAAAGAAAACATCAAGGCTGCACTTCGTGGGCACCTCCGCAAGCACGTCACCTACTCGTGTCGCTTACTCTTTCTCTTTCCCTGCTTCTCTGTAAAAACAACAACAATGATTGGGTGAGACAACTTGTCTCAGTGAGTTCTACCGTGCCCCCTCACTATCACTTGGTTTATTTATAAAACTGTTACAACATAGTTAAATTTGTAAACTATTTGCGTCAATATATACTCGGCCCATTACCGACTGTGTAAACACCCACAATCCCGGTAGATGAAAGGCCACTATATATTATTAGGTCTCGCCGATTAATTTATAATCACTAGCCTTACCAAGCGAAGCATCGACTGTGCAAACACCCACAATCCCGATGATTAGTGAACCTATCTTAGCATAAATCGGCTATGCAAACACTCACAATCCCGATAACCCACGTTAGACCACGCCATAACGTTTCAGGGCCTAGGGTAGGGGCTCATGACTTCCCCGCCTAGTAGGCTGTTCGTTGGGTCGTCACCCAACATAATATAAGTTATATATCACACCCTCATTGGGCCGACTTCTATATTCGATATAATCTATATATATATATATATATATATATATATATATATATATATATATATATATATATATATATATATATATATATATATCGTTGTTTTATAACCCGTTTTCATGAATACCAAGTTAGACATCTGGCGTTAAAATACAGTACCAAATTGGACGGGTTATCCGTTTTGTCATTCAAAATCATATGCTCACACGCGGTCTACAATTTGGTTTTGAAAACAGTTTTGACTTTCAAAAACAGTGTATTCTCCAATTCAAATTATATATATAGTTTAGGGGTGTGCATGGTGCAAAAACTGCACCAAACTGAACCATATATGCAATTTGGTTCGGTTGTTAGAACTGTTTTTCAAAAAACCGGTTTCCCCCACAAATTGGTTTAGGTTCGGTTCTGAACCGGTTTAAAACCGGTTTCTAGTTTAAAAACCGGGTTTCTTTATTCAAACCGGATTCGAACCGGTTTATATTCTGAACCGGATTTTATGTGCTAATCTAGTTAAAAACTGTTTTTCTTTTTGCTTTGGAGAGTTTAAAATTCAATCCAGCTTTGTCAAAAAATGAATAAAATCCATTTTTAATAACTCTGTCCTATAAAAAACTTCTTTTAATTCATGTTACATATGTTTTATAATTTTAACATTCAATTTAAAAAATCTATTTTAAAAAAAAGCAATAATAATAATATAATCCATAAAACCCACCGTACTCTACGGACATAAACAGAAGCAGAAATCATGGGTACGCGTGTTAATTTACATTTCTACTAGGGAATGGAAGTATCTAGTGGGTGTAAGAATAACAGAGAAATACAAATGTAATGTAAGTTGTTATGGACTATTGGTTCTAGCGTTGTAACCGGATAAATAAAAGTCACCGTATGGACACCAATTTTCGTGACTCATCACGTGTCCAAGGGTGACAGAACTGGGAAGTACAAAACTAATTTAAAACAACAATAAAAAACATGTCCTTTCTGAACATAAGAAAAGTGATAACCAAAAGAAACCAAACAATACAAATAGTATGACTAAAGTCTAAGGCAATTCATCATGACACGTTAGTATTAACTTTTTTCATGTGCAGGCTTTCATACTGTTGAAGGCTTAAAAAAATAAAATATTAGTATTCAATGCTCAGTTTTCAATTAAATTTTACAGTACTATTTTACTTTTATTCACTTCTTTCTCAGTTTAATCTTTCTCTCCAACAAACCTGAAAAGTGAAAACTCCATTTTAACAATGTGAAGAACTTGTAGTTTGCGGATTTAGTGGCTTAATACTTAGTACATGCAACGGAGAAGGAAGGAAAACACCAGAAAAGTTGGAGGAGCTGCAACTTCCCTCGATTCCATCACAATGAATGGATGCTGTTAAATAAGGTTTAACAGTAACAAACCGGTTCAGAATTGTAGTTTTGGGTCACCAATTTGCTTTTAAAAATAGGTTGGGTTTGTAAACCATATAAATGGTTTTGGATTTTTCTGGTGTGGTGTGGTCCAGTTATTACATTTGGAATGGTTAACCATACCATTTGCACACCCCTAATATAGTTAGGTCTTTGAATAAGCTTTCAAACGCACCGGAGAACACCTCAATTGGGTTCCCGGATCAAAAGTTATCGCGAAAACAAAATCAGGGTATTTTATGAGGCCATATGCATATTTAATTAGGTGTTTAAGAGATTAGTTGAAATCCCTACAACCTTAATGATACCCTACGGCCCGAATATAACCCGAAGATTATCCCCCTTACCTGGTGTGACGATCTCATACGATAAACAATTAAATAAAATTCTTGCAAGACAGTCTACACAACGAACAAGTCCATCTTTAAATTGTTTGACACTGGGTTGAATAGGTAATGAAATATTGCGACAAAGTAGAGCGAACATCAAGTTGACCATGACAATGAGAGAAACCCAGAAATTATATCCATTTGTTTTGGAATGACTACGACACGGCTAATATCAAAGAGAACAACGGCTTGATGGGTTAAAACTTACCCCCCCGAATAATAGTCGTACCCCCAAGCATTCAATGACCAATCAAAATTCCCTAAGCCGCAAAACTGCTAATCTGGAAGATGCTCATTAGTTGTCAAGAGTCATGAGTACACAAGATACATAAGTTTCCAAATATAAAAAACGTGAATGTGAATTAGCCAATGGGTGTGGACCAACGAAGCGATAGCATGGGGATTTAATGAAAAAGATGGAATATTGGATGACAATACTATAGGAGAATCAATTTCTTGGAGGCCATAAAGGCGTGCCCAGCCCTAGGGGCGCACGACCCGTGCGTGATGCACTAAAACAATTTCCACTTTTGTGAAGTGGGCGCACGGTAGCCTTTAAATCCATCTCAGTAGGATCTAATAACAAGGTAAATGAAGAAATAAGCATTTTAGAAAGTAAACGGAAATACCCATAGACAATGTACTCCACGTGTAAATCCACCCCAATATTCTTCCTTGGGAACCAAATATAGAATTTGAATATGGATGGGTTCTGTTCCGGAGTGGGCTCGAAGCCCAATTTCACCCAACAGGCCCAACGTGGCCCAATACCTGGCTTGCTCCGCAAGACGCGGCCAGCTCCGAGATAAGCGCGACGGCCAAAACGCCTGCGCAATCAACAGTATATATACCATACTAGTATGTGGCTTCAGGTATGTTTTACTCACCTGGTGACCCTGCCCGTTGAAACACCTCTGACTTGAGCGTTGGAGTGCCTTTGCAGGTACCACCCGCGTGCGGCCCAGAACTCGGTCTTTCATCCCAACGACCGAGCAACATCATCAGACAGCAGCAACTCATCGTATTGATCAGGTACGATCAATTGGCGACCACAGTGGGAGGCCCGAGTGCTATTCCACATCAAACCATGCCGCCACGTCAGAAACGCGCTTCTTCTAGGCTCAACCCCTCTGGACAGGACCGACCTCAACAGACCCCAGAGGGCGTGCCTGTGTCAGTTCATGAATCACAAGGCGAGCCTCGCCAAGAACCCTCACTGCAGGGTGGCCGCGGGCTAGTCATTCAACCGGTCCAGCAACTACCGGCCGAGCTGGCCGAAGCTGAAATCCCAGCATTGCCAGAGCATGTGACCCAAGCACTCATGCAAATTCTGGAGAGAAAGAATCAAGTGATTGCTGATCGAGATGAGCTGATCGATCGCTATGAGAGAGGGTCGATCTCGATCCGCCCGCGTGCGGATAACGGTCGTCAAGGTCAACCATCTCGGCCACATCGTTCACCGCCACCAAGAGAAGTTCCACCTCGTCGAAGCGTATCCCAACGCAATCCTTCAAGAAGGGCGATCGTCCACGGGTCGCCCCCTCATCGAGGAAGACGCCACCGTCGTTCCCCCGTGGAAGATTACGACTATGCTGACTCGAGCTATCGACCAGAGTCAGGCAGGTCGCCAACAAGATACTCGTCCAACGAGTCCTCAGGATCCCGCCGATCAAGAGGCAGGTCGTGGGACTCGTATGAGGAGTTTAATAACTGCCGCAACGGGGAGATTAGAGATGTCTCCCGTGCCATCAGCCGACCAAGAAGAAACTATTCAGAGCGGCCTAGAGGACGGTCGTCGTCGCATGCTCCACAATACCATGGACCTTATGGACCCCCTCCAATTGCCGACGGATTCCTTGGTCAGTCGGTCGGCCTTTACGGTCTGCCCATCGACCAAACTTATGCCTCCATGCGGCCCTATGGGCAGAATTACATCCCGACCGGACAAGGGCCCTTCACCAGCGAAATCAGACATTATCGCATTCCCAGGGATCTGAGGAAGCCCCCAAACCTGAACAAGTTTAACGGCCGCGGGGATCCTGATAAACACCTCATGTACTTCAACAACTACTGTAGCTATAGAGAGCTAGGTCGGACGATGAAGTGCAGACTTTTTCCTCAGTCGCTCGAAGGTCGGGCGTTAGAATGGTGGGAATCCCTCGAATAGGCCGCCCATTTCTTTTGGGGACGAAGACTTGCTCGATGGCAAAATCAATAATTACGTCCCTTTGGTAGTATCGACCGTAATGGCCAACACTGAGGTCAGAAGAATACTGGTCGACCAAGGGAGCTCGGCCGACATCATGTTTGAGGGACTGATTGACAAGTTAAACGTGGACAGGAGCGAAATTATTCCGCAAGCCGTACCAACCCCATTGACCGGGTTCAATGGGGCGACCACCTACCCCCTGGGGACGATAGAATTGCTTGTTACTTTTGGAGACGATACGAACGGCAGCACGTTGTACAGGACGGTCAGGACGACGTTCTTAGTTCTGCCAATCAAATCGTGTTACCACTGCATCATCGGCCGGCCAACACTGGGAAAATTGGAGGCCGTAGCCTCAACTGTGCATTTAAAGATGAAGTTCTACAATAAAAGCGACCAGGTTGTGGCAGTAATGGCCGACATGGAAGCGGCCATGAGGAGCCATTTCCTCTATCAAGAGATTTGTGATATGGAGGTGGTGAGTGCTAAACCGCAGGATCTCAGATAGGGGTATCAGGTCAATGTGGCCGACCTGGATGCTCGTTACGACCCAGATAGCGACCCTGAGGACGACGACGACGATTTAGCCCGCGAGCTAAAGAATAAACTGAAGAGGCCCGAGCCCCACGGGGAATTGGTCGATGTTCAGTTATCGGACGACCCAACTAAGACAGTTAAGTTGGGGAGCGACCTACCTGAACAAGTCAATCAAGATCTCATCGCCTGCCTCAGGGATTACGCAGACCTTTTTGCATGGCGGGCATCAGACATGCCCGGGATCCCAATAGAAATTGCTTTCCACCAACTGTCCGTTGATGAGACAGCCAGACCGGTCGCACAAAAGAGACGCACTCAGAGCGAAGAGAAAGCATTGGCGGCCGCACAGGCAGTTGACGACCTCATCAAGGCCAATTTCTTTGAAGAGATTAAGTATACGACTTGGCTTTCCAACGTCGTTTTAGTGAAGAAGAAAAATGGTAAGTGGCGCATGTGCGTCGACTATACCGACCTGAATAAGGCATGCCCAAAGGACGCATTTCCCCTGCCAAACATTGACAAACTGGTCGACGGGGCTGCGGGCTACAAACTCCTGTCTTTTTTAGACGCTTATTCAGGTTACAACCAAATCACTATGTACCCACCCGATCGGCATAAGACCGCGTTCATGACCGATCGTGGAAATTTTCAGTACAAGGTAATGCCCTTTGGTCTGAAGAATGCCGGCGCGACCTATCAAAGAATGATGAACAAGGTCTTCAGGCGGCAGATCGGTCTGATATCAGAGGTCTACTTGGATGATATGATCATCAAAAGCAAGACCGACCAAGACCACATTGACGACCTAAGGGAAATTTTCGAGGAAGCAAGGAAGAATTCCTTGAGGTTGAATCCAGAGAAGTGCACCTTCGGAGTAAGGGCGGGCAAGTTCCTGGGTTTCCACTTAACAGAGCGAGGGATCGAAGCGAACCCTGATAAGTGTAGGGCGGTCGCCGATATGAGGCCGCCCACTACGAAAAAAGAAATTAAGCAATTGAATGGCATGGTCACTGCCCTGTCACGATTTATACCCAAATCAGCGTGCAAATCGCTTCCACTGTTCAAGCTCTTGAAGAAGGAGGTCGAGTTTGAATGAACCGACCAATGCCAGCAAGCATTGGACGAGCTGAAGGCGGCACTCACCAACCCGCCCATCATGACCAAGCTGCAACCAGGGGAGACGCTTTACTTATACTTGGCCATAACGGACGAAGCCATGAGCGCTGTTCTCGTAAGAGAAAGCGACCAGAAGCAAAACCCGGTCTATTTCATCAGTAAGGTATTTCAAGGCCCAGAGATCAGATACCAGAAGATCGAGAAGCTAGCCTTAGCGTTACTTGTGGCCATTCGTAGATTGCGCCCTTATTTCGTGGCCCATCAGGTCGTGGTGAGGACCGACCAGCCTATTAGGCAAATCCTTCACCGACCTGACCTAGCAGGGCGTATGATCAAGTGGGCTGTGGAACTCAGTGAGTTTGGGATCAAGTTCGAGGCTAGATCGGCCGCTAAGGCCCAAGTGTTGGCCGACTTCATCGCTGAGATGACTCCAATACCAGACGGTCAGGCCATCACGACCTGGACTTTGCACGTAGATGGATCCTCCAACAGCAAAGGAAGCGGGGCCGGTCTGATACTTGAGAACTCAGAAGGACTTACTGTTGAAGTGTCATTGACTTTTGCGTTTCACACTTCAAACAACCAGGCCGAGTATGAAGCGTGCATTGCCGGGATGCAGCTAGCCAAAGAGTTCAACATCGACTGTGTTGAACTTCACTCTGACTCTCTACTGGTAGTCTCCCAAATTCAAGACCTATACGACGCAAAGGACGACGTCTTGAAGAATTATTTGGCCAAAGTAAGGGATCTGCTCAAGCAATTCGACCGAGCAGAAGTTAAGCACGTCCCCAGGACAGAGAACGTTCGGGCTGACATCCTATCGAAGTTAGCCAGTACAAAGACTCCTGGGAACCACAGAAGTCTAATCCAAGAAACGTTAACGCGACCGAGCGTATCGACCAAGCCTGCCCAACCGTTAGCCATTCTAGCGGTCGACTTGGACAAAGACTGGATCACTCCTATCTTACAATATATCCTCAATGGAGTAGAACCTTGCGACCAGAAGGCAGCAAAGCTCCTGAGGTTGCGGGCGACCAAGTACTCAGTGATCAAAGGAAGACTGTATAGAAGGGGCTTTTCATCCCCATTGCTGAGATGTCTTACGTTGTTCGAAGCCGACCATGTACTGAGGGATATACATGAAGGCGATTGTGGTAGCCATCAAGGTGGTCGGTCGATTGCTAAGAAGGCGCTCAGGGCCGGATACTATTGGCCGACCATGGATGAGGATGCCAGGATACTTGTTCAGAAGTGCAAGAAATGCCAAATTCATGCCGACGTACATATAGCGCCCTCATCAGAACTACACAGCCTAACCCCACCATGGCCGTTCGCTTGGTGGGGCATGGACCTGCTCGGCCCCTTTCCACCCGCAAAAGGTCAGTTGAAATTCCTGATCGTTGCGATCGACTATTTCACTAAGTGGATAGAAGCAGAGCCACTTGCAACCATTACCTCAGCGAAGGTATCTAAGTTTTTTGGGAGAAACGTGCTCGCCCGCTTTGGAGTGCCCCAACAACTGGTGACTGATAATGGAACTCAGTTCGCAGACAGAAAGTTCGAAGAAATGCTGGCCGGCCTAGGTGTGAAACAGCGTTTCACCTCGGTCGAGCACACACAAACCAATGGCCAGGCCGAAGCGGCCAACAGGGCAGTACTACGCGGACTGAAAAGAAGGTTGGATGAAGCCAAGGGAAATTGGGCAGAAGAACTACAGTCGGTCCTTTGGGCCTACAGAACGACCCCCCACTCATCGACCGGGGAGTCACCATTTAGACTTGTCTACGGAACTGACGCTGTCATCCCGATTGAGATGGGAAAGCTAAGTTGGAGGACGACCAACCCACCAACCCCAGCCGCAAATGAGCGAGCAACAAGAGAAGAGCTCGACCTGGTTGATGAGCTGCGAACCAAGGCGTCACTTAGGGAGCAACTCATCAAGCAGAAGGTCGCTGCCAGGTATAACGCCCACGTCCAGAAGAGGGAGTTCTCCATTGGACAGCTCGTCCTTAGGAGGGCCGACGTGGGGAATAAGAACGCTCGCCCCTAATTGGGAAGGACCATACCGTGTTATCAGCAAGACTGGAAAGGGAGCTTACGAGCTAGAAACCATGGAAGGGGCGACCATCCCCAGAACATGGAATGCTGACAAGTTGAGAAAGTATTATGTTTAAGTTGAGAAAGTATTATGTTTAAGTTGAAAACACTAATTGATCAATAAAGAACAGGCGGTCGCTCTTTTTCCCCACAGGGGTTTTTTACCGAGGACCGACCTTAAAATTTGACTTGTGTACTTTATTTCCTGCAAATTGTATGCACGGTCGCTCACCATGCGAGTAGCAGTCGAGCGGCCAGTAGAGTGCCATCGAATGGCCCAAACGAGAGCCGTCGAGCGGCCTAAAAGAGTGCTATCGAATGGCCCAAAAGAGAGCCGCCGAGCGGCCTAAAAGAGTGCCATCGAATGGCCCAAACGAGAGCCGTCGAGCGGCCTATACGAAAGGCCATCGATCGGCCCAAGTGTGGATAAACAAGCGACCCACAAAGCGAGGTAAACAAATTACCCTTAGTAATGTGGCCAACGAACAATCTGCCACAACGAAGGACCATCGATTGGTCCATAAAAAATTACGTCGGGCGCGACCGACCATAGCAAAAAAGAATCGAATTCAATTGAAGAGCAATTAAACAGGCCAAAGTTCATTGAAAATAATGGGCGAACAAAGCACTAAATTGTCATTAAGTACAAACGAGGACGCCTTGGTCGTATCCAGGGCGCCCATTAAAACACCGCTCGCAGGCGGGCCAAAAGTGCAAAATCCAAGATTACAGAATTCAAAAGATTACAAGTTTAAGAGTCGCTAGGGGCCTCGTAGATCACCGCCTCATCTTGAACGACCTTCCCCTTCAGCATTCTCTTGGGACGCACGATTTGCTGCGCGATCATGCGATGTGTGCATTGCACGATCTCGCGATCGACCCCCGGATAAGGGTAGAGGAGCTTAATCTGACTGACCGCATTCTCAAATTGACCCTCTGCAGCTCCCTTCGACCGGTCAAGAACGTCTTTGTAACGACCTCGAAACTTACTCTTTTCCTCGTCCACGGCATCCAGGTCATTTTTTTAGTCCAGCGATCTGGTTCGAGAGTTCTGTATTCTTTGAAGTGAGGCGTTCGACCTCTTTTTCAGCTGTTTTCTTGTCGACGATCGCGTTGTCCAGTGCAGACTCAGCCGCAGTTTGAGCAGCAACAGCGGCCACAAGTTGGCGTTCTGCATCGTCGAGCTTCTTCTCCTTGTCAGCGATCGCCTTGACTTTCGGTTCAAGTTCCTTCATCTTCTTGAGCAAATCATCTCGCTCACCCCTCACTTCTGCGAGCAACGACAAGGCAGAGTTCAGTTTAAAATTTTTATCAACTAGATCTTCTTCAAGCAAAGAATATTTATTGGCAAGGCGCCTACCTTCCATGCGGTCTACTTCCTCATCTTGGTATTTTTTGAAAAGAATTCCAGCGGCCTTCATCGCATCGGCCATCACCTCGAACGGTTCTTCCTTGAAACGAGCGCAGTTCTGATCGCTCAATCCAAGCAGGTCGATTTTAGGCGACCGGTAGTGCCCATGGCTTTTGCCACTCTTGTGCTTCTTGTTCTGACCCCCACGATCAACCGACCGATCCCTCTTGGACCTTTCTTGATTTTGGAGTGGGCTGCCCAAATCAATTGCTTGATTTGGTGTGCCCGCTCGAGGAGTCTGACGATCGGGCTGAGATCCAATTCCGGCAGCTTGGGGCGTACCCCCAGGTTGAGTTTCAGGAATTCCGCGGACGGGTGAAGTCTCACCATCCTCGGCCGCCCACTGGTCCAAAAGGTCGAAGTCGTTCATGTTTGCCATGTCAACTGCAAAGACAAAGGTAGATGGTTAGTAACAGTTAAATAAAACGAAATGACAGAAAATAAACTAGGCGAGCGACCACCAACCAAGAGCGGCCTTGACTTTTCTCTTGCCACGAGCGTCCACAATGTTCTTGACCCTGATGCGACTCTCAGGGAACAGGGACGCAATCTTTTTCAGCCTATGGATCATCCCCCTATCCAGGTCGTCAAGTTCTGGTTCCTTAAAGGCGTACTCGCCCGGTTTTTTCGAGAAATGGGTAAAACTCCACACTGTGGGAAACAGGGGCGTTCCTTCCCGATCATCTTTCGACATCTGGGCGATCCCTCGAAGGGCCTCGGCCGAGTTTGGAACGACCCAAAAGAATTCTCTCTTTGACCCGGTCGTCAGTGATTCCAAATAAGGCTTGAAAAAATTGTATATCGAGCGGTTTTTGAACGAAACTGCTTCCTTACGGGCGCCCTTGGAGCCTTTCTCGTAAATGTAGCTCATTTCAAACAATGTGAAGAATAATCTTATGGAGACCGGTCGTTTCAGAGCTACAAGAACATCTTCGTACGCCTGCAAGAACGCCCAAGCGTTCGGATTCAGTTGAGAGGGGGCGACCTGAAGATAACGTAAGACCTGGCGTTGGAACTTGGTAAACGGCGGAATTATGCCCATGCGTTCGAAAACGATGCGGTACATCGTGAATTTTAGCACGTCTGTCCAGGCCGCGATGTCTTCCCCTTTTCCCATGCCTTCTATTTTCCATCCTTCGTTTAGGCCGGCCCAAGATACGCTATGTCCTGGCTCCCCTGTTGAATTTTGCTACGTTGACCTCTCAGGCTAAGTGAAACCCAAGACATGTCCTTTTCAGTTGCGACCTCAGGATCTGCTCGCTGGTCGCCTTGTTGACCTCTGTCGGCCGTCGCAGTGCCTTCGGCCACGGCCTGGTCAATACCTTCATCGGTGGCAACCCGTGCGTTGCTTTCTACGGCGTCATCGACGACAGCCTCAATTAACGGCGCACCATATTTGTCCGGTCGAGTTTCGGATTCACCGGAGGAAGTCCAATTCAGGGGTGAAGACCCAGAGGAAGACTCATCGTCAGAAGAGGACGACCAGGCTTGTACAGAACTTTGCTCCACTGGTCGGGTCATACTATGTGCAAGAGAAACGGCCGGACTGCCAGAGATACGGCGGGTCTGTTTGGTCCGCGCCAGAATGAACCTGTGAAGGGGAATAACGGTCAAGGTCTTGCTCGCGCGTGGAGAGGAGGCGACGTGGTCGTCCCCAGACCTAACACCCCCTCCACCAGGTGGAACATAAAAACTGAAATAAAGAAAGGGCGGTCGTAGTTACCTGGAATTCGAGCGAGTTGATTGCGAGCGAGCTGATTGCGAGCGAGCTTTGGTAGGAGCGACCGATCCAATACCTCTGCAACGAGCGATCAACGAGAGCGGAGGAAATCAGAGAAACGTGCAAATGAGAAACTCCCTTGAACCCTATATATAATGGGCCAATCATCATCATGGGCCGGAAGCGAAGAGGCGCGACTCTTCGCGTAAACGTCACCTCGAACAAACTAAAAGTCACCTCATTAAAGTAACTGTCACCTCAGCATTTATGACAATTGATCGTCAGGCATCAAACCCGAGGCGGCACCTGGCCCCGTGTGACCAGGTCGCGTGACAGCGACCACGCAGTCGACCAGTTAACGTTCGACCAGTTATCGTTCCAGAACGGTCGTTTGTGACCACGTTGGGGGGCAAGGAATCAAGCCTTAGCCCGCCCCCAGGCGACCTAGGCTTGGGGGGCAACTGTTCCAGAGTGGGCTCGAAGCCCAATTTCACCCAACAGGCCCAGCACGGCCCAATACCTGGCTTGCTCCGCAAGACGCGGCCAGCTCCGAGATAAGCGCGACGGCCAAAACGCCTGCGCAGTCAACAGTATATATACCACACTAGTATGTGGCTTCAGGTACGTTTTACTCACCTGGTGACCCTGCCCGTTGAAACACCTCTGACTTGAGCGTTGGAGTGCCTTTGCAGGTACCACCCGCGTGCGGCCCAGAACTCGGTCTTTCATCCCAACGACCGAACAACATCATCAGACAGCAGCAACTCATCGTATTGATCAGGTACGATCAGGTTCAATTCAAAGGTCGCACATGAAAAATTCTAGAAGGAATATATTTGTATTATTGTATAGGAATGGAATTCGTGCATGATTCCATCAGGCAAGATAAATGAGAGAAAGGGTAATGTGGGTGGGGGGTTTTGCGGCTGATCGCACAAAGGGAAGAAGAAAGTAAGGAATAGGGTATGGTTTCAAAGTGTGGGCTTTGTCTTATACAAGCCGTAGCCCAATACACATTGGTGCATGAAGAAGAGCAAGGCTAGATTTTATTTTTAGAAGGGAATGACATCGGGTGGATGATAGGCTCAAAAGAGTTTAAAACTCATTTAAAACAAAAGATTTAAAGTCATTTAAATCATCTTTCTCTTAAGCTAGAAAAAAACAAAGGAGTCATCATACAACTTCTCTAACCAGAATATAAATTCTAAAATATTAATAATGTAACAGGGTGGTTATTTATAAAAAAATAATTAAATTGGGGAAATAGCTAGAAAGTAACTAAAATGTAAATAGTCGTATATTAATTACAAATCGAGTGTGTATACTAAAATTTCACAATAATTACTGTTGCACCCCGAAAAATCCCGTTTGGTTTTCTCAATGTACAACGTGGAAAAATTTTGGAGCCGCCACCAATATTTTAATTTTAAGACCAAAACATTGAAAAAAGGTCTTTTGGACAAGGCAGATGGTCTTTTGAAAACTAGAGATATAGGTTCGGGGGTCGATTACGTGCGAGGAAGGTATTAGCACCGCGCACATCCTTTCTACCGAAAGGGGAACCTCTAATTAAATGTGTGGTTTTAACGTTTGATTTGAAAAATACCTAGATTTGCTTATTTATTTCCTGTTTGAAGATGAATGGGAAAACTTAATGAAAATTTTATTTTTGGCGAAAAAGGAAAAAAGGGGTTTTTAGAAAAAGTGCTTGACGGGACATGGCCCGCTCCTACGTATCTCCCGGTGCGATGGAGAATTCAAAGCTACGTAGTTCTTGGTTATCTTTTGAAAAGTTTTTGTTTTTTATCTTTTTTTGGTGAGTTTTTGAAATAGGACGAGCATTAGTGAATGATTAAACTAGCAGAGGCTATGATGAATCACCACTAAATACTCAAAAAAGAGAGTTGTACCGCCAGTCAAACGAACAAAGGTTCTGATGGACTATTTGATAACAACTCGTTTTTATTATCTTTTTTTGAAAGTGATTTTTGAAAGAGATTGATTTGCACGATGATCAAACTAACAAAGGTTATGATGGATCATCGTTTATTATTCTTATGAGAAAAGGACATTGCCACTAATAGGTAAACGAACAAAGGCTCTGATGAGCTACTAGCAACAATGGGTTTGAAAATGATTCCTTTTATTTGTTTTATAAAAATGATTTGTTTATGGTTGCGAAAGGGATTTTTATTCGTTGCGCTTGACGAGAACGTGACTCGCTCCTACGTATCCCAAATGGGAATCAAAGCGACGTAGTTCTAATGAAAATGTTTTTAAAAGGGTTTGAAAGATTTTTGGAAAAAAGGGTGAAGGCACTATCAATGATTGATTACAAAAGTTCAAGTACATTCAATAATCACGAAATCATGCATATGTTGAATATTTAATCAAGACTAAACATGCCAATATAATCAAAAGACCCACTTATCAGGGATGCAGGGTAAAGTTCTCAAAGCAAGTGTGTGTGTGTGTGTGTAGGAGGGAGTGTATTTACCCTAACGACTCTATGCTACAACAGGCATGTAGACTTACGTCTTCATTAGGAGGTCATACACATGGATGGAATGGCATACTGAATTGAGACATTTAAAATGCATAAAAAAAACAAGCAGGCAATTGATCATGGACATAGAATGATTTTAATTAAACTAAAGAACATATGAGCAACGATTTCTCAAAGAGGGGGTAATTTTGGCACGGATCGCAATAATTAAATATTAACAAATGTAAAGACCGAAATACCTCTAATGAAGGCAGGTATTACAACTTTGAAGAACGCAACCCCAACTAACTCTTGCAGAAGATCAGCTCAGACGGACCAGCGGAACGAATAAAGCAAAAATAAAGCGTAGAAGAGTTTCTTCTTTCTAAAGAGGGATTTCGCAAAAAATGAGTTTCTGGAAGTGAGATTTGGGAAAATTGTCTTCTCTGATCTCGTGAAAAAATCTGTGTGGAAGAGTGACTTGAGGCTGCCTATTTATAGGCTTTAGGAAAGCGTAGATCTTGAAAACATTTTAATGAAATGAAAGAATCGATTGTTGATTGTAGTTAAAATATAGATGAATCGATTCTTATCATTTTAGAAGCCTCAAGAGTCGATTCTTTGGATAGTTGAAATAGTGAGGAATCGATTCTTTACTCTTTGGAAAACATGGGAATCGATTCTTTGCTCTTTGAAAACAAGTAGGAATCGATTTTCAGGACATCTATCATAGGTGAAAATCGATTCTTCACTTAGTTGAAACAATTAGGAATCGATTTTCAGGACACCTATCATAGGTGAAAATCGATTCTTCGCTTAGTTGAAACAATTAGGAATCGATTTTCAGGACACCTATCATAGGTGAAAATCGATTCTTCACTTAGTTGAAACAATTAGGAATCGATTTTCAGGACACCTATCATAGGTGAAAATCGATTCTTCACTTAGTTGAAACAATTAGGAATCAATTCATGGCCTATGGGATGGCTTGAAAATCGATTTCATGGCCTTTAGAATATACTATAAATCGATTCTTGGCCTTTGGTATATAATAGAAATTGATTCTTGCTTTCCACAAAATTGTTTTTAGGTTTTTGCCATGCATGCATAAAATATTTTCAAAAACCCTAATTTTGATGCATGATGCATGTTTTCAAAAAAAAAAACATCTCTTAGCTATTTAAACTGTCATAGACCTTAAGTGATAGGACCTAAAATGCAATGCATAATTTATTATATATTTTTTGCGTGGAAAATTAGGGTTTGGACCTAAGCCGGACAAAACTGGGGTATGACAATTACTATGACACATATACACGTAAAATCTCCAAAAATAATATGATGTAGAAATTGGGGTGTTACACTTCTCAACTGTGTTTTTTAATTTTTTATTTCTTTTATATTAATTTTATTAAATCTAAATAAATTAGAAAAATAAATAAAAAAATTAATATTGTTAATTTAAATATAATTAAACAATTTATAATAAAAATATATTAAAAAATAATTAGACTCTATTTAGAAATATTGGAATAACTGTATTTATTTAATTATTATGACATTACAAAAATCAGATCCAAAAAGAAAGACTGAAGGGTTGTGACTAGTCTAGATTGCGGTTGGGGCAGTTGTTTCTGTTGTGACCCTCATTTCTACATATACAGCATCTCTTGGTGCGAAAACCCCTTTCTCTTTGATCCATCTCAGTGCGAATACGGGTAGACTGTGGATGACCCTTTTTATCTCTACGTATTGTTGGATCATGCTGCAACGCTATAACATTGAAATCAGGCCAGGACGACTCAAATGGCAAGGCTGGGAACTCCACAAAGTATGTATTGAAAACATTTTGCATTGTGTATTCTGGAGGCACAAAGCGCATGTGGTCCTAATGGATTTTTGAACAGGCTGTGATCGCATGTGAACAAGGATAGTGCAATGCCTGAAATTCTCCACATTCACACGTGTGTGCTCTGAAGTCGACCACGAATCTGGTCGCAGGTCTACCGCTTTGTGGCCGGACAAGTTCTGCGACTCTGAATTGTTTTTGCGCACGATCGTGAATTGTCACATTATGCGTGTTGGACACAGCTCGGTTGTGCTCAATTTTTTGCATCAAATTTTCAGAGTAAGCTGTACCACAATCCAACATTGCCTGTGCCTGCGTTCCCCTTTGGACAAAAGTCTCGTTCAACCTGAAATATGTTGCCTCTACGGCTCTACCTATGAACGTATACAACTTTTATTATCAATACTCACCCATATTGACCACATGTTTGTAGAAACAACTGCCCCAACCGAAATCTAGACTAGTCACAACCCTTCATTCTTCCTTTTCTCATAAGTGTGGAGTATGAACAAGTTCCTCGGTTTGGTAAAACTTGTCAATGCATCGGTCACTCATTCCAAAATTGTAAGCATAACAAGGGATCCAATAAGTATGGGAGCAAGGTAGATGTGTTTGCTAAAAAGGATAAAGGTAATAAGGAGGTGCAACAAACGATGACGTCGGTCTCTCCTCACCCTACAATGCAGTACATTCCTAAGAAGGATAAAGGGAAGCCAGTTGTCGTTGAGCAGCTTGTTGACCACGAGACTGTAATCGATGTTGTTCCTTCCAAAGCGCCACAACCCAAGGCTGCTTTAAGTGGTATTGACTTGAATATTTCAGTGGAGGAGTATAATGATCCTAATCGTTTCAAGGGTATTAATAGTATTGTCCTATCCCCAGAGGAGGTGGAAGAAGACCCTAATCCTCTTCTTGGTTTAGCACAACATACAGCTGCAGGGAATACAACTCCAGGTGAAACCTCTATTGAAGAATCTCATTCTGGTCGGCGCTTCCCCGTGAAGAGTCATATTTTGGGAGATTTGGGGTTTCCTCCCTCAACAAGTATCTCAATGTACCAACATTTGCAAGGGTCTAATGCTACTTCTAACCTAGTGGTAGCATCTGACATGAGAATAATAGGTATGCATTGGGGTGATGTGTTAGATGAGGTTCCTGATTATTTTGACTCATCCTCCACTCAACCTCCCACCACCAGGCTAGATTTGCATCCCTCAGAGTCAGCTGCTACGTCTAATCCGGTAGTAGCATATGCATTGCGAATATTGACAAAACTTTGGGGTTATGGGTCAGATGATGTTGGTGATCCGGCGGCTATCAATACTTAAGGAACAGTTGCGTGGAATGATAACTTCGAACCAGTTGTCTCTAAGACCCAAAAGAAGAAACTGCGGCAAAAAATAAATTGGTCGTTGGCTATAATACTCGTTCAAGAGCAAACTCTGTCTCCGTCTCCTTTTGATTTAGTCATTGAAATTTAGCAGTTTAATTTGTCTCTTATTTGTCTCTAAGATGGATCGTTTTAGAGGGTCTTTTGATTCCTTATTATTGCTTTAACATTATTTTCTTTTCTTGCCAATGGTATTGGTCTAGTCCCCCCTTGGTTTCTCTTATGTCATCTTTTTTTATCTTTTTTTAATAAAATTAGGTGGAAGTACTCTTTTTCCTTATCGATGTTCTTTACATCAGAAGGTTCTAACGAGGCTTCTTTCCTCATATTTGCCAAAAAAAGAAGGCCAATATGGTGTTTTAAAGTTACTCGTTTTTCACAATTAAACACTCCCTTGTCCAATGCAAGATTGGTCTTTTGTGTTTTTTTTGTGTTTCTATGCACTAGTTTGCTTACATATCAGTGTCATGTCTTTGGGAATACACAACAATCTATTTAGAAAATGGATCACTTTTTTTTCTTTTCTCTTTTCATACTTTTATGTTTATTTTTATGGCTGTTTTTTTACCCCCCCTCATAGACTTTGTATCCCCATAATACATTTTAACCCCAAAATACCCTCACGTTTTTACCAAAATTTAACTGGAAATTGATTTTTTGAAAAACTTCCGGAATTATCTATCAAGAGGTATTTCCGGAATGAAAAATATGTGTTCCGGAAACACCTAAAAATGGTATTTCTCGAAATTTCCCAAAAATGGCTTTTGGAAGTATGTGAAAAATGGTATTTCCGAAATTTTAAAAAAATGGCTTCCAAATTTATGTGAAAAAGTGTATTTCCGGAATGAAAATTTTGGTTTGGGAACTTTTTCAAAAAAATGACTTTTACCTACATTGTCTGTCCGTAGGTAAAAGTCACTGTTATAA
Organism: Astragalus membranaceus; assembly: GCA_039519185.1. Classification (NCBI taxonomy): domain Eukaryota; kingdom Viridiplantae; phylum Streptophyta; class Magnoliopsida; order Fabales; family Fabaceae; genus Astragalus; species Astragalus membranaceus. Next base: position 24,210,285 of record CM076852.1, read on the forward strand.
AAAATTGACTTTTACCTACGATTTCTATCCGTAGCTAAAAATCAATCTTTTTAAAAACAGTTCCAAACAGTTCCGGAATTACCTCTTAATACGTAATTCCGGAACTATTTATTAACTTTTTCCGGATTTACCTATCAACACATAATTCCTGAAGGTTTTTATAAAAAATTGACTTTTAGATAAAATATCGTTAAATAAGGTGATTTTAATAAATTTTTGCTTATATTTAGACCATCAAATTAGAATTGTCTGTTGCATATATATTTCAGACTAAAGTATATAGCACTATGGGATAATGTTGTTTTGAAAGGAAAAATATTGCCTATTTCGACTTTTAGCCACAACTTGATTTGAGACCCTTATTTTTCATTCTTCTTGTGGCATTCCTCATCTATTGTATCCCATACCTAATGGAATTTTGATGCAAATGCACCATTGAAAGCGAAATACAATGATGGGGATATCACTGTGTTATTGCCGAATTTCGAATTCGATATTAGCTATAAGGACACGTCAGCAAATCTTCAAGGTGGAGTTTGAAGGTTACTCCCATGCAAGGGTATCCGACAAGACTATACATTTCGATGGTACGCATGCGATTCTGAAGGAGACTCCGAAGCAACTTCCAAAGGTTGAGAGAAACGGTGGAAGACTTGAAGAGCGATTAAGGTAGTTTCTTCAGAGGGGATTTAAAACACAAGGACCAGTGTGAAATATCTTGATGCTAAAGGACACTGCACATGGCATTGGTCATCATCATTCATTAGTTGGTTTTAACTTTTATTCACTTTTAAAGGGGACATGTGTCCACCATGCAATAAGTCAGTTTATACTTATAACTTTATAAATAGCAGTTTGTACGTAGTACTAGAGATAATTTCATAACATTCAGTAACCCATCACCACTAAGGCAAGATGTGTGGTTCTCTGCTTCAGCCGCGGGCTGAACACAGGAAATTCCAAGCAAAGAAATATGATTCAGTGGAGTAATACAATGTTTGGGATAACATCCAATTACACATGATCTCTGACAATTGTGGTGAACAATGTATGTTTGAGTCAATCCCTTGTATTTTTGAAACTCTTTACAATTCAATGCACTTTTATTTTCAACAATCGTGTGTCTCACTCTTGTCTTCGTTTTTGCACTTTGTTTTTACTTCTTTAATTACTTGACTTAAGTAATTTGTGACATTCCCTCCTTCTGAGGATTGATTTCTACGAGCTGCTTAAGTTTGTTCTTTTTTATTAACTCCTAGAAAACCTTAAGTGAAAGTGCTTGAAGGATTCACGACGTTCAACCATAAATTTGATTCCTGTGTTTTGTTCAAGTGATTCGTGCTAACCTTTTACTTCGAATTCAATTGAGTAATTGATTTAGAATCTCACACAACTAGGATTGTGGAGTCAAGAAATGCAAATTTTCTTGAAAATCATTTGATTAGTGGGAGTGATCCAATCAGGAACATAGTTTCTGTGCATGATCATATAGAGTCTCAACCTTCCACTTCGAGCGATCACTACTAGAAAAACAGCTTTTAGCGTCGGAGTAGCGTCGACCACGTGTCAAGGCTAAAATGTTGGAAGGTAAATGTAGCGTCCCGTAAATTTAGCCGACGCTAACTGTAGCGTGGGTCTGGCCGACGCTAAAACCGACGCTACTTGCGTGGCCGACGCTACTTAGTTATTTATAAAAAGTCAACGAATTAGGATAGCGTCGGCTAGGCCGATGCTAAAGTCAACAACAGAATAGCCAACTTAAAGGGTAGCGTTGGCCAGGCCAACGCTAAAGTCAACAACAGAATAGTCAACTTAAAGCGTAGCATTGGCTAGGCCCACGCTAATGTAATTTTTTTTTTAAAAAAAAAAAAATAATTGAGCGTTTCTTGTCATTCCACACAGGACCAATCTTAGAACTAATCAACAGAAATCATAAACTAATCTTAGAACCTTATGTTTAAGGGTGATCAAAAGAATTTCAAGTGTGAATGGTAATATTTTCAACTTATGCATAAAATGTTAAAAATTAAACTGGCACCTCATTCAATTTTGCAGAAAGTTAGCAAGCACTCAAAACAAAATTAACTTAAGTGCTTCATTATGAGTCTGTGTAATCCTAGACATTATTAATCCTTTTCATTTAAATAAATAAAGGAATGTAAATGACAAAATGCAATTTTATGCAGACGAAACCAAAAAAACTAACAGCAGAGTAGTCATTGATCTTTTTCATTTCAATGAACAAAATAAAATAAAAGAAAGCATAAGATGGAGTTTTATGTTGCTCAAGACAGAAAAAAAAAACTACTAGCATAGAAGTATAATAGCTACAAGATAACATGGAAGCAAGCGCAATGAATTGATGAATTTAAATGCTTCTACTCCTACTAGTGCAGAAAGATAAAGCAGTCACAGAACCACGTGTAGAATGTATAAAAGTAACCAACTATTCATCCTGAAACACGTGAAATTGACCTCTTGCATTCTGTTAACTGTCTTCCCAGGCCCCAATATGTACCACCACCAAATCAGAGTTGTGAACACATTCATCAGTAACTAATCGAGAAAACATAATGTGTAATGTAGTAAATAGGCAATGTAGAATTTTTTGTAATGGAAAACTAATTGAAAAGCAGAAGTAGTACCTTTATGCGGTAAGAACTCTTTGGTTTCAGCATCAGTGGGAACTCCTACAGCAGCAAGCTCCACCGGACCTATAAGAACAAATAATATTCAACATTAGATGTCTAGATGCAATATATTTAAACCATTTAGACAATTTACTTGACATATAAATCAGTTGAAGCATCCTATAGATACACATAAGACAGAAGGTTTCTAGCTAGTTGTACTAATTTGAGCGGCTACTAAATCAGATGAATGATACACTTAGATTGAGAAATTAAGATGTCTGTAATAAGCTCAGAGCTAAGAAACTAATAACAGAATTGCAACCACCAGAATTTGTTATCAAAGAGCACCCGTAACAAAATCGAATATGTAGAACACTAACAGAACCGAATATGCAACAATAACAGTTTCACAAGAAGCAAATACAGTAACAGTTTCACAAACAAAATTGATTGAGTAATGTCTAAATTTTGCAGCACTTAGAATCAGAAAAATACAGACCAATGGCAACAACTTACATAGAAACAAGACTGGCATATTTAGAAACAGAGAAGTTGACATTATATTCAAAATCCAACATCAATATGCAATAAAATCACCTAGTTTTCTTTAACTGCTTCATATCAATAAAATCACCCATCTTTTATTCTGGTATGCTTTGGTTTTATCAGCTGATTTCGAATGAAAAAGAAAATCTAACGCCAAATTAAACATAATAGCATAGATATTCGTAGAATATAATGAAGTTCAATCAAATGAAAAGTATCCTCTCCTAGACATAGAAACAATATTAGAAATGCAAGGTTCAATTGAAAATGATTAAAAATAATAAAGGCATAAATTCTTGTATATATGAAATAGTTGTGTTTGATTGAAAATAAACTCATAAACTCATAAAAAATTTGGAGAGTTCCTCAACTTATCTGCAATATATTTGTCTCTCAACTTAAATCTGTTTACAATCTTTCAAGGTGAAGAGGTTACAATGTTTATGAGTGCCATTGATCTCTATCTTTTGCTGTTCCACTACAATATTTTCAAGATCATTCTATGACAGGTGGATCCTGCTAAAACAAAGCAAAATTATATATTCAACAAAGCCAAATCGATCAAAAGCTTGAGAAGCAACTTTAATAATGTATTAGGTCATTTCAATAGGCTTAAGATCACCAAGATTACGATGCCTTTGAATTCTATTACTAAGGAAAAGCAATGATAAAAGAAACTACATAGATATTCATGAGAAAATAATAATTTGGCAGGGTCAAATTTCTCTTCTTTCTTACACATTAGATTTTTAAATAAAACCACAAAGATAGTAATGAGACAACTTGTTCTTTATTGGTAGGCAAGTATATATAAAGAAATTTGAAGCATATTTAGACATAATATAAAGTAAAAAGGAAGAAGATAGATAAAAGTATTAAGCACCTTCTTTCCAAAATTTTGGCCTTCACTGCTGCAGCCTACTTTTAGTACTGCTGTGTCGTTATATGTAGCCAAGAACTTTTGAAGTTCATCCTAAGGAGTCTAATCCCCCATATGGTGGCCTTCTAAACATAAGCAGTCCATGCATGAACCCAACATGGGCATCTGTAAAAGTACAAAAAAATCCAGAAAAAACATCAAAAGTCCATATAACAAAATCCATTAATCAGAAACCAAAGTGAACACTACCACAAAAAAGACCTTTTGAATCGGTTATTTGGCACATTTGGAGTCGGTTATTTGCCGATTCGAATACTCCCGATTCTAAAGGTGATAACATTTAGAATCGATTAAATAACCGATTCAAAATGGGTAATTCCGAATCGGTTGTTGTAAAACCCGATTCAAAATCCTATCTCAGACAACAAAATACGAAGCCAAACAAGGAGATTTTGAATCGGTTATATAAACAACCGATTCAAAATTACTATGTTTAGAATCGGTTATATAAACAACCGATTCTAAATGTCAGGTTATAAATAGACATTTGGAATCTGTTGTTTATATAACCGATTCTAAATGTCAAAATGACTATTTTTTGAATCGGTTATATAAGCAACCGATTCTAATTGTCTGTTTATAAATAGACATTTTGAATCGGTTGTTTATATAATACATAAATTTGTTTCTTTTAATTCATTTTGAATCGGTTTATATAATACATAAATAGACATTTTATTTGCAGATTCTAATTGTCTAATTGTCAATCACCTAATAACATTTTTACAGCAACTCATAATAATACATAAATTTGTTTCTTTAAATTCAGTTCAGCAACTACATATTTCTTTCAATTCAGCAACTATATATACACCATCAGCTAAAACATAGAACTAAATACATATGTCTTTCAATTCAGCAACTAGTGTTTCAAATACCTATAACAAAAATGCTAAACCTGAGAAACCTGCTGGACCAATACATATATATCAAATACCTGATACACTAATTCATGTACTAGCTATAACAAATACATATATATCAAACTTAACGCTTTCCACAAAAAGAAAATCAACATATATTTTTTCTGCTGGACGAATCTGCAAATAAAATTCCGCCCAAAGCTTGCGGACCTCCAAAATTTCCTTATGAGTGTATGCCTTTTGGTTATCAAATACCTACAAAAGGTCCACAAAAAAACTCAGCACAATGAGAACTAAAAGACACAGTATTAAAGAAACACTGAACCTATATCCAGATTTAGCCCAGAATTTTACCCTAACTTGTGAGACCTATAACTTGAGCTACACAACTCCAAATTCAACCAAACCGGTGCCAAAATGACCAGAATTAAGTCTAGTTTCTAAATCACTAACCCTCAAAATTTTTGGATTAACAGAACACTACCAGTTTCAAAAAGACTGAACCTATGTCCAGATTTCCCAAAACAGTGAGTTTAACATCAAAATCACTCAATTTGACACCAAATTTCGTACAGTATTATGATGTCTAGTTTCTTACTATGATTTTAGATTTACAAAACAATAGGCCAATTAGTACAGTATTAAAGAAACAAACAGATTGGTTCTCAGGTTTGACAATTTCTGTCCTTCAACTTCAAACAGCCCTAAGTTGACCAAAACTTAACCAAATAATACGGGACCTGAGCTAAAACTGAAGAAAATTATGTCTAGTTTACAATGGAATAAGAATAGTTCGAAACGGAGTTGAATTGAAAACACCACAACCGAAATACTGAACCTATATCCAGATTTAGCCCAGAATTTTACCCTAACTTGTGAGACCTATAACTCGAGGTACACAACTCCAAATTCAACCAAACCGGTGCCAAAATGACCAGAATTAAGTCTAGTTTCTAAATCAATAGCCCTCATAATTTTTGGATTAACAGAACACTACCAGTTTCAAAAATACCTAACCTATGTCCAGATTTCCCAAAACAGTGAGGTTAACATCAAAATCACTCAATTTGACACCAAATTTCGTCCAGTATTATGATGTCTAGTTTCTTACTATGTTTTTAGATTTACAAAACAATAGGCCAAATAGTACAGTATTAAAGAAACAAACAGATTGGTTCTCAGGTTTGACAGTTTCTGTCCTTCAACTTCAAACAACCCTAAATTGACCAAAACTTAACCAAATAATACGGGACCTGAGCTAAAACTGAAGAAAATTATGTCTAGTTTACAATGGAATAAGAATAGTTCAAAACGGAGTTGAATTGAAAACACCACAACCGAAATACTGAACATATACCCAGATTTAGCCCAGAATTTTACCCTAACTTGTGAGACCTATAACTCGAGCTACACAACTCCAATTTCAACCAAACCGGTGCCAAAATGACCAGCATTAAGTCTAGTTTCTAAATGACTAACCCTCATACTTTTTGGATTAACAGAACACTACCAGTTTCAAAAAGGCCGAACCTATGTCCAGATTTCCCAAAACAGTGAGTTTAACATCAAAATCACTCAATTTGACACCACATTTCGTATAATATCATTAAAACTATTACATACCTCCTCCCATAAGTTTATGATACTGGCATTCACAATCGTCATCATATACTTCATCACAAAGTACCCACAATGATACCTATTTTGTTGTCGTGCCACCTACACATATACAAACTTAGCTTCAGCACCATTGAACATAACTCCTATCACTCAGCAAAGAGTAATGACTACAGTAAATTATGCTTATTTACCTTAGGGAGCAACCATATGGTGTCCAGTGTAGAATTCATTGCTCTAATAACATCAAAAGTTAATAATAATTAATTTTAAAAAATTTATCATAGTTAAAATATTACAATGTAAACAATGGTAAACAATTAACCACTTACTTGTTAATCATGTCTTTGATTCTTTTGGCTGGTTTTTTACCATCTGAACACATCCAGACAACAGTATTTTGCTCGGGGACCAAGACAATCAGTTGCCAATGGTCTCTGCAATATTGGTAAAGATAATAATATGTAAGAAAAGAAACTAACAAAGGAAACTAGCATATAATAATATGTAACAAAGAAACTAACAAATAATATGCAACTACGTACTCATTGCAAAGCGGAGCCAAATATACTTTCTTATGATTGCTGGCCATTTTGTTTTGAATATAGGCAGAAACAATGCTTGGGGAAGAGCCCTTCAATGTAATCTTATATGGACACATAAATCCATATAAGTCACCAACACTCCTTTCAGCACATTTACGATGTAGATATCTATTAGCACGTAAAAACAATTTTATCAAATTAATATATATATATATATATAGAAACACGAGAAATTTAATTGCGAAATAAATTATACTACTTACGTGCACCATATAGCCAAGTGGGATAACTCAAGCCACCTATCACCGGAAGCCATGTCGCTCAGCTCTCCGAAAGAGATAAAGCAATCATGCTCTTCATGCTCCAACATTATTCGGACACTCCCCTCATCATAACCCTTAACGACTATCTCTCTCAGCCAATCTGTTTCAACCATCTCCTCCACAGCATCAGATGGTGACCAGCTACCCTTAGATCCGATAGTGCTTATGTGAGAGGGAACCTGGACAGCTACATTTTGACCGCAACTGCCCATAGCAGCCATTTGCTGTACATCAGTTCCAAATTCAAATCAGTTTCTTTATCATGTATCTCATAATAATAATATAACAGAGTCAGCAAAAATAATGGTTCAAATAATAATAATATAACATATACCTTTGCCACCTCCTTGCTAACTCGTTCTTCCATTTTCTTCTCGAACAATTGCTCCATTTGTTTCATCATCTGCGTTGGATCAAATTGTGAACTGCTCGAGCTCGTCCGAGCAACACCTCCAAAGTATTTTTTTAGCCCAACTCCTCTTCCAGCTGTTCGCACACGACCTGGATGGTCAGGTTTTCCAATGGCAGTGGTTAAAATATCATTTTTTCCTCTCGAAACAAAGAATCCTTGGCTGCTCAAATCCACAATATCATCCTACAATAAAAGAATGTTCGCGTGTTAGTTATTCCCTCTTATCATTTGTTTGTCACAGTTAATTGGATCAGAATATAAACTGAATCAGAATTCAAGAAGGAAGGAGCAGAATATAAACTGAATCAGAATTCAAGAAGGAAGGAGCAGAATATAAACTGAATATAAACTGAATCAGAATTCAAGAAGGAAGGAGCAGAATATAAACTGAATCAGAATTCTGTTTTCTAATATAACAGAATCAGTAACAGTTACATTTAAAGCACACGTGCACAATAGGAAGGTAAAATATCTAAGTATCTGTACAGGTGTATCAGATAACTAGTATACACTTACAATATCAGATTGAAATATGAATTAATTATAGATTCTACTGCAAGCCAAATTCACAGATGCAAAAGAAATAAAATCACAGATTTCTGATGTGACTAATCAAGTTTTAACTAACTATAACAGTATCTGTTAGTCACTTGTACAGATACTTACGGAATAATTGTAACTGTTAGTCAGCTAATCAAGGTTTAACTAACAAGATTTTTGATGTGACTGTAACAGCTAATCAAGATTTCTGATGTGACTAATCAAGTTTTAACTAACAGTAACTGTCAGTCACTTTCTCTTTAATTACGGAATGATAAATCAAGGAACAGAAAGTAACTAATCAAGTTTTAACTAACTGTAACTGTTAGTCAGCTACTGACTCTAACTCAAGGAAGGCTACTAAAAAGATGCTAACAGAAATAAAATCACAGATTTCTGATGCAAAAGAAATAAAATCATAGATTCTACTGAATAAGAATAGTCCATACATGCAGCATAGTCAGCCAACAGAATAGTCCATACATGCACATAGTCAGCCAACAGAATAGTCCATACTTACAATCTTAGATGCAATCGATTCTGACTCCTCAGTTACATAAGATCCCGATTTCTTTTTATGGGCAGCCTTCCACAGCTCATGTCGCTCCGGAGATGTAGGAGCCACCTCCAAATTAGGGTCACCAGACTCCTCCCGCTTTTTTTGTACTTGCTCTTCCTTCATATTTTGCTTCAACTTTTTATAACTGCCCCACCCTACTGTGTGATAGTATTTATTATTACTTTGATTTTTCTGAGCAGATTCTCTTTTCACCTGTCACAAAACACACACCATCATATATATAATAAATGAATAATATTTAAGAAACAAAAATAGTTGTGGTGAAAACAATACCACAAATTCCGAAGTAAGGCGACTTTTAACAAATGCGGTCCATGTCTCAGTAGATATACTAGGATACTTGTGAAATGGGGTTGTTTCGCCGGACTTATCCCCCTTGCCAAAGACATATTTGCTCGTGAGTGTTGTCTTGAACTGTTTCCAACAGAGACCTATATAAACCATCCAAGTTTTCTTGAATTCCTCATCATCGGGAACATCAAATGTTTCCTTAACACAAGAATAAGGTGGTGTTAGCACAAGAAATAAGGAAAGATGAATAAACCCAAGATTTCTTTCATTAGTGTATATACATACCAAAACACTATCCCAAACAATCTTCTTTGTCTGCTCATCCACTTCATCCCAAGCCATGGGCAATATGCTTACTTTTGTCCACGCGACCACCCCTAAAAAGCTCTTGAATTTGTCACAATACGGACCAATAGGTTCGCCGTCACTATCAAACTCCATTCTAAACCTTTGACCCATCGGACGCCTAGTAAGGAACCACTTTAATGATGTCGGACGCCTAGTCATCTTCTTTTTGGGAAGGTCAGTGTTGGAGTCATCCATGATATCTGTTGAACAAAGGAAAAAACACAAATATAAATAACCAAATATAAATATGAATTAGGTAAACAAGTATAAATATAAATTAGATAACCAAATATAAATATAAATCATATAACCATCAATAAATATGAATCAGATAACCAAGTATAAATATAAATTAAAGAACCAAATATATGTACCCATACTCATTCATGGGTTAATTAGAACTCCTTCGCATAAAATCCCTTCATTATGATCATTGCGAGTGGCATGTACATCATCAACTTCATTATCATCCATTAAAGCAGGCACTTGTGTTAAGAAAGAAGGTATCTCAGAAATTGCAAGAGTTGAATCTTCAATTTCATCACTACCTATTTTTCCTTGTAGGACCACCGACCACTTTTTGTTAGAAGGATCTTTGATATAGAAAACTTGTTTTGCATGGTCGGCCATGATGAAAGGCTCATTCTTATGACCTACCTTGTCAACGTCCACTAGTGTAAATCCCATTTCATCGGTATATACACCACCATTGCTGTTTACCCAATTACATTTAAAAATGGGCACTTTAAATTTACAGTAATCAAGCTCCCAAATCTCTTCGATAACACCAAAGTAAGCAACGGATGCGAGTACGGGTTTTTTATCTTTTGAACTAGAAAAGTGCATTGAAGAAGCCATGACCATAACACCACTATTTTGCACAGTACTCTTGTCATCTTGCGACTTTGTGGAAAAGGAAAAATTATTTATGTTGTACCCGTTCCAACAAAAGACATCAAAGTTAGGGTAATTTGCTAGCCATCTCAAAGTATCAGATGCGCTTGCATCTTTATTAATCTCTTATTTAAACCATTCAATGAATGTCTTGTTATGCTCTTTCAATAACCATAATTCATCCCTTCGAGGGTTTTTGGCCTTTACTAGCTTTTGATGAGAAGACAAGTAAGGTAGTACTTCATCTGTGTTATTCAAAATATAAAAATGTGCTTGAAGCACTTCCTCTCGACCCATGCTCTTAATGTTTATACCTCTACCCTTACCCTGACATCTCCATGCATATCGAGACTTTGGTAGCCCTACAGGTTTTGCTTCTGACAAGTAGTCTGAACAAAACTCAATAGCTTCTTCTGTGACGTATCTTTCGACAATGGATGCTTCGGGACGATATTGGTTCTTCACATATCCTTTCAAGATCTTCATGTATCGCTCGATTGGGGACATCCACCTTAAATAAACGGGACCACATAATCTAATCTCCCTCACTAGATGAACAATTAAGTGAACCATGATATCAAAGAATGAGGGCGGAAAAAACATCTCCAACTGACACAAGATAATAGCAGCCTCATTTTCCAACTCGTCCAATTTTTGAGGGTCAATGACTTTTCCACATATAGTATTGAAGAACAAGCACAACCTAGTTATGGTATGTCGGACATCTTTTGGCAAGATGTCGCGTATAGCAACAGGTAGTAGTTGTTGCATCAACACGTGGCAGTCATGAGACTTCAAGCCAACTAATTTGAGATCTTTCATTGAGACAAGACTCTTTACATTTGAAGAGTAACCCTGTGGCACTTTGATTCCCCTTAGGCACTCGCAAAGGCTTATTTTCTCTTTTTTTGACAAGGTATAACATGCTGGAGGCAAATATGTGCCTTTACCTCTTGCCACTGGATGTAACTGGTCTCTTATGCCCATCTCAAGCAAATCCAAACGAGATTTTATGCAATCCTTTGTCTTGCCTTTAATGTTAAGAAGCGTCCCGATGACACTATCACAGACGTTTTTCTCGACGTGCATGACATCAAGACAATGCCTTACATCAAGACAAGACCAATATGGAAGATCAAAGAATACAGACCTCTTCTTCCACTTGCAATTGGTATTCTCATTTGACTGCTTCTGCTTTTTTCCGAATACAACATTGATGTCCTTAACCACTTGATAGACTTCTTCTCCGGTCAAGGCATTCGGAGCAATGTCATTTTCCTGGCACCCGTTAAAAGCTTTTTTCAACCTACGATAGGAGTGATTACGTCTTAGAAATTTACGATGCCCAAGGTAAACAGTTTTTCTTCCATGTTTTAGTTGATGGTGGGACGTGCCTTCTGCACAAATAGGACAACCTTTATGTCCTTTAACACTATACCCAGACAAGTTCCCATATGCTGGGAAGTCATTGATCGTGCAAAATAGCATCGCTCGCAGCTTAAATGTTTCATTAGAATACCCGTCAAACACATCCACACCTTGATCCCACATTTTTCTCAAGTCTTCAACCAACGGGCTAAGATAAACATCTATGTCATTACCTGGTTGTCTTGGGCCAGAAATCATCATAGATAACATAACATACTTGCGTTTCATGCACAACCAAGGAGAAAGGTTGTAAATTACAATGAGAACGGGCCACGAACTATGATTTGTACTTAAGTTACCATATGGATTCATCCCATCTGAAGCAAGCGCGAGTCTAAGATTTCTTGGCTCGACGCCAAAATCCGGAAACAAACGATCAACTTTCTTCCACTGCAAAGAATCGGCTGGATGGCGAAGCTGTCCGTCACATTTCCTCTCATCTGCATGCCATCTAATGTTCTTTGCATCTTTTGCATTAGCAAATAAGCGTTGGAATCTAGGTATTATTGGAAGATACCACAAAACCTTTGCGGGAGAACCTTTTGTGACATCATCATCATCGCTACTAGATTCACCAGTCTTCACTTTGTAGCGCGAAAGATTGCACGTGGGACACTTGTGCAACTTCTCAAAATCATTTCGATACAATATGCAATCATTGGGGCATGCATGTATTTTCTTATACCCCACACCCAACGGACACAATATCTTCTTCGCATCATAGGTACGATTCGGCAATGTGTTACCTTCGGGAAGCATGTCTTTCAACAACTCAAGTAATTCAGTGAAGCCCTTATCGGTCCACCCATTTATTGCCTTCAGATTGATCAATCTTATCGTCGCAGACAACCGTGTGTATTTTTTGCATCCCAAATACAGAGGCTCTTCTTTGTCTTTGCATAGAGTATCATACACATGCACTTGCTTAAAAGATTCAGGACCGATGTCACGGATCATATCCTCCATTCGGTCATTCATATCTTCATCGACTTGCACTCTTCTGGACACACTTGGGGTGTCTCTTGATTCACCATGCCATATCCATGTGGTGTAACTCATGCAGATCCCATGAACAAAGAGATGGTCCTTTATTACGGAAAGTGATTGTGGGGTCTGATTAACACAACTAACACAAGGACAAGAAAATTTGACAACAGTTTTGGGAAGCTTTGCTTGAGCAAAATTTAGAAACTCTTCAACTCCTTTCGCATACTCATCACTCAGACGATTGCTTTGCATCCAGCTACGATCCATGGCTATGATCCAAGTAAGTACTTAATGTCAGACACGTATAGGTTCAGTTACTAGACTTGGGTATTAAAATGGAAATAATATTTCCTTCTAAATTTACTATGAATTTAGTGACAATAACTAACAACAAAGCAAACTTGACACAAAATTCATGTTAGTTAACTCCATGAGGGAGCATTATTGATTCAACAATAGTCCCTTTTGTTTTTGAAGATTATCATTACTAGAAGAAATGCATGTAGAATGCACCCTTCAACTTCAATCAAAGTCCCAAAATGCACCTTTCTATGTGCAATATAGCCAACCATTTTAGTTAAAATCAAAGTAACAAAATGCACCCTTAATTATTGAAATCCAGTTCAAAACTAACAGCTCAATTATTTAAGCTTGATAACACAATCTAGTCCTAAAATCAAATGAAACAGAATTACTTACTTGTTTTTCCAGTAAGTCTGAAATGTTTATCCAACATTTTCTAGGGATATCCTTTCGTTTTCCTTTTGCCTTATCTGTTTATGTTTCAATTGGTTTTAGTTTATTATCATGGATAATGTTAGGAAGCTAGGGAAGAATACCAGTAATTCTTTATTGAGTACTGAATGAAAGAATTACAGAATGCTTCCTAACATTATCCATGATAATAAACTAAAACCAATTGAAACATAAACAGATAAAGCAAAAGGCAAACTGAAGAATATCCCTAGAAAATGTTGGATAAACATTTCAGACTTACTGTATAGAGGTAAACAGATAATCCAACATTTTCTAGGCAAACTGAAGAATATCCCTAGAAAATGACTTGTTTTTGCTATTTTAATGCCCCATTTTCAAGTACTTGTATTTAAATCAATTCCAATCGAATTCACAGCCATCAATAGAGGTAAAAAAAGTTAAAACAAGCAAATTCATGCATTCATTCTTTTAATTCCAAGTATGTAAGATTCAGCATGCAATTTCACCCAAACACATTCAAACACTTTTTCAGCTCAACTATCAATTCATCATGCATTTATTCATCATCTCATCTAAAAAATTAATCACATGCACTCAAGGTTTTAGAATACATCCACTATTAGAGCTAACATCAAACTAAAGGAAACACAAAGGGTGAAGAACTCACCTATGAAGCTGAACGCCAAAGTGTAAGCAAGACCAGTTGCAGAAATATCACCAACTCAAAAGCTCCTAAAACCTTCATCCCGTGACTCCATCATCAAATAACCTGAGTATTGAATTATAGAAAAAAAAGTTTAACGAAAGTTTAATATACTAAATTTTTGAAACACGTTTGAGATAAAGAAAACGTTAACCTGAGTGAAGAGGGATACGGCGGAGTGAAGCGGGATGCGACGGAGAACGAAGGAGGAAACTGAGAACGAAGAGATGCGACGGATGCGACGGAGAACGAAGGAGGATTTGCTTCCAACGAAGGGGATTTGCTGCGAACGAATGGGATGAGAACGAGTGAGCTGCGAGGGATGAGAACGAAGAGGGATTTGCTGCGAGTGAGGTGCGAACGAAGGGATGCGACGGAAGTGAGCTGCGAACGAGGGGATGCGACGGAGGAAACTGAAAGGGATCGTGAAAGGGAGCTGCGAACGAAGTGATAGGGGTGATTAGGTCAAGGGGGATTGTGAAAGTGAGCTGTGAGAGGGAAAGTGAAAAAACACGGGGGGAATTGTGAAAATGTTAACCAAACAGACATTCTGAATCGGTTGTTTAAAGAACCGATTCTGAATGTAGCTATTCAGAATCGGTTATTCAGTTAACCGATTCCAAATGTCTAAATTGTCAAATTTTGAATCGGTTGTTTAAACAACCGATTCAAAATGTCTAAAAAAATCTGCCACACTCCCAATTAATTGCAATTTTGCCACCGCGTCCACATTTTGAATCGGTTATCCACATAACCGATTCAAATTAGTGCTTTTTAAAGCACATTTTGTAGTAGTGGAATAAAAAACACCAATAACTCCAAAACGAGTCGCCCTTCTTCTAGTTAACGGGGTAGCCGAAGAACCCAATAATTACAACGTCTTTTAGGGGGACGAGGAGAGTGAGAGTGAGAGTGTGAGAGTGAGAATAGTGAAAGTGAGGATAGGGTGAGGAGTGAGAGTAAGCGAGAGTGTGAGAGTGAGAATGATAATAGTAAAATAAACAGAGAGGTAGCGTCGGCCAGAGCCGACGCTACGAATAATATTTAAAAATTAAGCATTTAACGTCTGCTATTTCCAGAGTAGCGTTCGCCAGAGCCGACGCTAATTTTTTTTTCAACAGAAAATAAATTCGTGGGTTGCGTGGGTCAAGCCGACTCTAGACCGACACTATTAGCGTGGGTATCGGGGCCGACGCTAAAATATGGGCACTAAAAACCCATTTTCTAGTAGTGAATAGATTGGTTGTCGTTCATAATATCCCTCAAGTTCTAATGGATGTTGATCAACCAATCATGGAGATTCCACAAAATGCTGATAATCTGGTAGATTAAGTTCAGGAGCGGAGCCAGGATCTTTGTCTGAGGGGTGTCGATGATAAAATGTATGACTTAATAAAAAACTCCAAAATGCACAACATTTGTATAACAATTAAATTTTATATATTACTATATTGAGTATAAGTCGTACTTGTCGATAAAAAAATATTGTTAACAGAATGATATAGAAGATTTGAAAAAGAAAAAAACAAATGGAAGATTTGGAAAAAAAATTAATATAGGTAATAGGACTAACCAAGTAAACCGTGAGATAGTGGGGGAGAGGAGCTCAATACAAGAAATTAATTCAGACTCATCTTCCATTTTTATCTCTCTCTCATATTTTCTAGCTTTCTGGTTTACTGTGTGAAGACCAGAACTGGTGCTACACAAGTGCTAAGAATTCTGTTATTTGGAGATCAACCACGCCCGTGTTTCTGTGTGTCTCACGTGTGTTATTGTGTGCACCCGGTTCTTGGCTCCACTGCTTATTAATGTCTTTGTGAGTTGTGACTTAGCACCCATCTGTTAGGCGCCAACACATCTCAACTCCGGTTCTACATTAGGACAACAAATTTTAAATCGGTGATGACAAATAGCCGATTTAAAACGATTAATGTAGTCCCACGTTTCGAATGGTTTATGATGATGTAAAGAAAAAAAAATCATTTTTCAATTTTTTTTTAGAATAATTGAATTTAATAATCGTAGAGAATTTTATTCATAAAGTATAAATGGTCTGTCATTATGTATAAACCAAGCATCAATTTTGGTCTCTAATCATTGTGTATTATACTGTAGACAAAACTTTTTTCTTGACAATCCGTAAGGCCTAGTTCAACTGGCAAATGCTGAAATTGTTAGGTTGGATATCATGTCCCGGGTTTGAACTTAGGACCTCACAGTTGTGTGCGTGAGTTTCTAGTGGCAATTGCCACTCCGTCTACAAACCAAAAAAAAATCTTCTTTCTTGACAATATACTGTTAACAAACCTGGTTAACAGTCAATGAGTAACATAATTTGCTTTTTTTATATCCAAAAAAATATTATTGCCTTTGGTGGTGATTTTTTTGGTGATGTGTCAAGTTATATAAAATAAGTAATAAGGGTTAGTTTGATCGGTAATTGGGTATGGATTCCACCTCAAAATCTCAAGTTCCAGTTTTGGTTGGGGCAAACTCTCTATTGTGAGGTGAGAACCACACAGACCAGCAAAACTAGGTACATGTGGCCAGCCATGTTCCCTAATATAGATTAGTCACCTTTAAAACTGGTGGATACTCCACACCAATAACGCAATAGCCAAAAATAAATGAATAAATAAATAACAAGAAATAAAATGGTACTATAAACGATATGCTTAATTTGAGCATTTGTTTGTTGTATGTCATATTTTTTTAAAAACTAAATAAATAAATAACATAAAAAGCTGACATACAACATACAAATGCTCCAATTAAACATATTGTTTATAGTATCATTTTATACTTTTTATTTTATTTTATGTATTCAGTTGTTGTTGTAGAGATATGAAGTGTCAAAATAACACAATTCAATTTTTCATGTTGGTTGATACAATCTCATTCACTCATAATGTTTGTTGATACTGCATTTTGCACAATAGTGTCTCTCCTCCATGTATGATGGTTGATGGCTTCATGTCTCTGCGCCTAGAGGCGTCCCTGAAAAAACACTTTGATGCCTAAATTAGTATTAGGGTTCAGAATAAGAGAGGAGCAATACCGGAGTTTACTCAAGCTAAAAAGCAAAGCAAACCTGAGGGGTGGAGAACCATATTTATAGTGTACTCTCAAGAAACGGTGGGTGCCTAGAGGCAAACCCTAGCTGCAGTGATCTCCGCTAATTTAGGAAGACATGATGCAACTGTTAATGTGATCATGGTGAGATCTTCATGATTAATGGTTTCGTTACTTTTTTGGCACGTTTGAGAAAAGAGGAATGAAACGAGGGCGTAGTTTGACCTCATATATGAGTGTGCGTTTGGTTCTGAGGAGGGTCCACTAGGGGTAGAACTCGGGGACCGCCCTAGGGACTCGGTATCCGTTGCAGTGTGTTGTCATTTTCTTGAGGCTGATCTGCCTATGAGAGCTCAGCTCCTTGTCTCTCGCTTCAAAGTTCTATAGGGAGCTTGGTGCCAGCCTAGTTGGCGCTAGTCGTTTCTATCACAATATTATATCTAACGGTCAAATTGATTGACACACTAGTGAGAGACTTCATTGATCTCTCATTCTAGAAGTCTATATCTATATATATATATATATATATATATATATATATATATAGTATGATTCACTTTTATGTGATTTAATTTGTAGTCTAGACAACTATAAAATTTAGGGTGCATCTGATATAGACCCCTAAAGAATGGTCCATCGATGGACCTTTCCTATTTTTGGTAAGTTTTAATAAAATATTTTTTTATTTTTTATTTTTAATAAAAATAGTAAAGGTCCACCGGTGGACCTTTTTTGAGAAGTCCATATTAGATGCACCTTAAAATTTAATTGGCACAATTTTATTTATTTTTTAATTTATGCTCTACTAGGTCGGTATAAAATATATAAATATATAAAATATAATAAAATCATATTGTAACACCCTAATATTTCTATCAAATAGAAATGCTAAGATGCACGAAATGACATACATCAGAGTAATATTTCCTGTTTAGATATTGAACACAACTAAATTTTTTTTCCGATGATTAACATCAACAGTCTTAACATTCATAACTTAATTAAAAACCATATAGGTTCTATGTCCTTCATTATTTTCATAACCTAGTGTTCAATACCACCACAAGAAAAGCGGAAACGATAACATAACTTAAAACAAATTCAAGTCATCCAATCGAAATACAATCACTACGGGAAAAACATCATGAACATAAGTCTAAAACTTCATGTCCTCCTTAAGGTTTCATCAACCATGCTTCCTTGCCCTTGTTCTTTCCCTGAGTATCTGTAAAACAACAACATATAAAGGGTGAGATAAACATTATCTCAGTGAGTCCTACCGTAACCCCTCACAATAACTCTCGGTCCTTTTATTCTTTTTCATTTAATCGTAGTCCATACGGGCCTACGTGCACATATCTTTTCCTTTCATGCCATAGTACATCTCTGGAAAAAGCTCTGCCTTTGCCTTCGAACCTCTCCACTAGCTTACACTAGCTTCAAATCTCTGTGGTCTACGTTCTGGGGCTCGTGACTTCCCCTTCCCTAGTATACTAATCTACTGGGTCGTCACCCATCCTTTTGATATAATTTATATATCTACCCGCATTGGGCCGTCTATTGAAATCAAAATAATTTATATATTTAAACCTTAATCATCTTTTATGAAAATGTTTATTCATCCATTTTTATTACCTGTCATTCATGTTAATACATAAACATAAAATTGACCGAACATATAGTTCCATATCCTTAATCCTAGCCCATGTCCACTCACGTATACTGTCTTTCGGTTTTCGAAACATTTATAGGTTTGAGAGAAATTTTTAAAACCATCTTTGATCATGTCAAAAAAATATCTTAAAAGTGAAAAATCATCACAAAGAGTTGGAAAGGAGATTAGAAGAGGTTTGGAATCAAAAGGAACGACGAAATGAGAATTTGGTCTCCGGTGACAGAAGCTCACGCACGGTCCGTGTGCCCTAGGCTCACGACCCGTGCGTACTAAACAATCCTTTTTAAAACATTTGCGAACCTGGCGCACGATCCGTGTGCCATAGGCGCACGACTCGTGCGCTTCTCTCAGTACACCAATTCATTCCGTTTTTCTCATTTTCGCAATTCCGTTCGAGTCCAATCCGTATTCCGATCAAAATCCAACATAAACACAGACAATATTCCAGTCAATTCAATCCAAACAATAGCAATCAACCATTCACATATTAACATATATTTTGATAAACAACTCGTAAACTGTACTTTACCCGAAAACGGTTTTCGACTCTTAAAACTTTCGAAACCACAAAACATCCATAAAACTGTCACATAACAATCATTTCAGAAATACAAAAATGATCCTAAGCGTGAGTAGAACTCACCGTTGGCAATGAAATCGCACACAACGACAACAACGAGACATTAACAATCGCACGGAACCGCACGAACAATCCCCGTACTCGAATTTCTTGCTTCCACGAACATCAAATCGACCCCTATGGGTCCCCAAACGGGTCCAGCTACTGAAGCTTCCCCAAATGTATCTCGAATCCACAATGTAATCTCTTTTTTACTCCGATCTAACCCCAACATCTGGAACGCGTCAACGAAATCCAAGGATCGGTTTGGGCAGCATCGGTGGGTTGTTTTGCAACAAACATAACTAATTCGATTCTTAACCAAAACCTATCAAACTAGTGCCTAATATGTACTCTCTACTTTCATATGGTTCAAGTCCCACACTGATATGATGAGTATTCAGCGAGTTATGGCTTAAACACTGTGACTGATACAAAATCGTTACTGTGACAAAAATTGAAATTTGTACTTAACGTTTCTCCCTCAATACTCAATCAAATCAAGTGGTTCTTGTGCCTAAACTGAAGGTTTTTGTGTCTAGTTTCTAATGATTCAAAAACAACATTTAAAGCAGGTCTTTAGACTGAGTTATATAGAAAATACCGAAGGTGGTACAAACGGGATTTCTGCAGAATTTTGGATGCACTTGTATCTTCAACCCCCAATCATAAAGACCCACCAAATTAAGCCCCAATCCCATGGCTATGGCTCCAACATCCTCTATCAACAACTCCCAATCGAAATGTGGCTTCCAAAACTTGTTAATCTACCTCAACAACTGACATGCAAGACCTCTAAGGTGTTGAAACCCCTTTGTTTTTGCTGCAGGGATTTCCAGCAACTCATCTTCTTTATGGCTCCTCATTGTACACGAAAATGTAGCCATAGATATATACTCCAACCTCTAAGTGTTACTCAGATGATTCTCCTACATTCAGTCTAAATCACTCAAGCTTAGATTCTCCAAAACCAAGGACATTTTTTTTTTAAACGAACAGGCAGGAGGCCCGAATTCATTAATAAAAGAAAAACAATACAAAAAGCACAAGGGGGGACTATACCAAAACCCTTGGAAAATAAGACAATAAAAGAGAATGGGTTTGAAATGTGGTATTGGTGGAAATGATGGCTTGTGTTTGTAGTTGATGAAGAAGGAGATGTAGGGGTTTGGATTCTGAGTTTCCTCTTCCCTCTCTCACATTCGATCTCTTTCTCCTTTTCTCCCATTTCTCTAACCCTTAAAATCTGTTTTGTGTCAAGTGTGGAAGTGTGTAGTGTTTTTGTGTTCTTTTGTGTGGACATTAAGTGTGTCTTTGGCAGCTGAGGTAGTTTTACTATAAGTCACATTTCCCACTATACCCTCAACTTATGACACCCTATAGTTACCAATACACCACACCACTTATTCCAACTAGCATACAATGCATTCATATACATTATATCATCATTCAATTAAGCAACCAAAGCAATCATCTACTAATGCCATCTATAACCAACTAATTCTATTATTAATTAATAAATAAATCACTAGCAACTCGATGAGCAACGATTCACACAATTCGGATAAAATTGCATATAATTTATATGATTGAGAAATTTAAATGTTGCTTTCGCGACAAAGCCATATCCGAAACTCGATTTATCATCTAATCGAATAATAAATTGTGAGTTAATTTCGTAAACCGGAATTAACGAAACTAGGGATGTTACAATCACCCCAACTTAAAAGATTTTGTCCTATAAATCGTCCAATTTACTCAATGGCCATTATCCTAAAGCTTCATCTATCTTCATGCCTCTTCACAAGTCAAACTCTAACTCCTCTTCTTAAGCACTTAAAGGGATTCACTCCAACTTGGATTGACCATAGTCAATTCTATCTCCGCACATTAACGATCGAAGAAAATCAAGATCGCCTCAAAGAGTTTAAGATAAGAAGCAAGATATATTTTTAAAAGTCGTTTCGCTCTTTAGTGCAATCAAGTTTCCATCCATACCTCCAGTAGTCTCACTAGGATTAGAGTGACTTAGGTCAAGTTAGGGAAAGAATTGGGATAGAATTGGTATTGTACGAAAAACGGAAAAATGTGTCGTTTTAAAATTTTCCAAAAATTCTGTTTTGTGTCAAATTGCGTTATTCCGTTTACCCCGGACTTGTTCCCAATCAATCCTTAACTTAATTTAAGTCAACAACCACACCTTTAAAGGTGACCCGACATACTAATCGCAATCCAACACAAAGAATGTAACCTAGCATCATATCTTATGACCATTTTTGGGTTCATTCAATCAAGCTATATCACCTATATAATACCCGCATTGGGCCGTCTCCTAAACTCGATATAATTTATATATCTACAGACTTCAAACATTTTACTTCAGCCACATCATAACAATCAGCATGCAATCTTATTCTAGCGGCGCAATCATCAATCGAGGACAACATAAGTGATAGACTCATTACTTATCCGAATCATTGAATTTCTAAGACAATTGATTCCATGCACTTGTGTGTACTCACTTGTACCAATTATAGCTCAAGACAAAACAATATAATTATCTCGCTTTTACTTGTCGAGTCGACTTGAGTCTAACTGACTACTTCTAATCTTCTGAAACAAGAGTTAACAACTAGGACTCGACCACCGGAGTGAAGACTAGGGTAGACATCGAGGCTTGAGAACTATTACTCGAATAATGACCAATATTTCCATCTTTCTTTATCAGTCAGCGCACTAGCGCACTCGTCCCAAACTCTACTCTTGTGGTTAGCAAAGTTTGGAACATCGCCTTTTGGTTCACTTGGAGATATCTCTAGTGTTTTGGGTTGGGTTCAGGAACAATCACTGTTCGTGACCGACTCGTAAGTGGGTAGGGTTTTTATTAAAAAAAAAATTATTTGAAACTATTTGAACGTAAAACAATATTTCCACACACTCATGGGAGTCAGCTTCATCTACTAAACCCAAAATACTAGTAAGGGTGTCTCCATACCTCATGAATTGATCTTGGGTACTTAAGCATAAAACACATGAATCTTGTTCTGGTATACGGTGTCTTGGGAACCTATTGCTTATACAGCTTCTGAAAAACCGACTATCCTCTTGGAATCTCTAATACTTAAACATTAAGGTATGAGGAGTTCTAAACAATAGGGTTCTCCCCGGCAAGGCATGACTGTTTGCTCTGAAAGAAAAGAGGCTTACTAGAGCTTATAGGCTTCATCTTACTCATAAGGAATCAGTGATTAATCTAGGTGTAATTGGCTTCCTTGGGATTGAGTACGGAGTTGGAATAATTGCAGCATCAAAGAAACAAGAAAATCGAAGGATTCTTTTAGGGAATCAAATGGGCGCACGATTAGTGCTACGGGTTTGATTCGGAAAACGAATTCCAACTATTTCGAACATTCCTTTGGTCATCCGTCTTTCTGAATTCCGTAAACAATACAAACAAAACTATTACAACGGTCATAGTCAACCAATTTGGAACTCATCCTACCTAGAGAACAAACATTCATCTTCTAGGTAAACTGAACTTTTCCTTTGACAACATTTAGCGGAATGCCTAATGGTCTAGGGCTTTCATAGACTCTGACAATTTCTGAAATGCTATAACTACCAATAATCATTTTCGAGAGATAGTCCTTGTTAGGACTACAAAGAATATTATAGTAACCGGTGTCTAAGAACTCAGGTCTGAATGGTTTGGGAATCCTCTTCCCATGCTACTTGAGGGTTTATTTTCCATTAACACTTTAGGGTTTAACGCTTAAGGTCGGGAAGGAGTATCTTTCAGAATTAAAGGTAGAAACACATTCCAATAGTTACTTAGACGTGTAGACATTTTCGTTAGCTTTCCAACGCATCACGGAACATAAAAATCGGGAATCCGAATCAGAAGTTACAAGTAAAACAAGTCGGAAGACTATCGAGAATATCATACAGATCAAGACCGGCATACTCCTAATCGAAGGATTGCTATAAGGTCACTTCTATAGAAATCATGTACTAGCCCTTTCTTAGAAGGAACGGATTCATAAATATTGGATGATTCTATTTGCCAATATTGCTGATCCAATTATGGTTTACTAAACCCACTTCATGACATTTCAAAACGTTGCTGTTAGGAAAAGGGACTTGACCTAGACTCGAGACTATCCGAATGATTTCTCTAAACTGTGATGAGAATTGGGTTAATCTGAGTTACAAGGTATGGTAATTACTAGACATTATCTCGGAAACTGAGAAACTTGGTTGGACATGAATTGGAGCTCCACAGTATCGGTTACTCCTAAACGGATCTCCGAACACTAATACTCTTACCACTTGAAGATTTTTTTTAGGTTACAACTAGCCGGACGACCTATAAAGGTTTACGCAGCAACTCAACGATTGTTTTGGCTCCAAAGACTGAACAGTCGCCCACAGCTTTCTCGAACCGTCACGGATGCCCATCTATTGTTCCGGAATGTCAATTGTAGCCCTCTGCTTCTGCTGCGCGCTCTGATGAAACGAGAAGGCTAGAAGTCCTATGGTTTAGGGTTTCAGACATTTTTGGGACTGAGGCAACCAATAGTCATCATTCTCAGTAACTCACATGAAACATCGAGCGGATCCTCACTTAATACTTCACATAATATACTGAAAGGTTCTGACATTTAATTGTCTATGTCCCTAACTGACTCGATCTAATATCCTATTGACCGTAAGGTCACTAAGCCCGACTAGGTCGAACTGCTCTGATACCAAAATGTAACACCCTAATATTTCTATCAAATAGAAATGCTAAGATGCACGAAATGGCATACATCAGAGTAATATTTCCTGGTTAGATATTGAACACAACTAATATTTTTTTTTGATGATTAACATCAACAGTCTTAAAATTCATAACTTAATTAAAAACCATATAGGTTCCATGTCCTTCATTATTCTCATAACCTAGTGTTCAATACCATCACAAGAAAAGCGGAAACGATTACAAAACTTAAAACAAATTCAAGTCATCAAATCGAAATACAATTACTAAGGGAAAAACATCATGAACATAAGTCTAAAACTTCATGTCCTCCTTAAGGTTTCATCAACCATGCTTCCTTGCCCTTGTTCTTTCACTGAGTTCTGTAAAACAACAACAACAACATATAAAGGGTGAGATAAACATTATCTCAGTGAGTCCTACTGTAACCCCTCACAATAACTCTCGGTCCTTTTATTCTTTTTCATTTAATCGTAGTCCATACGGGCCTACGTGCACATATCTTTTCCTTTCATGCCATATTACATCTCTAGAAAAAGCTCCGCCTTTGCATTCGAACCTCTCTACTAGCTTACACTAGCTTCAAACCTCTGAGGTCTAGGTTCCGGGGCTCATGACTTCCCCTCCCCTAATATACTAATCCACTGGGTCGTCACCCATCCTTTTGATATAATTTATATATCCACCCGCATTGGGCCGTCTATTGAATTCAATATAATTTATATATTTAAACCTTAACGATCTTTGATGAAAATGTTTATTCATCCCTTTTTATTACCTATCATTCATGTTAATACATAAACATAAACTTGACCGAACATATAGTTCCATAACCTTAATCCTAGCCCATGTCCACTCACGTATACTATCTTTCGGTTTTCAAAACATTTATAGGTTTGAGAGAAATTTTTAAAACCATCTTTGATCATGTCAAAAACAATATCTTAATAGTGAAAAATCATCACAAAGGGTTGGAAAGAAGATGAGAAGATGTTTGGAATCAAAAGTAGCGCGAAATGAAAATTTGGTCTCCGGTGACAGAAGCTCACGCACGGTCCGTGTGCCCTAGGCGCACGACACGTGCGTACTGAACAATCCTTTTTAAAACATTTGCGAACTTGGCGCACGATCCGTGTACCTTAGGCGCACGACTCGTGCGCTTCTGTCAGTACACCAATTCATTCTGTTTTCTCATTTTCGCAATTCCGTTCGAGTCCAATCCGTATTCTGATCAAAATCCAACATAAACACAGACAATATTCCAGCCAATTCAATCCAAACAATAGCAATCAACCATTCACATATTAAAATATATTTTGATAAACAAACCGTAAAACGTACTTTTCCCGAAAACGGTTTTCGACTCTTAAAACTTTCGAAACCACGGAACATCCATAAAACTGTCACATAACAATCATTTCAAAAATACAAAAATGATCCTAAGCGTGAATAGAACTCACCTTTGGCGATGAAATCGCACACAACGACAACAACGAGACTTTAACAATCGCACGGAACCGCACGAACAATCCCCATACTCGAATTTCTTGCTTCCACAAACATCAAATCGATCCCCTTATGGATCCCCAAACGGGTCCAGCTACTGAAGCTTCCCCAAATGCATCTCGAATCCACAATGTAATCCCCTTTTTATTCCGATCTAACCCCAACTTCGAGAACGCGTCAACGAACTCCAAGGATCGGTTTGGGCAGCATCTGTGAGCTATTTTCAACAAACATAACTAATTCGATTCTTAACCAAAACCAATCAAACCAGCACCTAATGTGTAGATAATTCTGACTACTTTCATATGGTTCAAGTCCCACACTGATATGATGAGTATTCTGGGAGTTATGGCTAAAACACTGTGACTGATTCAAAATCGTTACTGTAACAAAAATTATAATTTGTACTTAATATTCCTCCCTCAATACTCAATCAAATCAAGTGGTTCTTGTGCCTAAACTGAAGGTTTTTGTGTCTAGTTTCTAATGAATCAAAACCAACATTTAAAGGACGTCTGTAGACTAAGTTATATAGAAAATACCAAAGGTGGTACAAACGGAATTTCTGCAGAATTTCGGATGCACTTGTATCTTCAACCCCCAATCATAAAGAACCACGAAATTAAGCCCCAATCCCATGGCTATGGATCCAACATCCTCTATCAACAGCTCCTAATCGAAATGTGGCTTCCAAAACTTGTTAATATACCTCAACAACTGACATGCAAGACCTCTAAGGTGGTGAAACCCCTTTGTTTTTGCTGCAGGGATTTCCAGCAACTCATCTTCTTTGTGGCTCCTCATTGTACACGAAAATGTAGCCATAGATATATACTCCAACCTCTAAGTGTTACTCAGATGATTCTCCTCCATTGACTCTAAATCACTCAAGCTTAGATTCTCCAAAACCAAGGACATGCAAACATAATTTGTGATGAAAAAGAATGGGTTTGAAATGTGGTATTGGAGGAAATGATGGCTTGTGTTTGTAGTTGATGAAGAAGGAGATGTAGGGGTTTGGATTCTGAGTTTCCTCTTCCCTCTCTCACATTCGATGTCTTTCTCCCTTTCTCCCATTTCTCTAACCCTTAAAATCTGTTTTTGTGTCAAGTGTGGAAGTGTGTAGTGTTTTTGTGTGCTTTTGTGTGGACATCAAGTGTGTCTTTGGCAGCTGAGGTAGTTTTACTATAAGTCATATTTCCCACTATACCCTCAACTTATGGCACCCCATAGTTACCTATACACCACACCACTTATTCCAACTAACATACAATGCATTCATATACATTATATCATCATTCAATTAAGCAACCAAAGCAATCATCTACTAATGCAATCTATAACCAACTAATTCTATTATTAATTAATAAATAAATCACTAGCAACTCGATGAGCAACGATTCACGCAATTCAGATAAAATTGCATATAATTCATATGATTGAGCAATTTAAATGTTGCTTTCGCGACATAGCCATATCCGAGACTCGTTTTATCATCTAATCGAATAATAAATTGTGAGTTAATTTCTCAAACTGGAATTAACGAAACTAGGGATGTTACACATATGCTAGCAAATTCACCATTTTAGTCATCTTATAAAGATGCCACCTACATATTTTTAGGGTCACGAATGTAAAAACTCGTAAAAAGACAAAACTGTCACTTCAAATGTAATAAAGTAGTGGTAGAACCCATTTGATTACTTTTACCATTTTTTTAATCAATTATCTCTCTCTCTCTTCAACATTTATGTTAACATTTATTTACTTTCACCATTTATTTTAACATTTCCTTTTTAATACTTATTTTAACATTTCTTTTTTTTTCCAAAATAAATATTATTTTTACTTTAAAATATTCGCCAACGAGATTGGCAGGCGGCAACAGAAGATGCAACGCCATTTTTAATTTACTGTAACACCCAAAGTAATTTTAATTACTTTGTTTGCTAAGTGAGTTAATTATTGGTTTATTGGAGTGATATTAAGATGACTTGATATGTGATTTAATTATTCGATTGTTTTGGACTGATAGTTGAGTGCATTGTGTACTTAGTTGTTAAATTGAATTGTAGTGTTATGTGAAGGAACAGTGGGAAGTGTGAAAAATAGAAAGCATATAAGCATAGTAGGAGGGGTGGTAATTGAGTAATTGTGTAGAAATTGATGACAAATGTGGTTGTATGTGGTAGAATAAATGGGGGTACGAATAACTTAAGGCTCAAATAGATTCAAGCCCAAATTCACCATGAAATCCCAGCCCATTTCTTTTTACCTTCAGTTGTTGTAACACCTTAAATTTCACTACATAGTGATAAAAAAAGCATTAACATAATCATAGACATCAGAGTATAACCTGCTCATAACAATGGACTAAATAAAAACTAAAGCGGATTAAAACCACTTACATAACTCTGAGATGGGAATTTCTCAATTACAATTCCAAAATAAGTACACAATAGGTACAAATTCGATAAAAATAACATAACTATGGTCCTTCTACAAGACAAGGTTATAACATAATATATGACCTTGATTACAATTCAAGGATTTAAACCTAATAATACACGAGGAGGGAATAAGCAAAGTACATCATAAAGATCACTAAATGATCTTCCCTCTAACTAAGCAGCTACAGCATACGCCACTTCTCCTAAATCTGCTTTGCTTTCTCTGCACATCAGAAAACACCACAACATAAACAGTGAGATTATAAATCTCAGTGAGTATTTTCGCACCCCCTGACATTTCCTCTCTCGGAGTTTTCCATGCTTAGGAGCTGTTCTTGCTCATATCTTATTCTTGTCTGTGAATTATCATGTCTGTCTTTTAATCTTGTCAGTGGCTTAACATAATCCGAGAAATAATGCTAGGAATTCTAGAATACCCAATTTCAATGGAAATCCCAATTCGTATAGCTATACTAAATAATTTTAGGGCCCTAGCATCGGGTTCATGACTCCCCTCCGCTAGGTATGCTACATGAACTCGTGATCGTCATACCCCTTAATATCTTTTATTAACCTCTTAGACATTAAGTCCGTTACTCGAGACGAAGTCGTATTCTTATCCTCTTGGACATTAAGTCCGTTACTCGATACGAAGTCGCATTCTTATCCTTTTGGACATTAAGTCTGTTACTCGACACGAAGTTGCATTCTTTAATTATTACATGAACTTAGACTTTTAGGTCTATTCTTGATACTTAAATCCTTTTCCTCACTCGATACAACAATTACCCGGTTCTTTTTTCTAAACCGTAATATTAACCATCATATGTTTACACACATTATAGATTTCATTAGAGACTGAGTTAGAGTTGTTAAACAATACATTTGAAGGTGTAAAACCACGAAAACAAACTGGGTGTCAGAAGAAAAGACGGCCACCCGTGTTTTTGAAACACGTCCGTGTTCTAGTTTTTAAGAAAATTTTGCACCAAGACCAGAAATAAACACGGTTGCCCGTGTTTTTAAAACATGGGCATGTTTTTGGCTCTGAGAGTAATTGGAAAATTTGCCATTTTCATGTAATCCGCTATTCCGATCGATTCCGAAACTCATTCCTCTCGATTCCTAACTTAACTACAACACCAAAACAGCCCCAAAACATGTCCAATCAACAAGACAAACAATCAATCATTTCAATCAAACAAGATTGGGCTAGTTTTCATCAAAATGCGTAAATAGTTCGGTTTAACGGTTTTTCACGAAAATGCTATAAAATCACACATTAAACCGAACAATCACATTCAACCGATCAAACATCAATATTGGCAACCAAATCACAACAACTCATGACATTCAATCAATCAAACTATCAATTTCATCATTACTTTCGACAATTGAAACTCAATTTGGCAACCAATTCACATAAATCATAACCTTCAATTTTCATAAACTTTCAACAACTAAACATTAAACTAAGCCTCAACTAATTCGAAGAACTCACCTCAGTTGTCGATTCTAACACGCAACACGCGAGAAATCCTCTCTCGGAACATCAATTTACACATAGGCACCAACAATAGGCTCCTATGACTTCAAGCTCTTCCCAAGACCCCAAATTTGATTCCCTGAGCTTTGAGCTTCTAATATGAACTTCACCATCATCCTTAAACATCCAGGAACCTCTAATCCTTCTTCCTAAGCTCCAATTTGAGCTTCCATCATAAAATCCCCAATTTCAACCCTAACCCTTGATTCTTCAAAATCACCCTAACTTTAATACCCAAGCTCCTGTTTTCAAGTTGTCAATCTTTTTGAACCAAAAGGAAGTGAAAAATCTCAAGATTCACCCATTTTAGACCTTGAGAGCAACAATGGTGAAAAGTGATAGAGTGAGTGGTTGGTTTTGATCTTTGTAGCAAATGAAAGAGGATGAAGAGATGATTCTATTGGTGGGAAGAAGAAGAACTAACCTTGCATATTTCATTTTCCCGCTTCTCTTCTCCCCTTCGCCCCTTTCTCTCTTTTCTTCTCCATTTTCATTTCTTTCTTTCTTTCCTTCGAATCCTCTCTTCCCTTCTCTCACTTTTCTTTTCTTTTTATATTATAAACTTAAACTAAAACATCTCATATAATTAGCAAGACAATTATACCCTCAATCAATTCTAATTCCTCAACAACACCCTTTTTTTCTATTATTCTCTCAAAACTCCACACCAATCACTAATTAATTTAATTAGCACTCAATTAACAAAATTATCAATCAAGCACTAAATTAAATTAATTCGGTTAATCATCAAAATAATTAACTTAATTATTTTGGGGATGTTACATTACACCCCAACTTGGAAAAATTTTGTCCTCAAAAATTCGTCAAGTCTTACGATTGACTAACCGAGAATAGACATTCTCAGAAGGATCTTAACTTACAGGAAAACAATCTTGAAATAACGAAATGAGTATAAAAACTCTTTCTAAGTTTGTATATGTCATCTAACTTATGTCAAACTCTAGGTATGTGCCACTACTACCATAGAACGGTCTAAGGCTATAATCCGCACTCTCTTGCTACTAATCAAAGCGAGAAACTTATCATATGCCTACTTAGGCTTGATACCGAGTTTGAAAACACTTTCGTTAGTTTATTCTGCTTAAAACTTTGATTTTGCCATAAAAACAACTTGAAACTTATTCCAATCAATATGGCTCACACCCCAACTTTGATTAACCTTACTCGAAACATGTAATATGCGGCACTTAATAGAAATACACGTTCGAAAATAAGATTCTCATATCTGAGTTTCTAGAGTGAAACAACTTTCTTGAAGGGGAAAATTTTCTGTTAAACACATTTTCCACCAATCCTTTAAAATCCAAAATAGTTCTTGTACACATTGAAAATTGTGACCGAAAAGAAAACTGTGAAATTCTTAATCAATGGGTAACATACAATGCAAGAATCTCCTCACTCGTTCCCAAGTTTTCAAATAGAAATATTTCAAAAGATGACATGAGGGTTTATTAAAAACCTTTACATTAAACATAGAAATGGGCCATGATGACACCATAAAAGTTTATAAAACAATCAATTAACATTAGAGTTGTTTTCAAAAATAACATTTCCTCTTCGTAGTGCAACCAATACTTATGTCTCAGCTTAGTTAAACTGAAGGACATTTCTACTTCACGCGAAAGTATCTCATAACCTAATTGGTTCTCAGTACGCAAACTCTATCCTTACATGTAACCGTAAACTGTTGTACAGTCTCGCGACACTAAACATGAATCCAGTTAGTTGATTTCAATGGAAATTGTCTCATTTTAGGTTAAGGATAAGGTTACGCAAGAATGGTATTGAAACAGAATGATTTGGTCTTAATATGAAAAGAGGGTGGCAGAAATTCTCGCACGGTCCGTGCCTCTCTGGCGCACGGTCTGGGCTCTTTGATCCTTTTCCAAAATCAACATTTACTTTGAAATTATGCATTCCATTGGTTACCACATCGTCTTTCTCTCTCTTGTCATAATACATATAAATCAGAATTCAACAACACAATCATTGAACCTAAATTTTCAAAATCACATGAGTTATGTTATCATTTCAAAAAATCAAATCATCGAACAACCATATGCGATGCTAACAACATTTAAACAATGTGAGGAACTCACTATGAGTTCATCATTTCAGCACATCAATCCTTACAAATAAAAAAAATAATTTTCAATCAATTGCAAGTAATTCAATCAATTTACCTTTTGGTGACTATTCATAGTATAAAACACTGTCAGCAGTCACATCTCTTTTCAAAACAGTATTCACATTTGACTTGTCAAACGGAAGTCACATAAATACAATCTAATTGTTAACCTTCACAATGAGAGGTTAACAAACTAAAACCTTGCCACCATAGTGGAGACTTGTGTAGACACCATGGCTTAGGGCTAATGCCAAACTCAATGCTTACAACCTCTACTTTTCCCTTATTAGTCAATGCACTAACAAAAAAATTTCGCAACCGAAGAAAATTTTGGGACATTACCTTTCGATCCTATTGGAGATACATCTAGTACTTTGGGTTAAACTCGGGAACAACTACTGTTCTCAGTGGCTCGTATAGTGATAGGATTTTTATAAAATAATCTTTCCATGACCTATCTGAGTCGACTATATTGTCTCAATGACTCATATAATGATAGGATATTATAAAATACTTTTCCATGATCTATAAGAGTCGACTATATCAACTAACCCAAATTACTAGTAAGAGTGAATCTCCATAACTCATGAATTGAGTCTTAAACTCAATAACCATAGAATACTAGATCATAAAACTAGTGCAAGGACCTTTGGGGAAAACTTCTGGCCAGATGAAATCCTACAAGACTGACTATCCTCCTTGATAGAACTTGTCTGAGAATCCATCACTTATCCTTTTGGACCAATAGCCCTCTTAGGGCTTCAACTACCCATACACTAAGGTATATTAATTTCCATACCATAGGGATCTCACTGGTGAGGAAAAACGGCTTCCCTAAAAGTAGGGTTCACTAAAAGCCTATAAACTTAATCTTATCATGATAGATTGTCGACTAGTCTAGATGTAATCATTTACATTTGGATTACGTACGGTATTAGGATAGTTGTAGCATCAAAGAAATGAGAAAATATAAGAATTCTTTTAAGGAATCAAACGGGCGCACGAGTAGTGTCTCCTGTGTTGATTCGGAAAACGAATCCTAACTATTTTGGAACTTTCCTTAGGTCCTCCATCTTTCCGAATTCCATACATAATACAGATGAAATCATTACAACTGTCGTAATCAATCAAACCCGAAACTTGACCTATCCATGGATTATCAACAACATTGGGCACTTAGATAAACAAAACTCTTCCCTCTTTCAACATTCAGCTATGTACCCTATAATTTAGGACTTTCATTCCGTCTTAAAATTTTCTTAAGGGAAGGTATAACTACTAATTGCCATTTCCGAGAAACAACCTCCTCACGACGCCAAAAGTAATCTTTCCTAATTTGGGTCTTACCTTCTTAATCTTGCTCGTTGGGGATTCGCCACATGCTTCTTATGCCCAACTAGGGTTTCCATTCTACTAGCACTTAGAACCTAAGGCTTGGGTAGAGTAGGCATATTTTTTGGAACTAGGATAAAACATAGTACACAATCCATTGGTATGTGTAGGAAATTTTGTTATCTTTCCAACGCATCCCAGAATACCGAAATGGGAGTTTCGGATCAAAAGTTATGGATAAAACAAGTTGGAAGCCTAGCGAAAAATTTCCACAGAGAGAAACTAACATGCTCCAAATCGGAGAGTCGTGATATGGTTACTTTCTTTGACATGAATTTCTAGCCCCTCTTTGATAGGAACCCAACTCAGAGTTTTTGATAAGGTAACTAGTCTAATAAACATTGAGGTACTACTTGCCAAAACTGCAAGCGCAATGATAGCTTACAAGCTTGGTTTCCTAACTTTGAACAAGGTGTTTCTTTGGAAAGGAAACCTATTCGAGAACCACGACTATCGCGAAGGATCTTACTTGGCTGAAGCATAAGTTAGAGTTAATCTATGCTACACAGTAGGATTGACTACGAGACATCATCTGGGCAACTGAGAGACCGGTCAGATAACAATCAGTGCTCTATGGTGCTCACTTGTCCTGAGTAAATCAAGGACACTAACATTTCTTTTACCAGAAGGTTTCACATCTTCTAACTCTTTGGGTGACCCTTTTTACAACTCACGAAATGACACAACGGTCAAACCGACTCCAATGACTGGACGGTCGCCCAAAATTCTTTGAACCAACTCGGATGCCCATTACTTCCGCTACATGCTCTGATGAAACGAGAAGTCCAGGAATCCTTGGGTTTATGGTTTTGGACATTTTCAGGGCCGAGACAACTAATTGTCATTATTCTCAGTACGTTGGATGAAATATTGAAAGGTTCTGACAGTCAATTGTCTAAATCCCTAGCTGACTCAATCTATCTAATCTTTTGACCATTAGGTCTCTAAGCACGCAAAGGTCGAACTGCTTTGATACCAAAATGTAACACCTTAAATTTCACTACATAGTGATCAAAAAGGCATTAACATAATCATAAACATCAGAGTATAACCTGCTCATAACAATAGACCAAATAAAAACTAAAGCGGATTAAAACCACTTACATAACTTTGAAATGGGAATTTCTCAATTACAATTCTGAAATAAGTACACAATAGGTAAAAATTCGATAAAAGTAACATAACTATGGTCCATCTACAAGACACGGTTATAACATAATATATGACCTTGATGACAATTCAAGGATTTAAACCTAATAATACATGAGGAGGGAATAAACAAAGTACATCATAAAGATCACTAAAGGATCTTCCCTCTAACTAAGCAGCTACAGCATATGCCAATTCTCCTGAATCTACTTTGCTTTCCCTACTCATTTGAAAACACCACAACATAAACAGTGAGATTATAAATCTCAGTGAGTTCTTTCGCACCCCTCACATTTCCTCTCTCGGCGTTTTCCTTGTCTTAGAAGCTGTCCTTGCTCATATCTTATTCTTGTCTGTGAATTATCATGTCTGTCTTTTAATCTTGTCTGTGGCTCAACATAATCCGAGAAATAATGCTAGGTATTTTAGAATACCCAATTTCATCGGAAACCCCAATTCGTATAGCTATACCAAATAATGCTAGGGCCCTAGCATCGGGTTCATGACTCCCCTTCGCTAGGTATGCAACATGAACTCGGGATCGTCATCCCCCTTCATATCTTTTACCTCTCGGACATTAAGTCCGTTACTCGACACGAAGCCGTATTCTTATCCTCTTGGACATTATGTCTGTTACTCGACACGAATTCGCATTCTTATCCTTTCGGACATTAAGTCTGTTACTCGACACGAAGTCGCATTCTTTAATTATTACATGAACTTAGACTTTTAGGTCTATTCTTGATACTTAAATCCTTTTCCTCACTCGATACAACAATTACTCAGTTTGTTTTCTAAACCGTAATATTAACCATCATATGTTTACACATATTATAGATTTCATAAGAGACTGAGTTAGAGTTGTTAAACAATGCATTTGAAGGTGTAAAACCATGAAAACAAATTGGGTGAGAGAAGAAAACACGGCCACCCGTGTTTTTGAAACACACTCGTGTTCTAGTTTTTAAGAATATTTTGCACCAAGACCAGATATAAACACGGTATCTCGTGTTTTTAAAACATGGGCATGTTTTTGGCTCCGAAAGTAATTGGAAAATTTGCCATTTTCATGTAATCCACTATTTTGATCGATTCCGATACTCGTTCCTCTCGATTCCTAACTTAACTACAACACCAAAACAACCCCAAAACATGTCCAATCAACAAGTCAAACAATCAATCATTTCAATCAAACATGATTCATCAAAAGCTGTCAATAGTTCGGTTTAACGGTTTTTCACCAAAACGCTATAAAATCACACATCAAACCGAACAATCACATTCAACCGATCAAACATCAATCTTGGCAACCAAATCACATCAACTCATGACATTCAATCAATCAAACTATCAATTTCATCAATACTTTCAACAATTAAAACTCAATTTAGCAACCAATTCACATAAATCATAACCTTCAATTTGCATAAACATTCAACAACTAAACATTAAACGAAGCCTCAACTAATTCGAAGAACTCACCTCGGTTGTCGATTCTAACACGCAACACGCGAGAAATCCTCGCTCGGAACATCAATTCACACATAGGCACCAACAATAGGCTCCTATGACTTCAAGCTCATCCCAAGACCCCAAATTTGATTCCCTAAGCTTTGAGCTTCTAATATGAACTTCAACATCATCCTTAAACATCCATGAACCTCTAATCATTCTTCCTAAGCTCCAATTTGAGCTTCCACCATAAAATCCCCAAATTGAACCCTAATCCTTGATTCTTCAAAATCACCCTAACTTTAATACCCAAGCTCCTATTTTCGAGTTGTCAATCTCCTTGAACCAAAAGGAAGTAAAAAATCTCAAGATTCACCCATTTTAGACCTTGAGAGCAACAATGGTGAAAAGTGATAGAGTGAGTGGTTGGTTTTGATCTTTGTATCAAATGAAAAAGGATGAAAAGATGATTCTAATGGTGGGAAGAAGAAGAACTAAACTTGCATATTTCATTTTCCCTCTTCTCTTCTCCCCTTCGCCCCTTTCTCTCTTTTCTTCTCCATTTTCTTTTCTTTCTTTCTTTCCTTCGAATCCTCTCTTCTGTTCTCTCACTTTTCTTTTCTTTTTATATTATAAACTTAATCAAAAGTCAATTATACCCTCTATCAATTTTAATTCCTCAACAATACCCTTTTTATCTATTATTCTCTCAAAACTCCACATTAAACACTAACATTTAAAAATTTTAGAGAGAGGGAGCTTGAGAGAGGAGAGAACTTGAAGTGAGAGGGAAAAGAGGAAAGTTGAGAGGAAACCTTCACTCCCATTGTTACAACTGAAAATTACTCTTGAAAACTCTTCTTCCCCTTTCATTCTCACCATAGGGCAAGACCTAAAAACACAAGAATTCAGCTGGTTCAACTCTATCCACCTTCTTTCCACCATTTACGAAATGCTTGAGGGTTGAAGGGTTTGAGTTGAAGTTTCTTTTTTTATTTGTTTGCATGTCAGTTTAGGAGCTTGCTAAGGACATTTCAGAAGCTTCAATTTGGTCTTAAATGTCAAAGAAGAGGGATTAGAAGCTAGGGTTGAATTTGGGAACTTGGGAGCTTGTGGGGTGCTTAGGAAATCAACCACTTACTTGCCTTTGATTTGTTCAGCTGAAACAAGTGAGTTCTTCATCCTATTAGTTTCCTTCTAGTTTGAAAGTAGCCCTAAGTATGATGGTGTTCTGAGTTTGTGATGGTGTCCCAAACTCAGGACAACTTCTAGGCGAATGGACACGTGAATCAACTAAACATGCACCAGAATGAGAGGAATCTTGAGGCTAAGAAGGTATGGGACTGTACAGTTGAAGGAAGGCTTAAATGAATTGATTTGGACTACCTATACCAACAAGATGCATCTTCTTTTCGGGAGCCCTTCCCATAAGAACTCCATAGTTAAGCGTGCTTGACTTGGAGTAGTAGTGAGATTGGTGACCTTCTGGGAAGTTTCCTAGAAAGCATGAAAGTGAGGACAACGCATGCTGAAAAGACACGTGTTTGTTTGTGGGGACAGTGGACAGTTCTGACAGCAGTTTGGGATGTTACAAATGGTATAAGAGCAGTAGACCTCTCTCAGTATGATGTGGTTCGTGGACGAACCATTCGGAAGCAAGCGGGCATGTGACATCCGTGGCTGACGAGGGCGGGGAGTGATCGTCGGTGCCCAAAAGTTGGCATGGCAAAGAGCGGCTCCTGGCAGCTTCAAGGCAAATGGACATGTGAATGAACCGAATATGCACTGGAATAAGAGGGATGTTGAGGTTGTGCAGGTATCGGACTGTACAGTTGAAGGAAGGCTTAAAAGAATTGATTTGGAATACCTATACCAACAAGATGCATCTTCTTTTCGGGAGCCCTTTCCATAAGAACTCCATAGCTAAGCGTGCTTGACTTGGAGTAGTAGTGGGATGGGTGACCTTCTGGGAAGTTTCCTAGAAAGCAAGCAAGTGAGGACAACACATGTTGAAAAAACACGTGTTGGTTTGTTGAAAAGACACGTCCGTACTTGCTCTTTTATAAGCAAGTTGAAATATAGCCTTTTTTATTGACTTTTGCCTTTTTCTTTTGTTAAAATTTACAATTTTCAAAAATATATATGGATTAATAGAAAATTATAACAAAAAATAATAATTATTCTTACTGTTAAATATTCTGCAATGGGAGCGGCAACGTGAGCTGCAACGCCATTTTTAATATACGAAGACCGTACTTGGTTTTTTTCAAAGTTTCTACAACTCAACTTTTTTAAGAAGTTGAAATATAACTTTTTTATGGAGTGTTGCCTTTTTCTTTTATTAAATTTTACAATTTTCAAAATATTTATGGATTCATAGCAAATTATAAGAAAAAATTAATTGTTATTTTTACTTTCGAATATTCGCCAACAGGATTGGCAATAGGAGCGGCAAAGGGAGCAGCAATGAGAGCGGCAACAAGAGCTACGACGCCCTTTTTAATATACGAAGACGGTACTTGCTTTTTTTCAAAGTTTCTACAACGCAACTTTCTTAAGCAAATTGAAATATAACTTTTTTATTGGGTTTTGCAATTTCTTTTATTAAATTTTACAATTTTCAAAATATTTATGGATTCATAGCAAACTGTGACAAAAAAAGTTATTATTTTTACTTTTTAATATTCGACAACAGGATTGGCAACGGGAGCGGAAACAGATGCAGCACCGTGAGCCGTAATGGGAACTACGACGCCATTTTTAATATACGAAGACAGTAATTGCTTTTTTTTTTCAAAGCTTCTACAACTCAATTTTTTTAAACAAATTGAAATATAACTTTTTTATTGTGTTTTGGTTTTTTCATTTATTAAATTTTATAACTTTAAAAATATTTATAGATTTATAACAAATTATAACAAATATAGTATCACCCGCACGGGTAAAATACTATTAGCTATATATAAAAATCTTTGTATTTATTAAATTTTTGGGATAACAAGAGCTACCCATCCCTTTGTGTCAAAAAAAAGAACTACCCATCCCATAAGTACCAGCGCGCCCCTGGTTTTTTTTTTGAAAGATTTTTAACTTGACCACCATTAATATATATATAGAGAGAGAGTCTGTTAGAACAATTTATTTTTTGACAAAATATTAGACCAATTTATAAAATAGAAATCTACATTAAAACGAATCTTAAAAGAAAATAAATTCTTTTTTTTTTTTGAGTTTGAAGTGCAGCATGCTAAAATTAATACTTACTTTAAAAATCTAGTGGGGCAAAAGTACGTCAAGAAATCCCTACTTTCATGCAACTCCTTAACCAATTTACCAAAAAAACACAACCCCTAGCCTCAACCTTAATTAAATAGACCCACTGTATGGGGTTTGAATACCCCTAGTATTCGCTTTTAATACAATTTTCCTTTTAAATGTAATGCCTTTGACCCTAATTGAATATCTTCTAGGTAATTTTCTATTTAATCCCCCCCCCCCCCACACCGCACCACACACAGACACCCAATTACTCCCTTTACAAATCACTATTGCTACTCCTTAACTTCTCTTGTTTTGATTTTACTATAGTAAAATATGAAACAGATAATCACTTATTTTTTTATTCTTAATTTTGTTTCACCTTGTTTATGCCTCAGTCGAAATTTTCGTACTCAAAATGATTTATTTAATGTGATGCAATATGGTGCACTTGGGGATGGAAAATCTGATGATTCACAAGTATATTTTACTTTATTGTTTTTTATAATTTTAACATTTATTCTTAATTAGAATAGCTGTTCTTTTATTTACGCGGAAGCTTATGGTTTTATCTGATTTTGGCATTAATTAATAACTCCTTAACAAGTTTTTAACTATGTTTTGAATTCTAGGCAATTTTAAAAGCATGGAATAGTGCATGTGAAGCAGACGGGATAACTACACTAGTTATACCACCAGAAAAATCATTCATGGTGACGCAGTTAATATTAGATGGTAAAACTTGCAAGGCTAAAAGTATACACATTCAGGTACATGTAGGAGTGTGTGTGTATATATATATATATATATATATATAATGTGTGTGTGGGTGAGTGTGAGACGACTCGGGTGAAAACACTTGGTTATTGTGAGAACATGAGAACATTAAATGATAATCGTTAGATTAAATTAACGGTTCATATTACATCATTAATTATAAGATCTCGTACGATTGTTTCATTTTTAATTAAAGATCACGAATCCCAAGTAGGTAGCTCAGTTGGCGAGCTAAGAGATATCGAAGCAGTGCACCAAAAAGAGTGCAAGAAGGAGGTCCTGGGTTCAAACCCCGGAAACTAACATTCCCCCACTCCCACTAACATTGCTTATCAAAAAAAAATTAAAGATCACGAGAGATCTTGTAATTAATGACATAATCTAAATCGTTAATTTTAATCTGACGGTTATTATTTAATGTTCTCATGTTCTCACAATAACAAAGTGTTCTCACCCGAGTCGTACCCTATGTATTTTTTTTTTGATAAGTGTCGTACCCTATGTATGTATGTATGAATGTATGTATGTATGTATGTATGTATGTATGTATGTATGTATGTGTGTGTGTGTGTATGTATGTATGTATGTATGTATATATGTATGTATGTATGTAATATTCTACATATGATCCAATTTCTATTAATTGGATTTTGTGTGATAAATTTTTAAAATTTTTATATTTAAATAGTATTCTTAATCACTTTTGAATTTATTTTTTAATGAACATTTAGAATAATCAAGTACATGCTAATTTCCATTCAGATAATGTTTTCTTTATAATTAAATTAGTTTTAATTTATTTCAATGTTAAAACACAAAGTTCCAACTTTATTTAGATTATATCGTTAAATATAAATAATAAACTCCATGTGATATACTCTAATGTTTAATTAGCTAAATGTTGTCTGAGATTTATAACTAATTAAATAATATGAATCATTAATATAAATCTAATGATTATATTTAAATTTTCTTAATTTTCTCTCCAATATATATCCATATATTTTTCTTATATGCAAATATTAGCGGCTGTTTACAACTATAGATAATTTTTAATACATAATGAAGTCTAATGTTTAAACCCAATTTTGGCTTCCATTTTTTTTAGCTTCAAGGGGAAATAGTTGCACCTTCTAAGGATGAATGGAAAGCTGTTGGACGACATTGGATCAAGATCCAACATGCAAATGAACTCACAATTGATGGCGACGGAAGAATCGATGGCTATGGTTCTACTTGGTGGCAATGCAAATATTGCGAACGACCTCTGGTATGAGAAGGATTATAGACTTCGTGATCATTTATTAATTTTTCTAGTCTCTAGAGTATTTTATTTATGGCGTCATTTTTCATGCTTGTTGTGTAGGCCTTGTCTTTCCTCGCCTGCAATGATCTTACTGTTAAAAACCTGGAAATCACTAATACCCCGAAAGCTCATATCTCCGTAGATGGTTGTACGGTTGCAACATTCTCCAATATAACTGTTAATTCTCCTCATGATAGCCCCAACACAGATGGCTTTGACATTGGTGATTCTAGTAAAATCACGATAGAAGACTCCAACATAAAAGCTGGTAATCAAAATTTCATTTATCCTATGAAATTTTAACTTTTACTAGTATTTTAAAAAATAGACTGTTGTTTTTTCTATTTGTTACTTGCAATAATTAAAACTAGTTTTATGGCATTGATCATTTAAAATTATTATTATTATTATTATTATTATTATTATTATTATAAGTATGCTAAATTTTAAATTTGAGTTATCACTTTTATATATAGGTGATGATTGTATTGCCATCAATGGTAACTCCTCGTACATAAATATTACACGGGTTGCTTGTGGACCAGCTCATGGGATAAGGTATATAAAAATCGTCTTTATTGCTTTTGAAACATTACTCGCGCCAATACAGTTCACATCCTAAGTTTGTATTTTTTATCTAATAGAGTTATCAGGTGAGCTAAAAATGATATCCAACCATAAAATATTTCTTGATTTAATTAATAATATAAGATAAATTATATTTTTTCCTCTATTTTTAACTTAGAATTCCGATTTGGACTCTATTATTTTTTATTGTTTTAGAATAATCTTTTACTTTGTGTTCAGGAGTTGTCTCTTATTTTACAAAATAAATTAACATATAGAATAAAGGTCACATTTTTTATAGTTTTATAACATAAATGTCCATTTCCGAACAAAAATAATTAAAGACGAAACACATTGAACAAGTGGTCGTTTTGAAAAAAATAAACTAAATTGAACGACTGTAAATACAGTTTAGCCAAATTAATTCTATGCATGTTATTGTAATATTATTCTATATTTTTTTTGATAAATTAATATTATTCTATATGAATGAATCAGCATTGGTAGCCTCGGTAGAAATCAAGCTAATGATACTGTTGAAGAAGTTTATGTAACAAATTGTAGTTTCATCGGGACTACAAATGGAGCAAGAATCAAAACAGTTCCGGTGAGTAACTAATGTATATGTGTATCAAGTGAAATGAGTTTTAATATGAGAGGGTGAGAGTAACTAATATATCATGGGTGGTTGTGATTGAAAAGGAACAGATTATTACTTTGACTTTTTATTTTAATCTCAACCACTAACTATTTATTCTATTGCTACTATTTAATACGCTCCTTACACACGCATATAAAAAAAAGGACAAAGGTAACAATATTAATCAACATATGTAGTGGTTATAAAGGTGGGTGTTCGTATTATTGGGTAGAGATCCTCTCAAAATTTTTAGTGTATTAATGCACATAAATGTAAAATATATGTTATCTATTTAAGGGATGTGTATTTTTATACACCCAAAACATTGTAATTGACTCTCAATTTCTTTCAGGAAATTGAGAGGATCTTTAGCCGTATTCTATAATCTATATGTTTTTTGATCATTTATCATTAAATCACTTAAATTTCATATTTCATTTTTTGCAGGGTGGATCAGGTTATGCAAAGAGGATTACTTTTGAACAAATCCAACTTCTAAATGTCAAGAACCCAATAATTATAAACCAAAACTACGTTCCAGTAAATATTTGACTTTCCATTATTTATATTTCAACTATGTTCCTTTGTTTCACACACACGCACACACACACAAAACTACGTTCCGGTAAATATTTGACTTTCCATTATTCATATACCAATAACATTTGTGTTTGATTTTGTGAAAAATATTAGGATTATTCAGAAGTGCAAGTGAGTATCGATCAAACAAAAGAAGTGCAAGTGAGTGACGTGACATATCGAGGGTTTAATGGAACTTCTATCAGTAGCGTAGCTATTAATTTAAACTGCAGCTCGTCTGGTTGTTTCAAGATTGAATTGGATCAAATTAATATTGTCTCATCTCAACCGGGAAGGGTGACTAGTTCTTTTTGTAGAAATGCCCACGGACTAGTTAAATCCACTATTCCAATTGTTTCTTGTATGGCTAGTTTGTTATGATCGCAAGCCATAAGTGAAAAATATGTCAAAAGTATATTTCGAATAAAGTAGCAATGTGAAATGAAAACTTCTTCACTTATATATAATATGTCATTTCCCATCCAAAGTTATTTTAATTAGAGTTCCTTGCATTTACACAATCACATAACTGTATTTCTAGATTGTTTGGATCCAATGTCCCGAAAATTGATATGTGCTTAAAAGATTGATTTTTGTAATGAATATTTGGCAGATGTCCATTTCCCTTAGTCCTTTCATACTTCATAAGATGCTCTATAACTCCCATGAGTAAAAGTCATTATATATTCATTGTTATTGGTCTTAACTTAGGATACCTATGACACATTATATGCTATAAATAGGACTCATGTAACATTGTAAAAGATACCTTCAAGAGTAGAATGCAAATACTCTCTTCTTCCATTTCTTATTCATCTATACTATATTATAATGGTTTAGCGTACTCTTGTTTTGGTCAATTTCAAAACACGTTATCAGCATGAAGCTGTACGAAAATGATTTAATAACCTTGGAGGCTATTTGACAAAGATATATTTTCTTCTACTATCTCATGTTATGATGTTCTTCCTTATAGCTTTTATTTTATCATGTTAATAATTTATATTTCTTCTATAGAAAATTTATTAAGAATTTTATTTAGCTACCATGGTTATCATTTTTCTATTTTTGATGAATTCCCGTAGAATTCAACATTCATGCATTCCTGTTGGACTGCATAAAGACGGTTATCATGTTTGACAATTCTTGATGAATTCCCAAACACTACAAGAATAAGCCTGATTTCCCACAAAATTTTCCGACAAAACCATTTCGTCGCAAATTTGCGACGAATTTGCGACCAAAACAGTCGTCAGAAAAGCCTTGAAATAGATGCTTGCGAGTTTGCGACGGAGCTTGATACTTTGCGACGGACTTTTCGTCGCAAATCCGTCGGAAATGTTAAAAACCAGATTTAAGTGAAGAGTGTCACTCGACCCCTCTCTCACTTTCACTTCCTCACTCTTATCCCACAAAAAAAAACAACTTTCCCTTCTCACTCTCCTCACTTCACCTCCGATGCACATCCGTCACTACTGCAAAAAAGGCCTTTTGAATCGGTTATTTGGCACATTTGGAGTCGGTTATTTGCCGATTCTAAATGTAGGGACATTTTGAATCGGTTAAATAACCGATTCAAAATGTGACATTTTAAATCGGTTATTTAAACAACCGATTCAAAATGCTTAAAAAACAAACATTTAAAATCGGTTCTTTAGATAACCGATTCAAAATGTCCCTTTTTTTAAA
This sequence comes from Astragalus membranaceus, assembly GCA_039519185.1. NCBI lineage: Eukaryota > Viridiplantae > Streptophyta > Magnoliopsida > Fabales > Fabaceae > Astragalus > Astragalus membranaceus. Next base: position 24,255,243 of record CM076852.1, read on the forward strand.
AAAAAATTATAAAAACAACCTACCAATTGTTACATTCACCAATTGTTACTATTGTTCTCTACAGATTCAGCAACAACACCCATTACTAGATACAAAACAACCCAAAATTAAGTGAATCACAATGAAATGCTTAATTAATGAACCACAAAACAAATCAATGTTCAAAATAAAACACAATATATTGCATAACATTTTCTTCAAATCATGAAGAGAATACTGATTTGATCTAAGATGCTACTAATCTCTAAAATTCAACAAATAAAGGAAATGAAGAACTAAAAATACACCTGTGTGTGTACAAATGCTACTAATCTTCCTCCTCTTCTGTTCTTCTTCTTTCTCTCTCTTCCTCTTCTTCCTTTCTCTTTTCAGCTTCCTCTTCTTCCTTTTCCTTTCTTTCTCTTTTCTTCATCTTCCTTCTCCTTCTCCTCTTCCTCCTTCATTATCATCTGTCTGCTTAACTCTAAACCTCTTGTTTTGACATTCATCTGTCTTCTCATCATCATTGTTGCTTCCACATCTCACCATTGTGAGTCTATGTACTCTAAACCTCTTGCACATTGTGAGTCTATGTCCCTTAAAAGCTGCTTGGATGATTTTCTTATCAAAACCTTTGACTAGGTTATTGATTCTTGAGTAAGCACCGATTGCTGAATCCGGCATTTTCAGTTAACATGAATGAACAATCTCAAACAACATTTAAAACATTAGTTTAAAAAAGAATAGATAGAAGTGCTTGCTACACATGTGCTAATTGCCTCTGTTTTATGTTCAGGGATGTGGCTCATAGCCTTACTACTAAGTATAAATAGTTTCCCTCATGACATGTATAAAGGGTTCAAGTATTTGACAACTCAAATTGTACCAAATCCTTTTTGTTTGAAGATTCTAGTCACTAGTCACGGTTCTAGGATAAGGTTTCCATACATAAATTTATAGATATAATAAGTAACATCAAATACTACACAAAAGTAAGTAACATCAAATACTACACAAAATAATACTTACTTCAGCTGTCACTTTCCTCTTATATTCCAAGTCAGCTTTGTTACCAGCAAAAGCCACGACCATATTAGGATTCCTTGCAACAAAACCATAATGATCACATTATTTGAGATCTAATCACATCCACCCATGTCTACAACAAAATAATACTTACTTCAACAGTTCTCTCATTTATAAATCATTCTCACATCCACCCATGTCTGTGCTCATATATAGGTATAGTATAAAACATGGCTTTATAATTTCACTGAACTACTAATGAAAGGTATTCAAGCAGTCAAGTTCATGTAGAATAGAAATATGAGTTTCATTTCACAAAGGAATATATAAGAGTATGGTTAACATGGCTTTGCATATAGTTTGTATCAAAAGTTTACCAAAAAAATATCCTTTGAATCAAAAATTTGTAAGCAGATAATAGGTAGTAGTTCAATTTTCCATTTACAAATGATAAATTCCTGACTAGTGAAGGAGCTCCTTTAGCAACAACATTTCCTTGGACAGGAGCATTCTTGACTTGTGAAACAGCACCTTTAGCAGCAGCAGCAGCAGCAGCAGCATTTCCTTGGACAAGGGCAAGATCATCCATCACTTGTGAAGCAATGTCTTTCACAGCAACAGTAGCATCCTTCACTTGAGACACAACAATATTTCCATTAGAAATATACACAGCATTGGTTTTTGCAGATGCAGTAATCTCCTTAATTGTGTCAAAGTACTGGTTCACCATAACCATGTCCATTATATCCTTGGAAGATGTAGCAGCAGTAGAATCAGGCACATTCTCAGGGAAAGCTAGCTTGCTTTCACTAACTTCATCTGCTATAGCTTGAAACTGACGAGCCATTCCAAGTCCTACCAGATACTTTGACTCTGCAACACTTTCTGCCTTCTTTAGCTGCAAGATCTTCTCAGCTTCAGCTTTCTCCTTTGTTTCAACTCTAAGTTTCACAGCTTTTTTGTGGTTGTTGAAAAACAATATTGTAAAGAACAAACAATGTTATAAATAAACCATAAAAGATTATAAATCTTCAGCTAAATAATAAGTGTCAGTTACCATCAGTCATTGCTTTCTTCACAGGCTCCTCTAGCTTAATGTCCGGAATAAAACTCTTAAGTATCTCAAATCCAAAAGCAGACATAGCCAAGTAGTAGAAAAGTAAATAAATTAACTATTACTCTCAATTCTTATTTGACAACAAACAACTTAACATAAAGCAAAGGATCTAATATAAATATACCTTTCCAAGTTCTTTCTGAACAGCTGCTTCAATTTCATTCTTCTTTTCGAAAACAGAATCCAGATCCATGTTTGGAACAAGTCCTTTGATAACTAAAAGAGCAACATGAACAAATTTAAGTACACATAGTTATAAGCTAATTTCTTTGAAGTATAGATAGATTAACAAATTAAAATAATTACCCACCATTGGTAACATATCGTGACACGTGTGTTGCATGATTGTCAACTTTGTAGTGAGCTTCCACTACCATTTCCTCCAGCACTCGGTATGGATACAAGCAACCACAGTAACAAAAACATTGTCCTAATCATTGTAACAAACACATTATGTAAAATTTATAGTATATTTTACCCCAAAACTAGTGAAATTTCATGGATCTGTAGGAACTGACAATAAAGGAAGTGACAATAAAGCTTGAGGGAAATTAAATGATATGATAGTGTAAAAAACAAACCTTTGTTTTAGCTTGGACAGGAACATTGAAGTGATAAATCCCATGGCTTGCTCAACGAATTCCATTTCCCGAGTTGTTTCTCAGAATCGTTACTTCTTCGAAGCCTCTTTGTGTCCTCGCTCACTCGTTCAAACTGAAAATGCTAGAAATTTAGGGATTCGATTTGGAGATGAGAAATAGAGTAAGAGAGGAACGTTTTTTTTTTAAAATTGGGAAAGGGGGAAATTTTATTAATCAATGTGGCACTAATGGCCATTTTACAACTGTCCCCGAGGGGATTTGAACTCAGCACCTTGAGGATACAAGGCTAAACTCTTACCACTGAGCTAGCACCTCAAGTGTAAGAGAGAGGAACGCGAGTTTAGAAGATTACCGAGAAGATGAAGAGGATTTTGTGTTGTGGATCTACGTCTGCCTTCGAAATGTGAGAGTCGGTGCGTAATGGATCTACACCTTCCTTCGAAAGCTCCATTCCTATTTACCAGGATCCTGGAACAATTCTTCTTATTTCGTTCAGGGCGGCGACTGAGAGGAAGAGAGCCAAAGAGGGAAGCGACTGAGAGGAGGAGAGCTAGAGAAGTAAGCGATTGAGAGGAAGAGAGACAGGGACGAAAGGAGGGAAGAGGGAGATCTAGGGCGTGAGAGCAATGGCGTGAGAGCGAAGAGGGAGATCTAGGGCGTGAGAATGAAGACGAAAATGTGAGAGGAAAACAGAAGGATTGTGATTTGCTGAGAGGTAAAGTGTGAGAGGGAAACAAACATTATGAATCGGTTGTTTAAAGAACCGATTCTGAATGTAGCTATTCGGAACTGGTTATTCAGTCAACCGATTTCGAATGTCTAAATTGGCACATTTCGAATCGGTTGTTTAAACAACCGATTCTAAATGTCTAAAAAAATCTGTCACAATTCCATTTAATTGCAATTTTTCCACCGCGTCCACCTTTGGAATCGGTTATCCAAACAACCGATTCAAAATAGTGCTTTTTAAAGCTAATTTTGCACTAGTGCGTCCACACCCTCCACCATCGCGCCTCCACCCACACCCTCCACCATCGCGCCTCCTTCACCCTCGTCGGTGCTTGATCATGTTTTTCCTTCAAAGTAACGGGTTTATTTCTTTGAGCATCTAACTGAACTTTTATTTTTCTTGTTTCCTCAAATTTTTTTTGCAATTTTAATTAGTTAAAGTTTATTTAATGGTGTGTTTGCTTTTGTCATGTGTTGGATCTTGAAAATGTGGACTCATTTTGGTTTGTTCTGTTCTTGCTATTTAGGTGTTTGTATAAATGTTTTAGCATTTTCTTATCGGTTGCTGTACCTTAAATTGGAATGTGGTCCTCTTATTCGGTTCCTTTTATTTTTCTTCTCTTATTTCCTTTGTCTTTAATTCTCTCACTGATAATTGTCTTGCATGTCTTTTATCAGTGCGTGTCACTCAGTAGTTAGTTTTTGTGGATCTTGAAATTCTAGATGCCCTTTCTTTCATTTTAATTTGTAAGTTTAGAATTTGTTGGAGAGTGCAAGGAATATGTTTCATTTGCACAGGTTTTATATTCACTTCAATTTGATGCGATTTCTTTCGTTGAATATGTCCCCCACCTTTTTGATCTTTTGCTTTATTGTCAACCTTTTCACCTTTCTGTGTATTTTAGGGTCAATCAATTTGTTGTTTGGTGTGTTTTCTTTCTTTGAATTGTTTGACTTGTTTGGGTTGTTTTTCATTCTAGACAAGAAAACATCTTATATAGTTTGATTTTTACTGTACTATGTCTCTCAAGACCTGTCTTCGAGTTGGAGCTTGATTTGATCATTGATATCAAGGAATAAGAGCTAATTCTTCAGACTAAATAAGAGGGATTTTGCAAATGCTAAATTTTGCCGGGACTAGAACTCAGGCAAGGACAACCAGACCTACGACTATGGGGAGTAAGATTCCGTCCTCCATATTTAAACTCTAAATTTGAGTAAACTTTGGATACATAAATCATGTATCAATTTGAAAATGGGATTGGAAAGCTCTACTTTACCTTTTTTGATAAACACTTGAATACACTGGGTGCAGGATTAATTGCAAACTTGTAGTTATTTTTGTTGTACTTATGATATAATTGGTGCTTGAAAATGTACCTTCTGATGTTTTTTTTTTCAGGCATGGATTATGCAGATTCAAAAAGAAAGGGAAATTTTGTTGGAAAATTTTTTCTTGTTGCTGTGTTAACAACTCTATGCATTATCATGATTAAGAGAACTCCATCTTTGAATTCCCCCAGTCCGGTAATCCCCATACTTATTGAGACCATTAAAATGTCCAGACGATGGTCAACCTCTATATGTGTGTATCTGTTGTTTGTTGTATCTGTAGATTATATTGTTTACTTAGTGTTATAATATATATATATATATATATATATATATATATATGTACTAATAATCAGAATTGGAAGATGAAGGTATAAATCCTGTTACAAATGTAAAAACAAATTTTCTTGGCCGCAACAATCTGTCAAATTTTTTTGATCGCTTATAAGTTATAATCATAGAAGAGACATTTATTACGCCTTTGAGATTTTAGAGATATCTACGGGAGAGTGGGGGCCTGTGGGAAGGCTTATTATTGTTAAATGTGATTTCTGTATGGATACTATTTTGGTCCAGTTTATGGGAAAAATGGGTGCCACACCATTGTATTCTTGTTGAGTTAACTGAATTCGTTAAAGGATTTAAGTTTCCTCCTTTCTAGTTATGTATCGTTAATATTGAAATGTATGAAAATTGCGCCTTTTTAGTTTTTGGGTAATCCTTAAATGAACTGTTTCATTGACAGTTTTATATATTCAATTGTCCTTATTTTTTTTGGGTCTACACCCTACAACAAATATCCAAATCCTGTTTGGTTTCTTTGGTATTTCTATCATTAACTATTGAAAGAAAGTAATACGGATGGACTACTTTACTCCCGTTTATCCATCTAAAGAATGAAGCTTGGGTGGGTATGTTTAATTGATGTTCACTGGTATTGTTAGAGAGATATGTTCATTGAAGAGATAAATAAATACATAAACTAGACGAAAGGAAGATATTTTTTTCAGTTATAATTTTCCTGTCTCAATGTTCATGATTTGTGTTTAATTCTGTTGTACTTTTTGCTCTTGGTATTCATCTATCTTATCTGTTCTATTTCTGCATATTTTCCAGTTCGCCTCCCACGAACCTGGGGTCACTCATGTTTTAGTAATAGGGGGTGCAGGCTTTATTGGCTCGCATGCTACGCTACGACTTCTGAAGGATAACTATCGTTTCACCATAGTAGTATGTCTCTTCATTAAGTGGAAAGATTATCTAATAAAGCGAAATACACTGATCTGCTGATTTATTCAAACATGACAATTTTTCTGTATTGTAGGACAATCTATCACGAGGAAATTTGGGTGCTGTCAGGATTCTACAAGAATTATTTCCAGAACCTGGAAGGCTTCAGTTTATATATGCAGACTTGGGAGATGCAAAATCTGTATCCTTACACTTTTTGATACCCGAAATATTTTTGTGTACTTTTACTTTTGTTGGTGCATATGTGGGGGAAGCCCAAGGGAGATTGTTTGCTTAACTGGTTATCAGGTTAATAAAATATTTTTGGAGAACAAATTTGATGCTGTGATGCACTTTGCTGCTGTTGCATACGTAGGAGAAAGCACTGTGGATCCTCTTAATTAAGTGCTTTTAGATTTTGTTCCTGCACATTAATCTCGGTTAAATATGTTGTGGAAAGTGGTACTTTCTTCAGTTTTTAATTTTCTCTATATTGTATTCCTTGATACAAATTGACATTTTTTTTAGATTATTTGAACTCTTGTACAAAGAATTCCAATATGTTCTTGGCTTTGTCATAAAGTGCTATGTTGGGCCATGCTCATAGGAACTTTGTTGCACTATATGTGTATTTCTGATCTCTGAAGTCACTAGCGGCCGCTATAGTGGTGTAGCGTTGTGTTGTGGTTTTGAGTAGCGGCTATAGCGCTGCAAATAGCTGTCAAATAGCGCTCGTAGCGGCCACTATGGTGAGGTTTCATTAAAATCCAGTTTTGCCGTTACTTTTATGTTTTTAACCATTCCCTCTTCTTGTTTTTGGGCCATTTGGTCAATTCTAGTCCAACTGAGGCAGCACCTTATGCCTCTCTTCCTCTTCTCAGTTTGTTGTTTTGCACTGTTTGTCTACTCTGTTCACTATTCTGCACTGTTCCTCTATCCCCGCTGCCACTTGTGTTCCTTTTTCACTGATCTGCCGCAACTATAACATCAACAAGTCACAACCTCTGATGATGGACCAATTAAGAAAATTTGCAAACTACTAAAAACTAATCAAAGTCGTAATATAAATTGGCTTACCTGCAATCTATCTGATCATAATTCATAAATAATTTAAAACTAATTCAAAGTCCTAATAGAGATTGGCTTACCTCCAACCAATGCTGGCAGCAGTTTTCTCTGGAAATGGCATTATGATTAAGATATAAAATAGAAAATATATACCATCTACCTGTTCATCCTATGGATGCAGAGCTGTAGGCAAATCTTTTTTTTTTTGACTGGAAAGACACTCTCATTCTATTAAGAGAGAAGAAAAGGAGCACAAGGCATCCTCACGTGTTACAGAGAGACAAGGTTCAGGGACATATCCCCACCAAAAGACAGAGCCCAATAGCTTTGCCATTCCTACTAAAGCATGAGCAGCTCTATTACACTTTCGATTAACATAGCTAACACTAACAGTTGGTAAAGTACCTAGCAAGCTATTACAATCCAATATGACATTAGCAATGGAACAATTATCAAATCTGCCAGTCAAACAATTGACAATACATTCAGCATCGGTCTCAATCAAAGTTGCCCCAAAGTTGTGCTCCTTTAACAAGTTAAGCGCCCATCTAAGACACAAGGATTCAGCCAGTAGCCGAGAAACCGAAATGTCCTGCATATGTGTACCAGCACAGAGAACAGCCCCAGTAGAATCCCTAACAATTAATCCCCAGCCCGTGCTACCATCAGGGAAACATCCAGCATCAATATTGAGTTTGACTACACCAAGTCTCGGTGTTAACCAGCAACTGAAATGCCTAACAGAAGGGGAAGCAGCAGGGCACTTAAAATTGGCAGCATTGAACTCTTCAACAAAAACTGCACTCTTGGCAGCAATAGACATAGGAAGAAAGGCAGTATTGTTGAAAATTAAATCATTCCTAGCTTTCCAAGTCTTCCACAAAGAAACACAGAAAATTTGTTTTGCCAAATCATTATCAACTGTGAGCCAATGGAGAATCCAGCTAAAAAAATCAGTTTGATCAGGCACATGAATACCAAGAGGGGAAGAGAACCACATCAGTTTTACCTGGGTACAATTCATAAAAAGATGGCTGGTTGTTTCTTTTTCAATAGAACACAAAGGGCAAATAGTGTCAATGGTGAGCCCTTTCCTTTCCAATCTACCTCTTGTTGGGAGAATGTCTTTAGCTAGTCTCCAAAGGAAATTTTTAACACAGTTAGGAGCAGAGACTTTCCACACAGCCCTCCACAAAACATTATTACTAGAAGATGAGGATTCAGGAGAGTTTCTATTAGACTCAGCCATCAAAAGGTGGTAGGCCGATCTCACTGTGTATCTTCCATGCTTCTCTCCATGCCAAACCCGAGAGTCTTCAGGAAGACGCCAAGAAATAGGAATGTTTAGAATCAGCTGAGCTTCGAATCTATTAAAGCATCTGAATAGAAGGCTTCTATCCCATTGCCTGGTGTCAGGATCAATAAGCTGACTAACTGTGGCATCTGCATCTAAGTGAGTAACAGGACTACAGATTTTAAAATTAGCTTGCTCAGGTAACCAGTTGTCCCCCCAGATATGAGTTTTCCGACCATTCCCAATGTTCCATCTTGAGCCATTAATGATCAACTCTCTAGCACTAAAGATACTTCTCCAAGCATAGCTTGGTTGGAAACCAATAGAAGCCTTAGAAAGATCAGTTCTAGGAAAATACCTGCCTTTGAAGACTCTGGCCATTAGGGAGGACTCATCCTGCAACAATCTCTAGCATTGTTTCCCAAGGAGAGCAGTATTGAAACAGCTAAAGCCCCTGAATCCCATACCACCCTTAGCTTTGGAAGAACCCATCTTGTCCCAGCTGATCCAATGGATCTTCCTCTGTTGATCAGTAGATCCCCACCAAAACTTAGCTATCATAGCCTCAACCTCTTTACAGACACCAGTAGGAATTCTGAAGCAGCTCATAACATAGTTAGGGATGGCTTGAGCAATTGACTTGATAAGGGTTTCTTTGCCAGCCCTAGAGAGGGACTTCTCTTTCCAACCTTTGAGCTTTTTCCACACTCTCTCTTGCATAAGTGAGAACACATCTTTCTTAGATCTACCAAACACCACCGAGAGACCCAAGTATCTGGCATGATGAGTCACAGCCTTTATTCCAATCTTGTTACAGATTAAATCTCTTTCATGGATAGGCACATTTCGGCTATATGACATATCAGACTTGTCAAAATTAACCATCTGGCCCGAAGCCAATTGGTAAGAGTGCAAGGTTTGAATAATGGAAGCAGCCTCCCTTTCATTTGCCCGGGCAAAAAGAAGACTATCATCAGCAAACAGCAAATGAGTGATAGAGGGCGCAGCTCTAGCAACTTTAAGACCATGGATCCTTTTGTTCTGACTCTCCTTGTGAAGCATGCCCGACAAAACATTTGCACAAAGAATGAAGATATAAGGTGAAAGAGGATCACCCTGGCGAATTCCTCTCTTAGGAATAAAACTTCTGCTCGGTTGGCCATTAATTAACACTTGATAGGAGACAGAACTAAAGCAAGAAATAATCAAGGAGGTGATGCTTGGAGGGAAACCCGTAGCTAGCAGGGTTGCCTTAATGAAAGGCCACTCTAATCTGTCATAGGCCTTGGCCATATCAAGCTTCAAGGCCATCATGCCCTTTTTCCCCTTAGTCTTCTTCTTGAGCCAATGGAAGCATTCCATGGCAATGAGAGCATTATCAGTTATAAGACGACCTTTAACAAAAGCGCTTTGCTCATCATCAATAACCGAGGGAAGAAGACATATAACTCTATTTGCAATGGTTTTTGTGACAATCTTCATCATGACATTGCAAAGACTAATGGGCCTGAATTGCTTTGGAGAGTTGGGATTCTTACATTTAGGAATAAGAGCAATAAAGGTCTTGTTAATGGAGTCAGGGGGCCTCCCACGGTTCAGAATATCAAGGGCCAGCTGCTGAACATCGTTACCAATCACATGCCAAAATTTTTGAAAAAATAGGGCAGGCAGCCCATCGGGCCCAGGGGCTTTGAGGGGGTGCATTTGATCAATGACATCTTTAATCTCATCCACGGTGAACTCTTTTCCACACCAAACTTGCTGGTCTGCTGACAACTTCTTCTGAATTCCCCCACAGGCAGCATCAATACCCTCTGTACCAGCAGATGAAAAGATATCGGAAAAATAAGAGAGAATAATCCTCTCCACATGCTCTTCACCATGCCACCACACACCATCTTCATCTCTAAGCTTCTTGATGGAATTTGTCTTACTTCTCTGGCTAGCTTTTCTATGGAAGAATTTTGAATTTTTATCACCCTCTTTGAGCCACAAAGCTCTACTCCTCTGCCTCCAAGCCACTTCATGCTTTTGAAGTAACTCAGCATGAGTTTTCTCCAAGCTCCGGTAGGAAGCAAGGCTAGCAGCATCACCACTCCAGAGATTTTCATCCTTCAGCCGAGCTTCAATCTTAGAGATTTCCTTTCTAATCTCATTAGTTCTATACTCTCCAGACTCAGAGTCCACCTCTTTGACATTACTCAGCCTATCCACACAGCCTCTATCACCTCTCAACCAATTCCTCTTGACCACATCTTCACACTTTGGGTCCTTTGTCCAGTTTTCCTCAAACCGAAAAACATGAATTCTCTTCCTTTGTCTCAGATGATCATGATCTTCAAGCTTAATCAAAACCACAGAATGATCCGACCCAAACCTAGGAAGATGAACAACTCTAATAGGAGCAAACCTGTTGCAAAAGCTCTCAGTAGCCATAGCCCTATCAAGTCTACATTGAATGTTATCCTTAGCAGTTCTATTATTTGACCAAGTAAACGGGTAGCCAAGGAAGCCAAGATCAAGGAAACCACACATGTCTATAGTATTTCTACCAACAGAGAGTTGATCAAAAGATCTACTATTTCCCCCAATCTTCTCCTCAGAAGAGATAGTGTCATTAATGTCCCCAAAACAAAGCAAATCCGAGCAAACAGGATCAACAAGGCTCTGAATGAGAAGCCAAGTGTCCTTTCTAAGAGATTCATCAGGAAAACCATATATCCCAGTCACCATACAAGGAGCATCAGAGTCATCCAAGAAGCCGGACCCAAGTATGTGATTTAGAGAAAAGGAAAACAAAGAAAACTTTACCAGATCACACCACAATAGAGCAATACCACCAGCCCTATCCTTACCAGTACCACGGCACCCAACAACAAAGCCTGAACTGAAGCCACACTGTTGCCTAACTTTATTCATCTCACCTTCTGATAACTTGGTTTCCATAAGGAAAACCATATGAGGATTTTCAAGGTTTTTGAGCCTCAACAAGGCTCGAATTGCCCGAGGGTTCCCCAACCCCCTGCAATTCAAACTGATGATTTTCATGGTGATAGGAGGTGTTGACTCACCAACACCCCCTCTGGTAAAGGTAGATCCACATCCATCTGCACACTCTGTTTCTTGTGAGCACTCCCCATAATCTCATCAATTGAACCATCAGACACCACCACATCAAACAGTTGTCTCTTGCCCCCCTCAAGAGTTTTGGTAACTTTACTTTTGGCTCCAGAAGCTTTCCTCCCTTGTTTTCTAACCCACTTTCTCTTTTCTTTTGTCTTCTCAGAAAGTTTACTAGAGCAAGGAACATCAGCCGTGATATTACTAGCAGGCACCGGGGCAATGGTCTTAGGATGGATACCAATTGTACCAAGAGACTCAGCTACTTCTTCAATAGGAGACTGTAGGCAAATCTGACTGTTATGCTTTCATGGATTATAAAAATGGACAGAGTATAAAAATGTGCTTCCGAAATGAATTATAAGCAAAAAGTTACTAATTCACATTGATAAAGATTGTTAGTTAATCACACTAATAACATTAGTTAATCACATTTTTATACTCTGCCTATGTTGCATTGCATTCTACATAGATTGCATTGCATAGCCTTACCTAGTGGGGAAAGACTTTCTTTGTTGTTGTTATTGCTGAATGTATTTTTGCATATATTGCATTATATTCTTTGTGGTAAGAAAGTTTAGCTCATGAATCAATTCTTATGCTAAGCGAAGTGTTTCCTGTTTCTAAATGGCCTGGAAAGTAATAATACATAATTTCATGTTTTAAATGATTGTCAAATTGTTGTAGTTAAAAGGAAGATTGAGTAGCAAGAAGTCAGCATTTAGTTTTCTTAGGCAACTGTTCTGTAAAATATTGCTGCGTTGGAGCAACATTTTGATGCCTCGCCCTCTGATCACTGAAGCTCTATAAATTGGATTGTTGTTAGATCTAGTTACTTAATATTTTCATGATTCAATTGGATGTTTATTTGCTTGCTCATAATACTTGTAATAGTAGTCACTCTCTTCTTGACTTTATTAGCTGGCTAGTTTGTTGGCATAGATGACTGAAGAAATATTAATGACCTCAGGTACTATTCTCTTGGCTTGCAGGTAGCAAGCATATTTGTTCCTACGGTTGTGGCTTTGTCATTATTGACACTATCGAGTGCTCTTTCTTAGGGGTGTTCTTGTATTGAAATGGCGTATTTTGAATTGGCATTCATTTGTATAAGATATATTTTTTATATATTGTTCTTGTAATTATCAATCACATGATATTATTGGCATATTTAGTTATGTACTTTTCTTTATTAGTTTTTTTTCTTAATTATAGTCTTTACTATGAAGCTAGTATGTACGTATAGATATAACTATTAAATAGTATTTTGGATGTATAATTTAAATTTTTTTATTTTTTTTTAAAATTTCCGATGGAATTGCGACGAAAATGTGTCAGAATTTGCAATGACTTTGCCACGGATATTTGCGACGGATTTCCGACGACTGCGACGGAGTCATTTGCGACGAAAAAAATCCGTCTGAAACGATTTGCGACGAACGATTTTGCGACGGATTTTTGTCCGTCGGAAATGCCAATTTGCGACGAAAATTACTGCATTTGCAACGGAAATCGCCGTCGGAAATCATCGATTTTTTTTGTAGTGAAAGAGTTCAATATTCAAGCATCCTACAAATATCGCACAAAGAACTTAATATTGAAGAGTATCATGTTTGTCTATATTCTTGATGAATTCCAGAAGAATTCATCATCCAAGCATCCCTGAAGGGTTGCATAAATAACTGATTATTGAAGCATCCTACAGGATTGCTCAAAGTGTGAAAGTTTGTTATATAGTTCTTGAAGAACTCAAACAAAAAAAGTTCAAGCAACCATGACAGATTGCTCAAAGCATGATATTTTTTTGTCATCTCTTAGATTTGAGATATAGTTCCTGAAGAACAAATGAAAAATGATTTTATCATAGTTTAAAATAGAGTTCTTGAAGAACTAAACTTTTAGACCATGATTATAATCTAAAAGATTTATTTGATCTTAGTATAATTGAATCAATGGAATATAAGAGGATTTTTATTTTACTTGAATATGTTTCTAGAGTAGCATAAATGAGAAAATATTTTCAAGAATATTTTGAATCAATATTATGTGATATCACGATTGAAAGAATAATCACAAACCATTCAATGTATTGAAATTCATTCCTAGAAGAGAATAAATAAAATTAAAACTTTGTGTACAACAAAAGTTGTGGTTATGAACATTGATATAGTAAATGTTCTTGAAAGATTACTTTTAATTTATTTGACCAGAAAAAATTTGAAAGATTTGTGGTTGAGTTCCTGAAAAACCATACCTTTAGTGTAACATCCCCAAAATAATTAACCAAATTATTTGGATATTACCCCCAATTGAATTATTCTAGTACTTGATTGGTAAATTTATTGAGTACTAAAATTAATTGTCGGTTGTAGGATCGCTAACCAGATAATACGGAATAAGGGCAATATGGTCTTTGACCATATTACACTTATATATATATATATATATATATATATATATATATATATATATATATATATATATATATATATATATAAGAAAGAAAAGAAAGAAGGGAAGAAAGGAAACGAGAGAGAGAAGAGAAAAGGAGAAAAGAAGAGAAAAGAAGGAAAGGAAGAAAGAAGAAGAAAAAGGGAAGAAGAAGAAGAAGATCACCACCCATCACCCCTAAAGTTTCTATTTTTCACCCCCCTTTGACTTCAAATTTGAGAGTTTTAGGGAGATGATGAATAATTTTTTCGAGTTTGTGATGATTTTGATGGTTTAGGTGTGATTAGGAGCGAACCTAAGGTGGATTGATCGCGGATTGAAGTTCGATTCGGAGTCGGGAACGAGTTGGTGATCGTTAGGTCAAAATTGGGGATTTTGAGATTTCGGTGACTTCGACTCGACCGTAGCTCTCGCGTCAAGGGTGAGTTTTACTCATGTTTAGGTTTTGATTGAGAATTTCGAAATGTCGACATTGAATTTTGAAAACCGTTATTTGAAAATTAACGTATTTTGACATAAACGACAAATTGTTTACGTTTGTGTTTGTGATTGATGAATGATGATTTGATGACAATCATTGTTGTTTGGATATGTTTTTGGACTGTTTTTATGTTGGGACTAGACTGGGACAGGTATCGGAATTGGTCGAAACGACGAAAAACGCGAAAACGGGATAACATACAATGCTGTCAAAAGCAAACAACCCGTGCGTCCCAGGCGCATGGACCGTGCGTCTCGTTGTGTTTCTGTTTTTCAAAAATGCATTACAGGGCGCACGACCCGTGCGTATGGGAGCATGGACCGTGCGCAGTGTTCTGCCAAAATTTTACAAACTTGCCCGAAACGATCCCGTGCGCAGTGTTAGGCTGATAATGCCATGATTTTGAATATGATTTCAAAGGTTTTTATTAATGGTTTGCAAAGTTATGTTTAATTCGAAAAACCGTAAAAATAGTATACGGGATCGAACACGTGAGACGCTTGTTATGTGGAACTAAATGTTCAATTAACGGTTTAATATCAAGGAACTAAATATTCAAGTGATAGTTGCGATATATAAATTATATCGAGTTTAGGTGATGGCCCAATGCGGGTGGATATATATATATATATATATATATATTATAAAGAGTATGGGTGATGACCCACGAGGTTAACATACTAGGCGGGGAAGTCATGATCCTTAAACCTAGGCCCGTATACCATTAGGGAAAGTACTATTGGTAAGGGGGTTCACCAGGGTTTAGCGTTCGCGCAGGCGGTGATATGTTAAAAGTTTGTTGTGCGGTTCACCGGGTTTAGCGTTCGCGCAGTCGGTGTCGCAGTGAATTATAACACGTTAACCGGGGTTTTGAAGTAATGTTGTCGGTGTCGTGTTGAATGGAAAAGCGCGTGGTTATGAATCTAACCACGAGTGAATGAAAGTCCTATAATACGGTCAACCGGGGTTTAGCAGTAATGCAGTCGGTGCCGTGTTAAGTTAAATAGGATTCTTAATTGAACCGAGAGTGTAGGTAGGGGTCTCGGAAGAACTCACTCAGATTGTATCTCATTGTTTATATGTTGTTGTTTTACAGAGAAACAGGGAATGAGGAGATCCAAGAGGCACGAGTAGGTTGTACTCGGATGGTTGCTGAAGACTTTGCTTTTATGCTTAAGATTATGTTTTCTCTTGTTTTCTTTGTATCATAACAATATGTTTGTATCAGATGTAAACATTATGTAGTTATTGTTGCACCCCGAAAAATCCCGGCTTGGGTTTCTCAATGTACAACGAGGAAAATTTTTGGAGCCGCCACCAATATTTTAATTTTAAGACCAAAACATTGAAAAAAGGTCTTTTGGATAAGGCGGATGGTCTTTGAAAACTAGAGATATAGGTTCGGGGGTCGATTACGCGCGAGGAAGGTGTTAGCACCGCGCCCGTCCTTTCTACCGAAAGGGAACCTCTAATTAAATGTGTGGTTTTTAACGTTTGATTTGAAAAATACCTAGATTTGCCTATTTAATTCTTGTTTGAAGACGAATGAGAAAACTTACTGGAAATTTTATTTTTTGGTGAGAAAAGGGGAAAAAAGGGTTTTTAGAAAGAAGTGCTTGACGGGACGTGGCCCGCTCCTACGTATCTCCCGGTGCGATGGAGAATTCAAAGCTACGTAGTTCTTGGTTCTTTTTGAAAAGTTTTTGTTATTTTTTGTCTTTTTTAGTGAGTTTTTTGAAATAGGACGAGCGTTAGCAAATGATTAAACTAGCAGAGGCTATGATGAATCATTTACTAAATACTCAAAGAGAGAGTTGTGTCGCTAGTCAAACGAACGAAGGTTCTGATGGACTATTGATAACAACTCGTTTTTTATTATCTTTTTTGAAAGTGATTTTCGAAAGAGATTGATTGGTACGATGATCAAACTAACAAAAGTTATGATGGATCATCGTTTATTATTTTTAGGAGAAAAGAACATTGTCACTAATAGCTAAACGAACAGAGGCTCTGATGAGCTACTAGCAACAATGGGTTTAAAAATGATTTTTGTTTGCTTTATGAAAGTGATTGATTTAGGGGGATGAAAAGAATTTTTATTTGTTGTGCTTGACGAGGACGTGGCTCGCTCCTACGTATCCCAAACGGGAATCAAAGCGACGTAGTTCTAAAAATTGTTTTTTTTGAAAGGGTTTGAAAGGGGCAAGCTGAATCACCCGAGACCATCTTCACCACTTAGAACATGACGCACTAGGCATAAGTGGGAATCATATGGTTCGTCATCAGCAATGGATGATAACATACAAGAACGAGTATACGAACGCTATAGCTAAATTAAATCACATGGATCACAATAACTAAATATTAACAAATGAAAAGACTGAAATACCTCCGATGAAGACAGATATTACAGATCTGAAGAACGCAAACCCCGACTAACCCTTGCAGGAGATCGGCTCAGATGGACCAACGGCGCGAGTAGAGCAAAAATGAAGCGGAGCTGAAAAATGAGATTTGCGAGAGTTGTCTTCCCAGATCTCGTGAAATGTTTCTGGAGCAATTCTTCTCAGATCTCGTGAAAAAATGTGTGTAGCAATTCTTCTCTCTGATCTCGTGTGAAGTCTCTCAAAATGTGATTTGAGGCTGCCTATTTATAGGCTTAGAAAGCGTAGAAAATTTTTTTAAAACATTTATGGCAAGGATGAATTGATTGTTTGAGCCTTTGGAAATGTGTAGGAATCGATTCTTTATTTTTGGAAATGATAAGAATCGATTGTATGGCTTATGGAAAATGGTAGGAATCGATTTTCAGGACATTTGGAGATCCTGAAAATCGATTCTGTGGTCTTTGGAAACATGTAGGAATCGATTCTTTATTTTTGGAAATGATGAGAATCGATTATATGGCCTAAGGAAAAAGGGAGGAATCGATTTTCACCTATCTAAAATGGCCTGAAAATCGATTTCAAGGCCTATGAAAGGAGAGGGAAATCGATTTTCAGGACATATATAATAGGTGAAAATCGATTCCATGTTTAGTTAAAACAATGAGGAATCGATTCATGGCCTATGGAAGAGCTTAAAAATCGATTTTCAAGGCCTATGCAACATACTATAAATCGATTCTTGGCCTAGAAATCAATTCTTGCTTTCCAAAAAAAATGCTTTTAGGTCCTTGCCATGCATGCATAAAATATTTTTCAAAGCTTGCCATGCATGCATAACATATTTTTCAAATCCCTAGTTTCTTAAAAAGTGCATTCTAACCCTAAGAATGATTTCAAAAACTTTGGAGCGGTTTCTAGGATTCAAAATGCGTAATTTATTTTTGTGTGGAAAATTAGGGTTTGGGCCTAAGCCGGACAAAATTGGGGTATGACAGCTTCCCCTCTTTATCTAAATTTTAACGAGGAATATGAATTGGCCGAAACATATTCCAAGGCAAAATGATATGTTGACCATGTAGGACGTCCATTGTGTCTTAGGCTGACACAACTAGTCTGAAGGACCACTCGGGGTCTGAAGGACTTACCCGCAGCTCGAATGCGAGGTGAAGTCTGCTTTTGAAGGGACACTTGGGTCCTGAAGGGATTCACGAATCCTGTTGATTGATTGAAATGTTCAATGCTGCCTCACTGAATTGAGGTACCTGCATACGTCGGTTAATGCAAGGAATGGTGCATGGAGTATGAGTGCATGTTATGAGTGCGCGTTATGAGTGCATGATATGCAAAGGCATGTTATGCATGTGCATGCAATGAGTGCATGTTATGCTATGATTTTGGTGCGATGCTGAATGCGGTGAAATGCTATTTCTGATTCTTCATCTCTGTGATTTTTCTTTGGTCAGCTTTCTTTTTTCTGACTGTTTGTTTTTTCTTTTTCATTCTTTGATCAGCTTTCTTTTTTCTGATCGTTTGTTTTTGCTTGCTCTTTTGCTCTTTTGGCTTATTTTCTTTTGCTGGTTCGACCAACCCATGACGAGACTGAGGAACCCATTAGACTTGTGGTGGCGTATAAGCCAAGTGCCGATTGTCTTGTGATTTGCCATCTGAAATGGCTTATGAGCGCAATTATTTCCTTGTAAGCTTAATTTGCCCTGAGAAGTTGCTTCCTTCCCATAACTTTTAAAAATTTCGTAATGCTTGTGATGCCCTATGATTTATGCACATGTTTTACAGATCAGTGTTACCATCATCATAAAACGTTTATTTTGAGCAGAAAAAGCAAAAATAGAAGGCAAAGAGATATGAAAAGGTTGAACTTTATTGATACAGAAGCCGATTGTACAGAAGGTTACACCGACTATTCAATACATTTGAAAATTTAAACTACAAAAAGACACGAAAAAGAGAGAAGCTGATTTCTGACTGTCCGTCTCTGTGGAATAGTGCTAAACATTTATGTCCCTGACCTTGATCACCTCCTCATCCAAGTTTCCGGGGAGTTTGTATGCCTTTCTTTACTTTTCATGCCCAAGCTTTCCGACCCTAATTTTTGCCTGGATCGCCCTTTGCGGGTTTTCAATCCACCGGGTCGCTCTGATTTTGCCTAGGCCGCCCTTTCGGGTTTTCAACCTAGCGAGCTAATTCTTGCTTGGCTTATCTTTCTCTTTTTTCCGTCTATTTCTCTAGGCATAATACTTCTTCACTGAATCAGAATTGACTGGGTTCCTGAGATCTTCGCCGTCCATATTTGTGAGTATCAGCGCTCCTCCGGAAAATGCTTTCTTGACCACGTAAGGTCCATCATAGTTGGGCGTCCACTTCCCACGGGGATCGCTCTGAATGGGCAGGATCTTCTTGAGTACTAGATCTCCTTCATTGAATTCTCGAGGACGGACCTTCTTGTCAAAAGCAGTCTTCATCCTTTGTTGGTACAGTTGCCCATGACACAAGGCTGTGATTCTCTTCTCCTCAATGAGGTTTAGCTGATCTAGGCGAGCTTGTACCCACTCTGCTTCTTCCAGCTTAGTTTCCATTAGTACCCGCAGGGAGGGTATCTCGACCTCAATAGGGAGGACTGCCTCTGACCCGTATACCAGAGAGAAAGGGGTCGCCCCGGTCGATGTGCGCACTGAAGTACGATAACCGTGTAAAGCGAAAGGAAGCATCTCGTGCCAATCTTTGTATGTGACCACCATTTTCTGCACTATCTTCTTGATGTTTTTGTTGGCCGCTTCGACTGCCCCATTCATCTTGGGCCGATAGGGTGAGGAATTATGATGCTGGATTTTGAACTCTGCGCACAAGTCCTTCATCATTTTGCTGTTTAGGTTGCTGCCGTTATCGGTGATGATCTTGTTGGGAAGACCGTAACGGCAAATCAAGTCTTTCTTCACAAATTTGGCGACCACTGAACTGGTTACACTGGAGTATGAAGCAGCTTCGACCCACTTAGTGAAATAATCGATTGCAACCAGGATGAAACGATGCCCATTTGATGCTTTAGGCTCTATAGGGCCAATGACGTCCATGCCCCACATTGAGAACGGCCAAGATGCAGTCATGACATTTAGAGAGGCAGGTGGTACATGAATGTGATCAGCGTAGATTTGGCACTTGTGGCACTTTCGGACGAAGCTGTAGCAGTCACCTTCCATCTGCAACCAGTAATAGCCGGCTCTCAAGATTTTTCTTGCCATGGTGTGCCCGCTGGAATGAACCCCGAACGACCCTTCATGGACCTCTTTCATAATTTTTGCTGCCTCTTCCTCTGTCACACACCTCAGGAGGACCATATCGTGATTCCTTTTGTAGAGAACTTCGCCATTCAAAAAGAAATTCCTCGACAATCTTCTGAGCGTTCTTTTGTCATTCTCTGATGCCCCAGGGGGATATTCTCTATTGATGACGTACTGCTTGATATCATAATACCATGGCTTGCTATCAGGCTCTTCCTCAATTGCAGTGCAGTAATGATGTGCCGGGAGACCCCGATGTTGGATTCTGATACGAGTTAGACTTTTGTCGCAATTGATGTTGAACATTGACGACAGAGTTGCTAAAGCATCGGCCAGCTGATTTTCACCTCGAGGGATATGCTGGAAAGTAATTTCGTCGAAGGACTCCACCAATTCCTGGACATAATTACAATAAGGGATCAATTTAGGATCTCTGGTCTCCCAATCACCTCTCACCTGATGAATAACCAAAGCCGAATCGCCATACACATCGAGTCTTTTAACCTTCCATTCAAGGGCTGCCTGAATCCCCAAGATACACGCTTCATATTCTGCGATGTTGTTAGTGACATAAAAGCTTAATCTGGCAGTGACCGGAACGAAGCGGTTATCTGGGGAGATTAGCACAGCCCCAGCTCCGTGCCCCCACACATTGGATGCGCCATCGAATATCATCCTCCACCTTTCCTCTTCTTGAGACTTTCCTTCCTCGAACAGTGCCATGATGTCTTCATCGGGAAAATCATACTGCATTGGTCGGTAGTCTTGAATTGGCTGACATGCTAAATACTCGGCAAGTGCGCTGCCCTTGATCGCTTTCTGCGTGACATGCAGGATATCGTACTCTGATAATAACATTTGCCAACGAGCGATCCGTCCCGTGAGTGCTGGCTTTTCAAAGATATACTTGATTGGATCCATTTTAGATACCAACCAGGTTGTATGACTTAGCATGTACTGCCTTAGACGATGAGCAACCCATGCTAAGGCACAACAAGTCTTTTCTAGCATCGAATATCTCGTCTCACAGTCAGTGAACTTTTTACTCAAGTAGTATATGGCATGCTCTTTCTTTCCTGATTCATCATGCTGCCCCAGCACACACCCCATCGAATTGTCCAACACGGTTAGATACAGGATGAGCGGTCTTCCGGGCACTGGCGGTATCAGAATTGGTGGGTTTTGAAGGTAATCCTTGATTCTCTCAAAAGCTCTTTGGCAATCATCATTCCACTCTAATCTTTGGTTCTTGCACAACAGCTTAAAGAGAGGCTCGCAAGTGGCGGTCAATTGGAATATGAACCTTGAGATGTAGTTCAGTCTCCCAAGGAAACCACGAACCTCTTTTTCAGTCTTTGGTGCTGGCATTTCAAGGATTGCCTTGACTTTATCTGGATCAACCTCTATCCCTCTCTGACTGACGATGAATCCCAGTAATTTTCCAGATCTCACACCAAAAGTGCATTTTGCTGGGTTTAGCCTGAGTTTGAACTTCCGTAGACGTTCAAAGAGTTTTTGCAGGTTGACAATGTGTCCTTCATCAGTCTTGGACTTTGCAATCATATCATCTACATACACCTCAATTTCTTTGTGCATCATATCGTGGAATAACGTCACCATTGCCCTTTGATAAGTCGCACCGGCATTCTTGAGTCCAAAAGGCATCACTTTGTAGCAGAATGTTCCCCAAAGAGTTATGAAGGTGGTTTTCTCCATATCTTCTGGAGCCATTTTTATCTGATTGTACCCTGAATACCCATCCATAAAGGAGAATAAAGAATGTTGGGCTGTACTGTCTACCAGAACATCAATATGAGGCAGAGGGAAGTCGTCTTTGGGGCTAGCTCTATTCAGATCCCTGTAATCGACACACATCCTGACCTTGCCATCCTTTTTCGGAACAGGGACGATATTTGCTACCCATTGGGGATACTTGGCCACTGCTAGAAACCCTGCATCAAACTGCTTTTTTACCTCATCCCGGATTTTCAATGACATCTCAGGTTTCATTCTTCTCAATTTCTGCTTGACCGGTGGACATTCTGGCTTCACGGGTAACCTGTGCTCAACAATATCAGTATCTAACCCTGGCATATCCTTATACGACCACGCAAAGACATCAGCGTAATCATGCAAGAGTTGGATTAGCCTTTTGCGTTCACTTTCTTCCATGGCAGTACCGACCTTAACCTCCCTTTTATCATCTTCTGTACCCAAGTTGATGATTTCAATCGACTCTCCATGAGGCTGAATGATCTTTTCTTCCTGCTCTATTAGTCTTGTCAGTTCCGGAGGAGTTTCCCAGTTTTCCTCAACACCCTCTTCAGTTTGGTTGATTGGATGATCAAAGCCATAATAGGAATCATTAGCACTGTTATTTTCAGAGACAATTACTTTTGATCTGCATTCGTAGAAGCAGAAAGTAGAATGAAAAGCGAAACAAACAAATAAAGCTAAAAGAAAGGAGAGATAAATGAAGAAAAAGAGATTTTATTGATGGAATTTGAAACAAGCGTTTTTATTGATGATGGGATCATTGAAAATAAAACATGCATGCCCTAACAAACTATCCTGAGGCCTTGGGCAGAGCCAAAGGAATGCATTACAATCATTACTTTGAACTAAAAGTGATGGGCAAGTCTACAGCTTCCCAATTCTTGAGCCCTTCTTCAGCAAGGCAATGACGGACTAGGCTGGTACCGCCTTCTTCATCCTCTGAACCATTCTCAATAGCAGTGATCTGGTCTGGATCTAGCAACCCTGCACTCTTGAAGCTTTGACCGATATCACCGATGGGGATCCTCTTTGACCATGGACCCTGGCCTCTCAACTTGGCCAACCATTCACCTCTTCTCTCTTCAGCCAACTTTCTCCTTTCAGCCTCACTTGGGTAATATCCCAATCCACAACGATCTTTGTTTCCTTTCAGTTGTACAGGAGCAAGAATTCCTTGTCCCGTTTTTCCCAAACCACGCCCCAGCTGGTATCCTTGATCCATCATGATCCTTGCAACCATCTCTTCATCTTTTGACAACTTTATCACAGGCGACGGTAACTCACTTCCCCCAAACTCAGCATTGGCAATCTCGAGAGATTGAAAGGAAGTTTCCAGGGATTCCTCAGCTGCTTCCACATAACGAAAGGGGGAAGGTTTGTTGACTAACATTTCCTCCTCTCCGAACACCACCACAATTCTATCATCGACCACAAGTTTGACTCTCTGATGCAGTGAGGAAGGGATGGCTCCCGCCATATGGATCCATGGCCTTCCGAGCAGACAGCTGTAGGACGAGGAGATGTCCATGATTTGAAAGTTAACACAGAATGTCTCAGGACCTATCTGAATAGGGAACTCCATTTCCCCTATTACCTCTTTCCTCGATCCATCAAATGCCCTCACCAATGTCGAGCTAGGCTTCATGAAAGAACAATCCACATCCAACTTGTTTACAGTGGATTTTGGCATCACATTTAGAGAAGAACCATTGTCGATCAGAACACGAGCTAGCACGAAATCCCCACATTTAACAGAGATGTGTAGGGCTTGGTTGTGTTTCCTTCCTTCTGGGGGAAGCTCGTCATCGGCAAAAGTCACATGATTCGCAGCCATGACATTCCCAACTATTTCATCAAATTGGCCCACGGAAATATTCTGAGCAACATGAGCCCCATTCAGTACTTTCATTAAGGCAGCTCGATGCGCTTCTGAACTTAGCAACAATGACAGCATTGAGATCTTTGCTGGGGTCTGATTCATCTGGTCAACCACCTTATAGTCGCTTTGCCTTACAATCTTTAGGAACTCGTCATTTTCTTGTTCTGCCACTCTCTTTTTCTGAGCATTTTCCACTTCTTTATCCTTCCCTTTGCGAGCCCTATCTTCAGCCTCCTTAGATGATTCACCCTGAACGAGATTGGGGGTATACATACGGCCGCTCCTTGTCATTCCACTTGCCCCAGTTATATTGGTAATGACAGAAGTGTTTGGAGAACTCTCTACTGGAGGCAGAGTACTGTATATCCATGGCACTGCACTGTCCTTCTCATATGGGAATGGAGCAGGAATCCCAATAACCACTGGCTGAGGCTTGACTTGGGCTGGTTTTGGATCGTACCATATCTCAACTGGCTTCCTGGCCTCTTTACCGCCATTGAACTGCAACATCAGTACACTTTCTTCCTTTTCAACTACTCCCACTTGAACCACATAACGATCCATCAAGTCTTGCAGAACTGACTTGAAAACTTCACAGGCACCCACACATAAAGGATCGGTGCATACACAGCCCTTCTTGATAACACCACGACGACACAACTCAGCATGTATATTTTCCAGAGGAGTCTGGATACACTTAACATCTTTTATCATTGTCTGCCCCACAGAATCCTCTACTGCATTAGCGGATGGTGTCCCATGTCCCGGTAGGGGGTTTGTAGTTGTACTGGGACTGTTCGGCTTGAAAGAGATCCAGTTGGCGTCAATCAAATCCTGGACTACATATTTGAAAGCCTTGCAGTCTTCCACCGTGTGTCTGACTCCTCCACTATGAAAGCTACAAGTAGCATCAGCACTGTACCCCCTAGGAAAGGGAGGTTGTATAGGCTTCATGGGGCGAGTATTGACCAACTTCTTTGAGACAAGATGATTGAACAATTCAGTATAGGTCATCGGGATCGGATCAAAATTAGCACGCCTCTTCTCTTGATAGTTCTGGGCTCTGTAGCCTGAATTAGTTTGCTGCGGAGAGTTGAAAGATAATGGCACCGCCTGCTGTGGAGAGCTGAAAGATGGGCCTCCCCCTGCGGAAATAACATTGGTTTCCCCTTCTTTCTTCTTGGGGAAGTTGGGAAAGGGTTTCTTTTGTCCACTAGAATTGCCAAAACCTCCAGCAATCTTTCCGCTACGCAATCCGTGCTCTAATCGTTCCCCAATGACAACCATATCTGAGAAATTGGACGAAACGCTCCCCACCAACCTATCATAATACAGCCCTGGAAGGGTCTCCATAAACATGTACACCATCTCTTTTTCAGTCAATGGCGGCTTCACCTGAGCAGCTATGCTCCTCCATTTTTGAGCGTATTCTTTGAATGATTCTCTATCTCCTTTGCTCATGTGCTGCAACTGAGACCGGTCTGGAGCAAGGTCCATGTTATACTGGTATTGTTTTAGAAAGGCTTCAGAGAGATCCTTCCAACAGTGAACTTCGGAGGATTGCAGCTGCATGTACCAATCTAGTGATGCCCCAGTCAGACTGTCCTGGAAATAATGAATGAGCACTTTGTCATCATGAGCATAAGCGGCCATTTTTCTAACATACATCGTCAAATGGCTAGATGGACACCCGGTGCCGCGGTATTTATCAAAGTCAGGCGCTTTGAATTTAGGGGGTATGACAACATCGGGGACAAGGCACAAATCTCGGGCATCCCTGGCTCTAGTTCCTGATCCTTCCACAGCTCTTAAGCGCTCTTCAAGCGAGTGATACCGATCCCCATGCTGAGTGTTCCCAAACAAATGACCTTGTGGATAGTTCCCTGGACCGTGATAATAACCCCCATACTGAGCAGGGTTCCCCATATGATGGACAGCGTTCTGAGGGTTCACAGTAACTCCCAGAGTAGGACTAGGTGAACCTCTTGGCAGTACAGTGTCAGGACTAGGAGTATGAATTTGTGGTCCCATAGCAGCTCCACCAGGCATAGTCGTGACAGGTTGACTCGACCCCATAGGAATAGCTTCAGCAGCAGGCGGCATATAACCCATTGGCATTCCCCAAGGATATATCGGTGCATTCAGATGACTCTGTCCGCTCGCCCCTGGAGGATGGGCAAAGTGACTGACCCCCTGTCCATAAGAAGTGTGAGTAGTTGTAACTTCAGCGGACACCGGAGGAGAAACAAAAGTAACAACCCCTTCGGAATTGACAACAGCGGCGGCCCCAGTAGCGGCCCCACCCCTCAGATTCTGTAGCATACTCATTACTTCGACCATCTGTGCTTCCATAGCCTCCACTTTAGTCTTCAAAGCTTGATTCTCTTGAGCCAGCTGCTCAGGGTTAAGAATCTCCACAACCGACTCATCTTGACCCAGGGGGTCCTCATTCTCGAGATGTTGATTGCTAGCCATTAATCTTGCTTGTAGACGAGTGGAGTACCGGCGTTGGCGAACCAGCTTGCCTTTTGTTTTTCTCTGATGATAGAACATTTTTTATGAGTACAAGTAGGAATGCGTAAATGAATGCAATGCATATGCACATGGCCTTATGTTTTTTTTTTTTTGTGTTTAGCGCCAGTAACCGTGAGATAACTTGCTCTTGTCATAAGCGAATATCGAAACATTTTAAAAGCGTGACGAACATTGGGATCAACAAGCGATAAGGGCACATTTCCTTCGAGTTTTAAGCCAATTATAAGAAAGAAAGAGAGTACAATACTATTAAGAGTGCAATACAATGTTTCTCAAAGAAAAATATAATGCTCTTAGAAAATTACAACATTCTAAAGAAAAATTATAACTTCCTAGAGAACATTCTAAAAAGGAAAATTACAATGCGCTGAAATCTAGTAGCATATAGTCTTCAACTTCTTGTTCTTTTCTCTTTCTTTGCTTGCAGCAGCGGCTCCTTCAGCTTTTTCCATGAGCTCCTCAGTCAGGGCCTTGCAGAAATTCACAAACTCATACACACGGACCGGGGTGTTGAAGGGAAGCATCTCGGCTTCGGCCCTCCTTAGTCTTCTGGGGACGTCCCTTACAGCATGATTAGCTAGCCATGCCAACTTCGAAAATTTACCCCTCCAAAGTCGGATCTCATCTCTCAGCTCTTTAACAATCTCTTGTTCTTCTATTTTGCCAATCAGTGCCAGGAAGCGCTGCTCCCAGTACTTGCTCTCTGCTTGTACCTGCCTGTAAGACTCCCCTAAGTATCGGAGATTCCTTGCCAGTTCATCAGATCTCCCCTGCTCATAACTCAGCATTTCTTGATATTCCCTGAGAACATTCCCAATGGAATTTCTTTCTCGTTCAAGAGTCTTCAGCTGCCTTTTCAACTCCGTCACCAAGTGAGGTTCTTGTCTGGGCTCGGTCGCCACAATCTTCCATTCTTTGGCTTCTTCAAGGGCCTTTCTTGTTTTCTGTTTGTACCTTTGGAGTTCATCCCTAGCCCCCTTCAGGTATTTCTGAGCTTCTAGCTTACTCTCCTTTTCCGCTTTGAAACGCTTGACACCATCTTCAACAGCTATCACCTTGATCTTGTTCTCTTCGTCTAACTTCTCTTTTTGTAGGGTTACTTTCTCCAACTCTGCTTGCAATGCCTTTTTCTCTTCCTCTGCTTTTGCTAAGGCAGATTTAACCACATTCAATTCCTCAGGGGTAGGAAGGCGAGGTTCCGGCATCTCTTTCTCGACTGGCAGTGCCTCTTGGGAAGGTGGACGAGTACTTTGGATTCTTTCATACAACCATTGGTAAAAAGTGACCTCGCCAACCTTTTTCATGAGCTCATCTCTATTTTTACGGACCACAGTTTCCCATGCCTTTGAGATTTTCTGAAGTAAACCCTTGTTCTTCGGATCTTCTTTGTCAAGAAAGATAGGAGCCAACATGTCTTCGGTAGGCATATTCCTCATAGGGTACCCAAGCTGTCGGATAATCAAGGAAGGATTATAGTTGATGCAGCCTTGAGTACCTATTAGGGGCACGTTCTGAAAGTCTCCACACCGAAACACAATGGAGGGCCTGTTCTTCCAACATGAAGGAGTGTACCAGCGGACCTTGAGGGCATTAAGGCTCCCTAAGGTATGCACCCACTCCTGGGCACTTTTGACCTCTACCTCACAATTCAAGGCATAAGACAACAGATCTGTAGCTGGATTCTTGTGAGCGATGACGTGGTTAAGGAGCCAAGCATATAGTACATGAAGGGAGCAGGCAATCTTCTTTTTCCCCAGCACTCGATGATGCGTAAAAGAGTAGTAAGTGTCTGCGAGTATGGCTGGTACTGGGTTAATTGGTTTATCCTTGCTTATGAAGGCTAAGAACACCCCAATGGAAACCTCGTCAATGAACCTTTCAACTTGTGGGAAGAGGACAATCCCAAAGATAGTTAGTGCTAGCAACTGTTTAAAGGGACCCCATCTGTTGGCTTGAGCATGGGACTTCATTAGGTCTTCAAAATAACTTAGTGGAAACCCCATTATACGGTTCTTTTTCTCTTTCCGGAGCTTTAACTCCCCCACTCCAACCTGCAGTAGCAAAGAGAGCCTCTGATCTGAATATTGATGCCCCTGGTACTGATAAGGCGTCGCCTCTGACTTAAAGAAACCTAAAATTTGCTCATACTCTTCTAAAGCTGGTGAGAGTTGGAAATCCTTGAAGATGAAACAGCGGATATCCGGATCATAGAATTGACTGAGGGCTTTCACAACATTTTCTTGAAGATTCAACTGCAGCAACCGAAGAATATTCCCATAAGCCTTTTCAAATAACCTATGCTCATCCGGTCCCATTAGAGAGGCACACTCTGTCAAACTGGTCACATCTGCTTTCTTTACTACTGGAAACCTCGAATTTAGCATACTCTCGCTTCTTGATCCCATGTCGTCTTGTTTTTTCACGCCTATGACAAGATTCCAAATTACTCCACGATTACCGGCAAACAAATTAGATGCATGAGGAACGCTGTATGAATTTTTTAGAATTTTGCTTATGCATGCTGTTATGATGTAAAATGCGGATGATGAGGATGCTTGTTATAAAGACAGATATTTACAGGTGGGGGTTTTGAAATATACCCTATATGCCACCTCACATAGGTATTCATGAAAGAGAAGGAAAAAACATATTTCTTTGATTTTGTTGTTTTTTCAAAAAATGTTGGCGGAAATGAACTAAACCAGATGCAATAATGCACACACAATTTTGGAAAAGCCCTTGTGACCTAAAAAGAGGTAAGACCTATGATCTAGGGAAATTAAAAGGGTAATCCTTCCATGTAGCTCTATTCACTCCCTCACAAGGCCACCAGAGCTACAGTCCCTTTCACAAAATTCCCCACAAATGCAGCAAACTGCTAGGTGTGAGGCATCATGAAAGAGCACAACTCTGGTTGAAACTTTCGCAAGTAGCCAAACGGACAAAGGTCCTGATGGGCTCTCACTACTCGAATCCACTCTCCTAAGTTTTGCAGACCTGGGTTATGGTCCCACTCAAAGCACATAGTCACAGGGTGTAAGTGTAGTGTGTGTCAAGGGCATTTTCCCTAGTACTACCCCCACCTGAAATGAAAACCAGAGCAGTCCAGACAAAAGCAAGCAATAACAAGTTATCTACCCTAGGGTTCCATACTTAGAATATAAACAAGGATATTGCTCACCTTAGGAAAAGGAGCCAAGAAGAGGGGATCATGGGGATTGAAAAAAATGCATGGGCATAAGCGATAAAAAAAAGGGAATAAAAGATAAGAAAGAAAGGCAAACAGGGTTTTAATCAAATCGACAATACCTTAAACCACACATTTAAATTAGTTAGGCTTGACCCTCGTCCTTTTTTTTTTTAAAAAAAAAAAGTCCCCAGTGGAGTCGCCAGCTGTTGCACCCCGAAAAATCCCGGCTTGGGTTTCTCAATGTACAACGAGGAAAATTTTTGGAGCCGCCACCAATATTTTAATTTTAAGACCAAAACATTGAAAAAAGGTCTTTTGGATAAGGCAGATGGTCTTTGAAAACTAGAGATATAGGTTCGGGGGTCGATTACGCGCGAGGAAGGTGTTAGCACCGCGCCCGTCCTTTCTACCGAAAGGGAACCTCTAATTAAATGTGTGGTTTTTAACGTTTGATTTGAAAAATACCTAGATTTGCCTATTTAATTCTTGTTTGAAGACGAATGAGAAAACTTACTGGAAATTTTATTTTTTGGTGAGAAAAGGGGAAAAAAGGGTTTTTAGAAAGAAGTGCTTGACGGGACGTGGCCCGCTCCTACGTATCTCCCGGTGCGATGGAGAATTCAAAGCTACGTAGTTCTTGGTTCTTTTTGAAAAGTTTTTGTTATTTTTTGTCTTTTTTAGTGAGTTTTTTGAAATAGGACGAGCGTTAGCAAATGATTAAACTAGCAGAGGCTATGATGAATCATTTACTAAATACTCAAAGAGAGAGTTGTGTCGCTAGTCAAACGAACGAAGGTTCTGATGGACTATTGATAACAACTCGTTTTTTATTATCTTTTTTGAAAGTGATTTTCGAAAGAGATTGATTGGTACGATGATCAAACTAACAAAAGTTATGATGGATCATCGTTTATTATTTTTAGGAGAAAAGAACATTGTCACTAATAGCTAAACGAACAGAGGCTCTGATGAGCTACTAGCAACAATGGGTTTAAAAATGATTTTTGTTTGCTTTATGAAAGTGATTGATTTAGGGGGATGAAAAGAATTTTTATTTGTTGTGCTTGACGAGGACGTGGCTCGCTCCTACGTATCCCAAACGGGAATCAAAGCGACGTAGTTCTAAAAATTGTTTTTTTTGAAAGGGTTTGAAAGGGGCAAGCTGAATCACCCGAGACCATCTTCACCACTTAGAACATGACGCACTAGGCATAAGTGGGAATCATATGGTTCGTCATCAGCAATGGATGATAACATACAAGAACGAGTATACGAACGCTATAGCTAAATTAAATCACATGGATCACAATAACTAAATATTAACAAATGAAAAGACTGAAATACCTCCGATGAAGACAGATATTACAGATCTGAAGAACGCAAACCCCGACTAACCCTTGCAGGAGATCGGCTCAGATGGACCAACGGCGCGAGTAGAGCAAAAATGAAGCGGAGCTGAAAAATGAGATTTGCGAGAGTTGTCTTCCCAGATCTCGTGAAATGTTTCTGGAGCAATTCTTCTCAGATCTCGTGAAAAAATGTGTGTAGCAATTCTTCTCTCTGATCTCGTGTGAAGTCTCTCAAAATGTGATTTGAGGCTGCCTATTTATAGGCTTAGAAAGCGTAGAAAATTTTTTTAAAACATTTATGGCAAGGATGAATCGATTGTTTGAGCCTTTGGAAATGTGTAGGAATCGATTCTTTATTTTTGGAAATGATAAGAATCGATTGTATGGCTTATGGAAAATGGTAGGAATCGATTTTCAGGACATTTGGAGATCCTGAAAATCGATTCTGTGGTCTTTGGAAACATGTAGGAATCGATTCTTTATTTTTGGAAATGATGAGAATCGATTATATGGCCTAAGGAAAAAGGGAGGAATCGATTTTCACCTATCTAAAATGGCCTGAAAATCGATTTCAAGGCCTATGAAAGGAGAGGGATATCGATTTTCAGGACATATATAATAGGTGAAAATCGATTCCATGTTTAGTTAAAACAATGAGGAATCGATTCATGGCCTATGGAAGAGCTTAAAAATCGATTTTCAAGGCCTATGCAACATACTATAAATCGATTCTTGGCCTAGAAATCAATTCTTGCTTTCCAAAAAAAATGCTTTTAGGTCCTTGCCATGCATGCATAAAATATTTTTCAAAGCTTGCCATGCATGCATAACATATTTTTCAAATCCCTTGTTTCTTAAAAAGTGCATTCTAACCCTAAGAATGATTTCAAAAACTTTGGAGCGGTTTCTAGGATTCAAAATGCGTAATTTATTTTTGTGTGGAAAATTAGGGTTTGGGCCTAAGCCGGACAAAATTGGGGTATGACAGTTATTTCCGCGCTTTCTTGTATGGTATTGAGCACTAAATCTTGCTGATTGTTGATGGTCAGGGAACCGTTGTGGTCTTATTTATGATTAAGACTATTTTGGTGTTATTCAGCAAAAATTTATAGTGGTGTTCAGTATCTAAACAGGAATTTATATCTCTGATGTGTTACAGTTGGTACACTTAGGTAAATCTACTTGTTAGAAATACCGGGTGTTACAGTTGGTATCAGAGCAGTTCGACCCAGTTGGACTTCGATGCTAGAGTCTTTTAATTCCTTTAGTTATGATTCTTCTCAGTATGCGATTATATATTGAGCTTGATCAACTTAATACTTTGTGCATATTTTGCAGAATCATGGCCGGAAGAGGTAGAGGAAACCCTCCTCCTGCTGATCCACATTTCGAATGGATGCAAAATGTGATTGAGAATCAGCAGAAGATGATGCAGGATCCGTTGCAAATGCAGCATCAGCAAATGGCTCTGCAGCAGCCTATGTTCAACCTTATCAAGAAGATCCTAACAGGACATACTTCCGATTCCAAAAGATGAATCCCCCGGTTTTCAAGGGTGGATCAGACCCAATGACTGCTCATTATTGGATAGATACATTGGAGAGAATCTTCCGAACCTTGCAATGAGGTGAAGAAGAAAAGGTAATTTGTGCGGCAAATGCCCTGAATGAAGATGCCCACACCTGGTAGAATAATGCACGGGAAATGATGGAAGTTCAAGGAACTCCCCTCACATGGGATAACTTTAAAGAATCATTCATGGGACAGTATTTCCCTTCGCTGAAAAGACTAAGAAAGCAAGCTGAGTTTGTGAACTTCAAACAAGGTGATATGTCAGTTGGGGAATATTCGGCGAAATTTGAAAGACTGTCACAGTTCTATGAGTTGGGGAGGTATGCCCCAAATGATAGGTGGAAGATGCAAATGTTCAAAGAAGACCTCCGTGCGGATGTGGGCCAAGGCCTTAGTTCTTACACTATGGTCAATTATCCTGCCTTAGTGCAACAAGAATATGCGGCCGAAGAGGATCTGAGGAAAATGTATGCTGAAAGAAAAGATTATTGGAAGGGTAAGAAGAAAATGGCTGAATCCTCCACTCCAAGCAGACAATTCAAGGGAAACAATTATAAAGGGAAGCAGGTGCAATCGCCAGATCCATCAAAGCATAGAAATTGTTCAAAATACGGAAGGTATCACCGTGGTGAGTGTCCACAAAGATCTAATCGGTGCTACTATTGTAATGAAGAGGGCCTTTATGCAAATGAGTGCCCAGCAAGGAAGAGTTTCCAAGGAACACCAAATGCTCCCCGGCAGTGGGGAGTCAACACACTGGATGTTCAGACCATCACACCTAATGACAATTTTCTTATGGGTATGGGATCTCTTTTCAATAACTGCGTCAGTATATTATATGATTCGGGTGCAACCCATTGTTTTGTAGCTCAATCATGTGTGGATCGGTTGGGACTAGCATTATCTCCACTATCTGAGCTAATAACTATTTTAACTGCTGCTAAGGGTCGTGTTCAAACCCAACCATTGTGTCAAAATTGTCTACTTGTCATACGAGACAGAAATTTCGTTGTAGAATTTATTTGTTTGCCTATGAAAAGTATGGACGACGTTCAGGGTATGAATTGGATGACTTCAAATCATGTTACAATCGACTGTGCCAATCGAAAAATCAGGTTCACCTCAGAATCTGTTGAATTGAATAAGGCAAATTCTAAAGCAGTTATGTCTTTCACCTCAGCAAGCCAGTCATTATTCCAAGGTGCGGAAGCTTATGTAATTATGTTATCTGCATCCACTAAAACTGGTTTAGATTTGTCATCTGTTCAAGTTGTGAATGAATTTCTGGATGTTTTCCCGGATGAAGTTTCTTCTGTACCTCCAGATCGAGAGGTAGAGTTTTCTATAGAATTGATTCCGGGCACAGGGTCAATATCTATTGCTCCTTATCGAATGTCTCCTTTAGAATTAAAGGAATTGAAATCCCAACTCGAAGAGTTGATATCAAAGAAGTTCATTCGACTGAGTGTTTCTCCATGGGGTGCTCCGGTGTTGTTAGTCAAAAAGAAAGATGGTAGCATGAGATTGTGCATTGATTATCGACAACTCAACAAAGTGACGATCAAGAATAAATATCCCTTGCCAAGGATAGATGATTTGCTTGATCAACTTCGAGGTGCTGTGTTGTTTTCTAAAATTGATCTAAGGTCGGCGTATCATCAAATAAAAGTTAGAGCCTTAGATATTCCGAAGACAGCTTTCCGTACTAGGTATGGACATTACGAGTTCGTAGTGATGCCCTTCGGTTTGTCTAATGCTCCAGCGGTGTTCATGGATTACATGAACCGAGTCTTCCTCACGTACCTAGATCAATTTGTAGTCGTTTTCATCGATGATATCTTGGTGCACTCAAAGACCATTGAGGAGCATGTTCAACATCTCCGCATTGTTCTTAATGTACTCCGAGAAAAGAAGTTGTATGCAAAACCTTCGAAGTGTGATTTATGGATGCCTGAGGTAAAGTTTTTGGGACATGTGATTTCCCAGTCAGGAGTTGCTGTAGATCCCAGTAAAGTGGAAGTTGTGTTAAACTGGGAGCGACCATCATCAGTCACAGAGATCAGAAGTTTCTTGGGTCTAGCCGGTTACTACCGAAGGTTTATTCAAGGGTTCTCACAGTTCGTTCTTCCACTTACTCGGTTAACTCATAAGGGTCAGCCGTTTAGGTGGGATGCCGATTGTGAAGAATGTTTTCAAGAATGGAAAACTCGGTTGAACTTCTGCTCCGATCCTGATTCTTCCGGATCCGTCATTGGAATTCCAAATTTACAGCGATGCTTCTGGG
This sequence comes from Astragalus membranaceus, assembly GCA_039519185.1. Classification (NCBI taxonomy): domain Eukaryota; kingdom Viridiplantae; phylum Streptophyta; class Magnoliopsida; order Fabales; family Fabaceae; genus Astragalus; species Astragalus membranaceus. The sequence continues at coordinate 24,289,940 of CM076852.1, forward strand.
AAGGGTTTAGGATGTGTTCCATGCAGAATCAACAAGTGGTAGCTTATGCATTCAGGCAATTGAAGTCTCATGAGGAGAATTATCCGACTCATGATTTGGAGTTGGCAGCTGTTGTGTATGCACTGAAGATTTGGAGACATTACCTGTATGGGTCTTGTTTCGAAGTCTTTAGTGATCACAAAATCTTAAAGTATCTGTTTGATCAGAAAGAACTAAATAACAGGCGAAGAAGATGGGTAGAATTTCTGAAGGATTATGACATCAAGTTGAAGTATCATCTAGGAAAGGCCAATGTTGTAGCTGATGCGCTGAGTAGGAAATCCATTCACATGGCAGAGTTAATGATGCATGAAATGGTATTGTTAGAGTCTTTTAGAGACTTGAATTTGAATGCTAAGCAAAGAAGGAACCGATTAGTGTTGAGCCATAAAAGGATCTCTAGTTCCTTAAGGGATTCTATTCGCTTAGCACAAAAAATTGTTGCCAAATTTTACCGAAGATAGTGATGAAGTTATTTGCTTCAACGGTTGAGTTTGTGTGCTCGATGATGAAGATATTAAAAGGCAAGTGTTAGAGGAAGCACACCGAAGTCTATATTCTGTACATCCTGGATCTACCATAATGTATAGAGATTTAAAACAGATGTAGTGGTGCCATGGAATGAAATTAGAGATTGCGGAATTTGTGTCTCGATGCTTAACTTGTCAAAGAGTTAAGGTAGAGCATCAGAAGTCTTCTAGTCTGTTGCGGCCAATAGACGTGCCAGTGTGGAAATGGAAAGACATTTATATAGATTTTGTCATGGCATTGCCAAGGTCCCAAGCCGGTAACGACTCCATTTGGGTAGTTGTGGATCGGTTGACTAAATCAGCCCATTTTATTCCTGTTCGTTCGAACAATAAAGTATCCAAGTTAGCTGAGTAACAGAAAAATATAGTAAGGTTACATGGGGTTCCTACCAGTATTGTGTCGGATCGAGATCCGAAGTTCACTTCTCGATTTTGGAAAGCTTTGAATGAAGCCTTGGGGACTAAGGTATTTGTTAGTACCGCTTATCACCCGCAGACGGACGGTCAGACAGAGAGAACTATCCAAACTTTAGAGGATATGCTTCGGGCTTTTGTGCTCGATAACGGAAGAAAATGGGAGGACCATCTTCCACTAGTGGAGTTCTCCTGCAACAACAGTTATCATTCCAGTATCGGAATGGCCCCATTTGAAGCTTTGTATGGAAGGAAATGTAGAACTCTGTTACGTTGGTGGGACGTCGGCGAGAACCGATTGTTAGGATCTGAATTGGTTCATGAAACTACTGAAAAGATCCTGCAAATTAGAGAAAGAATGAAAGCTGCCCAGAGTAGGCAAAAGAGCTATGCTGATAAAAGAAGAAGGTCGTTAGAGTTTGAACCTGGTGATCATGTATTTTTAAGATTATCACCAATGATTGGTATAGGTAGGGCATTACGGGCGAAGAAACTCAGTCCTCGATATATTGGACCCTTCCAAATCATCGAGCGAGTTGGGTCAGTAGCATACCGTATTGCTTTGCCTTCAACATTGTCCAATCTTCATGATGTATTCCGTGTATCTCAATTGCGAAAGTACATTCCCGATCCGGGTCAGTGATAACTCTTATTTATAAGAGTTATTTATGCTTTCTGTAACACCCCAATATTTCTAACATGTAGATACACTGAGATGCAAATCTGCGTCAACAATCAGAGGACACAATGCCTGTTTAGATATTGAACATACTAAATTTTTCCGATAATAAAACACAATGTCTCGGGTCAACCTGTTTTGAAGTCCATAAAGTTTAACTTGGTTCTCAACTTAACAAGGAATACAGAGTCTATTGTTCAATATCATAACCAGAGAAGCGGAATAGGTTTATACAACTCATATCAATACAAGTTACATAACCATAACGGAAAATAATAAGAGAAACATAATCGGGAACTCAAGACTACAAGTCTTCGGCATCTCCATAAGTACGTCACCTACTCGTGCTGCCTTGTCTTCCTCTTACCTTGTTTCTCTGTAAAAACCACAATAATGATAGGATGAGATAACATATCTTAGTGAGTTCTACCGTAACCCCTCACCATCACTCGGTTCAATTATAAAACCGTTGCAACATAGTTTAATTTATAAACCACTTGCTCAATATAATCGTAGCCCATCGCCGACCGTGCAACAACCACAATCTCGGCATATGATGTGTTATTCAGTTATTTCCAAGCCTTGTAAGTTAATCTATAATTACAAGCTTACCAATCGAAACACCGACCGTGCAACAGCCAAAATCTCGGCGAATCTTGTACCTAGCATAACATCGACCGTGCAACAACCACAATCCCGATAAACCCCTGCTAGTACTTTACCTAATGTCCAGGGCCTAGGGTTGGGGCTCAAGACCTTCCCCGCCTAGTATGCTAATCGTCGGATCGTCACCCGACATAGATACAATTTATATATCATACCCGCATTGGGCCGACTCCCATGTTCGATATAATCTATATATCGTGGTACCATAACCGGTCTAGATGAGACTACAAATATCCCACGTCAATTATGTCTCAACGACGAAAACCGTTTGGATCGTTTCTTTTAGAAAACCTTTATTCGCACACGTAAGTCCTAATTCGATTTTTCAAAGTATTTATAGGTTTGAAGACGATTTCCCAAAGTCATCTTGCACATGTCAAAAACAATGTTTTATAAGTTAAGAATCATCACAAATGGTTGGGAAGAAGATTAGAAGAGGTTTGGAATCGAAAGGAGTGGCGAAGGCCAAGTCTAGCTAAAGACTATAAATTAAGCGCTACTGGGAGGCAACCCAGATTTTTAAGGACTAATTATGTTTTGTTTTTACTATTTCAGGTAAGAATAAGTGGTCTTGTGGTATATATGTGCTGTCAATTATGCAGATTTTTGGTGCTGCAGCACCTGTTGCTGAATTGTTGAGCACGTGGTCAAAAAATCAAAATGGAGTTTCAAATCCCAATGTGACAGATTTGACAATCGCCTCTACTAACTGGCTGTGTGTTTTCTCTGTCTCATCATTTTAACCTTGTTAACGATCTTTTCCCCAATCACCACGCACCCAAAATCTTTCCACCACACCTTTACCTAAACCATCACCAACCAAAGAACCATCCCCTGCACCCAAAACACCTTCTCCATCACAACATCTCACTTATCACAGTTTCAAACCTTCATTACTTACCCTTCATCCATCTCCAGCAAAAGCAAAACCATCACTACTTATCCCAACACCTTCCCTATCTCCAAAACAATGCACTCCCCAAAAGTCCCTATCAACCAAATCACCTCAATCCTCACCAAATAAACATTCACCCAAAAATCAACCTTCCACAGAGAAACACATAGGTCATTGGAAGAAGAAATGCAGAAAGTGGATGCTGTCACAGGTAGTGTTGCAGCATCAGTGTCAGAAGACAGTGCTGCAGCATCTGTTGCAACACCACAGAAAGTTGTAAGAACGAAATTGGTGACCAAAAAGAGGCTAAGTATTGCTGCAAAAGAAACTAGTAGCCAGGACATTGGCTAAGATGCATCTTGGAGAGGAGCCTCATGTGAGTAAAGAGCCAGAAGTTGCTGATTGACTATGCTGATTCTGGGCTGCAGCAATCTATTGTTGCAAAATCCAATGCAACTGTTGAAGAAATCACCAAGCTACAAGATTCAGTACCAGCAACAAACCATGGGTCCCTCCTAGTTAACCCTTTTCTCTTTTCTTGTTTATGTTTTGTTGTTTGGTTTTAATAGTTGTTTTCTATTTAGTAATTTTTCAATAATCCTGTTGGATGTTGTAGCATCTGTAATAGCATCCAGCAGCTGTTCAGGATTTAAAATCTTTTTTGTGTTAAAAGGTTTCAATTCAGTTCTATTGTGTCTAAGGTCTCTCCCATTAGTAATTGCATAAGCAGTGGGGACACTACTGGGTCTTAAGTTGGGGGGAGAACCTTTTATGTGTTGTTTGTTTTTAAAAGGCATGTTTAGTTGTATCTTTTGTTCAAATCAGTAAGAGATTATGCTTCATTTTGGGCTGACTTAATGATGATTATGGTGAGACTGAGTGAGTGTAGCCTGGTTTGACAGATGAATAGATTGCTACTGCTCCCACACTGTTATTCTAGGTTTAGGTAGGAATTTAGTAAGCTAAAAATGATCTGATGCTATGTTAGATTTCGCTAGACCTAGGTTGTGCCAAGCTTCTACTAAAAACCTAGGGTAGCGTATGAAACTAAGTTTGGGGGTGCATCGGTTATATTAAGGCTAAGCATGAAGATTTTAGGATGGTCAGTGCCTAAGTGTCTGTGTACATTATACAAGAGTTCAATAAAAGTGATTAAAGCTGCAATAGCCTGTATATGAAAAAAAAAGAGAGAAAAAGAAAAAAAGAAGAAAAGAAAATAAACTGTAAAAGAAAAAGTGTTATGAAAAGTAGGCATTGCAGCAAAATAGTGTCAAGTGTTAAATGCTGCAGCACCAATTGCTGCAGCAATGAATCTGAAGTCTTGTAATAATAGTGCACTGACCAATAATCTGAAATGTTTAATCAAGTTGTTTGTTGTGCTTTGAAGGCCCCCTTTCTTATGGTGAAGTTGTTAGTCTACTTTTCTTTTTGAAAAATTCTTGGCATAGCCAAAAGAAAACCATTCTTTCTATAGCTAGGTGAAGTTTTGAAACTTGCTAAGAGTTGAACTAGACCTAGCTGTCACACACACACACACTTTGAGCAGATGGTAACTCTAGAAATCTTGAAAAACTTAAGGTGTATGTGAGTAGTTAAGGATCTGAAAGTTTATGCCCAACTTTAGCATCTTTGAAAATCTGTTTGAATCAATTTGTGCAGCTGGATATTTCCTTGTTTGTGTTTGTTTGTTCTTTGTCAAGTGTCATTGCTTGAGGACAAGCAATAGTTTAAATTTGGGGGTGTGATAACTCTTATTTATAAGAGTTATTTATGCTTTCTTAGCTTAAATTATTGTGAGTTCTAAAGTAATATTGTGTTTAATTAGTTAAAATATGTTGTTTAGTGTAAAAGAAGAATTAATTCTGGTTAGTGATCATTTGGAAATTTGGTGCCCCATTTTGTGCATTTATGTGTGTTTCATTACTGCAGCAATAGTTGCGGTAGCAATAGTTCCTGCGATAGATGAGAGAGAAATTGCTGGAAGCACAGATTTGAACGCATTATAGATGTCAAGCAAGGACGGACGCACTACCTAAGATGTCAGCACCTGGACAGAGAATATTCCACCTTTTTAATGGGAACATGTACTTTTGGGCACACAAAAGGACAAATGATGTAACGCCCAAATAATTTAATTATTAATTTAATTAAATTATTTAGGTTTTTTACTAGTATAATTATATTTAATAATTAATAAAATGATGTTTTATTCAAATTAGGGAGTGGTGCCTAGTAATTAGCTGATTAGTGGACTGGGGCCCGTGATCCACGAGCCCAAGGCTTAGGCGCATGAAGGGGAGTGTTAGTTAGGGTTTTGGAGCATAGCGCATTTTGAGAAGAGAAAAGAAAGAAAATTGCGAAGAGGAGAAGAGAGAAAGGAAGAGGGACGGCGCGCACAAGGAGCAAGAGGAGAGAAGTCTTGTTGCAGTGGTTCTTTGGAGCTTACGTACAAGGAGATCTCGCGTTCGGCAAACCTAAGGTAAGGCTGGATTCTACGTTATAATAGGGTGTATGATGGGGATTATGTGGGAGTTAGACTCTAGTTTGCCCCTTTGATCTTATTTGGTGTTGATTGATGATGTTAGAACATATTCATGATGTTTGAAATTGGTGCTTGATGATGGATCATGGTGAAATTTGGTGTTTGGATGTTGTTTGGTGCGAATTGGTGTTGTTGTTGGGTTGCTGGAAACGGCGCCCTGCCCCTGGGAGCCGTGGCTGTGTTGTGGTTGTTCCCTGCTGGAGGCGCCCTGCTGCTGGGCGCCAAGCCAGTGTTGCCTCTGTTACTGATTTTGGCGCCCTAGGCGCCCAGTCATGATGTTCCTGTTTTGTTGTTGCTGGATGTGGCGCCTTAGGCGCCCAGTATTGCGTTCCTGGTTGCTGGAGTTGGCGCCCTAGGCGCCCAGTGCTGTTGCTGTCTCAGGCGCCCTCTTGTTGGGCGCCAAGCCTGATGTTGTTGTTGCTGTCTCAGGCGCCCTGTTGCTGGGCGCCAAGTCTGATGTTGCTGTTGTGGTCTCAGGCGCCCTGCTCCTGGGCGCCAAGTCTGTTGTGTTGCCTGTTGTGTCAGGCTCCCTGTTGCTGGGCGCCAAGTCTGTTTCTGATGTTGTGGTGCTAGGCGCCCTGCTCCTAGGCGCCATTTTCTGTGTTGCTGCTAGGCGCCCTGTTGCTGGGTGCCAAGTCTAATTCTATTGCTGTTGTCTGTGGCGCCCTGTTGCTGGGCGCCAGACTCTGTGTCGCTGTTGGTGCCCTGTTGCTGGGCGCCAGACTCTGTGTTGCTGTTGTTGCCTGTGGCGCCCTGTTGTTGGGCGGCAGTTCCTGCCTGTCTTGGCGCCCTATTGTTGGGCGCCAGTTTCTGTCTTGTTGCTGTTGCTGTTTTTCCAAAAACAATGTTGCTGTCACAGTGACCAAATGTTGCTGTTTTCCAAAAATGGTGTTGCTGTCACTGTAAAATAAGTGTGCTGTTGCTGTAAAAATGGTGTTGCTGTCACTGCAAATAAGCGTTGTTGTTTGTTGTAAATCTATTGGTGCTTTGGTGTCGGTGATTGTTGGTGTTATCGGTGATGATGTAATAGGTGATGTACCATTTCATGGGCTAAGGTGATGGGTCTATGACCACTTGATGATATTGGTGATGTTGTGCTAATTAAATGTCGATTGTTGTTAATTGCTTTCTGTGCATTTTTCATGGTGTCGCATATATTGCATATGCATTATTTGGGTGATGATGGCTTCGGCCGTTGGAGCTATAGGTGATGATGGTGATGCTCGTATAGGTGATGTTGCCCATATTGGCTACTTTATTGGTGATGATTGGTACCACATGCATATGCCCGTTGGTGTGGGTTGCATCTCATATAATGACTCATGATGTTAATGATGATTATTGGTGATTTATTAATTGATGTTGTTGTGAAGCGGTTGATATAGTGTTGTAACTCTAGCATATTGTCTATCATATATGCTATTATAATGTTAGATATCTCACCCCTTCTGTTTGAATGTTACCCCTATGTTGGTAACGTGCAGGTGATTGCGAGTGAAGGCATGTCTACCTTCGCTAGTTGAGCCAGGTGTCGTCGCTCTGATACGTAGCACTCGGGGGGAATGAACGCTAGGCTTTATTAGTGTTTCTATTAGTCTAATTTTTGAAGTTTTGGTGATGTTATAATTATTTAATTGAACCTTGATTTTATTCCGCTGCTTGATGATGTTATGACGTGCTAGGTGTTGCACTGTTTTAATGGTGAAACTTTATTATTGGCGTGTGATGTTAACGGTGTAAGTGTAGCATCCCTTGTGGGTGTATTGAAAACGTTTTGAAAACTATGATTTTCGTCAAAAATTTTCCGGGTAGAAAAGGGGTGTTACATTAGTGGTATCAGAGCAGTTTCGGTCTGTCTGGCCAAGTTGTCGAGTTAGTGTGTCATTGACGATCAAGTATTGTCAATTGGTTCTAACTGTTGTTTATGATTGTAGTGATTAGTTGATATGGCTGGAAGGAACGATGCTGCTATTGCTGCTGCGTTGGCTGCTATGGCTCAGGCCGTGGAGGGTCAACAGAATGCTGGTGAGAATGCTGGGTCTCGGAGTTTGGCTACCTTTCAGAGAGAAAAACCGCCTACCTTCAAGGGCAAGTATGATCCCGATGGGGCTTTAGCTTGGTTGAAAGAGATGGAGAGGATCTTTCGTGTGATGGACTGCACTCCGGCACAGAAGGTCCGTTATGGTACGCATATGCTGGCAGAGGAGGCCGACGACTGGTGGTTAGAGGCTAGGCAGAGGTTGGAGACTGCTAATGAAGAGATCACTTGGGCTGTGTTCCGCAGAGAGTTTATGAGAAAATATTATCCGGAGGATGTCCGAGGTAAGAAAGAGATTGAGTTCCTGGAGCTGAAACAGGGGAATATGTCCGTGACTGAGTATGCTGCTAAGTTCGTGGAATTGGCAAAATTTTACCCGCACTACAGTGAGGCTACTGCTGAGTTTTCCAAGTGCATTAAGTTTGAGAATGGGCTGCGTCCTGAAATTAAGAAGGCGATTGGTTATCAGAAGATCCGTATTTTTGCTGATTTGGTTGACAGCTGCAGAATTTATGAGGAAGACAACAATGCTCACTACAAGATGATGAATGAGAAGAGGAGCAAATTTCAAAGTCGTAGTAAGCCGTATGATGTTCCTGCTGGTAAGGGTAAACAGAAAGCTGCTGCTGGCAAGAGGACTAGTGAGGGAGATGCTCCTGCTAGCATCGTATGTTACAAATGTGGCAAAGCCGGTCACAAGAGTAACGTATGCAAGACTGAAGTGAAGAAGTGTTACCGTTGTGGCAAAGAGGGTCATGTGGTGGCTGAGTGTGAGCGTAAGGAGGTGGTCTGCTACAACTGTGGTGAAGGAGGGCACATTAGTACTCAGTTTCCGAAGCCGAAGAAAGAAAGGTCCAGTGGAAAGGTGTTCGCTTTGGCAAGTGAAGAGCCTACTGAATATGATGGACTTATTAGAGGTACTTGCTTCATTAATGGTACTCCTTTAAAATCTATTGTTGATACTGGTGCTACGCATTGCTTTATTGCTTCTGATTGTTGTAAGAGATTGAACCTTGCATTGACTGCCACGAATTGGGGATGTTGTCGATACTCCAGCTAAGGGGTCGGTGACTACCTCTCTAGTGTGTTCTCAGTGTCCCTTGTCGATCTTCGACAGAGACTTTGTTGTGGATTTTGTTTGTTTGCCGCTGAGCGGATTGGATGTAATCTTGGGGTATGAACTGGTTAGAGCATAACCATGTCCATATTAATTGTCGTAGCAAGTCGGCGAGTTTTGAAGAGGAGGAGTCTGGTCTGTTAAACGCTAGTCAGTTGCAGAAGTTGATGAAGGAAGGAGTTCAGTTATTCTCGCTGATGGCATCGTTGTCAGTTGAGAATCAAGCTATCATTGAAGAGTTGCAGGTGGTGCGTGAGTTTCCTGATGTTTTCCCTGATGAGATTCCAAGTGTACCGCCAGAGAGAGAAGTTGAGTTCGCCATTGATCTTGTACCTGGTACCAAACCTGTTTCTATGGCACCGTACAGGATGTCCGCATCCGAATTGTCTGAATTGAAGAAGCAACTGGAGGATCTGCTCGAGAAGAAGTTTGTGAGGCCAAGTGTATCGCCGTGGGGAGCTCCTGTGTTGTTAGTGAAGAAGAAGGATGGTAGTATGAGACTCTGTGTGGATTATCAGCAGTTGAATAAAGTAACAATTAAGAACAAGTATCCACTTCCGAGGATAGACGATTTGATGGATCAGTTAGTGGGTGCTCAAGTATTCAGTAAGATTGATTTGAGGTCGGGTTATCATCAGATCAAGGTGAAGGACGAAGATATCCAGAAGACGGCTTTCAGAACCCGTTAGGGTCATTATGAGTATTCGGTGATGCTGTTCGGTGTTACCAACGCACCAGGAGTATTTGTGGAATACATGAATCGTATATTTCATACTTACTTAGATCGGTTTATGGTGGTGTTCATTGATGACATTCTGATTTACTCTAAATCGGAGGAAGGAGCATGCAGAGCATCTGAGGTTAGAATTGGAGGTATTGAAGGAAAAGAAGCTGTATGCGAAGTTGTCGAAGTCTGAGTTCTGGTTGAAGGAAGTGAGTTTTCTCGGTCATGTCATTTCTGGTAATGGTATTGCGGTGGATCCGTCGAAAGTAGAAGCAATGTTGAATTGGGAGGCTCCGAAGTCGGCAACTGAAATTAGAAGCTTTTTGGGATTGGCCGGCTATTATAGAAGATTCATTGAAGGTTTTTCTAAGTTAGCACTTCCGTTAACTCAGTTAACCTGCAAAGGAAAGGCTTTTGTTTGGGATGCCCGTTGTGAAGAAAGTTTCATGGAATTGAAGAAGAGATGTACAACGTCTCCTGTCTTGACGTTGCCCAATCCGTAAGGGTCGTTTTTGGTGTATTGTGATGCTTCAAAAATGGGTTTAGGTGGTGTGCTTATGCAAGATGGGAAGGTTATCACGTCTGCGTCGAGGCAGTTAAGAGTTCCTGAGAAGAATTATCCTACGCATGACTTAGAATTACCTGCAGTGGTCTTTGTGCTGAAGGTTTGGAGGCACTATCTCTATGGTTCCAGATTTGAGGTGTTTAGTGACCATAAGAGCTTGAAGTATTTGTTCCACCAGAAGGAGTTGAATATGAGGCAGCGACGATGGTTGGAGTTGTTGAAGAACTATGATTTCGGTTTGAACTATCACCCAGGCAAAGCTAATGTCGTGGCTGATGCTTTGAGCCGGAAGACTTTGCATATGTCGGCAATGATGGTTAAGGAGTTAGAGCTTATTGAGGAGTTCAGAGATATGAGTCTGGTTTGTGAAGTGACACCTCAGAGTGTTAAGTTAGGGATGTTGAAGATTGATAATGAGTTTCTGAACAGCATCTGAGAAGCCCAGAAATCAGATGTTAAGCTGGTAGACTTAATGGTTGAGAGTGATCAATCGAAGAATGAGGATTTCAGATTAGATTCCCAAGATGTGTTGAGGTTCCGTGGTAGGATTTGTATTCCTGATGATGCAGACATGAAGAGAGTCACAGAAGTAAGTTAAGTATTCATCCGGGAGCTACAAAGATGTATCAAGACCTGAAGAAGTTGTTTTGGTGGCCTGGTATGAAGCGGGATGTGGCGCAGTTTGTTTATGCATGTTTGACTTGCCAGAAGTCAAAGGTCGAGCATCGGAAGCCTGCTGGGTTGATGCAACCGTTAGAAATTCCAGTGTGGAAATGGGATAGCATCTCGATGAACTTTGTGACGGGATTGCCTAATACTACGAAAGGGTATGATGCAATTTGGGTGATTGTTGACAGGTTAACGAAATTGTCTCATTTGTTCCTATCAGTGTCACGTATCCGGTGTCGAAGTTGGCAGAGATTTATATCCGGGAGATTGTGAAGCTTCATGGAGTTCCTATGAGTATTGTTTCGGATAGAGATCCGAGGTTCACTTCAGATTTCTGGAAGAGTTTGCAAGAGAAGTTGGGATCTAAGTTGAGGTTGAGTTCGGCATATCATCCTCAGACAGATGGTCAGTCAGAGAGGAAAATTCAGTCAGTAGAAGATTTGTTAAGAGCTTGTGTTTTGGAACAAGGAGGTTCGTGGGATTCCTACCTTCCATTGATAGAGTTCACGTATAACAACAGTTACCATTCTAGTATTGGGATGACACCTTTTGAAGCATTATATGGTCGGAAGTGTAGAAACACGCTGTGTTGGTATGAGTCAGGAGAGAGTGTGGTGCTTGGACCGGAGATTGTTCGAGAGACAACTGAAAAGGTGAAGTTGATTCGTGAGAAGATGAAGGCGTTGCAGAGCCGACAGAAGAGTTATCACGACAAGCGGAGGAAGGATTTAGAGTTTCAGGCGGGTGAGCATGTATTTTTGAGAGTCACTCCGGTGACCGGTGTTGGACGCGCTTTGAAGTCGAAGAAGCTCACTCCTCGTTTTAATGGTCCTTATCAGATTTCAGAGAGAGTCAGAAATGTTGCATATAGAGTGGCTTTACCGCCTAACCTTTCGAGTTTGCATGATGTAACAGCCCGAAAATAGTAGATTAATTTTCTAGTTAATTAAATGAGGTTTAGGTGGTAGGAGATAATTAATTAATTGATTTAATTAATTATTTAGGGTTTTGAGAGTTAAATAAATAGAATTATTTAATTGGACCTAGGGTTAGATGGTGGTGGCGAGTTGAAGTGGATTAGGAGAAGCCCATGATTAAGTCATTAAGTGGAAGCCCATGTCCATTAAGCTAGGCGCCTATAAGATGCCAATCTTAGGGTTTGGTGATTCATTCCAACACTTTAGAAAAAATAGAGAGAGTGGGACGGCTTGGAGAGAGGAGAGGCGTGACACCCTAAGAGAGAGAAGAAAGAAGAAGGGCGCAAGAACCCTAGAGGAGAGAGAGAGGAAGTTTTCGCATGCACCAAGGAGGGAGAGGAGGATCTTAGTTGCTGAATTTTGATGGTAGCTTGCTCACCAAGAGATAGGTGTTCTTCAATTATGAGGTAAGGGGGCTCTCGTTCATAGTTAATAATTTATAAACCACGAAATCATGGGTACTAGGTGTTAGGAGTAGTTGTTTAAATTTCTGTTGATGTTTATAATACCCATATGTGGCTGAAGTGTGATGGTTGTTTGTGTTGTTGAATTCACTGTTTTGAGATGTTCTGACATAGGTTTAGTATTTCAGTGACTGAGAACGTTTTACTAATTGAAAAATTATGTGGTTTGTCATTTCGAAAACTTGATTGAATGCTTGTTAATTTGGCGTTGATTTGGTTGCATTTGGAGTTGTAAAACTTAATTTATAGGTGAAACAAGTTAGGTTAAAATTCTGGAAACGATGTGGGTAGAGGTTCAGTATTTCGGTAACTGGGAACGTTGTGTTGACTGAAAAATTATGTGGTTTACTGTTCTGGAAAATAGACTTAATGCTTGTTAATTTGGCACTGGTTTGGTTGCGTTTAGAGTTGTGTAGCTCGAGATATGAATTTCACAAGTTAGGGTAAGATTCTGGAAACAATCTGGATATAGGTTCAGTAAATCTGTGGTCGTGAGTGTTCTATTCGTCTAAAAATTATGGGGTTTGTTTTGTTGGAAAGTAGACTTAATTTCCTACTGAATAGGCACTGATTTCGCTAAATTTCATTGAGAAATGAGGGAGAAGATTTGTTTTGAAAATGACTAATAATTCTGTCCGAATTTTGTGGGATTTGTTGCTCCGAATTTTGTGGGATTTGTTGCTCCGAATTTTGTGGGATTTGTTGCTCCGAATTTTGTGGGATTTGTTGCTCCGAATTTTGTGGGATTTGTTGCTCCGAATTTTGTGGGATTTTATGCTGCTGTTTATATTGCTGTGATGCTACAATACGAGATAGTTGTTAATGTGGTATAGTATTTGTTACGTGCTTTGTTGTGGTTATGTGACGAGGTAGCTGTGATGCTACAACACGTGGTATTTATATGAAATGATTTTTAACGAGATATGGTGATATAGTATTTATTAATTGAATGCTTTGAGTTGGTGTAATTGGTGCATGAGTCATGAGTCGCATTGTCATATGCATTCTTACGAGGTAGCTGTGATGCTACAACACGAGGTTTATTACGAGTTGCGCCCGTCGTGGCCTTTACGAGATCGGTACCGCATGCATATGCCCGGAGGGGTTGCATTTCATACATTGCATACACGTCCTGTGTTTGATTTCGTCTTCTTGAACTAATGGTGTAACTGTATTCTGGGTGTAACTGCATTTGGTGTGACGGTACTCAGTGTAATAGTATTCAGCGTAACTGGATTTGGTGTAACTGTATTATTGGTGTAGTAAATTGATGGTATCCCTGGTGTGCCTATTATACTGTGTTTCTTGTTTTATCTATTATTATCTATGTAGTGAGACTCACCCTACTGCGTCGTGTTGCCTCGTATGTCGGCAACCTGCAGGTGACGGTGACTGAAGGTGGCTAGAGATTCTTCTTCTAGTATGGTCGAGTCGGCTCTGATACGTAGCACTCGGGAGGGTTGTCCTTGTGTCTTTCCTTATGTGTTATGTATATGCCTTTCTAAGTTGTAAACCTTTTGAAGTATGATTGCCAAGTTAAACCTTTTTATTTCCACTGCATGTTTTTGAAAAGAAGTTAGTTATAATTAAAGTACTCTGTTTGCGAAGTGGTTTTCCGGTTCGAAAAATGTGACACTCTTTTGGCGCGAAAAACTCTGATATTTTTTTAATAACCGTTGGGTAGAAAAGGGGTGTTACACATGACGTGTTTCAAGTGTCGCAACTTCGAAAGTATATTTCAGATCCATCTCATGTGATCAGCATGGATGATGTGGAGGTACGGGATAATCTCACGGTGGAGACGATGCCTGTACGGATCGAAGGTCATGAGGTGAAAGTTTTAAGAGGCAAGGAGATTGCGTTGGTGAAAGTAGTCTGGCTAGGAGCTGCTGGAGAGAGCATGACGTGGGAGCGGGAGAGCAAGATGCGGGAATCCTATCCCGAGTTGTTTGAATAAGGTAAATTTCGAGGACGAAATATTCTAAGTGGGGGAGAGTTGTAACGCCCAAATAATTTAATTAAATTATTTAGGTATTTTACTAGTATATTTATATTTAATAATTAATAAAATGATGTTTTATTCAAATTAGGGAGTGGTGCTTAGTAATTAGCTGATTAGTGGACGGGGGCCGTGATCCACGAGCCCAAGGCTTAGGCGCATGAAGGGGAGTGTTAGTTAGGGTTTTGGAGCATAGCGCATTTTGAGAAGAGAAAAGAAAGAAAATTGCGAAGAGGAGAAGAGAGAAAGGAAGAGGGACGGCGCGCACAAGGAGCAAGAGGAGAGAAGTCTTGTTGCGGTGGTTCTTTGGAGCTTACGAACAAGGAGATCTCGCGTTCGGCAAACCTAAGGTAAGGCTGGGTTCTACGTTATAATAGGGTGTATGATGGGGATTATGTGGGAGTTGGACTCTAGTTTGCCCCTTTGATCTTATTTGGTGTTGATTGATGATGTTAGAACATATTCATGATGTTTGAAATTGGTGCTTGATGATGGATCATGGTGAAATTTGGTGTTTGGATGTTGTTTGGTGCGAATTGGTGTTGTTGTTGGGTTGCTGGAAACGGCGCCCTGCCCCTGGGCGCCGTGGCTGTGTTGTGGTTGTTCCCTGCTGGAGGCGCCCTGCTGCTGGGCGCCAAGCCACTGTTGCCTCTGTTGCTGATTTTGGCGCCTTAGGCGCCCAGTCATGATGTTCCTGTTTTGTTGTTGCTGGATGTGGCGCCTTAGGCGCCCAGTGTTGCTTTCCTGGTTGCTGGAGTTGGCGCCCTAGGCGCCCAGTGCTGTTGCTGTCTCAGGCGCCCTGTTGCTGGGCGCCAAGCCTGATGTTGTTGTTGTTGTCTCGGGCGCCCTGTTGCTGGGCGCCAAGTCTGATGTTGCTGTTGTGGTCTCAGGCGCCCTGCTCCTAGGCGCCATGTCTGTTGTGTTGCCTGTTGTGTCAGGCGCCCTGTTGCTGGGCGCCAAGTCTGTTTCTGATGTTGTGGTGCTAGGCGCCCTGCTCCTGGGCGCCATTTTCTGTGGTGCTAGGCGCCTTTTTATGTAACAGCCCAGGTCCACCGCAGCGGCCACCCCGGTCCCACTGTTACCTCACGATCTTTTCTACCCCCCTTGTAGAATTTTTGCCTTCCGTGGGAATCGAACCTTGCACCTGAGGCATTAGTGCAAGTTAAACCCCCTTCCCACTACCAATTGAGCGCGCGCTCAATTGGTAGTGGGAAGGGGGTTTAACTTGCACTTATGCCTCAGGTGCAAGGTTCGATTCCAACGGAAGGCAAAAATTCTACAAGAGGGGTAGAGAAGACCGTGAGGTAACAGTGGGACCGGGGTGGCCGCTGCGGTGGACCTGGGCTGTTACAGTCACAAACTACCGTTCTGGAACGATACTGGTCGAAAGTTAATTGGTCGTCTGCGTGGTCGCTGCCACGCGGCCTGGTCACACGGGGCCAGGTGCTGTCTCGAGTTTGGTGCCTGACAATTAACCTTAATGAATGCTGAGGTGACAGTTACTTTAGTGAGGTGACGTTTAAAGACCCGAGGAGTTTAAGTAATGATGGTACACGAAGAGTCGCGCCTCTTCGCTTCCGGCCCATGGTGATAACTGGCCCATTATATATAGGGTTCAAGGGGGGTCCTCATTTGCACGTTTCTCCGATTTCTCCGCTCTCGCAATCAGCTCGCTCGCAGTCAGCTCGCTCGCAGTCAGCTCGCTCGCAATCCAGGTAACTACGACCGCTCTTTCTTTATTTGAGCTTTTATCTTCCACCTGGTGGAGGGGGTGTTAGGTCTGGGGACGACCACGTTACCCCCTCTATACGCGCGAGCAAGACCTTGACCGTTATTCCCATTCACAGGTTCATTCTGGCGCGGACCAAACAGACCCGCCGCATTTCTGGGAGTCCGCCCGTCTCTCTAGCACATAGTATGACTCGACCAGTGGAGCAAAGTTCTATACAAGCCCGGTCGTCCTCTTCTGGCGACGAGTCTTCTTCTGGGTCTTCAACCCTGAATTGGACTTCCTCTGGTGAATCCGGAACTCGGCCGGACAAACATGGGGCTCCGTTAACTGAAGCTATAGTCAATGACGCCGCAGAAAGCAACGCACGGGTTGCCAGCGATGAGGGTATTGGCCAGGCCACGGCCGACGCCACTGCAACGGCCGACAGAGGCCAACGAAGCGACCTGCGAGAAGATCCTGAGGTCGCAGCTACAAAGGACATGTCTTGGGTTTCTCTTAACCTGAGAGCTCAACGTAGCAAAATTCAACAGGGGGGCCAGGACATAGCGTATCTTGCGACCGGGCTAAACGAAGGATGGAGAATAGAAGGAATGGGCAAAGGGGAAGATGTCGCGGCCTGGACAGATGTGCTCAAATTCACGATGTACCGCATCGTTTTCGAACGCATGGGCATAATTCCGCCGTTTACCAGATTCCAACGCCAGGTGTTACGTTATCTTCAGGTCGCCCCCTCACAACTAAACCCGAACGCATGGGCGTTCTTGCAGGCGTACGAGGACGTTCTTGTAGTTCTTTATAATATGTGATGTATGACTATGCTTTGATATCATTGTGATGAGCTACCTAACCTGTGACAAGTGAGAATGGTGCTTATTTGATGTTTTGACTGCACTATGATTGTGGTTGTGATATGTGGTTGTGCGTGTGTCATATGGAATTCTAGAGTCTGAAATTATATCTAGCCTGTGAGAGGCTGATATAATACCTTTCAGTTTGAGTTGTATCTAGCCTGTGAGAGACTGATACAATATTTTCAGTTTGAGTTGCATCTAGCCGGTGAGAGGCTGATACAATATCGTTGGGTCCGAGTCTTGCTTTGTGTGTTGTGTCCTCAGTGTCCCTTGTCGATCTTCGACAGAGACCCTGTGGTGAATCTTACTTGCTGCCGTTGAATGGGTTAGATGTAATCTCGAGTATGAACTGGTTAGAGCGTAACCATGTCCATGGTTAATTGTCGTAGTAAGTCGGTGAGTTTTGGGAGGTGATGAGTCTGGTTATTATTTCTGGAGTTACCTGGCTGAACAAGTAGGAGGGACGGCCGCCCAATCACTTATCGCTGGTAATCAAGGAAATAATGATCAGCAATGTGGATAGTGCTAGTTGTCTAGATGGTTGTAGTTTGTGAGTGGAAGGGTGTTTAGTCTGCTGCCAAGTATGCGATAGATTATGGGAGAGGACGGTTAGAGATGAGGAAGAGATTTGGTAGTGTTTCGTGAGTTTGACTAAATTTTCGAGGACGAAAATGTTCTAAGTGGGGGAGAGTTGTAACGCCCCCAAAATAATTAAGTAGTTATTAAATTAAATTACTTAGGTATTTCATAGAATAGTTATAATAAAACAATAGGATGATGTTTAATTAAAAAGAAAAGGGAGTGGTATCAATAATTCCGGGGTGGCAAGTATTGGCCCAAGAGCCTAAGCCCAATGACTTAGGCTCCTAGGGTTGGTGCAATTCGCACCATTTGTCAAAGAAAAGAAAGAAACGAAAGAGAGGAGAGAAAAGGGAGAAGGAATTCGGCGCACCCTAGGGAGAAGAGAAGGAGAGCATCGAACCTTGAGAAGAAGGAGAAGAATGACGCTAGTTGCCGAGGTTTTGTAGGTGACTCCGTGAGAAGTGCTTTTCTTCGGTTAATTTAAGGTAAGGGGAGTCTCACTCTATAATAGAGAGTATAATAGGTCGTATGTAGATCATAGGGTCCTATTTGATGTTATATGATATTGGTTGGATTGTTTGGATTGGTTGAAATTGACGAATTGTAGGAGAAAATCGATTTAGGCTTGAGTTAGGGTTTATAACATGTTGATTTCGCATTTTGATGTGTTCTTAATGTATAAGTGTGAAAATTGAAGTTGTTGGTATGAGCTTAACATGTCTTATGATTGTTGTTGTGATTTGATTTGGAAAAGGAATTGGGAATTTGATGTTTGGTGAGGGTTGGGACGCATGGGGCGCCAAGTTTGTGTTGTGTTGCGCATGTTGTTTACTGCCTGGGCGCTGTTCTGGTTGCTGGGTGTGTGTGTGGTCTGTGCAGGGCGCCAATGTGGCTGCCCTGTGGCGCCTGGGGTGGCGCCAAGGTGCTGCCTTCGCCTAGACAAGGCGCACAAAAGGGTGTTTTTGGGCAAATCAATTTCTAAGCAGATTCTCCCGAGCCAAATTTTGTATTCACCTGCCCAAATTATATTTTAAGCACTGTGGCTAAAGAATTTTCAGTTTTGCACGCGTTGTTTTGAAATGGTCCTATTGGGCATCGTTTTAGCTTGTGTAAAGGGGGCTTTGCGTGCAAATCAATTTCTAAGCATAATTTCCCGAGCCAAATTTTGTATTCACGTGACCAAATTCCATTTTGAACATTTTGGCTAGAGCGGTTTTAATTCTTCAGGTAGCCTACTCTGTTTGTGCGCGTGCGTGTTTGTGTTGGGTGCCCAGTGTGGCCGCCCAGGGCGCCCAGTGGTGCGCCCGTGCAGTGTGTGCGTGTGCTGGGTGCCTGGTGCTGCCTTGTGCTTAAGTGTGTGCTGTTTTGGTTTTTAGGTGACGGTTTGGTCCCTAGGTATTGTTTTGGTCCTAAGTGGTGTTTAGGTCCTTGAATGAGATTTTAGTCCTCTAGTTGGGATTAGTCCTTGGGACGTGATTGAGATGACATAGTGAGTGGAATAATTGATGATGCCATGGGGGCATGAGCCATGGGGGCATAAGCCATGGGGGCTAAAACTAAAATTGACGAGTAATGAGGAATGATGTTAATGATGTATGATTGGGTTGTGGCATGTTTATAGAGTCTCATGCATACATAAGGCCGCGGTCTGAGTTATATGTTGTGATGATAAGGCTGCGGTCTGAGTTTATATATTATGATGATAAGGCTGCGGTCTGAGTTTGATATTATAATAATGAGGCTGCGGTCTGGGCAAGTGGTACCACATATAGGAGTGCATTGCATTAGTCTCATAAAGAGCATGTGAGTCGTTGGTCGATATGAACTATGCTACTGTATGACTGTATGTGTGTGATCATATGATTAAATATACTCCTTATTATAGTCTTTATTATATGGTTTGAGACTCACCCTTCTGTTGTTGTTTACCACAGGTAGCCCTGAGTGAAGGCTTACCCCTTCGTTCCCGAGTCGGTCTGCTCTGATACGTAGCACCTAGGGGATGGGCTTAGTTCTAGTTGGCTGATTTGTCCTTGCTGAACTGTTTTGTTATGAGATATTTACATGTTGTTAATGAGACTGTTGTTGTCTCTTTAGAACTGTTTCTATTTTCCGCTGCGTAGTGTATGAAGTTTATTTCCTAGTGTGTGGAATTACATAATGAAAGTTTTGAGAATTCCCATCCAATGATGGTGTTGCGTATTATACTGATGAAATAAAAGTTTATGTTGATTTTGTTGTTGTTGAATTGAAGTGATGTGTAGCATCCCATTGAAATGAATTTAAGGGATAAATTTTTAAACTCTGATTTTTATTATAAATAGCTGGGTAGAAATGGGGTGTTACAAGCTACATTTATGAGAAAGGCTCCAAGGGCGCCCGTAAGGAAGCGGTTTCGTTCAAAAACCGCTCGACATACAATTTCTTTAAGCCTTACATGGAATCACTGACGACCGGGTGGAAGAGAGAATTCTTTTGGGTCGTTCCAAACTCGGCCGAGGCTCACCGAGGGATCGCCCAGATGTCAAAAGATGATCAGGAAGGAACACCCCTGTTTCCCACAGTGTGGAGCTTTAACCACTTCTCGAAAAAATCGGGCCAGTACGCTTTTAAGGAAACAGAACTTGACGACCTGGACAGGGGGACGATCCATAGGCTGAGAAAGATTGCGTCCCTAGTCCCTGAGGGTCGCATCAAGGTCAAAAACATTGTGGATGCTCGTGGTAAGAAGAGAGTCAAGGCCGCTCTTGGTTGGTGGTCGCTCGCTTAGTTTGTTTTCTGTCACTTTGTTTTGTTTAACTGTTTCTACCCATCTACTTTTGCCTTTGTAGTTGACATGGAGAACATGAACGACTTCGACCTCTTGGAACAATGGGCGGCCGAGGATGGTGATGCTTCGCCCATCCGCGGAATTCCTGAAGCTCAACCCGGGGGTACGCCCCAACCTGCAGGAACTGGATCTCAGCCCGATCGTCAGACTCCTCGGGCGGGCACACCAGATCAAGCCATTGACCGGAGCAGCCCACTTCAAAATCAACTAAGGTCCAAGAGGAATAGGTCGGTCGATCATGGGGGCCAGAACAAGAAGCACAATAGTGGGAAAAGCCACGGGCACTACCGGTCGCCTAAGATCGACCTGCTTGGATTGGGCGATGAGGACTGTGCTCGTTTCAAGGAAGAACCGTTCGAGGTGATGGCCGATGCGATGAAGGCCGCTGGAATTCTTTTCAAAAAGTACCAAGATGAGGAAGCAGATCGCCTGGAAGGTAGGCGCCTTGCCAATAGATATTCATTGCTTGAAGACGATCTCGTTGATAAAAATTTTAAATTGAACTTTGCCTTGTCGTTGCTCGCAGAAATGAGGGGCGAGCGAGATGAGTTGCTCAAGAAGATGAAGGAACTTGAACCGAGCATCAAGGCGATGGCGGACAATGATAAGAAGCTCGACGATGCAGAACGCCAGCTTGTGGCCGCTGTTGCTGCTCAAACTGCGGCCGAGTCTGCCCTGGACAAGGCGGTCGTTGACAAGGAAGAAGCTGAAAAAGAGGTCGAACGCCTCACTTCAAAGAGTAAAGAACTGTCGAGCCAGGTCGCTGGACTGAAAACTGAACTGGATGCCGTGGAGGAGGAAAAGAACAAGTTTAGAGGTCGCTACAAAGACGTTCTTGACCGGGCGAAGGGAGCTGCGGAGGGTCAATTTCAAAATGCGGTTAGTCAGATTAAGCTCCTCTACCCTGATCTGGGGGTCGATCGCGAGATCGTGCAATGCACACATCGTGTGATCGAGCGGCAGATCGTGCGTCCCAAGAAGATGCAGAAGGGGAAGGTCCTTCAAGAAGAGGCGGTCATCTACCAGGCCCCTAGCGACTCTTGACTTGTAATTTTCTGAATTTTGTAATCTTGGCCCGCTTGCGAGCGGTGTTTTAATGGGCGCCCTGGCTTCGACCAAGGCGTCCTCGTTTGTACTTGATGACAATTTTTTCATGAATTTTTGGCCTGTTTAATTGCCCTGTAATTGGATTCAATCTTTTTGTTACTCTTTTAGACCGCTCGGCCGATCGATGGTCCTTCGCATAGGCCGCTCGGCGGCTTTTGTTTGGGCCATTCGATGGCACTCTTTTTAGGCCGCTCGGCGGCTTTCGTTTGGGCCTTTCGATGGCACTCTTTTAAGGCCGCTCGGAGGATTTCGTTTGGGCCATTCGATGGCACTCTTTTTAGGCCGCTCGGCGGCTTTCGTTTGGGCCATTCGATGGCACTCTTCTGGTCGCTTGACTGCTACTCGCATGGTGAGCGACCGTGCATACAATTTGCAGGAAATAAAGTACACAAAGTCAAATTTTAAGGTCGGTCCTCGGTAAAAAACCCCTGTGGGGAAAAAGAGTGACCGCCTGTTCTTTATTGATCAATTAGTGTTTACAACTTAAACATAATACTTTCTCAACTTGTCAGCATTCCATGTTCTGGGGATGGTCGCCCCTTCCATGGTTTCAAGCTCGTAAGCTCCCTTTCCAGTCTTGCTGATAACACGGTATGGTCCTTCCCAATTAGGGGCGAGTTTTCCCTGGCGAGCGTTCTTATTCCCCACGGCGGCCCTCCTAAGGACGAGCTGTCCGATGGAGAACTCCCTCTTCTGGACGCGGGCGTTATACCTGGCAGCGACCTTCTGCTTGATGAGTTGCTCCCTAAGTGACGCCTTGGTTCGCAGCTCGTCAACCAGGTCGAGTTCTTCTCTTGTTGCTTGCTCACTTGCGGCCGGGGTTGGTGGGTTGGTCGTTCTCCAACTTAGCTCTCCCATCTCAATCGGGATGACAGCGTCAGTTCCGTAGACAAGTCTAAATGGTGACTCCCCGGTCGATGAGTGGGGGGTCGTTCTGTAGGCCCAGAGGACCGACTGTAGCTCTTCTGCCCAATTGCCCTTGGCTTCATCCAACCTTCTTTTGAGTCCGCGTAGTACAACCCTATTGGCCGCTTCCGCCTGGCCATTGGTTTGTGGGTGCTCGACCGAGGTGAAACGCTGTTTCACGCCTAGGCCGGCCAGCATTTCTCTGAACTTTCTGTCTGCGAACTGAGTTCCATTATCGGTCACCAGTTGTTGGGGCACTCCAAAGCGGGCGAGCACGTTTCTCCCAAAAAACTTAGATACCTTCACTGAGGTAATAGTTGCGAGTGGCTCTGCTTCTATCCACTTAGTGAAATAGTCGATCGCAACGATCAGGAATTTCAGCTGACCTGGTGCAAGTGGAAAGGGGCCGAGCAGGTCCATGCCCCACCAAGCAAACGGCCAAGGTGGGGTTAGGCTGTGTAGTTCTGATGAGGGCGCTATATGTACGTCGGCATGAATTTGGCATTTCTTGCATTTCTGAACAAGTATCTTAGCATCCTCATCCATGGTCGCCCAATAGTATCTGGTCCTGAGCGCCTTCTTAGCAATCGACCGACCACCTTGATGGCTACCACAATCGCCTTCATGTATATCCCTCAGTACATGGTCGGCTTCGACAGACGTAAGGCATCTCAGCAATGGGGATGAAAAGCCCCTTCTATACAGTCTTCCTTCGATCACTGAGTACTTGGTCGCCTGCAGCCTCAGGAGCTTTGCTGCCTTCTGGTCGCAAGGTTCTACTCCATTGAGAATATATTGCAAGATAGGAGTGATCCAGTCTCTGTCCAAATCGACCGTTAGAATGGCTAATGGTTGGGCAGGCTTGGTCGATACGCTCGGCCGCGTTAATGTTTCTTGGATTAGACTTCTATGGTTCTCAGGAGCCTTTGTACTGGCTAACTTTGATAGGATGTCAGCCCTCACGTTCTCTGTCCTGGGGACGTGCTTAACTTCTGCTCGGTCGAATTGCTTGAGCAGATCCCTTACCTTGGCCAAATAATTTTTCAAGACATCGTCCTTTGCGTCGTATAGGTCTTGAATTTGGGAGACTACCAATAGAGAGTCAGAGTGAAGTTCAACACGGTCGACGTTGAATTCTTTGGCCAGCTGTAGCCCGGCAATGCACGCTTCATACTCGGCCTGGTTGTTTGAAGTGTGAAAGGCAAAAGTTAATGACACTTCAACTGTAAGTCCTTCTGAGTTCTCAAGTATCAGACCGGCCCCACTTCCTTTGCTGTTGGAGGATCCGTCTACGTGCAAAGTCCAGGTCGTGATCGCTTGATCGTCTGGTATTAGAGTCATCTCAGCAATGAAATTGGCCAACACTTGGGCCTTAGCGGCCGATCTAGCCTCGAACTTGATCCCAAACTCACTGAGTTCCACAGCCCACCTGATCATACGCCCTGCTAGGTCAGGTCGGTGAAGGATTTGTCTGATAGGCTGGTCGGTCCTTACCACGACCTGATGGGCCACGAAATAAGGGCACAATCTACGGGTGGCCACAAGTAACGCTAAGGCTAGCTTCTCAATCTTCTGGTATCTGATCTCTGGGCCTTGAAATACCTTACTGATGAAGTAGACCGGGTTTTGCTTTAAGTCGCTTTCTCTTACGAGAACAGCGCTCATGGCTTCGTCTGTTATGGCCAAGTATAAGTAAAGCGTCTCCCCTGGTTGCGGCTTGGTCATAATGGGCGGGTTGGTGAGTGCCGCCTTCAGCTCGTCCAATGCTCGCTGGCACTGGTCGGTCCATTCAAACTTGACCTCCTTCTTCAAGAGCTTGAACAGTGGAAGCGATTTGCACGCTGATTTGGGTATAAATCGTGACAGGGCAGCGACCATGCCATTCAATTGCTGAATTTCTTTTTTCGTATTGGGTGGCCTCATGTCGGCGACCGCCCTACACTTCTCAGGGTTTGCTTCGATTCCTCGCTCTGTTAAGTGGAAACCCAGGAACTTGCCCGCCCTTACTCCGAAGGTGCACATCTCTGGATTCAACCTCAAGGAATTCTTCCTTGCTTCCTCAAAAATTTCCCTTAGGTCGTCAATGTGGTCTTGGTCGGTCTTGCTTTTGATGATCATATCATCCAAGTAGACCTCTGATATTCGACCGATCTGCAGCCTGAAGACCTTGTTCATCATTCTATGATAGGTCGCGCCGGCGTTCTTCAGACCGAAGGGCATTACCTTGTACTGAAAATTTCCACGATCGGTCATGAACGCGGTCTTGTGCCGATCGGGTGGATACATAGTGATTTGGTTGTAACCTGAATAGGCGTCTAAAAAAGACAGGAGTTTGTAGCCAGCAGCCCCGTCGACCAGTTTGTCAATGCTTGGCAGAGGAAAGGCGTCCTTTGGGCATGCCTTATTCAGGTCGGTATAGTCGACGCACATGCGCCACTTACCATTTTTCTTCTTCACTAACACGACGTTGGAAAGCCAAGTCGTATACTTAATTTCTTCAATGAAATTGGCCTTGATGAGGTCGTCAACTGCCTGTGCGGCCGCCAATGCTTTCTCTTCGCTCTGAGTGCGTCTCTTTTGTGCGACCGGTCTGGCTGTCTCATCAACGGACAGTTGGTGGCAAGCAATTTCTATTGGGATCCCGGGCATGTCTGATGCGTGCCATGCAAAAAGGTCTGCGTAATCCCTGAGGCAGGTGATGAGATCTTGGTTGATTTGTTCAGGTAGGTCACTCCCCAACTTAACTGTCTTGGTTGGGTCGTCCGATAACTGAACATCGACCAATTCCCCATGGGGCTCGAGCCTCTTCAGTTTATTCTTTAGCTCGCGGGCTAAATCGTCATCGTCGTCCTCAGGGTCGCTATCTGGGTCGTAACGAGCATCCAGGTCGGCCACATTGACCTGATGTCCCTCTCCGAGATCCTGTGGTTTAGCATTCACCACCTCCATATCACAAATCTCTTGATAGAGGAAATGGCTCCTCAAGGCCGCTTCCATGTCGGCTATTACTGTCACAACCTGGTCGCTTTTATTGTAGAACTTCATCTTTAAATGCACAGTTGAGGCTACGGCCTCCAATTTTCCCAATGTTGGCCGGCCGATGATGCAGTGGTAACACGATTTGATTGGCAGAACTAAGAACGTCGTCCTGACCGTCCTGTACAACGTGCTGCCGTTCGTATCATCTCCAAAAGTAACAAGCAATTCTATCGTCCCCAGGGGGTAGGTGGTCGCCCCATTGAATCCGGTCAATGGGGTTGGAACGGCTTGCGGAATAATTTCGCTCCTGTCCACGTTTAACTTGTCAATCAGTTCCTCAAACATTATGTCGGCCGAGCTCCCTTGGTCGACCAGTATTCTTCTGACCTCAGTGTTAGCCATTACGGCCGATACTACCAAAGGGACGTAATTATTGATTTTTCCATCGAGCAAGTCTTCGTCCCTGAAAGAAATGGGCGGCCTATTCGAGAGTCGGGAACGAGTTGGTGATCGTTAGGTCAAAATTGGGGATTTTGAGATTTCGGTGACTTCGACTCGACCGTAGCTCTCGCGTCAAGGGTGAGTTTTACTCATGTTTAGGTTTTGATTGAGAATTTCGAAATGTCGACATTGAATTTTGAAAACCGTTATTTGAAAATTAACGTATTTTGACATAAACGACAAATTGTTTACGTTTGTGTTTGTGATTGATGAATGATGATTTGATGACAATCATTGTTGTTTGGATATGTTTTTGGACTGTTTTTATGTTGGGACTAGACTGGGACAGGTATCGGAATTGGTCGAAACGACGAAAAACGCGAAAACGGGATAACATACAATGCTGTCAAAAGCGAACAACCCGTGCGTCCCAGGCGCATGGACCGTGCGTCTCGTTGTGTTTCTGTTTTTCAAAAATGCATTACAGGGCGCACGACCCGTGCGTATGGGAGCATGGACCGTGCGCAGTGTTCTGCCAAAATTTTACAAACTTGCCCGAAACGATCCCGTGCGCAGTGTTAGGCTGATAATGCCATGATTTTGAATATGATTTCAAAGGTTTTTATTAATGGTTTGCAAAGTTATGTTTAATTCGAAAAACCGTAAAAATAGTATACGGGATCGAACACGTGAAACGCTTGTTATGTGGAACTAAATGTTCAATTAACGGTTTAATATCAAGGAACTAAATATTCAAGTGATAGTTGCGATATATAAATTATATCGAGTTTAGGTGATGGCCCAATGCGGGTGGATATATATATATATATATATATATATATATATATATATATATATATATATATATATATATTATAAAGAGTATGGGTGATGACCCACGAGGTTAACATACTAGGCGGGGAAGTCATGATCCTTAAACCTAGGCCCGTATACCATTAGGGAAAGTACTATTGGTAAGGGGGTTCACCAGGGTTTAGCGTTCGCGCAGGCGGTGATATGTTAAAAGTTTGTTGTGCGGTTCACCGGGTTTAGCGTTCGCGCAGTCGGTGTCGCAGTGAATTATAACACGTTAACCGGGGTTTTGAAGTAATGTTGTCGGTGTCGTGTTGAATGGAAAAGCGCGTGGTTATGAATCTAACCACGAGTGAATGAAAGTCCTATAATACGGTCAACCGGGGTTTAGCAGTAATGCAGTCGGTGCCGTGTTAAGTTAAATAGGATTCTTAATTGAACCGAGAGTGTAGGTAGGGGTCTCGGAAGAACTCACTCAGATTGTATCTCATTGTTTATATGTTGTTGTTTTACAGAGAAACAGGGAATGAGGAGATCCAAGAGGCACGAGTAGGTTGTACTCGGATGGTTGCTGAAGACTTTGCTTTTATGCTTAAGATTATGTTTTCTCTTGTTTTCTTTGTATCATAACAATATGTTTGTATCAGATGTAAACATTATGTAGTTATTTCCGCGCTTTCTTGTATGGTATTGAGCACTAAATCTTGCTGATTGTTGATGGTCAGGGAACTGTTGTGGTCTTATTTATGATTAAGACTATTTTGGTGTTATTCAGCAAAAATTTATAGTGGTGTTCAGTATCTAAACAGGAATTTATATCTCTGATGTGTTACAGTTGGTACACTTAGGTAAATCTACTTGTTAGAAATACCGGGTGTTACAGTTGGTATCAGAGCAGTTCGACCCAGTTGGACTTCGATGCTAGAGTCTTTTAATTCCTTTAGTTATGATTCTTCTCAGTATGCGATTATATATTGAGCTTGATCAACTTAATACTTTGTGCATATTTTGCAGAATCATGGCCGGAAGAGGTAGAGGAAACCCTCCTCCTGCTGATCCACATTTCGAATGGATGCAAAATGTGATTGAGAATCAGCAGAAGATGATGCAGGATCCGTTGCAAATGCAGCATCAGCAAATGGCTCTGCAGCAGCCTATGTTCAACCTTATCAAGAAGATCCTAACAGGACATACTTCCGATTCCAAAAGATGAATCCCCCGGTTTTCAAGGGTGGATCAGACCCAATGACTGCTCATTATTGGATAGATACATTGGAGAGAATCTTCCGAACCTTGCAATGAGGTGAAGAAGAAAAGGTAATTTGTGCGGCAAATGCCCTGAATGAAGATGCCCACACCTGGTAGAATAATGCACGGGAAATGATGGAAGTTCAAGGAACTCCCCTCACATGGGATAACTTTAAAGAATCATTCATGGGACAGTATTTCCCTTCGCTGAAAAGACTAAGAAAGCAAGCTGAGTTTGTGAACTTCAAACAAGGTGATATGTCAGTTGGGGAATATTCGGCGAAATTTGAAAGACTGTCACAGTTCTATGAGTTGGGGAGGTATGCCCCAAATGATAGGTGGAAGATGCAAATGTTCAAAGAAGACCTCCGTGCGGATGTGGGCCAAGGCCTTAGTTCTTACACTATGGTCAATTATCCTGCCTTAGTGCAACAAGAATATGCGGCCGAAGAGGATCTGAGGAAACTGTATGCTGAAAGAAAAGATTATTGGAAGGGTAAGAAGAAAATGGCTGAATCCTCCACTCCAAGCAGACAATTCAAGGGAAACAATTATAAAGGGAAGCAGGTGCAATCGCCAGATCCATCAAAGCATAGAAATTGTTCAAAATACGGAAGGTATCACCGTGGTGAGTGTCCACAAAGATCTAATCGGTGCTACTATTGTAATGAAGAGGGCCTTTATGCAAATGAGTGCCCAGCAAGGAAGAGTTTCCAAGGAACACCAAATGCTCCCCGGCAGTGGGGAGTCAACACACTGGATGTTCAGACCATCACACCTAATGACAATTTTCTTATGGGTATGGGATCTCTTTTCAATAACTACGTCAGTATATTATATGATTCGGGTGCAACCCATTGTTTTATAGCTCAATCATGTGTGGATCGGTTGGGACTAGCATTATCTCCACTATCTGAGCTAATAACTATTTTAACTGCTGCTAAGGGTCGTGTTCAAACCCAACCATTGTGTCAAAATTGTCTACTTGTCATACGAGACAGAAATTTCGTTGTAGAATTTATTTGTTTGCCTATGAAAAGTATGGACGACGTTCAGGGTATGAATTGGATGACTTCAAATCATGTTACAATCGACTGTGCCAATCGAAAAATCAGGTTCACCTCAGAATCTGTTGAATTGAATAAGGCAAATTCTAAAGCAGTTATGTCTTTCACCTCAGCAAGCCAGTCATTATTCCAAGGTGCGGAAGCTTATGTAATTATGTTATCTGCATCCACTAAAACTGGTTTAGATTTGTCATCTGTTCAAGTTGTGAATGAATTTCTGGATGTTTTCCCGGATGAAGTTTCTTCTGTACCTCCAGATCGAGAGGTAGAGTTTTCTATAGAATTGATTCCGGGCACAGGGTCAATATCTATTGCTCCTTATCGAATGTCTCCTTTAGAATTAAAGGAATTGAAATCCCAACTCGAAGAGTTGATATCAAAGAAGTTCATTCGACTGAGTGTTTCTCCATGGGGTGCTCTGGTGTTGTTAGTCAAAAAGAAAGATGGTAGCATGAGATTGTGCATTGATTATCGACAACTCAACAAAGTGACGATCAAGAATAAATATCCCTTAATAGATGATTTGCTTGATCAACTTCGAGGTGCTGTGTTGTTTTCTAAAATTGATCTAAGGTCGGCGTATCATCAAATAAAAGTTAGAGCCTTAGATATTCCGAAGACAGCTTTCCGTACTAGGTATGGACATTACGAGTTCGTAGTGATGCCCTTCGGTTTGTCTAATGCTCCAGCGGTGTTCATGGATTACATGAACCGAGTCTTCCTCACGTACCTAGATCAATTTGTAGTCGTTTTCATCGATGATATCTTGGTGCACTCAAAGACCATTGAGGAGCATGTTCAACATCTCCGCATTGTTCTTAATGTACTCCGAGAAAAGAAGTTGTATGCAAAACCTTCGAAGTGTGATTTATGGATGCCTGAGGTAAAGTTTTTGGGACATGTGATTTCCCAGTCAGGAGTTGCTGTAGATCCCAGTAAAGTGGAAGTTGTGTTAAACTGGGAGCGACCATCATCAGTCACAGAGATCAGAAGTTTCTTGGGTCTAGCCGGTTACTACCGAAGGTTTATTCAAGGGTTCTCACAGTTCGTTCTTCCACTTACTCGGTTAACTCATAAGGGTCAGCCGTTTAGGTGGGATGCCGATTGTGAAGAATGTTTTCAAGAATGGAAAACTCGGTTGAACTTCTGCTCCGATCCTGATTCTTCCGGATCCGTCATTGGAATTCCAAATTTACAGCGATGCTTCTGGGAAGGGTTTAGGATGTGTTCCATGCAGAATCAACAAGTGGTAGCTTATGCATTCAGGCAATTGAAGTCTCATGAGGAGAATTATCCGACTCATGATTTGGAGTTGGCAGCTGTTGTGTATGCACTGAAGATTTGGAGACATTACCTGTATGGGTCTTGTTTCGAAGTCTTTAGTGATCACAAAATCTTAAAGTATCTGTTTGATCAGAAAGAACTAAATAACAGGCAAAGAAGATGGGTAGAATTTCTGAAGGATTATGACATCAAGTTGAAGTATCATCTAGGAAAGGCCAATGTTGTAGCTGATGCGCTGAGTAGGAAATCCATTCACATGGCAGAGTTAATGATGCATGAAATGGTATTGTTAGAGTCTTTTAGAGACTTGAATTTGAATGCTAAGCAAAGAAGGAACCGATTAGTGTTGAGCCATAAAAGGATCTCTAGTTCCTTAAGGGATTCTATTCGCTTAGCACAAAAAATTGTTGCCAAATTTTACCGAAGATAGTGATGAAGTTATTTGCTTCAACGGTTGAGTTTGTGTGCTCGATGATGAAGATATTAAAAGGCAAGTGTTAGAGGAAGCACACCGAAGTCTATATTCTGTACATCCTGGATCTACCATAATGTATAGAGATTTAAAACAGATGTAGTGGTGCCATGGAATGAAATTAGAGATTGCGGAATTTGTGTCTCGATGCTTAACTTGTCAAAGAGTTAAGGTAGAGCATCAGAAGTCTGCTAGTCTGTTGCGGCCAATAGACGTGCCAGTGTGGAAATGGAAAGACATTTATATAGATTTTGTCATGGCATTGCCAAGGTCCCAAGCCGGTAACGACTCCATTTGGGTAGTTGTGGATCGGTTGACTAAATCAGCCCATTTTATTCCTGTTCGTTCGAACAATAAAGTATCCAAGTTAGCTGAGTAACTGAAAAATATAGTAAGGTTACATGGGGTTCCTACCAGTATTGTGTCGGATCGAGATCCGAAGTTCACTTCTCGATTTTGGAAAGCTTTGAATGAAGCCTTGGGGACTAAGGTATTTGTTAGTACCGCTTATCACCCGCAGACGGACGGTCAGACAGAGAGAACTATCCAAACTTTAGAGGATATGCTTCGGGCTTTTGTGCTCGATAACGGAAGAAAATGGGAGGACCATCTTCCACTAGTGGAGTTCTCCTGCAACAACAGTTATCATTCCAGTATCGGAATGGCCCCATTTGAAGCTTTGTATGGAAGGAAATGTAGAACTCTGTTACGTTGGTGGGACGTCGGCGAGAACCGATTGTTAGGATCTGAATTGGTTCATGAAACTACTGAAAAGATCCTGCAAATTAGAGAAAGAATGAAAGCTGCCCAGAGTAGGCAAAAGAGCTATGCTGATAAAAGAAGAAGGTCGTTAGAGTTTGAACCTGGTGATCATGTATTTTTAAGATTATCACCAATGATTGGTATAGGTAGGGCATTACGGGCGAAGAAACTCAGTCCTCGATATATTGGACCCTTCCAAATCATCGAGCGAGTTGGGTCAGTAGCATACCGTATTGCTTTGCCTTCAACATTGTCCAATCTTCATGATGTATTCCGTGTATCTCAATTGCGAAAGTACATTCCCGATCCGGGTCAGTGATAACTCTTATTTATAAGAGTTATTTATGCTTTCTGTAACACCCCAATATTTCTAACATGTAGATACACTGAGATGCAAATCTGCGTCAACAATCAGAGGACACAATGCCTGTTTAGATATTGAACATACTAAATTTTTCCGATAATAAAACACAATGTCTCGGGTCAACCTGTTTTGAAGTCCATAAAGTTTAACTTGGTTCTCAACTTAACAAGGAATACAGAGTCTATTGTTCAATATCATAACCAGAGAAGCGGAATAGGTTTATACAACTCATATCAATACAAGTTACATAACCATAACGGAAAATAATAAGAGAAACATAATCGGGAACTCAAGACTACAAGTCTTCGGCATCTCCATAAGTACGTCACCTACTCGTGCTGCCTTGTCTTCCTCTTACCTTGTTTCTCTGTAAAAACCACAATAATGATAGGATGAGATAACATATCTTAGTGAGTTCTACCGTAACCCCTCACCATCACTCGGTTCAATTATAAAACCGTTGCAACATAGTTTAATTTATAAACCACTTGCTCAATATAATCGTAGCCCATCGCCGACCGTGCAACAACCACAATCTCGGCATATGATGTGTTATTCAGTTATTTCCAAGCCTTGTAAGTTAATCTATAATTACAAGCTTACCAATCGAAACACCGACCGTGCAACAGCCAAAATCTCGGCGAATCTTGTACCTAGCATAACATCGACCGTGCAACAACCACAATCCCGATAAACCCCTGCTAGTACTTTACCTAATGTCCAGGGCCTAGGGTTGGGGCTCAAGACCTTCCCCGCCTAGTATGCTAATCGTCGGATCGTCACCCGACATAGATACAATTTATATATCATACCCGCATTGGGCCGACTCCCATGTTCGATATAATCTATATATCGTGGTACCATAACCGGTCTAGATGAGACTACAAATATCCCACGTCAATTATGTCTCAACGACGAAAACCGTTTGGATCGTTTCTTTTAGAAAACCTTTATTCGCACACGTAAGTCCTAATTCGATTTTTCAAAGTATTTATAGGTTTGAAGACGATTTCCCAAAGTCATCTTGCACATGTCAAAAACAATGTTTTATAAGTTAAGAATCATCACAAATGGTTGGGAAGAAGATTAGAAGAGGTTTGGAATCGAAAGGAGTGGCGAAGGCCAAGTCTAGCTAAAGACTATAAATTAAGCGCTACTGGGAGGCAACCCAGATTTTTAAGGACTAATTATGTTTTGTTTTTACTATTTCAGGTAAGAATAAGTGGTCTTGTGGTATATATGTGCTGTCAATTATGCAGATTTTTGGTGCTGCAGCACCTGTTGCTGAATTGTTGAGCACGTGGTCAAAAAATCAAAATGGAGTTTCAAATCCCAATGTGACAGATTTGACAATCGCCTCTACTAACTGGCTGTGTGTTTTCTCTGTCTCATCATTTTAACCTTGTTAACGATCTTTTCCCCAATCACCACCCACCCAAAATCTTTCCACCACACCTTTACCTAAACCATCACCAACCAAAGAACCATCCCCTGCACCCAAAACACCTTCTCCATCACAACAACTCACTTATCACAGTTTCAAACCTTCATTACTTACCCTTCATCCATCTCCAGCAAAAGCAAAACCATCACTACTTATCCCAACACCTTCCCTATCTCCAAAACAATGCACTCCCCAAAAGTCCCTATCAACCAAATCACCTCAATCCTCACCAAATAAACATTCACCCAAAAATCAACCTTCCACAGAGAAACACATAGGTCATTGGAAGAAGAAATGCAGAAAGTGGATGCTGTCACAGGTAGTGTTGCAGCATCAGTGTCAGAAGACAGTGCTGCAGCATCTGTTGCAACACCACAGAAAGTTGTAAGAACGAAATTGGTGACCAAAAAGAGGCTAAGTATTGCTGCAAAAGAAACTAGTAGCCAGGACATTGGCTAAGATGCATCTTGGAGAGGAGCCTCATGTGAGTAAAGAGCCAGAAGTTGCTGATTGACTATGCTGATTCTGGGCTGCAGCAATCTATTGTTGCAAAACCCAATGCAACTGTTGAAGAAATCACCAAGCTACAAGATTCAGTACCAGCAACAAACCATGGGTCCCTCCTAGTTAACCCTTTTCTCTTTTCTTGTTTATGTTTTGTTGTTTGGTTTTAATAGTTGTTTTCTATTTAGTAATTTTTCAATAATCCTGTTGGATGTTGTAGCATCTGTAATAGCATCCAGCAGCTGTTCAGGATTTAAAATCTTTTTTGTGTTAAAAGGTTTCAATTCAGTTCTATTGTGTCTAAGGTCTCTCCCATTAGTAATTGCATAAGCAGTGGGGACACTACTGGGTCTTAAGTTGGGGGGAGAACCTTTTATGTGTTGTTTGTTTTTAAAAGGCATGTTTAGTTGTATCTTTTGTTCAAATCAGTAAGAGATTATGCTTCATTTTGGGCTGACTTAATGATGATTATGGTGAGACTGAGTGAGTGTAGCCTGGTTTGACAGATGAATAGATTGCTACTGCTCCCACACTGTTATTCTAGGTTTAGGTAGGAATTTAGTAAGCTAAAAATGATCTGATGCTATGTTAGATTTCGCTAGACCTAGGTTGTGCCAAGCTTCTACTAAAAACCTAGGGTAGCGTATGAAACTAAGTTTGGGGGTGCATCGGTTATATTAAGGCTAAGCATGAAGATTTTAGGATGGTCAGTGCCTAAGTGTCTGTGTACATTGTACAAGAGTTCAATAAAAGTGATTAAAGCTGCAATAGCCTGTATATGAAAAAAAAAGAGAGAAAAAGAAAAAAAGAAGAAAAGAAAATAAACTGTAAAAGAAAAAGTGTTATGAAAAGTAGGCATTGCAGCAAAATAGTGTCAAGTGTTAAATGCTGCAGCACCAATTGCTGCAGCAATGAATCTGAAGTCTTGTAATAATAGTGCACTGACCAATAATCTGAAATGTTTAATCAAGTTGTTTGTTGTGCTTTGAAGGCCCCCTTTCTTATGGTGAAGTTGTTAGTCTACTTTTCTTTTTGAAAAATTCTTGGCATAGCCAAAAGAAAACCATTCTTTCTATAGCTAGGTGAAGTTTTGAAACTTGCTAAGAGTTGAACTAGACCTAGCTGTCACACACACACACACTTTGAGCAGATGGTAACTCTAGAAATCTTGAAAAACTTAAGGTGTATGTGAGTAGTTAAGGATCTGAAAGTTTATGCCCAACTTTAGCATCTTTGAAAATCTGTTTGAATCAATTTGTGCAGCTGGATATTTCCTTGTTTGTGTTTGTTTGTTCTTTGTCAAGTGTCATTGCTTGAGGACAAGCAATAGTTTAAATTTGGGGGTGTGATAACTCTTATTTATAAGAGTTATTTATGCTTTCTTAGCTTAAATTATTGTGAGTTCTAAAGTAATATTGTGTTTAATTAGTTAAAATATGTTGTTTAGTGTAAAAGAAGAATTAATTCTGGTTAGTGATCATTTGGAAATTTGGTGCCCCATTTTGTGCATTTATGTGTGTTTCATTACTGCAGCAATAGTTGCGGTAGCAATAGTTCCTGTGATAGATGAGAGAGAAATTGCTGGAAGCACAGATTTGAACGCATTATAGATGTCAAGCAAGGACGGACGCACTACCTAAGATGTCAGCACCTGGACAGAGAATATTCCACCTTTTTAATGGGAACATGTACTTTTGGGCACACAAAAGGACAAATGATGTAACGCCCAAATAATTTAATTATTAATTTAATTAAATTATTTAGGTTTTTTACTAGTATAATTATATTTAATAATTAATAAAATGATGTTTTATTCAAATTAGGGAGTGGTGCCTAGTAATTAGCTGATTAGTGGACTGGGGCCCGTGATCCACGAGCCCAAGGCTTAGGCGCATGAAGGGGAGTGTTAGTTAGGGTTTTGGAGCATAGCGCATTTTGAGAAGAGAAAAGAAAGAAAATTGCGAAGAGGAGAAGAGAGAAAGGAAGAGGGACGGCGCGCACAAGGAGCAAGAGGAGAGAAGTCTTGTTGCAGTGGTTCTTTGGAGCTTACGTACAAGGAGATCTCGCGTTCGGCAAACCTAAGGTAAGGCTGGATTCTACGTTATAATAGGGTGTATGATGGGGATTATGTGGGAGTTAGACTCTAGTTTGCCCCTTTGATCTTATTTGGTGTTGATTGATGATGTTAGAACATATTCATGATGTTTGAAATTGGTGCTTGATGATGGATCATGGTGAAATTTGGTGTTTGGATGTTGTTTGGTGCAAATTGGTGTTGTTGTTGGGTTGCTGGAAACGGCGCCCTGCCCCTGGGAGCCGTGGCTGTGTTGTGGTTGTTCCCTGCTGGAGGCGCCCTGCTGCTGGGCGCCAAGCCAGTGTTGCCTCTGTTACTGATTTTGGCGCCCTAGGCGCCCAGTCATGATGTTCCTGTTTTGTTGTTGCTGGATGTGGCGCCTTAGGCGCCCAGTATTGCGTTCCTGGTTGCTGGAGTTGGCGCCCTAGGCGCCCAGTGCTGTTGCTGTCTCAGGCGCCCTCTTGTTGGGCGCCAAGCCTGATGTTGTTGTTGCTGTCTCAGGCGCCCTGTTGCTGGGCGCCAAGTCTGATGTTGCTGTTGTGGTCTCAGGCGCCCTGCTCCTGGGCGCCAAGTCTGTTGTGTTGCCTGTTGTGTCAGGCTCCCTGTTGCTGGGCGCCAAGTCTGTTTCTGATGTTGTGGTGCTAGGCGCCCTGCTCCTAGGCGCCATTTTCTGTGTTGCTGCTAGGCGCCCTGTTGCTGGGTGCCAAGTCTAATTCTATTGCTGTTGTCTGTGGCGCCCTGTTGCTGGGCGCCAGACTCTGTGTCGCTGTTGGTGCCCTGTTGCTGGGCGCCAGACTCTGTGTTGCTGTTGTTGCCTGTGGCGCCCTGTTGTTGGGCGGCAGTTCCTGCCTGTCTTGGCGCCCTATTGTTGGGCGCCAGTTTCTGTCTTGTTGCTGTTGCTGTTTTTCCAAAAACAATGTTGCTGTCACAGTGACCAAATGTTGCTGTTTTCCAAAAATGGTGTTGCTGTCACTGTAAAATAAGTGTGCTGTTGCTGTAAAAATGGTGTTGCTGTCACTGCAAATAAGCGTTGTTGTTTGTTGTAAATCTATTGGTGCTTTGGTGTCGGTGATTGTTGGTGTTATCGGTGATGATGTAATAGGTGATGTACCATTTCATGGGCTAAGGTGATGGGTCTATGACCACTTGATGATATTGGTGATGTTGTGCTAATTAAATGTCGATTGTTGTTAATTGCTTTCTGTGCATTTTTCATGGTGTCGCATATATTGCATATGCATTATTTGGGTGATGATGGCTTCGGCCGTTGGAGCTATAGGTGATGATGGTGATGCTCGTATAGGTGATGTTGCCCATATTGGCTACTTTATTGGTGATGATTGGTACCACATGCATATGCCCGTTGGTGTGGGTTGCATCTCATATAATGACTCATGATGTTAATGATGATTATTGGTGATTTATTAATTGATGTTGTTGTGAAGCGGTTGATATAGTGTTGTAACTCTAGCATATTGTCTATCATATATGCTATTATAATGTTAGATATCTCACCCCTTCTGTTTGAATGTTACCCCTATGTTGGTAACGTGCAGGTGATTGCGAGTGAAGGCATGTCTACCTTCGCTAGTTGAGCCAGGTGTCGTCGCTCTGATACGTAGCACTCGGGGGGAATGAACGCTAGGCTTTATTAGTGTTTCTATTATTCTAATTTTTGAAGTTTTGGTGATGTTATAATTATTTAATTGAACCTTGATTTTATTCCGCTGCTTGATGATGTTATGACGTGCTAGGTGTTGCACTGTTTTAATGGTGAAACTTTATTATTGGCGTGTGATGTTAACGGTGTAAGTGTAGCATCCCTTGTGGGTGTATTGAAAACGTTTTGAAAACTATGATTTTCGTCAAAAATTTTCCGGGTAGAAAAGGGGTGTTACATTAGTGGTATCAGAGCAGTTTCGGTCTGTCTGGCCAAGTTGTCGAGTTAGTGTGTCATTGACGATCAAGTATTGTCAATTGGTTCTAACTGTTGTTTATGATTGTAGTGATTAGTTGATATGGCTGGAAGGAACGATGCTGCTATTGCTGCTGCGTTGGCTGCTATGGCTCAGGCCGTGGAGGGTCAACAGAATGCTGGTGAGAATGCTGGGTCTCGGAGTTTGGCTACCTTTCAGGGAGAAAAATCGCCTACCTTCAAGGGCAAGTATGATCCCGATGGGGCTTTAGCTTGGTTGAAAGAGATGGAGAGGATCTTTCGTGTGATGGACTGCACTCCGGCACAGAAGGTCCGTTATGGTACGCATATGCTGGCAGAGGAGGCCGACGACTGGTGGTTAGAGGCTAGGCAGAGGTTGGAGACTGCAAATGAAGAGATCACTTGGGCTGTGTTCCGCAGAGAGTTTATGAGAAAATATTATCCGGAGGATGTCCGAGGTAAGAAAGAGATTGAGTTCCTGGAGCTGAAACAGGGGAATATGTCCGTGACTGAGTATGCTGCTAAGTTCGTGGAATTGGCAAAATTTTACCCGCACTACAGTGAGGCTACTGCTGAGTTTTCCAAGTGCATTAAGTTTGAGAATGGGCTGCGTCCTGAAATTAAGAAGGCGATTGGTTATCAGAAGATCCGTATTTTTGCTGATTTGGTTGACAGCTGCAGAATTTATGAGGAAGACAACAATGCTCACTACAAGATGATGAATGAGAAGAGGAGCAAATTTCAAAGTCGTAGTAAGCCGTATGATGTTCCTGCTGGTAAGGGTAAACAGAAAGCTGCTGCTGGCAAGAGGACTAGTGAGGGAGATGCTCCTGCTAGCATCGTATGTTACAAATGTGGCAAAGCCGGTCACAAGAGTAACGTATGCAAGACTGAAGTGAAGAAGTGTTACCGTTGTGGCAAAGAGGGTCATGTGGTGGCTGAGTGTGAGCGTAAGGAGGTGGTCTGCTACAACTGTGGTGAAGGAGGGCACATTAGTACTCAGTTTCCGAAGCCGAAGAAAGAAAGGTCCAGTGGAAAGGTGTTCGCTTTGGCAGGTGAAGAGCCTACTGAATATGATGGACTTATTAGAGGTACTTGCTTCATTAATGGTACTCCTTTAAAATCTATTGTTGATACTGGTGCTACGCATTGCTTTATTGCTTCTGATTGTTGTAAGAGATTGAACCTTGCATTGACTGCCACGAATTGGGGATGTTGTCGATACTCCAGCTAAGGGGTCGGTGACTACCTCTCTAGTGTGTTCTCAGTGTCCCTTGTCGATCTTCGACAGAGACTTTGTTGTGGATTTTGTTTGTTTGCCGCTGAGCGGATTGGATGTAATCTTGGGGTATGAACTGGTTAGAGCATAACCATGTCCATATTAATTGTCGTAGCAAGTCGGCGAGTTTTGAAGAGGAGGAGTCTGGTCTGTTAAACGCTAGTCAGTTGCAGAAGTTGATGAAGGAAGGAGTTCAGTTATTCTCGCTGATGGCATCGTTGTCAGTTGAGAATCAAGCTATCATTGAAGAGTTGCAGGTGGTGCGCGAGTTTCCTGATGTTTTCCCTGATGAGATTCCAAGTGTACCGCCAGAGAGAGAAGTTGAGTTCGCCATTGATCTTGTACCTGGTACCAAACCTGTTTCTATGGCACCGTACAGGATGTCCGCATCCGAATTGTCTGAATTGAAGAAGCAACTGGAGGATCTGCTCGAGAAGAAGTTTGTGAGGCCAAGTGTATCGCCGTGGGGAGCTCCTGTGTTGTTAGTGAAGAAGAAGGATGGTAGTATGAGACTCTGTGTGGATTATCAGCAGTTGAATAAAGTAACAATTAAGAACAAGTATCCACTTCCGAGGATAGACGATTTGATGGATCAGTTAGTGGGTGCTCAAGTATTCAGTAAGATTGATTTGAGGTCGGGTTATCATCAGATCAAGGTGAAGGACGAAGATATCCAGAAGACGGCTTTCAGAACCCGTTAGGGTCATTATGAGTATTCGGTGATGCTGTTCGGTGTTACCAACGCACCAGGAGTATTTGTGGAATACATGAATCGTATATTTCATACTTACTTAGATCGGTTTATGGTGGTGTTCATTGATGACATTCTGATTTACTCTAAATCGGAGGAAGGAGCATGCAGAGCATCTGAGGTTAGAATTGGAGGTATTGAAGGAAAAGAAGCTGTATGCGAAGTTGTCGAAGTGTGAGTTCTGGTTGAAGGAAGTGAGTTTTCTCGGTCATGTCATTTCTGGTAATGGTATTGCGGTGGATCCGTCGAAAGTAGAAGCAATGTTGAATTGGGAGGCTCCGAAGTCGGCAACTGAAATTAGAAGCTTTTTGGGATTGGCCGGCTATTATAGAAGATTCATTGAAGGTTTTTCTAAGTTAGCACTTCCGTTAACTCAGTTAACCTGCAAAGGAAAGGCTTTTGTTTGGGATGCCCGTTGTGAAGAAAGTTTCATGGAATTGAAGAAGAGATGTACAACGTCTCCTGTCTTGACGTTGCCCAATCCGTAAGGGTCGTTTTTGGTGTATTGTGATGCTTCAAAAATGGGTTTAGGTGGTGTGCTTATGCAAGATGGGAAGGTTATCACGTCTGCGTCGAAGCAGTTAAGAGTTCCTGAGAAGAATTATCCTACGCATGACTTAGAATTACCTGCAGTGGTCTTTGTGCTGAAGGTTTGGAGGCACTATCTCTATGGTTCCAGATTTGAGGTGTTTAGTGACCATAAGAGCTTGAAGTATTTGTTCCACCAGAAGGAGTTGAATATGAGGCAGCGACGATGGTTGGAGTTGTTGAAGAACTATGATTTCGGTTTGAACTATCACCCAGGCAAAGCTAATGTCGTGGCTGATGCTTTGAGCCGGAAGACTTTGCATATGTCGGCAATGATGGTTAAGGAGTTAGAGCTTATTGAGGAGTTCAGAGATATGAGTCTGGTTTGTGAAGTGACACCTCAGAGTGTTAAGTTAGGGATGTTGAAGATTGATAATGAGTTTCTGAACAGCATCTGAGAAGCCCAGAAATCAGATGTTAAGCTGGTAGACTTAATGGTTGAGAGTGATCAATCGAAGAATGAGGATTTCAGATTAGATTCCCAAGATGTGTTGAGGTTCCGTGGTAGGATTTGTATTCCTGATGATGCAGACATGAAGAGAGTCACAGAAGTAAGTTAAGTATTCATCCGGGAGCTACAAAGATGTATCAAGACCTGAAGAAGTTGTTTTGGTGGCCTGGTATGAAGCGGGATGTGGCGCAGTTTGTTTATGCATGTTTGACTTGCCAGAAGTCAAAGGTCGAGCATCGGAAGCCTGCTGGGTTGATGCAACCGTTAGAAATTCCAGTGTGGAAATGGGATAGCATCT
The DNA here is from genome assembly GCA_039519185.1 of Astragalus membranaceus. Taxonomy (NCBI): domain Eukaryota; kingdom Viridiplantae; phylum Streptophyta; class Magnoliopsida; order Fabales; family Fabaceae; genus Astragalus; species Astragalus membranaceus. Next base: position 24,331,021 of record CM076852.1, read on the forward strand.
CGATGAACTTTGTGACGGGATTGCCTAATACTACGAAAGGGTATGATGCAATTTGGGTGATTGTTGACAGGTTAACGAAATTGTCTCATTTGTTCCTATCAGTGTCACGTATCCGGTGTCGAAGTTGGCAGAGATTTATATCCGGGAGATTGTGAAGCTTCATGGAGTTCCTATGAGTATTGTTTCGGATAGAGATCCGAGGTTCACTTCAGATTTCTGGAAGAGTTTGCAAGAGAAGTTGGGATCTAAGTTGAGGTTGAGTTCGGCATATCATCCTCAGACAGATGGTCAGTCAGAGAGGAAAATTCAGTCAGTAGAAGATTTGTTAAGAGCTTGTGTTTTGGAACAAGGAGGTTCGTGGGATTCCTACCTTCCATTGATAGAGTTCACGTATAACAACAGTTACCATTCTAGTATTGGGATGGCACCTTTTGAAGCATTATATGGTCGGAAGTGTAGAAACACGCTGTGTTGGTATGAGTCAGGAGAGAGTGTGGTGCTTGGACCGGAGATTGTTCGAGAGACAACTGAAAAGGTGAAGTTGATTCGTGAGAAGATGAAGGCGTTGCAGAGCCGACAGAAGAGTTATCACGACAAGCGGAGGAAGGATTTAGAGTTTCAGGCGGGTGAGCATGTATTTTTGAGAGTCACTCCGGTGACCGGTGTTGGACGCGCTTTGAAGTCGAAGAAGCTCACTCCTCGTTTTAATGGTCCTTATCAGATTTCAGAGAGAGTCAGAAATGTTGCATATAGAGTGGCTTTACCGCCTAACCTTTCGAGTTTGCATGACGTGTTTCAAGTGTCGCAACTTCGAAAGTATATTTCAGATCCATCTCATGTGATCAGCATGGATGATGTGGAGGTACGGGATAATCTCACGGTGGAGACGATGCCTGTACGGATCGAAGGTCATGAGGTGAAAGTTTTAAGAGGCAAGGAGATTGCGTTGGTGAAAGTAGTCTGGCTAGGAGCTGCTGGAGAGAGCATGACGTGGGAGCGGGAGAGCAAGATGCGGGAATCCTATCCCGAGTTGTTTGAATCAGGTAAATTTCGAGGACGAAATATTCTAAGTGGGGGAGAGTTGTAACGCCCAAATAATTTAATTAAATTATTTAGGTATTTTACTAGTATATTTATATTTAATAATTAATAAAATGATGTTTTATTCAAATTAGGGAGTGGTGCTTAGTAATTAGCTGATTAGTGGACGGGGGCCGTGATCCACGAGCCCAAGGCTTAGGCGCATGAAGGGGAGTGTTAGTTAGGGTTTTGGAGCATAGCGCATTTTGAGAAGAGAAAAGAAAGAAAATTGCGAAGAGGAGAAGAGAGAAAGGAAGAGGGACGGCGCGCACAAGGAGCAAGAGGAGAGAAGTCTTGTTGCGGTGGTTCTTTGGAGCTTACGTACAAGGAGATCTCGCGTTCGGCAAACCTAAGGTAAGGCTGGGTTCTACGTTATAATAGGGTGTATGATGGGGATTATGTGGGAGTTGGACTCTAGTTTGCCCCTTTGATCTTATTTGGTGTTGATTGATGATGTTAGAACATATTCATGATGTTTGAAATTGGTGCTTGATGATGGATCATGGTGAAATTTGGTGTTTGGATGTTGTTTGGTGCGAATTGGTGTTGTTGTTGGGTTGCTGGAAACGGCGCCCTGCCCCTGGGCGCCGTGGCTGTGTTGTGGTTGTTCCCTGCTGGAGGCGCCCTGCTGCTGGGCGCCAAGCCACTGTTGCCTCTGTTGCTGATTTTGGCGCCTTAGGCGCCCAGTCATGATGTTCCTGTTTTGTTGTTGCTGGATGTGGCGCCTTAGGCGCCCAGTGTTGCTTTCCTGGTTGCTGGAGTTGGCGCCCTAGGCGCCCAGTGCTGTTGCTGTCTCAGGCGCCCTGTTGCTGGGCGCCAAGCCTGATGTTGTTGTTGTTGTCTCGGGCGCCCTGTTGCTGGGCGCCAAGTCTGATGTTGCTGTTGTGGTCTCAGGCGCCCTGCTCCTAGGCGCCATGTCTGTTGTGTTGCCTGTTGTGTCAGGCGCCCTGTTGCTGGGCGCCAAGTCTGTTTCTGATGTTGTGGTGCTAGGCGCCCTGCTCCTGGGCGCCATTTTCTGTGGTGCTAGGCGCCTTTTTATGTAACAGCCCAGGTCCACCGCAGCGGCCACCCCGGTCCCACTGTTACCTCACGATCTTTTCTACCCCCCTTGTAGAATTTTTGCCTTCCGTGGGAATCGAACCTTGCACCTGAGGCATTAGTGCAAGTTAAACCCCCTTCCCACTACCAATTGAGCGCGCGCTCAATTGGTAGTGGGAAGGGGGTTTAACTTGCACTTATGCCTCAGGTGCAAGGTTCGATTCCAACGGAAGGCAAAAATTCTACAAGAGGGGTAGAGAAGACCGTGAGGTAACAGTGGGACCGGGGTGGCCGCTGCGGTGGACCTGGGCTGTTACAGTCACAAACTACCGTTCTGGAACGATACTGGTCGAAAGTTAATTGGTCGTCTGCGTGGTCGCTGCCACGCGGCCTGGTCACACGGGGCCAGGTGCTGTCTCGAGTTTGGTGCCTGACAATTAACCTTAATGAATGCTGAGGTGACAGTTACTTTAGTGAGGTGACGTTTAAAGACCCGAGGAGTTTAAGTAATGATGGTACACGTAGAGTCGCGCCTCTTCGCTTCCGGCCCATGGTGATAACTGGCCCATTATATATAGGGTTCAAGGGGGGTCCTCATTTGCACGTTTCTCCGATTTCTCCGCTCTCGCAATCAGCTCGCTCGCAGTCAGCTCGCTCGCAATCCAGGTAACTACGACCGCTCTTTCTTTATTTGAGCTTTTATCTTCCACCTGGTGGAGGGGGTGTTAGGTCTGGGGACGACCACGTTACCCCCTCTATACGCGCGAGCAAGACCTTGACCGTTATTCCCATTCACAGGTTCATTCTGGCGCGGACCAAACAGACCCGCCGCATTTCTGGGAGTCCGCCCGTCTCTCTAGCACATAGTATGACTCGACCAGTGGAGCAAAGTTCTATACAAGCCCGGTCGTCCTCTTCTGGCGACGAGTCTTCTTCTGGGTCTTCAACCCTGAATTGGACTTCCTCTGGTGAATCCGGAACTCGGCCGGACAAACATGGGGCTCCGTTAACTGAAGCTATAGTCAATGACGCCGCAGAAAGCAACGCACGGGTTGCCAGCGATGAGGGTATTGGCCAGGCCACGGCCGACGGCACTGCAACGGCCGACAGAGGCCAACGAAGCGACCTGCGAGAAGATCCTGAGGTCGCAGCTACAAAGGACATGTCTTGGGTTTCTCTTAACCTGAGAGCTCAACGTAGCAAAATTCAACAGGGGGGCCAGGACATAGCGTATCTTGCGACCGGGCTAAACGAAGGATGGAGAATAGAAGGAATGGGCAAAGGGGAAGATGTCGCGGCCTGGACAGATGTGCTCAAATTCACGATGTACCGCATCGTTTTCGAACGCATGGGCATAATTCCGCCGTTTACCAGATTCCAACGCCAGGTGTTACGTTATCTTCAGGTCGCCCCCTCACAACTGAACCCGAACGCATGGGCGTTCTTGCAGGCGTACGAGGACGTTCTTGTAGTTCTTTATAATATGTGATGTATGACTATGCTTTGATATCATTGTGATGAGCTACCTAACCTGTGACAAGTGAGAATGGTGCTTATTTGATGTTTTGACTGCACTATGATTGTGGTTGTGATATGTGGTTGTGCGTGTGTCATATGGAATTCTAGAGTCTGAAATTATATCTAGCCTGTGAGAGGCTGATATAATACCTTTCAGTTTGAGTTGTATCTAGCCTGTGAGAGACTGATACAATATTTTCAGTTTGAGTTGCATCTAGCCGGTGAGAGGCTGATACAATATCGTTGGGTCCGAGTCTTGCTTTGTGTGTTGTGTCCTCAGTGTCCCTTGTCGATCTTCGACAGAGACCCTGTGGTGAATCTTACTTGCTGCCGTTGAATGGGTTAGATGTAATCTCGAGTATGAACTGGTTAGAGCGTAACCATGTCCATGGTTAATTGTCGTAGTAAGTCGGTGAGTTTTGGGAGGTGATGAGTCTGCTTATTATTTCTGGAGTTACCTGGCTGAACAAGTAGGAGGGACGGCCGCCCAATCACTTATCGCTGGTAATCAAGGAAATAATGATCAGCAATGTGGATAGTGCTAGTTGTCTAGATGGTTGTAGTTTGTGAGTGGAAGGGTGTTTAGTCTGCTGCCAAGTATGCGATAGATTATGGGAGAGGACGGTTAGAGATGAGGAAGAGATTTGGTAGTGTTTCGTGAGTTTGACTAAATTTTCGAGGACGAAAATGTTCTAAGTGGGGGAGAGTTGTAACGCCCCCAAAATAATTAAGTAGTTATTAAATTAAATTACTTAGGTATTTCATAGAATAGTTATAATAAAACAATAGGATGATGTTTAATTAAAAAGAAAAGGGAGTGGTATCAATAATTCCGGGGTGGCAAGTATTGGCCCAAGAGCCCAAGCCCAATGACTTAGGCTCCTAGGGTTGGTGCAATTCGCACCATTTGTCAAAGAAAAGAAAGAAACGAAAGAGAGGAGAGAAAAGGGAGAAGGAATTCGGCGCACCCTAGGGAGAAGAGAAGGAGAGCATCGAACCTTGAGAAGAAGGAGAAGAATGACGCTAGTTGCCGAGGTTTTGTAGGTGACTCCGTGAGAAGTGCTTTTCTTCGGTTAATTTAAGGTAAGGGGAGTCTCACTCTATAATAGAGAGTATAATAGGTCGTATGTAGATCATAGGGTCCTATTTGATGTTATATGATATTGGTTGGATTGTTTGGATTGGTTGAAATTGACGAATTGTAGGAGAAAATCGATTTAGGCTTGAGTTAGGGTTTATAACATGTTGATTTCGCATTTTGATGTGTTCTTAATGTATAAGTGTGAAAATTGAAGTTGTTGGTATGAGCTTAACATGTCTTATGATTGTTGTTGTGATTTGATTTGGAAAAGGAATTGGGAATTTGATGTTTGGTGAGGGTTGGGACGCATGGGGCGCCAAGTTTGTGTTGTGTTGCGCATGTTGTTTACTGCCTGGGCGCTGTTCGGGTTGCTGGGTGTGTGTGTGGTCTGTGCAGGGCGCCAATGTGGCTGCCCTGTGGCGCCTGGGGTGGCGCCAAGGTGCTGCCTGCGCCTAGACAAGGCGCACAAAAGGGTGTTTTTGGGCAAATCAATTTCTAAGCAGATTCTCCCGAGCCAAATTTTGTATTCACCTGCCCAAATTATATTTTAAGCACTGTGGCTAAAGAATTTTCAGTTTTGCACGCGTTGTTTTGAAATGGTCCTATTGGGCATCGTTTTAGCTTGTGTAAAGGGGGCTTTGCGTGCAAATCAATTTCTAAGCATAATTTCCCGAGCCAAATTTTGTATTCACGTGACCAAATTCCATTTTGAACATTTTGGCTAGAGCGGTTTTAATTCTTCAGGTAGCCTACTCTGTTTGTGCGCGTGCGTGTTTGTGTTGGGTGCCCAGTGTGGCCGCCCAGGGCGCCCAGTGGTGCGCCCGTGCAGTGTGTGCGTGTGCTGGGTGCCTGGTGCTGCCTTGTGCTTAAGTGTGTGCTGTTTTGGTTTTTAGGTGACGGTTTGGTCCCTAGGTATTGTTTTGGTCCTAAGTGGTGTTTAGGTCCTTGAATGAGATTTTAGTCCTCTAGTTGGGATTAGTCCTTGGGACGTGATTGAGATGACATAGTGAGTGGAATAATTGATGATGCCATGGGGGCATGAGCCATGGGGGCATAAGCCATGGGGGCTAAAACTAAAATTGACGAGTAATGAGGAATGATGTTAATGATGTATGATTGGGTTGTGGCATGTTTATAGAGTCTCATGCATACATAAGGCCGCGGTCTGAGTTATATGTTGTGATGATAAGGCTGCGGTCTGAGTTTATATATTATGATGATAAGGCTGCGGTCTGAGTTTGATATTATAATAATGAGGCTGCGGTCTGGGCAAGTGGTACCACATATAGGAGTGCATTGCATTAGTCTCATAAAGAGCATGTGAGTCGTTGGTCGATATGAACTATGCTACTGTATGACTGTATGTGTGTGATCATATGATTAAATATACTCCTTATTATAGTCTTTATTATATGGTTTGAGACTCACCCTTCTGTTGTTGTTTACCACAGGTAGCCCTGAGTGAAGGCTTACCCATTCGTTCCCGAGTCGGTCTGCTCTGATACGTAGCACCTAGGGGATGGGCTTAGTTCTAGTTGGCTGATTTGTCCTTGCTGAACTGTTTTGTTATGAGATATTTACATGTTGTTAATGAGACTGTTGTTGTCTCTTTAGAACTGTTTCTATTTTCCGCTGCGTAGTGTATGAAGTTTATTTCCTAGTGTGTGGAATTACATAATGAAAGTTTTGAGAATTCCCATCCAATGATGGTGTTGCGTATTATACTGATGAAATAAAAGTTTATGTTGATTTTGTTGTTGTTGAATTGAAGTGATGTGTAGCATCCCATTGAAATGAATTTAAGGGATAAATTTTTAAACTCTGATTTTTATTATAAATAGCTGGGTAGAAATGGGGTGTTACAAGCTACATTTATGAGAAAGGCTCCAAGGGCGCCCGTAAGGAAGCGGTTTCGTTCAAAAACCGCTCGACATACAATTTCTTTAAGCCTTACATGGAATCACTGACGACCGGGTGGAAGAGAGAATTCTTTTGGGTCGTTCCAAACTCGGCCGAGGCTCACCGAGGGATCGCCCAGATGTCAAAAGATGATCAGGAAGGAACACCCCTGTTTCCCACAGTGTGGAGCTTTAACCACTTCTCGAAAAAATCGGGCCAGTACGCTTTTAAGGAAACAGAACTTGACGACCTGGACAGGGGGACGATCCATAGGCTGAGAAAGATTGCGTCCCTAGTCCCTGAGGGTCGCATCAAGGTCAAAAACATTGTGGATGCTCGTGGTAAGAAGAGAGTCAAGGCCGCTCTTGGTTGGTGGTCGCTCGCTTAGTTTGTTTTCTGTCACTTTGTTTTGTTTAACTGTTTCTACCCATCTACTTTTGCCTTTGTAGTTGACATGGAGAACAAGAACGACTTCGACCTCTTGGAACAATGGGCGGCCGAGGATGGTGATGCTTCGCCCATCCGCGGAATTCCTGAAGCTCAACCCGGGGGTACGCCCCAACCTGCAGGAACTGGATCTCAGCCCGATCGTCAGACTCCTCGGGCGGGCACACCAGATCAAGCCATTGACCGGAGCAGCCCACTTCAAAATCAACTAAGGTCCAAGAGGAATAGGTCGGTCGATCATGGGGGCCAGAACAAGAAGCACAATAGTGGGAAAAGCCACGGGCACTACCGGTCGCCTAAGATCGACCTGCTTGGATTGGGCGATGAGGACTGTGCTCGTTTCAAGGAAGAACCGTTCGAGGTGATGGCCGATGCGATGAAGGCCGCTGGAATTCTTTTCAAAAAGTACCAAGATGAGGAAGCAGATCGCCTGGAAGGTAGGCGCCTTGCCAATAGATATTCATTGCTTGAAGACGATCTCGTTGATAAAAATTTTAAATTGAACTTTGCCTTGTCGTTGCTCGCAGAAATGAGGGGCGAGCGAGATGAGTTGCTCAAGAAGATGAAGGAACTTGAACCGAGCATCAAGGCGATGGCGGACAATGATAAGAAGCTCGACGATGCAGAACGCCAGCTTGTGGCCGCTGTTGCTGCTCAAACTGCGGCCGAGTCTGCCCTGGACAAGGCGGTCGTTGACAAGGAAGAAGCTGAAAAAGAGGTCGAACGCCTCACTTCAAAGAGTAAAGAACTGTCGAGCCAGGTCGCTGGACTGAAAACTGAACTGGATACCGTGGAGGAGGAAAAGAACAAGTTTAGAGGTCGCTACAAAGACGTTCTTGACCGGGCGAAGGGAGCTGCGGAGGGTCAATTTGAAAATGCGGTTAGTCAGATTAAGCTCCTCTACCCTGATCTGGGGGTCGATCGCGAGATCGTGCAATGCACACATCGTGTGATCGAGCGGCAGATCGTGCGTCCCAAGAAGATGCAGAAGGGGAAGGTCCTTCAAGAAGAGGCGGTCATCTACCAGGCCCCTAGCGACTCTTGACTTGTAATTTTCTGAATTTTGTAATCTTGGCCCGCTTGCGAGCGGTGTTTTAATGGGCGCCCTGGCTTCGACCAAGGCGTCCTCGTTTGTACTTGATGACAATTTTTTCATGAATTTTTGGCCTGTTTAATTGCCCTGTAATTGGATTCAATCTTTTTGTTACTCTTTTAGACCGCTCGGCCGATCGATGGTCCTTCGCATAGGCCGCTCGGCGGCTTTTGTTTGGGCCATTCGATGGCACTCTTTTTAGGCCGCTCGGCGGCTTTCGTTTGGGCCTTTCGATGGCACTCTTTTAAGGCCGCTCGGAGGATTTCGTTTGGGCCATTCGATGGCACTCTTTTTAGGCCGCTCGGCGGCTTTCGTTTGGGCCATTCGATGGCACTCTTCTGGTCGCTTGACTGCTACTCGCATGGTGAGCGACCGTGCATACAATTTGCAGGAAATAAAGTACACAAAGTCAAATTTTAAGGTCGGTCCTCGGTAAAAAACCCCTGTGGGGAAAAAGAGTGACCGCCTGTTCTTTATTGATCAATTAGTGTTTACAACTTAAACATAATACTTTCTCAACTTGTCAGCATTCCATGTTCTGGGGATGGTCGCCCCTTCCATGGTTTCAAGCTCGTAAGCTCCCTTTCCAGTCTTGCTGATAACACGGTATGGTCCTTCCCAATTAGGGGCGAGTTTTCCCTGGCGAGCGTTCTTATTCCCCACGTCGGCCCTCCTAAGGACGAGCTGTCCGATGGAGAACTCCCTCTTCTGGACGCGGGCGTTATACCTGGCAGCGACCTTCTACTTGATGAGTTGCTCCCTAAGTGACGCCTTGGTTCGCAGCTCGTCAACCAGGTCGAGTTCTTCTCTTGTTGCTTGCTCACTTGCGGCCGGGGTTGGTGGGTTGGTCGTTCTCCAACTTAGCTCTCCCATCTCAATCGGGATGACAACGTCAGTTCCGTAGACAAGTCTAAATGGTGACTCCCCGGTCGATGAGTGGGGGGTCGTTCTGTAGGCCCAGAGGACCGACTGTAGCTCTTCTGCCCAATTGCCCTTGGCTTCATCCAACCTTCTTTTGAGTCCGCGTAGTACAACCCTATTGGCCGCTTCCGCCTGGCCATTGGTTTGTGGGTGCTCGACCGAGGTGAAACGCTGTTTCACGCCTAGGCCGGCCAGCATTTCTCTGAACTTTCTGTCTGCGAACTGAGTTCCATTATCGGTCACCAGTTGTTGGGGCACTCCAAAGCGGGCGAGCACGTTTCTCCCAAAAAACTTAGATACCTTCACTGAGGTAATAGTTGCGAGTGGCTCTGCTTCTATCCACTTAGTGAAATAGTCGATCGCAACGATCAGGAATTTCAGCTGACCTGGTGCAAGTGGAAAGGGGCCGAGCAGGTCCATGCCCCACCAAGCAAACGGCCAAGGTGGGGTTAGGCTGTGTAGTTCTGATGAGGGCGCTATATGTACGTCGGCATGAATTTGGCATTTCTTGCATTTCTGAACAAGTATCTTAGCATCCTCATCCATGGTCGCCCAATAGTATCTGGTCCTGAGCGCCTTCTTAGCAATCGACCGACCACCTTGATGGCTACCACAATCGCCTTCATGTATATCCCTCAGTACATGGTCGGCTTCGACAGACGTAAGGCATCTCAGCAATGGGGATGAAAAGCCCCTTCTATACAGTCTTCCTTCGATCACTGAGTACTTGGTCGCCTGCAGCCTCAGGAGCTTTGCTGCCTTCTGGTCGCAAGGTTCTACTCCATTGAGAATATATTGCAAGATAGGAGTGATCCAGTCTCTGTCCAAATCGACCGTTAGAATGGCTAATGGTTGGGCAGGCTTGGTCGATACGCTCGGCCGCGTTAATGTTTCTTGGATTAGACTTCTATGGTTCCCAGGAGCCTTTGTACTGGCTAACTTTGATAGGATGTCAGCCCTCACGTTCTCTGTCCTGGGGACGTGCTTAACTTCTGCTCGGTCGAATTGCTTGAGCAGATCCCTTACCTTGGCCAAATAATTTTTCAAGACATCGTCCTTTGCGTCGTATAGGTCTTGAATTTGGGAGACTACCAATAGAGAGTCAGAGTGAAGTTCAACACGGTCGACGTTGAATTCTTTGGCCAGCTGTAGCCCGGCAATGCACGCTTCATACTCGGCCTGGTTGTTTGAAGTGTGAAAGGCAAAAGTTAATGACACTTCAACTGTAAGTCCTTCTGAGTTCTCAAGTATCAGACCGGCCCCACTTCCTTTGCTGTTGGAGGATCCGTCTACGTGCAAAGTCCAGGTCGTGATCGCCTGATCGTCTGGTATTAGAGTCATCTCAGCAATGAAATTGGCCAACACTTGGGCCTTAGCGGCCGATCTAGCCTCGAACTTGATCCCAAACTCACTGAGTTCCACAGCCCACCTGATCATACGCCCTGCTAGGTCAGGTCGGTGAAGGATTTGTCTGATAGGCTGGTCGGTCCTTACCACGACCTGATGGGCCACGAAATAAGGGCACAATCTACGGGTGGCCACAAGTAACGCTAAGGCTAGCTTCTCAATCTTCTGGTATCTGATCTCTGGGCCTTGAAATACCTTACTGATGAAGTAGACCGGGTTTTGCTTTAAGTCGCTTTCTCTTACGAGAACAGCGCTCATGGCTTCGTCTGTTATGGCCAAGTATAAGTAAAGCGTCTCCCCTGGTTGCGGCTTGGTCATAATGGACGGGTTGGTGAGTGCCGCCTTCAGCTCTTCCAATGCTCGCTGGCACTGGTCGGTCCATTCAAACTTGACCTCCTTCTTCAAGAGCTTGAACAGTGGAAGCGATTTGCACGCTGATTTGGGTATAAATCGTGACAGGGCAGCGACCATGCCATTCAATTGCTGAATTTCTTTTTTCGTATTGGGTGGCCTCATGTCGGCGACCGCCCTACACTTCTCAGGGTTTGCTTCGATTCCTCGCTCTGTTAAGTGGAAACCCAGGAACTTGCCCGCCCTTACTCCGAAGGTGCACATCTCTGGATTCAACCTCAAGGAATTCTTCCTTGCTTCCTCAAAAATTTCCCTTAGGTCGTCAATGTGGTCTTGGTCGGTCTTGCTTTTGATGATCATATCATCCAAGTAGACCTCTGATATTCGACCGATCTGCAGCCTGAAGACCTTGTTCATCATTCTATGATAGGTCGCGCCGGCGTTCTTCAGACCGAAGGGCATTACCTTGTACTGAAAATTTCCACGATCGGTCATGAACGCGGTCTTGTGCCGATCGGGTGGATACATAGTGATTTGGTTGTAACCTGAATAGGCGTCTAAAAAAGACAGGAGTTTGTAGCCAGCAGCCCCGTCGACCAGTTTGTCAATGCTTGGCAGAGGAAAGGCGTCCTTTGGGCATGCCTTATTCAGGTCGGTATAGTCGACGCACATGCGCCACTTACCATTTTTCTTCTTCACTAACACGACGTTGGAAAGCCAAGTCGTATACTTAATTTCTTCAATGAAATTGGCCTTGATGAGGTCGTCAACTGCCTGTGCGGCCGCCAATGCTTTCTCTTCGCTCTGAGTGCGTCTCTTTTGTGCGACCGGTCTGGCTGTCTCATCAACGGACAGTTGGTGGCAAGCAATTTCTATTGGGATCCCGGGCATGTCTGATGCGTGCCATGCAAAAAGGTCTGCGTAATCCCTGAGGCAGGTGATGAGATCTTGGTTGATTTGTTCAGGTAGGTCACTCCCCAACTTAACTGTCTTGCTTGGGTCGTCCGATAACTGAACATCGACCAATTCCCCATGGGGCTCGAGCCTCTTCAGTTTATTCTTTAGCTCGCGGGCTAAATCGTCATCGTCGTCCTCAGGGTCGCTATCTGGGTCGTAACGAGCATCCAGGTCGGCCACATTGACCTGATGTCCCTCTCCGAGATCCTGTGGTTTAGCATTCACCACCTCCATATCACAAATCTCTTGATAGAGGAAATGGCTCCTCATGGCCGCTTCCATGTCGGCTATTACTGTCACAACCTGGTCGCTTTTATTGTAGAACTTCATCTTTAAATGCACAGTTGAGGCTACGGCCTCCAATTTTCCCAATGTTGGCCGGCCGATGATGCAGTGGTAACACGATTTGATTGGCAGAACTAAGAACGTCGTCCTGACCGTCCTGTACAACGTGCTGCCGTTCGTATCATCTCCAAAAGTAACAAGCAATTCTATCGTCCCCAGGGGGTAGGTGGTCGCCCCATTGAATCCGGTCAATGGGGTTGGAACGGCTTGCGGAATAATTTCGCTCCTGTCCACGTTTAACTTGTCAATCAGTTCCTCAAACATTATGTCGGCCGAGCTCCCTTGGTCGACCAGTATTCTTCTGACCTCAGTGTTAGCCATTACGGCCGATACTACCAAAGGGACGTAATTATTGATTTTTCCATCGAGCAAGTCTTCGTCCCAGAAAGAAATGGGCGGCCTATTCGAGGCCGGCCGTGGGGTTGAAGTTGAGCCGACCATCATAAGTTCATTCCACTTCCTCTTCATTGCCTTGTTGGACTCTCTGATATCCAACGGGTTACCTCCATGGATGACCATGGCTACATTGCGGCCCTTCGACTGTCTGGGGTCGCGATCTTCCTCGGAGTTATCACGCGGTCGCTCGATCGTCGAGTTGACGATTGCTTTGCCTCTGTCAATGGCGGGTTGGCCAACGGCTCTTTGTTCAGGGCGATCGTTACCTTCGTCTCTGACATATTGCCTCAACTTGCCTTTCTGTATGAGATCTTCTATGTCATCTTTTAGGGCCATACAGTCATTGGTATCATGCCCCTTACTCTTGTGGTATCTGCAATATTTCTTGGTAGGCCGACCTCCTTTCTTCAACACTAGAGGATCAGGTCGCCTCACACCAGTGAACTCATTGTTTTGGCACTCCGTAAAGATCTGCGCGATCGGAGTGTTCAACTTTGTACGATGCTCGTACTTCTTGGGCCGGTACTCGGGCTTACTGTCGCGGTAGTTTTCTTGCCCCTTGACCGGCCTGCCATTCTCTTCTTTGGGGGGCGCGCGGGCGCCCTTGTCGGAGGCCAATTGCTCTTCATAGCCCATATGGTCGTTGGCCCTTCTAAGGAACAGGCCGAGGTCGTAGTAGCGGTTCAATGAGAATTCTTCAGCAAATCTGTGGTTCTTTCTTATACCACGTTTGAGATACTTCAGTTTGTCCGTGTCTGATAGGTTGTGGACTGTGTCAGCCTCTGACATGAACCGATCGATGAACTCCCTCAACGGTTCGTTCTCTCCTTGGACGACCGAGTCCAAGTGCTCTTCATAACGATACTTGTTGAACCATGGGTAAACACTCCTTTATTTTGTATGATAACAAATTACATCTACTAATGTCTCAAGTTGAACAAAGTGCAGGACACAAATTAAAAAGAAGAAGACACTAAAGTGGAGTAGCTTGAAGAAGAAGCAAACTCAAGACCTAGACAGTTTATGTGCCTTCTTTAGGACACCATGTAGGGTCCTATCACCTAAAGTGTATGGCACTTTAGTTATTGAGAGAGATGACCTTTCAAAACATGCATGATGCATAAAAATAGTTTTGAAAAAATATTTCACAAAATTGCATGCATGCATAAGGTGGCAAGTTGAAAAAAAAAAAAAAAAAAAATATATATATATATATATATATATATATATATATATATATATATTTAGGAAAGCTTGGAATCGATTTCCAACCCATTTCATAGGCCTTGGAATCGATTCTCAGGACCTCCTATATGGCCTGAAAATCGATTCCTTCATGTTTCCAAAGGGCCATGAATCGATTCCCATGCCTTCCAAAAAGAAAAGAATCGATTCCCTATTAATTCAACTAGCCTAAGAATCGATTCCTCCTATTTTTTATGAACTAAGAATCGATTCCCTATGCTTCTAAATGAACTGAGAATCGATTCTCACGACCTCCATATGGCCTGAAAATCGATTCACTCCTTTCTTCATAAACAATGAATCGATTCCCTCTTTTTCCAAAACATCAATGAATCGATTCCTTTCTTATTTCAACTAAACAATGAATCGATTCTCTTATTTTTTAAAGGAAATGAATCGATTCATCAACATTTTGACTTGATCAATGAATCGATTCTTCACTTATATTAAATGTTTTTCAAAAATTTCAACGGTGCCTAAGCCTATAAATACCTGGGTTGAGCTTCACCTTCAAATCAACCACTGCTCACAATTTCTCTCTATTCTACTCTCTCTTGCGAAATTCTTAGATCTAATATTGTTCTTCATAACTTTCATATTATTTTGAATGCTCTTCATTTTATTATAGATCTAAGAATATAGTGCTTCATTGTTTTGAATCTTGTTCAAAAGTTTTGTGTTTTCGAAAATCTTATATATCTTCTTAAGCTTTTGCAAGATCATTTTTCATATCATATTTCAGAGCATCTATAATCCTAATATCACTCATCTCTCTCATATTCTAAACTGACACATTACTAAGAAGTGATTGGATCCATAGATCTCAACTGTGTAATTCTTATTTTGTTTTAGTGGTTATTTTGAAATCCTGGGAAGTTTTACTTGGGTCTCTCAATCAGGGTGATTGAGTTGGTTGAAATCCTTAGCGGGTGCTTGGGTTCTCAGTTCGGGGAATTGAGATTCACTATTGTTGAAGTCGACTGTTTGTAATAACTCTCTTCAATATAGTGGTTGCTAAGTCCAAGGGTTGAAAAGCCTAAGGCCGAGGACGTGGGGCTTTTATCCGGAACCTCGCTAAATATCTGTGTCTCTCTATCCCTTCTCTTTTTATTTTGCACTATTATTATAACTGTCTATATCTTATTATTGATACTGTCACAAATACGATTATTGTTTATTATTGATATTATTGTGCTTATATATCTTAGTCAATATTATTGTGCTAAATATTGTTATACTATCCTGTCATATTAAAATATCAATAATCATATTCACTGTGCTATTCTCAATATTCATCTATCATCTTCTACATCTCTTACCTGATTATTCATCTCATTGTTCAAATCATACTTTCCGCATACGTTTTGAAAAGGATATAATCATCATTTTTGAAAAGAATCCATATTTACTCATAACCTTATTCACCCCCCCCCCTCTAAGGTTATACTCTAAGTCTAACAAGTGGTATCAAGAGCTAGGAATTGCATATTAGAGCTTTACATCTCGCAATTCTAAATTTATCCTTTACATATCTGTAATTATGGGTTCTTTCATGAAAGAAGGAATGTCCTCTAATAGGCCTCCTCTATTTGATGGTACTAACTACGATTACTGGAGTAGTCGTATGAAATGTCATGTGCAGGCAATTGACTTCACTCTATGGAGAATCATAGTGGATGGTCCTCTAATCCCGATGAAGATCAAGATCAAAAAACCAGGTAATACTGATGGTGACACTTCAAAAATTCAAGCCACCGGCAAAGCTGAAGAAGTACCGGTGGAAGACATCTACACCATCGACCTGAGTGAGTTAAGAAAATCTGAGCTTGACAAGATATCCCTAAATGCAAAGGCCATGAATATCCTTCATCTATCACTCTGTGAAGAAGAATATGGTAGAGTAAAAGGGTGTCAAAGTGCAAAGGAAATCTGGGACTGCCTACAAGCCACTCATGTCGGGACAAGCCAGGTAAAAGATACTAAAATTAGAATTCTCACCTCTGAATATGAAAGTTTTAAAATGAAAGAAGGTGAGTCTGTCGCAGCAATGCATCAGAGATTAAATTTAATTGTAAACAACTTGAGGGCCTTAGGAAAGAAATACACCAACAAGGATTTGAATGGAAAGATCCTTGAATCCTTAACTGGTGATTTCTTCCCTAAGACTTGTGCTATAACCGAAGCCAAAGACATTGGCACTTTACCTCAAGAAGACCTTATTGGATCATTGCTAGCATTTGAGGTAGTTCTGGCTGCCAAAAAGAACCAAGAAAAAGAAACTGTAAAAGAGAAGAAATCTCTTGCCCTTGCTGCTAAAACTACTAAAGTAGCAAGGAAAGAGGTTGAATCTGAAGAAGATACTGATGATGAAGATATGGCTATGCTTGCCAAGAACTTCAAAAGATTTATGAAATACAACAAACATGGTAAGGGTGATTCTTCAAAGAAGTTTGGATACAACAAAGATGAAAAGTATGAGAAGAGAGATGAACAACCAAGATGTTTCGAATGCAATAAACCCGGTCACATCAAAGCAAACTGTTACAAGCTGAAATCTAAGCAAAAGAAAGCAATGAAAGCAACATGGGACAATACAGACACTGAAAGTGAGACCGAAGAAGAAGAAGTTGCAAATGCTGTCTGCCTCATGGCAAAGAACACACCTGAAGCAACATGGGACAATCTCAGCACTGATGGTGAATCAGAAGAAGATGAGCAGACCGACAATGCTGTCTGCAGTATGGCAAATGATACATCAAAGGTAAGCCTTAACTTTTCTAGTCCCTCTACCTCCTCTATGCATGATGATATGATTGATAATGACTATAGTAGTCACGATCTGAGCGAAGCTTTTGAGGCTCTATATTTCGAACACGAAAAACTTTTGTTAAAATCCAAGAAACTAACAAAGAGCAACAAAAGCCTATCCACTCAAATCGAGACTCTTGAAAGTGAACTCACTAGATTAAAGAATGAACTACACAAATCAGTCAACCTTGAATTTCGAGAACTAAAACAAAACTTTGAAAAGGCCAAAGTTGAAAATAAAATTTTGAAAGAAACTTTGAAAAAGTTTGAGGTCGGTGAAAAGACCTTGACTCAAATACTTCACTCCCAACATGAATATGTTGAGAGAAGAGGAATTGGGTACCAAGGTAATTCCACCACCTTAAGTTTGAACAAAAATATCACCTTTGTAGCTTCTACTTCTAGTCATAAACCCACTATCTTCAAATGCACATATTGTCAAAAAGGGAACCATAGCTCTTCTTCATGCCCTATCCGTAAAATATGTGAGCTTGGAACCCTTGTACCTGTTTGGAAGAAACCAAGGTGGATTGTGAAAGCAAACCCCTTGATGACTAACTCCCAAGGACCCAACAAAAAGGGTACCTCATGCCAGTTGTTAAACAATTCTTTTGCAGGTTGATCCCTCAGCTAAAAAGAAAAATGTGTGGATGGTTGATAGTGGTTGCTCAAGGCATATGACTGGTGATGCCTCACTATTTCTGAAATTGAGCAACAAAGCTAGTGGATCTGTAAAATTTGCCAACAATGAATCTGCTCAAGTAATAGGTAAAGGTTGTGTGGGTAAGGAAAACACAATTAAAATTAAAAATGCTTTATCAGTTGATGGCGTTAAATTTAACTTACTAAGTGTTAGCCAATTATGCGATAATGATTTTGATGTGCACTTTTCTGTTGATAAATGTGTTATTACCCGTATGACTTCTAAACTCTACATTACTGGATTTCGAGAAAACAATGTATACTATGTTGATTTTGATAATGTAAGTAATGATATAGTATGTATGCCTACCTTGATTGATGATGTGGATTTGTGGCATAGACGCTTAGGACATGCTAGTGTAGAACATCTATCTAAGTTAAGTAAGAATGAGCATGTTAGAGGTCTACCTAAATTGAAATATGAAAAAGGCCAATTATGTGATGCATGTCAACTTGGTAAAATGCACAAAACCTCTTTTAAATCAAAACCGGTTATTTCCACCAAAAATGTGCTTGAACTGCTACATCTTGATTTGTTTGGTGAAATTGATGTCGTGAGTCTAGGAGGGTCTAAGTATGTCTTTGTTATTGTTGATGCTTATTCTAAACATACTTGGGTTATCCTACTTGCAAATAAAAGTGATGCTTTTAACGAGTTTGCTAAGTTGTGCAGAAAACTACAAAATGAGAAAAACTTAGCCATCAAAGAAATTAGAAGCGATCATGGAGGAGAGTACGAAAATTCATCATTCAAAACTTGGTGTGAAAAGTATGGCATTCATCATAACTTTTCAGCTCCAAGAACTCCTCAACAAAATGGTGTGGTAGAAAGAAAGAACAGAACTATACAGAAGATGAGCAGGACAATGCTGAATGAGCACAACCTTCCCAAATACTTCTGGGGTCATGCAGTAGATACAGTGTGTCTCGTGCTAAATCGAGTATACTTAAATCCATCTCTCAACAAAACGCCATACGAGCTGTGGAATGGTAGAGCTCCAAACATTTCATATTTGAAGGTGTTTGGAAGTAAGTGCTTCATCCTTAATACCAAGGACAAGTTGGGTAAGTTTGATGCTAAATCATCTGAAGGTATTTTTATGGGTTATTCTAGTCATAGTAGAGCTTATATCGTTTACAATAAAATTGATAAAACTATGCAAGAATCTATTCATGTTTCTTTTGATGAAACTAACCCGTTTGTCAAGAAAGCTGATGATGAGGATGAAGTGATAGAAGTGATCGAAAATAGATCACCTGAAACTAACAATGAAAGTGTAGAAGAAGCAGAGGTGGAAGTTGAACCTCAAAATGAAGTTGAAATGGAACGAGAGCCCCAAGACATCGACGACCATATCCATGGAAGAACACACGATGATCTGCCCAAGACATGGAAATCAGTTCGAGATCATCCCCTGGAGCAAATTATTGGTAGTCCATCAAAGGGAGTAAAAACTCGTTCTTCTCTTAATCTTTTATGCTTTCATAGTGCTTTTGTCTCTCAAATAGTTCCAAATAATATCAAGGAAGCTTTAAATGATCCAGAATGGGTTTTGTCAATGCAAAAAGAACTTGAACAATTTGAACGGAACAAAGTTTGGCATTTAGTCGAAAAACCGGTCGATCGAACCATCATAGGTACTAAATGGGTTTTTCGCAACAAACTTGACGAAAATGGTACAATTTTATTAAACAAAAGTCGTTTAGTTGTTCAAGGTTTTAACCAAATCGAAGGGGTGGATTTTGAAGAAACTTTTGCTCCTGTGGCTAGGTTGTAGTCCATTCGGATAATATTGGCATTTGCCTCTTACATGGATTTCAAACTACACCAAATGGATGTCAAAAGTGCCTTCCTAAATGGTTTTCTAGAAGAAGAAGTATATGTAAAACAACCCCCTGGTTTTGAAGATTTTAAAAATCCTGATCATGTTTTCAAACTTGACAAAGCTCTTTATGGATTAAAGCAAGCCCCTAGAGCTTGGTATGAGAGACTAAGCAAACATTTAACTGCAAATGGTTTCAAAAAGGGTAAGATTGATTCTACCTTATTCCTTAAAACCAAGGGCAAACATATCATAGTAGTTCAAATCTATGTTGATGATATTATCTTTGGATCTACTAATGATGATTTGTGCAAGGAATTTTCTGAGATGATGACTAGTGAATTTGAAATGAGTATGATGGGAGAACTTAACTTTTTCTTGGGACTTCAAGTGAAACAATTAAATGAAGGAATCTTCATATCCCAAACAAAGTTCTCAAAGGAATTGCTGAAGAAATATAACATGAATGACGCAAAAGAAATCAGCACTCCTATGGCAACAGCAACTAAACTAGATAAGGATGAGCAAGGTAAACCGGTAAATGAAACTATGTATCGAGGTATGATAGGTAGTCTCTTATACTTAACTGCGTCTCGTCCTGATATTATGTTTGCTGTATGTCTGTGTGCTCGATTTCAAGCATGCCCAAAAGAATCACATTTGAAAGCTGTAAAACGGATTCTTAGGTATGTTAAAGGGACCATAGACTTTGGTTTGTGGTACCCGAAATCGAGTACGTTTGATTTAGTTGGTTTTTCTGATGCTGATTTTGCAGGTTGCACTCTTGATAGAAAAAGTACTAGTGGAACTTGTCATTTTCTAGGCCCTTGTCTAACTTCTTGGTCTAGTAAGAAACAGAACAGTGTTGCTTTGTCCACAGCTGAAGCTGAATATGTGGCTGTTGGAAACTGCGTAGCACAAGTTCTGTGGATGAAACAAACTTTGGAAGATTTTGGTCTAATTTTTGAAAGTGTGCCTGTTTTATGTGATAATACAAGTGCTATTAATATTGCTAAGAACCCTATACAACACTCTCGCACTAAGCATATTGACATTAGACATCATTTTATTAGAGATCATGTGTCTAGGGGGAGCATTGCATTGAAATTTGTAGGCACTGATGACCAACTAGCGGATATCTTCACTAAACCCCTAGCCGAAGCTCCATTTTGTAAAATCCGTAGAGAACTAGGGATGCTTGATTATGCTAGCTTGTAAAATGTTTCTATTTATTCCCCCCCTCCTTTTTGATGAAAACAAAGGGGGAGAAAATATGCAGGTTACTATTATATGTAGGGAGAAAATATATGCTTATGCTTAGGGGGAGCTTTTTTTCAAAGAATTTTCATTATTATCAAACCCTATGCATAATGTAATTTGTTATCATCAAAAAGGGGGAGTTTGTTGAACCATGGGTAAACACTCCTTTATTTTGTATGATAACAAATTACATCTACTAATGTCTCAAGTTGAACAAAGTGCAGTTCACAAATTAAAAAGAAGAAGACACTAAAGTGGAGTAGCTTGAAGAAGAAGCAAACTCAAGACCTAGACAGTTTATGTGCCTTCTTTAGGACACCATGTAGGGTCCTATCACCTAAAGTGTATGGCACTTTAGTTATTGAGAGAGATGACCTTTCAAAACATGCATGATGCATAAAAATAGTTTTGAAAAAATATTTCACAAAATTGCATGCATGCATAAGGTGGCAAGTTGAAAAAAAAAATATATATATATTTTTAGGAAAGCTTGGAATCGATTTCCAACCCATTTCATAGGCCTTGGAATCGATTCTCAGGACCTCCTATATGGCCTGAAAATCGATTCCTTCATGTTTCCAAAGGGCCATGAATCGATTCCCATGCCTTCCAAAAAGAAAAGAATCGATTCCCTATTAATTCAACTAGCCTAAGAATCGATTCCTCCTATTTTTTATGAACTAAGAATCGATTCCCTATGCTTCTAAATGAACTGAGAATCGATTCTCAGGACCTCCATATGGCCTGAAAATCGATTCACTCCTTTCTTCATAAACAATGAATCGATTCCCTCTTTTTCCAAAACATCAATGAATCGATTCCTTTCTTATTTCAACTAAACAATGAATCGATTCTTTTATTTTTTAAAGGCAATGAATCGATTCATCAACATTTTGAATTGATCAATGAATCGATTCTTCACTTATATTAAATGTTTTTCAAAAATTTCAACGGTGCCTAAGCCTATCACTACAACAGAATTGTTAAAATAGGGCGCCATCATCAGGGGCGCTTTCTAAAAAGCGCCCCTGATGACCAAAATACGGAGGGCCATCAGGGGCGCTTTTTAAAAGCGCCCCTGATGGCCCTCCGTATTTTGGTCATCAGGGGCGCTTTCTAAAAAGCGCCCCTGAAGGCCCTGCGTGTTTTGGCCTTCAGGGGCGCTTTTTTAGAAAAGCGCCCCTGAAGGCCAAAACACGCAGGGCCTTTAGGAGCGCTTTTTAGAAGCGCCCCTGATGCCTTATATTAAAATTTCTAATTTCCTCATCAGATCTCACTCCCTCCCGTAACGACTCACTCTCCCTCTCCAAACCTAAACACTCAACGTCTCACTCTCTCTCCCTAAGAACACAAGCGCACCGCCACCGTCAACGCCACCGTCGCCGTCAACGCCACCGTCTCCACTCCTCACATCTCCTTCTCTCGCCATCTGCACTGATCCTAAGGAGGAAAAGATACGCAGAACGCTCGCTCTCTCTGTCTCTCCCTCTCTCTCTGTTACGCGGTACGCCTCCTTCACTATATGATACTATGTCACAAGATAGATTAGGTATTAATTATTTTGCATCAAAAAATATAATGAGATTCTCTATATGGTTCTGGTGTGATGAACTTTGCATTACGCCTGGTTTTGCTTTTCCATTTTCCTGGACGCTTTTATTCTGTGTAGCTGGAATATTTGTTTTCTAGTTGTAGCTTTTATGGTTTACTATGTTGAGCTCCTATTACAGAGAATCTCTTAGAAAGTGTTGATGCCTTGATGGTGTAATAACTTTAGCCACTGTTTTTGGCTTTGACCCTTTGTACTCTGTTGTGGCTTTGACCCTTTGTACTCTGTACCCTTTGTATTGGTGGATGTTAAGGTCCACAAATCTGACAATTTGTGTATGAAACACAAACACACAAATGACTTAGAATAGGCTGTTTCTGCTGGTTTTATTGATTTCAGTTTTCTGGCATCTAATTTTTGCATATTGTAATAAACACCTCATCTTTTTCTGTAATTGTAAAATACCCATTGCAACTAAAAGACAATAAATTTGACATGTCAGAACAAAGGAAAAAATTAGATGTCTTTTATAACCACCGCATATAATTCATCTAACAGTAGTCAACCTGTAATGCCCAAAATCGTTTTTCAAGTCAATCCCCAACTATGAAGAAGAAGAAATGGTCATGGTGGTCTTCATCGTTGAAGTGAAGAAAAAACACCAAAATCAGTGCACTGCTCATAGTTCTTTTGGTGAACCCACTGGTTACTCGTTTTTGAACTCCCACCTCCTAGAATGAAAAATTGTCTTTTTCCTCCTCAGATCCATTGCTGGAAACACAGAAAAATGTTGGCCAAATAAAAGACAGGTCTAACTTAAAACAGATCAACTGTTGTGTCCAAATAGGAAATAGATCCATCCTAGCGACTTCTATTTGGAATCCTCGATCTGTTCCATTGATTTTTTATTTCCTTCTTAATACCTACAAATTAAAGCACAACACAACTACACTTCCATAAACAGACCTAATAAAAATCTGGACATTATTAACAGTTGGTAGAATCATTTACCAAAAAGGCAATTATTGGTTTTGTTTTTTTACAATACATTCACTAGTCACAAATAATGCCACTCTCAAGCCCAGGTTACATGGAACATAGCCACAGGAACAAGCTCATCGGTTATTATGCATTCAAAGAACATCTTTTCTGCATAAATGCTCTTATGCATAATACAGCTTCAGTTCAAATTGTCAGATTGCCCTCAAGAAATCTTGATCATACAAGTATTTATATATTATATCTACGGTAATTTGTGTGTTTGTGTTTGGTACACAAATTGTCAGATTTGTGGACCATAAAAGCCACCCTTTGTATTGTGTGTCTTGTTTAGAATGTTGTCCTTTCTGCAGCAAGGTTAAAGGTGATTGATTTTCCTTATAATGCAATGCACTCTCACTTCTGATTTTTTGAAATTGTTTCTTCTGAACTCTATTATCATAATAAATTAACGTGCTGCGTTGTTTGTAAGTTAATTAGATGGATATAGTTTTGAAAATTTCTAATTTTTTGAATTGGTTTTTCTTCAGCTTTCCTAGACTATTATGATGTTCCGTACAAAGTGGTGGAAGTAAATCCGATCAACAAGAAAGAGATCAAATGGTCTGACTACAATAAGGTTCCGATTCTCATAGTTGATGGTGAACAATTGGTTAATTCTTCAGGTTCATACTGTCTTATTAATACTTTCATTTGTGGTGTATTGTGTGTCTTGTTTAGAATGTTGTACTCAAATTTCTGAATTGGCATATTACTCCTACTTGTTGATTAATTCATTTCTTTATGTCTAGTTCGAGTACTTTTTGCGGAGGTTCGAGTTCTGTCTTGTTGCCGTTCACATCTAGGTCAAGTTCGTTGTTGCTTCCCCTTGTTACGGTACTTTTCTTATTCTCTCTTCTTTTTATTGTGGTTATTGTTTAGACACTTGAGCAATTGACATATGTACTCATAAGTATTGGTGTATTTGAAATTGATGATTGTTTGAATTGGAGTTGAAATTGAATCGAAAATTGGATTAAATTGCATGATGATGGATGTTAAATTGCATAGAAAAGACGTTATCCAAGGTTGAATGGCTTGGGTTCAGAAAATTACCATTAAGTTCTCTTATCAGGAAATTAGATATAATAAATTTCGGTTGTTATATAGCAAAATTTTTAAGTTAAACTATAAAAGAACTAACTCTGATGTCTTAGGTTAGAAACATTGTACTTTGTGTGTTATTCTAATATGTTTAAGTCCTCTTATCAGGAATTTATATTAAATTTCGGTCTAATATGGATAGAAATTGGATGTCTGCGAATCGTCTATCGAAAGAATATGGCGAAGGCGTGGAATATTTTGTGAACTTTGCCGTTCAACGTTTAGGAACTTCTAGTAAGTTCAAGTGTCCTTGTTTAAGATGTTGCTACGCCAATCGAGTTACTGCACTTGAGTTGGAAAGACATTTAAAGGCCAACGGAATCGATCAAAGTTATACTTGTTGGACAATGCATGGGGAGGAAAGAGGTGAACCTTCGAATATGGATAATAGCACTCAAAGATGTGATCCGGTTGATTATCCTGAAACATATACAGTTGATGGCGACGAATTTGAAGAGATGACAAAGGCGGTTGAAGATGATCTTAATGACTGTCCTCAAATGTTTGAGAAGTTGATAACCGATGCGGAGACACCGTTGTATGCGGGCTGTACTGAATTGACAAAGTTATTGGCTGTGATAAAGCTGTATAACTTGAAAACTTGCCACGGATGGACAGATAAGAGCTTTACGGAGTTACTCGCACTATTGAAAGATATGTTGCCGAAAGACAACGTGCTCCCTTCTCGGACGTATGATGCAAAACAAATGTTAGGCACCATTGGTTTGAACTACGAGAAGATACATGCTTGTCCAAATGATTGCATTTTATTTCGGAATGAACATGCATTGTTAAAGTCGTGTCCTAAATGTAATGCATCACGGTATAGGAAGAAAGAATCTGCTCCAGTAAAGGTATTGTGGTATTTTCCCATAATCCCTCGATTTAGGCGTATGTACCGTAGTTCAGAAGACGCAAAATGGTTGACTTGGCATGACGATGAAAGGATTAAAGATGGTATGCTACGACACCCTGCAGATTCTCCGCAGTGGAAAAAGATTGATATCGATTATCCCGATTTTGGGCATGACCCAAGAAACCTACGCCTTGCATTGTCTGCGGATGGATTTAACCCGCACGGTATCCAGAGTAGCTCCCACAGTACATGGCCTGTGATTTTGGCGATTTATAACTTACCTCCATGGCTTTGCATGAAACGCAAGTATATGATGTTGTCTTTGTTAATTTCTGGCCCCAAACAACCAGGAAATGATATTGACGTATACTTGGCTCCTTTAATAGAAGACTTGAAGCAAATGTGGGAGATTGGGGTAGAGGTGTATGATGGGTTCAGAGAAGAAAATTTCATTCTGAAGGCTATGATTTTTGGCACCATTAATGACTTTCCAGCATATGGCAATCTATCTGGGTACAGTAATAAAGGTCAGTGTGCATGTCCTATATGTGAAGATAATACAGATTGGATGTGGTTGGAACATGGTAAGAAGAATATATATCTTGGCCATCGGAGATTTTTGCCTCCAACTCATCAGTATCGGGTGTGGAGAAAGGCATTCAATGGGAATTCAGAAACTCGTAAAGCTCCTTCGCCTTTGACCGGTGAACAACTATTTGAAAAGGTGAAAGATGTAGACATTAAGTTTGGGAAACCTTTTGCAGGAGATGTTGCCAAACGAGGGTGGAAGAAAAAATCGATTTTCTTTGAATTGCCATATTGGAAGTCATTATACGTAAGACATTTCATTGATGTGATGCATGTTGAAAAAAATGTATTCGAAAGTGTCATTGGTACCTTACTCAATATGCCAGGATAGACTAAAGATACGATCAATTCAAGGTTAGATTTGGTTAGTATGGGGTTGAGACCAGAATTGGGTCCGATAAAGAAGGGTACACGTACATATCTACCTCCGGCTGCTCATACTCTATCTAGAAAAGAGAAAACTGTCTTTTGTAATTTTCTTCATGAAGTTAAAGTTCCAGAGGGGTACTCTTCAAACGTTACGAACCTTGTATCGATGAAAGACCTTAAGTTAAAGTCTCTAAAGTCTCATGATTGTCATGTTCTCATGGAGAATTTGCTACCCATTGGTATACGATCCATTATGCCCAAGAAAGTGCGTCAATCCATAACTAAACTTTGTTTCTTCTTTAAGGCGATATGTAGTAGAGTGATTGACCCTGGAAAGTTACCAGCTCTGCAAAGATCAATTACTGTCACTTTATGTGAGCTTGAGATGTTTTTTCCGCCTTCATTCTTTGACATAATGATTCATTTGATAGTTCATCTAGTTAGAGAGACACAGTTGTCTGGCCCATGTTACATGAGATGGATGTACCCGTTTGAGCGGTACATGAAGATATTAAAAGGATATGTTAAAAACCGATCACGACCCGAGGGTTGCATTGTTGAGCGCTACATTGTTGAAGAAGCTATTGAGTTCTCCACCGGCTATCTATCTAGTGTTGAATATTCTGTTGGGATGCCAAGGGAACGTCACATTGGAAGTGTTGGTAAAGGGATAACAGGAAGGAAAATAGTGAGGGTATCCAGGAAAGAACTAGAGCAAGCACACTTATATGTTCTGCACAATGATAATCAGATTGATTCTTATGTTGCCAAACACATGGAAATTCTTAAGAGTGACTACCCAACTAAGAGTGAAGTTTGGTTAACAAAAGAACACAATCGGAGTTTCATACAGTGGCTAAAAGATCAAATTGATATTGAGTTTGTTTCGAATCCTACTGCGATTTCTGAAAGATTGAGATGGTTAGCAAAAGGTCCAACTATACATGTTTTCTCTTACACTAGTTATCTACAAAATGGGTACACGTTCTATACAAAATTCCATGATGATCAGAGTAAAATGCAAAATAGTGGGGTTACTCTTGTAGCTGAAACTATGCATACATCAGGTGCGAAAGATAGAAATCCCATTTACGCGAATATGTCATACTTCGGTGTCATACAAGAGATATGGGAGTTGGATTACAATATGTTTTCGGAGCCTGTGTTCAAATGTAATTGGGTTGACAATAATAATGGTGTACAAATAGATGACATGGGCTTCATGCGGGTGAATTTCAACAAGGTAGGGTACAAAGATGAACCTTTTATTTTAGCCTCGCAAGCCCAACAAGTGTTTTATGTCACTGATCCAGTTGATATGAATTGGTGCATTGTTTTATTGACAAACAAAAAATTTTTGGTGAATGACCTCGGGGATCAAGCTCATGAAGATATTGACATTGAGGACGACCCTTTCTTCGGGTCATCACAACCAATAATACGGGAAAATACTTCTACAGAGGAAATTTTGTATGTTAGACATGATCATAACGATGGAATTACGTTTCGTCGAAAACAAAGTAGTAGGAAGCAAAAAACAAAATATCATACAATTAAAGAAGTGGCTAGTAACATTAGATCGAGGAAAAGGAAAAGGTAATAATATATCATGCAGAGTTTCTTTTTTATTCATTTTCATATTGTAATTAAAAATTAACTTAATTGTTAAAATAACATATAGCCTAATAGCAATTGTTTTATTGTGTTGCAGGTGAGATGACTTCCCCGAGTGATGATAATGCACATGACAGTGGTCATGAGAGTGAACATCAGCCCCAAAAAAAGTTCACTCGTCGTGGAATGACAGTTAAAAAGAATATAATCAATCGGGGAAACAAAGGCCTTCCTAAACTTATTGTACGATACTTACTAATTAACTAATTTTGTTATGTACTTTTAATTGTTTGTTATCTAATTTACCCAAGTAATAATGCAGGTCCAATGGAATGCTAAAAATCAAGCAATTGGTGCCAACGGGAAACAATTGAAAATGTTCCTTGGTGTCAGAGCAAGGCAGGATGTACCAATTACAATCAGCAGTTGGATTAGTAAAAAGGAGGCCTTACTCGAGAAGCATAAGGATGAGCTATGGCATATGATACAAGTATGAGTCTTATTTTTGACTTTTAGGTTATTTTATAATTAAATATGTAAGTTTATTTATAATCATTTTGTTGAATGTAAGCAGAAATACTTTGATGTGGATGACTCTCATAAAGACTATTGTCTTATGAAAGCTGGAAAGGCGCATAGAAAATACAGATCAACTCTAACAAAGATGGTGAGAGATGATGACGGGAACATCAGAAGCCATCCTCCACCACCGTATGCAGATAGTATACCATTGGAGGATTGGAGGGCATTTGTTATTTCACGTGAAGAAGAGGAATTCCGGGTTTGTACAATTACATATCTTACATATACCTATATTTGACACTTATAAGGTATTCATGTAAAAACATGTGTCTTTATAGAGAAGGAGCCAAGAAAATCGCGAGAGAGCGCAGCGTCCTGAATACCCTTGGAGAGCCGGTGTTACAGGTTATGCTGAGATTGAAGAGCGAATGGTAAGCACGTTATCTTTTATTTTATCTTTAATTTATTAAATTAATCTTCTGAATTATTTAGTAATAGACGGTAAATTTTAATAGCTGCGGGAGCAAGGAAAAGATCCTGCTCAGGAATCTATTGACCGAGATGTTTTATGGTTAGAAGCAAGACAAAACAAAAATGGTGTCGTTGACCACCAAAGAACGAGAGAGGTGGCACAAAGAATTGTAAGTATGATAAAATTCTTGTCTTTCATTGTAGGTGAATAAATTAAACTTAAATAATATTTGTGAATCAGGAATCAATATCTCAATCAGTATCACAAGGAGATATTTCAAATTGTGATGGTCCGAATGACATCCTTGCCCGTGCACTGGCAATTGAAGAATATCCAGGACGTGTAAGGGGTTTGGGATTTGGTATTACTCCAACCACATTTTGGACTTCAAAGAGGCAAAAAAAAGAAGCGGAACGAGAAAGTAGAGAAAAAAGGTTGGAAGCCACTGTATCGATGCTAGTACAAGAACTTAAAGAACTAAAAGATAGAGTTGGTCCAAGGACTAATGATGTACCATCTCCTGACCCAGATAGCTTCAGGGATAGTTGCAATATTGCGTCCAATGAGGTTAACAATTGTCAATGTGAATTATTTATATCAAACCCGCTTACTTTGGTTGCAAAGGGCTTTGTTTGTAACACTGAGGGCTCCACCTTGCACAATCTTCCTATGCCTTCAAATCATGTGAGAGTCAGTGTTCAGTTTGTTGTTGTCCCTGATGCTGAATTGCCGGTACCAATTGATACTGCAGACATGACTCTTTTGACTGTGAATGATGCACTTGGCACTTTCGTGGCATGGCCATCAAATCTTATCAATGTAAGGAGCAATTAATACATTTGTTAATAATTCATTGCTTATTGTCCCATACTTGAAAACTAATTAAATTTTCAAATATATAGGTACCAAGAAGCAAGAAGCAGGTGTCTAGCCGGGATGGGAATCAATCCCAACCTCGCAAGAAGCAAGTGTCTAGGGGAGTTTGTAGCGGGAATGAAATTCGGTCCCAGCCCCCCCTTTCTAGTGCTCGCAATAAATCCGTGTCTCGGCAAGTAGATAAGGGAAAGGATATTCAATCCCAACCACCGTCCTTGGGGGAATTCATCACTTATATAAGGATTCATGCCTCCACAATGTCTGGTGCTGATTTGATACACGTATCGATTGATGAAGACATCTTCGGAGTTGCCGACACAATTTTCCTTTCAAATCAAGAACTTGAAGAGGTATATGAGCACAAGTGGGCGTCTGCGGCTACTATTCAAATATATATCAGGTATAATTATTATCATTATTGTTATCGTTGTTAGGATAAATGATGCAATTACAGTGAAGATTTAGTGTTGTCCTAGTTAAGATTTAGTTTTATTTTGTCCAGTTAAGATTTTTAGTGTTGTCCTGCTAGTTAAATTGAAAAAGTTTATCTAATAGTGTTTATTAGATCAATTATCATGTTTATCAAATAGTGTTTATATTGAAAAAGTTTGCAGTGGACTTGCTAGTTAA
Organism: Astragalus membranaceus; assembly: GCA_039519185.1. Taxonomy (NCBI): domain Eukaryota; kingdom Viridiplantae; phylum Streptophyta; class Magnoliopsida; order Fabales; family Fabaceae; genus Astragalus; species Astragalus membranaceus. The sequence continues at coordinate 24,361,010 of CM076852.1, forward strand.
ATTGTTATTGTTGCTGATATGTAAATCAACATACTCCCCATTACCATACTAACTGTGTGCTAATACCATGACTTAGGCATTCCTGTTACCATTCGAGTTAATTTAGATTGTATTTTATTAGTCTAGAAGTTCTGCACCCTGAAATTTATCTGCATGATTTGTGTTGTTGTTTTGCAACATCTATGGTCAAATGACCTTCTGTATCTGCAAAACAAAACCAAAACCATGATTAAAAACACTGGGAAATTGTGCAAAATGAAAACAGGAAAGATGGGATTCTGTGCATGTTTACGTGGTAGTAGGTAGGTTGTAGCTTGATGATTATGGAATGGAACAAAGATGTTTTATTTTTTCTTTGTTGTTGGTGGAAGTGGCATGCAGCGTGTTATAGATGAGAGTAGATAGGTATATAGTGCGTGTGTGTATGTGACTGACAAAGGTGCTTGTTTGTCTCTCTGGCATTATTACCACTTTTTCATTATCATGCTTAACATCTATGCACAATTTCCCAGTATTTTGCAGAATCCCATCTTTGGTGTTGTTTTGCAAGTGATTGTAGTAGGTGTCTGCTGTTAATTTATGTCTGCTGTTAATTTATTTCTGCTGTTAATTTATGAAACCAAAATGACTTGAAATTTATGTCTGCTGTTAATTTATTTGTCTACATTTTAACTATAGGTATTTGTACCATGTGATTTTGAGCACCATGGAACAAAGACAAAGATTTATATTTTTGGATCCCGAACGTACTTTTCTACGCAACCTTCATATTGACAAAAAAATGACAAAAAAGCAACTTCAGGACGTGAAGGAAGCGGTTAAAGAAAGCAAGGAAGCGATAAAAGCCTATATCAATACACGCTTGGCTTCGGCACTTGAAAGCAGCTGTGATTGCTGGTTTTTGGCACCCATTAACTTAGGAGGGTAAGAAATTTAATCTCTCTCTCTGTCTCTCTCTCTGTCTCTCTCTCTATATATATATATATATATAATGTGTTTTTTCAAAAATGTCTTATTTATTTAATTATCGAAATATTTTGGTAGTGTACATTGGGTATTGTTGGTGATTGATGCTAGGAGAAATAGAATTTTCTATTTGGATTCGTGTCACGGTGATTATAGCAAACACGCCATGATGAGAGGAATGTTTGAAAGGTGTGTATTTAGATACATCGCATATTTCAATATTAATTATGTATCTATTTCGATTAATTAATATAGTTATATGTATGATGTTTCAGTTGTTTGGCAACTTTTTGGGCATCAAATGAGGTTAGGACTAGAGGTGGGAACAATAAAACAAATTGGATAGTAATAAAGGTAAGTTTATAATCAATATTATTCTTATCCATGTAAATTTTGCTCGCATTTTAACAATTAATTTTTTTTTTTGATTTGTAGTGTCCGAGACAACCAAACAATGTTGATTGTGGATATTACGTTATGAAGTATATGAAGGACATAATCACTGACATACAAATGGAAATTCCCCTAAATGTATGTAATTTATATAGTTTCTTTTTTGATAAGCTAGCAATTCCATATCAAGCATTTAACAACTTAGTTCTAACTTTATTTTATTTTATTTTATTTTGGAAGTATTTTCCAGGACACGAGGTTGGAGCTCCATTTTCTGATGACATACTTACTGAGGTCAAAGGCGAGTGGTGTCATTATGTTGCTTCTTTGATTAATCAAAATCGAAATTCAAGTCATTTTGGGTAGCTTGTTTGTACTCAATAAGTGGACATGTAAATTTTGTTGCTACTTTGTGGACATGTAAATTTTGTTGCTACATTGGATGTCATATTATTTTTGTTCTCTCTATGTATGGATATTAGATGCATTTATAAGTTTTTTATTTGGAATTTGATTTTGAATTGGCTGGTTTGAAAATTTGATCCCCCAATTCAATTGGTTATTTTAGGTTGTTGTTGCTGCAGGTTTGATTTGGAAGTGGTTAGATTTGGAACTGGTTAGATTTGGTAAAAAGAATTTAAAAAAAAAAATATAGCATCAGGAGCGCTTAGGAAAAGCGCCCCTGATGTCCTTTGTCCTTTGAAATTCAGGGGCGCCTCTTACAAGCGCTCCAGTTGGTCACCTGCGCTATGGCCATCAGGGGCGCCTCTTACAAGCGCTCCAGTTGGTCACCTGCGCTATGGCCATCAGGGGCGCCTCTTACAAGCGCTCCAGTTGGTCACCTGCGCTATGGCCATCAGGGGCGCCTCTTACAAGCGCTCCAGTTGGTCACCACCTACAGGAGCGCAAGCTTTAGGGGCGCCCGAAAACGCCCCAAATGGATAAAAAAAAGCGCCCCTGATGGCCTTTTCTGTTGTGGTGTATAAATACCTGGGTTGAGCTTCACCTTCAAATCAACCACTGCTCACAATTTCTCTCTATTCTACTCTCTCTTGCGAAATTCTTAGATCTAATATTGTTCTTCATAATTTTCATATTATTTTGAATGCTCTTCATTTTATTATAGATCTAAGAATATAGTGCTTCATTGTTTTGAATCTTGTTCAAAAGTTTTGTGTTTTCGAAAATCATATATATCTTCTTAAGCTTTTGCAAGATCATATTTCATATCATATTTCAGAGCATCTATAATCCTAATATCACTCATCTCTCTCAGTTTCTAAACTGACACATTACTAAGAAGTGATTAATTGGATCCATAGATCTCAACTGTGTAATTCTTATTTTGTTTTAGTGGTTATTTTGAAATCCTGGGAAGTTTTACTTGGGTCTCTCAATCAGGGTGATTGAGTTGGTTGAAATCCTTAGCGGGTGCTTGGGTTCTCAGTTCGGGGAATTGAGATTCACTATTGTTGAAGTCGACTGTTTGTAATAACTCTCTTCAATATAGTGGTTGCTAAGTCCAAGGGTTGAAAAGCCTAAGGCCGAGGACGTAGGGCTTTTATCCCGAACCTCGCTAAATATCTGTGTCTCTCTATCCCTTCTCTTTTTATTTTGCACTATTATTATAACTGCCTATATCTTATTATTGATACTATCACAAATACGATTATTGGTTATTATTGATATTATTGTGCTTATATATCTTAGTCAATATTATTGTGCTAAATATTGTTATACTATCCTGTCATATTAAAATATCAATAATCATATTCACTGTGCTATTCTCAATATTCATCTATCATCTTCTACATCTCTTACCTGATTATTCATCTCATTGTTCAAATCATACTTTCCGCATACGTTTTGAAAAGGATATAATCATCATTTTTGACAAGAATCCATATTTACTCATAACCTTATTCACCCCCCCCCTCTAAGGTTATACTCTAAGTCTAACAATACTGACAACGGTTGGCTGTATAATTGGCCAAGAACATTGCCACAAGACCTTCCCAAGAAGAGACAGTGTTGGGATGTAGGGATTCCCACCATTCTAACGCCCGGCCTTCGAGCGACTGAGGAAAAAGTCTGCACTTCATCGTCCGACCTAGCTCTCTATAGCTACAGTAGTTGTTGAAGTACATGAGGTGTTTATCGGGATCCCCGCGGCCGTTAAACTTGTTCAGGTTCGGGAGCTTCCTCAGATCCCTTGGAATACGATAACGTCTGATTTCGCTGGTGAAGGGTCCTTGTCCGGTCGGGATGTGATTCTGCCCGTATGGCTGCATGGCGGCATAAGTTTGGTCGATGGGCAGACCGTAAAGGCCGACCGGCTGACCGTGGAATCTGTCGGCAATTGGAGGGGGTCCATGGTATTGTGGAGCATGCGACGACGACCGTCCTCTAGGCCGTTCTGAATAGTTTCTTCTTTGTCGGCTGATGGCACGGGAGACATCTCTAATCTCCCCGTTGCGGTAGTCGTTAAATTCCTCTTACGAGTCCCACGACCTGCTTCTTGAACGGCGGGATCCTGAGGACTCGTTGGACGAGTATCTTGTTGCCGACCTGCCCGACTCTGGTCGGTAACTCGAGTCAGCATAGTCGTAATCTTCCACAGGGGAACGACGGTGGCATCTTCCTCGATGAGGGGGCGACCTGTGGACGATCGCCCTTCTTGAAGGATTGCGTTGGGGTACGCCTCGACGAGGAGGAACTTCTCTTGGTGGCGGTGAACGATGGGGCTGAGACGGTTGGCCTCGGTGACCGCTATCCGCACGCGGGCGGATCGAGATCGACCCTCTCTCGTAGCGATCGATCAGCTCATCTCGATCAGTAATCACTTGATTCTTTTGCTCCAGAATTTGTATGAGTGCTTGGGTCACATGCTCTGGCAATGCTTCTGGGATCCCAACTTCGGCCAACTCGGTCGGTAGTTGCTGGACCGGTTGGGAGACTGGCCTGCGGCCACCCTGCACTGAGGGTTCTTGGCGAGGCTCGCCTGGTGATTCATGAACTGTCACAGGCATGCCCTCTGGGGTCTGTTGAGGTCGGTCCTGTCCAGAGGGGTTGAGCCTGGAAGAAGTGCGTTTCTGACGTGGCGGCATGGTTTGATGTGGAATAGCACTCGGGCCTCCCACTGTGGTCGCCAATTGATCGTACCTGATCAATACGATGAGTTGTTGCTGTCTGATGATGTTGCTCGGTCGTTGGGATGAAGGACTGAGTTCTGAGCCGCACGCGGGTGGTACCTGCAAAGGCACTCCAACGCTCAAGTCAGAGGTGCTTCAACGGGCAGGGTCGCAAGGTGAGTAAAACGTACCTGAAGCCACATGCTAGTGTGGTATATATACTATTGACTGCTCAGGCATTTGGCCGTCGCGCATATTTCGGACCTGGCCGCATCTTGCGGAGCAAGCTAGGTATTGGGCCGCGCTGGGCCTTTTGGGCGAAATTGGGCTTCGAGCCCACTCCAGAACAGTTGCCCCCCAAGCCTAGGTCGCCTGGGGGCGGGCTAAGGCTTGATTCCTTGCCCCCCAGCGTGGTCACAAACGACCGTTCTGGAATGATACAGGTCAAAAGTTAATTGGTCGTCTGCGTGGTCGCTGCCACGCGGCCTGGTCACACGCGGCCCGGTCACACGGGCCAGGTGCTTGTCTCGAGTTTGGTGCCTGACAATTAACCGTCATGAATGCTGAGGTGACAGTTACTTTAGTGAGGTGACATTTAAAGACCCGAGGAGTTTAAGTAATGATGGTACACGAAGAGTCGCGCCTCTTCGCTTCGGGCCCATGGTGATAACTGGCCCATTATATATAGGGTTCAAGGGGGGGGTCCTCACTTGCACGTTTCTCCGATTTCTCCGCTCTCGCAATCAGCTCGCTCGCAATCAGCTCGCTCGCAATTCAGGTAACTACGACCGCTCTTTCTTTATTTGAGCTTTTATGTTCCACCTGGTGGAGGGGGTGTCAGGGTCTGGGGACGACCACGTCGCCCCCTCTATATGCGCGAGCAAGACCTTGACCGTTATTCCCCTTCACAGGTTCATTCTCACTCCAGAACAAATGCATTACAGGGCGCACGACCCGTGTTTATGGGAGCACGGACCGTGCGCAATGTTCTGTCAAAATTTTACAAACTTGCCCGAAACGATCCCTTGTCCAACGATATTAGGCTGGTAATGCCTTGATTTTGAATATGTTTTCAAAGGTTTTTAATAATGGTTTGCAAAGTTATGTTTAATTCGAAAAACCGTAAAAATAGTATACGGGAGCGAACACGTGATACGCTTGTTATGTGGAACTAATTGTTCAATTAACAGTTTAATGTCAAGGAACTAAATGTTCAAGTGATAGTTACGATATATAAATTATATCAAGTTTGGGTGACGGCTCAATGCGGGTGGATATATATCTTATATAGAGTGTGGGTGACGACCCACGAGGTTAACATACTAGGCAGGGAAGTCATGATCCTTAAACCTAGGCCCGTAGGTTTAACGATCGCGCAGGCGGTGTTATGTTAAAAGTTTGTTGTGCGGTTCACCGGGTTTAGCGTTCGCGCAGTCGGTGTCGTTCTAAATTATAACACATTAACCGGGGTTTAGCAGTAAGGCAGTCGTTGTCGTGTTGAATGGAAATGCACGTGGTTATGAATCTAACCACGAATGAATGAAAGTCCTATAATACGGTCAACCGGGGTTTAGCAGTAATGCAGTCGGTGCTGTGTTAAGTTAAATAGGATTCTTAATTGAACCGAGAGTGTAGGTAGGGGTCTCGGTAGAACTCATTGAGATTGTATCTCATTGTTTATATGTTGTTGTTTTACAGAGAAACAGGGAAAAAGGATATCCAAGAGGCACGAGTAGGTTGTACTCGGATGGTTGCTGAAGACTTAGGTTTTATGCTTAAGATTATGTTTTCCCTTGTTATCTTTGTATCATAACAATATGTTTGTATCAGATGTAAATATTATGTAGTTATTTCCGCGCTTTCTTGTATGGTATTGAACACTAAATCTTGTTGATGGTTGATGGTCAGGGAACCGTTGTGGTCTTATTTATGATTAAGACTATTTTGGTGTTATTCAGCAAAAATTTATAGTGGTGTTCAGTATCTAAACAGGAATTTATATTTCTGATGTGTTACAGTTGGTACACTTAGGTAATTCTACTTGTTAGAAATACCGAGGTGTTACATTTAGACGGTGATTGAAATCTATAAGATATATTTGATCTTAGTATACTTTGAAACAAGGAAAAGTGAGAGAAAAATAAGTTATTTCTATGTCTCACAATTTTTCTCTTGCAGTAGAAAAATTGTGAAAATACTTTCAAGAATATTTTGAAAGTTTAGACATAATTTGATTGAACAAGAGAAGGTCATTAGTATGATTTATAATTATGTCCTTTGTTATTCCAAATAATGGTGCAGTTGTTTTCTTTCTATCAATATAATGATGTAGTAACTCATATACATTATGGCAAAGTTTAATCTTTGTAAGTGTAACTTCTCTTCCTACTTATCCTTGGAATTCTAAGATCTTTATTATTTAGTGTATATTCAGCTATATTTTCCTAAAGTAACAAAGTCACATCTTTTAGAAGGACCATAAAATTCCTCAATATAATGAGTTTTTATCTGTAATATACTCTTGGTGGATATTAACTATAAGATAAATATTCTTAAGTTTTTCAGAGTATAACTAATATGATATATGTGCATTTTATAGTAAATTGTGTGCACTATCTAGTTATGACTAGAAATTATATGGTGGCATGTGTTCTTATTATCAACTTGCAATCAAAAGTTTGCAAAAGTAATTGAAGGCTCCAGAAGGGCTAATTGCATTGTTACCTAGCTTGAAAACAAAGCTTTAACACATTGATACCATATTATATTCTCCTAAGGCTCATAGAAATAATTGAGTGTCAAGGATTATCAAGTGGATATACCATATCGAAAAATAAATGAAAGAAATCTTCAATGTCTGTATATCATGAGACTCACCTTAGAAAATACAAACGGGTATTAGAAAAAATACGTGTGTTTCTTTTGGTTTGTAATTAAAGCAAATTAGCACAATACATGCTACCTTAAACCAGAAGTTTATGGATCATAATAAGTTTGCCACTGGAAAGACCGGTTGAGCCATCCCGAGTCTATTATATATGAAGCGAAAAATAGTTAAGAATTTTATATGAACATGTGTTGAGAATTTGAGGGAATAATATAGGGTTATATTTGTAAACGAATACACTAATCACATGGACCATTTGTCGCACTCCGAAAAATCCTTGGAGGGATTTTTCTTCGCACAACGGGATTTTAGAGTCGCCACCAATATTTTTTAAAGGTAAAACATCGGAAAAACCTTTTTTGGAAAGCAATGGTCTTTGGAACCATGAGATTTGGGTTCGGGGGTCTAATTACGTATGGGGAAGGTATTAGCGCCCCATAACGTCCCTTCAAAGAAGGGTTACCTTAATTAAATATGTGATTTGCAAAGTTGATTCGGAAAAATGCTTTGTTTTTACCTCTTTTGTTGATGAATGACTTAATGAAAAATCTTTAGTTTTTGCGCTTGACGGAGGGGATTCGCTCCTACATATCTCCCGGTGCGATGGAGAATTCAAAGCAACGTAGTTCTTGTTTTTGAAAAATGTTTTATTTTTGGAAAAGTGTTTGGTTTTTGAAAGGAAATATGTTTTTGGTTTGTTGTGCTTGACGGAGCGTATCCGCTCCTACGTATCTCCCGGTGCGATGGAGAATTCAAAGCTACGTAGTTCTGGGTTGTCTAGAAAAAGGTTTTTGTTTTTTATCTTCTTTAATTGTGAAAATTGAGCTCTCATGATGATCAATTGAGCAAAGGCTCCAAGTGACCACCATTAGCACTCCATTGTTAATAATCATGCAAGCAAAGGCTTCGCAAGACTACTAACAAAGTTTTTGATTTAGTGAAAATCTTTGGGAAAATTAGGCATTCATGATGATCAATTGAGCAAAGGCTCCAAGTGATCGCCACTAGTACCTCATTGTTAATAATCATGCAAGCAAAGGCTTCGCAAGACTACTAACAAAGTTTTTGATTTAGTGAAAATCTTTAGGAAAATTAGGCATTCATGATGATCAATTGAGCAAAGGCTCCAAGTGATCACCACTAGTACCTCATTGTTAATAATCATGCAAGCAAAGGCTTCGCAAGACTACTAACAAAGTTTGATTTTGAAGAGTTTTCGCAATTGGATTGATTCTTGTTTAGGGAATGATTTTGATGCTTGAAAAAACTTCTGATTGAAAGTGGACCTAGGCTACACACATTATGACACGATACATAGATAGGCAAAGAATGAACCCAAGTTGAACATTTTGGCAAAAATGCATGAATGGGCAAGAAAATTAACCTAAGTTGCACATCTTATTGAAGATGCTAGGCAATGGGATGAACCTAACTAGGCATTTATGACACAATATGTGAATAGGCAAAGGCATTTCAAAGCACAAGTGATATCAAACTTCTAATGAATCACTTGCAAAACCCTAAGGATTTCTCATCAACATTAGACATAAGCACCCATGTGGTATCCTTTTGATGTCATCAATGTCTAATACATTTCTTCAATCAACCACATGGAAGGAATAAATTAAAAGGGGCATTTGCCTCATGCAAGATCATAGGCAAGTCTTAAGACTAATTTGACAAGTTTAGGCGATTAAGGTGTTGAATCCCTTTAGGTAATCTTTGACACTTGGGATATGCACAAGTGCATAAGTGTCAAATCCTCTTACCAAATCATCAACACAAAACCAAAAATTGTTTCAAAACAATTACTTATTTGCGAAATGAGAAATGAGATAAACTTCAAATCCTCATTTTATTCATGAAAACAACAAGAAATGAGTGAAATAACAACAACACACAATTTACTCTAAAGGAGAGAAGCATTCCAAGCACCCAAACCTCCCGAAGTGTTTGTCAAAATACTTGAAATACATCTCTCACCCAACAACAACAACTATGCTAACATTATGACATTAAAATGCAAAGGGATGCCAAAATGAAGTGATGATTTACATCTTTGATTCTAAAATTGGAAGGTGATGCTAGGTTTCAAAGTATACCTCAACTCCAAGCTAGAATAAGGAAGGAAATGAGATGAATGAATGCAAAACCCCTTTAATCTACTCTTCAATCTTCAACTTTGAACTTGATCCTTGAATTTGAAGGTGAATCTTTGAGAAGAATGCAAGAAGGATGGAAGATTTAGTGTAGGAAAGGTGTTTTAATGGATGATTGAGTGAGGAAATTGAAAAAGATGAGGTGAGGGAGGGGAGGTGATTTCGAAAGTGAGAGGAGAGGAGGAGGTTTTTGTGCCAAAAAATGAACTTGCCCTTGTATTTTGGGAGAGTAGGCTTATATAGGGTCTTGGGTGAAATTAGGGTTAAGGGTAGAATAGGAATGGGATGTGCTATTTTAAGTAAGTTTGCAATTTCTTATGAAGGAGTGAGTCTGAGAGGATGGTGTCATTTACAAAAAAGGGCATGAGAGTGTGTGTGAATTCGAAATTGACAAAAATGGGGGGGAAAATTGCTTCTCCCTTTTGGTCTTTTGTCTTATTGAGGACACTTTGTACTTTTTATTTGAATTTTGAATTTTTGGGCATGCAAATGATAGTGCACCTATTGAAAATGTGTCACATATTTTTGGGCACCATAAAAATATCCCTCTAATTATTCATGACAATAAAAGTTTTCATTTAATAAACGAGGATTATTTAATGGTCCTTTTTCAGCTTTCTTGTGCAATAAAAATGGGAAAAATGCCTTTTAATTATTTTGAACTAGGATTTTCTTCCAAAAAATTATACGAAAATTATCCTTGATAGAATAAATTGTATTTTTCATCCTTGACTTGGTTTAGTTCAAAAATAATTAACTTGCTCTCATTTGAATGCCCACAGATATTGAAACATGCACTATTTTATTCCCTAAAATTCTCAAAAATTAATAAAAAGGTTTTGACTTGGGCGGACAAAATTGGGGTATGACAGCTGCCCCTCTTTATTTGGATTTTATCAAGAAATATGAATTGGCCGAGACATATTTCGAAGATAAAATAGGAATAAAGAATTCGGAAATTATACCAATTTTGTCTACTTGGAGAAACCCGAATTTTCTTTTTTCTCTTTTTTTTTCTTTTGTTTTTGAATCAACGCTTGGAGTGTTGATGAGGAAACAATAAACTAAATGGTTAACAACATGCACGCTAACTGCGAAAGGCAAGGAAAGCGCTAAATGAAGAAAGCGATAAAGAAAGCGGTAAAATGCCAGGCTGCCTAAAACCTGTAAACGAACCCTTGCGAATCCGAGTTTGCACGTGGCTTTGAGGAGCACGCATCCTGAGAATCTCTGGTCTTTCGAGCGACCGGGGGGATCGTTATCAGCTCTGGAACTAATATACTGATCAATGCACGGCGTCCACTGTATCTTAGGCTGATACAACTATTCCGTTGAACCTCACATGGGGCTGCGGTCCATCGCGTTGCTCGTACACGATGTGAGACCATGAACAGAAGGGAGCACTGAACTCTGATAAGAGCGATTTGAACTCCAAACTGCAACTATTCCGTTGAACCTCGCATGGGGCTGCGGTCCATCACGTTGCTTGTACACGATGTGAGACCATGAACAAAAGGGAGCACTGAACTCTGATAAGAGCGATTTGAACTCCAAACTGCAATGCACGCTTGAGCGCCGAACTGAAAAGCATTTGAACTCCGAACAAAGAGGGCATTTTCTGGGATCTGAGTGCGAGGATTAACATCGAAGTACTTATCCGTCCTTGTACCTGCAAGTGAGATGAACAAATGCATGCAATGCAAATGCCATGATTGCTTTTTGATGGGATGAAGGTGATGTGATGCAGGAGTTTCTCTTTGCTTGCATGAATTTTTTTGTCTATGTTTGATGAATGCAATGCATGAATTTTATTTGTTTTATTGCTCTCTTGCTCTTTTTTTTTGGATTTTTTTTTAATTAGCCAGACAAAATTAGGGTATGACAGCTGCCCCTCTTTATTTATATTCCGTAGATAAACTGAAAGGTTTTCATAGTAGGGATAGAAATAAAGATAAGACAAATGCTAATTTTGTCCTCTTAGTAGAAAAGTGTAGAGTTTGAAAATTTACAGAGAACGATTAACACTCGGGGGCACCGACGAGAAAGGAATAAAGAAGGAGCACTGGGGTTCTTAAGGAGCGCTGGGGCTCTGAAGGACCACTGCGAGTCTGAAGGATCGATGCCCTGAAGTATCGGCATAATGATCTGAGGGTCTAATTCGCAGTCGATGCTTGGCAAATTGATTTGAATTAAACTGAAGGACCGGTGGGTCTGAAGGGCTGCCTGGGCCTAATGGACCAAAATGGTCTGATGGACTGCAACTAGCTATGGTACTAATAAAACAGTCTAAGGGTGACCTACGTCGATGCGGCCGTGAGGGTCAAGATCAGATCTAGAACTGATATGTTGACCACGAAGGATGTCCACTATGTCTCAGGCAGACACAGCTAATCTGAAGGACCTCTGGGGGTCTGAAGGATCCGCCGCGCTCAGTGGCGACTTTAAGATCTGAAGGTGCAGTTTGGAGTCGGCGTTTGACACGTTGACTCGAACTTAACTGAGGGACCGACTTGGTCTGAAGGATCTATGCTAGACACGATGCTAACATTGCGATCTGGTTTGTGACATAGAATTCAACACTCGTCGTGCTGACTTGAGAAAGGAAAGTATATAGGGATCGACACTTGAAGTCGATTGAAGAACAATAGATGTTATGTATATGACATGCATGTAATGTATGCACAGGCAATGATTGATTTTAAGTGGAATGAATGAATGTAATGAGATTTTTTCTTATTTGCCTTTTTTTCTTTTTTTCTTTTCCTTTTTTGCTTCTTTTCTTGGCACATGATAAATGTATGAAATGCGAATGATGCATATGTAATGCTTTGATGCGATTGCTATGGTGGATAAAGGAAGACACGTGAATGCCAATGCCATAATTAGTTATGTAGAAATATTTTTAGCAACGACGAGACCAACAGTTGGCATGTCTATCGAAGTAAAAATGTCGTGTGTGTGCATGCATGCAATGTCATGTATGTGCAATGTGGAGACAAATGAACCACAAAGGCCCATGAACTGTGGACGCTGAAGCTGATCGAAAAAATTGATAAGCAGTATATGTGAGTGCCGATGACGTGCAAATGCAAATGTAATGCTTTGATGCAGGTGCCATGGTAGGTGCGTGAAAAAATTGATGCATCTATGGTATGATTTATTGATGATGCATTTTTGCGGTTTTTGAGATGAGAAAAAGATTTTTTTTATTTTTATTTTATGCGAGAAATTGAGAAGTGGATGCTTTGGAATCATCACTTATTGGATGCATGGTTGTATGGCGGGATGATTTATGCTATGATTTTATTGATGATGCAAAACGATTTTTATAATGATGAGAGATGAGGCTTTTGATGCAAGAGGCACAGAAGTGAATATTTTGCAATAATCGTTCCTTGGAAAGAAAAAAAAAATTGGATTTGATTTGAATTCAAGCTCTGGCAATCTCAATGTTGTTATTTACAGTCACTGATGTGCAACCGTACTTGACTGTATTTACAGACTCGTTCACGTTTGTTCTTCCCTTACGGTGTCCCATGATTGATTGAATTTTAGGTCCACAAAGTTAACAGAGTGAGTGTTCAGCGTCACATTGTTAACTTGTGTTCTCTCTCTTTGAAGCATTGTTTAGTAGACATGTAGAGCAGTACGAATACAGATGAATGAATCAGTTGACTTGTTAAGACAGATATGACACGCGATGGGATGAACGGTAGGTTTTCCCCAAAGTCACGAAATGTAGGTTTTTCCCAGCTTAAGAAATGTGGAACTGCCCCGATTTAGACTACCAGTGAAGGTGATCGAATAGTCTTCCCCTGTCTAGTGATGACAAAACAAGGGGTGTGGGGGAGATAATGAATTGGGAATGCCATGACTTTGGGATGAAGGGTGGCAAGCAAGAGATTCTGTCTCAACCAATGACGTTTGGTGCTGCCCCAATCTTGACGAGAGCAAGGCTGCCCCGGCTGGAGTAACATTGTGAAGGGCGGTATTTATGATAATGGGTTGAGAAGATGTCTCGGCATGGTTGTGTGGATGTGGATATGACAAGGGGATGAGATGGGTGTAGAGCGAATTTCTCCGACTTTAGGTGAAGTGAAGAGTGATGGGATTGCCCCACTTTGGAATGATATTTAAATGATTGCTTTTAGTGGGGTTATGAAAGGTAACTGAGTTTGGATCTTTGGAATTGGTTGTATGGTTGGATGGGGTATATGAATTGGATGGATGCCAGACATTTTCCCAGTTCAAGAAGCATGAAAGGTGGAAGGTGTGCCTGCCCCATTTTGGGATCTAGGTGATGGTCCTAGTATAAACTTTTGGTTCTCTTTTAGGTGAATCCCAAAGACTGTGACAGTCTTGAGTTTTTCTTTTGATATGATGAGAATTTCAATCGGTGATCACTAAACCATGTCTTGATATCAGTGCGATTTGAACGAACATTGGAGTGCATTCTCTTTGGGTTGTTTTTTTTTTTTGATTTTTTTTTGAGCAAATATATTGTAAATAAACAAACTTATTTGTCCTAAAATTAAAACTTTGAGAAAATGAAAGCAATCAATCATCGATCTGAATGGACCTTTTTTAGGGTTGTAACATGGCCAATGGTTAGGGTTTATGAAAGAAATGGCAATTGGGTCCAAAGGAGTGTTTGAGGGCTTAATGAGAAAATGACCTCTTATGAAAGAAAGGATGAGTAGGTCCAAAAAGTGTTTGAGGGTTTATTCGGACAAGGATATCTTCTGTGTTTGGTGATATTATGTATCAGCTCACAATTTCTACTGCTTTTGCTTTTTTTTTCTTTTTGAGGATTTCTTTTTCAATCCTTTTTTTGAGTTTCACATTTTTGTGATTTTTTTTTTCTTTTTTTTTTGAATAGAGTGAGCTGATAAGAGTGACACACCATTTTTGATGTGGAATTGAGCCTTGTCTAGGGTGACTGAAAGATTTTTTGATTTTTTTTTTTTGGCTCAAAGGGGTAGTAAAATTTTTTTTTTTTGAGGATACAGGAAGACGACCAAACTTTATTTCTCAAAAATTAATTCAAGGACAAAAATTATTTATTTTTATATATCCGCTATTTTTCTCTTTATTTCTTTTATTGACCCTAATTTTTGCTTAGGCTGCTCTTGCGAGTTTTCAACCTAACTGGCTTATTTGATTTTTTGCAAAGGACTTACATCAAGGGAATACAATGTTGACAAGATATCTAGTGATCATAAATTTGCCCCAGCTTGGGGCCTAAAGTGTTAGCTCATGAAATTTCATCATTGGGAACAAACCAAATGGTTAACTAGGTACTTGTGTGGAGAATATGCACCTTATGGGATGGTCGGGGTGGGACTGGACATGAACAAGGAATGATGAGGGGAAAGATACGGACACTAACTGACTCAAACAAGAGTAAATGCGTGTTGCATACCAGTTCACTATACGAATGCTTCACAGAGAGTTAACATATCTAGCGACATGATAGAAGAAATTTTTGATAACACATTGGTTAACAAAATTGACCATTTTGATCGTTTATCATGGGACTGATAAGATGCATCGTTTTTGCTGGTAAAAATTTGTGAACGAGCTGCAAAATCTTTGAAAATTGAGTGTCTCGAAAACACCTTGAGTTTGCAACTGAGTTTGACAGTGTTTTGTACAGCTAAAACTTTTCCAACGAAAAATAATCAATTTCGTCTCATCTCTCATCCATTTTTTTGAAGAAGCAATGCTCATGTTTTTTTTTTCATGTATGGATGAACACATGATCATGTATATGTGTGATGAAAATTCAAATGTATGAAACACGTGAATGCACGATCATTTGGAAATAACCCAATGATTCTAAATGATCTTTGAAGGCAATGCAACCTGTGAAGGATGCAAAGTCACAAATTCCCATTTTTATTGGATGCTCAATGATGCAGGAAAAAGAGTGATGATATATTTTGATTTTTGTTTTGTTTTAGAACACGATGATGGATATGTACGATGAAAATGCAAATGTATGAAGTGCATGGAGGAACTGATCACTTGAAAAGACCAACGATTTTGTTCCTATTATGAATGCATGATGATTTTTCCTAGTTAAAAGATTAACTATACTCATACAACGAGGATAAATAAATTACATGCCCCTTGTGTCCTAATGCATGAATAAACACATGGTGGTAGATATGCATGATGAAAATGGAGATGCAAATGCATGAAATGTGCACATGAATAATCACTTGGAAAGACCAATTATTCTAAATGATTATTTTTTTGTTTGTTGGGGCAATACAGCATGTGGCTGATGCAGGCCTCATAATTTTTGTGAAATGATGCATGCTGAAATAAGGAATGAAATAACGCATGAATGATCGATGAAACAGCGGTTTTTTTTGTTGTTTGTTTATTAGGATGAGTGAGATGATGTATGAATGCTATGTTTTTACATGCATCTCATGATGTTGCAAATGATGAAATGTCTACATTATTTGATGATGATTTTTGTGAATGATTATGAATGAATGGAAAGGCATGCTAAATGAGATATTCAATTATTTATCACAATTTTTCTAATTGTTGTCGTGTTTTTTATTCTTTCCTTTTTCCTGAAAAAAACAAAATGCAATGTATGAATGAATGAATAATGTTGCATGACGCAGATGCATAGAATGTGAATGATCACTTGAAAAGATTGACTACCCAAAATGATTTTTCGGAGGCAATGCAATATGATGATGAATAATGCAAGAAAGTGGCATTACTTTTATTTTCTTTTATTTGGAAATGATGCATGCAAGATGACTAATGCATTCGAGGTGATTAAGAATGAAGAGCTTTTGTTTTTATTTTTATATTTTTTTTGCACGAAGAGGAGTAATGAATATAGTATATTGTTTCTATATGAGTATGCAAGATGATGCAAGTTGGGCAAATATGTAGTGTCATTGTTTTTTTTGGAAGATGATGATATGCATGTTAGTACCATGAGAACGAGATGTATATGAAAACAAGTGATTCGTTCTATGGTGGTTTTTTATTTTCTAGCAAAATATAATGCCCATGATAACGGATATGTATGGAAAATGCAAATGCATGTATGCATGAAGAAATAAATGTTTGATCCTGATGCAATTATTTTTATTTTTCAAGAGGTAGTGCAACATGTATGCAGACTCTTATTTTTGATTTATTCGATGAGGAATTATACAATTATAATGAAATGTTTTTTTTTTGTTTTATTTGGGAAAATGATACACGAACATGGAGTTGATGCATTTAAACTGGGATGACAACATGTATGAATGATATGTTTTTTGAAATGTAATTTATGACTTTACAAATGATGTGATGCCTACGCTATGTGATAATGATTTTGAATGATTATGTATGAATGTCAGTGCATATTGGGATGCTCATGTTATATGACTAAAAATTACTCTTTTCGTGTGAGGGAATAAAATGCATGACACTTGCAGTGATTTTTTTTTATGCATGGAAAAGAAAGAGTACATGATGCTTGACATGATTTTTGAATATTTTTGTTGTTTTCGGAACGGGAAGACAGATGCATGAGTATTGGTGAACCAGCTCGCCTTTGATTGAATGAATGAATGTGCGTGAGATGTGAATGTGTGGTTTTATTCATCTCGTCGGGGAATCCAAAACTTTTTATTAAAGTATGATTCTGGTGGTCTGACTTTCAAATGGTTTTTTATTTTACTTTCATCCACCTTTTTTCAAAAAGTTTTGTAATTCCCGGGCGGCCATTGAACATATGTAATTCCCCGGATTCTGATAGTCTCTCCTCTTATCCTCTTTGCTTTCATCCACCTTACTTTCGGTGTTATGTTGCGATTTCCGGCAAACAAACTTTAATGCATGAAGAATGCAAATGATGAAAGTTTTTTTTTTTTTCAAAATTTTGTCAGGTGCAAATACAATGGTGCAAAATGATGTGAATGCGAAATGATGTGTTATTTACATGGACAAAGGGTAAGAAAATGAGGTTATTGGTGGTATTTTGAACATTTTCAAAGATACACGCTACATGCCACCTCATGTAGGTGTTTATGAGGGGAAAAGAAAATTACTTTCTACAATTTTGAAATAGAGTTTGAGAGAAAGGAATGCCTAAGCTAATGCAACAAACAAAGGCGTGCCCCCGTGTCCTACAAAGGGTGGGAATCCTAGGGTCTAGAGTCGACGAAAAGAGTAATCCTCCCATGTAGGTTCTAATCACTTCCTCACAATGGCAACCAAGAGCTAAAGTCTCTCTCATGATGACACCCACAGTCGTCGAAAGCTACCGAGTGTGAGGCATCATGACAAAGCGCACTCTTGGGCGAAACTTTCATGAGAGCCATACAGACAAAGGTCTACGAATGGCAGTCACTAATCGTTCCCACTCTCCTAGGTTTTTGTTCAGACCTTGGGTTTTAGGCCCCACTCAATGCTCACAAGTATAGGGTGTGAAGTGTGTGTTGAGGGCACAACACCTAGAAATAACTACCCTTCCCCACCTGCAAGAAAAACCATGAACTGTCCAGACAAAAAGGTTGTCTACCCTAGGGTTCAACATGCATACATCATTTCATTATACAAACCATCCTAAGAAGTCAACAATAATTACACGCATTGCTTACCTCAAAGAAAAGGAGCCGAGAAGAGGGGACATAATAGAATTGGCGAATATGCATGAACTTACCTCAAAGAAAGGGAGCAAAGAGGAGGGAACATGATAACATTGGGGGAATGCATGAAAGAAAGAAGCATATAAGCAAAGAGGATAAGAGGAGAGACTATCTACCACTTTAAGCAAGAAGCGAACATAGAAGAAGAAGGGATAAATACACATGAATGCAACATGATAATGTGAGAATGCAATGGAATTGCCAAGATGCAATCAAGTAGACATGAGAGAAAGGAGAAGAAGAAGGAATGTTCTAAAATCTAGCAAACAAATGGCATAGAAAATAGAACAAAAGTAGGAAGAAGGGAGGTAAGACAAAGCATGTTAAATCAGCAAAGCAAATCACACATTCAATCAATCGGCTTGACCCACTTAAGAAAAAGTATCCCCAGCAGAGTCGCCAGCTGTCGCACCCCGAAAAATCCTTGGAGCGATTTTTCTTCGCACAACGGGATTTTAGAGTCGCCACCAATATTTTTTAAAGGTAAAACATCGGAAAAACCTTTTTTTGGAAAGCAATGGTCTTTGGAACCATGAGATTTGGGTTCGGGGGTCTAATTACGTATGGGGAAGGTATTAGCGCCCCATAACGTCCCTTCAAAGAAGGGTTACCTTAATTAAATATGTGATTTGCAAAGTTGATTCGGAAAAATGCTTTGTTTTTACCTCTTTTGTTGATGAATGACTTAATGAAAAATCTTTAGTTTTTGCGCTTGACGGAGGGGATCCGCTCCTACGTATCTCCCGGTGCGATGGAGAATTCAAAGCAACGTAGTTCATGTTTTTGAAAAATGTTTTATTTTTGGAAAAGTGTTTGGTTTTTGAAAGGAAAAATGTTTTTGGTTTGTTATGCTTGATGAAGAGTATCCGCTCCTACGTATCTCCCGGTGCGATGGAGAATTCAAAGCTACGTAGTTTTGGGTTGTCTAGAAAAAGGTTTTTGTTTTTTATCTTGTTTAATTGTGAAAATTGAGCTCTCATGATGATCAATTGAGCAAAGGCTCCAAGTGACCACCATTAGCACTCCATTGTTAATAATCATGCAAGCAAAGGCTTCGCAAGACTACTAACAAAGTATTTGATTTAGTGAAAATCTTTGGAAAAATTAGGCATTCATGATGATCAATTGAGCAAAGGCTCCAAGTGATCGCCACTAGTACCGCATTGTTAATAATCATGCAAGCAAAGGCTTCGCAAGACTACTAACAAAGTTTTTGATTTAGTGAAAATCTTTAGGAAAATTAGGCATTCATGATGATCAATTGAGCAAAGGCTCCAAGTGATCACCACTAGTACCTCATTAGTAATAATCATGCAAGCAAAGGCTTCGCAAGACTACTAACAAAGTTTGATTTTGAAGAGTTTTCGCAATTGGATTGATTCTTGTTTAGGGAATGATTTTGATGCTTGAAAAAGCTTCTAATTGAAAGTGGACCTAGGCTACACACATTATGACACGATACATAGATAGGCAAAGAATGAACCCAAGTTGAACATTTTGGCAAAAATGCATGAATGGGCAAGAAAATGAACCTAAGTTGCACATCTTATTGAAGATGCTAGGCAATGGGATGAACCTAACTAGGCATTTATGACACAATATGTGAATAGGCAAAGGCATTTCAAAGCACAAGTGATATCAAAATTCTAATGAATCACTTGCAAAACCCTAAGGATTTCTCATCAACATTAGACATAAGCACCCATGTGGTATCCTTTTGATGTCATCAATGTCTAATACATTTCTTCAATCAACCACATGGAAGGAATAAATTAAAAGGGGCATTTGCCTCATGCAAGATCATAGGCAATTCTTAAGACTAATTTGACAAGTTTAGGCGATTAAGGTGTTGAATCCCTTTAGGTAATCTTTGACACTTGGGATATGCACAAGTGCATAAGTGTCAAATCCTCTTACCAAATCATCAACACAAAACCAAAAATTGTTTCAAAACAATTACTTATTTGCGAAATGAGAAATGAGATAAACTTCAAATCCTCATTTTATTCATGAAAATAACAAGAAATGAGTGAAATAACAACAACACACAATTTATTCTAAAGGAGAGAAGCATTCCAAGCACCCAAACCTCCCGAAGTGTTTGTCAAAATACTTGAAATACATCTCTCACCCAACAACAACAACTATGCTAACATTATGACATTAAAATGCAATGGGATGCCAAAATGAAGTGGTGATTTACATCTTTGATGCTAAAATTGGAAGGTGATGCTAGGTTTCAAAGTATACCTCAACTCCAAGCTAGAATAAGGAAGGAAATGAGATGAATGAATGAAAAACCCCTTTAATCTACTCTTCAATCTTCAACTTTGAACTTGATCCTTGAATTTGAAGGTGAATCTTTGAGAAGAATGCAAGAAGGATGGAAGATTTAGTGTAGGAAAGGTGTTTTAATGGATGATTGAGTGAGGAAATTGAAAAAGATGAGGTGAGGGAGGGGAGGTGATTTCGAAAGTGAGAGGAGAGGAGGAGGTTTTTGTGCCAAAAAATGAACTTGCCCTTGTATTTTGGGAGAGTAGGCTTATATAGGGTCTTGGGCGAAATTAGGGTTAAGGGTAGAATAGGAATGGGATGTTCTATTTTAAGTAAGTTTGCAATTTCTTATGAAGGAGTGAGTGTGAGAGGATGGTGTCATTTACAAAAAAGGGCATGAGAGTGTGTGGGAATTCGAAATTGACAAAAATTGGGGGGAGGGAGGGGGGGGGAATTGCTTCTCCTTTTTGGTCTTTTGTCTTATTGAGGACACTTTGTACTTTTTATTTGAATTTTGAATTTTTGGGCATGCAAATGATAGTGCACCTATTGAAAATGTGTCACATATTTTTGTGCACCATAAAAATATCCCTCTAATTATTCATGACAATAAAAGTTGTCATTTAATAAACGGGGAATATTTAATGGTCCTTTTTCAGCTTTCTTGTGCAATAAAAATGGGAAAAATGCCTTTTAATTATTTTGAACTAGGATTTTCTTCAAAAAAATTATACGAAAATTATCCTTGATAGAATAAATTGTATTTTTCATCCTTGACTTGGTTTAGTTCAAAAATAATTAACTTGCTCTCATTTGGATGCCCACAGATATTGAAACATGCACTATTTTTATTCCCTAAAATTCTCAAAAATTAATAAAAAGGTTTTGACTTGGGCGGACAAAATTCGGGTATGACACCATTTAGATATTTATGAATTTTAGTTGATGCATCAACTAGATTGTCACATATTATATTATATATTTGTCGATAATTCATAATTGGAAGTTTGTGAGATCGTTTACTCAACTAATTTGAGTAAGAGATCATTATGTGAATTATCTTGAAAGCATTTGGTGAATATTGTATGTCTATTAGATTGATATTGAACATCATGTAACATATGTTCATTCTTAAAATGGTCTTGCAGGCTAAGACATTGATATGCATCAAGCCAATAAGTTATCATATGTAAGTTCTACAATTTACAATTGATTTTTGGTCAATGACCTAATATTATCCATCTAAGCTATTTTTGATGTGTTGTACATGCTATAATCAATGCATCACACGTAAGAAGATGAATCCTTAAAGAAGGTTGGAAATATATGAGTATACGAATCACCATCCATAATAAAGTATGTTGAGCAAACAACCAGATATATATTTATTGCTTAGTTAGCTAATTATCATTTTGATTAATTAGTTTTCCCAACATTAGGGGGAGAGGTAAGTAGATGGAAATTAGTATTATTTGAAATAAATTATTGTTGTCTCATCTTGATCCTCTTAGTAACCAATGTGAACCGGAAGTTCAAAAGAATAATTCATTCGCAAAATTTTGTAAATTATTCACCAGCTGTAATACTCAAATTAAAATTGATGTCCCTGTTGGACACTCAAGCATTGCAAATGTCTCTTAACCACGCATGTAGATTCGTCGGTTCCAAAGAATAATAATCCTTGAACATGGAAATGAAGTTAAAAACACGATGGCCCAAAAAGAGGATACGAAAGCTCCTAACATGTAATTTGACATAATTAATTTTCAAGTTTCAGAAGAACTGATCAGGTACCTGGACTTTGTCGATTTGAGATCTCCATAAATTATGTCAAGAATGAAATACGATGGAACCGAAACAAAGTCAACGTTGACAATTTTGTGTGTGTATAATGTAGCACTAGATATGATAAGTGGTGCAGAGGATCATAAACCAAAGTCTATTAAGAACTTAGACAAGGCAACGATTGGCCAAAATAGAAAAATGCAATTGATGCAGAATTAAACTTGCTTTGCAAAGCAAAACGTTTTTCTGACATATAGTTCATACAACCGAAGATGTGAATCTAGTTAGACTCAATATTCAAAAGTATTTTCAGAAACCTAACATTTGATTTCGAAGATAAATTCACCTGTAGTGAATGTAAGTAATTTTGAAAGGCTCAAATACAACGCTGGATGTGTTACAACATTTTGTATGGCTTATTTGATAGTCATGATTATATGAAGATCCCAGAAGGATCTAATTTTTTGAGATCGACTATTCAGACTCTTAAGATAATTACTCTAATTGAAATAGTCCCTCCATGGGATAATATAATCTGCACACATGTGGTATAATCATCTCAATGCATATTTTAAATTGCTTAAAGAAATAGTTTGATATGAAGGACCTCAGATTAGATTTCATGGATTTGGAGGTTAAACATCTGATTGATCTCTAGAAAATCCTAGAAGGATTAAAGATATAGAGAAATATCTTAAATAAATATTTCTGTGAAACAAAGTTTTGTCTCAACCTGCAGATCAATCAATAAGCTAATTGAATCATGATTAATTATATCTATTGAGTACATGACATGTGTGTCAAGAAGATATCAAATACCTCGGTCTGGAAGACTTTAAATTAGTGAGTGCATATTACTAAATGTCAATAGATTGATGTGATAAAATTATTTGATACTTATTAGTGAGATAGGATTTATCACCAACCAAAATGCATTAGAACAAAGTGAGATATATGTTTATTTTATATTTTTGAGATAGAATTAACCATGCAGATACGAGAAAATCTAAATGTTGGAATTCATATTCTTAAAAGAATTTTCAAACATGGGGAGAAAGCTGTGCTCTTTTTACCTTATCTTGGTTTTATCCCATTGGGTTTTCCAGAAAAGGTTTTTAACGAGGCGGTTCCCACGTAAAGGATATTGTACTCTTTTTCCTTCACTTGGATTTTTTTCCATTGAGTTTTTTCCTAGTAAGGTTTTAATGAGGCATATAATCAATGGATCAAAGGGGGAGTGTTATGAATATTTGTTGGATGTCCATTTCCCTTAGTCCTTTCATATTCCATAAGATGCTCTCCCATGAGTAAAAGTCTTTACTCATTGTTACTGGTCTTAACTTACGATGCTTATGACACATTATGCTAGGTCATCCATATGCTTGTAACTTGCATCTTATAAATAGGACTCATTTAGTATTGTAAAAGATACCTTCAAGGTACACTTTTTTTAAAGTAAATTAGGTGATCCTTTGTCACAATAATTTTATCTATAAAAAAAGAAAATAGTCCTGCAGGACATAAACCAAAACAAATGCCAAAAAAGGAAAAATAAGGGTCATCTAAGTCTGAGTTTACTCTTCTTCTCTTTCTCATGTTATACTTATGATATTTTCACGTAACCACTCTAAAACTAAATCATTGTCAACGACTTATCATTCTACAACATGGTGGATTTGTTAGAGTAAAGAAGACAAAGAAAGTGAGTCTTTAATATGGTTGACTGTAATTTAATCCATTTGGTTTATGAGGAGCAAAATCATCTTTAAAGAAGTGGTCGCTAATTGTAATGAGGTCGTGGCCATGTGGTATTGGTTTATTTGGTGCAATAGGTTGAATGATAAGTCGTTGACAATGATTTAGTTTTATTTGGTCCAACCTATTGTGGCAATAGGTTGGAGGAGTACTTCTTACACTCACTTTAAAAAAATTCTTTTGGCTAAAAAAACATTTTCTCTACATGATATACTTTTACGCTTAAGTACAAAAGTTGAACATCGTAGCTAGTTATGAAACATTCCTCATTTGGTTTAAAAAAAATCATATACAATAATAGCCAAGACTAACGACATATAGTACCAAGTGAATTTCGTACAGAAACATACGAATGAACAATATTTCACAGAGCAATTAGGTATAAATAGGCCCAATCACTTTGATCCATATCCACAATAAATCAGCCCACTTATGGCTCTCACACTTGGATGGCTTAGATTCATCCAATCGATCCAACGATTCAAATCCTGCACGAATCCCTATAAATAGTGGCTCACATTGCCATAAATAGGTACATTCTCATTCTTAGCTATACTACTCTTCTATTCTCAATACTGACTTGAGCGTCGCAGTGGCATCGCAGGTGCCCCACCTAGAATTAATACAACGCTTCACTCGGACAGCAGTAGGCCTACCAACAGCAGTTTTCCCAGCACTGCTAGGTACTGAACAATGGGCATGTCCAGGCAGTGGCGAAGCCAGGATTTTTCTAGAGCCTGGGCAAGAAAATTTCCCGCCAATTTACATATGACATAATATATACATAATCATAAAGTGTGCTAAATAGGAGAGATGAAATCTAACCTGTCAATAGAGTGCTAAATAAAATTAGGAGGTAAATGCCCTTTCCGAGACTTCTTTCGGGTGAATGTTCGCATAATATCAACATCTTGAAGTGACTTGAATATCTCCCGCTCGGTGTAACATATCATCAAGTCATTGAACCACTCATCGTTGATCTTGTTGCGTAATTTAGACTTGATAATCTTCATTGCTGAAAAAGCTCTTTCAACGGATGCTGTCGACACCGGCAACAGCAAAGCCAACTCAATGAGTTTGTAGACCAATGGAAATACCAAATGTTTCTGAGTTTGAACCATCTTCATAGCCAAACTTTCAATATCTTCACAAGAAGTAAAGGAAGCATGCATTTTCATGTGATGTACATAATTGTCAAGTTGCTCTCTTATTGTTCCACGATCATCATCAGAAAAGTCAGCATGATAAATATCAGCAAGACGAGCAAGTTTATCAATATCAAACCTTGAGAAAGAGTTCTTGGGGTCAAGACATGAGAAGCAATTCAGCACATTGTTACTTCCTTCACTAAACCGGTGATCCATCTCCACACATATTTTGTCAATAGCAACATAAAAAGTCTCTGCACGATAATGGTGAAGATTAGTGATAGTTCTCCCTTCTTTTCTTGAACGACCCCGAATTGGTATTTCTTCATCCATATTTGGCACCGGAATACCTTTAGCAACACAAAATTCTTGGACAACAAAAAATAAATTATCCCAACCACTATCTCTCAATGTGGCCAACCGAGATTTGACATCATCAACTAATTCCATAGCAAGCACAATGTTTAGATCTTTTCTTTGCAAGATTTTTGAAAGCTCATTTGTGATACCAAACAACTTTAACATCAATTTCAAAATGAAAGCAAATTTAAAGCTCTCCATTTTTTCTATCAAACCCGCCGCTTGAGATGGTCCACGTCCATCTTCATCAACAATACTAAGCACCTCTAACACGGAGGACCACAACTGATCCAAACGAATCAAGGTAGTATAATGTGAACCCCATCTAGTATCCCCGGGTATAGCGAGACTAGATGATTGGTGCAAGCCCATTCCTTGAGATATCTCACCACTCTCAAGTCTACTCAAAATATCTTTGCGCCGTGCCTCCGTCAAAGCATCCCTTCTCTTGCAAGATGCACTTGTTGTAGTTACAATCAAGGAGATGTACTCAAAGAAATCATGAATAGAATTGCAACTACTAGCAACGGACACAACCACCAATTGCAAACGGTGAGCATAGCAATGGACATAGAAAGCATAAGGGTTTTCATCTAGAATCTTTCTTTGCAAACCATTAAATTCACCTCTCATATTTGAAGCCCCATCGTACCCTTGCCCTCGTATCCTTGAAATAGATAATGTGTGACGATCAAGAATACCATAAAGAGCATCCTTTAGTGCCTCAGATGTAGTATCTTTGACATGATGTAGAGCAATAAATCGTTCCACAACTTTCCCTTTGTCGTTCACGAACCTAGAAAACAAATTCAACATGGTTATATAGAGGCATAGAGAATTGTCTATCACGTGACTCATCAATACAACTACTAACCTCAACATCACCGCCATTTGCTCTTTGACGGATATATCACGTGACTCATCAATAAGCACAGAGAATTGTCTATCACCAAGCTCTTCCATAATCACCTTCATAACTTCAATGGCACAACACGTTGCAAGCTCCTTTTGAATGTCAGAGGAAAGCATTGTGCAATTTTTTGGACCACGGACAAAAGCATCTCTCACTTTTTCATTACTAGATTTTACCCAATCTACCATCTCTCTAAAATTGCCCTTGTTTAGAGAAGTAGAGCTTTCATCATGGCCACGGAAAGCAATGCCTTGTGCTATGAGGTATCTAGTACAATCTACAGAACAAGTCAAACGGATCTTATATAGTTCTTCTGATTCCCTACTTGCTCTAGCAAAGATACTTGTCACACTTTGTCTTTGATTATTATAATCGTCATAGTGCTTCATACATGAGTTGTGCTTACTATCATGCTTACCAATATGATCTTTAAAGCCTTTAGATGCATGCTTCCAATCTTTAAATCCGTCTTTGTTGAAGACTTCATACCCAAAGTGCCCGGCCCTCTCGGGCGACTTAAAGAGAAAGCAATAGAAACAATAAGTTGCATCCTTGGACTCACTGTATTCAATCCATGTATAACTCTTATACCATGAACTACAAAATGCTCTTGAATACTTCCCAAATTGAGTACGAGGGAAATTTGTCAAATTTGGTTGCGTTGGACCCTTCAATATATACGCCCTCCTCACTTGGTCTTGAATCTCCGGAGCATACTCATCAATTTGTTTCCTACATCCTGGATCACGCACAATGTCATTTGGATTAAACTCATTGGCCGCATTAGGGGGCGTTTCTTCTACTTCGGCTTCCGGTTGCACAACATTCGCATTCTCAATAGAACTTCTAGGTACCAAAAACCTCCTCATCTAACAAATTTTATGATCCAAAAAAAAAAACTATGTAAAAAACAAATAATGATCAACATATAAGGAAACTAAAAAAGAATCAACAATTCTACACAAACTAATGTCTCAATAACTTCAAAGAGTCCAACGCAATAATTTACACAAACTAAAAAAGAATCAACAATTCTACACAAACTAATGTCTCAATAATTTATTTGGAATAAAGAGTAGGGATTAGGAATATACCTCAAATAACTTCAAAGAGTAACATTGAATGTGTGGGTACTTTTCCCTCTTTTTAGAGCAAAAACCCTAACTCCAAAATACTACCCAAAGAGAGGAATGAGTTGGTTTTCCTTAAAATAGAGCTCAAATGTAAATGATTTAAGCTTGGATTGGACTACTTGAAGTGAAAAGAAGAAGAAAAGGAGAGGGGGAGTGTCGTGAGAGAAGAGAGGAAATTGGGGGGGGGGGGGTGGGGTTCTGTTTGTCGTGAGAAAAGAGAGGAATGTGTTGTGTTTGCTTAATTGCTTTGTTTATTTTATTTAGTTTTTTATATATATTGGGCTTTTGGGTTTCATTTAGTTTTTGGGTTTTACTTTTTTTTACATTGGGCTGGACCATTCTTTTTTTATTTCACACCCACTGTTTTACTATTTTTGCCCCTGGTTATGACTAAAAATCAGCTATTGGGTTGGGGGCTTTACAAACAAAGTAGAAGTTGAGCCCGGGCGCGTGCCCGGGCTAGCTGGGCCCTAAAATCGCCCCTGCTTCTAGGTACCAAAAACCTCCTCATCTAACAAATTTTATGATCCAAAAAAAGAAACTATGTAAAAAACAAATAATGATCAACATATAAGGAAACTAAAAAAGAATCAACAATTCTACACAAACTAATGTCTCAATAACTTCAAAGAGTCCAACGCAATAATTTACACAAACTAAAAAAGAATCAACAATTCTACACAAACTAATGTCTCAATAATTTATTTGGAATAAAGAGTAGGGATTAGGAATATACCTCAAATAACTTCAAAGAGTAACATTGAATGTGTGGGTACTTTTCCCTCTTTTTAGAGCAAAAACCCTAACTCCAAAATACTACCCAAAGAGAGGAATGAGTTGGTTTTCCTTAAAATAGAGCTCAAATGTAAATGATTTAAGCTTGGATTGGACTACTTGAAGTGAAAAGAAGAAGAAAAGGAGAGGGGGGGGTGTCGTGAGAGAAGAGAGGAAATTGGGGGGGGGGGGGGGGGGGTGGGGTTCTGTTTGTCGTGAGAAAAGAGAGGAATGTGTTGTGTTTGCTTAATTGCTTTGTTTATTTGATTTAGTTTTTTATATATATTGGGCTTTTGGGTTTCATTTAGTTTTTGGGTTTTACTTTTTTTTACATTGGGCTGGACCATTCTTTTTTTATTTCACACCCACTGTTTTACTATTTTTGCCCCTGGTTATGACTAAAAATCAGCTATTGGGTTGGGGGCTTTACAAACAAAGTAGAAGTTGAGCCCGGGCGCGTGCCCGGGCTAGCTGGGCCCTAAAATCGCCCCTGTGTCCAGGTCAACACTTCCTTTCTCACTCTTTATTCTCTCATGGTAGTCTCCATCCTTATCCCTCACCAGTCACCATCGTCACAACAGTTAAAATCACCGCCATCGTGATCCATTCTCCCCTACCACTTCATTTTTCTAAACGACCATAACCAACCCCACTATTTCTTTTTCTAAAATCACACCACCATAATCCAAACATGCTACCAAAAACATTTCTTTTAAGCAACCAACCAACCTCTACCAAGAACATTACAACCGACATGACTATCTCATTATATTCACAGGCTGTAAATCAAGAAAGAAAACATGTTATTCCCTATCCAGTTTACCTTTTATGGTGCTATTTAATATATCTGTTCATCTTAAAATTTAATTATCATTTTTTGAAAACAAAATAAAAAATCAACCTAGCGTTCTGACAATTCGTATATCATAGGGTAGTTTCCCTGATTTCTCTCCTATCTGTCTGGTACGGTTGAATCGACCATTAAGTATACGCCCCTAAAGCCAATGAGAGGATCCAGAATCCATTGTTCTACATTTCTTACTCATTTCTTATAGTTATTGCGAGAATTACATTTGTTCATTCATATTGTGTTCGGTCCACACTAGTGGAAATTAGACATTAAAAAGCATCATTTAGCATCAGGTTGTTTGAATAATCGATGCTAAATGTGTAACCGGTGGCATTTTTGAAATTAGGAGCAAAAGTTTTAGTTCACGTTAGACCTTTAACATCGGTTGTTGTAACAGCCGATGCTAAATGTATAAACCCTCTTTTTCCTATTTCCCAATCCTCGCACAACCCACGCATCTCACTTTTCGTCCTCGCGAGGCTTCACGTTCTCACTCTCGTCTCTCACTCTCGTCTCAGATCTCGGATTTCAACTCTCAGATCTCGTTCTCAACTCTCGTTCTCAGCTCTCTTTCTCTTCCTCACAATGTTACGAAACCCTCTTCCTCTCGCACTCCCAAATACGAAACCCTAGCCTCACAAATCAAAAACGCAAAGAACCCAGAAGAGAAAACCATCGTCGTCACTGTTCTTTGCTCGTCGTTACCGCTGCTCGCTGTTAGAGGACACAGTAAGCTTCGAAGATTCTGTTTACGAACAAGAAGCTGCGAGAACCGTTCTTGGCTCGTCATTCTCGTCAAAGAACCCTAAAAACTGAAAACTGAAAGAACCCTAGTGGTGAGATTAGAAAAAGAATCGGCTCTCACAACGGAGGGTATGGCGACTTGCTACAGCAATGGTGGCTGGAGGTGAGATGTTGGTCACATATTAGTTCATAGATCGTAACTTACATGGTGTTTGTTTAACTAATAAAGAGAGATTTATGTTCATTTTTTCCTAAATGATTTCTGCCTCATTTTTTTCTTTTTCTTTTCTCTTTTGGATCTGAATTTTGAATCTGTATTGTCTTGTTTCTTTATTCAATTATGTATTGTTTGGTAACCTGATTGTTTGTTTCTCATCTTTTGATGTATTGTGCATTTTGAGGATTGTTTTGAGTTATAAGTTTTCCATTTTCAAACCCTCTAAGGATTGTAGTTCTGTCGTGCCTTCTAAGGAATTTAATGTATGTTTAGTTAATGAGTTGACCTAATGGGGTGCTAGAATTTCTATGAATTTGTGGTGTTATTTTTCCTTTTGAAATGATCGCTTATCTTTTATGCAGTAGACATCTGTATTCTGGATTTTTTCATCAGCTGTTCATCAGTATTAGTTGTTTATATCCATGTGTAACTAGGTCTAGAATATGCTTGGACTCTGGAGAAAAGTTTGATTAAACCTCACTTTGCATAATCAGTTTGGTTAAAAATGAGTTTCATGCAACTTAGTTTTTGTTTCGGTACTTGTTTCAGTAACGTATGATTGTTTCGGTACTTGTTTTTGATTTACGGACTCAAACAATAAACCAAACATAAAGCCAAATTCCGTTTAGTGTGGAAACATATCAGTTCTCAATGTCGAAAAAATATTCACTTATCAGACAACATATGTCAAACACAGCTAATTGGAATTCAAGAGTTCTTGTGTTTTAGTATTTATATGTCATTATTGTCTTGGCAGTTTTTCTGTTTCTGTGAGAATATTATTAATGATAGAACCTTTTGTAACATTGATATATTGAAATTTATTGTTGCAGATGCGATTCCCTCGCGTAGAGCGATGCTCTTGCAAATATATGTTGCTATGAAAGCCATGCCTTGGTACAGTGTGCTTCCAACTATTTCTGAGTACATGACAGAAATTGGGTGGACAAAGGCATTTCCTAGAATATATCATATTGGTTGGGCTGCCGACCTACCTTGTGTATTTAGCAGTTTATGTGTTATTGTAGAGTTTGGTATATATTGGATGCACAGAGAGCTGCATGGCATTAAACCACTTTACAAATATCTTCATGCCACTCATCACATCTACAATAAATAGAACACTCTCTCCCCATTTGCTGCTGTAGAAAGTCTCTAATTCCATTCATTTTATGAGTGGAATTAGAGACTTAAATGTGTATTTCTTGACACCTTTAATACTTGAATGTTGTCTTCACTTAAAAAAGGTCTTAACGTTGAAGGTTTTTTATTGTTCAAGGTAACGTTGGGTAACATTGTTGCAGGCCCTGATGGTATAATTTGCATTCTTTTTCCTTATTTATTTTGATATTCTGACAATTGGTATAAGTTGTCCCCTAGGGGATCATCTCCTCATGAGTGTTTTGTTTATGCAGGAGTTGCTGAGACGGGGATTTAGGCTTTAGTTCAAATGCCATTTACTGGAATGATGATATCACTGATGGGTCGTCTAAATAGGACACATCTATGCACCTCTCTTGCATTAGTAATGAACTAACCTTCATATCTTTTAGCATCTATTGTACTGAGTTTTATTGATGGGATTTGTTTTTGGCTGCTTAGCAATATTGGAAAAAAACTATTGAAAAGCATGGAGGGAAGGTGGCAAACTCTATTATTGGTAATGTGATATAACTTGGTTTTCTCATCCTTCTGTTTATTGTTATAATTTATAACCTTGCTTGATAATTTTTTCAGGAGCAACGTGTTTGGTGGCTTCACCTGCTGAGCGAGAACGTGGTAGCACATCCAAACTTGCAGAAGCCATGTGAGTTCAGCAAAAGATTTTAGGCAACATTATTTGCCTTGTCATAATCTAGTTATACATAATATCATATAATGATCACCTAAACACTTCTATCTTTTAATTATATTCTGATATTTGTGCCATCATAACACAATAAGTGTCTAAGCAACTATGTACCTATCTTATAGGGAAAGGGGAATACCTGTGGTTAGGGAGGCTTGGTTAACTGACAGCATTGAAAAGCAAGAACCACAACCTATGGAAGCTTATGATCTTGTCTCTGATCTTTCTGTGGATGGCAAAGGAATCCCATGGGACAAACAAGATCCCGTGGAAGAGGCTATTGAATCACTCTCAGCAGAAGTACATTACTTGCTTTTTCATACTACTATTTTTATTGTTATTATTTTTTGTGTTTGATAAAATTTGGTGTGTGGTAACAGCTCAAGCTTAATGAGTAATATTATAAAAGATCAATTTCAATTTTTCGTCCATCTTGACATTTCTAAGACAACTATAACTAATTAGTGCTGTTAATTTGTTGCAGCTACTGTGTCATGCAACTGATTGTTGTCCCAGAAACTCGTTTGCATCTCTATTTCAAAAAAGGGAGAGTTGGGGATGATCCAAATGCAGAGGAACGATTAGAAGAATATGAAAATGTTGACAATGCTATCAAAGAGTTTGTTAGCCTCTTTGAGGAAATAATAGGAAATGAATTTGAACAATGGGAGAGAGAAAAGAAGTTCCAGAAAAAGCCATTGAAGTTTTACCCCATTGACATGGTACATAAATATATTCCCTCCCTCAAATGATTAATGATTAATTTTTCCATGCCACTTTTTATTTAGCTTTATGGTATTGAATAGGATGATGGAGTTGAAGTTAGACATGGGGCACTAGGTCTTAGGCAGCTGGGGATAGCAGCCACACACTAGTAAACTTGAGCCTATGGTTGCAAATTTTATGAAGGTTATGTGCAGCCAGGAGATTTATAAGTAAGTACAATACAATAACTAAAGAATACAATGTATGAGACTATGAGTCTTATTTGAACTCTCACAATAACCTACATTGGAGTTCAGGTATGCATTGATGGGAATGGGATATGATTCTCCGGACCTTCCAATAGGAATGGTTACAAATCTTCACCTGAAAAGATGTGAGTACATGAAAAGTTTATTTTTCATATTTATCTAATGTCATTTAGAAAAGCTGACAATAAAACAATTATCAGGTGAGGAAGTTCTATTAGAATTCATAGAGGGAGTGAAGTCATTGAAAGAAACAGGACCCAAGGCTGAAGCTGTGTGGTCTGATTTTAGCCAGAGATGGTTCACTCTGATGCAATCTACAAGGCCTTTCATATTTAGAGATTATCAGGAGATTGCAGATCATGTTAGTCCAATTAGTCTTTAAACCTTTATTGGTTCAATCACTTAATTTTGGAGACTGAGTGATTGTCTTTATTTTCCTAGGCTACTTCTGCCTTGGAGGGTTATTTGGAACAACCGATGCTAAATGTCACTTTTAGGACATTTAGCATCGGTTGTTTCAAACACCTGATGCTAAATGTCATTTTTCAGAACATTTAGCATCGGTTGTTTCAAATAACTGATGCTAAATGTCATTTTCAGACAGCAAAAACAGTGACGAAATGGACATTTAACAT
Source organism: Astragalus membranaceus (assembly GCA_039519185.1). Taxonomy (NCBI): domain Eukaryota; kingdom Viridiplantae; phylum Streptophyta; class Magnoliopsida; order Fabales; family Fabaceae; genus Astragalus; species Astragalus membranaceus. Next base: position 24,394,632 of record CM076852.1, read on the forward strand.
CGATTATCTGAACACCCGATGCTAAATGTGACATTTAGCGTCGGTTAAATAACCGATGCTAAATGTATGACACTTAGCATCGGGCAATTTAGCATCGGGCGATAACCGACACTAAATGTCCAATTTAACTGACGCTAAATGTCTTTTTTCCACTAGTGCCAGTTCCTGCTCAAGGAATAGATCGTAACATTGGCGCCCACCGTGGGTCCTAGGTAAAACTCTTCCCACGCCTCAAGCAGATAAGAAAATTTCCCAAAACACTGAGCAATGGTAACTACCAGGAGTGGAGCAACTAGCAGTGGTGACCCCAGCGAGCCTAATGGCCACCCAATAATGTAACACCCCTTTTCTACCCGTTATTCATTATTATAAAACAAGAGTTTACAAAAAATTTTTTCTTTTATTTTCAACAAGAGGAGTGTCACATTTTCGTCAAAACGCTAATAGCTTAATTACGTCATTTTCCGAAAAGCTAATACATAGCACTTAAATTCTCATTTATTCAAGCAGCGGAAAATCATTAAATCATCGATGAATCATAACAGTTAAACAGTCATCAGAAAACTAAGGTACATCCCTCCCCACTGAGTGCTACATATCAGAGCATGACGACCCGACTCCAAATAGTGAAGAGTACGAATACCTTCACTCGTGATCACCTGCAGTTACCACGTAGGGTAACATTCAACAGAGAAAGGGTGAGTTCAATCTAACCATATAATAGAACATGTGATAAGTCTCAGGCTAGAATTACAGGACTAGAACAACCATACTACAGTCATCACATAATCACTCGAAAGTCACTCATTAAGGCAATCCGTCACTATGGCATGTAGATGTATGAGAATGCAATATATACACGTGGATCCATCATCACCGCAATAAGCCTTGAGGGCACATCACCGCTTTGGCCGAAGCCTACTCACCGCATGGCCGAAGCCTACATCACCACTGAATGCACATGGATGCATGCGACACTATGAACATGCATCAATCACATTACATCATCATCATCAATTATATCCCATCATCGCTAAAAATATCACATCAGTATTTATATCATCATCGCTAATCATCATCGCTAATCATCACCGCTAATCATCACCGCTAATCATCACCGCTAATCATCACCGCTAATCATCTTCGCTAATTATATCACATCATCGCCAATTATATCACATCATCGCTAATCATGTTACTCACCCATTGGCCGCTAAGGGCATTTTTGTCAACAAAACTAGCCACTAAGGGCATCATCGACAAGACACTCACACATTGGCCACCAAGGGCATTTTCGTCACTTTATTCATAAAATTTCATTATTCAACCGGGACAGCCACACGGGCGTCCATACAACAGCAACTAACATATTTTTCCTCAGAATGATTCATTTTCCAATGATTGCGACTCGACATTTTCTCAAAATGACAACTTTTAGGGTTTGAGTTAATCATCAACATTTCTTCCAGAAAATACTTTACTGAGCCCCAAATTAGAATATTCAGATGGGCGTCTGAATAAGCTTTCCAAAACATTTTGAAACGCCTAAAACGGAGTCCCGAGTCAAAAGATATTCGAAAAACAAATTTGGGAACAACAGCGACACCCTGGGCTACGCGAACACGGCAGCCAGAATTCGGTGAATTAGTTAAAATAGTAAACGACGTCGAAAAATTACAAAAGACCCCTCATTGGAAAGCTACAGATGTGTAGTTTCTGAACATATATTTAAAGTTTCAAAACAATGAGCCAGTTAGTACAGTTTTTAGAAACAACCCGAATGGTTCCCAGACTGGACAGATTCTGTCCTTCCACTTCAAATCACTCTAAACTGACTTACACTTGACCAAATGGAACAAAACCTTAGCCTTAACAAAATAAATTTGAGTATAGTTTCTAATGGAAAAAGAATCGTTCAAATCAGAGTTCAATTGAAGACACAAGACCTGAAACACTGAACCTATACCTAGTTTAAGTCCAGAAATTTGACCTGACTTGGGACACTCATAACTCGAGCTACACTACTCCAAATTTAACCAAACCAGTGCCAAAGTGACCAAAATTAAGTCTGTTTTCTAACAAAAAAAGTCTCATAATTGTTTGACGAACAGAAAGTTCCCAGTTTTAAAATACCGAACCTATGTCCAGAATGCTTCCAGAATATTACCCTAACTTGTGGAATTCATAACTCGATCTTCACAGCTCTAAACGCAACCAAACCAGCGTCAAATTAACAAGAATTCAATCAAGTTTTCGAAATGACAAACCACATAATTTTTCAACTAGTAAAACGTTCTCAGTCACTGAAATACTAAACCTATGTCAGAACATCTCAAAACAGTGAATTCAACAACACATACATGATCATATCATTAATCTCAATCAACATGAATATAATCAAAAACACATAAACATCAAGCAATCACCAAGATCATAAGTCGCATATATTCATCAAGATGGCAATGATTAAGGATCAACAATAATATGGATAGATCTAGGCTAAATCCCATCCTAAAACCCATCACACAATCTATTATAGAGAAAGATGATCCCCCCTTACCTTATGTTAGAAGAAGTAGGAGTTCTTGAGAGGAAATCACCACCAAAAATTCAGCAACAATGGAGGCCCCCCCTTCTCTTCTTGATCCTCGCCCTTCCTTCTTCTTTCTTTCTTGAAGTTTTGCGTTTTCTCTCCTTTCCTTTGCTCTCCAAAACGGCTCACTCTCTCCATTCTCTCTAGGGATTTCGCCAATGCCAAGCCTCAAACCCTAACCCCATTCACTTAGCCAAACTCGCCTATGTTGGGTATTGGGTCATGGGCTTATCCAACTCAAGCCCTATGTGCGCTCCAAGCCAACATCATGCCCTAAATAATAATATGCACCCACTCAATTATTTTCTAAATTTAATTAAATCACTAAATAAAATAAATCCCTAATAATTTAATTAAATAAATTAATTAAATTATTTGGGTGTTACAACTCTCCCCCACTTAGAATGTTTTCGTCCTCGAAAACTTAACTGCCTAAGCCAACACTCCCCCACTAATAAACCAACGATCCATCAAGCTGATCATTATTTCCTTGGTTACCGGTGATAAGTGATTGGGCGGCCGTCCCTCCTACTTACTCGGCCAGGTAACTCCGGAAATATCAACCAGACCTCTCCTCCCTCAGGTCCACCGGTAGGGTTTTTGAGCGCAATCATGCCGGTACCACATGATCACCCCAAAACTCTATTAGAGTTCCTTCCTAATATAATCTGCCAAAACTTCGCTGCGCTACTCTGATAAGCTGACCTGGGTTCTACCTCACTCATCTACCCTTACGGACACAGCGTATACCGACCATCACACCATCAATGCAAGACTCACAGAGTGCACACAATGCAATTCAACAACAATGGCCACCGGCCGACAACATAAATCGATGACAACGCGGGCCATTCGGCGGTACCCACGACAACAAACAACATAATTTGGGCCACTCGGCAGTACCCAAGGCAACAATAGCAAAACATCAGCATACGACATGGCAACAACCACAACCTCAACAATTATGATAATAATCGGCAGCATCAGGACTAACAACTTAGTCACAACGGTGGGCGCTAAGGCGCCGCAAGCAACACAGCAAAACAGGCACATAAACAAAATGTACGATCAAATACATGCACTAAACACTTTGTTCAGAGTTTTTTCGACACAAGAAACAACACACGTCATAGAAATTGATTTTCCCTCTACAAGACTAGTCGTCAGCTTAAATAGTTTGAATAAAATATTCTTAAGAGTATACGGCAATAAAAGCTAACTCAAGGAAGTGCACAAACAGTGCCAATGCACATCTTAAATTTTTAAGGTTTTCAAAATCACGGGGCGCAATTACAAAGAGTGCAACAGCTAGAGCAAAATCCGGGAAACTCGTTGTAGATGGTTACGGTCATAGTTATTATTTTGCCAAAGGAGATTTTCCCCATACCATTGTGAAAACCGAAATAGAGTAAAATATGTGGGGTAATACTAACAACATAAAATTCAGCCCACTTTTAATGTCATTTCACGTGGTAGCAAAAATAGGAGGCGACAATAGTTGCAGTTTTCAAACCAAAATTTTTATCATTCGCAACAGTCAAGACAGTAAGACCGTGTAGCACCATTGTGCAATCAAATACCGTATTAAAACTTGACACGAGATCAACGTCCATTTACTAAAATGACTTTCAACACTAATATCAGTATCTAACCGTAAAATCGTTCACTAGATGTTCAAAAACATTTCCAGAAGTCACTTTGCCTTTTAGGAACACAGAACCACATAGCATAATTCAAGAGGCAACAACTAAGATCATGTCATAGATTTTCAAGCGCACAAGATCACACCTCGAGGAAAACTGGGCAAATAGGGGAGAAAACGAAAGTAGGGATGGCACAGCCTACTGCTAAAATCGTTACGCTTGATTTACAAAAGACACCTTCACGTTGGAAATAAAGTCACAGCATTTGAACAAACACATTTTCACTTTTATTGGTTTAAGACGCCACAGCGGTTAATAGCGAGGCAGTGACTTAAAAAAAAAATTCCGCAAAGCAACTTTTCATTGTAATCAGTTTTCGAACCTTAAAACACACTACCGAGAAGTTCATAAAACATTTGGTATACAATGCCAATATGAAATCAAGAAGACGTTACGGTAAGAACCTTACACACGGCTAGCATCAAAATAATTCTAATATCAATATTGGTATCCGACATTAAATTTGTTTAACAAGATTTTCACAAGCAGTTCTCAGAAAATCATTTTATTCTTAGGTTCTAAAACCACATAACACAACTCAAGAAGTAATAACCAAAACTTTGTCAAAAAAATTCAAGTGCAGAAATACTAAACTGCAAGCATTATTATAAAACAATTGTGAAGGCTCTAAACTCACAACAGTGCATGACAAAACAATCAGGGACACAAGGTAAAGAAAGATAGGCTAACTGACACGCATAAGTCAATTTCTGGTGATAGCGAAGTTAACCCTTCAATAGAAAATAGTTATAAGTCAAGGGATGCAAGACTCAACATTTTTAAGCATGGATGTCATTACTGAGAGTGATAAAAACAATTTAACACAATTTAACAAAACAAGTTCGCAATCAATGAATATCATGAAGAACACGCAGGGTCCAATACTAAATCAAAACATTATTTGCACGTCATCGACGAAGTAGCGACTTAAATAATCAGCAAAACCATTTTACAATACGATTAGCCTTAGCATCAAGATTAAAACAGTTCAGGCAAATCAAAACACATGCGAGCACTAAGCGACGGGGCAAGTCTTTTAACAGCTTGCAACAAGGAGGTCAAAGGAAAACATAACCAAAAACGAAACACAGAATCTACACACAGACATACGACATAGGCACACAACACTAGTAGGGACTTCTCCCCCACTAGTTCACTTACCGTTAGCAATTTTTGTTTTACCTTTACCTGCAGAAGCGTTCGTACAACACAAACAACCGTTAGATACAAAAGACAACAGTTGGTCGTTAACCGACACAACGACTCGACGACTTGGCCGGACGGACCAACCATTGCTCTGATACCACTAATGTAACACCCCTTTTCTACCCGCTATTCATTATTATAAAACAAGAGTTTACAAAAATCTTTTTCTTTTATTTTCAACAAGAGGAGTGTCACATTGTCGTCAAAACGCTAATAGCTTAATTACGTCATTTTCCGAAAAGCTAATACATAGCACTTAAATTCTCATTTATTCAAGTAGCGGAAAATCATTAAATCATCGATGAATCATAACAGTTAAACAGTCATCAGAAAACTAAGGTACATCCCTCCCCACTGAGTGCTACATATCAGAGCATGACGACCCGACTCCAAATAGTGAAGAGTACGAATACCTTCACTCGTGATCACCTGCAGTTACCACGTAGGGTAACATTCAACAGAGAAAGGGTGAGTTCAATCTAACCATATAATAGAACATGTGATAAGTCTCAGGCTAGAATTACAGGACTAGAACAACCATACTACAGTCATCACATAATCACTCGAAAGTCACTCATTAAGGCAATCCGTCACTATGGCATGTAGATGTATGAGAATGCAATATATACATGTGGATCCATCATCACCGCAATAAGCCTTGAGGGCACATCACCGCTTTGGCCGAAGCCTACTCACCGCATGGCCGAAGCCTACATCACCGCTGAATGCACATGGATGCATGCGACACTATGAACATGCCTCAATCACATTACATCATCATCATCAATTATATCCCATTATCGCTAAAAATATCACATCAGTATTTATATCATCATCGCTAATCATCATCGCTAATCATCACCGCTAATCATCACCGCTAATCATCACCGCTAATCATCTTCGCTAATTATATCACATCATCGCCAATTATATCACATCATCGCTAATCATGTTACTAACCCATTGGCCGCTAAGGGCATTTTTGTCAACAAAACTAGCCACTAAGGGCATCATCGTCAAGACACTCACACATTGGCCACCAAGGGCATTTTCGTCACTTTATTCATAAAATTTCATTATTCAACCGGGACAGCCACACGGGCGTCCATACAACAGCAACTAACATATTTTTCCTCAGAATGATTCATTTTCCAATGATTGCGACTCGACATTTTCTCAAAATGACAACTTTTAGGGTTTGAGTTAATCATCAACATTTCTTCCAGAAAATACTTTACTGAGCCCCAAATTAGAATATTCAGATGGGCGTCTGAATAAGCTTTCCAAAACATTTTGAAACGCCTAAAACGGAGTCCCGAGTCAAAAGATATTCGAAAAACAAATTTGGGAACAATAGCGACACCCTGGGCTACGCGAACACGGCAGCCAGAATTCGGCGAATTAGTTAAAATAGTAAACGACATCGAAAAATTACAAAAGACCCCTCATTGGAAAGCTACAGATGTGTAGTTTCTGAACATATATTTAAAGTTTCAAAATAATGAGCCAGTTAGTACAGTTTTTAGAAACAACCCGAATGGTTCCCAGACTGGACAGATTCTGTCCTTCCACTTCAAATCACTCTAAACTGACTTACACTTGACCAAATGGAACAAAACCTTAGCCTTAACAAAATCAATTTGAGTATAGTTTCTAATGGAAAAAGAATCGTTCAAATCAGAGTTCAATTGAAGACACAAGACCTGAAACACTGAACCTATACCTAGTTTAAGTCCAGAAATTTGACCTGACTTGGGACGCTCATAACTCGAGCTACACTACTCCAAATTTAACCAAACCAGTGCCAAAGTGACCAAAATTAAGTCTGTTTTCTAACAAAAAAAGTCCCATAATTGTTTGACGAACAGAAAGTTCCCAGTTTTAAAAATACCGAACCTATGTCCAGAATGCTTCCAGAATATTACCCTAACTTGTGGAATTCATAACTCTATCTTCACAGCTCTAAACGCAACCAAACCAGCGTCAAATTAACAAGCATTCAATCAAGTTTTCGAAATGACAAACCACATAATTTTTCAATTAGTAAAACGTTCTCAGTCACTGAAATACTAAACCTATGTCAGAACATCTCAAAACAGTGAATTCAACAACACATACATGATCATATCATTAATCTCAATCAACACGAATATAATCAAAAACACATAAACATCAAGCAATCACCAAGATCATAAGTCGCATATATTCATCAAGATGGCAATGATTAAGGATCAACAATAATATGGATAGATCTAGGCTAAATCCCATCCTAAAACCCATCACACAATCTATTATAGAGAAAGATGATCCCCCCTTACCTTATGTTAGAAGAAGTAGGAGTTCTTGAGAGGAAATCACCACCAAAAATTTAGCAACAATGGAGGCCCCCCCTTCTCTTCTTGATCCTCGCCTTTCTTTCTTCTTTCTTTCTTGAAGTTTTGCGTTTTCTCTCCTTTCCTTTGCTCTCCAAAACGGCTCACTCTCTCCACTCTCTCTAGGGATTTCGCCAATGCCAAGCCTCAAACCCTAACCCCATTCACTTAGCCAAACTCGCCTATGTTGGGTATTGGGTCATGGGCTTATCCAACTCAAGCCCTATGTGCGCTCCAAGCCAACATCATGCCCTAAATAATAATATGCACCCACTCAATTATTTTCTAAATTTAATTAAATCACTAAATAAAATAAATCCCTAATAATTTAATTAAATAAATTAATTAAATTATTTGGGTGTTACAAATAACGCCGATCCTAGGGTGGAGGGGTTGATGGCGACAGTTCAACTCCTTCAAACCCAGAACGCAGATCAGCAGCGGTGAAATGAAAAATAGATGATTCGCTCTCCAGCGCTAGAGGCGAGAGAAATGCAACTACATCAACAACTGGCTTATATGAGGAGGTTCTCCCAAGTATTAGAAGCCACTAGGATCCTGCTGCGAGCATTCTAGCCGTTCACAATAGAGATCCAAGCGGTGGAGATACTACCCAGATTAAGGGAGCCCTACAACAGAGTTAAACATTAGTGACGCTTTTTTTGGGGCATCAGTAGCGCTTACAGGCGCTCCTAAAGCTTGCGCTCCTGATGCCCCTCCCCCAAGAGTAGCGCACAAAAAGCGCTACTAAAGACTAGGCATTAGTAGCGCTTTTTACTAAAAAATGCTACTTATGGTCTTAGCGCGTTTTGGGCATATAGAGCGGTTTTTAGTAAAACGCGCTACTTATGCGCTAAGCCCATAAGTAGCGCTTTTTACTAAAAACCGCTCCTTATGCCCAAAACGCGCTAAGACCTTAAGTAGCGCTTTTTAGTATAAAGCGCTACTAATGCCTAGTCTTTAGTAGTGCTTTTTAATAAAAAGTGCCCCTTATGCCTATTTTTTTAAAAAAAAATATTTTTTTGAATTTGTATATTGTCTATAAATTTTATTACACTATTACTGCATTTCCCTGCTGCATATATAATAGAAAGAGCCATTATATTCCAACCAATTCCAAATAAAGTTCCAAATTATCTGATGCCGCACAAGTTAGCGCTGCCTACGCCATTCTTTCGAGTCAATTATCTGATGCGGAGCGTATAACTTGTTGCTATCCAATCCTTCCTCATCAAACTCTCATTGTTCCAGAATAAGAATGCATATAGTCTAAGAATGCATAAGCCTCTCGTTAACCTCGCACACCCTAAGCTCTCTCTCAACCTTCGGAACAGCTCTTATTCATCTCTCTGCCCTCTCTTTGGTTATTGATAATAGGTTTGGTTCTTGCCCCTTTCATTTTTATGGGTTTTAGGTTTTAGGTTTTAAGGTTTTGTTAGTTTAGGTTTTAGACTTTTCATGAATCTTTACCTCTTTTAGCTTTTAGATTTTTCATGAACCTCTATTAAGTTCTAATTTCTAATTTCTAAGTTTTACATTATTAAAGAATTCAAACATCAATGAATTATTTCAATGTGAGTATTTCTTCTTGTTTGTAATTTGGATAGTAGGAGACTTGTGAATGTGATTAGCCTAATTATGCTGCTGAGCTTTTATCTAAATATTTAACAACAATTTGGGTCTGCAAATTCAGTTGCAGCATATCGTGGTTTTAATTGTGGAAAAAAAAAGCGTGGTTTTAGTTCAGAGTGCTATAAAACTTGTGCAAGGTATCACTTGCTTCTTTAATTGATTAAGTTGTTAGATATTCTGCGCTGAATTGTGACAGTATGACTATATTCTTTTGACTTGTTGCTATCAAGTCAGCTAGCTGAATTGTAGTATATATATTAGTAACATCCACAAAAAAAATGGATCGCGGTTAAATGTATGATCAAATGTATCTTAGAAGAGCTGGGTTGAAGCAACGTTTTGTACAAGGAGTCGAAGAGTTTGTTCTTTTTGCTAAGCCCAGCAACAGTTGAACATAGAACCCAACCCGGAATTAAATATATGGTTTGATGTCGACCCCAACAACAACCCGACCAGAAGCTACTATGGTGATGATGATTAGCAGTTTTAGTCGTTTTATTAGATATTTTAATTTTCATTTGTTGGATATTTCATTTTATATTTTGTAATGGATATTTTAATTAGTACTTTCTTGGATGGATATTATGGAAAATTTATCATTTTGAAACATTATTAAATTCTCGTTTAATTAGTAAATATTTAAATAATAAATATAATTATTATATTATAAAATTAATAATATTTATTTTTTGAATAAAATTCAGAAATTTGTTTAAAAAAAATAAAATAATTAAATAATATTAATTTTAAAATAAACGAATTAAAAAAACTGTTTTTAAAAAAATTAATAAAATAAATTACCGGCGGATTTTATTAACTTTCCGGCGAATTTTTTAAATTAATTTTAAAAAAAAAAAACTTACCGACAGATTTTTAAATATTACCGACGGATTTTTAAATATTACTGGCTGATTTTTAAATATTTTCGGCGGATATTAAGAAATTATCGGCGGTTTTTTAAATCGATTTCCGCGGAATTTGGAATGATTTCCGACGGATTTTCCGACGAAAAATTCGCTAGAAATTACCGGCGGAAAATCCGTCGGTAGCTGTTACCTGCAAACTATTTTTCGGCGGAAAAAATCCGCCGGTAAAGCCTCATTTCCGGCGGATTTTTTCCGCCGGAAATCCGCGAATTTCTTGTAGTTAAAGTGTGAAGGTAAAATCAATCCAGAGAGCCTATACCATCAGCTGCAACAACCTGGACCTCAAAGACGAAGCGACAGCAGAAGAAACGAAGCCCGCCGCCAGGCGGCAGAAATAAGGAAGCAAATAAAAAGAATTATTGGCTGTGTAACATCTTAGAATTTAGTCGACAATAAAATTTGGAGTATTACTTTTTAACATTTCAGAGATACACAATCAAAGTTTGGATTAATAATGATGGGATAACACATATCCTTAAGTGACTCAACTTGTTACTTTAATCCATAACATTAGATAAAAGGTTTGACCATAAATCTGCTTCAAACATCTCTTAGAGTCAAAATAACAAACTTAATCCAAAATAAGAATGCATATAGTCTAATGCATCATGAAAGACTACAAGAACAATGCTTATAACTAAGCCTGATACAACATCTCTCAACACATGAGGTTATCAAAAGAAAATAAAAACTTGGAACTTCTAAAGCTCCATGGTCCTTAAGGGTTAAGGTTCTTCCCTTTTTTGTTACCTCCTAGAGGCTTCACCTGTTTGTCTGTAAAACATCAACAGAAAAGAGTGAGATTATAAAATCTCGGTGAGTTCTTTCGAGACTCCTCACTATAGTATACTCCGATATCTTTTAATTATGTTACCAATGACGCATCCCCAGTACGCAGTAGTCTTACATTTTTCTAATGCTACAAATCGTGATAGTGGAGAGCCCCCACTCATTATATAATTGACCACCATCAAAATCCTAGAGCTTAGTTTCATTACACCATTCCGAAGTACGTCAATAATCCTTTAATTCATTTTTAGGTATATATATAATATGGTATAGTTTATACTCTCGAAATCGACAAATATATCATTTCTATCAATCTCAGTATATTGAGAAGATCTTAAAGAAATACATTTATTTTGATTGTAAACCTACATGTTCACCATATGATCCAAGTGTCAAACTTTTTAAGAACACTGGTAACAGTGTAAGACAAACGGAATATGCGAGCATCATTGGCAGCCTAAGGTATGCTACTGATTGTACTAGACCCGACATTTCCTAAGTTGTGGGATTGCTATGCAGGTTTACTAGTCGACCTAGTATCGAGCATTGGCATGCCATTGAAAGAGTCATGAGATATCTTAAAAGAACCATGAATCTAGGATTACACTATCAGAGATTTCCAGCTATGCTTGAAGGGTACAGTGACGCTGATTGGAACACTCTGTCAGATGATTCCAAAGCAACTAATGGCTATATATTTAGTATAGCCGGTGGTGCAGTATCCTGGAAATCGAAGAAACAGACCATTCTAGCTCAGTCCACTATGGAATTCGAAATGATACCACTAGCGACAGCAAATGAAGAAGCTAGCTGGTTAAGATGCCTACTAGCAGAGATTCCCTTATGGGAAAAACCGATGCCAGCTGTGTTGATCCACTACGATAGTACCGCGGCTATTGCAAAAATAGAGAATCGTTACTACAACGGTAAGAAACGACAAATCCGTCGTAAGCACAGCACAGTTAGAGAGCTACTAACAAAAGGAGCTGTGAGAGTGGATCATGTACGCACTGATCAGAACTTAGCCGATCATTTGACGAAAGGATTAGCTAGAGAGAAAGTCCAAAATACATCTCAAAAGATGGGACCACTGCCTTTAGAACCATGAGTAACTCACGATGGTAACCCGACCAAAAAGACTCGAGATCCCAAGAATTAGGTTCAAAGGGTAATAACAAGTTGAGAAGTGATAGGAGATGAACGTGCTATTAAAGGTAAAGAAGCATGATTCCTGAAGCAATGTAAGGTTGAGATAGTAGAAACTCTTAATGAGATCTATACTCTGAGTGGAGTGGAGTACCTAGCTATAGGTGTACTCTTTATAGACTCACCTTTGTGAATGAGGAAGTGGGGCCGCTTCCTATGGCACTTTGGGCAGAAATTCCTAGAGCGTTCACTAAACTGGGATAGACGTGTAGGGCCATAAACGCACGTGTAACACCCCTTTTCTACCCGGTAAATTTTTGACAAACATCAGAGTTTTCAAAAACATTATTTGCTACACCCACAAGGGATGCCACATTTACACCATTAAAACATCACACGCCAACAATAAAATTTCACCATTAAATTAGTGCGACACATAGCACGTCATAACATCACCACGCAGCAGAATAAAATAAAGTTTTCAACGAAATCATAACATCACCATAGAACTTCAGAAGTTTAAACAATAAAGACATCTAATAAAAACTAGCGTTCATCCCCTGAGTGCTACGTATCAGAGCGAGGACACCGACTCAACTAGCGAAGGTAGACATGCCTTCACTCGCAATCACCTGCACGTTACCAACATAGGGGTAACATTCAAACAGAAGGGGTGAGATATCTAACATTATAATAGCATATATGATAGGTAATATGCTAGAGTTACGACAACTATATCTACCGCTTCACAACAACATCAAATTACAAATCACCAAGAATTATCACCAACATCATGAGTAAGTATATGAGATGCAACCCACACCAACGGGTATATGCATGTGGTACCAATCATCACCAATAAAATTAGCCATTAAGGGCATCATCACCTGTATGAGCATCACCATCATCACCTATAGCTCCAAGGCCGAAGGCTTCATCACCAAAACAATGCGTATGGAATGTATGAGACACCATGAACAATGCACCAGAGACAATCAACAACAATAGTCATCTATGTGACACAATCAACACCAATATCAACAAATGTTCATAGACCCATCACCTATCACCTTAGCCAATAAAATAGGCACATCACCTGTTATTCATCACCAAGAACACCAATCATCACCAATAACACCAATCATCACCAATAACACCAATGATCACCAATAACACCAACACCTATAGGACAGTCTAACAACTTGACCGACAACCACCGACACCAAAGACACCAATAGATTAACAATGTTAATGGCAACAACAATTTTACGACACCAATGACAACACCAATTTACAACACCAATGACAACGACAATCTTACAACACCGAGGATAACGACAATTTACATCACCTGGAACAACAACGACTTTGCAACACCAATGCCAACAACAATTTTACGACACGAATGACAAAACCAATTTACCACACCATTGACGACGACCACCGTCGCAGCCACCCAGGCGCCCAGTTACCAACAACCACAGACAGGCAGCCAATCATGGCGCCTACGGCGCCCACTGCGCCAAACACCACGGGGCAGCCACATGAGGCGCCCACTGCATCAGTCTCAGTAAATTCGACTGCAGTTGTCTCAGTAAATTCGACAGCTTTTGTCTCAGTACCTTCGACAGCTTCTGTCTCAGCAACTTCGACAGCTTCTGTCTCAGCAACTTCGACAGCTTCTGTCTCAGTGACTTCGACAGCTTCTGTCCCAGCCACTTCGACAGCTTCTGTCTCAGCAACTTCGACAGCTTCTGTCTTGGCAACTTCGACAGCCTCTATCTCGGCAACTTCAACAGCTTCTGTCTCAGTAAATTTGACAGCTTCTGTCTCAGCAACAACAGACATGGCGCCCAGGAGCAGGGCGCCTAGCACAACAGCAATAAAACAGACATGGCGCCCAGGAGCAGGGCGCCTAGCACAACCGCAACACAACTGACATGGCGCCTAGGGCAATGACAGCAACATCAGACATGGCGCCCAGGAGCGGGGCGCCTAGTGTAACGCCCAAATATTTAATTAAATTATTTAATTAAATATTTAGGTATTCAATTATTTATTTATTTATTTTAATAGTGTAAATATATTGGGTTTGACTAAGAGGCGTATAATTGGATGCAGGAGGTAGTGCTAGTGATTGGGCTTAAGTTGGAGGAAAGCCCGTGATCCATATCCAAGGCCTAGGCGCATGTAGTGAGGGGTTAGTGAGGGTTGGCTCATTTTGCGAATTGTTGGAGAAAGAAAGAAAAGAAAGGGTTGCGAAATAGAGAGAGGAGAAGAGAGAAAGGAGTACGGCGCGATTTCAAGAGAGGAGGAGAAGGGGGTTTCGCAAATTCAAGGAGAATAAGGAAGCTGTGTTGCTGTGTTCTGTTGGTGACTTCTCTCCAGGGTCTTCTAATCCTAATAATCAAGGTAAGGGTGAGATCTCTCTTTCACTATAATGGTGAGTATGATGGGTATTAGGGTAGGGGCTTAGACCTATGATGCCTAGTATTTGATTTGATGTTGATTAGATGATAGAGATAACATGAATGTGCTAATTGGAGAAAAAAATGCCCTGTGATTGAAAATCCATGATTTGCATGCCAAGTGCTTCAATATTTGTTGATGGTGTTTTTCAATTGATGTTAATTGGGTGGACTATGATAATTGATGTTCATGTTGGTGATTTAACCTTGGTGATTTGATTTGGTGTTTTAATTTGATGATGAAACAAGAATTTGTGAAACCTAGGCGCCTTGGGCGCCATGTCTAAGTGTGCTGATTTTGGCGCCCTGTGCATGGGCGCCGTGGCCAAGGATGTTGCGTTTTGGTGTCTTGGCGTGGTGCTGTTTTTGGCGCCCTGTGCATGGGCGCCGTGGCCAATTGTGTTGCGTTGGATGTTTTCTGCATGTTCTGTTTTAGGCGCCCTGTACATGGGCGCCGTGCCTAAGTGTGATGCGTTGTGTGTTGCGTAGTGGTTCTGTGTTAGGCGCCCTGTTGCTGGGCGCCGTGTGCCAAGTTGTTGCGTTGCTGTTTTTGGCGCCCTGGGTGTGGGCGCCGTGTTCCAGGGTGTGTGGGTGTGTGGCTGTGCGTGGGTGCGTGTGTTGCTGTGTCTTGGCACAAGGGCGCCTTGGCGCCCTGTGCCTGGGCGCCAGAATCCTGTTGTGTTGCCTGTTGCTGGCGCAGAGGGGCGCCAAGGGCGCCAATGTTGGTGCCTGCGCCAGTTTTGGTGTTGCGCCCTGTTGCTGGCGCAGAGGGGCGCCAAGGGCGCCAATGTTGCTGCCCGCGCCAGTTTTCTGTGTTGCTTGTTCCTGCTAGGCGCCCAGATGTCCCTCAATTTTTCCCGGTTTTGTTTTTGACATATCTTTTGACTCGGGTGTCCGTTTTAAGTGTTTCAAAGTGCGTTGTGAAACTTATTCAGTTTCCTACTGGTATATTCTATTTTAAGGTAAAAATTATTATTTTTCTGATGGTTTCTGGGCACCTCAAGTGGCTGTCCCCGGTGGTCGTTGTTGTTGGCGTTGTAAAATTATTTCGGTGTCTAAAACCCTTTTTGGCGTCTTTTTTGGTGTCGTGAGCTGGAGTAAAACCTTTTGGTGTAATCGGTAATATTAGTGTCCCGGTGTCAATAATGATGTGTTAATGTTTTTGACGACAATGCCCCTAGTGGCTATTATTTTGATTGACGATGGTATTGATGATGAATATAAGTTGCGGTTTTGTCAGTGACGATGACGCCATAAAGGCTATTAGCGATGATGATATCAATGACGATGAATGTTAGTGGCAATGATATGTGTGATGATAACCTGACAGGTGACGTGCCTTTTATTGGCAAACTGGTAAGTGATGGATCACTAAGTTGATTGTGATTGTATGTGACTGTCCCTGGTGCATATCATGGTGCTTCATGCATCTCATGTGCATAAACAAGTGACGATGACGCCATAAAGGCTATTTAGTGACGATGATGCCATAAAGGCTATCTAGTGACGATGATGACAGGTACCACATGCATACGCCCGTTGTGATGGGTTGCATTTCATACATGTTCATGACATTGTGATGACTTGCAGTGATGACTGATTTGATGTTGCGATGTGGTTTATATAGCGTTGTAGCTCTAGCATAATACTTATCATATGCACTATTATATTGTTAGATGAACTCACCCTTTCTGTTTGAATGTTACCCCCTATGCGTTAACGTGCAGGTGATCTCGAGTGAAGGCTTAGGTACCTTCGCTAGCTGAGTCTGGTCGTTTGCTCTGATACGTAGCACTCAGTGGGGGGAAATGAACCTTAGTTTTTATGATTATTGAACTGTTGTAGTTGATGTTTTTATGACTTTCCGCTGCGTAGATGCTGAGTTTTTATTATGTTGATTGAATTGAGCGTTTTTAGCTCACCCCAGTCGTGATGTGCTATGTATCGCGTTACTATTGACGATGAAACTATTTTATATTGATGCATAATTTTGTGTGGATTTATGTGTGACATCCTGTAACGCCCAAAATATTTAATTAAATTATTTAATTAAATATTTAGGTATTCAATTATTTAATTATTTATTTATTTGATTGGTGTAATTATATTAGCATTTGATTAAGGGGGTGTGTAAATAATTATTAGGGGATGGAGTTAGTGATCGGGCTTAAGCTAGAGGAAGCCCGCGATCCAAGCCCAAGGTGTAGGCGCATGAGGGGAGTGTGGTGAGGGTTGCGAAATAGAGAGAGGAGAGGAGAGAAAGGGTTTCGCGCACAAGGGAGAAGAGGAGGGGAGGAGAGTTCGCGAATCAAGGAGAAGAGAAGATGCGCCATTGTTGCCGAGGTTCTGTAGGTGACTTTCTCAAGGGAAGTGGTGCTCTCCTAATATAAGGTAAGGGTGGGTCTTGCTTTATAATAGGGTTTATAATGGGATGTATGTGGGGTTAGGATCTATGTCAC
The DNA here is from genome assembly GCA_039519185.1 of Astragalus membranaceus. Lineage (NCBI taxonomy): Eukaryota > Viridiplantae > Streptophyta > Magnoliopsida > Fabales > Fabaceae > Astragalus > Astragalus membranaceus. The sequence continues at coordinate 24,411,926 of CM076852.1, forward strand.
TCTTGGTTGTGATTTTCGAGTGAATTGATGTTGTTTTTTATGTAAGAACATATTGATGATGATTTGATGCATGCTAGGTGCTTGTTGAATGGTGTTTGACTTGTTAGTTGTATGAGGTGATTGGAGTGCACGTTAGGTGCTTGATAAAATGTGTATTTGATAATGATAGGACAATATGTGGTGTTTGAAATTATTGTTGATGGTTGAACACATGAAAATCTAGAAGAAATTCGATTTAGGAGGAGCATAGGCGCCAAGGGCGCCATTTTGTGTTGCTGCGTGCGCCCCTGTCTAAGTGCTGGCGCCAATGTTGCTGCCTGCGCCAGTTTTTGTGTTGCTGTTTCTGTCTAAGTGCTGGCGCCAATGTTGCTACCTGCGCCAGATTTTGTGTTGCTGTTTCTGTGTAAGTGCTGGCGCCAATGTTGCTGCCTGCGCCAGTTTTTGTGTTGCTGTTTCTGTCTAAGTGCTGGCGCCAATGTTGCTGCCTGCGCCAGTTTTTGTGTTGCTGTTTCTGTCTAAGTGTTGGCGCCAATGTTGCTGCCTGCGCCAGTTTTTGTGTTGCTGCCTGTGTCTAAGTGCTGGGCGCCAGGATCCCCTTTGGGCGCCAGGATCCCTTTCCTGCGCCAGTTTCTGTGTTGCTGGGCGCCAGGATCCCCTATGGGCGCCAGGATCCCCTTCCTGCGCCAGTTTCTGTGTTGCTGTGTTGCTGGGCGCCAGGATCCCCTTCCTGCGCCAGTTCCTGTTGCTGGCCAGTTCCAGCGTGTTCCCTGCTAGGCTCCCAGTGCCTGGGCGCCATTTTCAGGATGTTGCCCAAATGTTCCCCGGTTTTGTTTTTGACATATCTTTTGACTTGGGTGTCCGTTTTAAGTGTTTCAAAGTGCGTTGTGAAGCTTATTCAGTTTCCTACTAGTATATTCTATTTTAAGGTAAAAATTATTATTTTTCTGATGGTTTCTGGGCACCTCAACTGGCTGTCCCCGGTATGAATATGTTGTTGTAAAATTATGTACTGTGTTGTATTGTGAGTTGCTGTTGGGCGCCAATCTTGTGCTGCCATGTTGATGTTGATGACGATGGGTCTAATGACCAAATGATTTCGATGTTGTTAATGACGATGGGTCTAATGGCCAAATGATGATGATGATATGGACGATGTTGTTGTTGTGATGACTATGATTTGCTGGTTGTTCATGAGTCGCATGCATTACATATGCATATATTGACGATGTAAGGCTTCAGCCAAGAGCTATTGACGATGATGATGCTCAAATATTGACGATGTGCCCAATGGCAAAATTATTGACGATGATGGTACCACATGCATTGCACTTCATACATTCATCCTTATCATTGATGATATTACTTTGGTTGATATGTATATATTTATGTGACAGATATAAATATTGATGTGGTTGTGTAGTAATTGCTGTATATATATGTTAATATGGTTGTTATATATATATATATATTAAATGGTTGTTATATACATATATTGGTGTAGTCGCCGTGAATATATTGTAGTAGTTGTTATATATATATATATATATATATATATATATATATATATATATATATTGCTGTGGTTGATGTAGTTCATTACTCTAGCATACTGCCTATCATAAACTTTATTATATTGTTTGCGACTCACCCCTTATGTTGAATATTACTCTACAGGTAACCGTACGTGAAGGCTTTTAACCCTTCATTCCTCGAGTCAGTCGTTGCTCTGATACGTAGCACCTGGGGGGAGAACATTAGCTATTTTAGTTGTTATGTTATGTGATACTGTTGGATGTTTTGTATTAGTACAGTCATAACAATGTTTTGGGAACTGTTTCCTTTTATTCCGCGGCGTGATGATGAACTATTATTGTGTAGACTGACTAGTTGTTGAGGGTTCGCCCATTTTTTGATGAGCTACGTATCATGTCTTTTGAAGTGATGATTTATTATCAATTGGTGTTTGTTGATTTGAAGTAAATGTAGCATCCCTTTTTGGATGTACTTAAAAATGATTTTTAAACTCTGATATTTTTTTATTATAAATTGCCGGGTAGAAATGGGGTGTTACATTAGTGGTATCAAAGCAATGGTTGGTCCGTCCGACCAAGTCGTCGAGTCGTTGTGTCGATTGACAATAGAGTGTTGTCTTTTAGTTCTAACCATTGTTTGTGTAGTAAGTGATGCTCCTGCAGGTAAAAATGCAAACCAAAGACTGCTGACGATAAGAGGACTAGTGGGGGAGATACCCTGCTGGTATTGTTTGCTGTATTGTGTTTTCTTGGTGCGAACTCTTTATTTTCGTAATGTTTGTTTATGACTGTGAACTGTATATGTGTAACGTGGTTGTTGTGCTCGTGTGACTTTTGCTTTCTTGGCATTTTGTTTTGGTAGCGAGTTTATAGTTGCTCCATAGTAACTAGTTAAGTCCGATTGTGTGACTGTTGATTGGCTTGGATTTGGTACTATAGTATTTTCCATGTCATCTTGATAATGTAATTATGCCTATGCGTCTAGATGAATTACCTTCTTAACTTGTGCGACGGGTTATTTATTTCCTATCCTTGTAGTTAAACTCTAGAGATGATGCCCTAGTTTTCCCGGGGCACAAGTTTATGTATAAAACTACTAAAGCTAGACTTTAGGAATGTTTTCACACATGTTTTGATTCGATTATAATTGGTATCATGCAAATAATTTGTCTTGGTAAGATTATATGTTCTACTCCTTTCAGAAAAACTTAGTGAAATAACATGTTAGTTTTATTAGAAGTACATGCTAGCTCAATAAGAGTGACCACGATGCCTACATGCTAATTTTTCTAAGACATTAGATTTTGTGAACGATATTTTTGCGTGTTTTGTGAGTTTTTGCTGAATTAGTTTTATAGTTGGAAGCTCGCATGAACTTATTATGTGGTTAATTTAATGTTATCACCTTGATTTTATGAATTAGCGAAAGCATAGTATAAAGCATAATATGAATTTTTACTGTGGCATGTTCTTGATTGCGTATTAATGTTGTATGCTAAGTTCCTTGTGGACTAATCTTGCTACTTGTGTTAAGATGCTTCATCGTCTTGACTACGGAGAGTGACCCCTCGTTGGGGTACCCGGTGACCCCGATTTGTGTTTATGTGTTATGTGTTATGTGAGAACCATTGTATGAGCAATGGTGAAGTTGTAAATTGTGGTTTGAGTCCCAATCTGTATTCATTGTAGGAGCAATGAAATAAATGTAAATGATGAGTTCCTTATGGTAAGTTGATCAGGTGCATGTTTCAATGATGACGTAGTTAAATATAATTGTGATCGATTGATGATTTGTTTGGTGTGCTGTGACGATGGAAGTGACTTGCTCATAAACGTGTTGTGTATGATCATGAGAATCATCTAATGATACAGTTGATGAATTGATTTTATGCCTAACAGTATGTGGTTGTGAACGATTAATTGAGCTTGTGGACTCTGATGTGGTTGTTGTCGTCGTCGTCTTCGTTGCTGTTGTCGTTAAAATCTTGTTCAAAAGATACTAAAGTTGTTGCGGTTGTGGATGTTGTTGCTGTGGTTGATAGACACTGCGTTCGATTAGGTTCATTCCTCACAGTGTCCTTTCGATTGTTACTGTACCTTGTGGTTGCGGTCGTTGTTGTTGTCAATAAGGCATTATCGGGCAAGGTATCCTGTTAGGGCAGGGTATCTTGTCCTTTCCGTTGTTGTTGGTGTTGTTGTTGTTTGTAGCCTGTTGAGTCCGATGGGGAGGTGGCGTAGTCATCGCTTAAGTTAGGATTGTATGAATGAGTCTGGTTATTATTTCTTGGATTACCTGGCTGAATAAGTAGGAGGGACGGCCGCCCAATCACTTCCCGCCGGTAATCAATGAAATGATAATCAGCAGAATAGACGGCACTAGTTGTCTAGATGGTTGTAGTTTGTTAGTGGAGGGTGTAACGCCCCAAAATAATTTAATTATTTATTTAATTAAGTTATTTAAGGCTTACAATATTTATTTAATTTAATTAAATAATTCAAGTTTAATTATTTCATTTTTTTTTATTAGGAGGTGGTGTCACTATTTAGGTGGTGCGAGCAAGGGCCCGTGATCCACAATTAGGCCCGTGGCCCATTTCTTTGGCATAGGGGTCGACTCTTTGGGGTCTAGGGAGTTTAGTTGCAATTCACTCAAGTGGGGAAAAAGAAAAGAAAGTAACGTAGAGAGAGTGAGAAGAGAAAGTTGCGAAGAGAAGGAGAGAAGAAGAGGAGAAGGCGAAGCACATAGAGAAGAGGAGGAGGCTCATTGGTGGCTTGCATTCTTCCCTTGGAGCTTGGCTAGCAATTCGATTTTCCATAAGGTTAGGGGGTCCTCTTTTTGTTCTTAATACTATGCGAATTGGGAATTGCTTAGGGTTAGGGTCCTAGGTTAGTTCCATGATTGAATTGTGTTGTTGATGAGGAATTATAATATTGTGATGCTTGTTGTTGAATTATTATGTTGAGAATTTTATGATTGATGCTTGAGTTGTGGCTAAATGCGAATTGGATGCCCTATGTTTGATCATATGTCTCATTGGTGCTTATTTGGTGAAATTGGGGATTCATGGTGACACTTTAATTATATATATATAGGAGTGTTTTGGTGATTTTAATTGATAATTGAAAGTGGAAAAATTCTGTTTAGAAGCCCCTAGGCGCCTTGGGCGCCATAAGCATGTTGCTGAAATTTTCAGTGTTGCGCCTAGTCATGGGCGCCAGGCGCCCAGCAGTGTGCTGCGCCAGTTTTTCCAAATTCTGTTGCCTGTGTTGCTGTGTCTGTTGCCTGTGTTGCTGTGTCTGTTGCCTGTGTTGCCATTCTGGGTCACTGTGCTGCCAGTTTTGGCGCTTGTTGCTTGAGTCATGGGCGCCAAGGGCCCCAAAGTCCTGGTGATAGTTTTGTAAAAATTGTTTTCAGGTTTTCATATTCAGTTAAAATGGCTCATGGAAAATGATTTTGGGCAACAAAGGAGTTGAGTTGCGTGTTTTCACTAGGTGCCTAGTGCATGGGCGCCAAAAATGATGTTCAATTTTTGATGAAAATATTATTGGGTTTTCATGTTCTGAGCATTTGGCTCATGTAAAATTAATTTCGAAGAAAAATAAAATTTGTAGCATGATGGTCTTAGGCGCCTAGTGCTTGGGCGCCATGTTGCTGTTGTTCCCTGGGCGCGCCTATGCGCTTGTTGCCTTCCTGGGCGCCCAGCGCCTATGTGCGCGTGTTGTTCCTGGGCGCCAAGCGCCTAGCGCCTGTGCGCTGTTGCGCGTGTTGTTCCTGGGCGCCAAGCGCCCATGCGCCTGTGCGTGTTGCCTCTCCTGGGCGCCAAGCGCCCATGCGCCAAGCGCTGTGTTGCCCCTGGGCGCCCAGCGCCCATGCGCCAGTTTCCAGGATGTCTAACATTTTTCCTAAATTGTTTTTAATGTAACTTTTGACTCGGTTATCCAAATGCAACGGTTCAAAATGCGTTTTGAAGCTAATTTCAGTGCCTATCCAATAGTCTCAATTTTATGCAAAAATAAATTATTTTTACTGGTGTTTCTGGCTGATGGTGTTCAAGTGTCCAAATGGCTATTTTTACCCACTTTCCCTATGTCGTGTCAATGTCCTAAGTTGGTCTATTTGAATGGGTGTTGGTGTGGGTGGTGAGCTGAATTGGTGAGTGATGATGAGGTGAGATTGGTGAGCAGAGGCTTCGGCCTAATTTTAATTTGGTGAGTTAATTAATGCACTATGGTGAGACTAGAATTTAAAATGTGAAATTGACTGAATTGTGGTGTGTTGTGATGCATTCTCCATAACACCGCATGAAGCATGTGCATTATTGGTGAGCAGAGGCTACGGCCTAATTTTATTTGGTGAGCAGAGGCTACGGCCTATTTGTATTTGGTGACGGATCCGACATGCATGTACCCGTGGAGTTTGGGTTGCATTACATGCATAATCATATATTGTGTAATGCTGTTGGAAATAGAATGTTGATGGGATTGTTCCATTGTTGTGAATTGGTGTGCCTGGTTTCCTTTTTCCTATGCATTGCTTAATTTCCATATGTTATTAATTATGAAAAGAGACTCACCCTACTGCCTTTATGTTGCTTCTTATGTCGGCAACATGCAGGTAATAACAAGTGAAGGATTCCTTTATGCCTTCGTCTGGTAGGAAGTGTCACGCTCTGATATGTAGCACCAAGGGGGGGGGTGTCCTATGTTTATGCTTTATTTTCTTAAAACTGCTAGACTTTGTTGGTGATGTATTGGTTTTAATTTTATTTTGAACTCATATTTATTCCGCTGCTGATGGTGATTGGATTTAGTTGATGCGAACTAAACATTTTTCTCATGGTGTTATGTATCTTGATATTTACGGAGTAAATGTAGCACTCGCTTGAATTGTTTTCAAAAAAAAAAAAAAAGACTCTGATTTTATTTAAAAGCTAAGTTATTAGAAAAGGGGTGTTACATTAGTGGTATCAGAGCAGTTCGGTCTGTCCGGCCGGTAGTCGAGTCGTCGTGTTGAGTAACATTGAGTTTGTTACTCGTTTCTGAATTTTGTTTCCTGTTGCAGTGCTAGAATGGCCAGACGGGACGATGCTGCACTTGCTGCTGCCTTGCAGGCTATAGCCGGGGCGATGGGTAATATACCCGGTGCTGTTAATGATGGGACGCGCAATTTGGCTACGTTCCAGAGAGAGAATCCACCTGTCTTTAAGGGCAAGTATAATCCAGATGGTGCTCTGGCATGGCTGAAAGAGATTGAAAGGATATTTCGGGTCATGGATTGTGATGATGCGCAGAAGGTCAGGTATGGTACCCATACGCTGGCAGAGGAAGCTGATGATTGGTGGATGGAGGTGAGGCAGAGATTAGAAACTGCTAATGAAGAGATAACTTGGGCTGTTTTCCGTAGAGAGTTCTTGCGGAAGTATTTTCCTGAAGATGTGAGAGGTAAGAAAGAAATAGAATTCCTTGAGCTGAAGCAAGGAAGCATGTCAGTGACAGAGTATGCTGCCAAGTTCACTGAATTGGCTAAGTTTTATCCCCATTATACTGATGCTGATTCTGAGTTCTCAAAGTGTATTAAGTTTGAGAATGGACTGAGGGCTGATATCAAGAAAGCTGTAGGGTACCAGAAGATTCGGGTATTCGCTGATTTGATCGACAGTTGCAGGATATATGAGGATGATAGTAATGCTCATTCTAAGGTCATGAGGGATCTGAGAGGTAAATTTCAGAATCGGGGTAAGCCATATGAGGTTCCAGCTGGTAAAGGTAAGCAGAGGTATACTGATAATAAGAAAACAAGTGGGGGAGATGCCCCTGCGAAGGTTGTGTGCTACAGGTGTGGCAAGCCGGGTCACAAGAGTTTTGACTGTTCAGATAATAAATGTTTCAAGTGCGGTAAAGAGGGTCATGTGGCTGCGAAATGTGAGAAAAGGGATGTGGTGTGCTACAATTGCGGGGAATCAGGTCATATTAGTACTAAGTGTACTAAGCCGAAGAAAGAGAAGTCCCATGGAAAAGTGTTTGCTCTCGCAGGATCAGAGGATATTAATGAGATTAGAGGTACATGTTTTATTAATGGTATTCCTTTGATTGCTATTATTGATACTGGTGCTACGCATTCATTTATTGCTGCTTTGTGTGCTGAGAAATTGGACCTTGTTTTATCTTCTATGATGAGGGAGATGGTTATTGACACTCCAGCTAAGGGTTCAGTAACTACCTCTCTTGTGTGTGCTAAGTGCCCTCTGTCAATCTTCGGCAAAGACTTTCTTGTTGATCTAATTTGTTTGCCGTTGGGAGGGTTGGATGTCATTCTTGGTATGGACTGGTTAGTATTTAACCATGTGCATATTAATTGTTTCCGGAGATCTGTGAGTTTCCTTCCTCCCGAAGAGGAAGAATCAGTGTTGTTGCCTGCTGGTCATTTGCATAAGGTAATGAGGGAAGGAGTTCATCTGTTTGCCTTGATGGCGTCATTGTCTGCTGAGAATCAGGCGATCATTGACAGGGTTCAAGTAGTGTGTGAGTTCCCTGAAGTGTTCCCGGATGAGATTCCAAGTGTTCCGCCAGAGAGGGAGGTTGAGTTTGCCATTGATCTTATACCTGGTACTAGGCCTGTGTCTATGGCACCGTACCGAATGTCAGCCTCAGAGTTGTCTGAATTGAAAAAGCAATTAGAAGATCTACTTGAGAAGAAATTTGTAAGGCCAAGTGTGTCACCGTGGGGTGCTCCGGTATTGCTAGTGAAAAAGAAGGACGGGAGTATGAGACTTTGTGTCGATTATAGGCAATTGAACAAAGTGACAATAAAGAACCGGTATCCGCTTCCCAGAATTGATGATCTGATGGACCAGTTGGTAGGTGCTAAGGTGTTTAGTAAAATCGATTTGAGGTCGGGTTATCACCAGATCAAGGTAAAGGATGAAGACATTCAGAAAACCGCTTTCAGAACGAGATATGGGCACTATGAGTATTCTGTTATGCCGTTTGGTGTTACCAATGCGCCGGGTGTGTTTATGGAGTACATGAATCGTACTTTTCATAGTTACTTGGATCGGTTTGTAGTAGTGTTTATTGACGACATTCTGGTGTATTCTAAGACAGAAGAGGAGCACGCAGAACATTTGAGGTTAGTGCTGGAAGTATTGAAAGAAAAGAAATTGTATGCAAAATTGTCTAAGTGTGAGTTCTGGCTGAATGAAGTAGGTTTCCTTGGTCATATTATCTCTGCTAATGGTATAGCTGTGGACCCAGCCAAGGTTGATGTTGTGTCCCAATGGGAGAGCCCGAAGTCAGTTACAGAGATTAGAAGCTTTTTGGGATTAGCTGGTTATTACAGGAGATTTATTGAAGGTTTCTCGAGGTTGGCACTTCCGTTGACTCAATTGACATGTAAAGGAAGAGCTTTTGTGTGGGATGCTCGCTGTGAGGAGAGCTTCAATGAGTTGAAAAAGAGGTTGACTACATCACCCGTTTTGACTTTGCCTGTTCCTGATCGACCGTTTGTAGTATATTGTGATGCTTCCAAGATGGGTTTGGGAGGTGTATTGATGCAAGAGGGTAAGGTAGTAGCTTATGCGTCCAGACAGTTGAGGACCCATGAGAAGAACTACCCTACTCATGATTTAGAGCTGGCTGCGATTGTGTTTGTGCTGAAAATTTGGAGGCACTATCTGTATGGTACCAGATTTGAAGTGTTTAGCGACCATAAGAGTTTGAAATACTTGTTCGATCAGAAGGAGCTAAATATGAGACAGAGACGTTGGTTAGAATTGCTGAAGGATTATGATTTCGGCTTGAACTATCACCCCGGCAAAGCTAATGTCGTGGCTGATGCTTTAGGTCGGAAGAGTTTGCATATGTCGGCTATGATGGTGAAAGAGTTAGAGTTGATTGAGCAGTTTCGGGACATGAGTCTGGTTTGTGAAGTGACACCGCAGAGTGTCAGATTGGGGATGTTGAAGATCGGCAATGAATTTTTGGTTAGTGTCCGAGAAGCCCAAAAGTTAGATGTAAAGTTGGTAGACCTGTTAGTTGTGAATGATCAAGATGTAGATGGAGATTTCAAGTTAGATTCCCAAGGCGTATTGAGATTCAGAGATAGGATCTGCATTCCTGACGATGCTGAGATGAAGAGAATGATTCTTGAGGAGAGCCATAGGAGCAAGTTGAGTATTCATCCAGGAGCTACGAAAATGTACCAAGATTTGAAGAAAATGTTCTGGTGGCCCGGTATGAAGAAGGATGTGGCGCAGTTTGTGTATTCGTGTCTGACTTGTCAGAAGTCTAAGATTGAACATCAGAAGCCTGCGGGGTTGATGCAACCATTGGAGATTCCGCAATGGATATCGGATAGCATTTCCATGGATTTTGTAACTGGTTTGCCAAATACAGTGAGAGGGTTTGATGCTATATGGGTGGTTGTGGACAGGTTGTCTAAGTCTGCTCATTTCTTGCCAATTAATATGACCTATCCAGTTCCAAAGTTGGCAGAAATCTATGTCAAGACTATTGTGAAGTTGCATGGCGTTCCGCTTAGTATTGTATCTGATAGAGATCCAAGATTCACATCTGAATTTTGGAAAAGTTTGCAGGAAGCTTTGGGTTCTAAGTTGAGGTTGAGCTCCGCTTATCATCCGCAGACAGATGGTCAGACGGAGAGGACTATTCAGTCGTTAGAGGACTTGTTGAGAGCATGTGTTCTTGAGCAGGGAGGTTCATGGGATTCTCATCTTTCGTTGATAGAATTCACCTATAACAACAGTTTTCATTCTAGTATTGGTATGGCACCGTTCGAGGCATTGTATGGTCGGAGATGTAGGACTCCGTTGTGTTGGTATGAATCTGGGGAGAGTGCAGTGTTGGGGCCTGAGATTGTGCGAGAAACAACTGAGAAGGTAAAATTAATCCGTGAGAAGATGAAAGCGTCGCAGAGTCGACAAAAGAGCTATCATGATAAAAGAAGGAAGGATTTAGAGTTTCAGGCTGGTGATCATGTGTTCCTGAGAGTCACTCCAGTGACTGGTGTTGGGCGTGCCTTGAAATCTAAGAAGTTAACTCCCCGTTTCATTGGCCCGTATCAGATTACGGAGAGGGTGGGAAGTGTTGCCTATAGGGTGGCTCTACCACCTAATCTTTCGAACTTGCATGACGTGTTTCACGTGTCACAACTTCGAAAGTATGTTCCGGACCCGTCCCATGTGATTCAGATGGATGAAGTAGAGGTGCGGGATAATCTCACCGTGGAGACTATGCCTGTGCGGATTGAAGATAGAGAAGTGAAGACTCTGAGAGGGAAAGAAATTCTTTTGGTGAAAGTGGTTTGGTTAGGAGCTGCTGGCGAGAGTATGACTTGGGAGCTGGAGAGTAAGATGCGGGAAGCATATCCGGAGTTGTTTGATTCAGGTAATTTCGAGGACGAAATATTCTAAGTGGGGGAGAGTTGTAACGCCCCAAAATAATTTAATTATTTATTTAATTAAGTTATTTAAGGCTTACAATATTTATTTAATTTAATTAAATAATTCAAGTTTAATTATTTTATTTTATTTTATTAGGAGGTGGTGTCACTATTTAGGTGGTGCGAGCAAGGGCCCGTGATCCACAATTAGGCCCGTGGCCCATTTCTTTGGCATAGGGGTCGACTCTTTGGGGTCTAGGGAGTTTAGTTGCAATTCACTCAAGTGGGGAAAAAGAAAAGAAAGTAACGTAGAGAGAGTGAGAAGAGAAAGTTGCGAAGAGAAGGAGAGAAGAAGAGGAGAAGGCGAAGCACATAGAGAAGAGGAGGAGGCTCATTGGTGGCTTGCATTCTTCCCTTGGAGCTTGGCTAGCAATTCGATTTTCCATAAGGTTAGGGGGTCCTCTTTTTGTTCTTAATACTATGCGAATTGGGAATTGCTTAGGGTTAGGGTCCTAGGTTAGTTCCATGATTGAATTGTGTTGTTGATGAGGAATTATAATATTGTGATGCTTGTTGTTGAATTATTATGTTGAGAATTTTATGATTGATGCTTGAGTTGTGGCTAAATGCGAATTGGATGCCCTATGTTTGATCATATGTCTCATTGGTGCTTATTTGGTGAAATTGGGGATTCATGGTGACACTTTAATTATATATATATATATATATATATATATATATATATATATATAGGAGTGTTTTGGTGATTTTAATTGATAATTGAAAGTGGAAAAATTCTGTTTAGAAGCCCCTAGGCGCCTTGGGCGCCATAAGCATGTTGCTGAAATTTTCAGTGTTGCGCCTAGTCATGGGCGCCAGGCGCCCAGCAGTGTGCTGCGCCAGTTTTTCCAAATTCTGTTGCCTGTGTTGCTGTGTCTGTTGCCTGTGTTGCTGTGTCTGTTGCCTGTGTTGCTGTGTCTATTGCCTGTGTTGCCATTCTGGGTCACTGTGCTGCCAGTTTTGGCGCTTGTTGCTTGAGTCATGGGCGCCAAGGGCCCCAAAGTCCTGGTGATAGTTTTGTAAAAATTGTTTTCAGGTTTTCATATTCAGTTAAAATGGCTCATGGAAAATGATTTTGGGCAACAAAGGAGTTGAGTTGCGTGTTTTCACTAGGTGCCTAGTGCATGGGCGCCAAAAATGATGTTCAATTTTTGATGAAAATATTATTGGGTTTTCATGTTCTGAGCATTTGGCTCGTGTAAAATTAATTTCGAAGAAAAATAAAATTTGTAGCATGATGGTCTTAGGCGCCTAGTGCTTGGGCGCCATGTTGCTGTTGTTCCCTGGGCGCGCCTATGCGCTTGTTGCCTTCCTGGGCGCCCAGCGCCTATGTGCGCGTGTTGTTCCTGGGCGCCAAGCGCCTAGCGCCTGTGCGCTGTTGCGCGTGTTGTTCCTGGGCGCCAAGCGCCCATGCGCCTGTGCGTGTTGCCTCTCCTGGGCGCCAAGCGCCCATGCGCCAAGCGCTGTGTTGCCCCTGGGCGCCCAGCGCCCATGCGCCAGTTTCCAGGATGTCTAACATTTTTCCTAAATTGTTTTTAATGTAACTTTTGACTCGGTTATCCAAATGCAACGGTTCAAAATGCGTTTTGAAGCTAATTTCAGTGCCTATCCAATAGTCTCAATTTTATGCAAAAATAAATTATTTTTACTGGTGTTTCTGGCTGATGGTGTTCAAGTGTCCAAATGGCTATTTTTACCCACTTTCCCTATGTCGTGTCAATGTCCTAAGTTGGTCTATTTGAATGGGTGTTGGTGTGGGTGGTGAGCTGAATTGGTGAGTGATGATGAGGTGAGATTGGTGAGCAGAGGCTTCGGCCTAATTTTAATTTGGTGAGTTAATTAATGCACTATGGTGAGACTAGAATTTAAAATGTGAAATTGACTGAATTGTGGTGTGTTGTGATGCATTCTCCATAACACCGCATGAAGCATGTGCATTATTGGTGAGCAGAGGCTACGGCCTAATTTTATTTGGTGAGCAGAGGCTACGGCCTATTTGTATTTGGTGACGGATCCGACATGCATGTACCCGTGGAGTTTGGGTTGCATTACATGCATAATCATATATTGTGTAATGCTGTTGGAAATAGAATGTTGATGGGATTGTTCCATTGTTGTGAATTGGTGTGCCTGGTTTCCTTTTTCCTATGCATTGCTTAATTTCCATATGTTATTAATTATGAAAAGAGACTCACCCTACTGCCTTTATGTTGCTTCTTATGTCGGCAACGTGCAGGTAATAACGAGTGAAGGATTCCTTTATGCCTTCGTCTGGTAGGAAGTGTCACGCTCTGATATGTAGCACCAAGGGGGGGGGGGTGTCCTATGTTTATGATTTATTTTCTTAAAACTGCTAGACTTTGTTGGTGATGTATTGGTTTTAATTTTATTTTGAACTCATATTTATTCCGCTGCTGATGGTGATTGGATTTAGTTGATGCGAACTAAACATTTTTCTCATGGTGTTATGTATCTTGATATTTACGGAGTAAATGTAGCACTCGCTTGAATTGTTTTCAAAAAAAAAAAAAAGACTCTGATTTTATTTAAAAGCTAAGTTATTAGAAAAGGGGTGTTACAGAGGGTGTTTAGTTTTGGGCCGGTAAATTTCGAGGACGAAACATTCTAAGTGGGGGAGAGTTGTAACGCCCAAAATATTTAATTAAATTATTTAATTAAATATTTAGGTATTCAATTATTTAATTATTTATTTATTTGATTGGTGTCATTATATTAGCATTTGATTAAGGGGGTGTCTAAATAAATATTAGGGGATGGAGTTAGTGATCGGGCTTAAGCTGGAGGAAGCCCGCGATCCAAGCCCAAGGTGTAGGCGCATGAGGGGAGTGTGGTGAGGGTTGGAGGCATTCGCATTTTTGAAAGGAAAAGAAACAAAGACTTGCGAAATAGAGAGAGGAGAGGAGAGAAATGGTTTCGCGCACAAGGGATAAGAGGATGGGAGGAGAGTTCGCGAGTCAAGGAGAAGAGAAGAGGCGCCATTGTTGCCGAGGTTCTGTAGGTGACTTTCTCAAGGGAAGTGGTGCTCTCCTAATATAAGGTAAGGGTGGGTCTTGCTTTATAATAGGGTTTATAATGGGATGTTTGTGGGGTTAGGATCTATGTCACTCTTGGTTGTGATTTTCGAGTGAATTGATGTTGTTTGTTATGTAAGAACATATTTATGATGATTTGATGCATGCTAGGTGCTTGTTGAAAGGTGTTTGACGTGTTAGTTGTATGAGGTGATTGGAGTGCACGTTAGGTGCTTGATAAAATGTGTATTTGATAATGATAGGACGAATATGTGGTGTTTCAAATTATTGTTGATGGTTGAACACATGAAAATCTAGAAGAAATTGGATTTAGGAGGAGCCTAGGCGCCAAGGGCGCCATTTTGTGTTGCTGCGTGCGCCCCTGTCTAAGTGCTGGCGCCAATGTTGCGGCCTGCGCCAGTTTTTGTGTTGCTATTTCTGTCAAAGTGCTGGCGCCAATGTTGCTGCCTGCGCCAGTTTTTGTGTTGCTGTTTCTGTCTAAGTGCTGGCGCCAATGTTGCTGCCTGCGCCAGTTTTTGTGTTGCTGTTTCTGTCTAAGTGCTGGCGCCAATGTTGCTGCCTGCGCCAGTTTTTGTGTTGCTGTTTCTGTCTAAGTGATGGCGCCAATGTTGCTGCCTGCGCCAGTTTTTGTGTTGTTGTTTCTGTCTAAGTGCTGGCGCCAATGTTGCTGCCTGCGCCAGTTTTTGTGTTGCTGCCTATGTCTAAGTGCTGGGCGCCAGTATCCCCTATGGGCGCCAAGATTCCTTTCCTGCGCGAGTTTCTGTGTTGTTGGGCGCCAAGATCCCCTTCCTGCGCCAGTTTCTGTGATGCTGTGTTGCTGGGCGCCAGAATCCCCTACCTGCGCCAGTTCCTGTTGCTGGCCAGTTCCAGCGTGTTCCCTGCTAGGCGCCCAGTGCCTGGGCGCCATTTTCAGGATGTTGCCCAAATGTTCCTCGGTTTTGTTTTTGACATATCTTTTGACTCGGGTGTCCGTTTTAAGTGTTTCAAAGTGCGTTGTGAAGCTTATTCAGTTTCCTACTAGTATATTCTATTTTAAGGTAAAAATTATTATTTTTCTGATGGTTTCTGGGCACCTCAACTGGCTGTCCCCGGTATGAATATGTTGTTGTAAAATTATGTACTGTGTTGTATTGTGAGTTGCTGTTGGGCGCCAATCTTGTGATGCCATGTTGATGTTGATGACGATGGTCTAATGACCAAATGATTTCGATGTTGTTAATGACGATGGGTCTAATGGCCAAATGATGATGATGATATGGACGATGTTGTTGTTGTGATGACTATGATCTGCTGGTTGTTCATGAGTCGCATGCATTACATATGCATATATTGACGATGTAAGGCTTCGGCCTCGAGCTATTGACGATGATGATTCTCAAATATTGACGATGTGCCCAATGGCAAAATTATTGACGATCATGGTACCACATGCATTGCACTTCATACATTCATTCTTATCATTGATGATATTACTTTGGTTGATATGTATATATTTATGTGACAGATATAAATATTGATCTGGTTGTGTAGTAATTGCTGTATATATATATTAATATGGTTGTTATATATATATTAAATGGTGAATATATTGTAGCATCCTTTTTTGGATGTACTTAAAAATGATTTTCAAACTCTGATATTTTTTTATTATAAATTGCCGGGTAGAAATGGGGTGTTACACATCCCATGTGGTGAAATATGATTTTTAAAGAAAAAAAAAAGAAACTCTGATTTTTAGTAAATAAATTACCGGGTAGAAAAGGGGTGTTACACCTAGCACCACAGCAACAGAAACAGACTTGGCGCCTAGGAGCAGGGCGCCTGGCACAACAGCAACAAGGCAGACCTGGCGCCCAGGAGCAGGGAGCCTATTCCAACAACCAAGACAGCAACAACACAACACCAGCACAGGATCAAGGCGCCCATGGCGCCCAGGGGACAGAACACGCGCAACAACAACAAACCCCATGCGCCCGTGGCGCCCAATACCAAGACAACAACGACGCAACAACCATCAAACACCACATATGCAAACGCAACATCACCATTGGCGCCCATGGCGCCTAAGAACATATTTTTTTCAGATTTTCACCGTGATCAATCACCAACACCAAATTGCAATAAATCACTTATACATACAAAATCACCAAACAATTATCTATCAATCATCAAACAACATCAAAAGGGAAACATAGAGCCTATCTCCCACATAACCCCCATCATACACCCTATTATAAAGGTAGAACCCACCCTTACCTTAGATTTGCCGAATACGAGATCTCCTAGCACGAAAACTCCAAAGAACCACAGCAACAAGAGCTCCTCTCCTCTTCTCCTTGGTTCGCCTCGCCCCTTTCTTCTCTCTTCGCGACTCTCTTTCTTTTCTCTTCTCAAAAATATGCTATGCTCCAAAACCCTAACTAATGCTCTCCTTCCCATCAACCAGAACTCACACTTTGACAACTTCGCATACAGTTTCTTTTCCTTCAGTACCTCCAATACTAACCTCAGATGCTCTGCATGCTCTTCTTCCGATTTAGAGTAAATCAGAATGTCATCGATGAATACCACCACAAACCGATCTAGGTAAGTATGAAATATACGATTCATATATTCCATAAATACTCCAGGAACTCAATCTCTTTCTTATCTCGGACATCCTCTGGATAATATTTTCTCATAAACTCCCTGTGGAACACAGCCCAAGTGATCTCTTCGTTTGCAGTCTCCAATCTCTGCCTAGCCTCTAACCGCCAGTCATCGGCCTCCTCTGCCAGCATATGCGTACCATAACGGACCTTCTGTGCTGGAGTGCAGTCCATCAGACGAAAGATCCTCTCCATCTCTTTCAACCAAGCTAAAGCCCCATTGGGATCATACCTGCCCTTGAAGGTAGGCGGATTCTCTCTCTAAAAGGTAGCCAAACTACGAGACCCAACATTCTCACCAGCATTCTGTTGACCCTCCACGGCCTGAGCCATAGCAGCCAACGCAGCAGCAATAGCAGCATCGTTTCTTCCAGCCATCTCAACTAATCACTACAATCATAAGCAACAGTTAGATCTAATTGACAATACTTGATCGTCAATGACACAATAACTCGACAACTTGGCCGGACAGACCGAAACTGCTCTGATACCACTAATGTAACACCTCTTTTCTACCCGGTAAATTTTTGACAAAGATCAGAGTTTTCAAAAACATTATTCGCTACACCCCCAAGGGATGCCACATTTACACCGTTAAAACATCACACGCCAACAATAAAATTTCACCATTAAATTAGTGCGACACATAGCACGTCATAACATCACCACGCAGCGCAATAAAATAAAGTTTTCAACGAAATCATAACATCACCATAGAACTTCAGAAATTTAAACAATAAACACATCTAATAAAAACTAGCATTCATCCCCTGAGTGCTACGTATCAGAGCGACGACACCAACTCAACTAGCGAAGGTAGACATGCCTTCACTCGCAATCACCTACACGTTACCAACATAGGGGTAACATTCAAACAGAATGGGTGAGATATCTAACATTATAATAGCATATATGATAGGTAATATGCTAGAGTTACGACAACTATATCTACCGCTTCACAACAACAACAAATTACAAATCACCAAGAATTATCACCAACATCATGAGTAAGTATATGAGATGCAACCCACACCAACGGGTATATGCATGTGGTACCAATCATTACCAATAAAAATAGCCATTAAGGGCATCATCACCTGTATGAGCATCACCATCATCACCTATAGCTCCAAGGCCGAAGCCTTCATCACCAAAACAATGCGTATGGAATGTATGAGACACCATGAACAATGCACCAGAGACAATCAACAACAATAGTCATCTATGTGACACAATCAACACCAATATCAACAAATGGTCATAGACCCATCACCTATCACCTTAGCCAATAAAATAGGCACATCACCTGTTATTCATCACCAAGAACACCAATCATCACCAATAACACCAATCATCACCAATAACACCAACACCTATAGGACAGTCTAACAACTTGACCGACAACCACCGACACCAAAGACACCAATAGATTTACAACGTTAATGGCAACAACAATTTTACGACACCAATGACAACACTAATTTACAACACCAATGACAACGACAATCTTACAACACCTAGGATAACGACAATTTACATCACCTGGAACAACATTGACATTGCAACACCAATGCCAACAACAATTATACGACACGAATGACAATACCAATTTACCACACCATTGACGACGACCACCGGGGCAGCCACCCAGGCGCCCAGTCACCAACAACCACAGACAGACAGCCAATCATGGCGCCTACGGCGCCCACTGCGCCAAACACCACGGGGCAGCCACATGAGGCGCCCACTGCAGCAGTCTCAGTAAATTCGACTGCAGTTGTCTCAATAAATTCGACAGCTTCTGTCTCAGCAACTTCGACAGCTTCTGTCTCAGTGACTTCGACAGCTTCTGTCCCAGTAAATTCGACAGCTTCTGTCTCAGCAACAACAGACATGGCGCCCAGGAGCAGGGCGCCTAGCACAACAGCAACAAAACAGGCATGGCGCCCAGGAGTAGGGCGCCTAGCACAACCGCAACACAACTGACATGGCGCCCAGGAGCAGGGCGCCTAGGGCAACGTCAGCAACATCAGACATGGCGCCCAGGAGCGGGGCGCCTAGCACCACAGCAACAGAAACAGACTTGGCGCACAGGAGCAGGGCGCCTGGCACAACAGCAACAAGGCAGACCTGGCGCCCAGGAGCAGGGCGCCTATTCCAACAACCAAGACAGCAACAACACAACACCAGCACAGGACCAAGGCGCCCATGGCGCCCAGGGGACAGAACACGCGCAACAAAAAAACCCCATGCTCCCATGGCGCCCAATACCAAGACAACATTGACGCAACAACCATCAAACACCACATATGCAAACGCAACATCACCAATGGCGCCCATGGCGCCTAAGAACATATTTTTTTCAGATTTTCACCATGATCAATCACCAACACCAAATTGCAATAAATCACTAATACATACAAAATCACCAAACAATTATCTATCAATCATCAAACAACATCAAAAGGCAACATAGAGCCTATCTCCCACATAACCCCCAACATACACCCTATTATAAAGGTAGAACCCACCCTTACCTTAGATTTGCCGAACACGAGATCTCCTAGCACGAAAACTCCAAAGAACCACAGCAACAAGAGCTCCTCTCCTCTTCTCCTTGGTTCGCCTCGCCCCTTTCTTCTCTCTTCGCGACTCTCTTTCTTCTCTCTTCTCAAAAATACGCTATGCTCCAAAACCCTAACTAATGCTCTCCTTCATGCGCCTAGGCCCTTGGGCTCTTGGATCACGGGCCCCCTTCTACTATTCAACTTAATCACTAGACACCACTCCCTGATTTAAATAAAACACCTTATAATTATTTTAATATGACTATACTAATAAAATACCTAAATAATTTAATTAAATAAATAATTAAATTATTTGGGCGTTACAGCACAGGCATTTGAGAATACACCTATGGAAAGGGTTGTGTGTGGTTTTGACGATTAGAGATAGAGTTCAAGACTACGAGTCACTCTTGTTGAATCTAAATCTTAACCGCTATGCAAGGTTCAAGTCGTACGACACCTCTTCTTATGCACAATCTTATGGAAGCGTTTGACGCTACTTCTGAAACTCCTTTTTAAATTCAAGTGGGGATTGTTGGAACTCTTTGTGTGTGAATTGGAAAAAGTCCCACATTGGATAAATTCTTTGTGTGTGAATTGGAAAAAGTCCCACATCGGATAGGCTAATCACTTCTATAGTGGAGAAAACCTATAAAAGGAGAGCTTCTCCTCATCTGCAAAACACACTAATTGGACGATAAATCCTTCTTCTAGTCTTCTCTCCTCTCTCAAAAAAATTTCTTTTCTTCATCTTAGGCTTAACGTTAAATCATACCTCAAGCCATTTTTCTTGAGTGGCATAAGCGCCATATTTCTGAGTGGTTAAATAACCATATTGAGGTGTATATCTCGAGCGGTTATTCACTGTGCAGTGGTAATCGTACTGGGCTGTTTTATCCTGGGGACGTCGTGGTTGATAGTCTATTTGCACCTTCGAGCAGTGCCGCGAAACGTCTTAAAGAGAGCGACCTAGTCCACGACTCATCCCAGTATTCTCTTTGGCTTGTTCTTGAAACCAGTGTGGTTTGGGGAAAGTTCTAGCTGGGAAAGACTTGGTACTTAAGAGTGTCCACTGTGACCCACCTCTCTTTCCTGGGAACCTACTCGGATCAACAATTTTAAGACGATTCATTTTTCAACCATGACTACCGAGGAGATTACTGGTTCAAATGTTTCCGACTTCAATAAGCCGTTTCAGTTTGAGGGATCTCACTTCAAACGTTGGTAACAAAAGATGGAATTTTTCCTAACTGTGAAAAAGGTTGCTAATGTCTTGACCGATGAGATTCCAGTAGTTGACGAAACAGACGAAGAGGAAGCTCGGACTAAAACAGCCAAGGAGATAATACTTTGGAATGACAATGACTACCTATGTAAGAATTTCATACTTAATGGACTGAGTCATGATCTTTACGATTATTACAGCACCTGCAAATCCGCCAAAGAGGTATGGGATGCTCTGAGAGAAAATTATGACACTGAGGAAGCAGATACTAAAAAATATGCTGTGAGCCGCTACCTCAACTTCCAGATGACAGATGACAAATCTTTAGAGACTCAGTCACATGAGATACAGAAAATAGCTCATGAAATTATCTCTGAAGGCATGGCCTTAGATGAACAATTTCAAGTAGCTGTTATTATTGACAAACTTCCTCCTACCTGGAAGGATTTCAAAAATTCTCTCAGGCACAAGACCAAAGAGTTTTCTTTGGAAAGTTTGATAACTCGACTTCGAATTGAGGAGGAATCCCGGAAGCAAGATCAGAAAGATGAAATCTTGTTTGTTTCAAACACGAGAGCAGGAGCGGTTCTGAAGCCAACTGGCAAACCTTTCAAGAATCAGAACCGTAATCATATTCAAAAGAACCGCAACCACATGAATGGGAACACTCCAAAGTCCCCAAATGCCAATCCACCACCACCACCACCACCACCACAACCTAAGAATGATGCTGCTCCCCCATTCATTTGTTTCTTTTGAGGGAGATTTGTATAGCTTGACTAAAAATGGTACTTTTGTAGGGAAAGGGTACGCCACTGATGGCATGTTCAAACTGAATGTTGAAATCAATAAAGTTTTTCCTTCTGCTTATATGTTGTGTGATTTTAATATTTGGCACTCTCGTTTATGTCATGCCAATAAGCACATTATTTCGAATATGAGCAATTTAGGGATAATTCCCAAACTATCGTTAACCAATTTTCATAAATGCGAATTTTGTACTCAAGCCAAAATTGCAAAATCATCTCACAAATCCGTCATTAGAGAATCAGAGCCACTAAACTTAATACACTCTGATATTTGCGAACTAGACGGAACTTTGACCAGAAATGGTAAATGCTATTTTATCACATTTATTGACGATTGCTCAGACTACACTTTTGTATACCTTATGAAATATAAAAGTGAAGCGCTTGACATGTTCAAAAATTTTGTACAGGAAATTGAAAATCAATTTGGAAAAAAGATAAAGCGTTTTTGAAGCGATAGAGGAACTGAGTATGATTCCCAGTTGTTTAATGACTTTTATAAGTTGAATGGAATCATACATGAAACGACTGCACCATATTCACCTGAAATGAATGGTAAAGAAGAAAGGAAAAATAGAACCCTTACCGAATTGCCAGTTGCGATTATGCTTAATTCTGGCGCTGCAACACACTGGTGGGGAGAAATTTTAAGAACGGTATGCTATGTACTGAATAGAGTTCCTAAATCTAGGAATAAAATTTCTCCTTATGAAATGATAAAGAAAAGACAACCAAATTTGTCTTATTTCCGAACTTGGGGCTGTCTGGCCTATGTAAGGATCCCAGACCCAAAAAGAGTCAAACTTGCCAGTAGAGCCTATGAATGTGTATTCGTTGGTTATGCAGTAAACAGCAAAGCATATGGATTTTATGACCTGAATGCAAAAGTAACCATTGAGTCAAACGATGTTGACTTCTATGAAAGTAAATTTCCCTTTAAATCAAGAAATAGTGGGGGCTCTGGAACTAGTAAGTTTCCTGTGCCTAGGAGCGTTGAAAACAACGTAGAAAGGGAAATAGAACCTGGAAGAAGTAAGAGAGCATGTGTTGCTAAAGACTATGGACCCGACTACACGATCTATACATTAGAGGAGGATCCTACTAGCATTCACGAAGCTCTGTCTTCATTGGACGCTGACTGTAACGCCCAAATATTTAATTAAATTATTTAATTAAATATTTAGGTATTCAATTATTTATTTATTTATTTATTTGTTTTAATTGGTGTAATTATATTAATGTTGGATTGAGAGGTGTTCATTTGGGTTCTAGGTGATGGTGTTAGTAATCGGGCTTAAGCTGAAGGAAAGCCCGCGATTCAGGCCCACTAGCTAGGCGCATATTTAAGCCTAAAAATTAGAGTTTGGCTCATTTTGTGCAAAAGAAAGAAATTGCGAAGAGGAGAGAAAGAGAGAAGAAGGGTACAGCGCGATTTTCAAGAGAGGAGGAGAAGGGGGTTTCGCAAAATCAAGGAGAAGAGAAGGGAAGCCGTGTTGCTGTGGTTCTGTTGGTGATTCCTCTCCAGGGTCTTCTATTCCTAAGAATTAAGGTAAGGGTGAGATCTCTCTTTCACTATAATGGTGGGTATGATGGGTATTAGGGTGGGGGCTTAGACCTATGATGCCTATATGCGAGTTTGATGTTAAATTGATGATAGATATAACATGACTTTGTTAATTGAAATGTGACTTGATTTGGTGATTGTTGCAACCCTAGGAATTTAGTGTTCATAGGTGTTGATATGAATTGCATGCTAGGTGTTTGACAAATTGTATTTTTATGTTGTGATTGACAATTCATGTGATTGGTATTGGTGGTTGGGAAATTGGTGATTTGAATTGGTGAGAAATCGAAAATAATGACCCTAGGGCGCCATGGGCGCCATTTGTCTTAGTGCTGTTTTTGGCGCCCTATGCCTGGGCGCCGTGTGCGAAGTTGTTGCGTTGCTGTTTTTGGCGCCCTGGGTGTGGGCGCCGTGTGCCACGGTGTGTGTGTGTGTGGATGTGCGTGGGTGTGTGCGTTGCTGTGTCTTGGCGCAGGGGCGCCTTGGCGCCTTGTGCCTGGGCGCCAGGATCCTGCTGTGTTGCCTGTTGCTGGCGCAGAGGGGCGCCAAGGGCGCCAACGTTGCTGCCCGCGCAAGTTTTTGTGTTGCGCCCTGTTGCTGGCGCAGAGGGGCGCCAAGGGCGCCAATGTTGCTGCCCGCGCAAGTTTTTGTGTTGCGCCCTGTTGCTGGCGCAGAGGGGCGCCAAGGGTGCCAGTGTTGCTGCCCGCACCAGTTTTCTGTGTGGCGTGTTCCTGCTAGGCGCCCAGTGCCTGGGCGCCATTTTCATCATGTTCCTCAAATTTTTCCCGGTTTTGTTTTTGACATATCTTTTGACTCGGGTGTCCGTTTTAAGTGTTTCAAAGTGCGTTGTGAAGCGTATTCTGTTGCCTACTGGTATATTCTATTTTAAAATGAAAATTATTATTTTTCAGATTGTTTTTGGGCGCCTCAAGTGGCTGTCCCTGGTGGTCGTTGTTGTTGGCGTTGTAAAACTATTTCGGTGTTTAAAACCCTTTTTAGTGTCCTATTTGGTGTCGTGAGCTGAAGTAAAACCTTTTGATGTAATCGGTAATATTAGTGTCCCGGTGTCAATAAATATGTGTTGATGTTTTGACGATAATGCCCCTAGCGGTTATTACTTGGATTGACGATGGTATTGATAATAAATAAAAGCTGTGGTTTTATAAGTGACGATGACGCCATAAAGGCTATTAGCGACGATGATGTTAACGACGATGAATGTTAGTGACAAATATATGTGTGACGATAACTTGACAGGTGATGTGCCTTTCATTGGCAAATTGGTAAGTGATGGGTCGTTAAGTTGACTGTGCTCGTGTAGGACTGTCTATGGTGCATGTCATGGTGTCTCATACATTTCATGTGCATAAACAAGTGACGATGATGCCATAAAGGCTATTTAGTGACGATGATGCCATAAAGGCTATTTAGTGATGATGATGACAGGTACCACATGCATACGCCTGTTGCGATGGGTTGCATTTCATACATGTTCATGACATTGTGATGACTTGCTGTGATGACTGATTTGATGTGCGATGTGGTTTATGTAGCGTTGTAGCTCTAGCATAATACTTATCATATGCACTATTATATTGTTAGATGAACTCACCCCTTCTGTTTGAATGTTACCCCTATGCGGTAACGTGCTGGTGATCTCGAGTGAAGGCTTAGGTACCTTTGCTAGCTGAGTCTGGTCGTCTGCTCTGATACGTAGCACTCAGTGGGGAGGGAATGAACCTTTGTTTTTATAATCATTTGATTGCTGTATTTGCTGTTTTATGACTTTCCGCTGCGTAGTTGCTGAGTTTTTATTATGTTGGTTGAATTGAGCGTTTTGAGCTCACCCCAGTTGTGATGTGCTATGTATCTCATTACTATTGACCGTGAGAACTAGTTTATATCGATGCATGTTTTTGTGTGGATTTATGTGTGACATCCCATGTGGTGAAATATGACTTTTAAAGAAAAAAAAAGAAACTCTGATTTTTAGTAATTAAATTACCGGGTAGAAACGGGGTGTTACACTGACTTGTGGCAAGAAGCCATAAATGATGAGATGGATTCTCTAGAGTCTAACAAGACATGGCACTTGGTGGACCTGCCTTCTGGTAGCAAACCCATTGGTTGTAAATGGATTCTGAAAAAGAAGCTAAAATCTGATGGCACTGTTGATAAGTACAAGGCTCGCCTTGTAGCCAAAGGTTTTAGACAAAGAGAGAACATAGATTTCTTCGATACATATTCGCCCGTTACCAGAATTACATCCATAAGGGTACTAATTGCTCTGGCTTCTATTTATAACTTAGAAGTACACCAAATGGATGTAAATACCGCCTTTTTAAATGGCGAATTAGAAGAAGAAATCTATATGGAGCAACCTGAAGGTTTCGTAGTCCATGGACAAGAACACAAGGTCTGTAAGTTGGACTAGTCTCTGTATGGTCTTAAATAAGCTCCCAAACAATGGCATGAGAAGTTTGATAATTTGATTATATCGAATGAGTTCAAAGTGAATGAAAGTGACAAGTGCATTTATTACAAAACTGAGAATGACGTTTGCACTATCATATGTCTCTATGTAGACGACCTACTCATATTTGGAACAAACATTCATGCCATAAATAAGGTGAAATCATTGATGTGCAACAACTTTGATATGAAAGACCTCGGAGAAGCTAATGTTATCCTCGGTATCAAGATCACTAGGTCCGAGAAAGGAATTTCTTTGGATCAAACTCATTATATTGAGAAGATCTTAAAGAAATACTATTATTTTGATTGTAAACCTGCATGTTCACCATATGATCCAAGTGTCAAACTTTTTAAGAACACTGGTGACAACGTAAGACAAACGGAATATGCGAGCATCATTGGCAGCCTAAGGTATGCTACTGATTGTACTAGACCCGACATTGCCTATGTTGTGGGATTGCTATGCAGGTTTACTAGTCGACCTAGTATCGAGCAATGGCATGCCATTGAAAGAGTCATGAGATATCTTAAAAGAACCATGAATCTAGGATTACACTATCAGAGATTTCCAGCTATACTTGAAGGGTACAGTGACGCTGATTGGAACACTCTGTCAGATGATTCCAAAGC
The DNA here is from genome assembly GCA_039519185.1 of Astragalus membranaceus. Taxonomy (NCBI): domain Eukaryota; kingdom Viridiplantae; phylum Streptophyta; class Magnoliopsida; order Fabales; family Fabaceae; genus Astragalus; species Astragalus membranaceus. Next base: position 24,437,889 of record CM076852.1, read on the forward strand.
AACTAGTGGCTATATATTTAGTATAGCCGGTGGTTCCGTATCCTGGAAATCGAAGAAACAGACCATTCTGGCTCAGTCCACTATGGAATCCGAAATGATAGCACTAGCGACAGCCAGTGAAGAAGCTAGCTGGTTAACATGCCCACTAGCAGAGATTCCTTTATGGGAAAAACCGATGCCAGCTGTGTTGATCCACTGCGATAGTACCCCCGCTATTGCAAAAATAGAGAATCGTTAATACAACGGTAAGAAACGACAAATCCGTCGTAAGCACAACACAGTTAGAGAGCTACTAACAAAAGGAGCTGTGAGAGTGGATCATGTACGCACTGATCAGAACTTAGCGGATCCTTTGAATAAAGGATTAGCTAGAGAGAAAGTCCAAAATACATCTCAAAAGATGGGACTACTGCCTTTAGAACCATGAGTCACTCACGATGGTAACCCGACCTAAAAGACTGGAGATCCCAAGAATTAGGTTCAACGGGTAATAACAAGTTGTGAAGTGATAGGAGATGAACGTGATATTAAAGGTAAAGAAACATGATTCCTGAAGCAATGTAAGGTTGAGATAATAGAAACTCTTAATGAGATCTATACTCTAAGTGGAGTGGAGTACCTAGCTACAGGAGTACTCTTGATAGACTCACCTTTGTGAATGTGGAATTGGGGCCGCTTCCTATGGCGCTTTGGGCAAAAATTCCTAGAGTGTTCACTAAACTGGGATAGACGTGCAGGGCCATCAACGCACGGGCATTTGAGAATACACCTATGGAAAGGGTTGTGTGTGGTTTTGACGATTAGAGATAGAGTTCAAGACTACGAGTCACTCTTGTTGAATCTAAATCTTAACCGCTATGCAAGGTTCAAGTCGTACGACACCTCTGCTTATGCACAATTTTATGGAAACGTTTGACGCAACTTCTGAAACTCCTTTTTAAATTCAAGTGGGGGATTGTTGGAACTCTTTGTGTGTGAATTGGAAAAAGTCCCACATTGGATAGATTCTTTGTGTGTGAATTGGAAAAAGTCCCACATTGGATAGACTAATCACTTCTATAGTGGAAAAAACCTATAAAAGGAGAACTTCTCCTCATTTGCAAAACACACCAACTGGACGATAAATCCTTCCTCCAGTCTTCTCTCCTCTCTCAAAAAAATTTCTTTTCTTCATCTTAGGCTTGACGTTAAATCATACCTCAAGCCATTTTTCTTGAGTGGCATAAGCGCCATATTTCTGAGTGGTTAAATAACCATATTGAGGTGTATATTTCGAGCGGTTATTCACTGTGCAGTGGTAATCGTACTGGGTTGTTTTATCCTGGGGACGTCGTGGTTGATAGTCTGCTTGCACCTTCGAGCAGTGCCGCGAAACGTCTTAAAGAGAGCGACCTAGTCCGCGACTCATCCCAGTAATCTCTTTGGCTTGTTCTTGAAACCAGTGTGGTTCGGGGAAAGTTCTGGCTAGGAAAGACTTGGTACTTAAGAGTGTCCATTGTGACCCACCTCTCTTTTCTGGGAACCTACTCGGATCAACAGTTTTATCTTGGTTGGTCCAATGTTGATGCCGCACAAGTTAGCGCTGCCTACGCCATTCTTTCGAGTCAATTATCTGATGCGGAGCGTATAATTTGTTGCTATCCAATCCTTCCTCATCACACTCTCAATGTTCCAGAATCTCTCAACCCTCGCCTCCTCACTGTGCCGCCGCGTTAGAGCTTCGTACGCACGCCGTCCTCTCCACCACGTTTCGGTAACCTCTCGTTATCTCTCGTTTGCTAGAAACATTTCGTTAACCTCGCACACCCTAAGCTCTCTCTCAACCTTCGGAACATCTCTCATTCATCTCTCTGCTCTCTCTTTGGTTCTTGATAATAGGTTTGGTTCTTGCCCCTTTCATTTTTATGGGTTTTAGGTTTTAAGGTTTTGTTAGTTTAGGTTTTAGCTTTTTCGTGAATCTTTACCTCTTTTAGGTTTTAGATTTTTCATGAACCTCTCTTAAGTTCTAATTTCTAATTTCTAATTTCTAAGTTTTTCAATATTAAAGAATTCAAACATCAATGAATTATTTCAATGTGAGTATTTCTTCTTGTTTGTAATTTGGATAGTAGGAGACTTGTGAATGTGATTAGCCTAATTATGCTGCTGAGCTTTTATCTAAATATTTAACAACAATTTGGGTCTGCAAATTCAGTTGCAGCATATCGTGGTTTTAATTGTGGAAAAAAGAGCGTGGTTTTAGTTCAGAGTGCTATAAAACTTGTGCAAGGTATCACTTGCTTCTTTAATTGATTAATTGTTAGATATTCTGCGCTGAATTGTGACAGTATGACTATATTCTTTTGACTTGTTGCTATCAAGTCAGCTAGCTGAATTGTAGTATATATATTAGTAACATCCACAAAAAAAATGGATCGTAGTTGAATGTATGATCGAATGTATCTTAGAAGAGCTGGGTTGAAGCAACGTTTTGTACAAGGAGTCGAAGAGTTTGTTCTTTTTGCTAAGCCCAGCAACAGTTGAACACAAAACCCAACCCGGAATTAAATATATGGTTTGATGTGGACCCCAACAACAACCCGGCCAGAAGCTACTATGGTGATGATGACTAGCAGTTTTAGTCGTTTTATTAGATATTTTAATTTGCATTTGTTGGATATTTCATTTTATATTTTGTAATGGATATTTTAATTAGTACTTTCTTGGATGGATATCATGGAAATTTTATCATTTTGAAACATTATTAAATTCTCGTTTAATTAGTAAATATATAAATAATAAATATAAATATTTATATTATAAAATTAATAATATTTATTTTTTGAATAAAATTCAAAAATTTGTTTAAAAAAAATCAAAATAATTAAATAATATTAATTTTAAAATAAACGAATTAAAAAAAATGTTTTTAAAAAAATAAATAAATAAATTACCGGCGGATTTTTTTAACTTTCCGGCGGATTTTTTAAATTAATTTAAAAAAAATAATTTAGCGAAAGATTTTTAAATATTACTGACGGATTTTTAAATATTACTGGCTGATTTTTAAATATTTTCGGCGGATATTTAGAAATTATCGGCGGTTTTTTAAATCGATTTCCGCGGAATTTGGAATAATTTCCGACGGAAAATCCGCCAGAAATTACCGGCGGAAAATCCGTCGGTAGCCGTTACCTGCGACGGTAAAGCCTCATTTTCGACAGATTTTTTCCATTGGAAATCCGCGAATTTCTTTTATTGAAAGTGTGAAGGTAAAATCAATCCAGAGAGCCTATACCATCAGCTGCAACAACCTGGACCTCAAAGTCGAAGCGACAGCAGAAGAAACGAAGCTCGCCGCCAGGCGCCAGAAATAAGGAAGCAAATAAAAAGAATTATTGGCTGTGTAACATCTTAGAATTTAGTCGACAATAAAATTTGGAGTGTTACTTTTTAACATTTCAGAGATACACAATCAAAGTTTGAATTAATAATGATGGGATAACACATATCCTTAAGTGGCTCAACATGTTACTTTAATCCATAACATTAGATAAAAGGTTTGACCATAAATCTGTTTCAAACATCTCTTAGAGTCAAAATAACAAACTTAATCCAAAATAAGAATGCATATAGTCTAATGCATCATGAAAGACTACAAGAACAATGCTTATAACTAAGCCTGATACAACATCTCTCAACACATGAGGTTATCAAAAGAAAATAAAAACTTGGAACTTCTAAAGCTCCATGGTCCTTAAGGGTTAAGGTTAATTCTTCCCTTTTTTGTTACCTCCTAGAGGCTTCACCTGTTTGTCTGTAAAACATCAACAGAAAAGAGTGAGATTATAAAATCTCGGTGAGTTCCTTCGAGACTCCTCATTATAGTATACTCCGATATCTTTTAATTATGTTACCAATAACGCATCCCCAGTAAGCAGTAGTCTTACATTTTTCTAATGCTACAAATCGTGACAGTGGAGAGCCCCCACTCATTATATAATTGAGCACCATCAAAATCCTAGAACTTAGGTTCATGACACCATTCCGAAGTACGTCAATAATCCTTTAATTCATTTTTAGGTATATATTTAATATGGTATAGTTCATACTCTCGAAATCGACAAATATATCATTTCTATCAATCCGAGGGTAAACATAAACTTCAAAAACAGCAACATACTCAATCGTATTCTTAGGTTTATAGCCAAACAAACTTCAAATCATTATAACATACAAAGGAATTGAGGTAGGCTTGCCAAACAATTTAATTAAAAACAAAACATCAAGAAAACTGCTCTGGAAATAGAAGAAAACACGGTTAGCCATGCTTTGGAAACGTGGCCGTGTTTTTGCTTTTGAAAATATTTGAGTAATACAGAAGAAAACACGGCTAGCCGTGTTTTGAAAACATGGTCGTGTTTTTGCTACTACAGCCAGAACTAGTCTTTTTGATGCCCTGTTTTCCAATCAGTTGTTTCAGAGCATTTCCAATCCAATTCTATGTTATAAATAGAGTCTAAAATACCACATACATGCTAATTAATGTGTATATTACAAGAATTAAATACCACACCATATTTAAGGGAAATTTATCACCAATTTCATGAATTCAACCACATACATTTGACCTAGCACTTGTACTCTTTATTGACATTAGAAGTGAAACAACAACTTAATCATCATAATCACCCAATTTCAGATGCAGTGAGAGTTCAACATTTCAAAATACTCAAACCCTAAGAATCACACAAAAGGAATAGAAGACTCACCTTGTGATGAACTCTTCAATTACAACAATCACTCTCCTCCTTTCTAGCTATTCGAAATTCCCAAAACTCCCAAGCTAGAATATGAGCTCCACAATACAATGTGAGCTCCAAAACTCTATTTGAAGAGAAATGTAAGCTCTAGTGTACTCCCCAATACCTAGTTGCAAGAAACCAACATGCAAGATGAGACTCACGCATTGAAGTGGTTTTGACATAATTTCAGATTTTGGATCTTTTTGAGGTGTGGTGATTTTCAAACTAACAAGAAGAAGAGTATATGAGTGTGATGTTTTGTGCAATTCAGAAATGACTGACAGATATACATGAAGATCCTCCCTTCTTCTTTCTTCCCATTCGAACTCTCTCACTCTCCTCTCTAAACTCGCGTCTCTCACTTCAGCAAAATTCTGGAAACGTGTATTGTGTTGATGTTTTGTGTGTGAGTGAGGAGGGTTTCACTCATTTTATAGTGAGGGTTTAACGAAGGGAAAATGGGTAATTTGGTTCACAAAATAAATACCACAACTAGGCACTCAATCATTTTAATTTACCAACTCAGGTATAAAATAAATCATGTCACATAAAAACAATTATGTAATAAGCAAAGTAATTAAAATAAATTACTTTGGGTGTTACAGTTTGTCGACCACAAAAACTCGAAGAAGCAAGGATTAAGAAGGGGCTGAGCCAGACGGGGCACCAACCCGGTCATCCAAAATAAAATTATTGTACACTTGTAAGTGGCCATATAGGCCCCAATTGTACTCGACCTCAACAAAATAATAAAGAAGATCGAAATTTTTTTATGTTTATCTTATTATCAAAAGTATAAGATAATACTAAAGCGAAGTGAATACACTCGTAGTAAACTAAAGTCCTGACAGGTAAAGACTAGGGAAGCCGACATGCACCCTTGGGCACCCAGCCATTCTATGGAAAAACAAATAAAGCGAAGAAAATGAATCGCCCTATCAGAGTCAACGCTCTGACCCCAATAACTTAGCCCAAGAGGCCAAAACAACAAAGGCAATACAAGAAACAAGTTCCAAAAATGGAAGAACGAAACAAATTAAAAAAAGTGCAAGGAGTGGCCTTACAGCTAGGAGTATCCATCACCATATCCTAACGATCGGCATCTGTTATACTCCAATTTTGTCCACTCTTTTTACTACAATTGTCGTTATTTTTATCAGTTTACAGGTCCTATTACCGTGAGTTAGCTTTTGAGCTTGTTCGGATGCTATCTCGTTTTATTGGGCATGTGCGTAGTAATTCACTTTATTAGGCCTATGTTAGATTTTTCCGATTGGGCTTTGGCCCAACTTGTTCTTTTTTAGATTTGTCTTTTAGCCAAAAATAACCTTTTATATTTAAAAAAATCAGTTTTTAACTATTTTACAAAAAATCATTTTTGCTTTCATTTATAATCACCAAAACAAAAATAAAATTACATAAAAATAAAAAAAATAGAGAAGAACGAAAATAACAAAAAGGGGGTGGCAGTAGCATTAACCTTCTGCCCAACAAGCTGCTTGCCCAGCAAGTCAACTTGCCCAGCAAGTTAACTTGTCCAGCAAGTCTCTTCACCTAACCCTTCACCTTTAAAAGGAGGCCCTGTCCATGGTAAAAAACACACTACAGTGATTCAACAAGAACACTGAACACATTTTCTCTCTCCCAGCGAAGCTCTCGCGCTCTCTCTCTCTCTCTCCCCCTCCCCTTTTTATTTCATTTTTCTTTTAATTAGTTTATTTTTAAATATTAATAATAATTATTTTTCACTAGTTGCACTTTTCATTTTTTCTTCTTTGTCAACTTTTCATTCATATTCAAACACAAAAATAAAATATTTCTTTCCCTTTCATAAATAAAAAAATATTTTCAAAAAAAAATAGGGGAATAAGTCGACCGTACGGTTGGGTTAGTCATCGTTTTAGGATGAATGAGCCGTACGGCTCAAAAGTCCTAAAACCCCTATAAAAATAAATAAATCTCTTTCAAAACTCCCATAAACCATCTCTTTTCAGAAAAAAGCAAATAGGGGATTAAGTTGACTGTACAGTCGGGTTAGTCATCGTTCTAGGATGAATGAGCTGCACAGCTCAAGGGTCCTAAATTCCCTATTCCAATGAAATCAAACCACCACACATCAAACCATTTTTTCAAACTTCAGAAATCTCCATTTTCAGAAAATAGGGGACTATGTCGACTGTACAGCCGGGTTAGTCATCGTTTTGGGATGAATGAACTGTACAGCTCAAGAGTCCTAAAACCCCTATATTAAAAAACGCCAACCAACAAACTTTTTCGTCTCAAGAACTACGTAGCCTTTAATTCTCTACCCCGAGATACGTAGGAGCAGATGGGGGCCCACATCTGTCAAGTGCAATAATAAAAAATCTTTTTAGTCTTTTCTAAACGTTTTCTTTCTTAGTTCTCAATAAAAATGCAAAAACAAATATTTTCCATCAAGTCTTTTCATTCATTTTTTTTATAAAAGGGAAATAAATATTTTCAAAGTTAATATAGTTTTGCACAATTAATTAGAGGTAACCTTTTTCGAAAGGATGTTGTGGCGTGCTAATACCTTCCCCACGCATAATCGGCTCCCAAACCCAAAATTTGGATTTCCATACCGTTTTCTTTTTCAAAGGGATTTTTCGGTGTTTTCCCTTATAATTAAACATTGATGGAGACTTCATTCAACACGAGATATCCTCCGGATTTTTCGGTCACTAAAGCTGGCGACTCCACTGGGGACATTTTGAGAGTCAAGCCTTATAACCTGGTTTGTTGTGCGAAACCTTTAACTTTTTCGGTATTTATTTCCCTTTTATCTTTTATTCTTGTTGCATGTTATATTTTATATGATATGTGAACCTTAGGATAGAAGCCCATTTGTGTTATGTGTTTGTTTGTTTTGCAGCTTGGGGGTATACTTGACGTTTCGCTCCTACACACACTCCACTATCACACTTCATCACACACGTGAGAATAGTCCTATACCCGCACTGGAGCATAGCCTAAGTTAGAACGAGACTGCGTAGTGATGGCCTACTGGATGTGCGTCCTGTTGGGTGGTCACGAAAGTCTCACCTAGAGTTTGGTCTCTTTTGAGAATGCTGTCACTCCTAATAGCTTGCCTATTGTTGGGATCAGTGTTCTTAACTGGGGTCGTTGGCTCTAGGAACCTTATTTAGGACACTTTAGAGCTACCCTTTGAAAGGTTCACTCAATAGAAAAGCCTTAGACCTATTCTCTTAGAAATCCTTGTAAGACACAAAGGAGCTTCATACCCCTGCATTTAAAACAAACCCTAATACATTTTTCTCATTTACCTAAAAAAACCAAAAAAAACCTATTTTATTATTGCAAGCATGTCTCATGAATTCTTATTTTCCTTCTTCTCTGCATATCATTAAAAAAAACATCTCATTTTGCATGACCGCCGGGGAATTATAAAACCTTTTTTATATGAAAGGTGGATGAAAATATAAGAAAAAATGCATTTGAAAGTCAGACCACCTTAATTATACGTTACTCTTCGAAAAAAAAGTTTACAATTCCCCGACGCGACACATTCGCATTTCATGCATCCATTCATATGCTCATGCATCTGGTTCCCCTTTTCCAAAAAATAAAAAACAAAAAATATAACCTTCTCATTCATTCAAAAAACCATGTCATTAATCATGCATTTTCCTTTCCAGGCATTAAAAATCATTGTGTGTATCATGCATTTCCTCGCATATATAAAAAAACAATTTTTAGCAATATAACATAAACATCTCATTTAGCATGCACCACCATTCACTCATAATCATTCAAAAATAACCAGGCATCTCATCATTTGCAACATCATGAAAATCATACATCATTTCACTCATGTTGTCATCCTAATTAAAAAAACAAAAAAAACTATGTTGTTTCATCATTACATCGCCTCATTTTCTTCATAAATCATTTTTGCGTGCATGCACCATTTCAAAATAATAAAAAAAATCATGTCATTATTCTTGCATCATCCATCATCAAAAAATATATATCCAGTTGGCATTCCATTTTAAATTATAAATGATACTTTGCATCATTTACATGTTGCACTGTCTCTAAAAAACCAAAAGAAAAACCAGTTAGAATAGTGAGCTTTTCAGTGATCATTCTTTCATGCATTTGCATCATGCCTATACATTATAATTTGTTCATTCATGCATTACCAAAAAAAGTGGAAAACAAACATGAGCATAATTTTTAAAAAAAACTACGATGAGAGACGAGGCGTTCTTGCGAAATACATTTTAATTGATTGTTCGTCCTTGGCAAGGCTTAACCTACTAATTTTCAAACGGGGTCGAACTTAGTTGCAAACTCAGGGTATTTCAAGACACTCAATTTTCAAAGAAGTAGAATTTGAGAGCTGATAATCCTTGTCTCAATAAACCCTCAAAACACCTCATTGGGCCCAATTACCCCTCCTTTCATAAAGACCACCTCCTTTCATAAACCCTCATTGGGCCTAATTATCCATCCTTTCATAAACCCTCAAACACCCATTTACAACCAACCTCTTTCTTTCATAAACCTCTAACCATTCGCCACATCACAAACCCTTTCTTTCACAAACTCTCAAACACCTCATTGGGCCTAATTATCCCTCCTTTCATAAACTCTCAAATACTTCATTAGGCCAAATTATCCTATCCTTCACAAACCCCTAACCATCAGACACATTACAACCCTATAAAGTCCATTCCGATCAATGACTGACTGCTTTTGTTTTCTCAAAGTTTTAATTTTATGACAAATAAGTTTATTTATTTACAATATGTTTGCTCAAAAAATCAAAGAAAGTTAAAAAATAAAAATAAAAAAAAATAAAAAGGCTTGCACTCCAAGGTGCATTCAAGTTGCATTGTTATAAAGACAATGTTTAGTGATCACCAAGTGAAGTTTTCATCATATAAAAAAAAACTCAAGACTGTGTCACAGTCTTTGGAAGTCACCTAAAAGAGAACCAAAAGTTTATACTAGGATCACCACCTAGATCCCAAAGTGGGGCATTCCTTTTGTCATCCATACCACTTGAACTTGGAGATTTAGCCATTGACCATCCCATTCATATACCATACCCAATCCATATAGCCATATTGGACCACCTCCCTAGTCCATTACCCTAACTTTGCCACCTTTCACAACCTCACTTAAAGCAACCGTTTGAAATTTCATTCCATAGTGGGGCAATCCCGTCACCCTTCACTCCACCTAAAATTAGGGAAATTCTCCCTACACCCATCTCATTCCCCTATCATATTCACATCCACAAAACCGTACCGGGGCAATTTCTCATCCCATTACCCTAAACAACTCCTTTCACAATGCTACTTCAGTTGGGGAAACTTTGTCTTTGTCCTAATTTGGGCAACATCAAACTCAACGGGTTGAGAAAAAATCCTTTGCTCGCCACTTTTCATTACAAAGTCATGGCATTCCCAATTCATCATCTTCTACACCCCTAGCTGTTGTCATCACTAGAAAGGGGCAAGTGTATTCACTCACCGTCATCAAGTCTAAATTAGGGCAATCCCACATTTCTTGAGTTGGGGAAAGCCCACCATTCATGACTTTGACAATAATCATGTCCTTCATCCTTTCACCTGTCATAGATGTCCGTACCCTAGACCTAGAGCCAAGTTAACTGACTCATTCACCTATTTTTGCACTACTATACATCTTTACTAAACATTGCTTCAAAGAGAGACAACACAAGCTAATAGTGTGATACCGAAAAGCCACCTAGTTAACTTTGTGGACCTAAAACTTCAGTCATCATGGGGCATCATAATGGAAGAGAAAAATAAGCGAGTCTGAAAATACAGTCAACTATTTTTTCACATCAGCGTTTGTAAATAACAACCTTGAGATTGCCAAAGTTTGAGTTCACATCAATCTAATTTTTCCAATAAATGATGACTCCAAAATAATCATCTCTCTACTTCTCACATTGAAAGTCTCATTTCTCATCTCAAAATTTAAAAACACATCTGTATGCATTACTAATATACCATATCATAAATCATTGCACCATATATTGTATTTCGACATCAAGTCATGTGTCTACCACAACTCTTGCATCTAAGCATTACGTGTGCACATTCATTCATTCATTCGTTCATTTATTCATTCATTCATTAAAAAAAAGGCCAAAGGAGAAAAAAAATCATCCACATTGCATTCATTAACCCCACCAAAAATCATTCCATCATGCAACCATGCGTTTCATCGAAATACATGCATCTAAGAAATTCAATTACATCTTATCTGCATACGCATACACAGTTTATCAACTTCATTATTCAATCAACTTCAACACCCATTATCCGCTACACCTCATTTGCTACCCCAACAAACATCCATCATTGCACGCACATACAACACTTGCACGCATTCATTGCATTATTAGACATGCCAAATATAGATAGCTTTTCCCTTCTCAGGTAAATGCATTAGGTATGTTCGGGTAAACACGCCAAGTGTCTATCCCTATATCTTGTTCCTCAAATATCGACGCTCCAAGTGTTGATCCCATCTCAGCAAACCAGGTCGTAATGTTAGCACCGAGTCTAGCACCGATCTTCCAGACCCCCAGAGGTCCTTCAAAGCCCCAGCGCTCCTTCAGACCTCCATTGGTCCATCAATCCAGATCGCACGTTGGCATCGAGCACCGACGAATCATGTAACATCCCCTAATTAGCTAATTTAATTTAATTAAATTAGCAAAAAGGTTAAGGTAATCATCGGCTAAGTCGAGTGTTTAGCGCAAGAGGTTCATCATGAATTAAGTTAATTGCATAGGCTATTTAATTATATGAGGTTGAAATAAATGAGTTACTATTGTGCCTAATTAAGTTCCTATGTTAGGTCAAGGGACTAAAGTTTAAGTGAGGAATTAGGAGTAATTTAGGTGGACATTAATAGCGAAGGGTACTGTGGTCTTTGTGTTTATTAAGTGAAGGGCACTTCTGTCAATTACTCTAGATGAGTGAGTCAGCTGGTCACCCACCCCTAAGACCCAGCCAACCCACTTCATTTAACTAAACAACCAGAAATTTAAGAATCTGAAAACTAGAGAAAGGAAGAGAGAAAGGGCGAGAGAGAGGGAGAATGAAGGAGGATGGAAACCAGCAACAACCTCCATGCATGTTTCATCTATCCACACCTTCATAATCCTCACATCCTTCTCTTCAAGCTGATACCAATTTTGTAGCCTATCCCTCCTCCAAACTCAAATTCACCATTGTCCTACCTTTGAAGCTCCAAGTATCCAAAAATGGAGTTTTCAACCTTGCATGTTCTTGTTCAAGCACCATAATCAGTACTAGAGCTCATCACCAAGTCAAGCTACCATTTTGCATTCATTGGGGTAGTTGTGGGAGCATTTCCAGTTGCTGGGTTGAGTTTGGAAGGTTTGAGACCTTGATTTCGGCATTAGAAGCATTTGGAACGATTCAGGGAGAGTTCCTGTGTACGGTCCGTCGAGTTCATTGAAGTCTCGGCATTTTGCGATTTTCATCGCAACCGGTGAGTTCTATACTCGCTAAGGGAATGTGTTTGTATTCTGAGTCTACACATTTTCGAAAATCGATTGTTGTGTATTTTCAGTCTCGACAGAAAATAAATCGAAAACCGTTTTCCAAAAACTGTGATTTTGAACGATAAAGGATGTGCTTGATTGTTTGAAATGTGCTGGATTGATTTGATTGTGTTGCTGTGATATGCTGTTTTAATGTATGTTAAGTTTAGGTCTCGATCGGAACTGAAATCGAAATCGGAACGAAACGGAACAGAAATGCCTTTGAAAATACAGTTTACTGGAAAACTGATGGAGACGCACGGATCGGGTGCCTATGCGCACGGATCGTGCGCCCCCATCTGTGACTGTGCGCAAAAAGTATTTTAACTGCGCACGGGTCGTGCGCCTTGACACACAGATCGTGCACCTGGTTCTGAAACTTCACCTCTTATTTTTGAAATGCGCACGGGTCGTGCGCCTATACGCACGGGTCGTGCGTGATCTTCTGATTTCCTGTTTCAAAACGCCCTCTAGTCCATTCCGAATGATTGCAATCTCCTTCTAATCCATTCCCCAGGGTCTCCCAACAATGGAATTGTAATGATATCATGGAATTAAACATGTTTGATAGAAAACTTGGGTGTTATGAACGTAACGGAGAACCGTACTTAGATAACGCGAGAGAACACAAGTCGAGAAATGTTAACGGACCTTGAGTCCAATCATGTTAAGATAACAAACTTCAAGTTCATCATGTCATGTAAGCTAATTGATTGTAAGTCTATGAAGACCTAGAAACTCTCAATTCATGTAAACACAATTCAAGTTACTTCCCCTCAGGGAAAGGTAGATGGTATACCTTGTGTATATCGAGGGTGACGATCCTCCAGTTATTAGCATACTAGGGGAGGGGAAGTCTTGAGCCCCAGAACCTAGGCTCTCATGTTGCTCACTTGGATTAGTGGGGATGGGTTCACTGAGACGTCCTATCCTTAGCTAAGGCGGACTTCGAGGTGTTGTGCTAAGTTCATGTTAAAATATGATCCGTAGTCGCTTATTAGGGCTACATCAGGAAAAATCAGAAATGTAACGAGTAGTCGCTTATTAGGGCAACAAGTTACGAGAAAACATCATGTATTCACGTGGTCGCTTATTAGGGCCATGAGTTCAGATTCAAGTATAATAAACCGTTAGAGTTGGTCAGGGGTCTCGATAGGACTCACTGAGATAATGTTTATCTCACCCTTCATATTTGTGGTTTTTATAGAGAAACAGGGGAAGGCAAAGGCGACAAAGCACGGTTATCCGGTGCGGATCATGGATCTACGGGAAATTGGATTTCCTGTTTAGTCCTTTGTATTTTATTTAGTTATATTATCGATTGTATGACTTTCATGGTTTAAGTTGTAAAATCGTTTCCGCTACTTTATGTTTTGAGTATTGAACACCAGGATTATGTACATGTCTTAAGTTTTGAAACTTAAGCAATTTCAGGAAGTTTATGAGGTTCATTGAACCATCGATACTTATATCGAAAATTTTAGTTGTGTTCAATATTTCATTAACGGAAACTTACTCTGATGTATGCCATGTAGTGCATTTCGGTGATTCTACAGGTTAGAATTATCGGGGTGTTACATTATGGTATCAGAGCAGTTCGACCTAGTCGGGCTTAGACAGTTAGGGTGGTTTTGTGCCTCGAGTAATTCTGCTATTTTGCTTCTTATGATGCTATGAGACATTGAGACTGATCAACTTAATACTTGGTGTATCATTTGCAGAAATATGGAAGGAGGATCGAGGAATAACCCACCAATTCATCCGCATTTTGCATGGATGCAGAATGTGATCGAGAGACAGCAGAAGATGATGGAAGATATGTTGCTAATGCAGCAGAATGCTCAAGCTCAGCCTCATCAAGTTCTTGAGCCTCAAGTTGACCCAAGGAGGGTTTTCTCTGAATTTCTGAAAATGAAGCCGTCCGAGTTCAAAGGAGGCCCGGATGTCATGGAATCCCAGCATTGGTTGGATGACATAGAGAAGATTTTCGTAGCTATGCAAGTCACTGATGAGGACAAGCTGAGATTGGCGACACATATGCTGAAAGGAGAAGCTAACAACTGGTGGACTAACGCCAAACCCCTGATGGCAACTATGGGTACTCCCCAGACTTGGGAACATTTCATGCAGGTATTTTTAGACCAGTTCTTTCCGAAAGCCATGAGGTTTGACAAGGAGAATGAGTTTTTGACTCTCACTCAAGGAAGTTCAACTGTGGGTCAGTGTAACACCCCTTTTTCTACCCCTTTGTTTATTTGACGAAAAATCAGAGTACGCAAAAAAAAATCTTTTTCTTTTAATTACACCAAAAGGAGTGTCACATTTCATCCAAAAACCAATAACAATAAATAAATAAATAAAACATTTAACAACCATAACATCCTAGCAAACTAATCAAATGGCCACAAATGACTCTATTGTCCAACCCCGAGTGCTACATATCAGAGCAGACACCGACCCGACTACGTGAAGGTAAGATGCCTTCACTCGAACTCACTTGTAAACATACCACAGAAAGGGGGTGAGATATCTCACACATAATAGGAATAAATGATAGAGAATATATTAGGATATAGCCCTATGACTACCACATTAATCACAGACATCATTACAACATCAGGGGCAAAACAGTCATTTCATCATCAAGGGTAGAACAGTTATTTCATCATCACAAACATCACCAAGGCACAGTCGCCGAGATCATCACACATGTTATGCAATGCAAGGATGCAGCCCCAACAGTGGGCATAATGCATGTGGTACCAATACAACCTCCTTTAAACATGGGTCGAAGCCCCAACCTCCTTAAACATGGGCCGAAGCCCCAACCTCCTTAAACATGGGCCGAAGCCCCAACCTCCTTAAAACAATCATGCAAATGAAGTGTAATGCAACACCATGCTAATGCACCAATTCCGCTACAGTAACCGAAAACACCAAAATACACCAATTTTATACGTAATCCACAAGAATTCTAGGAACCAATAAATCACCAATTATTTCCAGCCACACGTATTCAAGATCCACCCAAGAATCAATTTCAACAATCCAAATCAAGATCCATGAACATCATATACATAACAAGGGTCCAATTAATTTTCAAGATTCAATAACATAACAACACATTATTTAACACCATCAATATATATTCAGCCACTTTAAACAAACATCAAACATGCAAGAAACATCATAGATCTATCCCCACATAGTACCCATCATGTAAACCCATTAGGTTAGAGAATCCCCCCTTACCTCTTAGTTAGATGAGCACTAAACCTCTTTGATCAAGCACCAATGAAATTCGTAGCTCTCCTCCTTCTTAGACACCAACAAGTTCCTCTTCTCTTCTCCTTGAGCCACACGAACCCTCTCTCTTCCCTCTTCTTGAAGTTTCGCCTCCCTCTCTCAAGCTTGCCCCCCTCTTTCTAATTTATCCTAAGCTACGTGAATGCCTACTCTAAAACCCTAGGTTGGCTTCATGTAACATGCCTATGTCATGGATCCATGATCCATGGGTTTTTCCCTCATCACTTAACCCAATTGGATAGTTTAATGGTAGCACCTCCTAATTAACTAAGTGAACCCCTCCACTGAATAAATACCTCCTCAATTATATCTTCTACTAATTAAACCACCCATTATTATTCATATCACCCAAATCCTATTTTATTAACAAAATTCTACCACCTAAACCTCATTTAATTAATTAAATAAACAACCTAATATTTTTGGGCTGTTACAACTCTCCCCCACTTGAATAAATTTCGTCCTCGAAATTTTTACTTGCTAAAGTCGACACTCTCCCACTAACCAACCGCATACAAGTTCACACAACAAGAAGCTATAACAACACTACAACAAGGACACAAAGTTCACACACGGAAATGCAACACAACACACAGTACCAGTAGGGGCATCTCCCCCACTAGTTCACTTACCATTAGCAACTCTTGGCCTTCCTGCAACACAAATATTGGTCAGCACTTAAAAGACAACAGTTGGTCGTACACCGACACAACGACTAGACGACTTGGCCGGACGGACCAACCATTGCTCTGATACCACTAATGTAACACCCCTTTTTCTACCCCTTTGTTTATTTGACGAAAAATCAGAGTACGCAAAAAAAAAAATCTTTTTCTTTTAATTACACCAAAAGGAGTGTCACATTTCATCCAAAAACCAATAACAATAAATAAATAAATAAAACATTTAACAACCATAACATCCTAGCAAACTAATCAAATGGCCACAAATGACTCTATTGTCCAACCCCGAGTGCTACATATCAGAGCAGACACCGACCCGACTACGTGAAGGTAAGATGCCTTCACTCGAACTCACCTGTAAACATACCACAGAAAGGGGGTGAGATATCTCACACATAATAGGAATAAATGATAGAGAATATATTAGGATATAGCCCTATGACTACCACATTAATCACAGACATCATTACAACATCAGGGGCAAAACAGTCATTTCATTATCAAGGGTAGAACAGTTATTTCATCATCACAAACATCACCAAGGCACAGTCGCCGAGATCATCACACATGTTATGCAATGCATGGATGCAGCCCCAACAGTGGGCATAATGCATGTGGTACCAATACAACCTCCTTTAAACATGGGTCGAAGCCCCAACCTCCTTAAACATGGGCCGAAGCCCCAACCTCCTTAAACATGGGCCGAAGCCCCAACCTCCTTAAAACAATCATGCAAATGAAGTGTAATGCAACACCATGCTAATGCACCAATTCCGCTACAGTAACCGAAAACACCAAAATACACCAATTTTATACGTAATCCACAAGAATTCTAGGAACCAATAAATCACCAATTATTTCCAGCCACACGTATTCAAGATCCACCCAAGAATCAATTTCAACAATCCAAATCAAGATCCATGAACATCATATACATAGCAAGGGTCCAATTAATTTTCAAGATTCAATAACATAACAACACATTATTTAACACCATCAATATATATTCAGCCACTTTAAACAAACATCAAACATGCAAGAAACATCATAGATCTATCCCCACATAGTACCCATCATGTAAACCCATTAGGTTAGAGAATCCCCCCTTACCTCTTAGTTAGATGAGCACTAAACCTCTTTGATCAAGCACCAATGAAATTCGTAGCTCTCCTCCTTCTTAGACACCAACAAGTTCCTCTTCTCTTCTCCTTGAGCCACACGAACCCTCTCTCTTCCCTCTTCTTGAAGTTTCGCCTCCCTCTCTCAAGCTTGCCCCCCTCTTTCTAATTTATCCTAAGCTACGTGAATGCCTACTCTAAAACCCTAGGTTGGCTTCATGTAACATGCCTATGTCATGGATCCATGATCCATGGGTTTTTCCCTCATCACTTAACCCAATTGGATAGTTTAATGGTAGCACCTCCTAATTAACTAAGTGAACCCCTCCACTGAATAAATACCTCCTCAATTATATCTTCTACTAATTAAACCACCCATTATTATTCATATCACCCAAATCCTATTTTATTAACAAAATTCTACCACCTAAACCTCATTTAATTAATTAAATAAACAACCTAATATTTTTGGGCTGTTACAACTCTCCCCCACTTGAATAAATTTCGTCCTCGAAATTTTTACTTGCTAAAGTCGACACTCTCCCACTAACCAACCGCATACAAGTTCACACAACAAGAAGCTATAACAACACTACAACAAGGACACAAAGTTCACACACGGAAATGCAACACAACACACAGTACCAGTAGGGGCATCTCCCCCACTAGTTCACTTACCATTAGCACCTCTTGGCCTTCCTGCAACACAAATATTGGTCAGCACTTAAAAGACAACAGTTGGTCGTACACCGACACAACGACTAGACGACTTGGCCGGACGGACCAACCATTGCTCTGATACCACTAATGTAACACCCCTTTTTCTACCCCTTTGTTTATTTGACGAAAAATCAGAGTACGCAAAAAAAAAAATCTTTTTCTTTTAATTACACCAAAAGGAGTGTCACATTTCATCCAAAAACCAATAACAATAAATAAATAAATAAAACATTTAACAACCATAACATCCTAGCAAACTAATCAAATGGCCACAAATGACTCTATTGTCCAACCCCGAGTGCTACATATCAGAGCAGACACCGACCCGACTACGTGAAGGTAAGATGCCTTCACTCGAACTCACCTGTAAACATACCACAGAAAGGGGGTGAGATATCTCACACATAATAGGAATAAATGATAGAGAATATATTAGGATATAGCCCTATGACTACCACATTAATCACAGACATCATTACAACATCAGGGGCAAAACAGTCATTTCATCATCAAGGGTAGAACAGTTATTTCATCATCACAAACATCACCAAGGCACAGTCGCCGAGATCATCACACATGTTATGCAATGCATGGATGCAGCCCCAACAGTGGGCATAATGCATGTGGTACCAATACAACCTCCTTTAAACATGGGTCGAAGCCCCAACCTCCTTAAACATGGGCCGAAGCCCCAACCTCCTTAAACATGGGCCGAAGCCCCAACCTCCTTAAAACAATCATGCAAATGAAGTGTAATGCAACACCATGCTAATGCACCAATTCCGCTACAGTAACCGAAAACACCAAAATACACCAATTTTATACGTAATCCACAAGAATTCTAGGAACCAATAAATCACCAATTATTTCCAGCCACACGTATTCAAGATCCACCCAAGAATCAATTTCAACAATCCAAATCAAGATCCATGAACATCATATACATAGCAAGGGTCCAATTAATTTTCAAGATTCAATAACATAACAACACATTATTTAACACCATCAATATATATTCAGCCACTTTAAACAAACATCAAACATGCAAGAAACATCATAGATCTATCCCCACATAGTACCCATCATGTAAACCCATTAGGTTAGAGAATCCCCCCTTACCTCTTAGTTAGATGAGCACTAAACCTCTTTGATCAAGCACCAATGAAATTCGTAGCTCTCCTCCTTCTTAGACACCAACAAGTTCCTCTTCTCTTCTCCTTGAGCCACACGAACCCTCTCTCTTCCCTCTTCTTGAAGTTTCGCCTCCCTCTCTCAAGCTTGCCCCCCTCTTTCTAATTTATCCTAAGCTACGTGAATGCCTACTCTAAAACCCTAGGTTGGCTTCATGTAACATGCCTATGTCATGGATCCATGATCCATGGGTTTTTCCCTCATCACTTAACCCAATTGGATAGTTTAATGGTAGCACCTCCTAATTAACTAAGTGAACCCCTCCACTGAATAAATACCTCCTCAATTATATCTTCTACTAATTAAACCACCCATTATTATTCATATCACCCAAATCCTATTTTATTAACAAAATTCTACCACCTAAACCTCATTTAATTAATTAAATAAACAACCTAATATTTTTGGGCTGTTACAACTCTCCCCCACTTGAATAAATTTCGTCCTCGAAATTTTTACTTGCTAAAGTCGACACTCTCCCACTAACCAACCGCATACAAGTTCACACAACAAGAAGCTATAACAACACTACAACAAGGACACAAAGTTCACACACGGAAATGCAACACAACACACAGTACCAGTAGGGGCATCTCCCCCACTAGTTCACTTACCATTAGCAACTCTTGGCCTTCCTGCAACACAAATATTGGTCAGCACTTAAAAGACAACAGTTGGTCGTACACCGACACAACGACTAGACGACTTGGCCGGACGGACCAACCATTGCTCTGATACCACTAATGTAACACCCCTTTTTCTACCCCTTTGTTTATTTGACGAAAAATCAGAGTACGCAAAAAAAAAATCTTTTTCTTTTAATTACACCAAAAGGAGTGTCACATTTCATCCAAAAACCAATAACAATAAATAAATAAATAAAACATTTAACAACCATAACATCCTAGCAAACTAATCAAATGGCCACAAATGACTCTATTGTCCAACCCCGAGTGCTACATATCAGAGCAGACACCGACCCGACTACGTGAAGGTAAGATGCCTTCACTCGAACTCACCTGTAAACATACCACAGAAAGGGGGTGAGATATCTCACACATAATAGGAATAAATGATAGAGAATATATTAGGATATAGCCCTATGACTACCACATTAATCACAGACATCATTACAACATCAGGGGCAAAACAGTCATTTCATCATCAAGGGTAGAACAGTTATTTCATCATCACAAACATCACCAAGGCACAGTCGCCGAGATCATCACACATGTTATGCAATGCATGGATGCAGCCCCAACAGTGGGCATAATGCATGTGGTACCAATACAACCTCCTTTAAACATGGGTCGAAGCCCCAACCTCCTTAAACATGGGCCGAAGCCCCAACCTCCTTAAACATGGGCCGAAGCCCCAACCTCCTTAAAACAATCATGCAAATGAAGTGTAATGCAACACCATGCTAATGCACCAATTCCGCTACAGTAACCGAAAACACCAAAATACACCAATTTTATATGTAATCCACAAGAATTCTAGGAACCAATAAATCACCAATTATTTCCAGCCACACGTATTCAAGATCCAACCAAGAATCAATTTCAACAATCCAAATCAAGATCCATGAACATCATATACATAGCAAGGGTCCAATTAATTTTCAAGATTCAATAACATAACAACACATTATTTAACACCATCAATATATATTCAGCCACTTTAAACAAACATCAAACATGGAAGAAACATCATAGATCTATCCCCACATAGTACCCATCATGTAAACCCATTAGGTTAGAGAGTCCCCCCTTACCTCTTAGTTAGATGAGCACTAAACCTCTTTGATCAAGCACCAATGAAATTCGTAGCTCTCCTCCTTCTTAGACACCAACAAGTTCCTCTTCTCTTCTCCTTGAGCCACACGAACCCTCTCTCTTCCCTCTTCTTGAAGTTTCGCCTCCCTCTCTCAAGCTTGCCTCCCTCTTTCTAATTTCTCCTAAGCTACGTGAATGCCTACTCTAAAACCCTAGGTTGGCTTCATGTAACATGCCTATGTCATGGATCCATGATCCATGGGTTTTTCCCTCATCACTTAACCCAATTGGATAGTTTAATGGTAGCACCTCCTAATTAACTAAGTGAACCCCTCCACTGAATAAATACCTCCTCAATTATATCTTCTACTAATTAAACCACCCATTATTATTCATATCACCCAGATCCTATTTTATTAATTAAATTCTACCACCTAAACCTCATTTAATTAATTAAATAAACAACCTAATATTTTTGGGCTGTTACAGTCAGTACGCGGCTAAGTTTGAAGAGTTATATCAGTTCTTCGGTTTGGCCGGGTATGCTCCCAATGACAAGTGGAAAACCGAAAGGTTCAAGTTTGGGCTAAGGGAAGACATTGCTCAAAGTCTAAGTTCTTTTGCATATACCAATTATGCGGCCATGGTTCAGAAGCTTATATAGCTGAAAGTGATTTGAAGAGGTTGTATGCAAGTAGAAAGGTATTCAATCAGGGTAAAAAGAATGTTGGATCGTCCAACAATCAAATGGGTCCCAGGTACAACTCCAACAACGGGAAGCAAGTTCAGTCGTCCAATTCTCCAAGGTTCAGTACATGCTCCAACTGTGGAAGGTACCATCAGGGTAACTGTCAAGCGGGGACGAATCAGTGCTACTACTGCAAGAAGGAGGGACATTATGAAAATAACTGTCCAAAGAAGAAGGGTCAGGAGGATGGTGCCGCTACTACAACTCATGGCATATTCTATACCTTGGACGCCCAGAAGGTCACACCGTCAGATAATCTACTAAGGGGTATGGGATCTCTTTTTAATAACTCCGTTAGTATTTTATATCATTCGGGTGCGACCCATTGTTTTATATCTCAAGTTTGTGTTGAACGGTTGGGATTGGCTTTAACTCCTTTGCCTCAACCAATCTCCATTAAGACTGCTGCTGACGATAGTGTTCAGACCCAAGCGATATGTGAAAACTGTCTTCTGTCCATTGGAGACAGGAATTTTGTGGTAGACTTCATTTGTTTACCAATGAAGGGTATGGACGTCGTCCTAGGAATGAGTTGGATGACGGCCAATCATGTGACTATAGATTGTTTTCATCGAACAATCGGTTTCGCCTCCGAATCAGTGGAGCTACAACCGCCCAATTCTGAAGCTGTTATTTCCTTCACTTCGGCCAGTAACTATCTGTTCCAAGGCGCAGAAGCTTATGTCATGATGCTGTCTGCATCCCTTGAGACAGGTCAAGATTTATCTTCTGTGCAAGTTGTTAATGAATTTCTTGATGTGTTTCCCGATGAAGTTCCTTCGTTACCTCCGGATCGTGAGGTGGAATTTTCTATAGAGTTGGTTCCGGCCACTGGACCTATTTCTATAGCCCCGTATAGAATGTCACCGTTAGAGTTGAGGGAATTGAAAGTCCAATTGGAAGAGCTAATTTCCAAACGGTTTATTCGGCCGAGTGCCTCACCATGGGGTGCTCCAGTGTTGCTTGTCAAGAAGAAGGACGGGAGTATGAGATTGTGTATCGATTATCGCCAGTTGAATAAGGTAACTGTCAAGAACAAGTACCCTCTACTGAGGATTGATGATTTGTTAGACCAATTGAGAGGAGCTTCTGTATTTTCAAAGATTGATTTGAGGTCCGGCTATCACCAAATCAGGGTTCGAGCTTTGGACGTTCCAAAGACCGCTTTCCGTACGAGGTATGGACACTATGAATTTGTAGTGATGCCCTTCGGTTTGACCAATGCTCCAGCCGTATTCATGGATTATATGAATCGAATTTTTAATCCCTATCTGGATCAGTTTGTTATGGTGATCATTGATGATATCTTGGTGTTCTCTAAGACGATTGAGGAGCATGTGCAACATCTCCGAATTGTTCTGAACGTACTCCGGGAGAAGAAGTTGTACGCTAAGCCATCCAAATGTGATTTTTGGATGCCTGAAGTTAAATTTCTGGGTCATGTGATATCTCAGGCAGGTGTGGCAGTGGATCCCAACAAGATTGAAGCTGTGATAGACTGAGAACAACCATCTACAGTTACTGAGGTAAGAAGATTCTTGGGATTAGCTGGGTATTATCGAAGATTCATTCAAGGATTTTCCCAGCTGGTTCTTCCACTCACTCGGTTAACTCGCAAGGGTCAGCCATTTGAATGGGACTCAGACTGTGATAGTTGTTTTGTGGAATTGAAGAATCGTTTGACTTCTGCACCAGTCCTTATTCTTCCAGATCTGTCCGTAGGATTCCAAATCTATTGCGACGCCTCTGGTAAGAGTTTGGGATGTGTCCTAATGCAGAATCAACAAGTAGTTGCTTATGCCTCCAGGCAGTTGAAACCGCATGAAGAGAATTACCCAACTCATGATCTAGAGTTGGCAGCGATTGTGTTTGCCCTAAAGATTTGGAGACATTACCTGTATGGGTCTCGTTTCGAAGTCTTTAGTGACCACAAGAGCCTTAAGTATTTGTTTGACCAAAAAGAGATACACAACAGACAGAGGAGATGGGTAGAGTTCCTGAAAGATTATGATCTTGAATTGAAGTACCATCCTGGTAAGGCTAATGTTGTGGCCGATGCTTTGAGCAGAAAGTCTATCCATACTGCAGAGTTGATGATGCACGAGATGTCTTTGTTGGAATCGTTTAGAGACCTTAATTTGAGAGTGAAGGCAAGAAGGAATAGGCTAGCGTTGAGCCATATTCAGATTTCGAGTTCTTTGAGAAATCTAATTCGCTCAGCCCAGGAAGGTGATGTAGAGCTGCAAGCGCAGAAGAGATTGCCGAGTTACACCGAAGACGGTGATGGCGTAATTCGTTTTGATGGTAGAATCAATGTGCCGAATGATGAGAATGTGAAGAGGCATGTTTTAGAGGAGGCTCATAAGAGTCAGCTCTCAATACATCCAGGGTCTACCAAGATGTATCGAGATTTGAAGCAATTGTATTGGTGGCCGGGTATGAAGGTGGATATTGCAGAGTTTGTGTCTCGATGCTTGACTTGTCAAAGGGTTAAGATAGAGCACCAGAAGCCAGGTGGCCAGTTACAGCCGTTAAATGTACCTGAATGGAAATGGGAAAGCATTTCTATGGATTTTGTCATGGGATTGCCACGGTCCCAAGCCGGAAACGATTCTATTTGGGTGGTGGTGGATCGCCTGACCAAGTCCGCCCATTTTATTCTGGTGCGTTCGAATCACAAGGTTGCTAGGTTAGCAGATGAGTATCTCAAGAATATTGTGAAGTTGCATGGAATCCCTACAAGTATCATCTGTGATCGAGATCCCAAGTTCACATCTCGATTTTGGAGAGCATTGAATATGGCGTTGGGAACAACGGTGTGTGTTAACACGCCTTACCATCCTCAGACAGACGGGCAGACTGAGAGAACGATTCAGACATTGGAAGATATGTTGAGGGCTTGTGTACTCGACAGTGGAGGCAGATGGGAGGATCACCTTCCATTGGTGGAATTTTCATACAACAACAATTACCATTCTAGTATCGGAATGGCTCCATATGAAGCATTGTATGGAAGGAAGTGTAGAACACCATTGTGTTGGTGGGAGGTGAACAGAGATTATTGGGACCGGATTTGGTCCGTGAGACTACGGAGAAGATCCGTCAGATAAAGGAAAGGATGAAAGCCGCGCAGAGCCGACAAAAGAGTTGTGCGGATAAGAGAAGAAGGCCGTTAGAATTCGAAGAAGGAGACCATGTCTTTTTGAGACTTTCTCCAACCATCGGGACCGCTATCGCTTTGCGAGCAAAGAAGCTCAGTCCTCGGTATGTCGGACCCTTCCCGATTATCGAGCGAGTTGGGCCGGTAGCGTATCGAATTGCATTACCTCCAGAATTGTCCAGATTACATGATGTGTTTCATGTATTGCAGTTAAGGAAGTATATTCATGATCCGAATCAACCCTTAAGTTATGAAGCGATCGACATCAGGCCGGATTTATCTTATCAGCCTACTCCAGTCAGGATCATCGAACGTGGCGAGAAAACGCTCCGGACGAGATCAATCCCTATTGTCAAGCTGCTTTGGGACGGTGCGTCACCCGACGAAGTGACATGGGAAGTAGAGGAGAACATGCGGGTGAAATATCCCCATCTTTTCGACTGAGGTACGTTTTGTCAATTTTGAGGACAAAATTTTAAAAGTTGGGGTGATTGTAACATCCCCTAATTAGCTAATTTAATTTAATTAAATTAGTAAAAAGGTTAAGGTAATCATCGGCTAAGTCGAGTATTTAGTGCAAGGGTTCATCATGAATTAAGTTAATGGCATAGGCTATTTAATTATATGAGGTTGAAATAAATGAGTTACTATTGTGCCTAATTAAGTTCCTATGTTAGGTCAAGGGACTAAATTTTAAGTGAGTAATTAGGAGTAATTTAGGTGGACATTAATAGGGAAGGGTACTGTGGTCTTTGTGTTTATTAAGTGAAGGGCACTTCTGTCAATTACTCTAGATGAGTGAGTCAGCTGGTCACCCACCCCTAAGACCCAGCCAAGCCACTTCATTTAACTAAACAACCAAAAATTTAAGAATCTGAAAACTAGAGAAAGGAATAGAGAAAGGGCGAGAGAGAGAGGGAGAAGGAAGGAGGAAGGAAACCAGCAACAACCTCCATGCATGTTTCTTTTATCCACACCTTCATAATCCTCACATCCTCCTCTTCAAGGTGATACCAATTTTGTAGCCTATCTGTAACACCCCGGTATAATTTATCGATTAAAATTACCAAAGTGCACATTAGTAACACATCAGAGATATATTTCCTGCTCAGACACTGAATATCACTATAAATTTTTCGCTGAATAAAACCCAAGCAGTCTTATTTACAACAAGACAATATGGTTCTCAGACCATATATCATCAGCAATTATAGTATTCAGTATCATACAAGAAAGCGGAAGAAAGATATACCTTATATACATAATGTTTTAGTATACAGACAACAAAAGGGAAAATAAGCTTAAACATAAAGCTAGGCTATCAGCAACCAGTCCGAGCTCAACCTACTCGTGCCTCTTGGATTTCCGCTGTCCCTGTGTCTCTGTAAAACAACAACATTTAAACAGTGAGATACAATCTCAGTGAGTTCTACCGAGACCCCTATCTACACTCTCGGTCCATTTAAAACATTTTTATATAACGTGACACGGCACCGACTGCGTTACCGCTTCCAAACCCGGTGAACCGCATTACTTAACTTTTAACAGATCACCGACTGCGTTACCGCTTCCAAACCCGGTGAACCTGTTATGACTCAGTACGACACCGACTGCGTTACCGCTTCCAAACCCGGTGAATCGTACAACAAACAATTTGACATAACACCGACTGCGTAACCGCTTCCAAACCCGGTGAACCCCCTTACCAATAGTGTTTCCTAATGGCACGGAGCCTAGGGTAAGGGATCATGACTGCCCCGCCTAGTATGTCAACATGGGTCGTCACCCAAACTCGATATAATATATATATCTACAATCATATGAACATTTAGTTCATTAAATTTTACTTTACCACACAGGACTCATAGTCCATTTGTTATCAATAAAACGTATCCGCACACGTGTACTATTATTCGGTTTTTCGAAACGGTTTAGACATCCAAAAAGCGTTTTATAAAACCCTTTGTAACACACCCAAAATCATGGCGTCATAAGCCTAATATCATTATATAAGGGTCAGGAAAGGATTAGGAGAGGATTGGAATCGAAACGGAATCAATTAGGGCACTTTGAAAAATTTGGACAGAACACAACGCACGGTTCGTGCGCCCATACGCACGGGTCGTGCGCCCTGTAATGCACCTTTTTAAAACACAAACCGAAAGGGGCGCACGGTCCGTGCGCCTGGGACGCACGGGTCGTGCGCTTTTGACAGCACTGAATTTTATCCCGTTTTCGCAATTTTTGTCGTTCCGATCAATTCCGATACCTGTTCCAGTCCAAAACAGATTTGACAACCAATACGATAGACCCAATACAAACCACACAATCAATCAATCCAATCAAAAATTCAATCAAAACGAATTTTACCAAAATACGACATATTCCGATATAACGGTTTTTAAGTCAAAATCTTCCGAAATCAAATCACTAAAAATTCCATTTCAACACGACTCAACACGCGACTCGCTCTGATCGATTTCTGACCCGAAACAGACAATATCCAGTAATATTCCAGTCCAGCGAAAGCGATAAAACAGTTAATTAATTAATTCGAAAAACAAAAATCCTAAACGTGAGTAGAACTCACCCTTGAAGCGTGTGCCGACACCGAGACTTCAAAATCACCGAGACTTCGCCAAATCACCGAGTAGCCACACGAACGCTCCCCGCTCCGGCGATACCCAATCCGCTTCCAAAGCTTCCCACTCGACCTCGAGAAATCTTTCGACCGTAAAACCGAATTCCCGAAATCATTGCACGTTCCGGCGACACACAAAACCGCTTTTGACCGGAATGCCGAATTCCTCGAAATCCTCCTTGGACACTATTCATCATCTTCTTCAATCTCAAACCACTATTCACCAAAAACCCCAATTTGATTTTCAACTCCAAATCGGACTTCAATATTCGCGTATTCGACCTTGAGCTCGCTCCTCACCACCATTCTAGGCTTTCCTTTGAGCTTGAACCACAAAACCTCCATTTTTCCTCTCAAATTCGAAAATGGTAAAGTGAGAGAGAGTGAGTTGATGATGAAAATCTTGGTACCAAATCGAAGAGGAAGTAGCGCTGAACATTTTTCGTGTTGGACGGAAGTCGTTTTGATGAGCGGAATTGCCCCCTTTTTCCTCTTCTTCTTCCTCCCCCTTTCTTTCTCTCTTCTTTTCTTTTTCTCTTCTCCTCTCTGTTTCTCCTCTGTCTCTCGTGCTTCCTTTCTTCTTTCTTTCTTCCCTTTTTAATTAATACACACACACACTTATATTTATTTAATATATAATTGGTAACGTGGTCCAATTACCATATTGATCGAAATCTCCTATTTCGATTCCAAAACTTCATTGGTCCGTATTATCCGGTTAACGATTCGATGACAACAATTAAATAATTTTAGCACTCGATAAATTTACCAGTTAAGTACTAAATTGGTTTAATTGGGTTAACACCCAAATAATTCCATTAATTATTTTGAGGATGTTACATTCTCCCCAACTTAAAAGAATTTTGTCCTCAAAATTTCGTCAAGTCTTACGATTGACTAACCGAGAACAGACATTCTCAAAAAGGTCCAAATTCTGCTGGAAAACATTCCTGAATTAACGAAATGAGTGTAGGAACTCTTCCCAAGTGGGCACATCAATCTCCAAGTATGATCTACTACCACCTTGATACGAACTCTCTGGTTACGAATCAACACGAGAAACTCCTCTTTCGCCTATATAGGCTCGGCACCGCATTCGAAAACACTTCCGAAGCTTCATTCTTCACTTGTTCCCCAACTTGATTAATCCAAATCAAAGTACTCCTCGGTAGATGTAAAAACAAACACGATTTCCTCGAAAGGTGTAAACACTTTCTCAACAAATCTTCTAATATCCTTAACGGTTCTCGTACATACCGACAATGTGACGAAAAAGTCACTTGTCAAACTTCTTGACTCGCCCCCAAGATTTCGAGATAATACTTCTCGAAGGAAGATGAAGTGAGGATTTACCAGAAACGTTTATCTTAAACGTAGAAATAAACCACGGGGACATCAAGTAAATTGAACGTAATGAAAATCACCTCAGTTGTTCTCCAAACAACTATCAAACAGAACTCAGAGCTCCTTTCCGAATTAGTCAATAGCGTTGAGAGCTTCCCCTCAACCTAAGTAATCCTCCAAGGATTTTTCCTCCTCAATCATATTCTATTAGCCTCTTGATTCGTTCCCAAAATTAACTTTAGCATGCGGGTTTTCACAAAAATGATTTGTTTTTTTTTTTTTTTTTTTTTTTTTTTTCTTTTCAAAATTATCACACCGCACGCCAAGCTTCACTTCGGAAATTCCAGTCCCTTGCAGCAGATCCATCAATTAATCCTTTGGTGCTTATTCGCAATGTGAAAGACAGTCAACAGACACCTCATTTTCATATTCGTATTCACGTTTGGCTTGTCAAACGGAATTACATAATACTATCTCCTTGTTAACCTTCACAAAGGAGAGGTTAACAAACTAATACCTCGCCACTGATACATCTGCTTTATATTCTGTACACCCTGGAACAGAATATAAACTTCGGTATGCTTCCTCTAACACTTGCCTTTTATTGTTCTCATCATCGGCCGCACAGATTCTACCGTTGAAACAACTGACTCCATCACTATCCATGGTAAAATCTGGAAATACCTTTGTGATTGTAGCTTCACATCAACTTCCTGTGCTAAACGTATAGAATCCCTTAGGGAACTAGAGATCCTCATATGGCTCAACACTAACCGGTTTCTCCTTGATCTTGAATTCATATTTAAGTCTCTGAAAGACTCTGATAATTCCATCTTATGCATCATAAACTCGGCCATGTGGATGGAGTTCCTACTCAGTGCATCAGTTACAACACTAGCCTCTCTTGAATGCTACATCGACACGAATTTATAATCCTCCTGAAACTCAACACACTTCTCTACCTGCTATTCAGTTCCTTCTGATCAAACCGATACCTTTAAACTCTTGTGACCACTAGAGACTTCGAAACGAGACCCATACAGGTAACGTCTCCAAATCTTCAGTGCATTCACAATAGCTATTAACTCCAATTCATGAGTTGGATAATTCTCTTCACGAGACTGCAATTGCCTGGACGCATAAGCTACCTCTTGTTGATTCTGCACCAGAACGCCTCCTAAACCCTTCCCAAAAACATCGCCGTAAATTTAAAATTTCAAAGACGGATCCGGAAGAATCAGGATTGGAGCAGAAGTCAACCGAACCTTCAAATCTTGAAAACATTCTTCACAATCGGCATCCCACGTAAAAGGTTGACCCTTACGAGTTAACCGAGTAAGTGGACAACTAACTGTGAGAACCCTTTAACAATTCTCTTATAGTAACGGGCTAGACCCAGAAACTTTTGATCTCTGCGACTGATGTTGGTCACTCCCATTCAACACCGCTTCCTTCTTACTGGGATCTACAGAAACTCCCGACTTGGGATATTACCTGTCCCAAAGACTTTGCCTCTGACACCCAAAAATCACACTCCGAAGATTTCAAGTATAACTTATTTTCTCGGGGTACTTTCAGAACAATGCGGAGATGTTGGACATGCTCCTCAATGGTCTTCGATTACATCAAGATACCATCAATGAAAACGACTACAAACTTATCCAGATAATTGAGGAAAAAACTCGGTTCAGGTAATCCATGAATACCGCTAGAGCATTAGTCAAACCGAAGGGCATCACTACCCACACATAGTGTCCATACCTAGTACGGAAAGCTGTCTTCAGAGTATCTAAGGCTCTAACTTTTATTTGATGATATCCTGACTTCAGATCAATTTTTGAAAACACCTCGGCCCCCGAAACTGATCAAGCAATTCATCTATCCTTGGCAAGGGATATTTATTCTTGATCGTCACTTTGTTAAGTTGTCGATAATCAATGCACAATCTCCTACTTCCATCTTTCCTTTCGACTAATCACACCAGAGCACTCCCTAGAGAAGCACCCAGTCGAATAAATTTCTTTAACATCGACTCTTCAAGTTGAGACTCCATTTCCTTTAACTCTAAAGAAACAAACAATAGATATTGATCCCGTGCCAGGAACCAATTCTACCGTAAACTCTACCTCTCGCCCTGGAGGTTCAGAAGAACTTCATCGTGAAAACATCCAGAAAGTCATTCACGACCTGAACGTTCGCCAAATCTAAACTAGTTTCAGTGGATGCAGATAACATACTAACATGTGCTTCCGCACCTTGGAATGAAGATTGACCGTCTAAGGTGAACTAGGTAACCGCTTCAGAATTTGTCCTAGACAATTCAACTGATTCTCAAGAGAAATTGATAGTTGATTAACACAGTCGATTGCAACATGATTTGCAGTCATCCAATTCATACCCAAAATGGTGTCCACACTTCTCATAGGCAAACAATAAATTCTACAACGAAATTTCTGCCTCCTATTACAAGTAGACAATTCTATACAAAGATTAGGTCTGGACACGACCCTTAGCAGCAGTTAAAATAGTTATCGGCTCGGATAGCGATGATAAGGCTAATCCCAACCGATTCACACGCGATCGGGATATACAACAATAGGTTGCACCCGAAGCATATAATATACTGATCGAGTTATTGAAAACTGATCTCATACCCCTCAGTAGATTGTCTGCAGTTGTAACTGCCTAAACATCCAGAATGTTGACTCGTCCTTGCCTTAGAGCTGCTTGTAACTCCTTGAAACTCTTCCTTACGGGGCACTCTTTACCATAGTGACCCTCTACATTTATATAATAGCACCGATTAGGTCTTCACTTGCAATCACCGCTGTGAGGCTTTCCACAGTTAGAACATCTTCTGACCTTTGAAGAATCAAAAAATTGCATCTGCTTTTCCTTTGATGAAATTATCTTAGGACTTTGCATTCGGAGTTGATATTTCAACTACCTTCTTTCCTTTCCCATATTTCCTATGAGATCATCCTCGGCGACATAGGCTGATTGCACTAAGGCAACATAATTGGTAGCAGTATAAGAACTGAGACCATAAATCATAAAAGCACTTATGCCCGTCTTATACTTCTGCATTCTCCGTTCGTCATCCGAAGCTTACTTTACCACTTGGTAAAACTGAAACAAATTCTCAAACTTAGCGGTGTATTCTCCCACCGTCATGTCACCTTTCCTGAGGATGCACCGGTTGAAGATTCCGATTGTGGTCGAGGATTGCATCTTGATCATCCAGTCATAATTCCGCTTATGATGCACTAAGTATTAAGTTGATCAGGCTCAATGTCTCTTAGCATCACAAGTGTAATTACAAAAAGGACTAGCAAGGAATCGACTCAACCCTAAACTAAGTCCGACTAGGTCGAACTGCTCTGATACCAACTGTAACACCCCGGTATAATTTATCGATTAAAATTACCAAAGTGCACATTAGTAACACATCAGAGATATATTTCCTGCTCAGACACTGAATATCACTATAAATTTTTCGCTGAATAAAACCCAAGCAGTCTTATTTACAACAAGACAATATGGTTCTCAGACCATATATCATCAGCAATTATAGTATTCAGTATCATACAAGAAAGCGGAAGAAAGATATACCTTATATACATAATGTTTTAGTATACAGACAACAAAAGGGAAAATAAGCTTAAACATAAAGCTAGGCTATCAGCAACCAGTCCGAGCTCAACCTACTCGTGCCTCTTGGATTTCCGCTGTCCCTGTGTCTCTGTAAAACAACAACATTTAAACAGTGAGATACAATCTCAGTGAGTTCTACCGAGACCCCTATCTACACTCTCGGTCCATTTAAAACATTTTTATATAACGTGACACGGCACCGACTGCGTTACCGCTTCCAAACCCGGTGAACCGCATTACTTAACTTTTAACAGATCACCGACTGCGTTACCGCTTCCAAACCCGGTGAACCTGTTATGACTCAGTACGACACCGACTGCGTTACCGCTTCCAAACCCGGTGAATCGTACAACAAACAATTTGACATAACACCGACTGCGTAACCGCTTCCAAACCCGGTGAACCCCCTTACCAATAGTGTTTCCTAATGGCACGGAGCCTAGGGTAAGGGATCATGACTGCCCCGCCTAGTATGTCAACATGGGTCGTCACCCAAACTCGATATAATATATATATCTACAATCATATGAACATTTAGTTCATTAAATTTTACTTTACCACACAGGACTCATAGTCCATTTGTTATCAATAAAACGTATCCGCACACGTGTACTATTATTCGGTTTTTCGAAACGGTTTAGACATCCAAAAAGCGTTTTATAAAACCCTTTGTAACACACCCAAAATCATGGCGTCTTAAGCCTAATATCATTATATAAGGGTCAGGAAAGGATTAGGAGAGGATTGGAATCGAAACGGAATCAATTAGGGCACTTTGAAAAATTTGGACAGAACACAACGCACGGTTCGTGCGCCCATACGCACGTGTCGTGCGCCCTGTAATGCACCTTTTTAAAACACAAACCGAAAGGGGCGCACGGTCCGTGCGCCTGGGACGCACGGGTCGTGCGCTTTTGACAGCACTGAATTTTATCCCGTTTTCGCAATTTTTGTCGTTCCGATCAATTCCGATACCTGTTCTAGTCCAAAACAGATTTGACAACCAATACGATAGACCCAATACAAACCACACAATCAATCAATCCAATCAAAAATTCAATCAAAACGAATTTTACCAAAATACGACATATTCCGATATAACGGTTTTTAAGTCAAAATCTTCCGAAATCAAATCACTAAAAATTCCATTTCAACACGACTCAACACGAGACTCGCTCTGATCGATTTCTGACCCGAAACAGACAATATCCAGTAATATTCCAGTCCAGCGAAAGCGATAAAACAGTTAATTAATTAATTCGAAAAACAAAAATCCTAAACGTGAGTAGAACTCACCCTTGAAGCGTGTGCCGACACCGAGACTTCAAAATCACCGAGACTTCGCCAAATCACCGAGTAGCCACACGAACGCTCCCCGCTCCGGCGATACCCAATCCGCTTCCAAAGCTTCCCACTCGACCTCGAGAAATCTTTCGACCGTAAAACCGAATTCCCGAAATCATTGCACGTTCCGGCGACACACAAAACCGCTTTTGACCGGAATGCCGAATTCCTCGAAATCCTCCTTGGACACTATTCATCATCTTCTTCAATCTCAAACCACTATTCACCAAAAACCCCAATTTGATTTTCAACTCCAAATCGGACTTCAATATTCGCGTATTCGACCTTGAGCTCGCTCCTCACCACCATTCTAGGCTTTCCTTTGAGCTTGAACCACAAAACCTCCATTTTTCCTCTCAAATTTGAAAATGGTAAAGTGAGAGAGAGTGAGTTGATGATGAAAATCTTGGTACCAAATCGAAGAGGAAGCAGCGCTGAACATTTTTCGTGTTGGACGGAAGTCGTTTTGATGAGCGGAATTGCCCCCTTTTTCCTCTTCTTCTTCCTCCCCCTTTCTTTCTCTCTTCTTTTCTTTTTCTCTTCTCCTCTCTGTTTCTCCTCTGTCTCTCGTGCTTCCTTTCTTCTTTCTTTCTTCCCTTTTTAATTAATACACACACACACTTATATTTATTTAATATATAATTGGTAACGTGGTCCAATTACCATATTGATCGAAATCTCCTATTTCGATTCCAAAACTTCATTGGTCCGTATTATCCGGTTAACGATTCGATGACAACAATTAAATAATTTTAGCACTCGATAAATTTACCAGTTAAGTACTAAATTGGTTTAATTGGGTTAACACCCAAATAATTCCATTAATTATTTTGAGGATGTTACACTATCCCTCCTCCCAACTCAAATTCACCATTGTCATACGTTTGAAGCTCCAAGTATCCAAAAATGGAGTTTTCAACCTTGCATGTTCTTGTTCAAGCACCATAATCAGCACTAGAGCTCATCACCAAGTCAAGCTACCATTTGGCATTCATTGGGTTAGTTGTGGCAGCATTTCCAGTTGCTGGGTTGAGTTTGGAAGGTTTGAGACCTTGCTTTCGGCTTTTGAAGCATTTGGAACGATTCCGGGAGAGTTCGTGTGTACGGTCCGTCGAGTTCATTGAAGTCTCGGCATTTTGCGATTTTCATCGCAACCGGTGAGTTCTATAACTCGCTTAGGGAATGTGTTTGTATTCTGAGTCTACACATTTTCGAAAATCGATTGTTGTGTATTTTCAGTCTCGACAGAAAATACATCGAAAACCGTTTTCCAAAAACTGTGATTTTGAACGATAAAGGATGTGTTTGATTGTTTGAAATGTGATGGATTGATTTGATTGTGTTGCTGTGATATGCTGTTTTAATGTATGTTAAGTTTGGGTCTCGATCGGAACTGAAATTTGAATCGGAACGGAAGGGAAATGCCTTTGAAAATACAGTTTACTGGAAAACGTATGGAGACGCACGGATCGGGTGCCTATGCGCATGGATTGTGTGCCCCCATCTGTGACTGTGCCCGAAAAGTACTGTGCACGGGTCGTGCGCCTTGACGCACGGATCGTGCGCCTGGTTCTGAAACTTCACCTCTTATTTCTGAAATGCGCACGGGTCGTGCGTGATCTTCTGATTTCCTGTTTCAAAACGCCCTCTAGTCCATTCCGAATGATTCCAATCTCCTTCTAATTCATTCCCTAGGGTCTCCCAACAATGGAATTGTATTGATATCATGGAATTAAACATGTTTGATAGAAAACTTGGGTGTTATGAACGTAACAGAGAACCGTACTTAGATAACGCGAGAGAACACAAGTCGAGAAATGTTAACGGACCTTGAGTCCAATCATGTTAAGATAACGAACTTCAAGTTCATCATGTCATGTAAGCTAATTGATTGTAAGTCTATGAAGACCTAGAAACTCTCAAATCATGTAAACACAATTCAAGTTACTTTCCCTCGGGGAAAGGTAGATGGTATACCTTGTGTAAATCGAAGGTGACGATCCTCCAGTTATTAGCCTACTAGGAGAGGGGGAGTCATGAGCCCCAGAACCTAGGCTCTCATGTTGCTCACTTGGATTAGTGGGGATGGGTTCACTGAGACGTCCTATCCTTAGCTAAGGCGGACTTCGAGGTGTTGTGCTAAGTTCATGTTAAAATATGATCCGTAGTCGTTTATTAGGGCTACATCAGGAAAAATCAGAAATGTAACGAGTAGTCGCTTATTAGGGCTACAAGTTACGAGAAAACATCATGTATTCACGTGGTCGCTTATTAGGGCCATGAGTTCAGATTCAAGTGTAATAAACCGTTAGAGTTGGTCAGGCGTCTCGATAGGACTCTCTGAGATAATGTTTATCTCACCCTTCATATCTGTGGTTTTTTCAGAGAAACAGGGGAAGGCAAAGGCGACAAAGCACGGTTAGCCGGTGCGGATCATGGATCTACAGGGAAATTGGATTTCCTGTTTAGTCCTTTGTATTTTATTTAGTTATATTATCGATTGTATGACTTTCATGGTTTAAGTTGTAAAACCGTTTCCGCTACTTTATGTTTTGAGTATTAAAAACACTAGGATTATGTACAAGTCTTAAGTTTTGAAACTTAAGCATTTTCAGGAAGTTTATGAGGTTCATTGAACCATCGATACTTATATCGAAAATTTTAGTTGTGTTCAATATTTCATTAACAGGAAGTTACTCTGATGTATGCCATGTAGTGCATTTCGGTGATTCTACATGTTAGAATTATCGGGGTGTTACAGATCATCCGACCCCGGGTCCTTCAGGCTAGCTGTGTCAGCCTAAGACATAGTGGACGTCCTTCGTGATCAGTTCTAGACCTGATCTTATTAACGGCCGCTCGAAAAAGGCCACCCTCAGACCCCCAGTGGTCCTTCAAAGCCTCAGTGCTCTTTTAGACCCCAAGTGGTCCTTCAAGGCTTAGGCAACCTCTTGGAGCCCCGGTGTTCCCTTAGAGCCCAAGTGCTCTTTCAGAGCCTCCGTGCTCCTTTAGATCCTTAGTGATCCTTCTTTATTTTTCCGGGTTAGTCAACTATTTTACAAAAAATCATTTTTTCTTTCATTTATAATCACCATAACAAAAAAAAAATGACATAAAAATAAAAAAAATAGAGAAGAACGAAAATAATAAAAAGGGATTGTCAGTAGCATAACCTTCAGCCCAACAAGTTGCTTTCCTAGCAAGTCGACTTGCCCAGCAAGTCGACTTGTCCAGCAAGTCTCTTCACCTAACCCTTCACCTATAAAAGGAGGCCATGTCCACGGTGAAAAACACACTGCTGTGATTCAGCAAGAACACTGAACACATTCTCTCTCTCCCAGCGAAGCTCTCGCTCTCTCTCTCCCCCTACCCTTTTTATTTCATTTTTCTTTTAATTAGTTTATTTTTAAATATTAATAATAATTATTTTTCAGTAGTTGCACTTTTCATTTTTTCTTCTTTGTCAACTTTTCATTTATATTCAAACACAAAAATATAATATTTCTTTCCCTCTCATAAATAAATAAATATTTTCAAAACAAAATAGGGGATTAAGTCGACTGTACGGTCGGGTTAGTCATCGTTTTAGGATGAATGAGCCGTACGACTCAAAAGTCCTAAAACCCCTATAAAAATAAATAAATCTCTTTCAAAACTCCCATAAACCATCTCTTTTCAGAAAAAAGCAAATAGGGGATTAAGTCGACTGTACAGTCGGGTTAGTCATCGTTCTAGGATGAATGAGTTGCACGGCTCAAGAGTCCTAAAATCCCTATTCCAATGAAATCAAACCACCACACATCAAACCATTTTTTCAAACTTCAGAAATCTCCATTTTCAGAAAATAGGGGACTATGTCGACTGTACAGCCGGGTTAGTCATCGTTTTGGGATGAATGAACTGTACAGCTCAAGAGTCCTAAAACCCCTATATTAAAAAACACCAACCAACAAACTTTTTCTACTCAAGAACTACGTAGCATTTAATTCTCTACCCCGAGATACGTAGGAGCAGATGGGTGCCCACATCTGTCAAGTGCAATAATAAAAAATCTTTTTAGTCTTTTCAAAACGTTTTCTTTCTTAGTTCTCAATAAAAATGTAAAAACAAATATTTTCCATCTAGTCTTTTCATTCATTTTTTTTATAAAAGGGAAATAAATATTTTCAAAGTTAATATAGTTTTGCACAATTAATTAGAGGTAACCTTTTTCGAAAGGATGTTGTGGGGTGCTAATACCTTCCCCACGCATAATAGACTCCCGAACCCAAAATTTTGTTTTCCAAACCGTTTTCTTTTTCAAAGGAATTTTTCGGTGTTTTCCCTTATAATTAAGCA
Source organism: Astragalus membranaceus (assembly GCA_039519185.1). NCBI lineage: Eukaryota > Viridiplantae > Streptophyta > Magnoliopsida > Fabales > Fabaceae > Astragalus > Astragalus membranaceus. The sequence continues at coordinate 24,476,292 of CM076852.1, forward strand.
TTGATGGCGACTTCATTGAACGCGAGAGATCCTCCGGATTTTTCGGTCGCTACAGCATCAACATTTAAATATTCCATCTCCAGCTCCCGACCTAGACGGTGGAATCGCCACCTTCGGCTTGAGGTTTCTGACGACCGACATCCAAGTTAAATGGAGGTTCCTGCCGAGCCCAATCGTCCTCTTTCCGCAGCCAATCTTTTTCAGTCGGTGCATCAACCAATTGGCCATCTACATTGATCTTGTCCAGATCTGTCATACCCTAATTTTGTCCGCCTAGGTTTAAAACCCTAATTTTCCGCAAAAAATGAATAAATTAAGATGTGGCATCATTTTGAAGAGTGTGAAGAATGTTGTGCATGCGTTCTAGAGCTCTTAAATTCCTTTTTGGAGTGGAACTGCATTTTTGGGCAAAAACAAGGTATTTAGGGCAAAAGGGTATTTTGGTCATTTTACAAAATAGGATAATTTCTCATCAAAAAAATCATTGTGCAAGTTTAGAGAAATTTATTTGAGGCAAAACGTTTTTGGTCATGTGTATGTATGTGCATGCATGCATTGTGCACAAAAAAATTCAAATTCAAAAAAAGGCATCAAAAAGGAATATTCTACAAAAGTTTCAAGATGAGATTTTTATGATATTTTTGGTCATGGTGATCTCATAAAATGGCATATTCCTAAGATTCCTAGTATGTGGCCTAAATTGGATGTATTTGTGTACAATTATCCTAAAAAGAATAATCAAAAAATGAAGAGATAATGGAATGGTCATGTGATAGTACAATTGTACAATTGACAACTTGCAAATTCCCTCCCATTTTCTCCCCCCATGGCCGAACACCCTCTCCTCTCTACTACTCTCTCATTTGGTGCTTTCTCAATATCCCCAATCCATGTGAACTTCAATCCTAGCCTTTGATTCAAAATTAAAATAAAATCCTAGAGCACTTGTTAATGCATAAAGACCTAAATGCCCTTAACCCTAAACACACTCTATAAATACCTTCACATTTCCACCTTTCAAAGGACCCTTGGCCTCATTTCTCACTCTAAAACCCTAGCACACAATCAACTCCTCCCTCTTCCCTCCCTTGGCCGAAGCCTCTATTCCCTTCTCCTCCATCCATTTTTCATTTTTTCTTCCACCAAAACATCACTATCTCACATCATTTCCATCCCCATTTCATATATCTTCTCCCTTTCCTATTCAAGTTCAAGTTTGCATCATCAAAGGGGCTTGTGACCAAGATTTTCGTGGGTCCTTCCTTGGAGTTCATTGAAGATCTAGTTGATTTGTGGTCTTGTTTCTTCATATCATTCATTTCGTAGCTTGGATTTGAGGTAAGCATCTTAAAACCTAGCATCATCTTCAACCCTTTTGCATCAAAATGTAAAAATCATGTTTCTCATGTTGCGTCCCATCATATTCATGTTGTTATACTATTGATTTGTTGATTGTTGTTGGTGAGAAGTGTCTTAAACACTTTGACAACCACTTAGGGAGGCTTGGGTGTTTAAGATGCTTCTCACCCTTGAATAAATTGTGATTTGTGTTGTTTTGATCTTGTTTGTTGCATTTTATGAAATAAAATGATGATTTGAAGCTTGTTTCAATTCGCATATTAGCAAAAATTAGGGTTCATGTGATTTTTGTGCATTCCTTTGCTTAATCATGTGAATCTTTGTCAAAAAGATTAATCTATGTTGTTTCTCTTGCATTATTTTGTTGTTTTCATGAATAAAATGAAGTTTAGAGTCTATGTTCATTTCGCATTTTTCAAATAAATTAGGGTTTAGAGATTTGTGATGGGTTTGGTTGTGTAATATTGTATTTACTTGAAATTAGGCCTTAATCTTGATGGTTGTTTGCTTGAAACTTGTTATTCTCATGAACTTGTTTATAAATCACGCACCATGTTGATGATTGGCAAGAGGACTCTCACTTGTGCCTTGTGCACTTTACTCTAAGTGATGAGGATTGCCTAAGATGATTCAACCTCTTTTGAGCTTATGAGTTTGTTTGTTCTTATGAATTGGTTTGTAAATTATCTTGTGTTGATGATTGGTAAAATGATTCTCACTTGTGCCTTGTGCACTTTACTCTAAGTGATGAGGATTACCTAAAATGATTCAACTTCTTTTTGCAATTCTTAATGAACAAAAATGCAAGTTTTAAGTTTCTTTTCTTGTTAATTAATCTTGTAAGTGCTTTCATTTGGTCAGTTGTAGTCTTGCAAATGCGATATTCATTCTAGGTCTATAATTTGTTTTAGTGTTGATTATTTGGTAAAAGGACTAGACACTTATGCACTTGTGCATTGTTCCAAGTGTCAAGGATTACCAAAAGGGATTCAACCTCGTGCTTTATCATGTGTTGATACCTAGATTGATTTGAATTTTTGCATCATCACTTTGTGTACTCTTTCTTGCAAGTTATGTGGTTAATGTTGATCTTACATATGCATGCCATTAAATGTTGGAGACTAATTGTCATCCTTGTGCGCAAATGTTATAATTGGTAATGTGTATGCCTATGCTTGCATTGATGATTGCTTTGCTTGCAATTTGTTAAAATTCGCACTTTGGTTCTTGACTTGGAAATTGATTGAATTCTCTACTTCTTCTTCTTTTGGATGCCACGCCATCCCAACAAACTCTTTGTGATCAATATCACCCTCTAACTCTCTTCCCCTTTCTTCAAATCAATTCTTTTCCAAAGCTTTTTCCAAAGCTCAACTTTTCTCAAGTTGTTTTCATAAGACAATCAAATTCTTTCTAAGATCAATAACAAACCCTTTTGAAAGCTCATAAGGAGTCAAGTCGGACGTACGGCCGGTGTTGACTTGTGTCCTAAGATCGGAGTTGTACAATTCAAACATCTTGGGATACTTATGAGAATTAAAGCAAGTAATTAACAACTTGAACCCTATTTCAAAAATGAGTAAGGAATCAAGTCGGATGTACATCCGAGTTGGTTAGCGTCTTAGGGTTAGCAAGCAGTACAGTTCGTGCGAGCCTAAGATACTTGCTCAAATAAAAGCAACCAACCTCACAACAAATCTTTTCCTCAAATAATTTAAATCATTTTCAATAAGTAGGGGGCACGTCGTCTGTACAGGCGGGGATGTCTATGTTTTAGGGAGAATGAGCTGTACAGTTCAAGCCCGAGAACCCCTGCAATAAAAAACACCAACACACCAAAGTTTCTCGACAGAGGAGAACTACGTAAGCTTTGAATTCTCCATCGCACCGGGAGATACGTAGGAGCGGGTCACATCCCGTCAAGCATAACAAATAAAAATCGTTTTCACAATAAGTTTTCAAACAATTATTTTCAAAAAGAACCGAGAACTACGTAGCTTTGATTTCCTCATTGCATTTGAGGATACGTAGGAGCGGGTTCGTGTAACACCACTTTTTCTACCCGGTGATTATTTAACAAAATCAGAGTTTACAAAAATTTATTTCATACATCGAAAGGGATGTCACACATATTCATCATTAAACAAAATGTCTCATGCGATATACATAACCTGTCAAAAAGGGACCAAGCCCATAACACCTTCGTCAATAATATGACCTTTATGGCCTCATCAAAAGGGACAACGCCCAAAATGGTTTTAGTCAACAATACATCAAGATAAATTACCACGCAGCGGAATGTAATAAAATGATTCAAAGTCCATTAATCAAAACATCCTGATAAAACCATTAGCAACTTCAAAATCAATAGCAATTTAAAGAACTAGCGTTTCCCCCCCTGAGTGTTACATATCAGAAGCAGACACCGACCCAAGACTAGCGAAGGTACCTAAGCCTTCACTCGTGATCACCTGCACGTTACCGCATAGGGGTAACATTCAAACAGAAGGGGTGAGTCCATCTAACAATATAATGGAGCATATGATAAGTATTATGCTAGAGCTAAAACGCTATATAAACCACATCACACATTAATTCAGTCATCACAGTAAATCATCACAATATCATGAACATGTATGAAATGCAACCCATCGCAATGGGCGTATGCATGAGGTACCTGTCATCATCGTCAATAAATAGCCTTTATGGCATCATCGTCACTAAATAGCCTTTATGGCATCATCGTCGCTTGTTTATGCACATGAGATGTATGAGACACCATGACATGCACCAGAGACAGTCCCATACAAGCACAATCAACTTACAACCCATCACTTACCAATTTGCCAATAAAAGGCACATCACCTGTCAAGTTATCGTCACACATATATTTGCCACTAACATCCATCGTCATTAACATCATTGTCGCTAATAGCCTTTATGGCATCATCGTCACTTATAAAAACACAGCTCTTATTCATCATCAACATCAACGTCAATCAAGCAATAGCCACTAGGGGCATTATCGTCAAAAACATCAACACATCGTTATTGACATCGGGACACTAGTATTACCGATTACATCAAAAGGTATTACTTCAGCTCACGACACCAAATAGGACACCAAAAAGGGTTTTAACACCGAAAAACTTTTATAACGCCAACAACAATGACTAACGGGGACAGCCACTTGAGGCGCCCAGAAACTGTTAGAAAAATAGTTATTTTTACCTTAAAACAGAACACACAGGTAGACAACTGAATAAGCTTCGCAACGCAATTTGAAACACTTAAAATGGACATCCGAGTCAAAAGATATGTCAAAAACAAAACCGGGAAAAATTTGGGGAACATTCTGAAAATGGCTCTCAGGCGCTGGGCGCCTAGCAGGGAACACTGGCGCAGCCACAGAAACTGGCGCAGCAACACAAACTGGCGCAGGAAAGGGATCCTGGCGCCCATAGGGGATCCTGGCGCCTAGCAAGACAGCAACACAGAAAAACTGGCGCAGGCAGAACTGGCGCCCAAGGGAGGGGATCCCAGTGACATTTCAGAATACGCAACCTAACGACCAAAATTCAGCACCAATGACATCCAGGCAACAAAACTATACGGAAACACAACTTAGGAACGCAACACGGGCAGCCAAAATTAGGCGCCCAGGCACAGGGAACCTGGCGCCCAGCACAGACGCAAACAGCAACACAGCAGCAAAAACTGGCGCTGGGCAGCAACACTGGCGCCCAGGCGCCCTCCTGCGCCAACAACCAGCGCAACACACACGCACAGAATGGCGCCCATGGCGCCCCTGCACCAAGGCAGCCACAACAACACGCAACATGGCAACAACAATGGCGCCTAAGGCGCCTAGGACTTGAACAACAACATCACAAAATTCACCAACATCTCATATGCGACCAAGACAACATCAAAAGCACCAATTTCATAACAACCATCATCAAAGCACCAATTTCATAATAATCATCATCAACTCCAATTTCGTAATAATCATCATCAAACATCAATTTCGTAATATTCATTATCAACACATCAATTTCGTAAGGACCAACAATTAAGGATTTCAGTCAACTACAAATCAAACAATCACACAAGATCATGGCAACATAGGTCTAAGCCCCTACCCTAATACCCATCATAAGACCCAATTATAGAGGAAGATGAGACCCACCCTTACCTTCATTCGTAGGAATAGAAGACCCCATAGAGAAATCACCAACAGTAACCACAGCAACAAAGCACGATCCGCTTCTCCTTCCTCTTGCCTCTCAGCGCCGCGTCCTTCTTCTCTCTTTCTCTCCTCTTCGCCCTTTTCTTTCTCTCTTCCCCTCTCTCTATTTCGCGACTTCTCTATTCTTTCTTTCTCCCAGCAATTCGCGAATGAGGCACACCCTAGCCTAGGCGCCTAGCTAGTGGGCTTGGATCACAGGCTTCCTCAAGCCCGATCACTAACGCCATCACCTAAAACCCAAATACACACCTCTCAATTCAACATTATTATAATTACACCAAATAAATAAATAAATAAATAAATAAATAATTGAATACCTAAATATTTAATTAAATAATTTAATTAAATATTTGGGCGTTACAGTTCGCCCCGTCAAGCACACTTTCAAAAAAATACCTAAAAGATTCTTCTTTCCCCCGTTTTCAAAAGCGCTTTCTCAAAAAAAAAAGTAGAACGGTCGTTTCAAATCAACTCCGTCAAAACCACACATTAAGTTAAAGGTTCCCTTTCGGTAGGAAGGAGGTGCGGGGTGCTAATACCTTCCCCGCACCTAATCGACCCCCGAACCTACATCTCTAGTTTTCAAAAGACCATCCGCCTTGAAAAGACATTTTTTTTCAATGTTTTAGTCTTCAAATAAAAATATTGATGGCGGCTTCATACTTTTTCCACGTTGTACAATGAGAAGTCCAAACTGGATTTTTCGGGGTGCAGCAAGATCCATCTCTAAAAAGTCAATGTTAGGGTGCATTGTAGATATCTTGTGTTGCAGGCTAAGTTTTGATGATGAAGTGGTTAAGAGGTTTTGATGATGAAAAAGACAAAAGTTAAAGTTGATAATAGTAAAAAGGCCAAAGCCAAAGTTGATGGCCAAAGTTAATGAAAGTGACAAAACATCAAAGTCAATCCAAGACAATCAAGCTCAAGGATTGAAGATTCATGTTTAAGGGTAGTCCTTAAATATAAGGGTAGTCGTTAGGGTTTGGGTGTGTCTTAGGAAAAAGTGTAAGCTCTTCCGAAGGTCAGCTCGTCTCTCAAAGTCTCACACACTCACACAAGTTTTCAAAATGCATGCATGCACACGTAAACACAAGAAGCATTTTTGAAAAGCATAAAATCGATTTTCTCTATTTTATTTTATACATAAAAATCGATTTTCAGGTCAATACAAAAGCTAAAGAATCGATTCATACTAGCTTCACTAAGTATGCAAGTCGATTCCTAAGTATTTCTAAAAAGGAAGAATCGATTCATACTATTTTATACTAAGCATAAAAATCGATTCTCAAGTGTCTTTAAAAGGAAATAATCGATTCATATTATTTTTACCAAAGTGCATAATCGATTCACAAGTATTTTTCAAAAAGGAAAGAATCGATTCACACTATCTTTCACTTAGCAAAAGAATCGATTCCTACATGTCTCAGGAAAGCCAAGAATCGATTCATACAAATTACATTGAGTATAAGAATCGATTCCTAGCCCTCCTGGATCTCAAGAATCGATTGCCACCTCTTTTCAAAGCAAGTCAAAATCGATTTTTAATTAAAAGAAGAATCGATTCCTAGATCCAATGTTTTAAACAAAGAATCAATTCCTACATCTTTTTTAACGTAAACCTTATTTTTTCTTACCAACCCATCTTCACGATTCAGAAACACATTTGAGAAAAACTCTTCATATTTTATTTTTGCTCTTCTCGTACCGCTGGTCCGTCAGAGCTGATCTTTCGCTAAGAGTTAGTTGGGGTTGCATTCTTCAAGTTGTAATATCTGCCTTCACTAGAGGTATTTCTGTCTTTACAATTGTTTATTATTTAATTGTTTGTGATTTGTACTAGGGAGTGGGGTATCTCTCTAGGGTAGCTGTTTGTACTAGGAAGTGGGGTATCTTTCTGGGGTAGCTGATTGTAACAGGGGTGGGGTATCTCTTGTTATTGTTATATTAGATTTGAGGGCTCTCCATAGGTGGGGTATCCTAGGAGGAGAGTGCCTGAGTCTGTAAAGGTTTTCCAAGGCACCTGTAAGCCTTGTTGTTTTGGTTAGTGGAAAATCTCACAAGGGTGTGAGGACTGGACGTAGGTCACTAGGAGGTGACCGGACCAGGATAAATCTCTGCGTGCTTTACTGTTTTCCTGCTTTACTGTTATACTGCTTTCCTGCTTTACTGTTATACCGCTTTACTGCTTTATATTCAAATTCCTTCGCTTCCACTTAACCTGCGCGAAAATTGATCTAAGTCATTGAAAAGGGGAAAAACGTTTTCGAAAGATCTAAAAAGTTTTTAAATCTCAATTCACCCCCCCTCTTGTGACTGAAGCCACTTGGTAACATGCATGACTTGGATTTGAGCCACAACAATGTTGAAACCATTCTCGAAGGACGTAACACTCTCCAACTTACATTCCTCCAAAGCCACCCGAAGGTTAAAAAATTTCTCCGACTCTAGCCTTCTTCAGGTCCTCCCTGGCTTAACTAGCTCTGGGCTACTTCCAGGTCATTCTCCAAATCCTTGACTTCGTCGAAGCCTCCATGGCCTCCTTCCCCAATTTGCTCAATTTTCCCTCCAACATCTTTTTTTTTTTCCTCATACTTCTGGACATCCGCTAATAACTAGGTAACCCTCCCCTGCGCACGGGTTAGCTCGCCCTCACACGTTTCATACTCCTCCATCGCCTTCCTGAAAGAGGTTTCCACAAGGTGAGCAGTAAAAGAACTCCAAATGCCATATGACTTGATGGCCGCCATTGTAGTGACAAAATCCATGGCAGTAGCCATATCCACGTTACTAGGTGGAAGCACCCCGTTCAGAACCTTGTTCACAGGTACCGAGAATCCCATGGAGTCTTGACAGGTCCCTCAGCAGTGGCTGTTGTCACAACCTTCGGGTGTTTGCCAGGAAGATTCGTTCGAAGGATCATTAGCATCGGTTTGAATTAAAATAGATGGCACATGGGCATCTGTTTTCAGTTTCTATGAAGATTGCTTGGAAAATAAAGATTGATTGGAAGATGGGGTACCGCCCAAAATTTCAATCGTAACCGCAGTCAAGGGTGAAGCATTGACCTAAGGGGTAGCCTCTGGATATCCCCTGATTCTTCTTCTACTCGGCCCGGATGTGCCTCCTCTCTTCCACACTCATAGCAGACATACCTAAGGATTCTGCAAATATAAAGGCTACAGGCAGTACAAGGAAAGCATGTAAATCAAAATAATAACATAGAGGAAAAGATAATTACTAAGTTATTTGATTAAAACTGTCTCCAAATCCACATTACTAAGCAGGTGAATGGCTTTACTTGGCGCACACACCCAAAGGCGCTCAATGTCCGCTAGGACCGACACAGGAAGATCCCACTCGTCTATCAAACTCCCCCGGTGGGGTTTGCGAGTCCAATAAAGGAGAACCATTCCCTGCCATGTGTAACACCCAAAATAATTTAATTAATTATTTAATTAAATTATTTAAGTGTTGCATTATTATCGTTATATTAACTTATTAATATATATTGTTTTTATTTAAATTGAAGGGGGTGGTGTTGGTAATTCCGGGGTGGTAAGATTGGCCCAAGCCCAAGCCCATTGACTTAGGCCTAGGCGCATGTGGCAAGGGTTAGTGTGGGTGGATTCATTTGCGAATTAGGAGAGGAGAAGAAAGAAAGGCATCGCAAAATAGAGAGAAGAGAAAGAAAGAAAGTTTGCGAAGAGAGGAGAAGAAAGAAGGAGATCGCAAGAGAGAGAGAGATTGCACAAGAGAGAAGAGGAGAATCGGAGCTGTTGATGTGGTTACTTCGGTGCTTTCGTAGAGGTCTCATCGTCTTCGGCATAACCAAGGTAAGGGTGGGTCTTACCTTATAATTGGGTTCATAATGAAATGTATGTGGGTTTAGGGCTTATATCGCTATTCTTATATGATTTTTGATGATGTTGTAAATGTATGATCGTTTGGATGACGAATTAGCGCGCACTAAGTGCTTGTTGAGAAGTACATGACTTGTTAGGCATATTTGATGATTGAAAATGCATGTTAGGTACTCGTTAAAATGTGTGTTTGAATATGTGAGAATGAATTTGTGATGCTTGAAGTGATTGTTGATGATTGAACATATAAAAATTTGGAGAAAATTGAATTAGAAGGACCCTAGGCGCCTTAGGCACCGTTGTTGTTGCCATTGTCTCGCATTGTTGCTGCTATCTAGGCGCCATGGGCGCCTGTTGCCTGTCGTGTTGTGTCAGTGTTGCTGTCCTGGGCGCTTTGGGCGCAGGTTCCCTATGCCTGGGCGCCAAGGGCGCCTAATTTTGGCTGCCCTTGTTGCGTTCCTAAGTTGTGTTTCTGGGTGGTCATGTTGTTTGAATGTCATTGGTGCTGAATTTTGGTTGCTAGTTTGCGTGTTCTGAAATGTCACTGGGATCCCCTCCCTGGGCGCCAATGTTCCCTGCGCCAGTTTCTGTGTCTGGGCGCCAGGTTCCCTGCGCCAGTTTTCTGTGGGCGCCAGGTTCCCTGCCAGTTTTTGCGCTGGGCGCCAAGGGCGCCAGGATCCCTCCTGCGCCAGTTTTGTGTGGCTGCGCCAGTTTTTGTGTGGCTGCGCCAGTTTTGTGTGGCTGCGCCAGTTTTTGTGTGGCTGCGCCAGTTTTGATGTTGCGCCAGGATGTTGGCGCAGAGGGGCGCCTGGGCGCCAGTGTTGCTGCCCAGCGCCAGTTTTGGGTGTTGCGCCTGTTGTTGGCGCAGAGGGGCGCCTGGGCGCCAGTGTTGCTGCCCAGCGCTAGTTTTGTGTGCTGCTGTTCCCTGCTAGGCGCCCAGCGCCTGGGAGCCTTTTTCAGCACGTGTCTCAGTTTTGTTCCTATTTTGTTTTTGACATATCTTTTAACTCGGGTGTCCATTTTAAGTGCTTCAAAGTGCGTTGCGAAGCTTATTCAGTCCTCTATCCGTATGTGCTACTTTAAGGTGAATAAAATGATTATTTTTCTGATAGATTCTGGACACCAATATTGTGTTGCCATGATGTTAATGATGATGGGCCTGTTGATCAAATATTATTGATGTTGTTAAATGACGATGGGTCTATTGACCAAATTATACTGGTGATGTTATTGACGATGGGTCTAATAACCAAAATGACGATGATGATATAGATGACGTTGTTGTTGTGATAATTATATTTTGTTGGTTGTTCACGAAGTCACATGCATACATGTGCATATATTGACGATGTGGGGCTGTGGTCTCGAGCTAGTGACGATGATTATGGCTCAAAAGTGACGATGTGCCCAATTGGGAGAATTAGTGATGATGATGGTACCACATGCATACTTGCACTTCATACATTCATTCTCACCAGTGACAATTATTATTTTGGTCGGTGTGCAATATATTTGTGTGGTAAATATAAATGTTGACGTAGTTGTGTAGAATTTGCTGTATATGTATATATTAACATTGTTGTTGTATATATTAATATGGTTGCTATATATATATTGCTATGATCGGTATAGTTCTGTACTCTAGCATACTGCTTATTATAAGCTTTATTATACGGTTTAGACTCACCCCTTATGTTGATTATTAGTACAGGTAACCGTGAGTGAAGGCTTTTAACCCTTCATCCCTCGAGTCGGTCATGCTCTGATACGTAGCACCTGGGGGGCGAATGTTAGTTATTTTAGTTTTATTTTATGTGACGCTGTTTGAATAATTGGTATTGATGTTGTCACAACAGTGTTTTCGAAACTGTTCTCTTTTATTCCGCTGCATGATGACGAAGTTTTATTATGTGTATTAAATCGTGTTTTTGAGAATTTGCCCCACTTGTTATGTGCCACGTATTATGATTGAATTTATAAGTGAAATTGCTGACGGTATTTGAAGTAAATGTAGCATCCCGTTTGGATGAATTGAAAAAAAATATTTAAACTCTGATATTTTTAATTTTAAATTGCCGGATAGAAATGGGGTGTTACACCATGTTCTTCCACGAGCAATGTGGAAAACAACAGTCCAGCCTCCATCTTAAAGAAGCTCTTTAAAATGTTTGTAGCTCCTTTTGTAAACATACATAAAGGGATGACGAGGGATATTTCATAGAGAAAACCAAGTTCATTGTCTCGACGACTGCACCTAAAAGAAGCTTAAAAACTTCTAGGCAGTGGTGTTGCGCCCGAAAAAGTCCCCGATGGAGAACCTTCCTCCTTCACAACTTTTCTTAAAAACAATGAAGCCGCCACCAATATTTATTAAGGAAAATATTAGGAAAACCTTTTTGGAAAGCGATTGGTCCTGCGGAACTAGAGAATAAGGGTTCGGGGGTCGGTTACGCGTAGGGAAGGTATTAGCACCCCACACGTCCTCTCTACTGAGAGGGAACCTTTAATTAAAAAAGGGTTTTTAGAAAAAAAGTGCTTGACGGGACATGGCCCGCTCCTACGTATCTCCCGGTGCGATGGAGAATTCAAAGCAACGTAGTTCTTCGTTGTCTTTTTGAAAAGTTTTTGTTTTTTAATCTTTTTAGTGAGTTTTTGAAGTAGGGCGAGCATTAGCAAATGATTAAACTAGCAGAGGCTATGATGAATCACCGCTAAGTACTCTTGAAAATGAGAGTCACTACCGCCAGTTAGACGAACAAAGGTTCTGATTGACTATTAGTAGCGACTTGTTTTTATTATCTTTTTGAAAGTGATTTTCGTAAAAGTTTGATTTGCACGACGATCAAACTAACAAAGGTTATGATGGATCATCGTTTATTATTCTTATGAGAAAAAGGACATTGCCACTAATCGCTAAACGAACAAAGGCTCTGATGAGCTACTAGAAACAATGGATTTGAAAACGATCCTTTTTGTTTGTTTTATGGAAATGATTTGTTTATGGTTGCGAAAGGGATTTTTATTTGTTGCGCTTGACGAGAACGTGACTCGCTCCTACGTATCCCAAATGGGAATCAAAGCGACGTAGTTCTAATGAAAATGTTTTTGAGAGGGTTTGAAAGGGGAAGAGCTTTCATAACGACCAAGCAAGCAAAAGCTTTGAGTGATCATTACTAATAACCCTTGATGGCATTCGTGACAATCAAACAAGCCAAGGCTTTGAGTGATAGTCACTAATAACTCGCGTTAATTGGAAAAAGGTTTGAAAGATTTTTGGAAGAAAGGGTGAAGGTACTATCAATGATTGATTATAAAAGTTCAAACACGTTCAATAATCACGAAATCATGCGTATGTTGAACATTAATCAAGACTAAACATGCCAACATGATCAAAAGACCCACTTATCAGGGATGCAAGGTAAAGTTCTCAAAGCAAGTGTGTGTGTGTGTGTAGGAAGGAGTGTATTTACCCTAATGACTCTATGCTACAACAGGCATGTAGACTTACGTCTTCATTAGGAGGTCATACACATGGATGGAATGACATATTGAATCAAGACTTTAAAGTGCATCAAAACAAGCAAGCAATTGATCATAGGCATAGAATGGTCTTAATTAAACTGAGGAACATATGAGCAACGATTTCTCAATAACATGAACGAAAGGGGGAAATTGCATCAAAGCTAAGGTAAGCCTATCCTTTGCATTTATGAATAAGTGCCCAAAGGCTAATAACACAATCAAAGAGGAGGGTGCATCAAGGTTTTGGGTAACCTATCCTTTGCAATACCCCATGGACCTTAAACCATAAACCTAACTATCTTTTATTCATTAAGAAGTTAAAAAAGGGGAGGTTGAATCATCTGAAACCATCTTCACCACTTAGAACATGATGCACTAGGCATAAGTGGGAATCATATGGTTCATCATCAACAATGGATAAGAATATACAAAGACAAGTAAGTAAACACTAAGGCTGAGTTAAATCACATAGGGCAATTTTGGCACGGATCATAATAATTAAATATTAACAAATGTAAAGACAGAAATACCTCTAATGAAGGCAGATGTTATAACTTGAAGAATGCAACCCCAACTAACTCTTGCAGAAGATCAGCTCAGACGGACCAACGGAACGAATAGAGCAAAAATAAAGCGTAGAAGAGTTTTTTTTTAAAACGTGAGAGATTTCGAAAAATGGGTTCCCTTCTGAAAATGAGATTTGCGAAATCGTGTTTTTTCTCTGATCTTGTGATAAAAATCCGTGTCTGAAGAGTGACTTGAGGCTGCCTATTTATAGGCTTAGGAAAGCGTAGAAATTTGGAAAAACATTTATTGCAAAGATGAATCGATTGTTTGATGAAGTGTAACAAGTGTATAATCGATTCCTTGCCTTTGAAAAATCACATGAATCGATTCCAAGCTTTAGTTAAATGAGAGAGGAATCGATTCTTGGCTCTTTAAAACATCAAAGAATCGATTTCATGCTTTAGTTAAAATAGGATATAATCGATTTGTTTGAGCCTTTGGAAATAATAAAGAATCGATTCTTGGACATCCTGAATAGGTGAAAATCGATTCTTCACTTAATTAAAACAATGAGGAATCGATTCATGGCCTATGGAAGAGCCTGAAAATCGATTTCAAGGCCTATGCAATAAGAGAGAAATCGATTTTTAGCTTTGCCTTGAGTATATGTAGGAATCGATTTCAAGCTTTAAACATATGACTAAGAAATCGATTCTTGGCCTTTAGGATTGCTTGAAAATCGATTCCATGGCCTATAAATCGATTCTTACTTTCCACAAAATTGTTTTTTAGGTCTTTGCCATGCATGCATAAAATATTTTCCAAAGCTTGCCATGCATAACATATTTTCAAAACCGTAATTTCCCAAAAAGTGCATTCTAACCCTAAAAATGATTTCAAAAACTTTGGAATGGTTTCTAGGACCCAAAATGCAATGCGTAATTTATTATATATTTTTTTGTGTGGAAAATTAGGGTTTGGACCTAAGGCAGACAAAATTGGGGTATGACAAGTGGCCTCTGTATTCAAGCACTCACACAATACTTCAAACGCCGGTATTGAGGCCCAACTGTTCGTATAAAGTTGAGAGGGAGCCCCGTTCAAAGTGTGGAGTACAAGGAAATAATAAGAGGAGAAGAAACTCGGACTCCTAGGTACTTAAGTAAAGTCTTGTACATATAGGTGAATGGAGGCAACCCTTCGGCTGCAGGGGGATGACAGACACACTCCTCAAAGCTAACTGGCCGAGCAACGGCAGCCCCGACATCTATAGGATGACACAAAAGCTCCTGAATTTCTAAGGCGGCCTCCTCGGTGTTAGTCTCCAAGCGGGCCTCCCTCACTTCGGCTTTCACCCAACCGAAGGGAACGATCGGATCAAAAATTTGTTCCTGATCAGAACCTGAATCATCAGACATTCTACCAACCGGTATGCGAATTCCTAATGAAGCGGGCGAGGACTCACTATCAGTGTCTTTCCATTGCCTAAGCTCAGATAATAAATATTTTGATCTACTCAACAAGCAATGAACACATTTCCCAGAACAACTATCAGTCCTACAATACCTAACTATATGGGTAATTTATGTTTCAATATCACTGTTTATCAATACTACTGACATCTTTGTAGGGACATCCTTTAAAACACCAGGGGAACGAAAGAGAGAAAACGAGAAACATGGAAGACTAATGCAATAAAAAGTAAAGAGAAGAATCTGAATTAAGAGCGTATCTTGATTCGATTAAACAGAAGCTAAAAAGGGAGCGGTTCTGCAAACTACAGAGACACCACCAAGTCGCATGAACAACAGCAATGCACAGAAAACTCAGAAGAAAGCCAGAGAGGAATGGGGAACACAAAGCGTGAAGAGAAGGTTAAATGGTAACCAGTGCGAACACGCGTATATATATATGCTTTCGATAAATTCCAGTGAACGAATCAGATCCACCCATCGCATCACCATCCTTCGTATCTCATCGCCAGATGAAGACACGTGGAAGCCCCGAAGAGGAGCAATGATGACATGACCCCCCCCTTGGGAATAGGTGCAATGATTACGAATTAAAATTCATGACTCCTCAATCAAATCAAATGTCAAATCAGAAATTCTGAAAAACCAAGCGGTCAAAGAGAAAAAGCATCAGGCAAACCAGACGCAACACTAACGACAAGAAGAGTCTCCCAAAAGAAGTGTTCGTCAGAGGCGACCGTCAGCAACGAATCCTCAAAAGAATTTGTGTGACTCCATTCACACTCTCCACAACACCTTCAAGAGCGCCCATAACTGAGGGACTAGAGGACGCCCCTACTGCTCAGACTCCATTAGGGAGCACTGCCTTGAGATCCTCCACCAAAAGAAGACACTGGACCAGGGAACGGATGACAAAGAAGCCAGCCTTGATGAAGTAGAGCACATCGAGTTCTTTGAGCAATCACAAAGAAAACAAAGGAATGCCCAACGAAGATCCACAGCTCTCATATATCAACGACTCTCACCTCGAGCTCTCTAACACTCTTGATTCACACCAAAGCACTCGCGAGAATGATCATAGAACTCGAGAAGAGAGATTTGGTCTCAACGCAAAAATTACGAAACATAAACCACTCCTAACACCACAATTATTCCATAACTCACTCACTTAGCATAATATGTCAATTATGCACAACAATAAATCATTTACCTATTTGATCCATGACACCATCTCAAAATTAAAATAATTTGTGCTAATCATTTTCAATTATGCTAATTAATTAACTTGACCTCTTGCTAATTTAAATAAATTAAATTAGTTAAATTGGGGATGTTACAATTTGTCGTCGTTTATTTATAAAATAGCTTGAAATTATATTCTTATAAAATTGTTTTTCAAATCAAAATATAATTTTTGTATTGATAGACAGCTAATTGTTGTTTCTAAAATAACTAGTACTATACGCGTGCATCCACACAGGGTGACACTGTCTTTGTAATAATTCGTTATGAACTCATAAATACTTTTAAAATTGTAAAATATAATAAAAGAAAATAGGTAGAAGTTGATGAAAAAAGTAATATTTCAAGTTGTTTAAAAAATTTGCGATGCAACCTACGTGATCACCGCCCCTCATCGTCGCCCACCCATCGTCGTTCCCCGTTGCCACCACCATGGCCTAAAAAGTTTAGATCGCAGAAAGTTAAAAAATCCATTACCTTCTTCAAATATTAAAAATGGAGTATAAACCAAATAAATTAAAATGAGATAATGATAATATGAAGGAATATGAAAATCCTATAAATTGTTTTGAGTATTGTTTCCCGTTTTACTTAAAACAACTTCTAATATTTTTACTGTTGAAACACAAAAGAAAAATAGAAAAATAATTATTTTGGGAACATCTAGTTTTTTCTTATAGAGACTCAAAAATAAAATGTTCATTTATCGCATAAAGACAACAATCGTAATATTTAAAATAAGATTTCGCGAAAGTTAACTATATCATGTTATACTACGGTATTGAAAATCTGGGAACAGATTCACAGTCCTGGGAATCGATTCACTGATTGGGAACATATCCACATTCTGGGAAGAGATTCACAGTCCTGGGAATTGATTCACTGAATGAGAACAAATCCACAATGTGGGAACAGATTCACAGTCCTAGGAATCGATTCACAGAATAGGAACAGATTCCCAACCTGTGCAGTAAACAAAAATCTCTGTTTTTAAAAACTTTTAAGCATCCCATTTGGTACAAATTCAACTCAAACTTATTCCCAACTCGAAATGCAACATTATTACTCTCAAATTCAATCCAAACATATAACAAACATCATTTACAGTCATCAATGAAACATAATTTGTGGTTCCCATCAAGTATTGTTCAACAATAATCCATTCAACATGTATCCACACTCATAGCTAACTTTCAATCAAACATATCAAACAAATCCAGGCACATGCAAATCATTTAACTCACTAGAAACTCATTCCCTAGCAAACAATTTCATAAAACACAAAGCAAGATAAAGAACTCACTATGATGCTGAACAATGCAAATGCAACCAATTTATGAATTCCCTAAGCTCACTTCAACTCCCAAATTTCCAATCAGCAACCCCCTGGCTCTTAATCCCTCTCCTTGAGCACTTAGAATCACCATGCAACTTCTGATATACCCTTAGCTAGCTTCCCATTTGACAGGGAAACCAGAATTTCTTTCCCTCCCAAGTCACTCCATCCTTAGTCTTTCGAAAATGGTGACAGAATGGGATGCAAAAACTCAATCTCTGTTTTCCCCCCTCTCTCTAGGAAGCTCTTGAAGGTGATTGTGCTGAGAAATGTTAGGAAATGAGTGAATAAAAAAAGAAGAAAGGAAAGCAAGGGTTTGTTGGTGAAGGCTATGGCTCCCTTTTTTCTCTTCTCTCAACCTTCGACTTCTCTCTCTCTCTCTCTCTCTCTCTCTCTCTCTCTCTCTCAAGGGTTGCTTCCTTTTTTAAAAAAATATAAAATGAGAGGGATTTCTATGTCTTAAATATTTAGATGGGAGTTTAGTGTAGGTGAGGGGGAAAAACATGTGGGTCCCTTGAGAGTTTTATCTTTTCTACCCTTCCCCATGATATGAGACATTATCACATTGCATTTACAAAAATTAACACAGATAAGGTAATAAATCATCACCACATTAATAAAACTACTCAAGGCTTAAATATGTTCTAGGCCCCTGCAAATAGAGCGTGTTTTGGTTTAAGCCCTTGCAAAAAAAAAAATTAGAAAAAACTCCCTGCAAATTTTTTTTTGTTGCTATTAGCCCTTTTGTTAACTCTACGTTAGTGGTTTACTGAGTTGCCAAACGGAACTGCCATTTGGGTTTTCCAAATCATTTTCTTTTATTATAAAATAGTGACTTGGATAAAATTAAGGCTTAAATATGTTTTAGGCCCCTGCAAATATAGCGTGTTTTGATTTAAGCCCCTGCAAAACGAAATTAGAAAAATTACAATTAATCTTCATCATCAAAAAGTTCATATCTGAATCTTCATCATCAAAAAGCCCATATTAGCAACCAAAATCCCATTTTGATTTCTGGGCATAGTTGTTGTTGTTGTTGGAAGAAGAAGAGAAAAATGGGTTTATGGGTTGTTGTTGTTGTTGGAAGAAGAAGAAGAAGAAGAAGAATAAAATGGGTTTCAAAAATGGAAAAGCAGAATGCATTGGGTTTCAATTTCTCTAACTCTTTCAATTTCTGGTTAGGTTTCAGAGAAAAGAAGAATGGGTTGGGTTTCTAGGTTGATTGTTGTTGTTGGAAGAAGAAAAGGAAAATGGTTTTCTGGGTTGTTGTTGCTGGAGGAAGAAGAAGAAGAAGAAGAAGAAGAAGAAGAAGAAGAAGAAGAAGAAGAAGAAGAAGAAGAAGAAGAAGAAGAAGAAGAAGAAGAAGAAGAAGAAGAAGAAGAAGAAGAAGAAGAAGAAGAAGAAGAAGAAGAAGAAGAAGAAGAAGAAGAAGAAGAAGAAGAAGAAGAAGAAGAAGAAGAAGAAGAAGAAGAAGAAGAAGAAGAAGAAGAAGAAGAAGAAGAAGAAGAAGAAGAAGAAGAAGAAGAAGAAGAAGAAGAAGAAGAAGAAGAAGAAGAAGAAGAAGAAGAAGAAGAAGAAGAAGAAGAAGAAGAAGAAGAAGAAGAAGAAGAAGAAGAAGAAGAAGAAGAAGAAGAAGAAGAAGAAGAAGAAGAAGAAGAAGAAAAATGGGTTTCAAAAATGGAAAAGCAGAATGTGTTGAGCGCTACTTTGATCTCACCCAAATTGCCCCTAACCACTGAATGGTGTATGTTCCATTCTTCTTGTAGGGCGAAGCTCTTGGTTAGTTAAAATAGCTCACCGACAACCACCATATTTCCATGTGGGAAGCGTTTACATGGGTGGTGGGGCTTCGTTTTGGCCCACTGGAATTTTAGAACCACCAAGCAATGATGTTCAAGGTGTATTAGAAAGGAATAGTTACACAATATCAACAATAGCTGGAAAACCTCTCCAATTGCATACTGGGTAAGCCCTCTGATATGTTGCTTAATTGTTTTATTTTTGGGCTTAAATCAGAATTGTAGCATGAACTTTTCACTATGAAGCCCCACTCGCTTCCCCATGCCATTGGTCTCGATAAGTTGTTCGAGGCTAAGTTGGTTGCTGCTAAGCCCCACCTTAACCAATTCACACGCCCCACTACAACCCAAACCACTACCTCCTCCCCCTCCTTACCCATTTGACGCCTCTCCCCACAAGAATACCACGACCGTAGAACCAAAGGCCTTTGTTACAACTGTGACGAAAA
Source organism: Astragalus membranaceus (assembly GCA_039519185.1). NCBI lineage: Eukaryota > Viridiplantae > Streptophyta > Magnoliopsida > Fabales > Fabaceae > Astragalus > Astragalus membranaceus. Next base: position 24,496,087 of record CM076852.1, read on the forward strand.
ATTTTGCCCGAGCCAGACGTGCCAAAAACCTTAGTTCTTGGTTCTCATGGCAGATGGCACTGAACCTGAACTCACCAAGTTGGAAGCATCTTCAGAACCTATAGATCCAGGTCCAACCTAGAGCTCCACACTCACTGCCAGTGACACTACTATTGTGGAACATTTCCAATTGTCCCTTGCATCCTTCACTAGACCCCCTTCACCCAGAACTTTGCTCGTTACTCAATTAAAGGCACCACTGATTCGATTCTCCAACCACGTGTGGCAAGATTCTTGTAACTACCTATGGTTGCAATCACCCCATTCTCCTTGGTGGTGGGAAATGGTGACACTATCACGTGTAACAACTGTTGCTCAGATGTCCTATTCACATCAGTCACTCAGGTAGTTATGGCTCCCTTCTTTATCCTTCCAATACACAGAGTTTGATTTAGTGTTGGGTGTGCAGTGGCTCAAAATGTTGGGACCCTTCCTTTCAGACAATAACATACCCTCTATTCAATTTGTATACAAGAACCAACCTATAACCATCACAAGGAACATCCACAATGGACCTACATTAGCCACCCTCGCCCAGTTTAACCATTTTATCTTTATATATTATATATAGCTTCCGCTCCCACTATCACCATGGCCGCCTACTCCCCATTACCCAATCTCGAAACAGTTCCCATAGAATTGCCTACCCAATCCTTAACGTAGACAAAAAGATTATTAGAAAGCTGGCGATGACTTTCTTTTTGACTGGAGAAATACTTTATAAAAGAAGTCAAGATGGTACCTTGTTGAGGTGCGTAGATGCTAAAGAAGCTAAGAGAGTTATGATTGAAGTGCATGAGGGGATCTGTGGGACACATGCAAATGGCCATATGATGGCTCGTAAAGTCATGAGAAGTGGTTTTTACTGGTCTACCATGGAGGCTGATTGCATAGCACATGTAAGGAAATGCCTCAAATGTCAGTTATACGCCAATAGGATCAATGCACCCCCTTTTCCTCTGCACAATATGACGAGCCCGTGGCCGTTTTCCATGTGGGGAATAGATGTTATTGAGCCAATTAATCCCAAAGCGTCAAATGGGCACTGATTCATATTAGTGGCAATTGATTATTTCACTAAATGGATAGAAGCCTCCTCGTATGCCAGTATTTCCCAAAAAGTTTTCGCCAAGTTCCTGAAGAAGGACGTCATATGCCGGCATGGGATTCCTGAAAGAATAATCACAGACAATGCTCCTAATCTCAATGGTACAGAATTACAGAGGCTATGCGAAAACTTCAAAATCAAGCATCACAACTCAACTCCCTACAGGTCCTAGATGAATGGCGCTGTGGAAGCAGCTAATAAGAACATCAAAAGGATCATTGCTAAGATGGTGGTTAATTACAAATATTGGCATGAGATGCTGCCATAGGCTCTATACGGGATGGAGGCAGTATCCCCCGTCAAAGTTGAAATACCATCCCTAAGAGTGTTGATGGAAGCAGAGCTGGAAGAGTCAGAATGGGTGAAGGCCCGATATGAGCAGTTAAACATGATTGATGAGAAGAGACTGACAGCTATTTGTCATGGGCAGTTGTACCAGAGTAGGATGGCTAGAGCCTTTAATAAGAAAGTCCGCCCAAGAGAATTTCAGCCTGGGGACCTGGTATTAAAGAAGCTACTACCCCATCAAGAGGATGCTCGCGGCAAGTGGGCACCCAACTATGAGGGTCATTATGTGGTTAAATACGCGTTTCCTGGTGGAGCCTTGATTCTCTCAGACATGGAGGGACAGGAACTATCAAAGCCAATAAATTCAGACGCTGTCAAGAAATTCTATGCCTAAAAGAAAATAAAATAAAAAATAAAGAAAAAAAAGAATGACAAAGGCCCGCTAGAGCGAAAACCCGAAAGGGCGGTCTAGGCAAAAGTTAGGGTCGACAAAAGCCCGCTATACTGAAAACCCAAAAGGGCGGTCTAGGCAAAAATTAGGGCCAGTGAAAGGGGCATAGATATAAAAATGGGCATGAGAATCCTCGGGAAAGTTCACACCAGGACGATTGGATCCCACAACCGGCAAGAGTCAGCTTTTATATCTTCAATTGCAAAAATGGGTCGATGAACGGATGATCAAACAACTTGTAATGGGGAAAAATTCATGTGAAGGTTCCGTGTGTAGCTATCACTTCCTTTCTTGTTATCATTTTCTTGTTATTGCAGTTTCCTAGAAGACTTGTACCACTAAATTCCTATCTTAAATCATTTTGTCTTGTTCTTCACATATCCTTGAATCTATGTTCAATTCATTTAATTTACGTCTCAAGTAAAATGATTTAAAATTTAGCAAACTTCAAGACAAAGCGTGTTCGTGGCATCTCAACAGTCGAAAAGAGAGCCCAATTGGCTGTTGAAGAGAAAGTGAAAACTGGTGCACCCTCACGCCAAATTAAAAGAGAAAGGCAAGGGAACTCAATAGTCTCAAGGCTACCTTAAAGGTCCCACATAACATCTCAAAGGGTTCCAAAAGCATAATTGATAAGACATGTAAGAAGGGTTAATAGGGTCGGTGAAGGAAAAGGGGTAAAAGGTTTGATTGGTCGAGGATCAAGAAATCGTCGCAATGGTTCAAGTTCTAAAAATTGACTTTTTATAAAAGAACATTCATTGCATTTTACTGTCAGCTCTGACATTGCATTTTCTCATCATCAAAATTATTTTTGTGCTATCGGTAAGCCCTGTCACTACATGCTATCGGTTACGCCCTGGCATCACATTTTTAAAAGTTTGTGCTATCGGTTATGCCCTGGCACTGCATGCTATCGGTTACGCCCTGGCATCGCATTTTTAAGTTTTGTGCTATCGGTTACGCCCTGGCACTGCATGCTATCGGTTACGCCCTTGCATCGCATTTTAAATTCTGTGCTATCGGTTACAGCATGGCACTGCATGCTATCGGTAACGCCCTCGCATCGCATTTTTAAATTTTGTGCTATCGGTTACGCCCTGGCACTGCATGCTATCAGTTACGTCTTGGCATCGCAGTTTTAAGTTTTGTGCTATCGGTTACGCCCTGGCACTGCATGCTATCGATTACGCCCTGGCATCGCATTTTTAAATTTTATGCTATCGGTTACGCCCTAGCATTTCCCTTTTATTTTATTTTGTTTTATGGCGTCGCGAGTCACTGGTTAAAATTGGTGTTCATATTTGTACTTATTTCTTACCAAGATGACAAGAAATATTGGTTCAGCGTGTTATCCAGTAAAAAAATAAGTACAAAGGGGCAACTGTGAACATTCAATTTTAACCAACAGTTACTCATTATTTTCAAAAAAAAGAGTTCCAAAAATAATAATAATTTACGCGTGGTATACCTAAACCGTATGCGTATCCCATTATCATGGTGCATTATGTGCGTATTCAAATCACGTACGCGTTCCTAGTCTTAATGCGAGCGCGCGTTTGTTTCGAGTCGTGTGTGAATGGTTGCGTCGGTACGCGTTATTTTACCGCTTCTTTTTGATTAATTACAATGAGGTTAAAGAATAGTAATAATAAAATAAAACCATTTTAAATAGCTGTCCTTTTTTTTTGATTGGTTACACATATAGACAAAAAAAATTAAGGCAAATAGTACCACAAAAAAACAAAGTCAGCTCTTTGTTACATGTGGAGACAACATACAAACAAAAAAAAAGTACAAAAAAAATAAAGCAAAAATCAGAATAGGACAGCAACATGGGCGACTTGCTGCCTTGCTTTTTCCATGGAGCTACAAGCCCAAGCCGCTTTTCCTCTAGTCCCTTTGTTTGGTTCCCATTTTCAGCAAAAACATTGCAGCCTTGGCAGCAACACTGCTCCACCTCTGCTGCCTCATACTGCCTCCACCAGAGGTTGTTATGCTTTATGGTCTCCTAGAGTTGTAATCCTCTGCTCAACACCCACACCTACACCACAATCCTTTGCCTATATATACAAATGAACAGAAACACAATAAGGGGTAGGAACAGATACACACAAAATAGAGATAAATCAGTTTTAAAATAGAGAGCACAAAGAGGTTTTAGTTCAAAAAGAGGAGCAGTAAAGTAAAAAGGGGTGATTCTCGGAAGCTGGAAAATAGGTTAGTTCTATGTTTTTATGCAGTGTTAGTTCTAAAAAAATATGAAATAATATGTTTGATCTGAGTGTATACTAAATACGTTTTTTTGGCTTTATCTTCTTGATATTATAAGAATGCAGTAGTAAATATATACACATACAGTAGTATATTAGAAGCAAGAAGGATTTCAGTAATATAACTTAGAGCTCGAAATTGGGAGAAGGGTCAGAGGAACACGTTTTTCTTGGAACAAAGATAATAAACAAACCTTCCTTTTCTGTGTGTAAACAATGGAGGTACTGACTTAGATCAAACGAAGCCGGCCATGCCCCTCTTCTCTCTTCGCGAAATCCTGCTTCCTTTTTTTCTCCCCAATTTTCTCTCTCCCACATCTTCTCCGTTTTCTTTCAAAAAATTTCGCTAAAAAAAATTTCTCTCTCCTCCTGAACTTGCTGCTTGCGGCGCTGGAGAGTGGGGATGAATGAATTAGGGTTGCTCTCCTCATTAGTTTCCTTATATATATGTGCTTTCTTTTTTTTATTTAAAATTTTAATCAAATTGATTTTTACACTCCTTTTTTTATTCGAAGAGCCCCTCACTTAAGCCCCTTTAATTCGCATATCAGTTCTTAACAAGGGCCCAAAGAGCAAAACTGGGATGGTGCTTTACGCACCCCCTCTTTCACAATATAACCCCCTACAGCTAATTGCACCCCTATTCTCCTATTACACCCCCTTTTCGTTTTTTTATTTAGGGTAAAATATATTTTTAGTCCCTACAAAATCGGCTCCTTCTAAGTTTAGTCCCTACATTAACGAAATAGGCGTTTTGGTCCTCATCTTATTTTTCCGTTTTCAATTTTGGTCCCTTGTGACTTTTAATAGCGCTTCAAAACTTTTAATAGCGCTTATAAAAGGTCAAAAAAGCGCTATTAAAAGTTTTGAAGTGCTATTAAAAGACATGAGGGACTAAAATTGAAAACGGTAAAATAAGATGAGGACCAAAACGCCTATTTCGTTAATGTAAGGACTAAACTTAGAAGGAGCCCATTTTGTAGGGACTAAAAACATATTTAACCCTTTTATTTATTTCTTTCAAAAAAATAATTTCTTTCAAAAAACCTATAAAAATGGGTTGGATTGAGATGTACTTCTTATCAAACCCACAACCCGGTTTAAGACGCCTTAGTTGTACAACTTGGTGATCTCGAAACCCCTTTCAAAATTAAAAACAAAACAAACAAACTTTTTTTTTTGGAAGAGCTACGTAGCCTTTGATTCTCCGCTTCGGAGATACGTAGGAGCGGGGCTTCCCCGTCAAGCTAAATTAATTTTTCTCTAATAAATAATCAATTTTTTTTTCTTTAACACCTATTTTCCAAAAGACAAAAAAATGAGCTTGATTGAGATGTACATCTTATCAAACCCACAACCCGGTTTAAGACGCCCGAGTTGTACAACTTGGTGATCTCAAACCCCTTCAAAAAAATAAAATCAGCCAACCAACAAACTCTTTTAGGAAGAACTACGTGACTTTTGAGTTCCTCACAGCACCAGAGGATACGTGCGGGGCTTCCTTGTCAAGTCAAAATTTAATTTTCTTCAAATAGTCTTATTTTATTTCGTTATAAATAATTACTTTTTATCATTTTTAGGGGTATAACAATAGTTCATTACTCAATAATATTTTTGCACAACCAAATCTAGGGTAGTCTTAGGACAGATGTACTAGGGGTGCAGTGGAATTTAGTTTTCGCCCTTCCTTATGCATAACCGACTCCCTGAATCCAATCTAGTTTACGCAGATCAATAACTTCTAGTTAGGTTTTTCTCAATTTTTCCTATTAAATAAATTGGGTGGCGACTCCTAAAATTATCAATTTTTGAGCCGTCTACGTCGGGATCAGGGTCACGACAATATATATATATATACTGTAGCACCCCATCATTTCTAACATGTAGATACATTGAAGTGCACGACTTAACAACAATCAGAAGACACAATCCCTGTTTAGATATTGAACATACTAAATTTTTCTGATAATAAAACATAATGTCTCGGAACAACCTGTCTTCAAGTCCATAAAATATAACTTGGTTCAACTTAAAAAGGAATACAGAGTCTATTGTTCAATACAAGTTACACAACCATAACGGAAATTAACAAGAGAAGCATAATCGGAAACTCAATACTACAAGTCTTCGACATCTCCATAAGCACGTCACCTACTCGTGCTGCCTTGTCTTCCTCTTACCCTGTTTCTCTGTAAAAACCACAATAATGATAGGGTGAGATAACATATCTCAGTGAGTTCTACCGTGACCCCTCACAATCACTCGGTTCAATTATAAAACCATTGCAACATAGTTTAATTTATAAACCACTTGCTCATATAACCGTAGCCCATCACCGACCGTGCAACCAACCACAATCTCGGCATATAATGTGCTATTCAATTATTTTTAAGCCTCGTAAATTAATTTATAACTACAAGCTTACCAATCAAAACACCGACCGTGCAACAACCACAATCTCGGCGAATCGTGTACCTAACGTAGCATAAAATCGGCCGTGCAGCAGCCACAATCCCGATAAACCCTCGCTAGTACTTTACCTAACGTTTCCAGGGCCTAGGGTAGGGGCTCATGACCTTCCCCGCATAGTATTCTATTCGTCGGATCGTCACCCGACATTGATATAATTTATATATCATACCCGCATTGGGTTGACTTCTATTTTCGATATAATCTATATATCATGGTACAACAACCGGTCTAGATGAGATTACAAATATCCCACGTCAATTATGATTCAACAACGAAAACCGTTTGGATCGTTTCTTTTAGAAAACCTTTATTCACACACGTAAGTCCTAATTCGGTTTTTCAAAGTATTTATAGGTTTGAAGACAATTTCCCAAAACCATCTTGAACATGTCAAAAACAATGTTTTATAAGTTAAGAATCATCATAAATGGTTGGAAAGAAGATTCGAAGAGGTTTGGAATCGAAAGGAGCGGCGAAACGAAATTTTGGCATCCGGTAACAGAAACATGTGCACGACCCGTGCCCAGGGGCGCACAGTCCGTGCGTCCTGTGCAGACTCACAGTTCGCTTCGTTTATTTCGTTCCGTTTTCCGATCGTATCCAATCCGTAATCCCATCTAAATTCCAACAACACAACCAGAATACAAACGCATTCCAGTACAATTATAATCCACATAATACATATATATTTTCATAAAAACCGTAAAACGCGATTATTTCGAAAAATGGTTTTCGACTCGATAAATCCTTCGAAACGAAATCAAGAAACAGAACCAGAATTTCAATTCATTCGAAAACAATAAAACAAAACCCTACACGTGAGTAAAACTCACCGGTTTGAAGAATTCGTTCGAAATCAAGTCTTCACGCGAAATAACCGAACGGTGACCACTCGAACAATCCCCGTAATCATCCAAACCACTTCAAAACGAAGACCCCACTCTGCCCAATTCGAACCAGCATCCTAAACACCCTCTGATTATCTCCACTTTTCGAAATGTAGCTTGCACTTGAGCTCTAGGATGGAACTTGGCTTCTTTGGACCTCCTACAAGCTTCCTAAGGCTTCAACATCCATTTTTGGCTAAGTGGAACTTCGAAGCTTCACAAATGGTGAATTGATGAAAAGGGGTGAATGAGTTGGTGAAACTAATATCATTGTGAAGAGAATGGAAAATGGGAGAGAATAGTGCAAAGAAGGCTTACACGCATTGAAGGGATTAGGAGTTCCTCCTTCTTCTTTTCATCTTCCACTTCGCCGCCTTTCTCTCTTTCCCCCTCTTCTATTTCTTTTCTTTCTTTCTAATTTCAGAAGCTTGCTAAAATGAGAGAGTGTGGGAGTGAGGAAAGGTTAATGTTCAGCTGAGGGTTTAAATGATTGGGAAAAGACCAAAATACCCTTGGCTCATTAACTCATTCTAAATCCTTATTTTTGCCCAAGTTCTGTCTAACTTGCACTCTAATTCTAAGGTTTATCCACTAAACGTTGCTTTCTCGACAATCCCATACCAGTGACATGATTTATTTGTCATTTGAATAATAAATCACTCGTAAATTCCGTAAATTGAATTTAACGAAAAAAGGGATGTTACAATCACCCCAACTTTTAAAATTTTGTCCTCAAAATTGATAAGACATACCTCAATGGAATAGATATGGATATCGAGTCTGCATGTCATCTTCCAATTCCCATGTAGCCTCTGCGGTTGAGAAGCCATCCATGACCACTTTGAGAATGGGAATAGTCCTTGTCACATTCCAGGATATAGCTAGGATAAGGTTGGAACGATAGATTCGGGTGGAGATCGATCGTGTCAACACTCAGCGACTGATTCGGATCGGGAACGTATTTCCTCAATTGAGAGACATGGAAGACATTATGAAGATTTGATAAGGTCAGAGGCAAGGCAAGACGATAGGCAACCGGTCCAATATGCTCGATGACTTGGAATGGTCCAACATATCGAGGACTAAGCTTCTTTGTTCGCAAAGCTCTACCAGTACCTATGGTTGGAGAAACTCTTAAGAATACATGATCACCAACTTCGAATTCCAATGATCTCCTTCGATTGTCAGCATAGCTCTTTTGCCGACTCTGAGCAACTTTCATTCTTTCTTGAATCAGTCGTATCTTCTCAGTAGTTTCACGAACCATATCAGGTCCCAAAAATTTATTTTCACCTACTTCCCATCAACACAATGTGGTTCTACACTTCCTCTCATAAAGTGCTTCAAACGGTGCCATTCCGATACTGGAGTGGTAACTGTTATTGTAGGCGAACTCTACTAATGGAAGATGATCCTTCCATTTTCTCCCGCTATCCAGCACACATGCCCGAAGCATGTCCTCAAGAGTCTGAATAGTTCTCTCTGTTTGACCATCATTCTAAGGATGATAAGCAATGCTAACAAGCACCCTTGTTCCTAAAGCTTCATTCAATGCTTTCCAAAATCTGGAGGTGAACTTGGGATCTCGGTCTGACACAATACCGGTAGGGACTCCGTGTAACCTTATAATACTCTTTACATACTCCTCTGATAGCTTGGAGACTTTGTAATTCGAGCGAACGGGAATAAAGTGAGCAGATTTTGTTAATCGATCCACCACTACCCAAATGGAATCATTACCGGCTTACGGCCTTGGTAAGCCCATAACTAAATCCATCAATATATCTTCCCATTTCCAGACTGGGACATCAAGTGGTTGCAACTGACCAGCAGGTCGTTGGTGTTCTGCTTTAACCCTTTGACAGGTTAAGCATCGAGATACAAACTCAGCAACATCAGCTTTCATTCCAGGCCACCAATACATCTGCTTTAAATCCCGGTACATCTTGGTAGATCCAGGATGTACGGAATATTTACTCCGATGAGCTTCTTCTAATACCTGCCTCTTGATATCCTCATTATTGGGTACACAAATCCTACCATTGAAACAGATAACACCATCACTGTTTTCGGTAAAATTTGGTAATCCTTTGAGATTGCAGCTCCACATCGACCTCTTGGGCCGCACGAATCTGATCCCTCAATACACTGGTAACCCGAACATGCTGTAACACTATTAGATTCCTTTTCATTGTCACCTTGAGGTTCAAGTCTCTAAAAGACTCTAATAATGCCATCTCATAAACTATTAACTCTGCGGTGTGGAGAGACTTCCTGCTTAATGCATCTGCCACAACGTTAGCCTTCCCGGGATGATACTTCAATTCGAAGTCATAATCCTTCAAAAATTAAGTCCACCTTCTCTGTCCGTTGTTCAGCTCCTTCTGATCGAACAGGTATTTTAAGCTTTTGTGATCACTAAAAACTTCGAAACGAGAACCATAAAGGTAATGTCTCCAAATTTTTAATTCAAACACAATAGCCGCCAACTCTAAGTCATTTGTTGGGTAATTCCGTTCATGAGGCTTCAATTGCCTGGATGCATAGGCCACAACGTGTTGATTCTGCATAAGAACACACCCTAAACCCTTCCCATAGTCCCAAGAAGCTTCTTACTTGTTACTGAAGTTGGTCGTTCCCAATTTACCACAGCTTCAACTTTGCTAGGATCATCTCCGCTTTGTTTTGAATGTACTCCGAGAAAAGAAGTTATATGCAAAGTCGTCGAAGTGTAATTTCCGGATGTCGGAAATAAAGTTCTTGGGTAATGTGATTTCCCAGGAGGGAGTAGCAGTCGATCCTAGCAAAGTTGAAGCTGTGGTAAATTGGGAACGACCAACTTCAGTAACAAGTAAGAAGCTTCTTGGGACTAGCAGGCTATTATTGGAGATTTATCCAAGCCTTCTCACAGTTAGTTCTCCCACTTACCCGGTTAACTCGCAAGGATCAACCGTTTATCAGGCTCAATGTCTAATAGCATACTAAGAAGAATCAGACTTAGAAGACGTAAAAGACTCTTAACATCTAAGTCCGACTAAGTCGAACGACTCTGATACCTGTGGTTATATTGCTTTTGCAGGTTAGGTTTTGATGATGATGTGTTCGAAGTCAAAATGACAAGCAGGTTAGGTTTTGATAATGTGTCCAAAGCGGAAAATGACCAAGCAGGTTAGGTTTTGATAATGTGTTCATAGCCTTCACAGCTTTCAAAATGCATGCATGGTAAGGCACATAACATAAAAACTATTTTGTGAAAGTTAGAAATCGATTCATGACTTCTTTCCTAAAGCCAAGAATCGATTTCCAACCTTTGCATAGCATAGAAATCGATTTATGACTCATTTCCCAAAGCAAAAAAGCTAAGAATCGATTCCTATTATTTCTCATAAGACCAAAATCGATTTCCTACTCTAGTTTTAAAGTGCAAAATCGATTTCCTTCCTGTTTCCAAAGCCATAAATCGAGTTGCCTCTTACCTTCATCAAGCAAGGAATCGATTCATAAACTATACTACTTCAAACTAAGAATTGATTCTTCTCCTCATGCATCTAAGCATAAAATCGATTTCCTTCCTTTCTAAAATCCTCAACAGTCATATTTTTAAGCACACAATCGATTTTCTCACTTGATCTTAGAAGCAAACAATCGATCATTCACTTATGAAGTGTTCTCATTTTAAAGCAAATGATCGATTATTATACTAAGTGTTTTTAAGTAATTAATCGATTCATAAAATCATTCAACGGTCATATTTCTCCTAAGTTTATAAATAGGGACTTAGTGTTTCTCAGAAAAACACAGCCCATTTTTACGCTTACGCTGAAACGAAAAACTAAACCCTAGCACACACACCTCTGTTCTTCAAGTATTTTTCATAGGTGGGGTATCCTAGGAGAAGAGTACCTGAGTCTGTAAAGGTTTCCAAAGCACCTGTAAGCTTTGTTGTGTTAGTGGAAAATCTCACAAGGGTGTGAGGACTGGACGTAGGTCACTTGGAGGTGACCGAACTAATATAAAAATCTTTGTGTTCTTTACTGCTTTATTTTCAGTTTTCGTTTCTCGTTCAGTCGTTCCATAAACCTGCGCGAAAAATCAATCAAGTCGTTAAAGGGGACTTAATTTTTAAAATCTCAGTTCACCCCCCCTCTTGAGACTGAAGCCACTTGGTAAGAAGTGGTATCAAAGCTAGAATCTTGTCTAAAGGACCTAGCAGCTTCAAGAGAAATGGCTTCAAAGAGGGTGCATCTCTTACCCGTCCTCTGGGATTTAACGGGGAAGACTATGCATATTGGAAAGAAAGAATGAGAATATTCATAGAAGGGGTAGATATAGATATATGGGATGCTGTGGAAAATGGACATTTTGTTCCCACGCACATGGTAAATGGCGCACTCACAGTGAAAGAAAGAAATGAATGGAGGGATAATGATAAAAGGAAAGTTCAACACAATTTCCGTGCCAAGAACATTATCACTTCCGCACTTAGTCCCGATGAATTTTTTAGAGTGTCGAATTGTAAAACTGCTCAAGAAATGTGGGACAACCTTCAAGTCACTCATGAAGGTACTAGTGAGGTAAAAAGAGCAAGAAATAATACTCTCATCCGGGAATATGAATTATTCAGAATGAATTAAGGAGAATCGATACAAGAAATGCAAAAGAGGTTCACTCACATGGTGAACAAATTGGGCTCATTAGGAAAATCTTTCCCTCCCGAAGACTTGATCAACAAAGTGTTGAGATGCGTAAACAGAGAATGGCAACCAAAGGTAACTGCGATAACTGAATCAAGAAATTTATCTACGATGACTCTTGCCACCCTGTTTGGAAAACCACTAGAGCACGAGTCAGAGCTCACTCGTCTAGTAGAGCATGAAGAAAAGTTTAGCTCTCAAGGCTTCTAGTTCAAATCCATCCGATGATAGTGATAATTCAGAAAATAAGGATGATGAAGACGATGAGAATATGGATCAAACGGTTAGAAAATTCAAAAAGAAAAGGTCACCCAAAAAGAATTCTTCATCCAAAGGCGTCTCAAGCAAGGAAAACTTGTCAAGTCCACCGACTTGCTACGAATGTGGTAAATCCGGACACTTGAAAATGGAGTGCCCGAACTTACAAAGAAAATTGTCAAAGTTTAAGAAAAAGGGGTCCAAAGGAAACAATGGTAGAAAAGCCTACATAGCATGGGAAGACAATGACATGAAATCATCAGATAATATTGAGAAAGTGAAAAAGCTCAACCTGCTCTCATGGCCGACCACGACAGTGAAAATGAAACTGAGGTATATTCTAACTCTGACACTTTACAAAATGCATATGATGAATTACATGAAGCATTTGTTGAATTTCATGATAATTCATTGAAATTAGCTAAGGCATTAAGTAAATCTAAGAAAACTATTGCTCATCTTCAAAATGAAGTTAATGCCTTAACTAAGGAAAAATTAGAGCTTAGAAAAGAAAATGATAATCTTGCTTATTTTAAAGCATATTATGTATGTGATTAGTGTACAGAACATGAAAAGAAAATCCATGAGCTTGAATGGACAATAGGAAAAATGTCCAACTTACAACATGTGCATCCTAGGGTTCCAAGAAATAATTTTGCGAAAAGACATATGCATCATAGACCCAAGTTTACAACTAGACCCTATATTAGATGTTATTACTGTGCCAAACTAGGACATACTGCATCTGTTTTCATGGCTAGAGGAAGACAAGTTGTGAAAAAGGTATGGGTTCCCAAAGGGACTATACCAAGTACTAACCCACAAGGACCCAAAGAAATTTGGGTACCAAAATTTTCAACTTTATCTCATTGCAGGTTTGCTTCAAGGTATGGGGGCAGATTGATACCTTGACAGCAAAGACTCAAAGCGCATGACTGGAGACGCAACAAAGTTCTTAACGCGCACCCCCGAAAAAAGCGGTCATGTGACTTGTGATAACAACAATAGAGGAAGAATCACCGGTGAAGCTTTTACACATGAATCTATTTGGTCCCTCAGGGACGAAAAGCTTTGGGGGAAATTATTATGCATTTGTTATAGTAGATGACTACTCAAGGTACCCCTGGACACTAGTTCTTGCAAATAAAAGTGATGCTTTCTGAGCATTCAAGAAACTCACTCACAGCATACAAAACGAGAAAGAGCTGAAAATTATCTCCATCCAAACCGATCACGGTGGAGAGTTTGAGAATGAAAGGTTTGAAAATTTTTGTAAAGAATCTGGTATTGATCACAACTTCTCAGCACCTAGAACTCCTCAACAGAATGGAGTCGTTGAGAGGAAAAATCGGTCTTTGGAAGAGCTTGCCACAACCATACTGAATGATCATGACAACCCAAAATACTTTTGGGCTGATGCTGTAAGTACTGCTTGTTATGTTATGAATAGAGTTTTGATTAGGCCTATTTTAAAGAAAACCCCTTATGAACTTTACAAATGGAGAAAAGCAAACATTGCAAACTTACACACTTTTGGATGCAAATGCTTTGTTTTAAACAATGAAAAGATAACCTAGGGAAATTTGATGCTAAAGCTGATGAAGAAATTTTTCTTGGTTATTCTATATCTAGTAAAGCATTTAGAATATTCAATAAAAGAAATAAAGTAATTGAGGAATCTGTGCATGTTACATTTGAAGAGTCTAACCTCAAAAGGTTGGGAAATGTTATTGATGGTGTTGCAGATGAGCTTGAAGCATTAAAGTTGGAAGGAGAAAAGAAAAGTGAGAATAAGGAGAAGGAGGCTGAACCTTCGACTCGAAATCTGTATCTCCGGGTCACCCTTTTGATCATGACAAAAATGGGTAGAAGTATATACAGGACGTTTATGCATAAAGGATTGATATAGAATTGTCATTTTGCATCTAATCATTGAGATAGGGGGAGCATCAAGTGAGGGGGAGTCCAATTATATTATATGCATCATTTTGGTTGATGAACAAACCTCCCACCCAAAGATGAGTAAAGTTTTGTCATCATCAAAAAGGGGGAGAATGTGGTTATATTGCTTTTGCAGGTTAGGTTTTGATGATGATGTGTTCGAAGTCAAAATGACAAGCAGGTTAGGTTTTGATGATGTGTCCAAAGCGGAAAATGACCAAGCAGAAATACAAGGCATAAACAAGACTCAAGAGGTAAGGGTAGTCTCTAGGGTTTGGGTCGTGTCCTAGGATATATTATAAGCCGCTTCTGAGGGTCAGCTCATCTCATAGTTTCATAGCCTTCACAGTTTTCAAAATGCATGCATCACTATTGGAAAAAAGGCTTTTTATAACTGCTATTTATATCGGTTAAAAACGGACTGATATTAAAACTGATGCGGTGGCAGTTCTGTAATTAAAATTACAATTTTTATATCGAGTGACACAGGAACCGATTTAGAAAGTGCAAAAATCATCTTTCATATCGGTTCCATTGCATAACCGTTATAGAAAGTGGGGCTTCCATAACGGGTCAAAACACCACCCGTTATAGAAACTAAAATTTTTTTTCACATACGCTCCCTCTCTCGGTACTCTCATTTTGTTCGCTCTCTCCCTTATCTCTTCCACGCGTTCCACGCAACCTCTTTTCAGTACTCTCATTTCTCTCGCTCCTCCTCTTCTTCAACTCACAACCACGCAACCTCTTCTCAGTACTCTCATTTCTCTCGCTCACCACCACGCAACCTCGCTATCACCACGCAACCTCGTTTTCATCTTCCCAATCGATTCGGATTCACCATATACAGGCGTTGTTTCTCTCTCAATCTTCATCACATCATATCATTTCTCTGCTCTGTCGCTGTTCGCCTGTTCCTCAAACCTTCATCATCATCTTAACCGAATGTCATGGATGGAAGCTTCAACAGCCGTTGACGGTGGAAGACGACAGCCATAGACGGTGGAAGACGACAGCCATAGACGGTGGTTATTGGTAAGGATCCTTATTTCTCTGTTAGAGTTTTGTTATTTTGTCATTATTTCATTATCTTGGCTGAGGGTTACGGTTTCTCTTCATTCATCCATAGACGGTTTCTTTGTCGCTGACTTAGGGTTTTCGTTTTTGAGTTTGGGGTTGTTCTGCTTACGATTTGTCATTAGGTTAGGGTTTTGCTTCTATATTGTGTTCCTTTTTTTGGTTTCTGATTTGGGGTTTTTTTAATTAGGGTTTTGTTCTTTTACTTGCAGAATGTTTGTTTTATTTTTGGTATTTGTATGTTAAGGTTAGAGTTAGAGTTCCTGGGTAAGTGATTTTGGGGTTTGTGTTTGTCAAATATTGTGTTTTTACTGCTAGTGTTAGGGTTTCTAATTTTGCTTATTCCTTTCTTGATTGCGAACCCTAATCTCATTCATCTCTTGATTGCGAACCCTAATCCTGTCCTTCTCTACGATTTTGAGCCCTAATTTGAAGAAATCAGGAACGAACTCTGAAGTGTGAACTGAAAGAACTGTGAAGAATCTCTACGAACTACAAACGGCTAAGCATCTATGCGAACCATCTCAGTTACGTAAGTTTCTTCAATCTCTACGATTTTACTTGATTTTTTCTGGGTTGTTTATCTCTATTCATGAGCTGAGTTATGTGAATTTCATGTTGCTGGTAAAATTACCTAAGAGATTCTATTTTAATGAATATGTTCTGTTGGTTATCTTCTTGAGTGTATGATTAGTTGTAACTTAAAAGAGGGAAAATGATGGGGAAGTAGTTATGAGTTGATTTTAGGCATTTGGAACAGCTTATTTAGATGAAGTTGAGGAAAGATGTGAACAGATTAGGTCAGCAAAATGGTCTTGAAACTATGTGAACAGCTTATTGGAACAGCTTATTTAGATGAATTTGTATTAGGAAAGCCTTATAAAATCAGCTTACATGTTCTTGAGCTTATTTCAACTAGTTTTTCTAATCTCTCCACTATAGCTTGTTGAGACAATTTACAAAATGGTTATTTAGAATTACACTCACCCTTTTAGTTTTTTATTATGAATATATTTTTACAGAAAAAGAGAACCTGTGGAAGCACGTGGGAGACCTGGAACCCAAGGGCGGGGGCTTAAGGGTGGCTGGAGAAATTTTTCACCTCATAAAGTATCACATGGTGAGTAACCATTCTCAGCTACAACATATCTGCAACTTATTTGATGGTTCATTACTTCATTTATCTATTTATTTATTATTTTCTTATTAGATTAGCTCATTCTCTGGTTGGCTAAACTAGTTTTTTACTTTGACTAAATTGTGATATCTGTATCAAGCAGTTTTAATAGATAGACGAGTCTGAACATGGTATAGCATCATCTTCTGTCTGTTTTCTGTCATTTTATATTTTCAGACCAAAGGTCTTGCAGCATATCTTGGAAGTTGTTATTTGGACCATTACATGTAGACCTAGTAGCTTAGATGAAATACACCTGCATTCTAGTGTGCAATATTACTCAAACTTAGATATTTGCAGATCTATTTATCTTTCAATGCTCAGATATTTTGTTTCTTGGACTAACAACAACTTTTTATTTGAATGGAATACCAACTAATTTAGGGAGGCAGAGGAAAGAAGACAAATGATGCTTAGTCAGATATTGTCTCCAATGTTTAACATCTTGAATACAGCTGAATAACTACTATTTTACCTTATAACTCTCTCATGAGAAATATGTTTACAATTTTTCTTTAGTTATTAAATGGAAACCATGCATTTTTAATTTGATAATATAATAGACATGGTTTTACATACTTTTCTAATTGTAAAGTTTCTGTATTTGTACAATTTGTGTATGCAAGAGTTTATAATATTCAAATATTTAATATTTGATTTCTTTTATTGTTTGAAGTGACAATGGTCCTTTACAATTTATGCAGGCCATTTTCTCCCAGAAGAGGATGACAAGTTTCTTGAGAGAGTTCAGGCTGCAGTGGAAGAAGAGGAGCGTGAAGCTTTGGCTGCAGCTGAAACAGATGCTGCTAAAGATGCAATTGCATCTGCCGGGGAATCCAGGAAAGCTATTCAGAATCAAGGGAAACTCTCAAAAGGAAGCATTGATGATGGTGATGTTAAGGTGAACAGCGAGCAAATGGTTCTGAGGGTAACTGAAGAGGGCTTTGGTGCAGCTGATGAGAAAAAATCTATTGAAATAGCAACTGAAGAACAGAACTATGGAGAAACTTATGATCCTTTGGCAAATTTACCAATTGAGTTCTATCAGTATTATCATGGAAGCAACAATGACATGGGAACATTAATTGAGGTAATCTTAACTACTTTTATTAATTAAATTCTACATCTCTTGTGAAACAACACTTTTCTTTTTGTTTCTTTAGAATTCATATTTGTGGAACTTAACTGAGTATGAAGGCTGCTAGTTTTACTTAACTAATTCACCACTTACAACTACTACTAGTAGCAGCTTATGTTTAATTAACTTGCATATTCATTATTAGTCCTTGATTGTTAAGGCTGCCGATTAATCTGATGCAGGTTAGAAGAGGATGGGATGCCTATATCAGACCAGGAGGAAGGTAACAAATGAGAACAATGAAGCTTTTTGTGCTAAAATTTTATTCTGTCTGTTCATTTGGTATCCCTTAAAAGGGCGTCAAAATTTTAGGCAGATTGTTCAATATAATTCTTCGTATAAATCTCATCAATGAATGTTCTTTACCCTCTTTTGTCAAGGGCATGCCAAAGTTACTTTTAGTGAATATTTTTCTGCTTAAGCATGTCTTAGATTGCATTTCAAAACTGAGTGAAAAGTGAGGGCACTGGAAATCAAGTCATTAAATTATTCATGAAAGGTCAAGATTCTGACCCAAGTAACGATCACCTTTAATAATGCTTAATGATCTGCACAGCATATTATTTCATCCATGCCACTGCCTGTACTAAATATGCTTTTCTAATAGGTCCTTTACTCGACATGTTATTGCTATAGTTACGAGTCAAATTTATGTTGATATTTATTGCATCTCTTAAATCATTGACATTTGACACCACCTTGCATGCAAGTTTATCATTTTCCTAATATTTATCACGAGTTGTATCAATGAGAGTGAATAATGAAAATGAAAGATTTGAGTATCTTATTTGATTTCCTTGCAACTTTGTGCAGTCGCATACCAGGGCACTGGGTTCAGCCTCCTCCTCCCGCCAACGAGATATGGGCATCTTACTTGGTTAGGCCTAAATGATTAGTTAACAAACTTGTAAATTCAGGTATGAGTTTTGTGGCAGTTGGTATAAACCGATAGGTTTTGAAGATTTGTGGCAGCAGGTATAAGCTCTGTGGCAGCATGTTTTTATTTTCAAAGTTGAATTTTCCTACTGTTAAATTCTGATGCTGGTGATCATCATTGTTGAGGGCTAATAGAGTGACTGATGTGTGCAACTGGTGCGGCAATGTTAGTTGCTAAGCTTGTCCTAAGTACGTGGCTAGACTGTTATCCTACATAGGGAGTTTGTTAGATACATAGCATTCTGTTGATCCACATGTAATAGTGAGTTGTGGAAGTTAGTAGTTAAGCTTATTGTATAAATAGCACACTGTGCTAACACTGATTCAAGGGTTGATTCACAATTCAATTGAATTATGAATTCTAATCTCTCTGTGATTCTATTTACTATGGCAACATTCAGGTGCATGTTTTTGTATAGATTTGTATGGATATGCCTGCTAATGTGAGTTCCACTCCAGTTATAGCTATATAAGATAACTGTTTGATTTGTTCTCTCATTAGTGTCACTTTTTTTTTAAAAAAAAAAAGAGACTTTTCATATCGGTTCCCATAGAAACCCGATATGAAAAGTCTATTTTTTTTTTTAAAAAAAAAGACTTTTTATATCGGTTTTCTATGGGAACTGATATGAAAAGTCTTTTGTTTTTTAAAAAAAAGAGACTTTTCATATCGGTTTTAGGGGCGACCGATATAAAAACAACTTTTCATAACGGTTCAGGAACCGATATGAAATGTCCTTATTTTTTATATCTCCTTTTTTGGCATCGGTTCGGGAACCGATATGAAATGTCAATTTTAACCGATATAAAAAGCCTTTTTTCCACTAGTGCATGGTAAGGCACGTAACATAAAAACTATTTTGTGAAAGTTACAAATCGATTCATGACTTCTTTCCTAAAGCCAAGAATCGATTTCCAACCTTGTGCATAGCATAGAAATCGATTTATGACTCATTTCCCAAAGCAAAGAATCGATTCCCAAACTGTTTTAAAAGCTAAGAATCGATTCCTATTATTTCTCATAAGACCAAAATCGATTTCCTACTCTATTTTTAAAGTGCAAAATCGATTTCCTTTCTGTTTCCAAAGCCATAAATCGATTTGCCTCTTACCTTAATCAAGCAAGGAATCGATTCATAAACTATACTACTTCACACTAAGAATTCATTCTTCTCCTCATGCATCTAAGCATAAAATCGATTTCCTTCCTTTCTAAAAGCCTCAACGGTCATATTTTTAAGCACATAATCGATTTTCTCACTTGATCTTAGAAGCAAACAATCGATCATTCACTTATGAAGTGTTCTCATTTTAAAGCAAATGATCGATTATTATACTAAGTGTTTTTAAGTAATTAATCGATTCATAAAATCATTCAACGGTCATATTTATTCTAAGTCTATAAATAGGGACTTAGTGTTTCTCAGAAAAACACAACCCATATTTAAGCTTACGCTGAAACGCAAAACTAAACCCTTGCACACACACCTCTGTTCTTCAAGTAATTTTCATCTGTCAGAGCTGATTTCTCTCAAGGGTTAGAGTTGGGTTGGTGATCTTCAAATTGTGTAAGCTTCCTTCATAAGAGGTATTTTGGTTTTTCAATTTGTAATTTGATTTACGTTGTTCACAGTACTAGGGAGTAGGGTATCTCTCTACGGTTGCTATTGGTACTAGGGAGTGGGTATCTCTCTAGGGTTATTGGTTGTAACAAGGGTGGGGTGTCTCTTGTTGCTGTTGTTGTTGTAGATTTGAGGGCTCTTCATAGGTGGGGTATCCTAGGAGAAGAGTACCCGAGTCTGTAAAGGTTTCCAAAGCACCTGTAAGCTTTGTTGTGTTAGTGGAAAATCTCACAAGGGTGTGAGGACTGGACGTAGGTAACTTGGAGGAGACCGAACCAGTATAAAAATCTCTGTGTTCTTTACTGCTTTATTTCCAGTTTTTGTTTCTCGTTAATTCGTTACATAAACCTGCGCGAAAAATCAATCAAGCCGTTAAAGGGGACTTAACTTTTAAAATCTCAATTCACCCCCCCCTCTTGAGACTGAAGCCACTTGGTAACAAGTGGTATCAAAGCTAGACTCTTGTATAAAGGGCCTAGCAGCTTCAAGAGAAATGGCTCCAGGTTGGTCTACGCAAGAGGGTTCATCTCTTACCCGTCCTCCGGGATTCAACGGGGAAGACTATGCATATTGGAAAGAAAGAATGAGAATATTCATAGAAGGCGTAGATATAGATATATGGGATGCTGTGGAAAATGGGCCTTTTGTTCCCACGCACATGGAAAATGGCGCACTCACAGTGAAAGAAAGAAATGAATGGACGGATAATGATAAAAGGAAAGTTCAACACAATTTCCGTGCCAAGAACATTATCACTTCCGCACTTAGTCCCGATGAATTGTTTAGAGTGTCGAATTGTAAAACTGCTCAAGAAATGTGGGACAACCTTCAAGTCACTCATGAAGGTACTAGTGAGGTAAAAAGAGCAAGAACTAATACTCTCATCCGGGAATATGAATTATTCAGAATGAATCAAGGAGAATCGATACAAGAAATGAAAAAGAGGTGCACTCACATAGTAAACAAATTGGGCCCATTAGGAAAATCGTTCCCTCCCGAAGACTTGATCAACAAAGTGTTGAGATGCCTAAACAGAGAATGGCAACCAAAGGTAACTGCGATAACTGAATCAAGAAATTTAGCTACGATGACTCTTGCCACCCTGTTTGGAAAACTACTAGAGCACGAGTTAGAGCTCACTCGTCTAGCAGAGCATGAAGAAAAAGGCATGAAAAAGAAAAGTTTAGCACTCAAGGCTTCTAGTTCAAATCCATCCGATGATAGTGATAAGTCAGAAAATAAGGATAAGGAAGACGATGAGAATATGGATCAAACGGTTAGAAAATTCAAAAAGAAAAGGTCATCCAAAAAAAAATTCTTCATCCAAAGGAGTCTCAAGCAAGGAAAACTTGTCAAGTCCACCGACTTGCTACCAATGTGGTAAATCCGGACACATGACGATGGAGTGCTCGAACTTACAAAGAAAATTGTCAAAGTTTAAGAAAAAGGGGTCCAAAGGAAACAATGGTAGAAAAGCCTACATAGCATGGGAAGACAATGACATGAACTCATCAAATAATTCAGAAAGTGAAAAAGCTCAAGTTGCTCTCATGGCCGACCACGACAGTGAAAATGAAACTGAGGTATATTCTAACTCTGACACTTTACAAAATGCATATGATGAATTACATGAAGCATTTGTTGAATTGCATGATAATTCATTGAAATTAGTTAAGGCATTAAGTAAATCTATGAAAACTATTGCTCATCTTCAAAATAAAGTTAATGCCTTAACTAAGGAAAAATTAGAGCTTAGAAAAGAAAATGATAATCTTGCTTATTTTAAGGAAAATTATGTATGTGATAAGTGTACAGAACATGAAAAGAAAATCCATGAGCTTGATTGGACAATAGGCAAAATGTCCAACTTACAACTTGTGCATCCTAGGGTTCCAAGAAATAATTTTGTGAAAAGACATATGCATCATAGACCTAAGTTTACAACTAGACCCTATATTAGATGTTATTACTGTGCCAAACTAGTACATACTGCATCTGTTTTCATGGCTAGAGGAAGACAAGCTGTGAAAACGGTATGGGTTCCCAAAGGGACTATACCAAGTACTAACCCACAAGGACCCAAAGAAATTTGGGTACCAAAATTTTCAACTCGATCTCATTGCAGGTATGCTTCAAGGTATGGGGGCAGATTGATACCTTGACAGCAAAGACTCAAAGCGCATGACTGGAGACGCAACAAAGTTCTTAACACGCACCCCTGGAAAAAGCGGTCATGTGACATGTGATAACAACAATAGAGGAAGAATCACCGGTGAAGCTTTTACACATGGATCTATTTGGTCCCTCACGGACGAAAAGCTTTGGTGGAAATTATTATGCACTTGTTATAGTAGATGACTACTCAAGGTACACCTGGAAACTGGTTCTTGCAAATAAAAGTGATGCTTTTGGAGCATTCAAGAAACTTGCTCATAGCATACAAAACGAGAAAGAGCTGAAAATTATCTCCATCCGAACCGATCACGGTGGAGAGTCTGAGAATGAAAGATTTGAAATTTTTTGTAAAGAATCTAGTATTGATCACAACTTCTCAGCACCTAGAACTCTCAACATAATGGAGTCGTTCAGAGGAAAAATCGGTCTTTGGAAGAGCTTGCCCGAACCATGCTGAATGATCATGACATCTCAAAATACTTTTGGGCCGAGGCTGTAAGTACTGCTTGTTATGTTATGAATAGAGTTTTGATTAGGTCTATTTTAAAAAAAACCCCTTATGAACTTTACAAAGGGAGAAAACCAAACATTGCACACTTACACACTTTTGGATGCAAATGCTTTGTTTTAGACAATGAAAAAGATAACCTAGGGAAATTTGATGCTAAAGCTGATGAAGGAATTTTTCTTGGTTTTCTGTATCTAGTAAAGCATTTAGAATATTCAATAAAAGAAATAAAGTAATTGAGGAATCTATGCATGTTACATTTGAAGAGTCTAACCCCAAAAGGTTGGGAAAGGTTATTGATGATGTTGCAGATGAGCTTGAAGCATTAAAGTCAGAAGGAGAAAAGAAAAGTGAGAATAAGGAGAAGGAGGCTGAACCTTCGACTCAAAATCTGTATCTCCGGGTCACCCTTTTGATCATGACAAAAAGGGGGAGAAGTATATACAGGACGTGTATGCATAAAGGATTGATATAGAATTGTCATTTTGTATCTAATCATTGAGATAAGGGGAGCATCAAGACTCAAAGAAGTAAGGGTAGTCTCTAGGGTTTGGGTTGTGTCCTAGGATATATTGTAAGCCGCTTCTGAGGGTCAGCTCATCTCATAGTTTCTTATCCTTCACAGTTTTCAAAATGCATGCATGGTAAGGCACGTAACATAAAAACTATTTTGTGAAAGTTACAAATCGATTCATGACTTCTTTCCTAAAGCCAAGAATCGATTTCCAACCTTGTGCATATCATAGAAATCGATTTATGACTCATTTCCCAAAGCAAAGAATCGATTCCCAAACTGTTTTAAAAGCTAAGAATCGATTCCTATTATTTCTCATAAGACCAAAATCGATTTCCTACTCTATTTTTAAAGTGACAAAATCGATTTCCTTCCTGTTTCCAAAGCCATAAATCGATTTGCCTCTTACCTTAATCAAGAAAGGAATCGATTCATAAACTATACTACTTCAAACTAAGAATCGATTCTTTTCCTTATGCATATAAGCATAAAATCGATTTCCTTCCTTTCTAACTATCGATCATTCACTTAGGAAGTGTCTCATTTTAAAGCAAATGATCGATTATTATACTAAGTGTTTTTAAGTAATTAATCGATTCATAAAATCATTCAACGGTCATATTTTTCCTAAGTCTATAAATATGGACTTAGTGTTTCACAGAAAAACACAACCCATTTTTACGCTGACGCTGAAACGCAAAACTAAACCCTAGCACACACACCTCTGTTCTTCAAGTATTTTTCATCTGTCAGAGTTGATTTCTCTCAAGTGTTAGAGATGGGTTGGTGATCTTCAAATTGTGTAATCTTCCTTCATAAGAGGTATTTTGGTTTTTCAATTTGTAATTTGATTTACGTTGTTCACAGTACTAGGGAGTAGGGTATCTCTCTAGGGTTGCTGTTGGTACCAGGGAGTGGGTATCTCTCAAGGGTTATTGGTTGTAACAAGGGTGGGGTATCTCTTGTTGCTGTTGTTGTGGTAGATTTGACGGATCTTCATAGGTGGGGTATCCTAGGAGAAGAGTGCCTGAGTCTGTAAAGGTTTCGAAAGCACCTGTAAGCTTTGTTGTGTTAATGGAAAATCTCACAAGGGTGTGAGGACTGGACGTAGGTCACTTGGAGGTGACCGAACCAGTATAAAAATATGTGTTCTTTACTACTTTATTTTCAGTTTTCGTTTCTCATTAAATCGTTCCATAAACCTGCGCGAAAAATCAATCAAGTCGTTAAAGGGGACTTAATTTTTAAAATCTCAATTTACCCCCCCCCCCTCTTGAGACTGAAGCCACTTGGTAACAATACCAATTGTAACACCCCAATATTTCTAACATGTAGATACACTGAATTGCACGACTTAACAACAATCAGAGGACAAAATCCCTGTTTAGATATTGAACATACTAAATTTTTCCGATAATAAAACATAATGTCTCGGATCAACCTGTCTTGAAGTCCATAAAATTTAACTTGGTTCTCAACTTAAAAAGGAATATACAGAGTCTATTGTTCAATATCATAACCAGAGAAGCGGAATATGTTTATACAACTCATATCGAATACAAGTTACATAACCATAACGGAAACTAACAAGAGAAGCATAATCGGAAACTCAAGACTACAAGTCTTCGACATCTCCATAAGCACGTCACCTACTCGTGCTGCCTTGTCTTCCTTTTACCATGTTTCTCTGTAAAAACCACAATAATGATAGGGTGAGATAACATATCTCAGTGAGTTCTATCTTGACCCCTCACAATCACTCGGTTCAACTATAAAACCGTTGCAACATAGTTTAATTTATAAACCACTTGCTCATATAACCGTAGCCCATCACCGACCGTGCAACCAACCCACAATCTCGGCATATAATGTGCTATTCAATTATTTTTAAGCCTCGTAAATTAATTTATAATTACAAGCTTACCAATCGAAACACCGACCGTGAAACAACCACAATCTCGGTGAATCGTGTACCTAACGTAGCATAAAATCGGCCGTGCAGCATCCACAATCCCGATAAACCCCCGCTAGTACTTTACCTAACGTTTCCAGGGCCTAGGGTAGGGGCTCATGACCTTCCCCGCCTAGTATTATATTCGCCAGATCGTCACCCGACATTGATATAATTTATATATCATACCCGCATTGGGTTGACTTCTATTTTCGATATAATCTATATATCATGGTACCATAACTGGTCTAGATGAGATTACAAATATCCCACGTCAATTATGATTCAACAATGAAAACCGTTTGGATCGTTTCTTTTAGAAAACCTTTATTCGCACAAGTAAGTCCTAATTCGGTTTTTCAAAGTATTTATAGGTTTGAAGACAATTTCCCAAAACCATCTTGAACATGTCAAAAACAATGTTTTATAAGTTAAGAATCAACACAAATGGTTGGAAAGTAGATTAGAAGAGGTTTGGAATCGAAAGGAGCGGCGAAACGAAATTTTGGCATCCAGTAACACAAACATGCGCACGACCCGTGCCCAGGGCCGCACGGTCCGTGTGCACTGCTTAAAATTTTTTTTGCAGGAAATTGAGAGAAGGGCGCACGACTCGTGCCCAAGGGCGCACGGTCCGTGTGTCCTGTGCAGATTCACAGTTCGCTTCGTTTATTTCGTTCCGCTTTTTCGATCGTATCCAATCCGTAATCCCATCTAAATTCCAACAACACAACCAGAATACAAACGCATTCCAGTAAAATTATAATCCACATAATACATATATATTTTCATAAAAATCGTAAAATGCGATTATTTCGAAAAACGGTTTTCAACTTGAGAAATCCTTCGAAATGAAATCAAGCAACAGAACCAGAATTTCAATTCATTCGAAAACAATAAAACAAAACCCTACACGTGAGTAAAACTCACCGGTTTGAAGAATTCGTTCGAAATCAAGTCTTCACGCGAAATAACCGAACGGTGACCACTCGAACAATCCCTGTAATCGTCCAAACCACTTCAAAACGAAGATCCCACTCTGCCCAATTCGAACCAGCAACCTAAACACCCTCTGATTATCTCCAATTTTCGAAATGTAGCTTGCACTTGAGCTCTAGGATGGAACTTTGCTTCTTTGTACCTCCTACAAGCTTCCTAAGGCTTCAACATCCATTTTTGGGTAAGTGGAACTTGGAAGCTTCACAAATGGTGAATTGATGAAAAGGGTTGAATGAGTTGGTGAAACTGATATCATTGTGAAGAGAATGGAAAATGGAAGAGAATAGTGCAAAGAAGGCTTACATGCATTGAAGGGATGAGGAGTTCCTCCTTCTTCTTTTCTTCTTCCACTTCGCCTCCTTTCTCTCTTTCCCCCTCTTCTATTTCTTTTCTTTCTTTCTAATTTCAGAAGCTTGCTAAAATGAGAGAGTGTGGGAGTGAGGAAAGGTTAATGTTCAGCTGAGGGTTTAAATGATTGGGAAAATACCAAAATACCCTTGGCTTATTAACTCATGCTAAATCCTTATTTTTGCCCAAGTTCTCTCTAACTTGCACTCTAATCCTATGGTTTATCCACTAAACGTTGCTTTCTCGACTATCCCATACCCGTGACATGATTTATTTTTCATTTGAATAATAAATCACTCGTAAATTCCATAAATTGAATTTAACAAAATTAGGGATGTTACAGATACACATATAAAATAATTTGAAAAACTATTTTATTTAATTAAATGTATTAGAGTTTCAAAAATAAATTTTGTTAACAATATTTACTAATTGTGCTTACAGAACATAAATACTAATATTGTACATAAATATAAAATTATATATATATATATCCTAATTATTCATATTACGTCATTAGTTACAGCATCTCGTATGTTCGTTTCCTTTTTAATTAAAAATTACAAAAGATCTTGTAATTGCTAACGTAATATGAACCATTAATTTTAATCTAAGAGTTAAAAGTTCTCATTTCTCACAATATACAATGTATATAAGAGCATATTGGTGAGAAATCTTGTGTATTGTGAGAAATGAGAACTTTTAATTATCTCATATGGTGAGTCAAGTAAAATGTTTGTCGTGGGGTTGGCTTGTTAATAAGATGGGTAGGAAAATATCTCTTAAATTCGAGTGTTGGTGTAACCGTCCCTCTTCTTGTTTAGCCTTGATTGATAGAGATTAGAGATTGTAAGAGGGTTGAGCTACCCTTGTTCCTACTTAATCTGACTTATCTAAAAAAAGTTATAATCATTATTGAATTAAAATTAATGATTCGGATTACATCATTAATTACATGATCTCGTATGATCTTTTTTACTTTTTAATTAAAGATCACAAGAGATCTTGTATTTAATAACATAATCTGAATCATTAATTTTAATTTGACGGCTATAACTAAGGCTTTGTTTTGGTAAAAAGCAGGGGATAACAGATAAGATAACGAACGAGCTACTAATAGCTAGCAAATGCAGTGTTTGGTAAAACAAGCGCATAAACTAACTGATAAATGTAAAACGAAAGGAACTTAAAATTGTTTAATATATTTTAAAGATAATAGAGAAAGAATTTAAGAAAAATAATAAGCGTAAAAGTGGCAAAAGAAAGTGAGACACTATGAGCTATACGCTATAAGTAGTGTTTGAAAAAAACACTACATACTTGAAGTAGCGTTTATAAAAATGCTAAACTCTAACTAGTACTAACCAAACATGTCTATTTGTGTCATCCGTTAGTCAAATTCGCTATCTGCTAGATACACTTCTTTTATATATATATATATATATATATATATATATATATATATATATATATATATATGTAGGGGACGACTAGGGTGAGAACTGGTTATTATTAGAAATGAGAATATTTAATTATAACTGTTGGATTAAAACTAATAGATCAGATTTTGTCATTAATTACAAGATCTCGCATGATTGTTTCCTTTTTAATTTAAGATTACATACGGTCTTGTAATTAATGACAGAATATATCTGAGTCGTTAATTTTATTCCAACGATTATAGTTATATGTGTGTGTATATATATATATTTATTGATAATTAATAATTCTTTATTTACACGTTAAGGCTAATTAGTTTGCTTTAATGGGGTAATATTAGTTTAAGAAAAAGGTTAAATATATTTTTGGTCCATATAAAATTTAATTTCTTTATATTTCCTATAAAAGAATTCACTCACTTTTAGTCCTCATATTTTCCTCCACCAAATTTTTACTCTTTAGTGACTTAATGGAACTTAGAAGCGCTATTAGAAGACCCATAATTAAAGCGATATTAAAAATCACGAGGAACTGAAAGCATTGATAGGAAAAATATAGGGACTAAAAGTAAGTAAAAGTTTTTAGAGACTAAAAACAAAAAAATTAATTTTATAAGGACCAAAAACATATTTAACCATCAATAAACTCATCCACTTAAAGTGAAAATTTTAGGTTCGAAACTCAGGTAAGTATATTAAATACATTTGAAGTTTATACTAATTACTTAATATTATTTGAAAATATATTTAAACAAATATAAAATATACACAAATATTGAATATCAATTTCCAATTATATATTTTTAAATTCATAATTAAAATATTGAAAAAAAAAGGCAGGATATTCATATTACTTATCTTATATTTAGTCGAAAGAAGTTTGAAATAATCAACCTTTTTTAACTGAAAAACTTCAAATTACTTAGTGATGTTTGCACACACATTCGATCATTAACTATTAAGAGTGATGTTGCTTGCTGTGATTAATTGATGTCTTGAGCTTTGTATGTGGTCTTTCATACACTTCTTATATTGTATGGAATCTCACCCCTTTTTGTGGTTGTTACTTTATAGGTGAGCCCTAGTGAAGATTGTAGTCTTCCTTTTTGCCTGGTGTCGTCTGCTCTGATAGGTAGCACTTGGGGAAGGGTCGATAACTGTTTTTAATTATATTTCGGTTGATGTTGAATCTTTTAGTAATTGGTGCACTTTGCACTTTGTCAGTTGTTGATGTTTTTAACAATGTTGAATAGTTCCACTGCATGTTTTGAGAAAACTACGAGGTTTTGTTTTACGTTGAAAAATGCGACACTCTTTTGGCGCGAAAAACTATGAGAAATTATGAATAAACGATGGGTGAAAAAAGGGTGTTACAGAGGTTATGGAGCCGGTATTTATAAGAAATCGTGTCCGTTTGTGGATCGTCGGATCAGTAGAATCGATCATAGGCATTCAAGTGTGATGGCCTTAATTGGGCTTGCTTGTCGTGGACATGGGCTAAAATGGTTGGGCCAAAATGGTTTGTGGCAATCCATGTCCAATTGCTAAACGCACCTCCTGGTATTGCTGAATGGACCTCTTGGTCTAGTCCAGAACAAATATAAATGTGAGAAAGCAAAAAAATAAACTAAGGTTTTTTTGGTAATGAAATGACTAAAAGGTCCTTCCATATAGTTAAAATGCAGGAGAATACATGGTGTTTAACCGCACTAGATTTAAATCCCATCTTTTTATCTAAGTAGTTGGATACACCTGGCACTCCAGCAGGAAAAGACTTTTATTGTTGTCCATATAGCCAACCCTACCTAGTTGGAATAACTTGGTTGTTGGTTTGCTTTTATAGTAACTAGTAAGTTATATTCTTCTTAGCTGTCTAGCCTTTGTGATTTACATATTCTTTTGCTGATATTATATATTCTATTGAGATTAATTTATATTGCCCTGAGATGAAGAAAAATATTTCATTATTTACATTGTCTTTTTTGACCATCTTGGATGCCCATTCCAGGTCTGGCACTCTCATATGGATGGTCTTGGATTGGTGACCTTAATTGCCAAGCTGATCCCCTCGACACAGCGCTGAAGTGACAATGGCGACATTGAGGGTCCCTGCTCAACTTCCTTCTCTGGTGGAATACAGTGAGCAATTGCAAAAAGCTTTTTAAGCTCAATCATCACTGCTTTGTTTTATTTGATTTCACTGTTATTTATTTTGCAATCTGATCAACGATCCGTTCAAGTTTTCTCTACTCTTAGATCATGGAACAATTTCTGTGATATGTGTTCGGCCTAGTATACAATCACTTTTAATTATTTCTGTAACATCCCAAAAATAATTAATCGAATTATTTGGATGTTAACCCAATTGCATTAATTTGGTACTTAATTGGTAAAATTATTGAGTGCTAAAATTAATTATTGGCTGTCTCAGGATCGTTGACCGAATAATACGGATCAAGAAAGTTTCGAAATCGAAATAAGGAATTAAGATCAATACGGTAATTGGACCACGCTACCACTTAATTATTAATTAATTATGTGTGTGTGTGTTGAAATAAAAGAAAGAAAGAAACGCGCAGCAGAAGAAGAAAAGAAGAGAAAAGAGAGAAAGAAAAGAGAAAGAAAAGAAGAGAAAGAAGAAGAGGAGAGGAGAAGAGAAAGGAAGAAGAAGAAGATCACCCATCATCCCAAAGTTCCATCCTCATCATCATCCTTGTTTCTCCTTCCATTTCCTCAAGCTAGGTAAGCTCATACCCTTATTTCCCCCTTTTTCTTGATTTCGGATTTGAGAGGGATGATGAATAGTAATCCGAGTTTGGGTTGATTTTGATGGTTGAATCATGTCTAGCAGCAAGCCCAACAACGGTTGTAAGCGGATTGGAGCTAAATTCGAAGTTTGGAGCGGATTGGAGATCCTAGGGTTCGATTGGGGATTTTTTTTCGTGTCTCGGTGATTTCGGCTCGGCAACGACTCTCGCTTCAAGGGTGAGTTTTACTCACGCTTAGGATGTTTTTGTGTCTCGTTAGTTTTTACGTCAATTGGTTTCGAGAAATTTTGAGTCAAAAACCGTTATTCGAAAAATAGCGTTTTGGATTAAAAATCTGTTTTAATTATGTTTTTGATTGGATTGATTGATTGTGTGGTTTTGTATTGGGTCTATTATATTGATTGTCAAATCTGTTTTCGATCGGAACTAAAATCGGAATTGAGCGGAATAGCGGATTTCGCGAAAATCGCAAAATCTGCACCACACAGACCCCCCATCGCGTCGCGACCCGCAGGGCATCGCGTCGCGACCCAGTGCAGTCTTGCCACGCAAAATGTTTCTGTCGTTTTTCGCGTCGCGACGGTAGCAGTTCGCGTCGCGACGCTTTGCAGATTTTCAACAGTTTTTCACTGTTTTTCGTTTCGCGATATCTTTTGATCCGGGAACCCGATTGAGGTGTTCTAAGATGCGTTGGAAAGCTTATTCAGAGGCCTAACTGAATATTCTAGTTTTAAGGCAAAATAAACTGTTTTCAAAGTTGTAAATTGTGTCGAAAAGAGGTAAACTAGAGTGCGAGTGTGAACTTGGTTTTATAAAAGCGTGGGTTAAGTGTTCAACTGATTATTTGAGGTGAATGAACTAAATGTTCATATGATTGTAGATATATATATATTATATCGAGTTTGGGTGACGACCCATGTTGACATACTAGGAGGGGCAGTCATGATCCCCCACCCTAGGCTCTGAGGCCAATAGCAGAACTGTTATTGGATAGGGGTTCGCCGGGATTAGTCTTGGGGCAGTCGGCGGTGTGTCAAAGAGTATTGAGTAACGTTCACCGGGATTAGTCTTGGGGCAGTCGGTGGTACGTTACTGTTGATGTGTAGTGTGGTTCGCCGGGATTAGTCTTGGGGCAGTCGGTGACGCACTGAACTATAGCAGATTCGCCGGGATTAGTCTTGGGGCAGTCGGTGAAATGCTATGTGTAAATGCTACGGTTCATCGGGAGTTAGCGTTCGCGCAGTCGATGCCGTGTTGAGTTAACAACGTTTTAAATGGACCGAGAGTGTTAGTAGGGGTCGCGGTAGAACTCACTGAGATTGTATCTCACTGTTTAAATGTTGTTGTTTTACAGATAAATAGGGACAGAAGAAACCTCAGAGGCACGAGTAGGTGGCCCCGGGTGATGGAGGATGACTTAGTTTTATGTTTAAGCTTTATTTCCTTCTGTTGTCCATGTATCACAACACTATGGCATTAGTGTTTTGTTTATCTTTTTCCGCTTTCTTGTATGACTCTGACTACCATAGTGCTGACAGTTTATGGTCTGAGTACCGTATGGTCTTATCTGTACATAAGACGGTTATGTTATATTTCAGCAAAAATTTTATAATGGTATTCAGTGTCTGAGCAGGAAATTATTATCTCTGATGTTATTATTTTGGTACGCTTTGGTATTTTTACAAGTTAAATATACCGGGGTGTTACAGTTGGTATCAGAGCGGTTCGACCTAGTCGGACTTAGCTGTTAGGGTCTTTACTTTCTCCAGTCGTGATTTTCTTAGTATGCTATTAGACATTGAGCTTGATCAACTTAATACTTTGTGCATATTTCGCAGAATCATGGCCAGAAGAGGTAGAGGCGTTCCTCCTCCTGTTGATCCACAATTCGAATGGATGCAGAATGTCATTGAGAATCAACAAAAGATGATGCAGGATATGTTGCAAATGCAGCATGACCAAATGGCTCTGCAGCAGCCCAATGTTCAACCTCATCAAGAGGATCCTAACCGGACATACTTCCAATTTCAAAAGATGAAGCCCCCGACTTTCAAGGGTGGACCGGATCCAATGACTGCTTATTATTGGATTGATTCCATGGAGAAAATTTTTCAAACCTTGCAATGCGGGGAAGAAGAGAAAGTAATATGTGCGGCAAATGTGCTTGATGAAGATGCCCACACCTGGTGGTGTAATGCAAGACAAATGATGGAACTCCAAGGAACTCCCCTCACTTGGGACAACTTCAAGGAATTGTTTCTGAAGCAATATTTCCCTTCGGTGAAGAAGTTGAGTAAGCAAGCAGAGTTTGTGAATCTTAAGCAAGGAGATATGTCGGTTGGAGAATATGCTGCAAAATTTGAAAGACTGTCTCAGTTCTATGAGTTGGGGAGGTATGCCCCAAATGATATGTGGAAGATGCAAATGTTCAAAGAAGGTCTCCGAGCTGATGTGAGCGAAGGACTCAGTTCTTACACTTTGGTTAACTACCCTGCCTTAGTACAACAAGCATATGTTGCTGAGGAGGATCTGAGGAAAATGTATGCTGAAAAGAAAGACTATTGGAAGGGTAAGAAGAAGGTTGCTGAATCTTCTACTCCATCCAGGCAATTCAAGGGAGGTAATTATAAAGGGAAGCAGGTGCAATCCCATGACCCAACCAAACCCTACAGGTGTAGTAATTGTGGAAAGTATCATTCCGGCGATTGTTGGCAGAAGCCTAATCGGTGCTATCATTGTAATGAAGAGGGCCACTATGCAAATCAGTGTCCGGCGAAGAAAAATTTCCAAGGAGCCCCGAATGCGCCAAGACAAGGACGAATCAACACATTGGATGCTCGAACCATCACACCAACCGATAACCTTCTAAGGGGTACGGGATCTCTTTTTAATAACTCAGTCAATATTTTATATGATTCCGGTGCAACTCATTGTTTTATATCACAAGCATGTGTCGATCGGTTGGGTTTAGCATTGTCTGAGCTATCTGAACCGATAACTATTTTAACTGCTGCCAAGGGTCGTGTCCAGACCCAATCGTTGTGTGAAAATTGCCTACTTGTCATAGGGGACAGACAATTTGTTGTGAAATTTATTTGCTTGCCTATGAGAAGTATGGACATTGTTCTGGGTATGAATTGGATGGCTGAAAATCATGTGACTATCAACTGTGCTGATCGAACCATTAGCTTCGCCTCCGAATCCGTAGGCTTGACACAAACAGATTCTGAAGTGATGATCTCTTACACCGAAGCAAGCCAGTCATTATTCCAAGGTGCGAAAGCTATTCTTATTATGTTGTCTGCATCTACTGAAACGGGCTTAGACTTGTCATCTGTACAAGTGGTAAATGAATTTCTAGATGTCTTTCCAGAAGAGGTTTCATCCTTACCTCCTGAGCGAGAGGTGGAATTTTCTATAGAATTGGTTCCTGGTACAGGATCGATATCTATTGCTCCTTATAGAATGTCTCCTTTAGAATTGAAGGAATTGAAGTCCCAACTTGAAGAATTGATATCAAAAAGGTTCATCCGACCGAGTGCCTCTCCATGGGGTGCTCCGGTGTTGCTAGTTAAGAAGAAAGACGGAAGCATGAGATTGTGTATTGACTACCGTCAACTCAACAAGGTGACGATTAAGAACAAATATCCATTGCCGAGGATAGACGACTTGCTTGACCAACTTCGAGGTGCAGTGGTATTTTCAAAAATTGATCTGAGATCGGGCTATCATCAAATAAAGGTACGAGCCTTAGATATTCCGAAGACAGCTTTCCGTACGAGGTATGGACATTACGAGTTCGTAGTAATGCCCTTCGGTTTGACTAATGCTCCAGCGGTATTCATGGATTACATGAACCGAGTATTCCATACTTATCTCGATCAGTTTGTAGTAGTTTTTATTGATGATATCTTGGTGTACTCTAAGACCATTGAAGACCATGTTCAACATCTCCGCATTGTTCTGAACGTACTTCGAGAAAAGAAATTGTATGCCAAGCCGTCGAAGTGTGACTTCTGGATGCCGAAAGTAAAGTTTTTGGGACACGTGATTTCCCAGTCGGGAGTTGCTGTGGATCCCAGTAAAGTGGAAGCGGTGTTGAACTGGGAACGACCAACATCTGTCACAGAAATAAGAAGTTTCTTGGGTCTAGCTGGTTACTATAGGAGGTTTATTCAAGGTTTCTCACAATTGGTTCTTCCACTTACTCGGCTAACTCGTAAGGCCCAACCGTTTACATGGGATGCCGATTGTGAGGAGTGTTTTCAAGAGTTGAAAGTTAGGTTAACTTCTGCTCCAATCCTAATTTTTCCAGATCCGTCCTTGGATTTTCAAATTTTCAGCGATGCTTCTGGGAAGGGTTTAGGGTGTGTTCTAATGCAGAACCAACAAGTTGTAGCTTATGCCTCCAGACAGTTGAAGACTCATGAAGAGAATTATCTGACTCATGATTTGGAGTTGGCAGCTATTGTGTATGCACTGAAGATTTGGAGACATTACCTATATGGGTCTCGTTTCGAAGTCTTCAGTGATCATAAAAGCTTGAAGTATTTGTTTGATCAGAAGGAGTTGAATAACAGGCAGAGAAGGTGGGTGGAATTTCTGAAGGATTATGACTTCGAATTGAAGTATCATCCGGGAAAGGCTAATGTTGTAGCCGATGCACTAAGTAGGAAATCCATTCACATAGCAAAGTTTATGATGCATGAAATGGAGTTGTTGGAGTCCTTTAGGGACTTAAATTTGGATGCAAGATCAAGGAAAAACCGGTTAGTGCTGAGCCACATGAGTATCTCTAGCTCATTAAGGGATTCTATTCGCTTGGCACAGGAAAATGATGTGAAGCTGCAATCGCAGAAATTGTTGCCAGACTTTACGGAAGAAAATGATGGGGTGATTTGTTTCAACGGTAGGATCTGTGTGCCCGATAATGAAGATATTAAAAAACAAGTGCTAGAGGAAGCACACCGAAGTCTATTTTCTGTACACCCTGGATCCACCAAAATGTATAGAGATTTAAAACAGATGTATTGGTGGCAAGGAATGAAGTTAGAGATTGCTGAATTTGTGTCAAAGTGCTTAACTTGCCAAAGAGTTAAGATAGAACATCAGAAGCCTGCTGGTCTGCTACGGCCACTAGATGTGCCAGTGTGGAAATGGGAAGACATTTCCATGGATTTTGTAATGGCGTTGCCAAAGTCTCAAGCCGGTAACGACTCCATTTGGGTAGTTGTAGATCGGTTAACTAAATCAGCTCATTTTATTCCAGTTCGTTCGAGCAGTAAAGTATCCAAATTAGCTGAGGTGTATTTGAAGAACATAGTAAGGTTACATGGGGTTCCTACCAGTATAGTGTCGGATCGAGATCCGAAATTCACTTCTCGATTTTGGAAAGCCCTGAACGAAGCATTGGGAACTAGAGTACTTCTTAGTACCGCATATCACCCACAGACCGATGGTCAGACCGAGAGGACTATCCAGACCTTAGAGGATATGCTTAGGGCTTCGGTACTTGATAACGGGAAGAAATGGGAGGATCATCTTCCATTGGTGGAATTCTCATATAACAACAGTTATCATTCCAGTATCGGAATGGCACCTTTTGAAGCCTTGTATGGTAGAAAATGTAGAACTCCATTGTGTTGGTGGGAAGTAGGTGAGAACCGATTGTTAGGGCCCGAAATAATTCACGACACTACTGAAAAGATCCGCCAGATCAGGGATAGAATGAAAGCTGCTCAGAGTAGGCAAAAGAGCTATGCTGATAAAAGGAGAAGGCCGTTGGAGTTTGAGTCGGGCGATCATGTGTTTTTGAGATTATCACCAACAATTGGCACAGGTAGGGCATTACGGGTGAAGAAACTCAGTCCTCGGTATATTGGACCTTTCCAGATTATCGAGCGAATAGGGCCTCTTGCATACCGCATTGCTTTGCCTCCACCATTGTCAAATCTGCATGATGTATTCCATGTGTCTCAGCTGCGGAAGTACATTTCCGATCCTAGTCAACCGTTAAATTTTGAAACGATCG
Organism: Astragalus membranaceus; assembly: GCA_039519185.1. Taxonomy (NCBI): domain Eukaryota; kingdom Viridiplantae; phylum Streptophyta; class Magnoliopsida; order Fabales; family Fabaceae; genus Astragalus; species Astragalus membranaceus. Next base: position 24,533,181 of record CM076852.1, read on the forward strand.
ACCTTCGACCGGACTTGTCCTTCCAACCTAGTCCGAATTACATCATGGAACGTGGCGAGAGGACGCTACGGACAAAGTCAATTCCCATTGTCAAGGTGGTTTGGGATGGTTTTTCCGTCGAAGAAGCTACTTGGGAGTTGGAGGACGATATGCGGACTCAGTATCCATATTTGTTTTCTTAAGGTACGTTGTGTTTAATTTTGAGGACAAAATTCTTTCAAGTTGGGGAGAATGTAACATCCCCAAAATAATTAATCGAATTATTTGGATGTTAACCCAATTGCATTAATTTGGTACTTAATTGGTAAAATTATTGAGTGCTAAAATTAATTATTGGCTGTCTCAGGATCGTTGACCGAATAATACGGATCAAGGAAGTTTCGAAATCGAAATAAGGAATTAAGATCAATACGGTAATTGGACCACGCTACCACTTAATTATTAATTAATTATGTGTGTGTGTGTGTTGAAATAAAAGAAAGAAAGAAACGCGCAGCAGAAGAAGAAAAGAAGAGAAAAGAGAGAAAGAAAAGAGAAAGAAAAGAAGAGAAAGAAGAAGAGGAGAGGAGAAGAGAAAGGAAGAAGAAGAAGATCACCCATCATCCCAAAGTTCCATCCTCATCATCATCCTTGTTTCTCCTTCCATTTCCTCAAGCTAGGTAAGCTCATACCCTTATTTCCCCCTTTTTCTTGATTTCGGATTTGAGAGGGATGATGAATAGTAATCCGAGTTTGGGTTGATTTTGATGGTTGAATCATGTCTAGCAGCAAGCCCAACAACGGTTGTAAGCGGATTGGAGCTAAATTCGAAGTTTGGAGCGGATTGGAGATCCTAGGGTTCGATTGGGGATTTTTTTTCGTGTCTCGGTGATTTCGGCTCGGCAACGACTCTCGCTTCAAGGGTGAGTTTTACTCACGCTTAGGATGTTTTTGTGTCTCGTTAGTTTTTACGTCAATTGGTTTCGAGAAATTTTGAGTCAAAAACCGTTATTCGAAAAATAGCGTTTTGGATTAAAAATCTGTTTTAATTATGTTTTTGATTGGATTGATTGATTGTGTGGTTTGTATTGGGTCTATTATATTGATTGTCAAATCTGTTTTCGATCGGAACTAAAATCGGAATTGAGCGGAATAGCGGATTTCGCGAAAATCGCAAAATCTGCACCACACAGACCCCCATCGCGTCGCGACCCGCAGGGCATCGCGTCGCGACCCAGTGCAGTCTTGCCACGCAAAATGTTTCTGTCGTTTTTCGCGTCGCGACGGTAGCAGTTCGCGTCGCGACGCTTTGCAGATTTTCAACAGTTTTTCACTGTTTTTCGTTTCGCGATATCTTTTGATCCGGGAACCCGATTGAGGTGTTCTAAGATGCGTTGGAAAGCTTATTCAGAGGCCTAACTGAATATTCTAGTTTTAAGGCAAAATAAACTGTTTTCAAAGTTGTAAATTGTGTCGAAAAGAGGTAAACTAGAGTGCGAGTGTGAACTTGGTTTTATAAAAGCGTGGGTTAAGTGTTCAACTGATTATTTGAGGTGAATGAGCTAAATGTTCATATGATTGTAGATATATATATATATATTATATCGAGTTTGGGTGACGACCCATGTTGACATACTAGGAGGGGCAGTCATGATCCCCCACCCTAGGCTCTGAGGCCAATAGCGGAACTGTTATTGGATAGGGGTTCGCCGGGATTAGTCTTGGGGCAGTCGGTGGTACGTTACTGTTGATGTGTAGTGTGGTTCGCCGGGATTAGTCTTGGGGCAGTCGGTGACGCACTGAACTATAGCAGATTCGCCGGGATTAGTCTTGGGGCAGTCGGTGAAATGCTATGTGTAAATGCTACGGTTCATCGGGAGTTAGCGTTCGCGCAGTCGATGCCGTGTTGAGTTAACAACGTTTTAAATGGACCGAGAGTGTTAGTAGGGGTCGCGGTAGAACTCACTGAGATTGTATCTCACTGTTTAAATGTTGTTGTTTTACAGATAAACAGGGACAGAAGAAACCTCAGAGGCACGAGTAGGTGGCCCCGGGTGATGGAGGATGACTTAGTTTTATGTTTAAGCTTTATTTCCTTCTGTTGTCCATGTATCACAACACTATGGCATTAGTGTTTTGTTTATCTTTTTCCGCTTTCTTGTATGACTCTGACTACCATAGTGCTGACAGTTTATGGTCTGAGTACCGTATGGTCTTATCTGTACGTAAGACGGTTATGTTATATTTCAGCAAAAATTTTATAATGGTATTCAGTGTCTGAGCAGGAAATTATTATCTCTGATGTTATTATTTTGGTACGCTTTGGTATTTTTACAAGTTAAATATACCGGGGTGTTACAATTTCTGTTGCTTCATGAATGAATCAGTTTTTCATATACATTACATTTTGTGGTATCTGATAAACATATGATTCTCGCATTAACAGTCTAACTTAAAAATGTTTATTATGCAGGCTTGCATTTCGCATACCAGATGTTATACCTCTTGGATGCTACTGGGTAGTGGGTACTACTCAATTGAAAGGTTCATATAATGCAGGATCTTAAGTGTCAGAAGGAATATGTTCGCGAGCTTGCTTAGAAGAACCAACTAAGTGTGTTTCTAGGTGGGAGCAAATGTTATGCTGGAATATTCATTAGAATTAAGAGTTACACTACAAAAAACGGATCGAATAACGGGGGTTTTATTGCGGAGGTTTTAAAAACCCCCTCAATTTAACAGAAAAAAAGGAAGGCTGCGTGGGTTCAGTTAAAAATTTTGTTTTAATTTGAGGAGGTTTAAAACCCCCGCTGATTGTCAAGAAAAAACCTCCACTGCTTATAAAAAAAACCCCTCAAACATGTAACCAAAAAAACCTTTCCCTATTCACTTTCCCTCTCCACTATCACTTTCCCTCTTCTAAACCCTTCCGCGTTTCCCTCTTCTGAACCCTTTCTTTATTCACTTTCGCGTTTCCCTCTCAACTCTCAGAAACCCTCAGAACCCATTCGCTGAAATCACTAAACCCTCATCGCTGAAATCACTGAACCCTCTAAGGAACTCTCTTCACTGAACTTCAACTCTCAGAACCCTCTTCGCTGAACCCTCTTCATGACAAACCATTTTTGCACTAGTGTCTATGTAGAGTGGAGTACCTAGCTACATGGGTTTATTCTTATAAGCACGTGCTTTTATGGCCCTGCACGTCTATCCCGATTTAGTGAACGCTCTAGGAATCCTGCCAACGATTCCATAGAAAGAGGCCCCACTTCCACATTCACAAAGGTATCAAGAGTACTCATGTAGCTAGGTACTCCACTCTACATAGACACTAGTGCAAAAATGACAATAGAATTAGACATTTAAAGTCAGGCGCCCAGATGCCTGACTACATAGGTAGACACGGTGGCAAACTTGTAAATAAGTGGCAAAACTCGCGAGTATTAAGGTCAAGCGGATACACGCCTGACGTCTAAAGTGAAGAAATAAGGAAAAAATAAGACTTTAGAAGTCAGGCATTTATGCGCCTGACTACATAAGTGACACGGTGGCAAACTTGTAATTAGGGGTGAATTTTTTTTCTGTTCTAATACTTTAAACGTCAGGCGTCTATTCTCGCTTGACCTCTAAAGTCCAAAAATAGAAAAAAAAAATATTCACGCCTCTCACTCTCAATTCTCAAACCTTCACTCTCACAATCTCACGAACACTCCTCTCCTCTCCTCTCCTCTCCATTCTCACTCTCACGCGAACCCTAATCCTTCATCTTCTCTCTAATCCTTCATCTTCTTTCTATCAGACCCTCACTCACTCACTGTCACTCCCTCACTCCCTCACCGTCACCCTTACTCCCTCACCGTCACCTTCGTCACCCTCACTCTCACTCTCACTCTCACTCTCAGAACCCTAAGCTTCTCACTCTCACTCTCAGAACCCTAAGCTTCTCACTCTCAGAACCAGGGTTCGTCGTTCGCCGTGGTTCGTCATTCGCCGTGGTTCGTCGTTCGCCGTGGTTCATCGTTGTCTCACCGTCGCGTTTCTCCTCCCTCTCACCGTCGCAGATCTCAGATCTCAGATCTCACCTCTCACTCCCTCATCAGGTGACGGGGAACGTGGTGGTGACCCCGACGACGACGACGAGCAGCTGACCCTGACGAAGACTTATTTTTTAGATCTGATTCGTTGTTGTTTGGCTAATCGGTTAATTTTATTGGCTATTCTTGTATCTGAATTATTGTTTGGTTTGGTGCAGACCTACATGTTTAAGTATGACAATGTTCACAGACAGTGGAAACACCACGATCTCAAGGTTAAGGTTAAGTTTTCGCCAGTTTCTTGTTTATTTCTCAAAACATTTTAAATGTAAGGTTTTCTGTCATATGTATTGTTCTTCCAATCTAGTGTTATAAATTTTGCAAAGCAGGCCATGCGATTCTCCACACTATGCTGCATCTTGGGATGGCTTTCCATAACATTCTCAAAGGTTTACTGTTTCTTTCACTTCTTTCTCATATTCTTTAACTTTACAAATTCTAGTTGCATGTGTCTAGTAATCCAGTTAAAATAACTATATTTCATGGAAGGGGAAAAAACCTCCATGAAAAATTTGAGTGGTCACTAGTAGTTGTTATTTGCCACTTGATTCTTGTTTGAAGGTTGCTTGGTGGCTTTATGTTGGAAGATTGTTGGTAGGATGTGAGATGGGTCTTCTATCTTATGTGGTAATTGTTTTGAATCTTGATTCTAAATCTGTCATAATTACACTTCACTCAAAAGAAATACAAATGTTAGTTTAGATCCCTTTCCATAGTAGGTACCTGTTTATGTAGCGAAAATAACACCCAAGAATCTTCGAGGGGCGTTCACCGCAATACTCACATCTTATTTGTCTTTATTTCAGGAACTATCCCATGTCTTGCACAGCTTCTGAGTCTGCCCTTCATTCCTGAGTCTCCTAGGTGGCTGGTGAGTTGTTCACAGATGCTGTAGGGTTATTGTTTCGGGAGATTGTGTCGCGCACAATTCATACAGGCAACTGAATTTTTTTTATCTTTTTGTCAAATAATTGGAGTCAAAACGTGTTATCTACCAAACTCTATACTAATAAGTGATAGTTGCAATTCTTTGCAGGCAAAGGTTGGTCTTTTGGAAAGGAGTGAATCTGCTTTACAGCATCTTAGGGGAAAGAATGCTGATGTTTCTCAAGAGGCCACTGAAATTAGAGTATATAATAAGCGCTTGTTCTTTAAAGGTTGAGTTCTGGGCTATAATTTACTACTTTACACACTACTTTTCTTAGGATTATACAGAAGGCCTTCAGCGGCTAACAGAAGCTAGCATGATTAGCTTATTTCAATTGCAGTACTTGAAGTCACTTACTGTGATCTTTCTAAGATAGCCCCATTTGTGTATTCTATCTTAACTTTTTTGCAGACTCTTATGCTATTTAGTAACATTGTTAGGTTGGAGTTGGCCTCATGATACTTCAACAGCTTTGGGAGTACCTATTATTAGGTTTGTGTTTATAACTTTGTTCTTTAGGAATTCTTTTTTCAAGGATCCTATTATGATTGATATAATAACTTGTTGTATGAATTTTATTTGTTTAGAACATTCGTGGTGGACAAGTGGTGCTGCATCCCATTGTGAGTCCCCCCCTCAGAATTTGAACATGTGGAAAAGGGTGATGCATTGTATGGTGAGTCTTCTGTTTTCACTTACCTTGATCTTTTTTTCTTGGTTTGCAATTTGACATTTTTGATTTATCAAAGTTAAAACCAATATATATGCTGATGTTTTGTTTGTTTTTTCTTGTTTTTGGTTTGATTCAGCCATGGAGTTAGCTTTGTCTTTGTAGAAGTTAGTGAATGAGAAACTTGTCAATCTTCACAGTGTAATGCCTCATTGTCTCTATTTTCTGAGTGAATTGTTTCTAGTTAAAATAACAATTTGTATTACCTATACATAGATGTTGGATGACTAATTAATCTAAGATTTATGCTTACTAGATGCTAATAGGTGGCTGATCGTATCACAGGCTCTTATGATATCCTATCTATCACAGGCTTTTCCAAAAGTATTGGAACAATAGCTATGGTTTCTGTTGAGGTTCTAAATTCTCTTCATATAATTTATTCATCGCTGTCTTCTTAACGCTGAAGACATGACAGATGACAATTTTGTTGAGTCTTCTGAATCTCTTCACATTATTTAGTCATTTCTGTATTCATAGGTACCAATGACAGTTTTGGGAGTACTTTTGATGGATAAATCTGGAAGAAGGCCACTTCTACTGGTAAAATGGTTGAAATTTTGTCTTTTTTTTCATGCTATTCTGTCAATTTTGGTTCCAAAATGTTTACTTTTATACAGATCTCTACATCGGGGACATGCTTAGGATGCTTCCTTGTTACCTTATCATTCTTCTTGCAGGTTCTCTGAATAACAAAATCTGCTTTTTTGATTGTTTTTCATAATATTTATATCTAAATCAATTGATTGTTTCACCTGCCATATCTAGGACTTGCATTTAAGAGTGGTCAGACCAAGATGAAGTCTGTGTTGGTGAATTTCCTTAAAGGATTCAGAGAGTTACCCTGCTTTTTCTTTGGTTAATAAGGTTACTGGTGAGGCTATTAAGCACTGCATTGGTGCCTCTCATCCTGTAAGATTTCTTTCACCATGTATGCTCACAATTCACTTGATTGCAAAGTATTTTGCTTTTTTTAGTTTGGTCTGCGATAAATGTACTTGTGTTAGTGTTAGTGTTATGTTAATGTTTGATGTGCTGATTACTGGTTTTTCAATTAGAATTTTGCATCTGCAACAATTCGGGCTTGGTTGATTCTGTTTTGTTTTTTTAGTTTTTATAATTTTTGTTGTAAAGTAGATCTGAAAACAAGTATTATCTGATTTGTTTTTAGTTTTAAAAACAAAAAATAACAAAAAAAATTGTAAAACAGTTTTATAAAAAAAGTTAATCTATCAAGCATGCCCTTTGTTGATGAAATGTTATAAAGTTGAAAGTGTTGTCAAGTGTCTGATAATCTGTAATCTTGGTGTTCAAATATTTCAGCACAGTTGGTATTTCTGCAAATAATCTGTAATCTATCAAGCATGCCCTTTGTTCAAATAATCTGTAATCTATCAAACATGCCCTTGGTGAAATGTTACAGAGTTGTACTTGAAAGTGTTGTCTGTTATTGCAAGTGTCTGCTAGTAATCTTGGTGTTCAGATATTTCTGCAACTATTTTTTCAATAAGGAATGTAAAGGGTCTGCATCTGCATCCATATGTTAATCTTAGTTGGGATGGTTGAGAACTCACTCAATTGATGGAATTGTTATTGTTATAATGTTATATTGTTAGTGAATCACTGGTGGATCTTTCATAGTTACCCTAGGTTTCTTTTAGACATGGATTCTATGTGGCTTGTTACTCTATTTGTATTATATGATTTATATCTTCTTATTGTCAATTTTTGATTGTTGTTTTGTTTTCAGCATGGGTTGAAAAATGAAAAACATTCTTACAAGATACTTGTGTAGTATCTTGTAATTAAAGGAGTTTGCCAAAATTATTAACTTTTTTCCTGATGAAATTGTACAGAGATTTAAAGGTTGTAGTTATGGCATTTTAAATACTTCTGAGATGGATCTTGAGGTGGAGCCAGATAGTTTGTTTTCGTAATTTAAATTGTTTTTGTAGATGTTTGATTGTGAGTTTTACCATTAAAATTGATTGTTTTGTTAGTTAAAGAATGTGAAACTAACAAGTGAGAGACTCTAAGAGATGAAGTGCAGAAGATACTAAAGACACATAAGAGAGACTAGAGTTGTTGAGAGGGAGAGAAAGATGAGAAGTATAGTGATGCAGCAAAGAAGAAATATAGTGTTGCCATATATAGATATTTCTGTGTTCCTTTCCACACACCCTCTTACTCTAATTTCTTTTCACTGGTTTACTAATTTAATGGGAATAAAAATAAGAGATACATGTTAGTCTTTCTCTGAACATTCAATTAAAAATAAGAGATACATGTTAGTAATTTAAATACTATATATAACCATTCAATTAAAGTTGAATTTGATGGGAAATATATGTTAGTCTTTCTCTGAAGTGGTTCTCGGAAGTTGAATTAAAGTCAGCTTTATCCTGCATTTTAATAGGCATGTGGTTTTCTGCATCTTCAGTTCTAGTAAATGGATTGAAGTAGGTTTGAGTGCTACTAGCATGTGAGTAATTGATACTAATGCATGCAAAAATAGCAAACCAGCTTGCATGTATAGATTCCTAAAGTGATTTAAATCTGCTTTATTATCCAATCTGCTTTATTATCAAGTGATTTAAATCTGCTTTATTATCCAATCTGCTTTATTATCTAATTTAAATTCTTTTTGTAGATGTTTAATTCGAGTTGTCCGTTCACACATGAAGACTTGACACACGTCAGAGAAGTTTGGGCAGAGTTTTTTATAAAGTTGTATGCAGAGCGTAAACCCACTTCAAAGGAAGAAGAACGAAGAAAACAACTTAAGTGATGAATGTAAGTGACTGTGAGACTAGAATGTAAGTGACTGTGAGACTAGAATGTATTTTTTTGTACTTAAACTGATGAATGTAAGTGACTGGCTGTAGAATGTATTTTGTACTTAAACTGATGAATGTAAGTGACTGATGAATGTACCTAAACTGACCAATTATAGTAGAATGTTTGTCTTGTACTTAAGTGAATCATGTGAGTGGTTGTATAATTGCTTTGTTCTACTAATTTTGAAATGTTTGTTTTGTTGGCAATCAATTAGTGGTGTCTGTAATTTGGATTGGCCATATTCCAAGTTACAGATGATTAGAGTGATGAATTTCGTATAACCAGGGTGCATGTAACCAAAATTTAAAAAAAAAAACTTTTAAGGTCAGGCGCAATAATGCTTGCCCTTAAATCATACATATGAAGTCAAGCAATAATAAAAGCTTGACCTTAAATCATACATACGAAGTCAAGCAACAATAAAAGCTTGACTTTAAATCATACTTACGAAGTCAGGCAATAATTAATGTTTGACTTCGTAAGTATGATTTAAAGTCAAGCATTTATTCTTGCTTGACTTTGTAAGTATGATTTAAAGTCAAGCAATAATAAAAGCTTGACCTTAAATCATACATACGAAGTCAGGCAAGAATAAATGCTTGACTTTAAATCATACTTATGAAGTCAGGCAAGAATAAATGTTTGACTTTAAAACATACTTACGAAGTCAGGCGCAATAAATGCTTGATTTTAAATCATACTTACGAAGTCAGGCTATCGCTTGACTTTAAAACTCCAGACATACAAAGTCGACTTAATAAAAGTCAAGCGCCCGCCTGACTTTAAATCCCCTTTTCGCCTGACTTTAAATCCCCTTTTCGCCTGACTTTAAATCCCTTTTCTGCACTAGTGAGCGTATAGATCTCATTAAGTGTTTCTATTACCTCCACCTTACGTCGCTTCAGGAATCATGCTTCTTTACTTATAATAGCATGTTCATCTCGTATCACTTCACAACTTGTTATTACCCATTGAACCTAATTCTTGGGATCTCCAATCTTTTCGGTCGGGTTACCATCGTGAGTGACTTATGATTCTAAAGGTAGTAGTCCCATCCTTTGAGATGTATTTTGGACTTTCTCCCTAATTAATCCTTTCGTCAAAGGATCAGCTAAGTTCTGATCAGTGCTTACATGATCCACTCTCACAGCTCTTTTTGAGAGGCATTCTCTCACAGTGTTGTTCATACGGCGTATTTGTCGTCTTTTACAGTTGAAATAACGGTTCTCTATTTTTTCAGTAGCCGCGCTACTATCGCAGTGGATCAACATAGCTGGCATCAGTTTTTCCCATAAAGGAGTCTCTGCTAGTAAGCATCTCAACCAGCTAGCTTCTTCACTAGCGGTTGCCAATGCTATCATTTCAGACTCCATAGTGGACTGGGCCAATATGGTCTGTTTCTTAGATTTCCAAGAGACAACACCACCAGCTATACTAAGAATATAGCCACTGGTTGCTTTGGAATCATCTGATAGAGCATTCCAATCTCCATCACTGTATCCTTCAAGTACAACTGGAAATCTCTGGTAATGTAACCCGAGATTCATGGTCCTTTTAAGGTATCTCATGACTCTCTCGATAGCGTGCCAATGCTCTATACTAGTTCGACTAGTAAACCTGCATAACAATCCCACAACATAGGCAATGTCGGGTCTAGTACAATCAGTGGCATACCTTAGGCTGCCAATGATGCTTGCATATTCTGTTTGTCTTACACTGTCACCAGTGTTCTTAAAGAGCTTGACACTCGGATCATATGGTGAACATGCAGGTTTACAATTGAAATAATTGTATTTCTTTAAGATCTTCTCAATATAATGAGATTGATCCAATGAAATTCCTTTCTCGGACCTAGTAATCTTAATACCAAGTATTACACTTGCTTCTCCGAGGTCTTTCATATCAAAGTTGTTGCACAACAGTGATTTCTCTTTATTTACAGCATGAATGTTTGATCCAAATATGAGTACGTCGTCTACATAGAGACATATTATAGTGCAAATGTCTTTCTCGGTTTAGTAATAAATAAATGCATTCTCACTTTCATTCACTTTAAACCCATTCGATAAAATCAGATTATCAAACTTCTCATGCCATTGTTTAGGAGCTTGTTTGAGACCATACAGAGACTTATCCAACTTACAGACCTTGTGTTCTTGCCCAAGAGCTACAAAACCTTTAGGTTGCTCCGTATAGATTTCTTCTTCTAATTCACCATTTAAAAAATCAGTTTTGACATCCATTTGGTGTACTTCCAAATTGTAAATAGCGGCCATCGAAATTAGTACCCTTATGGATGTAATTCTAGTAACAGGTGAATATGTGTTGAAGAAATCTATATTCTATCTTTGTCTAAAACCTTTGGCTACAAGGCAAGCCTTGTATTTATCAACAGTGCCGCCAGGTTTTAGTTTCTTTTTTAAAATCCATTTACAGCTAATTGGTTTGCAACCAGGAGGCAAGTCCACTAAGTGCCATGTCTTGTTAGACTCTAGAGAATCCATCTCGTCATTGATGGCTTCTTGCTACAAATCGGCATCCAAAGAAGACAATGCTTCTTGAATGCTAGTTGGATCCTCTTCTAACGTATAGACCATATAATCGGGTCCATAGTCCTTAGCAACGCGTGCTCTCTTAGCTCTTAGAGGATCTATTTCCCTTTGTTCGTTGTTTTGAACGTTCCCTGGCACAGAAACTTGACTAGTTCCGGTGCCCCAACTATTTCTATATTTAAAAGGGAATTCATTTTCATAAAAGTCAACATCATTTGACTCTATGATCACTTTAGCTTTAAGGTCATATAACCTGTAAGCTTTACTGTTTACTGCATACCCGATGAATACATATTCATAGGCTTTACTGGCGAGTTTAACTCTTTTTGGATCTGGGATCCTGACATAAGCCAAGCAAACCCCATAATCGGAAATAGGACACATTTGGTTGTCTTTTCTTTATGATCTCATAAGGAGAAATTTTGCTCTTAGACTTGGAAGTCTATTCAGGACATAACATACAGTTATCAAAATTTCCCCCCACCAGTACTGAGATGTAGCGCCGGAATAGAGCATAATAACAACTACCAATTCGGTAAAAGTTCTATTCTTTCTTTCTTTCTGCTTTACCATTAATTTCGGGAGAATATGGTGCAGTCGTTTCATGTATAATTCCATTAAATTAATGGGAATCATACTCTGTTTCTCAATCGCTACAAAAACCCTTAACCTTTCTACTTAATTGATTTTCAAAATCTGTAATGGAAACTTTGAATATGTCAAGCACTTCACTTTTATTTTTCACAAAGTATACTACAATGTAGTCAAATCAATTATAAATAAAAGTCGTAAACTATCGTTTTCCATTTCTGGTTAGCGCTATATCTTATTCGCATATATCTGAGTGAGTCAAAACTAATACTCAGATTTCCTTACTGATTTATGCGAAGTCCTGAAAATTTTTGCTTGACTACAAAAATCACAATTTTTTCTTTAAGTCATTTAAGAAAATAACTTTTGAAAAAAGTTATCTGGCTCTTATTGAAAAGAATGCGTTTGTTTACACGTCAAAGTCAAAGACATGTAAAAGTTAGTATAGTGAACAAACTTCCGATAGATGAAGTAAACAATGCGCTAAAAAAATATCATTGTTGAAAAAAATTCACCAGACTCAATATAGTTTTCTTATTTTCAGCAATGGTGTATGTTTAAAACATAGCATAATCACGGCCAAAAATGTTGATTTCCCGTAACCATCCACCGACTTTCGTATTCACCAAAAATGTTGATTTCAGAAATTTATAGCAACAAATTGCTATTCAATCAGGTTAGCCTGCGAGGCAGAGGTTGACCTGTTTCTACACTTGCGTGCCATATGACCTGGTCTCTCGCAATTGAAATAATTAAATGAAAGAGCAGCTTCATTTCTAGGTGGTGGTAGTTGAAGCTTAGAATATGGGAAATTTGGGGGTCCCATTCCAGTTGCTGTTCTTTTTGAGCCTGATTACAGTTTTAATTTTGAAAGGTTTTCTAGAAAATTATATTGCAATTTTCAATATTGTATATTGCAATATATCGTGAAACACATAACTTCTCAAAACAATAATAATATTATTGCTATTGAGAACAAAAGCAATTCTACGATATAAAATCATTAACCGTTAAGTGTTAACCACTAACAGCAACAAAAGATGTGAGTAAAAAATAATTTCAAAAAATATGAATTAAAAAAATTCATTCTTATAGAGATGATTATTCTCTTTCCGTAGAATTAAAAATTATAGAGATAATCATTCTCTTTCTATTATTAGACCGTATAGAGAAAACAATTCTCTTTCTATTGATAAATAGTATAGAGAAAATTATTCTCTTTCTATAGGAATATTTCATTTTCAGAGCATCACAGACATCACTGAAGGACTTACAGGTACTGTAATAATCATAAAGATCATCAGTTAGTCCATCAATTACTGGGATGAGTCGCGGACTAGGTCTCTCTTAAGACGTTTCGTGGCACTGCTCCAAGGTGCAAGCAGGCTATCATCCACGACGTCCCCAGGATAAAACAGCCCAGTTGAAGCTGCTACAAAAGTTCACTGCACCGTGAAAATTCGCTCTAAGATATACACCCTCAATGTGGTTATGAAAAACCACTCTTTAGAAACTAAGCTTGGAAATGCTTCAAGCTTTCTAGAGAAGAAAGAAATTTTGGTTTTGAAAAACCACTCTTTAGAAACTAAGCCTGGAAATGCTTCATGCTTTCTAGAGAAGAAAGAAATTTAGGGAGAAGAGAGAAAACTTGAGGAATGATTTATCGTCAAGTGGTGTGATTTGCAAATGAGGAGAAGCTCTTCTTTTATAGGCTTTTTACACTATAGAAGTGCTTAGCCTATCCAATGTAGGACTTTTTCCAATTCACACACAAGAGTTCTATCCATTGTGGGACTTTTTCCAATTCACGCACAAGTTCCAACATATAGCCATATAAAAAAACTAACAATAATCCTTTTCAGCAAAAGGCATAGACGAAGCTACTGTACATATCCAAAACCCTAAAATTGGAATCAAAGGGGAAAACCCTAACCGAGTGGCAGAAAGGGACACCGAGTGTCGTGAATGAGATGGGCGTGAGGAGCAGCGCGATCGCGAGAATTCGAGCGTGAGGAACAACGACGATGGAGTTTCATAACGAATGTGTTGAAGCGTCGTGAATGATTGTGGTGAACGAGAGTTTCTAAATGTGAGGAGCAAGCAATTGAGCAGCCAACAATTTTTTAGCGTGAGGAGCCTGAGCGGCGAAGAATCGAGCAATCATTAGGAACATGAGAATCGATGTAGTTTTTGAGCGAGGTGAACGATTGTAACTTCTAGTGAACGTGTGCTGTGAACGAAACGATCGTGGCATAGTGTGTTGGGAAGGACGTTTTTGTTAAAAAAAACCTTAGGAGGGAAGAGTTTTTTTTGACAAAAAAGAGTTAGCGCCTTTCTCTTCAACAAATGAAAGAAAATACCACGTATAACTAAAAGCCAACAAGTAGCAAATGTAGTCTTTTAAAAATTGTATGGCAACAGTTCTCGACTATCCCTATATAAATTTAAGAGAACATTTATTAAGTGTTGCAAGTAAATTGGTTTAGTTACATGTTGGAAATGTTGTTATATAGCTTTTAGAAAACATTTACTCAGTGTTGCAAAAAAGATGCTGTTTAATACACTCAACTTATAGCAACATTTCTAAAACGTTGTCTAAGACAAAGGATGGCTTTGGGTTTGCATGAGTTATCATGTTAGGACAGTAAATGCCTCCTTATTGGTTAAATAGCAATACATGACCCACTTATGAAATATGTCTCCTTCTGAGTTCTAGGCTTCGAGTATTCTGTTAATGTCTAGCTACAACAAAAACATATATTAGAAAGGTAATCAGTCTCATCCTAACACTGTAGGCACCATCCCAAATGATCTGGAATCCTTCGTCACGGTGTTTATTTTGTTTTCGATTTTCATATTATTTCTATTTGTGTTAATCAACTTATTAGATTCTTTGATCTTAATCTTGTTTTTGTCACTAACCATTATCTATATTGGAAAATTATAAAATGGCAATGAAATTTTCTGAAGCCTGAAAATACCAGAAGTATGAAAATAAAAAGCAAAGGGCTTACACGACATCACATATCAGAAGTATGAAAAGGTATGTAAATACCTTCTGAGTTACGCTTCCAACACAGGTTTCCCATGTTCATTCTTAAACCATGAAAAGGTTCAAGAATCTGACGAAACCACCGCCCCCACCCCTCAACTTGTCTTAGACACTTTGTCTATGCGCGTTCCTTGAATTTGAATACAATGGTAATACCTTTTCATTGATGTTTTTGTTGTGTTGCTTCCTCACATTTTTGTTTTTTGATAGGAAAGGTGGGTAATTTTTTTTATATTTTGATTCAGAGAAGTTTCAATCATATCTATGATTGTACGGTTCTGTTGAAATACTTCACTTGTTGCATTTTTTTAAAAAAAGAGGAAAGCTTTGAATAGAAATTTCGAAGTCACAACTGAGTATGTAATGGTGGGCTTTGATTCTAATTTGCTAGGTTTGTGGTTGTTGCAATTTGAATTGTGAGTGTTGTGCTTTGATTCTAAATTGCTAGGTTTGTCTGATCAAAAAAAAATTGCTAGGTTTGTGGGTGTTGCAATTTGAATTGTGACCCAGTGCAGTGGTATGATATTATTTAATGTCTCGGTATTTCTTCTAAGGTTGAAATACTAGGATGTTACATTTGCATAAACAAAAAATGTGAGGTTGTTACTAATAACCATTGTGATTTGTATGTGACCTGATTCAACATTGAGTTTTGTTTTTATCGTCTGGCTTAAAATCTTTTTACGGAGGTGTGATACGGTTGCATGCCTCAATTAATTTGCGGTTGCACTAGACTTTTGATTTTGGAATGCTATGTTGGGTGAGGCATTGGGAGGGTTGTTCTTGGATTCATGCTTTCTATTAAAATTGAATCTTCAAAGTGTAGACATGCTATCTTGATAACTAGATTATCAAGTATATATAATGAGAAATTGCATTAGAATGTGCAAGTGATTTAGTTGGTGTTTTTATTGTAGATATACACAGTTATTTTTATTTTTTAAAAAAAGATAGATCTAATTATTGGGATTCTTTGTTTACCACATTTTGTTGGATTAATAAAGATCATAATATCAAGTCACTGATCCTTGTATTACATAACAATAGACAACGAGTGTGGTGTCTTACTGATGAGCAGGGAAAGTCAAAGCGAACAGAGAAGAAGTATCCGCTGCACTGGGTTACAATTTTTCGAAGGATCCTCAATGATCAAGTTTATGTTTGCTTAGCTTACTCCAGGGTTACATTATGTAACAAGTTTATGTTGATACTTAACTTATGATTTGTAATTGAAGTCTATGTATCATTTTGAGAATTCTACTTTTAGGATATTGAACAATAGAGTGTACTATGGCTGATTTTCCTTAGTGTCATGAAGCTTTCTGTTTGGTAATTTTGCCTTTTAGGAGTTATGTGATGATTCATTTCGTCAAGTTAAGCATGTTCTGTAACACCCCGGAATTTTTATCGAGTAAAAATACCCAAGTGCACCATCCCTAAATCACCAGAGATATAAAATTCCTGCATAGATACTAAACAATGCAATATAGTTCTCGCTGAATAACAACAAAACAGTCTTAAATACAAATAAGGCCGAACAGGTTCTCAGACCATAATCTTCAGCAAACTATAGTGCTCAATATCATACAAGAAAGCGGAATAAAATTATAATACCGATACATAGTACAAAGACAACAAAAGGAAATATAAACTTAAGCATAATAGCTAAGTCATCAGCAGTCGCCTGAGCTCAACCTACTCGTGCTTCTTGGATTTCTGCTGTCCCTGTTTCTCTGTAAAACAACATATAAACAATGAGATACAATCTCAGTGAGTTCTACCGAGACCCCTACTAAAGCTCGCGGTCCAATTTTGAAACGTTTTTAAGGTTTGACACGACACCGACCGCAATCCACTTGCTAATCCCGGTGAATCATACAATAAGGCTTCGATCTAGTAGGACACTGACCGCAATCCACTTGCTAATCCCGATGAACTAACATCCTAGGCCCTTCTACGTACCACCGACCGCAATCCACTTGCTAATCCCGATGAACGTAGTACAAACTTTTGACACAACACCGACCGCAATCCACTTGCTAATCCCGACGAACCCCATTACCAATAGTGTTTCCTAATGGCACAGAGCCTAGGGTAAGGGTTCATGACTTCCCCGCCTAGTATGTCAACATGGGTCGTCCCCCAAACTCGATATATAATATATATATATATATCAACAATCATATGAACATTTAGTTCATTTAAATTATACTTTACCACGTAGGACTCATAGTCCGCTTTGTTATCAATAAAACATATCCGCACACGTGTACTATTGTTCGGCTTTTCGAAAGAATTTCATCTTCAAAAGTATTTTATAAAACCCTTTTGAAACATACCCAAAATCATGGCGTTATAAGCCTAATATCATTATAGAAGGGTTAGGAAAGGATTAGGAGAGGATTGGAATCGATCGGGATCGTTTCGGGCAAGTTTGGAAAATTTGGACAGAACACAGCGCACGGTCCGTGCTCCCACACACACGGGTCGTGCGCCCTGTAATGCATTTTTTTGAAAACAGAAACAGAATGACACGCACAGTCCGTGCGCCTGGGACGCACGGGTCGTGCGCTTTTGACAGCATTGTATTTTATCCCGTTTTCGCAGTTTTCGTCGTTCCGACCAATTCTGATACCTGTTCCCGTCCAGTACCAACATAAAAACAGTCCAAAAACACATTCAAACAACAATGATCATCATCAAATCATCAATCAAACAATCCAAAAACCAATTGGACATAAAACGTGATTTTCGTACAAAATACTTTTTCGATAACGAACCAAAACCGAAACATTTCACAATTTAAGTTTATTAATTTAAAAACCTAAACGTGAGTAAAACTCACCGATTGTGATGAAAATCACAAATAGCCGAGACTTTCCGCGAAGTTGCTTTTCTACCATAACCACACGAACAATCCCCGCATAACTTCCACGCTCCGACGACGCCCAAATCCGCTTTCAATCTCTCCGCTCAATGACGAGTCATCTCCATGACCGAAATACCGAATTCCTCGAAATCCCGCCATTCGAACCATAAACACCAACTAGCTTCAATTTGCGAAATTGAACTTCGTTCCGCACTCAATACGCTTCGGGTTCGCTCCTAGTCATCCTTGAATCATCAAACACTATTCATCATCTTCAAGCTTCAATTCACTATTCACACATAACCCCAATTTGAACCATAACCTCTTGATTCTTCGCAAACCCCAAATCGGACTTCAATATTTGCGCAATCCACCTTGAGCTCGCTCCCAAACACCATCCAAAGCTTTCCTTTGAGCTTGTACAACAAAAACCTCCATTTTCCTCTTAAATTCGAAAATGGCAAAGTGAGAGAGAGTGAGTTGTTTGCGATGAAATTGGTACCAAATCGAAGAGGAAGGAACGCTGGTTACTTTTCGTGTTGAAAGGAAGTCGTTTTGATGAGCCTTTGAACTTCCTTTTTCCTCGTCTTCTCCTTCACCCATTCCTTTCTCTTCTTTTCTTTCTGTTTCTCTTCTCTCTCTGTACGCGTTTCCTTTCTTTCTTTCTTTCTTAATTCTTTTCTTTCTCTCACACACACATATATATATTTATTAATATATAAGTGGTAACGTGGTCCAATTACCATATTGATCCAAATCTCTTATTTCGATTCCAAAACTTCCTTGACCCGTATTATCCGGTTAACGATCCGATGACAACCAATAAATAATTTTAGCACTCAATAATTTACCAGTCAAGTACTAAAATAAATCGATTGGGTTAACATCCAAATAATTCTATTAATTATTTTGCGGATGTTACATGTTCAATTCCTTAAGCAGGATTAGTACTCTGATGTATGCTATTAATAAAAGTCTCGGTATTTCTTCTAAGGTTGAAATACTAGGATGTTACATTTGCATAAACAAAAAATGTGAGGTTGTTACATTTTTATGCCTCAAGCTCATATCCACTCGGCTAAGTCTATGCCTCGGCTAGGTTCCCCCTTGGCCAACTACTCAACAGATTTGGATGTTAACACGTTTATTGAATTTTGAATATTCAATATATTTAGAAAAGTATTGAATTTTAAGATGTCGAATCTACACGATCATCCTTTTAAAGAAACTAGTAGGGGAAAGAAGGAGTTGGTAACATTAACTTCCTTATCAAGACAATTTTCAGATCTGTAACAGATTCTAATATTTGTTTGCACGAATGATGCCAATCCTGACAAGAAAAAGAGAACGAGATGTAATATATAAAAACTATAACAAATCAATTTTTGAAGTTCAATCATTATTAACATATATGTATATAATTACTTAAATTAATGAGATCCACGAATAGAAAATAATTAAAAAAGTTATCGTAGTTCTTTAGCTTTTTATTTTTTTAATATAATTAGAATACAAATAAATATTCTCTAAAAAAGTCATACCAAATCAATTTTTTTTGGTCATTTTGTTGTGTGTTTATATACAATAATACTGCAAACTGCAAACCACAATATATACAATAATACAAGTTGAGGGACTTTTTAGTGAAAACTCCAAACCGTCGCGACGCGAACAGATACCGTCGCGACGCGAAAAGTGACAAACTTTTGCGTCACAAAATTCACTAGGGTTGCGAGGCGATGGACCACGGGTCGCGACGCGGCCCTTGACAGATAGGTTGGAAACCGCTTTTCTAAAACCCCGTTTTTTCCCAATTCGCTCCCAAATCGTCACCGAGACATTCTGTGACTTCCGAGACTTAAAAACAGATGATTAGCAACATAATTCAGATCATATTCCAGTACACAAACAGCATATAGATATATATAATTTCTTGAAAAACGTAAAATTTCATTTTTTTTGACGAAAACGGTTTTCGACTCGATAAAACGCCTCGGACCCAAAACTTTGTCGTGAGACCAAAACTCAATTTGTCCAAAACAACATTATATCCCTAATCGTGAGTAGAACTCACCGATACGTAGATTTCCCGAGAGTTGAGCCGAGAGACGAATTCACCGAATCGAACTCAACACAATCCCCGCTAGAACTCGAACCGATTTCCAAAACATAAACCTCCTCCAATAAAACACTTGAACAACAACTGAACCAGCAACTCAAATCCTCACAAGCTTCCTCCAAATTGAAATACAAGGCTAGGACTTCACCTTCAGCAGTTACAACAGAACATGCAAACCCATTCACACACAAACTTCACCATTTTCACCACTTGAAGCTTCAAGTTTCGAAAATGAGATTGAGTGGTAGAGGGGAAATCAGCTTCTGAACATTAGCTCATCGGAAAGGAAATCGAAAATGGAGTAGGAAGGTGATGAGAACACTTACATGCAGCTGAAGTTGAGATGAATCCCTCCTCCTCCTTCCCCCCTTCACGCCCCCTTCTCCCTTTCTTTCTTTAGTTTTTAGCTTCTTTCTTTCTGTCTTAAAATGTTAAGTGAGGGAGAGTGAGGGTTGTTTTGTTTCACTTGGGGCTGAGGGTGTTATGGTTGGTAAATGACCATAATGCCCTTAGCTTATCTAACCAAGGTTTCTAGACCAATATCCCCACTAAAACTACGGTTATTTACTCGGCATAAAACATTCCGACTCGCCCGATTCCGAATTGCGAATTATTAATTCCTTCGACTAGCGATTATACAAAATCCACTTAAAATGTTATTTTAAAAAAATTAGGGATGTTACACCTAATTTTGCAATGCTTAAAAATTGTTCTAATACATAGCAATAGAAAACGATTTTTGATGCCGTTGCAAAAATATGTTTTTTTAAAAAGTTACTGGCAATGGCAAAAAATGATTCCCAAGAAATAGTAGCAACAATTTTTTATGCCTCACGCTCATATCCACTCGACTAAGTCTATGCCTTGGCTAGGTTCGACCCTTGGCCAACTACTCAACAGATTTTGGATGTTAACAAGTTCTTTGAATTTTGAATATTCATTATAATTAGAAATGTATTAAATTTGAAGATGTCGAATCAACACGATAATCCATTTTAGTAAAACTAGTCTGGGAAAGAAGGATTTGGTAACATTAACTTCTTTAGCAAGACAGTTTTAAGATCTGTAACAGATTCTAATATTTGGTTGCACGAACGATGCCAAGTCTGACAAGAAAAAGACAACAAGATCCAATATATAAAAACTATAACAAATCAATTTTTGTAGTTCAAACATTATTGACATATATGTATATAATTACTTAAATTGATGAAATCCACAACTAGAAAATAATTAAAAAAGTTATCGTAGTTCATTAACTTTTCATTTTTCATATTAATTAGAATACTATTAAATATTCTCTAAAAAAGTAATCCCAAATCAATTTTTTTAGGTCATTTTAATGTGTATATATATACACCATTGTCATGAATATCCACCAAACTTTATTGCAAACCTACTTTTCTCCAATGGCATCAAAATCCATTCTTTGCTCTATCATTTTGCTTGTTCTTACTTGTTTGCTTCTTACGAGAGAGACTTCTGGTTATATTTATGCCGAAGCATGCTCGACTAATGGAGGATGTCTAAATGAATTCCCAAACAGGAAGATGTTATCGGCTTTAAAGATGAAACCAAGAATATTGAGGGAAGTTCCAGGTGGTCCAAATCCACTGCATAATTCATGTCCTGGATGCACTTAAAATTTTCTGAGAAAATGAGTGTCCCCCTGGGCCCAGTATTGAGGATCCTCAATATACAGTAATATTTTGTCATATTATTTTTACATGTCTTTAAAATTAATAAAAGCATGTATACTACATTTGTTTTAAGTGTGTTTCAATATTGGAAGACATATCAGCTTGTTTGTTGTTAGTGAACATGCACTATAATATTTTGATCCCACGACAATGCCTAATTTTGCAATGCTTAAAAAATGTTGTAATATATAACAATAGAAAACGATTTTTGATACCGTTGCAAAAATATGTTTTTTTAAAAAGTTACAGGCAATGGCAAAAAACAATTCTCAAGAAATAGTCGCAACAATTTTTTATGCCCCACGCTCATATCCACTCGGCTAAGTCTATGCCTCGGCTAGGTTCCACCCTTGGCCAACTACTCAAGGATGTTAACAAGTTCATTGAATTTTGAATATTCATTATAATTAGAAATGTATTAAATTTGAAGATGTCGAATCTACACGATAATCCTTTTAAGTAAAACTAGTCAGGGAAAGAAGGATTTGGTAACATTAACTTCTTTAGCAAGACAATTTTAAGATCCGTAACAGATTCTAATATTTGGTTGCACGAACGATGCCAAGTCTGACAACAAAAAGACAACAAGATCCAATATATAAAAACTATAACAAATCAATTTTTGTAGTTCAAACATTATTGACATATATGTATATAATTACTTAAATTGATGAAATCCACAACTAGAAAATAATTAAAAAAGTTATCGTAGTTCATTAAATTTTCATTTTTCATTATAATTAGAATACTATTAAGTATTCTCTAAAAAAGTCATACCAAATCAATTTTTTTTAGGTCATTTTAATGTGTATATATATATATACACCATTGTCATGAATATCCACAAAACTTTATTGCAAACCTACTTTTCTCCAGTGGCATCAAAATCCATTCTTTGCTCTATCATTTTGCTTGTTCTTACTTGTTTGCTTCTTACGAGAGAGACTTCTGGTTACATTTATGCCGAAGCATGCTCGACTAATGGAGGATGTCTAAATGAACTCCCAAACAGGAAGAGGTTATCGGCTTTAAAGATGAAACCAAGAATATTGAGGGAAGTTCCAGGTGGTCCAAATCCACTGCATAATTCATGTCCTGGATGCACTTAAAATTTTCGGAGAAAATGAGTGTCCCCCAGGGCCCAATATTGGGGATCCTCGATATACAATAATATTTGTCAAATAATTTTTACATGTCTTTAAAATTAATAAAAGCATGTATACTACATTTGTTTTAAGTGTGTTTCAATATTGGAAGACATATCAGCTTATTTGTTGTTAGTGAACATGCGCTATAATATTTTGATCCCACGACAATGCCTAATTTTGCAATGCTTAAAAAATGTTCTAATACATAACAATAGACAATGATTTTTGATACCGTTGCAAAAATATGTTTTTTTAAAAAGTTACAGGCAATGCCAAAAAACGATTCTCAAGAAATAGTCGCAACAATTTTTTATGCCCCACGCTCATATCCACTCGGCTAAGTCTATGCCTCGGCTAGGTTCCACCCTTGGCCAACTACTCAAGGATGTTGACAAGTTCATTGAATTTTGAATATTCATTACAATTAGAAATGTATTAAATTTGAAGATGTCGACTCTACACGATAATCCTTTTAAGTAAAACTAGTCAGGGAAAGAAGGATTTGGTAACATTAACTTCTTTAGCAAGACAATTTTAAGATCCGTAACAGATTCTAATATTTGGTTGCACGAACGATGCCAAGTCTGACAAGAAAAAGACAACAAGATCCAATATATAAAAACTATAACAAATCAATTTTTGTAGTTCAAACATTATTGACATATATGTATATAATTACTTAAATTGATGAAATCCACAACTAGAAAATAATTAAAAAAGTTATCGTAGTTCATTAAATTTTCATTTTTCATTATAATTAGAATACTATTAAGTATTCTCTAAAAAAGTCATACCAAATCAATTTTTTTTAGGTCATTTTAATGTGTGTATATATATACACCATTGTCATGAATATCCACAAAACTTTATTGCAAACCTACTTTTCTCCAGTGGCATCAAAATCCATTCTTTGCTCTATCATTTTGCTTGTTCTTACTTGTTTGCTTCTTACGAGAGAGACTTCAGGTTACATTTATGCCGAAGCATGCTCGACTAATGGAGGATGTCTAAATGAATTCCCAAATAGGAAGATGTTATCGGCTTTAAAGATGAAACCAAGAATATTGAGGGAAGTTCCAGGTGGTCCAAATCCACTGCATAATTCATGTCCTGGATGCACTTAAAGTTTTCTGAGAAAATAAGTCTCCCCCAGGGCCCAATATTGGGGATCCTCGATATACAATAATATTTGTCAAATAATTTTTACATGTCTTTAAAATTAATAAAAGCATGTATACTACATTTGTTTTAAGTGTGTTTCAATATTGGAAGACATATCAGCTTATTTGTTGTTAGTGAACATGCACTATAATATTTTGATCCCACGACAATGCCTAATTTTGCGATGCTTAAAAAAGTTCTAAAACATAACAATAGACAACGATTTTTGATACCGTTGCAAAAATATGTTTTTTTAAAAAGTTACAGGCAATGGCAAAAAACGATTCTCAAGAAATAGTCGCAACAGTTTTTTATGCCTCACGCTCATATCCACTCGGCTAAGTCTATGCCTCGGCTAGGTTCCACCCTTGGCCAACTACTCAAGGATGTTGACAAGTTCATTGAATTTTGAATATTCATTACAATTAGAAATGTATTAAATTTGAAGATGTCGAATCTACACGATAATCCTTTTAAGTAAAACTAGTCAGGGAAAGAAGGATTTGGTAACATTAACTTCTTTAGCAAGACAATTTTAAGATCTGTAACAGATTCTAATATTTGATTGCACGAACGATGCCAAGTCTCACAAGAAAAAGACAACAAGATCCAATATATAAAAACTATAACAAATCAATTTTTGTAGTTCAAACATTATTGACATATATGTATATAATTACTTAAATTGACGAAATCCACAACTAGAAAATAATTAAAAAAGTTATCGTAGTCCATTAAATTTTCATTTTTCATTATAACTAGAATACTATTAAGTATTCTCTAAAAAAGTCATACCAAATCAATTTTTTTTAGGTCATTTTAATGTGTATATATATATATATACACCATTGTCATGAATATCCACAAAACTTTATTGCAAACCTACTTTTCTCCAATGGCATCAAAATCCATTCTTTGCTCTATCATTTTGCTTGTTCTTACTTGTTTGCTTCTTACGAGAGAGACTTCTGGTAACATTTATGCCGAAGCATGCTCGACTAATGGAGGATGTCTAAATGAATTCCCAAACAGGAAGATGTTATCGGCTTTAAAGATGAAACCAAGAATATTGAGGGAAGTTCCAGGTGGTCCAAATCCACTGCATAATTCATGTCCTGGATGCACTTAAAATTTTCTGAGAAAATGAGTGTCCCCCAGGGCCCAATATTGGGGATCCTCGATATACAATAATATTTGTTAAATAATTTTTACATGTCTTTAAAATTAATAAAAGCATGTATACTACATTTGTTTTAAGTGTGTTTCAATATTGGAAGACATATCAGCTTATTTGTTGTTAGTGAACATGCACTATAATATTTTGATCCCACGACAATGCCTAATTTTGCAATGCTTAAAAAATGTTCTAATACATAACAATAGACAACGATTTTTGATACCGTTGCAAAAATATGTTTTTTTAAAAAGTTACAGGCAATGGCAAAAAACGATTCTCAAGAAATTGTCGCAACAATTTTTTATGCCTCACGCTCATATCCACTCGGCTAAGTCTATGCCTCGGCTAGGTTCCACCCTTGGCCAACTACTCAAGGATGTTGACAAGTTCATTGAATTTTGAATATTCATTACAATTAGAAATGTATTAAATTTGAAGATGTCGAATCTACACGATAATCCTTTTAAGTAAAACTAGTCAGGGAAAGAAGGATTTGGTAACATTAACTTCTTTAGCAAGACAATTTTAAGATCTGTAACAGATTCTAATATTTGGTTGCACGAACGATGCCAAGTCTGACAAGAAAAAGACAACAAGATCCAATATATAAAAACTATAACAAATCAATTTTTGTAGTTCAAACATTATTGACATATATGTATATAATTACTTAAATTGACGAAATCCACAACTAGAAAATAATTAAAAAAGTTATCGTAGTTCATTAAATTTTCATTTTTCATTATAATTAGAATACTATTAAGTATTCTCTAAAAAAGTCATACCAAATCAATTTTTTTTAGGTCATTTTAATGTGTATATATATATACACCATTGTCATGAATATCCACAAAACTTTATTGCAAACCTACTTTTCTCCAGTGGCATCAAAATCCATTCTTTGCTCTATCATTTTGCTTGTTCTTACTTGTTTGCTTCTTACGAGAGAGACTTCTGGTTACATTTATGCCGAAGCATGCTCGACTAATGGAGGATGTCTAAATGAATTCCCAAATAGGAAGATGTTATCGGCTTTAAAGATGAAACCAAGAATATTGAGGGAAGTTCCAGGTGGTCCAAATCCACTGCATAATTCATGTCCTGGATGCACTTAAAGTTTTCTGAGAAAATAAGTCTCCCCCAGGGCCCAATATTGGGGATCCTCGATATACAATAATATTTGTCAAATAATTTTTACATGTCTTTAAAATTAATAAAAGCATGTATACTACATTTGTTTTAAGTGTGTTTCAATATTGGAAGACATATCAGCTTATTTGTTGTTAGTGAACATGCACTATAATATTTTGATCCCACGACAATGCCTAATTTTGCAATGCTTAAAAAATGTTCTAATACATAATAGACAACGATTTTTGATACCGTTGCAAAAATATGTTTTTTTAAAAAGTTACAGGCAATGGCAAAAAACGATTCTCAAGAAATTGTCGCAACAATTTTTTATGCCTCACGCTCATATCCACTCGGCTAAGTCTATGCCTCGGCTAGGTTCCACCCTTGGCCAACTACTCAAGGATGTTGACAAGTTCATTGAATTTTGAATATTCATTACAATTAGAAATGTATTAAATTTGAAGATGTCGAATCTACACGATAATCCTTTTAAGTAAAACTAGTCAGGGAAAGAAGGATTTGGTAACATTAACTTCTTTAGCAAGACAATTTTAAGATCTGTAACAGATTCTAATATTTGGTTGCACGAACGATGCCAAGTCTGACAAGAAAAAGACAACAAGATCCAATATATAAAAACTATAACAAATCAATTTTTGTAGTTCAAACATTATTGACATATATGTATATAATTACTTAAATTGACGAAATCCACAACTAGAAAATAATTAAAAAAGTTATCGTAGTTCATTAAATTTTCATTTTTCATTATAATTAGAATACTATTAAGTATTCTCTAAAAAAGTCATACCAAATCAATTTTTTTAGGTCATTTTAATGTGTATATATATATATATACACCATTGTCATGAATATCCACAAAACTTTATTGCAAACCTACTTTTCTCCAATGGCATCAAAATCCATTCTTTGCTCTATCATTTTGCTTGTTCTTACTTGTTTGCTTCTTACGAGAGAGACTTCTGGTAACATTTATGCCGAAGCATGCTCGACTAATGGAGGATGTCTAAATGAATTCCCAAACAGGAAGATGTTATCGGCTTTAAAGATGAAACCAAGAATATTGAGGGAAGTTCCAGGTGGTCCAAATCCACTGCATAATTCATGTCCTGGATGCACTTAAAGTTTTCTGAGAAAATGAGTGTCCCCCAGGGCCCAATATTGGGGATCCTCGATATACAATAATATTTGTTAAATAATTTTTACATGTCTTTAAAATTAATAAAAGCATGTATACTACATTTGTTTTAAGTGTGTTTCAATATTGGAAGACATATCAGCTTATTTGTTGTTAGTGAACATGCACTATAATATTTTGATCCCACGACAATGCCTAATTTTGCAATGCTTAAAAAATGTTCTAATACATAACAATAGACAACGATTTTTGATACCGTTGCAAAAATATGTTTTTTTAAAAAGTTACAGGCAATGGCAAAAAACGATTCTCAAGAAATTGTCGCAACAATTTTTTATGCCTCACGCTCATATCCACTCGGCTAAGTCTATGCCTCGGCTAGGTTCCACCCTTGGCCAACTACTCAAGGATGTTGACAAGTTCATTGAATTTTGAATATTCATTACAATTAGAAATGTATTAAATTTGAAGATGTCGAATCTACACGATAATCCTTTTAAGTAAAACTAGTCAGGGAAAGAAGGATTTGGTAACATTAACTTCTTTAGCAAGACAATTTTAAGATCTGTAACAGATTCTAATATTTGGTTGCACGAACGATGCCAAGTCTGACAAGAAAAAGACAACAAGATCCGAATATATAAAAACTATAACAAATCAATTTTTGTAGTTCAAACATTATTGACATATATGTATATAATTACTTAAATTGACGAAATCCACAACTAGAAAATAATTAAAAAAGTTATCGTAGTTCATTAAATTTTCATTTTTCATTATAATTAGAATACTATTAAGTATTCTCTAAAAAAGTCATACCAAATCAATTTTTTTTAGGTCATTTTAATGTGTGTATATATATATATATATATATATATATATATATATACATCATTGTCAGGAATATCCACAAAACTTTATTGCAAACCTACTTTTCTCCAGTGGCATCAAAATCCATTCTTTGCTCTATCATTTTGCTTGTTCTTACTTGTTTGCTTCTTACGAGAGAGACTTCTGGTTACATTTATGCCGAAGCATGCTCGACTAATGGAGGATGTCTAAATGAATTCCCAAAATGGAAGATGTTATCGGCTTTAAAGATGAAACCAAGAATATTGAGGGAAGTTCCAGGTGGTCCAAATCCACTGCATAATTCATGTCCTGGATGCACTTAAAGTTTTCTGAGAAAATAAGTCTCCCCCAGGGCCCAATATTGGGGATCCTCGATATACAATAATATTTGTCAAATAATTTTTACATGTCTTTAAAACTAATAAAAGCATGTATACTACATTTGTTTTAAGTGTGTTTCAATATTGGATGACATATCAGCTTATTTGTTGTTAGTGAACATGCACTATAATATTTTGATCCCACGACAATGCCTAATTTTGCGATG
Organism: Astragalus membranaceus; assembly: GCA_039519185.1. Taxonomy (NCBI): domain Eukaryota; kingdom Viridiplantae; phylum Streptophyta; class Magnoliopsida; order Fabales; family Fabaceae; genus Astragalus; species Astragalus membranaceus. The sequence continues at coordinate 24,561,811 of CM076852.1, forward strand.
CTTAAAAAATTTCTAAAACATAACAATAGACAACGATTTTTGATACCGTTGCAAATATATGTTTTTTTAAAAAGTTACAGGCAATGGCAAAAAACGATTCTCAAGAAATAGTCGCAACAATTTTTTATGCCTCACGCTCATATCCACTCGGCTAAGTCTATGCCTCGGCTAGGTTCCACCCTTGGCCAACTACTCAAGGATGTTGACAAGTTCATTGAATTTTGAATATTCATTACAATTAGAAATGTATTAAATTTGAAGATGTCGAATCTACACGATAATCCTTTTAAGTAAAACTAGTCAGGGAAAGAAGGATTTGGTAACATTAACTTCTTTAGCAAGACAATTTTAAGATCTGTAACAGATTCTAATATTTGGTTGCACGAACGATGCCAAGTCTGACAAGAAAAAGACAACAAGTCCAATATATAAAAACTATAACAAATCAATTTTTGTAATTCAAACATTATTGACATATATGTATATAATTACTTAAATTGACGAAATCCACAACTAGAAAATAATTAAAAAAGTTATCGTAGTCCATTAAATTTTCATTTTTCATTATAACTAGTATACTATTAAGTATTCTCTAAAAAAGTCATACCAAATCAACTTTTTTTAGGTCATTTTATTGTGTATATATATATATACACCATTGTCATGAATATCCACAAAACTTTATTGCAAACCTACTTTTCTCCAATGGCATCAAAATCCATTCTTTGCTCTATCATTTTGCTTGTTCTTACTTGTTTGCTTCTTACGAGAGAGACTTCTGGTAACATTTATGCCGAAGCATGCTCGACTAATGGAGGATGTCTAAATGAATTCCCAAACAGGAAGATGTTATCGGCTTTAAAGATGAAACCAAGAATATTGAGGGAAGTTCCAGGTGGTCCAAATCCACTGCATAATTCATGTCCTGGATGCACTTAAAATTTTCTGAGAAAATGAGTGTCCCCCAGGGCCCAATATTGGGGATCCTCGATATACAATAATATTTGTTAAATAATTTTTACATGTCTTTAAAATTAATAAAAGCATGTATACTACATTTGTTTTAAGTGTGTTTCAATATTGGAAGACATATCAGCTTATTTGTTGTTAGTGAACATGCACTATAATATTTTGATCCCACGACAATGCCTAATTTTGCAATGCTTAAAAAATGTTCTAATACATAAAAATAGACAACGATTTTTGATACCGTTGCAAAAATATGTTTTTTTAAAAAGTTACAAGCAATGGCAAAAAACGATTCTCAAGAAATAGTCGCAACAATTTTTTATGCCTCTTGCTCATATCCACTCGGCTAAGTCTATGCCTCGGCTAGGTTCCACCCTTGGCCAACTACTCAAGGATGTTGACAAGTTCATTGAATTTTGAATATTCATTACAATTAGAAATGTATTAAATTTGAAGATGTCGAATCTACACGATAATCCTTTAAGTAAAACTAGTCAGGGAAAGAAGGATTTGGTAACATTAACTTCTTTAGCAAGACAATTTTAAGATCTGTAACAGATTCTAATATTTGGTTGCACGAACGATGCCAAGTCTGACAAGAAAAAGACAACAAGACCGAATATATAAAAACTATAACAAATCAATTTTTGTAGTTCAAACATTATTGACATATATGTATATAATTACTTAAATTGACGAAATCCACAACTAGAAAATAATTAAAAAAGTTATCGTAGTTCATTAAATTTTCATTTTTCATTATAATTAGAATACTATTAAGTATTCTCTAAAAAAGTCATACCAAATCAATTTTTTTTAGGTCATTTTAATGTGTGTATATATATATATATATATATATATATATATATACACCATTGTCAGGAATATCCACAAAACTTTATTGCAAACCTACTTTTCTCCAGTGGCATCAAAATCCATTCTTTGCTCTATCATTTTGCTTGTTCTTACTTGTTTGCTTCTTACGAGAGAGACTTCTGGTTACATTTATGCCGAAGCATGCTCGACTAATGGAGGATGTCTAAATGTATTCCCAAACAGGAAGATGTTATCGGCTTTAAAGATGAAACCAAGAATATTGAGGGAAGTTCCAGGTGGTCCAAATCCACTGCATAATTCATATCCTGGATGCACTTAAAATTTTCTGAGAAAATGAGTGTCCCCGATGTAACACCCTAAATATTTAATTAAATTATTTAATTAAGTATTTAGGGATTTGATTAAATTAATTGGATGTAATTTAATTATTGGAAATTATACTAAAAATTGTGTAGGTGGTATTAGGAGGTGGAGGCGCCAAACTAGATGGACTTGGGCTTAAGTGAGAAGCCCAAGCCCATGACTCGTGTCATATGCAAAGTGGCCAAGGCGCCTAGGGGTTGGGGTTTTTTTTGTTAGCATTTTGCGAAATTGAGAAGAGAGGAAAGAAAGGAGAAGTGCACCGTAGAGAGAAGAGGAAGAGGAGAAGAAAAAGTCGCGCAACCAAGGAGAGAAGAGGAACGTGAATTGTTGCCGTGGTTCCGTTCGTGACCGTCTCGAGGGCTCCTACTCTTCGAATTCGAGGTAAGGGGAGTTTTATCAATTTTTATAATAATTCCTATGATAGGTTTTAGGTAGTGATGGCCTAGATTAACCATGATTCATGATTATGTTGCGAATTCACGTTCTTGTTGTTGATGTATGCGTGATTTCATGTTTGGGCTTGGGATGTTGTTGATTTCGATGGTTGGTGTATAATTTTGACGATTTCAATGTGTGTCCATGATGGTTGTAATGGGTGTTGTAATTGATCAAGTAACAATTTGAAGAAAAAGATGCTTGTGCTGAAATTGTGTTGAATTCTGGTGCTGGAAGTGTTCTGGGCGCCAGGTGCCCTGTGCTGGGCGCCAAGGGCGCCAGTGCGTGTTGCTGTGTGCGTACATGGGTAGAGCGCTGGGCGCTGGGTGCCAGCGCTGGGCGCGGAGCGCCCGTGTGTGTTGTTGTGTGTGTTGCGCTGGGCGCTGGGTGCCAGCGCTGGGCGCTGAGTGCCCGTGTGTGTTGCTGTGTGTGTTGCGCTGGGCGCTGAGCGCCCGTGTGTGTGTGTGTGTGTGTGTTGCGTTTTGTTAGGCGCTGGGCGCCAGGTGCCTGGGCGCCGGGCGCCCAGGGCGCCAGTTTTTCAGGATGTTCCCAAAATATTTTCGAAAACTGTTTTCGATATATCTTTTGACTCGGACATCCGTTTTAAACGTTTCAAAAAGTGTTGGGAAGCTTTTTCAGCTGCCTATCTGCGTTTCCCATTTTTAAAAATAAAAACTTATTATTTCTGAAAGTTGCTGGGGCGCCCCAAGTGACTGTTCCCGGCGGTCATTGCTGTGACGTTGAAAAGATGTTTTGGTGTCTTTAAAAATCCCTTTTGTGTATAACCAGTGGTTTTAACGTTTTAGTGTCAAAAGTGATGATTTTGACGATGATGCCCTTAGTGGCTAGTTAAATGACCGTTTTGCCCTTAATGGCCAATGTTGTTGATATTGGTGTGTAAATGACGATGATGCCCTTTGTGGCTAGTTAAATGACTGTTTTGCCCTTAGTGGCCAATATTGTTGATATTGATGTGTAAATGACGATGATGCCCTTGGTGGCTAGTAAATGACGTTTTTGCCCTCAGTGGCTATTGTTTGAGTTGATGATGTTTATGAGTAAGTGACGATGAAAACCCAGTGACGTTTTGAGGCCCAAAAGGCTAAGTGATGTTAAGGCCAAAAAGGCTAAGTGATGTTGTTGTGTAGATTGTGAATTGACAGGTGCTGTGCCTCTTATTTGGCAAATTGGTAAGTGACGGGTCACATGGTTGACCGTGATTGTGTGATTTGTGCGTGGTGCATGTTATAGTGTCTCATGCATCCCATATGCATAAACCCAGTGACGTTTTGAGGCCCAAAAGGCTAAGTGACGATGAGGCCATAATGGCTAAGCGACGTTTGTGAAAAGGTACCTCATGCATATGCCCGCGAGTGGGTTGCATTTCATATGCCTACATGACATAGTGATGAGTTAATGTAGCGATGTAATTGATGATTGTGATGGGATTATTTTAGAGCTGTGACTTGACTTATTATTTATCATATGATTTATTATATGGATTGAATTGGACTCACCCTTCTGTTTGAATGTTACCCCTATGCGGTAACGAGCAGGTGATCGCGAGTGAAGGACTAGGTACCTTCACTAATTCGAGTCGAGTCGTCACGCTCTGATACGTAGCACTCAGGGGGGGGGGGGGGACGAACTTAATGTTATGAATGATTTCGGTTGTTATGTCTTGTCGACAATTCTGTTTTATTTTGTTATTCCGCTGCGTAGTTGGTTTTTATTGCCGTTAGGTTTAATTGCGATGATAACTGTGTTTTTGAGGTTCTCCTCTTAGTGACGTGCTACGTGATGCGGGACTATTGTGTTTGAGCTGTTTTATTAAGAAGCATTATTTTATGGAAGTATGTGTAACATTCCTCGTGTGAAACAAATTTTTGAAAACTCTGATATTTTTCCAATTAAATTAACGTGTAGAAAAGGGGTGTTACATTAGTGGTATCAGAGCAGTTCGGTCTGTCCGGCCAATGTTGTCCTGTCATAGTGTCTTATGACAATAGATTAGTACTAAATTCTTGGTTTGTGCTGTAGTGATAGTTTGAAATGGCTGGGAGAAACGACGCTGCTCTTGCTGCTGCATTGCAGGCTATGGCCCAGGCTGTGCAGGGTCAGCATAATACTGGAGAGAACACTGGTTTTCGGAGTCTGACTACTTTCCAGAGAGAGAATCCGCCCACCTTTAAGGGCAAATATGATCCAGATGGTGCCATGGCTTGGCTGAAAGAGATCGAGAGGATATTCAGGGTGATGGACTGCACTGTTGAGCAGAAGGTCCGTTTTGGTACCCACATGTTAGCCGAGGAGGCTGACGACTGGTGGTTGGCTACTAGGCAGAGGTTGGAGGCTGTACAGGAAGAGATTACTTGGGAGGTATTCAGCAGGGAATTTCTGAGAAAATATTTTCCTGAAGACGTCCGAGGGAAGAAAGAGATAGAGTTCCTAGAACTGAAGCAGGGTGGTATGTCTGTGACTGCGTATGCGGCGAAGTTTGTGGAGCTGGCAAAATTCTATCCACACTACAGTGAGGCTACAGCTGAGTTTTCGAAATGTATCAAGTTCGAGAATGGTTTGAGGCCTGATATCAAAAAGGCCATTGGTTATCAGAAAATTCGGGTGTTCGCTGATCTGGTTGACAGTTGTAGAATCTTTGAGGAGGACAGTACTGCTCATTACAAAGCTACGTCTGAGAAAAAGGGTAAGTTTCAGAGTCGAAGCAAGCCGTATGAGGTTCCTGCGGGTAAGAGTTATCAGAGGTCTGCTGGGGGTAAGAATTTTAGTGGGGGAGATGCTCCCGCTAGCATTGTCTGTTATAAGTGTGGCAAACCTGGCCACAAGAGTACTACATGCAGGTCTGATGAGAGAGTTTGCTATCGTTGCGGTAAAAAGGGTCATATGGCGGCCGAGTGTAAGGTCAAGGATGTGGTGTGCTTCAACTGTGGTGAGTCTGGGCATATCAGTACAAAGTGTACAAAGTCGAAGAAGGAAAGGTCTACTGGGGGTGTTCGCATTGGCAGGAGAGGAGCCTGATGAGAAGGATGGTCTGATTAGAGGTACGTGTTTTATTAATGGTACTTCTCTGAAATCTCTTATTGATACTGGTGCTACCCATTGCTTTATATCTGTTGATTGTTGTAAAAGGTTGGGTCTTGTTTTATCTGCTATGTGTGGGGATATGGTTGTCGATACTCCTGCGAAGGGGTCGGTGATTACGTCCCAGGTGTGTTCTCAGTGTCCCGTGTCGATCTTCGGCAGGAACTTTGTTGTGAATTTTGTTTGCTTGCCGTTGAGAGGTCTGGATGTAATCTTGGGCATGGACTGGTTAGAGAATAACCACGTTCATATCAACTGTCGTAGCAAGTCGGTCAGTTTCGGGGAAGAACACTCTGTTTTTGTATCTGCTGGTCAGTTGAAAAAGTTGAAGAAAGAAGGAGTTCAGCTATTTGCGTTGATGGCATCGTTGTCTGCTGAGAGTCAGGCTGTTATTGAAGAACTGCAAGTGGTACGCAAATTTCCTGAGGTTTTTCCTGACGAAATTCCGGGTGTGCCGCCGGAGAGGGAAGTTGAGTTTTCGATTGATCTTGTACCTGGTACGAGGCCTGTGTCTATGGCACCGTACCGGATGTCGGCGTCTGAATTGTCTGAGTTCAAGACGCAACTTGAAGAATTGCTTGAGAAAAAGTTTGTGAGACCAAGTGTATCACCGTGGGGAGCTCCGGTATTGTTAGTGAAGAAGAAGGTAACTATCAAGAATAAGTATCCGCTTCCGAGGATCGACGATCTGATGGATCAGTTAGTGGGTGCCCGTGTTTTCAGCAAAATTGATTTGAGGTCCGGATATCATCAGATTAAAGTGAAGGATGAGGATGTACAGAAGACAGCATTCAGGACAAGGTATGGGCATTATGAATATTCAGTGATGCCGTTCGGTGTGACCAATGCTCCTGGTGTATTTATGGAATATATGAATCGTATTTTCCATAATTACCTAGATCGGTTTGTGGTGATCTTCATAGATGACATTCTAGTTTATTCTAAGTCAGAGGAAGAGCATGCTGAGCACCTGAAGACAGTGTTAGAAGTTTTGAAAGAGAAAAAGTTGTATGCTAAGTTATCAAAGTGTGAGTTCTGGCTGAAAGAGGTGAGTTTCCTTGGGCACGTGATTTCTGGTAATGGTATTGCGGTTGATCCGGCAAAAGTAGAAGCAGTGTTGGAGTGGCAGGCTCCGAAGTCCGCAACAGAGATTAGAAGCTTTTTGGGTTTGGCTGGGTACTACAGGAGGTTCATCGAGGGTTTTTCCAAGTTGGCCCCTTCCGTTGACTCAGTTGACTTGTAAGGGTAAAGTTTTTGTTTGGGATGCTCGGTGTGAGGAAAGTTTTGTGGAGCTCTTGAAGGATTATGACTTTGGTTTGAATTATCATCCCGGCAAGGCTAATGTCGTGGCTGATGCTTTAAGCAGAAAGTCTTTGCATATGTCGGCAATGATGGTGAAAGAATTAGAGTTGATTGAGGAATTCAGAGATTTGAGTTTGGTTTGTAAAATGACACCTCGCAGTGTCAAGCTAGGAATGTTAAAGATCGATAATGATTTCCTGGGCAGCATCAGAGAAGCTCAGAAGTCAGATGTCAAGTTAGTAGATTTAATTAATGGGGTTGGTCAATCTGAAGATGAAGATTTCAAATTAGATTCCAGTGGTGTGTTGAGGTTCCGGGGTAGGATCTGTGTTCCGGAGGATGAGGAGATGAGAAAGGCAATTTTAGAGGAGGGTCACCGTAGCAAGTTGAGTATTCATCCTGGAGCGACGAAAATGTATCAAGATATGAAAAAGATGTTTTGGTGGTATGGTATGAAGAGAGATGTGGCACAGTTTGTGTATGCGTGTTTGACCTATCAAAAGTCGAAGGTTGAACACCAGAAGCCTACAGGGTTAATGCAACCGTTGGAAGTTCCAGAGTGGAAGTGGGATAGCATTGCGATGGATTTTGTGACGGGATTGCCGAATACAGTTAAGGGTCATGACGCTATTTGGGTGATCGTTGATAGGTTAACGAAGTCTGCTCACTTTATTCCTATTAATATCACTTATCCGGGGTCGAGGTTGGCAGAGGTCTATGTCAAAGAAATTGTGAAGTTGCACGGTGTTCCGAAAAGTATTGTGTCAGATAGGGATCCAAGGTTCAGTTCTGAGTTTTGGACGAGTTTGCAGAAGGAATTGGGTTCAAAGCTGAAAATGAGTTCAGCATATCATCCTCAGACAGATGGTCAGTCAGAGAGAACAATTCAGTCGTTAGAAGATTTGTTGAGGGCTTGTGTATTGGAAGAACGGGGTTCATGGGATTCCTACCTTGCGTTGATTGAGTTTACCTATAACAACAGTTACCATTCCAGTATCGGGATGGCACCGTTTGAAGCATTGTATGGTCGAAAGTGTAGAACGCCATTGTGTTGGTATGAGTCGGGAGAGAGTGTAGTGTTGGGACCGGAGATTGTCCAGGAGACTACAGAGAAAATCAAGATGATCCGTGAAAAGATGAAGGCTTCGCAGAATCGTCAGAAGAGTTATCATGACAAGCGGAGGAAAGATTTAGAGTTTCAAGAGGGTGAGCATGTGTTCTTGAGGGTTTCTCCTATTACCGGTGTTGGTCGAGCGTTGAAATCGAAGAAGCTCACTCCTCGATTTGTTGGTCCTTATCAGATTTCTGAAAGAATCGGAAATGTGGCTTATAGAGTGGCTTTACCGCCAAATCTTTCGAATTTGCACGACGTGTTTCATGTGTCGCAACTTCGGAAGTATGTTTCGGATCCATCTCATGTGATCCATATGGATGATGTAAAGGTGCGGGATAATCTCACTGTGGAGACGATGCCCGTACGGATTGAGGATCATGAAGTGAAAGCGCTTAGAGGCAAAAAGATTGCATTAGTGAAGGTGGTTTGGCTAGGAGCTGCCGGCGAGAGTATGACTTGGGAGCTAGAGAGCAAGATGCGAGAGTCCTACCCAGAGTTATTTGATCAGGTAAATTTTGAGGACGAAATATTCTAAGTGGGGGAGAGTTGTAACACCCTAAATATTTAATTAAATTATTTAATTAAGTATTTAGGGATTTGATTTAATTAATTGGATGTAATTTAATTATTGGAAATTATACTAAAAATTGTGTAGGTGGTATTAGGAGGTGGAGGCGCCAAACTAGATGGACTTGGGCTTAAGTGAGAAGCCCAAGCCCATGACTCTTGTCATATGCGAAGTGGCCAAGGCGCCTAGGGGTTAGGGTTTTTTTGTTAGCATTTTGCGAAATTGAGAAGAGAGGAAAGAAAGGAGAAGTGCGCCGTAGAGAGAAGAGGAAGAGGAGAAGAAAAAGTCGCGCAACCAAGGAGAGAAGAGGAACGTGAATTGTTTCCGTGGTTCCGTTCGTGACCGTCTCGAGGGCTCCTACTCTTCGAATTCGAGGTAAGGGGAGTTCTATCATTTTTTATAATAATTCCTATGATAGGTTTTAGGTAGTGATGGCCTAGATTAACCATGATTCATGATTATGTTGCGAATTCACGTTCTTGTTGTTGATGTATGCGTGATTTCATGTTTGGGCTTGGGATGTTGTTGATTTCGATGGGTGGTGTATAATTTTGACGATTTCAATGTGTGTCCATGATGGTTGTAATGGGTGTTGTAATTGATCAAGTAACAATTTGAAGAAAAAGATGTTTGTGCTGAAATTGTGTTGAATTCTGGTGCTGGAAGTGTTCTGGGCGCCAAGGGTGCCAGTGCGTGTTGCTGTGTGTGTGCGTGGGTGGAGCGCTGGGCGCTGAGCGCCCGTGTGTGTTGCTGTGTGTGTTGCGCTGGGCGCTAGGTGCCAGCGCTGGGCGCTGCGCGCCCCTGTGTGTTGCTGTGTGTGTTGCGCTGGGCGCTGGGCGCTGAGCACCCGTGTGTGTGTGTGTTGCGTTTTGTTAGGCGCTGGGCGCAAGGTGCCTGGGCGCAGGGCGCCCAGGGCGCCAGTTTTTCAAGATGTTCCCAAAATATTTTCGAAAACTGTTTTCGCTATATCTTTTGACTCGGACATCCGTTTTAAACGTTTCAAAAAGTGTTGGGAAGCTTTTTCAGTTACCTATCTGCGTGTCCAATTTTTAAAAATAAAAACTTATTATTTCTGAAAGTTGCTGGGGCGCCCCAAGTGGCTGTTCCCGGCGGTCATTGCTGTGGCGTTGAAAAGATATTTTGGTGTCTTTAAAAATCCCTTTTGTGTATAACTAGTGGTTTTAACGTTTTAGTGTCAAAAGTGATGATTTTGACGATGATGCCCTTAGTGGCTAGTTAAATGACCGTTTTGCCCTTAGTGGCCAATGTTGTTGATATTGGTGTGTAAATGACGATGATGCCCTTAGTGGCTAGTTAAATGACCGTTTTTCCCTTAGTGGCCAATATTGTTGATATTGATGTGTAAATGACGATGATGCCCTTGTTGGCTAGTAAATGACGTTTTTGCCCTCAGTGGCTATTGTTTGAGTTGATGATGTTTATGAGTAAGTGACGATGAAAACCCAGTGACGTTTTGAGGCCCAAAAGGCAAAGTGATGTTAAGGCCAAAAAGGCTAAGTGATGTTGTTGTGTAGATTGTGAATTGACAGGTGCTGTGCCTCTTATTTGGCAAATTGGTAAGTGACGGGTCACATGGTTGACCGTGATTGTGTGATTTGTGCGTGGTGCATGTTATAGTGTCTCATGCATCCCATATGCATAAACCCAGTGACGTTTTGAGGCCCAAAAGGCTAAGTGACGATGAGGCCATAATGGCTAAGCGACGTTTGTGAAAAGGTACCTCATGCATATGCCCGCGAGTGGGTTGCATTTCATATGCCTACATGACATAGTGATGAGTTAATGTAGCGATGTAATTGATGATTGTGATGGGATTATTTTAGAGCTGTGACTTGACTTATTATTTATCATATGATTTATTATATGGATTGAATTGGACTCACCCTTCTGTTTGAATGTTACCCCTATGCGGTAACGTGCAGGTGATCGCGAGTGAAGGACTAGGTACCTTCACTAATTCGAGTCGAGTCGTCACGCTCTGATACGTAGCACTCAGGGGGGGGGGGCGAACTTAATGTTATGAATGATTTCGGTTGTTATGTCTTGTCGACAATTCTGTTTTATTTTGTTATTCCGCTGCGTAGTTGATTTTTATTGACGTTAAGTTTAATTGCGATGATAACTGTGTTTTTGAGGTTCTCCTCTTGGTGACGTGCTACGTGATGCAGGACTATTGTGTTTGAGCTGTTTTATTGAGAAGCATTATTTTATGGAAGTATGTGTAACATTCCTCGTGTGAAACAAATTTTTGAAAACTCTGATATTTTTCCAATTAAATTAACGGGTAGAAAAGGGGTGTTACACCCGAGGGCCCAGTATTGGGGATCCTCGATATACAATAATATTTGTCAAATAATTTTTACATGTCTTTAAAATTAATAAAAGCATGTATACTACATTTGTTTTAAGTGTGTTTCAATATTGGAAGACATATCAGCTTGTTTGTTGTTAGTGAACAAGCACTATAATATTTTGATCCCACGACAATGCCTAATTTTGCAATGCTTAAAAAATGTTATAATACATAACAATAGAAAACGATTTTTGATACCGTTGCAAAAATATGTTTTTTTAAAAGTTACAGGCAATGGCAAAAAACGATTCTCAAAAAATAGTCGCAACAATTTTTTATGCCTTACGCTCATATCCACTCGGCTAAGTCTATGCCTCGGCTAGGTTCCACCCTTGGCCAACTACTCAAGGATGTTAACAAGTTCATTAAATTTTGAATATTCATTATAATTAGAAATGTATTAAATTTGAAGATGTCGAATCTACACGATAATCCTTTTAAGTAAAACTATTCAGGGAAAGAAGGATTTGGTAACATTAACTTCTTTTGCAAGACAATTTTAAGATCTGTAACAGATTCTAATATTTGGTTGCACGAACGATGCCAAGTCTGACAAGAAAAAGACAACAAGATCCGATATATAAAAACTATAACAAATCAATTTTTGTAGTTCAAACATTATTGACATATATGTATATAATTACTTAAATTGATGAAATCCACAACTAGAAAATAATTAAAAAAGTTATCGTAGTTCATTAAATTTTCATTTTTCATTATAATTAGAATACTATTAAATATTCTCTAAAAAAGTCATACCAAATCAATTTTTTTTAGGTCATTTTAATGTGTATATATATATACACCATTGTCATGAATATCCACAAAACTTTATTGCAAACCTACTTTTCTCCAGTGGCATCAAAATCCATTCTTTGCTCTATCATTTTGCTTGTTCTTACTTGTTTGCTTCTTACGAGAGAGACTTCTGGTTACATTTATGCCGAAGCATGCTCGACTAATGGAGGATGTCTAAATGAATTCCCAAATAGGAAGATGTTATCGGCTTTAAAGATGAAACCAAGAATATTGAGGGAAGTTCCAGGTGGTCCAAATCCACTGCATAATTCATGTCCTGGATGCACTTACAAATTTTCTGAGAAAATGAGTGTCCCCCAGGGCCCAGTATTGGGGATCCTCGATATACAATAATATTTGTCAAATAATTTTTACATGTCTTTAAAATTAATAAAAGCATGTATACTACATTTGTTTTAAGTGGGTTTCAATATTGGAAGACATATCAGCTTGTTTGTTGTTAGTGAACATGCACTATAATATTTTGATCCCACGACAATGCCTAATTTTGCAATGTTAAAAAAATGTTGTTATACATAACAATAGAAAACGATTTTTGATACCGTTGCAAAAATATGTTTTTTTAAAAAGTTACAGGCAATGGCAAAAAACGATTCTCAAGAAATAGTCGCAACAATTTTTTATGCCTCACGCTCATATCCACTCGGCTAAGTCTATGCCTCGGCTAGGTTCCACCCTTGGCCAACTATTCAAGGATGTTAACAAGTTCATTGAATTTTGAATATTCATTATAATTAGAAATGTATTAAATTTGAAGATGTCGAATCTACACGATAATCCTTTTAAATAAAACTAGTCAGGGAAAGAAGGATTTGGTAACATTAACTTCTTTAGCAAGAAAATTTTAAGATCTGTAACAGATTCTAATATTTGGTTGCACGAACGATGCCAAGTCTGACAAGAAAAAGACAACAAGATCCAATATATAAAAACTATAACAAATCAATTTTTGTAGTTCAAACATTATTGACATATATGTATATAATTACTTAAATTGATGAGATCCACAACTAGAAAATAATTAAAAAAGTTATCGTAGTTCATTAAATTTTCATTTTTCATTATAATTAGAATACTATTAAGTATTCTCTAAAAAAGTCATACCAAATCAATTTTTTTTAGGTCATTTTAATGTGTATAAATATATATATATATATATATATATATATATATATATATATACACCATTGTCATGAATATCTAGAAAACTTTATTGCAAACCTACTTTTCTCCAATGGCATCAAAATCCATTCTTTGCTCTATCATTTTGCTTGTTCTTACTTGTTTGTTTCTTACAAGAGAGACTTCTGGTTACATTTATGCCGAAGCATGCTCGACTAATGGAGGATGTCTAAACGAATTCCCAAACCGGAAGATGTTATCGGCTTTAAAGATGAAACCAAGAATATTGAGGGAAGTTCCAGGTGGTCCAAATCCACTGCATAATTCATGTCCTGGATGCACTTAAAATTTTTTGAGAAAATGAGTGTCCCCCTGGGCCCAGTATTGGGGATCCTCGATATACAATAATATTTGTCAAATAATTTTTACATGTCTTTAAAATTAATAAAAGCATGTATACTACATTTGTTTTAAGTGTGTTTCAATATTGGAAGACATATCAGCTTGTTTGTTGTTAGTGAACATGCACTATAATATTTTGATCCCACGACAATGCCTAATTTTGCAATGCTTAAAAAATGTTCTAATACATAACAATAGAAAACGATTTTTGATACCGTTGCAAAAATATGTTTTTTTAAAAGTTACAGGCAATGGCAAAAAACGATTCTCAAGAAATAGTCGCAACAATTTTTTATGCCTCACGCTCATATCCACTCGGCTAAGTCTATGCCTCGGCTAGGTTCCACCCTTGGCCAACTACTCAAGGATGTTAACAAGTTCATTGAATTTTGAATATTCATTATAATTAGAAATGTCTTAAATTTGAAGATGTCGAATCTACACGATAATCCTTTTAAGTAATACTAGTCAGGGAAAGAAGGATTTGGTAACATTAACTTCTTTTGCAAGACAATTTTAAGATCTGTAACAGATTCTAATATTTGGTTGCACGAACGATGCCAAGTCTGACATGAAAAAGACAACAAGATCCAATATATAAAAACTATAACAAATCAATTTTTGTAGTTCAAACATTATTGACATATATGTATATAATTACTTACATTGATGAAATCCACAACAAGAAAATAATTAAAAAAGTTATCGTAGTTCATTAAATTTTCATTTTTCATTATAATTAGAATACTATTAAATATTCTTTAAAAAAGTCATACCATATCAATTTTTTTTAGGTCAGTTTAATGTGTATATATATATACACCATTGTCATGAATATCCACAAAACTTTATTGCAAACCCACTTTTCTCCAATCGCATCAAAATCCATTCTTTGCTCTATCATTTTGCTTGTTCTTACTTGTTTGCTTCTTACGAGAGAGACTTCTGGTTACATTTATGCCGAAGCATGCTCGACTAATGGAGGATGTCTAAATGAATTCCCAAACAGGAAGATGTTATCGGCTTTAAAGATGAAACCAAGAATATTGAGGGAAGTTCCAGGTGGTCCAAATCCACTGCATAATTCATGTCCTGGATACACTTAAAATTTTCTGAGAAAATGAGTGTCCCCTAGGGCCCAGTATTGGGGATCCTCGATATACAATAATATTTGTCAATTAATTTTTACATGTCTTTAAAATTAATAAAAGCATGTAAACTACATTTATTTTAAGTGTGTTTCAATATTGGAAGACATATCAGCTTGTTTGTTGTTAGTGAACATGCACTATAATATTTTGATCCCACGACAATGCCTAATTTTGCAATGCTTAAAAAATGTTCTAATACATAACAATAGAAAATGATTTTTGATACCGTTGCAAAAATATGTTTTTTTAAAAAGTTACAGGCAATGGCAAAAAACGATTCTCAAGAAATAGTCACAACAATTTTTTATGCCTCACGCTCATATCCACTCGGCTAAGTCTATGCCTCGGCTAGGTTCCACCCTTGGCCAACTACTCAAGGAAGTTAACAAGTTCATTGAATTTTGAATATTCATTATAATTAGAAATGTATTAAATTTGAAGATGTCGAATCTACACGATAATCCTTTTAAGTAAAACTAGTCAGGGAAAGAAGGATTTGGTAACATTAACTTCTTTAGCAAGACAATTTTAAGATCTGTAACAGATTCTAATATTTGGTTGCACGAACGATGCCAAGTCTGACAAGAAAAAGACAACAAGATCCAATATATAAAAACTATAACAAATCAATTTTTGTAGTTCAAACATTATTGACATATATGTATATAATTACTTAAATTGATGAGATCCACAACTAGAAAATAATTAAAAAAGTTATCGTAGTTCATTAAATTTTCATTTTTCATTATAATTAGAATACTATTAAGTATTCTCTAAAAAAGTCATCCCAAATCAATTTTTTTAGGTCATTTTAATGTGTATATATATATACACCATTGTCATGAATATCCACAAAACTTTATTGCAGACCTACTTTTCTCCAATGGCATCAAAATCCATTCTTTGCTCTATCATTTTGCTTGTTCTTACTTGTTTGCTTCTTACGAGAGAGACTTCTGGTTACATTTATGCCGAAGCATGCTCGACTAATGGAGGATGTCTAAATGAATTCCCAAACAGGAAGATGTTATCGGCTTTAAAGATGAAACCAAGAATATTGAGGGAAGTTCCAGGTGGTCCAAATCCACTGCATAATTCATGTCCTGGATGCACTTAAAATTTTCTGAGAAAATGAGTGTCCCCCAGGGCCCAGTATTGGGGATCCTCGATATACAATAATATTTGTCAATTAATTTTTACATGTCTTTAAAATTAATAAAAGCATGTATACTACATTTGTTTTAAGTGTGTTTCAATATTGGAAGACAGATCAGCTTGTTTGTTGTTAGTGAACATGCACTATAATATTGTGATCCCACGACAATGCCTAATTTTGCAATGCTTAAAAAATGTTCTAATACATAACAATAGAAAACGATTTTTGATACCGTTGCAAAAATATGTTTTTTCAAAAGTTACAGGCAATGGCAAAAAACAATTCTCAAGAAATAGTCGCAACAATTTTTTATGTCTCACGCTCATATCCACTCGGCTAAGTCTATGCCTCGTCTAGGTTCCACCCTTGGCCAACTACTCAAGGATGTTAACAAGTTCATTGAATTTTGAATATTCATTATAATTAGAAATGTATTAAATTTGAAGATGTCGAATCTACACGATAATCCTTTTAAGTAAAACTAGTCAGGGAAAGAAGGATTTGGTAACATTAACTTCTTTAGCAAGACAATTTTATGATCTGTAACAGATTCTAATATTTGGTTGCACGAACGATGCCAAGTCTGACAAGAAAAAGACAACAAGATCCAATATATAAAAACTATAACAAATCAGTTTTTGTAGTTCAAACATTATTGACATATATGTATATAATTACTTAAATTGATGAAACCCACAACTAGAAAATAATTAAAAAAGTTATCGTAGTTCATTAAATTTTCATTTTTCATTATAATTAGAATACTATTAAGTATTCTCTAAAAAAGTCATGCCAAATCAATTTTTTTAGGTCATTTTAATGTGTATATATATATACACCATTGTCATGAATATCCACAAAACTTTATTGCAAACCTACTTTTCTCCAATGGCATCAAAATCCAATCTTTGCTCTATCATTTTGCTTGTTCTTACTTGTTTGCTTCTTACGAGAGAGACTTCTGGTTACATTTATGCCGAAGCATGCTCGATTAATGGAGGATGTCTAAATGAATTCCCAAACAGGAAGATGTTATCGGCTTTAAAGATGAAACCAAGAATATTGAGGGAAGTTCCAGGTGGTCCAAATCCACTGCATAATTCATGTCCTGGATGCACTTAAAATTTTCTGAGAAAATGAGTGTCCCCCAGGGCCCCGTATTGGGGATCCTCGATATACAATAATATTTGTCAAATAATTTTTACATGTCTTTAAAATTAATAAAAGCATGTATACTACATTTGTTTTAAGTGTGTTTCAATATTGGAAGACATATCAGCTTGTTTGTTGTTAGTGAACATGCACTATAATATTTTGATCCCACGACAATGCCTAATTTTGCAATGCTTAAAAAATGTTCTAATACATAACAATAGAAAACGATTTTTGATACCGTTGCAAAAACATGTTTTTTTAAAAGTTACAGGCAATGGCAAAAAACGATTCTCAAGAAATAGTCGCAACAATTTTTTATGTCTCACGCTCATATCCACTCGGCTAAGTCTATGCCTCGTCTAGGTTCCACCCTTGGCCAACTACTCAAGGATGTTAACAAGTTCATTGAATTTTGAATATTCATTATAATTAGAAATGTATTAAATTTGAAGATGTCGAATCTACACGATAATCCTTTTAAGTAAAACTAGTCAGGGAAAGAAGGATTTGGTAACATTAACTTCTTTAGCAAGACAATTTTAAGATCTGTAACAGATTCTAATATTTGGTTGCACGAACGATGCCAAGTCTGACAAGAAAAAGACAACAAGATCCAATATATAAAAACTATAACAAATCAGTTTTTGTAGTTCAAACATTATTGACATATATGTATATAATTACTTAAATTGATGAAATCCACAACTAGAAAATAATTAAAAAAGTTATCGTAGTTCATTAAATTTTCATTTTTCATTATAATTAGAATACTATTAAGTATTCTCTAAAAAAGTCATGCCAAATCAATTTTTTTAGGTAATTTTAATGTGTATATATATATACACCATTGTCATGAATATCCACAAAACTTTATTGCAAACCTACTTTTCTCCAATGGCATCAAAATCCATTCTTTGCTCTATCATTTTGCTTGTTCTTACCTGTTTGCTTCTTACGAGAGAGACTTCTGGTTACATTTATGCCGAAGCATGCTCGATTAATGGAGGATGTCTAAATGAATTCCCAAACAGGAAGATGTTATCGGCTTTAAAGATGAAACCAAGAATATTGAGGGAAGTTCCAGGTGATCCAAATCCACTGCATAATTCATGTCCTGGATGCACTAAAAATTTTCTGAGAAAATGAGTGTCCCCCAGGGCCCCGTATTGGGGATCCTCGATATACAATAATATTTGTCAAATAATTTTTACATGTCTTTAAAACTAATAAAAGCATGTATACTACATTTGTTTTAAGTGTGTTTCAATATTGGAAGACATATCAGCTTGTTTGTTGTTAGTGAACATGCACTATAATATTTTGATCCCACGACAATGCCTAATTTTGCAATGCTTAAAAAATGTTCTAATACATAACAATAGAAAACGATTTTTGATACCGTTGCAAAAACATGTTTTTTTCAAAGTTACAGGCAATGGCAAAAAACGATTCTCAAGAAATAGTCGCAACAATATTTTATGTCTCACGCTCATATCCACTCGGCTAAGTCTATGCCTCGTCTAGGTTCCACCCTTGGCCAACTACTCAAGGATGTTAACAAGTTCATTGAATTTTGAATATTCATTATAATTAGAAATGTATTAAATTTGAAGATGTCGAATCTACACGATAATCCTTTTAAGTAAAACTAGTCAGGGAAAGAAGGATTTGGTAACATTAACTTATTTAGCAAGACAATTTTAAGATCTGTAACAGATTCTAATATTTGGTTGCACGAACGATGCCAAGTCTGACAAGAAAAAGACAACAAGATCCAATATATAAAAACTATAACAAATCAATTTTTGTAGTTCAAACATTATTGACACATATGTATATAATTACTTAAATTGATGAAATCCACAACTAGAAAATAATTAAAAAAGTTATCGTACTTCATTAAATTTTCATTTTTCATTATAATTAGAATACTATTAAGTATTCTCTAAAAAAGTCATGCCAAATCAATTTTTTTTAGGTCATTTTAATGTGTATATATATATACACCATTGTCATGAATATCCACAAAACTTTATTGCAAACCTACTTTTCTCCAATGGCATCAAAATCCATTCTTTGCTCTATCATTTTGCTTGTTCTTACTTGTTTGCTTCTTACGAGAGAGACTTCTGGTTACATTTATGCCGAAGCATGCTCGACTAATGGAGGATGTCTAAATGAATTCCCAAACAAGAAGATGTTATCGGCTTTAAAGATGAAACCAAGAATATTGAGGGAAGTTCCAGGTGGTCCAAATCCACTGCATAATTCATGTCCTGGATGCACTTAAAATTTTCTGAGAAAATGAGTGTCCCCCAGGGCCCAGTATTGGGGATCCTCGATATACAATAATATTTGTCAATTAATTTTTACATGTCTTTAAAATTAATAAAAGCATGTATACTACATTTGTTTTAAGTGTGTTTCAATATTGGAAGACATATCAGCTTGTTTGTTGTTAGTGAACATGCACTATAATATTGTGATCCCACGACAATGCCTAATTTTGCAATGCTTAAAAAATGTTCTAATACATAACAATAGAAAACGATTTTTGATACCGTTGCAAAAATATGTTTTTTTAAAAGTTACAGGCAATGGCAAAAAACGATTCTCAAGAAATAGTCGCAACAATTTTTTATGTCTCACGCTCTTATCCACTCGGCTAAGTCTATGCCTCGGCTAGGTTCCACCCTTGGCCAACTACTCAAGGATGTTAACAAGTTCATTGAATTTTGAATATTCATTATAATTAGAAATGTATTAAATTTGAAGATGTCGAATCTACACGATAATCCTTTTAAGTAAAACTAGTCAGGGAAAGAAGGATTTGGTAACACTAACTTCTTTAGCAAGACAATTTTAAGATCTGTAACAGATTCTAATATTTGGTTGCACGAACGATGCCAAGTCTGACAAGAAAAAGACAACAAGATCCAATATATAAAAACTATAACAAATCAGTTTTTGTAGTTCAAACATTATTGACATATATGTATATAATTACTTAAATTGATGAAATCCACAACTAGAAAATAATTAAAAAAGTTATTGTAGTTCATTAAATTTTCATTTTTCATTATAATTAGAATACTATTAAGTATTCTCTAAAAAAGTCATGCCAAATCAATTTTTTTAGGTCATTTTAATGTGTATATATATATACACCATTGTCATGAATATCCACAAAACTTTATTGCAAACCTACTTTTCTCCAATGGCATCAAAATCCATTCTTTGCTCTATCATTTTGCTTGTTCTTACTTGTTTGCTTCTTACGAGAGAGACTTCTGGTTACATTTATGCCGAAGCATGCTCGATTAATGGAGGATGTCTAAATGAATTCCCAAACAGGAAGATGTTATCGGCTTTAAAGATGAAACCAAGAATATTGAGGGAAGTTCCAGGTGGTCCAAATCCACTGCATAATTCATGTCCTGGATGCGCTTAAAATTTTCTGAGAAAATGAGTGTCCCCCAGGGCCCCGTATTGGGGATCCTCGATATACAATAATATTTGTCAAATAATTTTTACATGTCTTTAAAATTAATAAAAGCATGTATACTACATTTGTTTTAAGTGTGTTTCAATATTGGAAGACATATCAGCTTGTTTGTTGTTAGTGAACATGCACTATAATATTTTGATCCCACGACAATGCCTAATTTTGCAATGCTTAAAAAATGTTCTAATACATAACAATAGAAAACGATTTTTGATACCGTTGCAAAAACATGTTTTTTTAAAAGTTACAGGCAATGGCAAAAAACGATTCTCAAGAAATAGTCGCAACAATTTTTTATGTCTCACGCTCATATCCACTCGGCTAAGTCTATGCCTCGTCTAGGTTCCACCCTTGGCCAACTACTCAAGGATGTTAACAAGTTCATTGAATTTTGAATATTCATTATAATTAGAAATGTATTAAATTTGAAGATGTCGAATCTACACGATAATCCTTTTAAGTAAAACTAGTCAGGGAAAGAAGGATTTGGTAACATTAACTTCTTTAGCAAGACAATTCTAAGATCTGTAACAGATTCTAATATTTGGTTGCACGAACGATGCCAAGTCTGACAAGAAAAAGACAACAAGATCCAATATATAAAAACTATAACAAATCAGTTTTTGTAGTTCAAACATTATTGACATATATGTATATAATTACTTAAATTGATGAAATCCACAACTAGAAAATAATTAAAAAAGTTATCGTAGTTCATTAAATTTTCATTTTTCATTATAATTAGAATACTATTAAGTATTCTCTAAAAAAGTCATGCCAAATCAATTTTTTTAGGTCATTTTAATGTGTATATATATATACACCATTGTCATGAATATCCACAAAACTTTATTGCAAACCTACTTTTCTCCAATGGCATCAAAATCCATTCTTTGCTCTATCATTTTGCTTGTTCTTACTTGTTTGCTTCTTACGAGAGAGACTTCTGGTTACATTTATGCCGAAGCATGCTCGATTAATGGAGGATGTCTAAATGAATTCCCAAACAGGAAGATGTTATCGGCTTTAAAGATGAAACCAAGAATATTGAGGGAAGTTCCAGGTGGTCCAAATCCACTGCATAATTCATGTCCTGGATGCGCTTAAAATTTTCTGAGAAAATGAGTGTCCCCCAGGGCCCCGTATTGGGGATCCTCGATATACAATAATATTTGTCAAATAATTTTTACATGTCTTTAAAATTAATAAAAGCATGTATACTACATTTGTTTTAAGTGTGTTTCAATATTGGAAGACATATCAGCTTGTTTGTTGTTAGTGAACATGCACTATAATATTTTGATCCCACGACAATGCCTAATTTTGCAATGCTTAAAAAATGTTCTAATACATAACAATAGAAAACGATTTTTGATACCAGTGCAAAAACATGTTTTTTTAAAAGTTATAGGCAATGGCAAAAAACGATTCTCAAGAAATAGTCGCAACAATTTTTTATGTCTCACGCTCATATCCACTCGGCTAAGTCTATGCCTCGTCTAGGTTCCACCCTTGGCCAACTACTCAAGGATGTTAACAAGTTCATTGAATTTTGAATATTCATTATAATTAGAAATGTATTAAATTTGAAGATGTCGAATCTACACGATAATCCTTTTAAGTAAAACTAGTCAGGGAAAGAAGGATTTGGTAACATTAACTTCTTTAGCAAGACAATTTTAAGATCTGTAACAGATTCTAATATTTGGTTGCACGAACGATGCCAAGTCTGACAAGAAAAAGACAACAAGATCCAATATATAAAAACTATAACAAATCACTTTTTGTAGTTCAAACATTATTGACATATATGTATATAATTACTTAAATTGATGAAATCCACAACTAGAAAATAATTAAAAAAGTTATCGTAGTTCATTAAATTTTCATTTTTCATTATAATTAGAATACTATTAAGTATTCTCTAAAAAAGTCATGCCAAATAATTTTTTTTTAGGTCATTTTAATGTGTATATATATACACCATTGTCATGAATATCCACAAAACTTTATTGCAAACCTACTTTTCTCCAATGGCATCAAAATCCATTCTTTGCTCTATCATTTTGCTTGTTCTTACTTGTTTGCTTCTTACGAGAGAGACTTCGGGTTACATTTATGCCGAAGCATGCTCGACTAATGGAGGATGTCTAAATGAATTCCCAAACAGGAAGATGTTATCGGCTTTAAAGATGAAACCAAGAATATTGAGGGAAGTTCCAGGTGGTCCAAATCCACTGCATAATTCATGTCCTGGATGCACTTAAAATTTTCTGAGAAAATGAGTGTCCCCCAGGGCCCAGTATTGGGGATCCTCGATATACAATAATATTTGTCAATTAATTTTTACATGTCTTTAAAATTAATAAAAGCATGTATACTACATTTGTTTTAAGTGTGTTTCATTATTGGAAGACATATCAGCTTGTTTGTTGTTAGTGAACATGCACTATAATATTGTGATCCCACGACAATGCCTAATTTTGCAATGCTTAAAAAATGTTCTAATACATAACAATAGAAAACGATTTTTGATACCGTTGCAAAAATATGTTTTTTTAAAAGTTACAGGCAATGGCAAAAAACGATTCTCAAGAAATAGTCGCAACAATTTTTTATGTCTCACGCTCATATCCACTCGGCTAAGTCTATGCCTCGTCTAGGTTCCACCCTTGGCCAACTACTCAAGGATGTTAACAAGTTCATTGAATTTTGAATATTCATTATAATTAGAAATGTATTAAATTTGAAGATGTCGAATCTACACGATAATCCTTTTAAGTAAAACTAGTCAGGGAAAGAAGGATTTGGTAACATTAACTTCTTTAGCAAGACAATTTTAAGATCTGTAACAGATTCTAATATTTGGTTGCACGAACGATGCCAAGTCTGACAAGAAAAAGACAACAAGATCCAATATATAAAAACTATAACAAATCACTTTTTGTAGTTCAAACATTATTGACATATATGTATATAATTACTTAAATTGATGAAATCCACAACTAGAAAATAATTAAAAAAGTTATCGTAGTTCATTAAATTTTCATTTTTCATTATAATTAGAATACTATTAAGTATTCTCAAAAGAAGTCATGCCAAATCAATTTTTTTAGGTCATTTTAATGTGTATATATATATACACCATTGTCATGAATATCCACAAAACTTTATTCCAAACCTACTTTTCTCCAATGGCATCAAAATCTATTCTTTGCTCTATCATTTTGCTTGTTCTTACTTGTTTGCTTCTTACGAGAGAGACTTCTGGCTACATTTATGCCGAAGCATGCTCGATTAATGGAGGATGTCTAAATGAATTCCCAAACAGGAAGATGTTATCGGCTTTAAAGATGAAACCAAGAATATTGAGGGAAGTTCCAGGTGGTCCAAATCCACTGCATAATTCATGTCCTGGATGCACTTAAAATTTTCTGAGAAAATGAGTGTCCCCCAGGGCCCAGTATTGGGGATCCTCGATATACAATAATATTTGTCAATTAATTTTTACATGTCTTTAAAATTAATAAAAGCATGTATACTACATTTGTTTTAAGTGTGTTTCAATATTGGAAGACATATCAGCTTGTTTGTTGTTAGTGAACATGCACTATAATAGTGTGATCCCACGACAATGCCTAATTTTGCAATGCTTAAAAAATGTTCTAATACATAACAATAGAAAACGATTTTTGATACCGTTGCAAAAATATGTTTTTTTAAAAGTTACAGGCAATGGCAAAAAACGATTCTCAAGAAATAGTCGCAACAATTTTTTATGTCTCACGCTCATATCCACTCGGCTAAGTCTATGCCTCGTCTAGGTTCCACCATTGGCCAACTACTCAAGGATGTTAACGAGTTCATTGAATTTTGAATATTCATTATAATTAGAAATGTATTAAATTTGAAGATGTCGAATCTACACGATAATCCTTTTAAGTAAAACTAGTCAGGGAAAGAAGGATTTGGTAACATTAACTTCTTTAGCAAGACAATTTTAAGATCTGTAACAGATTCTAATATTTGGTTGCACGAACGATGCCAAGTCTGACAAGAAAAAGACAACAAGATCCAATATATAAAAACTATAACAAATCACTTTTTGTAGTTCAAACATTATTGACATATATGTATATAATTACTTAAATTGATGAAATCCACAACTAGAAAATAATTAAAAAAGTTATCGTAGTTCATTAAATTTTCATTTTTCATTATAATTAGAATACTATTAAATATTCTCTAAAAAAGTCATACCAAATCAATTTTTTTTAGGTCATTTTAATGTGTATATATATATATACACCATTGTCACGATTATCCACAAAACTTTATTGCAAACCTACTTTTCTCCAATGGCATCAAAATCCATTCTTTGCTCTATCATTTTGCTTGTTCTTACTTGTTTGCTTCTTACGAGAGAGACTTCTGGTTACATTTATGCCGAAGCATGCTCGATTAATGGAGGATGTCTAAATGAATTCCCAAACAGGAAGATGTTATCGGCTTTAAAGATGAAACCAAGAATATTGAGGGAAGTTCCAGGTGGTCCAAATCCACTGCATAATTCATGTCCTGGATGCACTTAAAATTTTCTGAGAAAATGAGTGTCCCCCAGGGCCCAGTATTGGGGATCCTCGATATACAATAATATTTGTCAATTAATTTTTACATGTCTTTAAAATTAATAAAAGCATGTATACTACATTTGTTTTAAGTGTGTTTCAATATTGGAAGACATATCAGCTTGTTTGTTGTTAGTGAACATGCACTATAATATTGTGATCCCACGACAATGCCTAATTTTGCAATGCTTAAAAAATGTTCTAATACATAACAATAGAAAACGATTTTTGATACCGTTGCAAAAATATGTTTTTTTAAAAGTTACAGGCAATGGCAAAAAACGATTCTCAAGAAATAGTCGCAACAATTTTTTATGTCTCACGCTCTTATCCACTCGGCTAAGTCTATGCCTCGGCTAGGTTCCACCCTTGGCCAACTACTCAAGGATGTTAACAAGTTCATTGAATTTTGAATATTCATTATAATTAGAAATGTATTAAATTTGAAGATGTCGAATCTACACGATAATCCTTTTAAGTAAAACTAGTCAGGGAAAGAAGGATTTGGTAACATTAACTTCTTTAGCAAGACAATTTTAAGATCTGTAACAGATTCTAATATTTGGTTGCACGAACGATGCCAAGTCTGACAAGAAAAAGACAAGAAGATCCAATATATAAAAACTATAACAAATCAGTTTTTGTAGTTCAAACATTATTGACATATATGTATATAATTACTTAAATTGATGAAATCCACAACTAGAAAATAATTAAAAAAGTTATCGTAGTTCATTAAATTTTCATTTTTCATTATAATTAGAATACTATTAAGTATTCTCTAAAAAAGTCATGCCAAATCAATTTTTTTAGGTCATTTGAATGTGTATATATATATACACCATTGTCATGAATATCCACAAAACTTTATTGCAAACCTACTTTTCTCCAATGGCATCAAAATCCATTCTTTGCTCTATCATTTTGCTTGTTCTTACTTGTTTGCTTCTTACGAGAGAGACTTCTGGTTACATTTATGCCGAAGCATGCTCGATTAATGGAGGATGTCTAAATGAATTCCCAAACAGGAAGATGTTATCGGCTTTAAAGATGAAACCAAGAATATTGAGGGAAGTTCCAGGTGGTCCAAATCCACTGCATAATTCATGTCCTGGATGCACTTAAAATTTTCTGAGAAAATGAGTGTCCCCTAGGGCCCAGTATTGGGGATCCTCGATATACAATAATATTTGTCAATTAATTTTTACATGTCTTTAAAATTAATAAAAGCATGTATACTACATTTGTTTTAAGTGTGTTTCAATATTGGAAGACATATCAGCTTGTTTGTTGTTAGTGAACATGCACTATAATATTGTGATCCCACGACAATGCCTAATTTTGCAATGCTTAAAAAATGTTCTAATACATAACAATAGAAAACGATTTTTGATACCGTTGCAAAAATATGTTTTTTTAAAAGTTACAGGCAATGGCAAAAAACGATTCTCAAGAAATAGTCGCAACAATTTTTTATGTCTCACGCTCATATCCACTCGGCTAAGTCTATGCCTCGTCTAGGTTCCACCCTTGGCCAACTACTCAAGGATGTTAACAAGTTCATTGAATTTTGAATATTCATTATAATTAGAAATGTATTAAATTTGAAGATGTCGAATCTACACGATAATCCTTTTAAGTAAAACTAGTCAGGGAAAGAAGGATTTGGTAACATTAACTTCTTTAGAAAGACAATTTTAAGATCTGTAAGTGATTCTAATATTTGGTTGCACGAACGATGCCAAGTCTGACAAGAAAAAGACAACAAGATCCAATATATAAAAACTATAACAAATCACTTTTTGTAGTTCAAACATTATTGACATATATGTATATAATTACTTAAATTGATGAAATCCACAACTAGAAAATAATTAAAAAAGTTATCGTAGTTCATTAAATTTTCATTTTTCATTATAATTAGAATACTATTAAATATTCTCTAAAAAAGTCATACCAAATCAATTTTTTTTAGGTCATTTTAATGTGTATATATATATACACCATTGTCATGAATATCCACAAAACTTTATTGCAAACCTACTTTTCTCCAATGGCATCAAAATCCATTCTTTGCTCTATCATTTTGCTTGTTCTTACTTGTTTGCTTCTTACGAGAGAGACTTCTGGTTACATTTATGCCGAAGCATGCTCGATTAATGGAGGATGTCTAAATGAATTCCCAAACAGGAAGATGTTATCGGCTTTAAAGATGAAACCAAGAATATTGAGGGAAGTTCCAGGTGGTCCAAATCCACTGCATAATTCATGTCCTGGATGCACTTAAAATTTTCTGAGAAAATGAGTGTCCCCCAGGGCCCAGTATTGGGGATCCTCGATATACAATAATATTTGTCAATTAATTTTTACATGTCTTTAAAATTAATAAAAGCATGTATACTACATTTGTTTTAAGTGTGTTTCAATATTGGAAGACATATCAGCTTGTTTGTTGTTAGTGAACATGCACTATAATATTGTGATCCCACGACAATGCCTAATTTTGCAATGCTTAAAAAATGTTCTAATACATAACAATAGAAAACGATTTTTGATACCGTTGCAAAAATATGTTTTTTTAAAAGTTACAGGCAATGGCAAAAAACGATTCTCAAGAAATAGTCGCAACAATTTTTTATCTCTCACGCTCTTATCCACTCGGCTAAGTCTATGCCTCGGCTAGGTTCCACCGTTGGCCAACTACTCAAGGATGTTAACAAGTTCATTGAGTTTTGAATATTCATTATAATTAGAAATGTATTAAATTTGAAGATGTCGAATCTACACGATAATCCTTTTAAGTAAAACTAGTCAGGGAAAGAAGGATTTGGTAACATTAACTTCTTTAGCAAGACAATTTTAAGATCTGTAACAGATTCTAATATTTGGTTGCACGAACGATGCCAAGTCTGACAAGAAAAAGACAACAAGATCCAATATATAAAAACTATAACAAATCAGTTTTTGTAGTTCAAACATTATTGACATATATGTATATAATTACTTAAATTGATGAAATCCACAACTAGAAAATAATTAAAAAAGTTATCGTAGTTCATTAAATTTTCATTTTTCATTATAATTAGAATACTATTAAGTATTCTCTAAAAAAGTCATGCCAAATCAATTTTTTTAGGTCATTTGAATGTGTATATATATATATACACCATTGTCATGAATATCCACAAAACTTTATTGCAAACCTACTTTTCTCCAATGGCATCAAAATCCATTCTTTGCTCTATCATTTTGCTTGTTCTTACTTGTTTGCTTCTTACGAGAGAGACTTCTGGTTACATTTATGCCGAAGCATGCTCGATTAATGGAGGATGTCTAAATGAATTCCCAAACAGGAAGATGTTATCGGCTTTAAAGATGAAACCAAGAATATTGAGGGAAGTTCCAGGTGGTCCAAATCCACTGCATAATTCATGTCCTGGATGCACTTAAAATTTTCTGAGAAAATGAGTGTCCCCCAGGGCCCCGTATTGGGGATCCTCGATATACAATAATATTTGTCAAATAATTTTTACATGTCTTTAAAATTAATAAAAGCATGTATACAACATTTGTTTTAAGTGTGTTTCAATATTGGAAGACATATCAGCTTTTTTGTTGTTAGTGAACATGCACTTTAATATTTTGATCCCACGACAATGCCTAATTTTGCAATGCTTAAAAAATGTTCTAATACATAACAATAGAAAACGATTTTTGATACCGTTGCAAAAACATGTTTTTTTAAAAGTTACAGGCAATGGCAAAAAACGATTCTCAAGAAATAGTCGCAACAATTTTTTATGTCTCACGCTCATATCCACTCGGCTAAGTCTATGCCTCGTCTAGGTTCCACCCTTGGCCAACTACTCAAGGATGTTAACAAGTTCATTGAATTTTGAATATTCATTATAATTAGAAATGTATTAAATTTGAAGATGTCGAATCTACACGATAATCCTTTTAAGTAAAACTAGTCAGGGAAAGAAGGATTTGGTAACATTAACTTCTTTAGCAAGACAATTTTAAGATCTGTAACAGATTCTAATATTTGGTTGCACGAACGATGCCAAGTCTGACAAGAAAAAGACAACAAGATCCAATATATAAAAACTATAACAAATCACTTTTTGTAGTTCAAACATTATTGACATATATGTATATAATTACTTAAATTGATGAAATCCACAACTAGAAAATAATTAAAAAAGTTATCGTTGTTCATTAAATTTTCATTTTTCATTATAATTAGAATACTATTAAATATTCTCTAAAA
This sequence comes from Astragalus membranaceus, assembly GCA_039519185.1. NCBI lineage: Eukaryota > Viridiplantae > Streptophyta > Magnoliopsida > Fabales > Fabaceae > Astragalus > Astragalus membranaceus. Next base: position 24,591,083 of record CM076852.1, read on the forward strand.
AAGTCATACCAAATCAATTTTTTTTAGGTCATTTTAATGTGTATATATATATACACCATTGTCATGAATATCCACAAAACTTTATTGCAAACCTACTTTTCTCCAATGGCATCAAAATCCATTCTTTGCTCTATCATTTTGCTTGTTCTTACTTGTTTGCTTCTTACGAGAGAGACTTCTGGTTACATTTATGCCGAAGCATGCCCGACTAATGGAGGATGTCTAAATGAATTCCCAAACAGGAAGATGTTATCGACTTTCAAGATGAAACCAAGAATATTGAGGGAAGTTCCAGGTGGTCCAAATCCACTGCATAATTCATGTCCTGGATGCACTTAAAATTTTCTGAGAAAATGAGTGTCCCCCAGCGCCCAGTATTGGGGATCCTCGATATACAATAATAATTGTCAAATAATTTTTACATGTCTTTAAAATTAATAAAAGCATGTATACTACATTTGTTTTAAGTGTGTTTCAATATTGGAAGACATATCAGCTTGTTTGTTGTTAGTGGACATGCACTATAATATTTTGATCCCACGACAATGCCTAATTTTGCAATGCTTAAAAAATGTTCTAATACATAACAATAGAAAACGATTTTTTATACCGTTGCAAAAATATGTTTTTTTTAAAAAGTTACAGGCAATGGCAAAAAACGATTCTCAAGAAATAGTCGCAACAATTTTTTATGCCTCACGCTCATATCCACTCGGCTAAGTCTATGCCTCGGCTGGGTTCCACCCTTGGCCAACTACTCAAGGATGTTAACAAGTTCATTGAATTTTGAATATTCATTATAATTAGAAATATATTAAATTTGAAGATGTCGAATCTACACGATAATCCTTTTAAGTAAAACTAGTCAGGGAAAGAAGGATTTGGTAACATTAACTTCTTTAGCAAGACAATTTTAAGATCTGTAACAGATTCTAATATTTGGTTGCACGAACGATGCCAAGTCTGACAAGAAAAAGACAACAAGATCCAATATATAAAAACTATAACAAATCAATTTTTGTAGTTCAAACATTATTGACATATATGTATATAATTACTTAAATTGATAAAATCCACAACTAGAAAATAATTAAAAAAGTTATCGCAGTTCATTAAATTTTCATTTTTCATTATAATTAGAATACTATTAAATATTCTCTGAAAAAGTCATACCAAATCAATTTTTTTAGGTCATTTTAATGTGTATATATATATACCATTGTCATGAATATCCACAAAACTTTATTGCAAACCTACTTTTCTCCAATGGCATCAAAATCCATTCTTTGCTCTATCATTTTGCTTGTTCTTACTTGTTTGCTTCTTACGAGAGAGACTTTTGGTTACATTTATGCCGAAGCATGCTCGACTAATGGAGGATGTCTAAATGAATTCCCAAACAAGAAGATGTTATCGGCTTTAAAGATGAAACCAAGAATATTGAGGGAAGTTCCAGGTGGTCCAAATCCACTGCATAATTCATGTCCTGGATGAACTTAAAATTTTCAGAGAAAATGAGTGTCCCCCAGGGCCCAGTATTGGGGATCCTTGATATACAGTAATATATGTCAAATAATTTTTACATGTCTTTAAAATTAATAAAAGCATGTATACTACATTTGTTTTAAGTGTGTTTCAATATTGGAAGACATATCAGCTTGTGTGTTGTTAGTGAACATGCACTATAATATTTTGATCCCACGACAATGCCTAATTTTGCAATGCTTAAAAAATGTATTAATACATAACAATAGAAAACGATTTTTGATACCGTTGCAAAAATATGTTTTTTTTAAAAAGTTACAGGCAATGGCAAAAAACGATTCTCAAGAAATAGTCGCAACAATTTTTTATGCCTCACGCTCATATCCACTCGGCTAAGTCTATGCCTCGGCTAGGTTCCACCCTTGGCCAACTACTCAAGGATGTTAACAAGTTCATTGAATTTTGAATATTCATTATAATTAGAAATGTATTAAATTTGAAGATGTCGAATCTACACGATAATCCTTTTAAGTAAAACTAGTCAGGGAAAGAAGGATTTGGTAACATTAACTTCTTTAGCAAGACAATTTTAAGATCTGTAACAGATTCTAATATTTGGTTGCACGAACGATGCCAAGTCTGACAAGAAAAAGACAACAAGATCCAATATATAAAAACTATAACAAATCAATTTTTGTAGTTCAAACATTATTGACATATATGTATATAATTACTTAAATTGATGAAATCCACAACGAGAAAATAATTAAAAAAGTTATCGTAGTTCATTAAATTTTCATTTTTCATTATAATTAGAATACTATTAAATATTCTCTAAAAAAATCATACCAAATAAATTTTTTTTAGGTCATTTTAATGTGCATATATATACACCATTGTCATGAATATCCACAAAACTTTATTGCAAACCTACTTTTCTCCAATGGCATCAAAATCCATTCTTTGCTCTATCATTTTGCTTGTTCTTACTTGTTTGCTTCTTACGAGAGAGACTTCTGGTTACATTTATGCTGAAGCATGCTTGACTAATGGAGGATGTCTAAATGAATTCCCAAACAGGAAGATGTTATCGGCTTTAAAGATGAAACCAAGAATATTGAGGAAAGTTCCAGGTGGTCCAAATTCACTGCATAATTCATGTCCTGGATGCACTTAAAATTTTCGGAGAAAATGAGTGTCCCCCAGGGCCCAGTATTGGGGATCCTCGATATACAATAATATTTGTCAAATATTTTTTACATGTCTTTAAAATTAATAAAAGCATGTATACTACATTTGTTTTAAGTGTGTTTCAATATTGGAAGACATATCAGCTTGTTTGTTGTTAGTGAACATGCACTATAATATATTGATCCCACGACAATGCCTAATTTTGCAATGCTTAAAAAATGTTCTAATACATAACAATAGAAAACGATTTTTGATACCCTTGCAAAAATATGTTTTTTTAAAAAGTTACAGGCAATGGAAAAAAACGATTCTCAAGAAATAGTCGCAACAATTTTTTATGCCTCACGCTCATATCCACTCGGCTAAGTCTATGTGTAACACCCCTTTTCTACCCGATAATTATTTAATAAAATCAGAGTTACAAAAATTTATTTCATATTTCGAAAAGAGATGTCACACATTCATCGTTAAATAAAACGTCTCATACGATATAAATAACTTTGTCAAAAATACATCACCACGCAGCGGAAATAGAAATAAGGTTCAAAACAATAAAATCACGACGTCCTGAATGGACTACAAACAAATAAAATGCATCAACCAAAGTTTAGCGTTTATCCCCCCCTTGAGTGTTACACATCAAAGCAAAGGACACCAACGACACCGACTCAGAATAGCGAAGGTACCTAAGCCTTCACTCGCAATCACCTGCAGGTTACCGCATAGGGGTAACATTCAAACAGAAGGGGTGAGATATCTTCAATATAATAGCGTAAAATGATAGGAATTATGCTAGAATATGACAACTATATCTACCACTCAACTACACACATCAAATTATAAACATATGTCAAATTATAAATATTACAACCAGTCACCAAATGTCATGACAATGCATGAATGCAACCCACACCAACGGGCATATGCATGTGGTACCAAAATCACCAAAATTGTGCCTGTAAATAGAGGCGTCACCCAAATTGAGAGCTTTCACACCCGGCTCACCAATTCACCAAAAATTGAGCTTTCACACCCGACTCACTAGTTTTAGAAAAATTGAGCTTTCACACCCAGCTCCAAGACCAAAGGCCTTCACCAAAATAAATGCACATGCTGTATGCGACACCATGAATGCACACAGACAATCATCCAAAATAATCACAATGTGACACACCAAAATTAATCACCGAATATCACCAAAATTGAGCTTTCACACCTAGCCCAACGACACCAAAACACCAAATTACCCGACACAACAGAACACCAAGACTTGGAACTTTCACACCTAGTTCCAACAACACCAAGGTTTGAGCCTTCACACCTAGCTCAAACAGCACCAAGACACCAAGATGACAACAAGTTTCCAAAATATTGTGACAACGACAATTTTCCAAAATATTGGGACAACGACAATTTTCCGAAATATTGGGACAACGACAATTTTTCCAAAGTATTTGAGACATGACAACTTTCTTTTTAAAACATCAACATTTAACGACTACACCAACGGGTAACAATTTTCCAGAAAAATGAACCACTTTGCCTCAAATTAGAATATTCAGCTAGGCCTCTGAATAAGCTATCCAAAACATTTTGAAACGTCTAAATCGGACTCCCGAGTCAAAAGATATGTCAAAAACAAAACCGGGGAAAAATTGAGGAACATCCTGAAAATGGCTCCCAGGCACTGGGCGCCTAGCAGGCAACATGCTGGAAACTCGCCAGCAACAGGTGTCGCACCCCAAAAAATCCTCGGAGAGATTTTTCTTCGCACAACTGGATCTTAGAGTCGCCACCAATATTTTTTTAAAGGTAAAACATCGGAAAAACCTTTTTTGAAAGCAATGGTCTTTGGAACCATTAGATTTGGGTTCGGGGGTCTAATTACGTATGGGGAAGGTATTAGCACCCCCACGACGTCCCTTCAGAGAAGGGTTACCTTAATTAAATATGTGATTTGCAAAGTTGATTCGGAAAAATGCTTTGTTCTAACCTCTTTTGAAAAATGTTTTATTTTGGAAAAATGTTTGGTTTTTGAAAGAAAAAAATGTTTTAGGTTTGTTGTGCTTGACGGAGGGGATCCGCTCCTACGTATCTCCCGGTGCGATGGAGAATTCAAAGCTACGTAGTTCTGGGTTTTTGAGAAAGGTTTTTGTTTTTTATCTTGTTTAATTGTGAAAATTGAGCTTTCATGATGATCAATTGAGCAAAAGGCTCCAAGTGACCATCATTAACACTCCATTGTTAATAATCATGCAAGCAAAGGCTTCGCAAGACTACTAACGAAGTTTTTGATTTAGTGAAAATCTTTAGGAAAATTAGGCGTTCATGATGATCAATTAAGCAAAGGCTCCAAGTGGTCGCCACTAGCACCTCATTGTTGATAATCATGCAAGCAAAGGCTTCGCGAGACTACTAACAAAGTTTGATTTTGAAGAGTTTTCACAATTGGATTGATTCTTGTTCGGGGAAACATTTACCCATTATTTGGGAAAGAAAAAAAAAGGGTTGTGAAGAAAAATAAGTTTATTTAGGGGAAAGAAACAAAATTTAAAAAAAGAGAAACAAGGGGGTGCAGTAGTAAAATAAGGGTGTAAATAAAGGGGGGGGGTTGTATTATTAAAACTGGGGTGTAGGTAATAGCCCGTTCTCATTTTTATTGGGCTGGTCCGTTTCAAAATCGTGGGCTTCAGAGGGGGGGGGGGCGTGCGAAGTAAAATGCAGGGGGTGAAAATAGAAATCTGAAAAATTAAAAAAAACGTGAAAAGACGAAAGTGCCCCTGCGCTTATACTATAAAAGCCTAAACTAAAAGTGGAAACCCTAATTCCATTCTCTTTCTTTCCACGGCGCCCCCACCCCCAAGTTTGCAAACCCTAGTCCTCCCCTCTCCTCTCACGCGGCCGTATCCGCCTCCCTCTCTCACCCTACCCTAATCGCATCTCCTCTCTCCACTGTTCTTCTCTCCTTCTCCCTCCTGATTTCATTTCCTCTCTTTTTCTCATCAACCCAAATAACTTTAATCTCTCCTCTCCCCTTTTCTCACCAGACGCGAAGTTTCGCTTTCCAAAAAAATGGAGGCGAGAGACATGGAGAAAGAAAATGAGGGAGAGAAAGGGAATCTATCGCGCGATTTTGGTTCGATCCGGGTATGCTTCGCGGCGAAAAGGGTGACCTTACGGTGGTTACGGTTTTGGTTCTGGGTCAGCGACGGTGGCTTGGGTTGGCCACGGAGGGTGGTTTCGTTCGCGAAGTTAGGGCGAGGTCGTGGTGGAGGGCGACGGTGTTTAGGTCGGTTTCGCGCGTGGAGGAGAAGAGGGACGGTTTGGGGTGGTTGGTGACGGAGTGTGGCGATTTGCGGTGGTGGAGGGTTCAATCGGTGTTTATGGGTTGGCTACAAAGGTGTGGGTGGCGAAGAGAGGTTGTTGACGGTGGAACACGGTGGTGCTACGGTGGTGGCCTCCGGAAGCGGTGGCCGGAGGTAAAGGTAAGTTCTGAGCCCTTTTTTTTCTTCTTCTTTTTTTTATTTCCTCTACTGATTCTGAAGGGAGAGACTGCTTATTGGTTATCCTAAAAATTTTTCTAAACTGAACCCGTCAGCTACCCATTTTTCCAACTATCAGACTATTAGGTACTGATTTCGTTTTTTAGAGCCAATAAATTATGAACCCTAAATTTTTATGTTCTGTTTCAAATCTATTTTCCAACTAACAGGGACATTGGACTACCTTATTTTTAAAAAAAGACTCATCTAATCTAAAGATGGATATATGCTTAAAACAAAATAAAATAAAACTCAGGACCTTCTCTGGGACTGCTGCTGTTAACCCCTGATATTGTTGTCTTGGCAGCTTCTGTTACCTGCTGCGTACACTTGTTGCTACTGCTGTGCTTGTTTTAAAAAAATTTGATGCTATGTGGTTAGGCGTTCAGTGTAAAACCCTATTTTGCTCTGTATCTTTCCCTTTGTTTGTGTCTCAATTTCTGTGTATCTGAGTGTGCTGTGTTTGTGTACGAATTTTTCTATATCTCAGTGACTGATTGCCTATTTTTGTTACTGTGTGTATTGCTGTGTTTGCCATTGTCTGTTTTTTTTCCTGATTTCTGTTGTATTTATAGGCAGGGAATTGTGGTGTAGATGTGGTGTTGGAGCAGGGAATCGAAACCCCCAGGAGACCAAGCTGTTGGCAGCAGTGGAGCAGCAAGGGAGCAGCAAGGGAGGAACAGGGCTGCTGCCACTGCAGCAATGTTTTTGCTGAAAATGGGAGGCAAGCAAAGTGTAATACCCCCAATTTTCGCTATTTAAATTATTTGGCGTGAATTATTGTTTAGTGATTTATTGACTCAGTAGGAAATCGATCGATTTGAAAGTGAATTGCTTGATTGAATTATTATGAGCATCACGTGTTTAATTAAAATTAACTAGCATCAAGTTGAGTTAATTAGGAGAGATTTAAGCGGACATTAGTGAGGGGGGCATTTTGGTCTTTACGCATGATAAGTGGAGGGTAATTCAGTCTTTGCACCCTAAGTTAAGTGGGCAGCTGAAGCCCCACCCCCAATACCCCCCTACCCCTTCATTTTGTCACAAACCAGAAACTGAAATTAGAATAGGATAGAGAGAAGGGGGAGAGAGTTCACGAGGGAGGAGGAAGAAAAGAGGGAGAGAGCACCATGGAAATCCTCATGCATGTTTCATCCAAGACCTGAACATCATTCCTTTTTCCTTCACCTTTCCATTCATGCTCATATGAAACACTAAATCATCACCTCCCTTGAGTTACCATTTTCGCACCCACCTCCATTCATGAAGAAATAAGTTCTGCAGGAAAACTGTTGATACCACCTTCAGTAATTACGTCGTATCTCCCTGAGCACGACTCCGATCATCGTGATTCTTGTCCCTCTGGAAACTAGACACAAAGATCTTCATTTTGGGCACAAGAACCGCATGATTTTATTGAGACATGAGAGAGATATCACACTCACAACTTTCGGATTAAGAATCAGCCACTGTTCCGGAGCAGTCCTCTTGTTTTGTTAATATCTCCCAAACCACTGGTTGCATGTAAGTGAATCTTTCTCCATCAGAGAGTAGAGAAAATTCCCTTCACCGTAGACCCTCATTTTTCTAAGTTTGGTTGAGATTTGAGTGAGTTACGCTCGTTGCAAATTGGCGGTTTGTTGCTGGAAGTAGCTGGAGCGGATTCGGGAAGATTCGTGGGATCGCCGTTCGTCCGAGTTCGCGAAGCTTCGGCGTTGGGAGCGATTGTCATCGCCAAAAGGTGAGTTCTATACTCACTAGGGAATAAAATTAATGTGTCATGGATTCTGAAACGAGTCACGCGTTTTATGAAAAACAGGTGTCGAATTGATTTCGAAAATATCGTTCTAAGTCATGGAGTCGTTTGATCGTTGGACTGAAATTGTGATTAAAATTGCATGATTGATATGTGGATTGTGATGATTGGATTATGTCTGGAATTATGTGTATAAGCTCTGTTTGAAGGTTGGATGTCGATCGGGTTACGGATTAGAAACGATCGGAAAGCGAAACGGAACGAAAGAGGACATTATTCTGAGTTCACAGGACGCACGGACCGTGCACCCCTGGGCACGGATCGTGCGCCCCCTTCGGGTTGCCAATTTGAGAAAAGTAATAGGACGCACGGATCGTGCGCCCCTGGGCACGGATTGTGCGCCCCCTTCTGGTACCGTACTCCTAAATTCCGTTTCGTCGCTCCTTTCGGTTCCAAACCTCTTCCGATCTCCTTCTCAACCAACTGTGATGATGTGACCCTATTAATACCATTGTTTGATTGATTCTAACTCGCTCTTGAGGATATAACCCTGATTATGAGATTGTTATGCCAAAGCTAAGTTCATGATTGAGACCGATTATTATGTTATGATGATGCTAAGTGTGATTGGTGTATTATGTTTGGACTAGCTGGATAATTAGTGTAAGTTAAGTTAGCGAACCTTAGTAATCCATGAGAGATCACTTAATAATTAGACTAAGTTAGTAATTAGATCACCTAATGATAATGACCAAGTTAAGTATAAGATAAGCTAAGCATAAGATTAAGTCATGTTCATGTTAAGTTATAAGTAAGTTATGTTCAAGCTCATGGTTATGTTTAAGTTCATCGATTAAGTATAAGTTCAGTGTTATGTTCAGAATCATTGTTCAGTTCAGTTCAGGTATATTAAAATATATACATCAGTTCAGTTAGGGTGACGACCCTATTTCAGTTTAGTGTGCTAGGGGAGGGGAAGTCATGAGCCCTATGAACCTAGGCCCCATCAGGGACCCAGCCGATTAGTGGGGACGGGTTCACCGGAAGCTTATTATGCCAAGTGACCGGTGACACGCTAAAATATCAGTTCAGTTTATGTGTTGTTTCTTGTAACCGGCTTAAGGGTTATGAGGACAACGTTTAGTTCAGTTTATGAGTTGTGTCTTGTAACCGGCTTAAGGGTTATAAGGACAACTTCAGTTAGTTAGCCACATAGTCAATTTAGAGGACTATGGGTTAGAATCAGAATAATGAATCAAGCATAATTGAACCGAGAGAATTAGTAAGGGGTCGCGATAGAACTCACTGAGACAAGTTGTCTCACCCAATCCTTTGTTGTTGTTTTTCAGTTAAGCAGGGAAAGTTGAAGACCGTGAGGCACGGCTATGGAGACGCTTGAGGAGCAGCTGCTATCTTTATTATGTCTTGTATTTCAATTTCCCTTGTATTTCTGTATTTTTATTCAGTTTCTTAGATGTACGATGGTACGACTTATGTTTTTAAGTTGTAAATCGCTTCCGCAGACTTTCTGTTTTGAGTATTGAACACTAGTGAGCGTGCAAGGAACGATATTATGTATTCTCATGTTCAGTTATGTAAGCGCACTTGATGGGTTTTAGCATCGAGTTTTAGATTGTGTTCAATATTTAAAAAGGAAGTCACTCTGATGTATGCCAGTCGTGCGCTTCGGTAATTTCTACAAGATAGAAATTAACGGGGTGTTACACAAAGGGACAAGAAGAAGGAAGTTTGGGCTTGTAGCTTCATGGAGAGAGCAAGGCAGCAAGTCGCATGCTGTCCTATTCTGATTTTGCTTTATTATTTTTTTTTTGTAACCTTTTTGTTTGTAATTAATTTTTGTACCATTTGTATTTAATTAATCTTTTTTTCTATATGCAAATAAAAGAGTTCACTTTTTTTTGTACTATTCTGCTTTCTTTTATTTTTTGTTTGTATATGTAACAAAATCAATAAAAGGGACAGCTGATTTTATTTTACTATTCATTTATTATTATTATATTTATTTTTTTTTATGATAATAAAAGCGGTAGAAACAACGCGCAACGACTCAACTACTCACCCGACTCAAAACGAAATGCGCGCTCGCGTTAATTATTATTATTTTTATTATTTATTTTTGGATTCTCTTTTTTTTAGCGCCAAACAAAATCGTCGCACGAGAGTGCCAAAGACGCCCGCGTTTAGAACAATATGCTTTCAAATTAGTCGGACAAAATTAGGGTGTGACAGCTGCCCCTCTTTATTCGGATTTTACCAAGAAATATGAATTGGCCGAGACATATTTCGAAGATAAAATATGAATAAAGAATTCAGAAATTATACCAATTTTGTTTACTTGTAGAAGCCCGAATTTTCTTTTTCTGTTTCTTCTTTTTTTCTTCTTTTTTCTTTTCTTTTTTTGAATCAACACTTGGAGCGTTGATGAGGAAACGATAAACGAAATGGTTAACAACATGCACGCCAACTGCGAAAGGCAAGGAAAGCGCTAAATGAAGAAAACGATAAAGAAAGCGGTAAAATGCCAGGCTGCCTAAAACCTGTAAACGAACCCTTGCGAATCCGAGTTTGCACGTGGCTTTGAGGAGCACGCATCCTGAGAATCTCTGGTCTTTCGAGCGACCGGGGGGATCGTTATCAGCTCCGGAACTGATATACTGATCAATGCACGGCGTCCACTATATCTTAGGCTGATACAACTATTCCGTTGAACCTCACATGGGGCTGCGGTCCATCGCGTTGCTCGTACACGATGTGAGAGCATGAACAGAAGGGTGAACTGAACTCTGATAAGAGCGATTTGAACTCCAAACTGCAATGCACGCTTGAGCGCCGAACTGAAAAGCATTTGAACCCTGAACTAAGAGGGAATTTTCTGGGAACTGAGTGCGAGGACTAGCATCAAAGTACTTATCCGTCCTTGTACCTGCAAGTGAGATGAACAAATGCATGAAATGCAAATGCCATGATTGCTTTTTGATGGGATGAATGTGATGTGATGCAGGAGTTTCTTTTTGTTTGCATGAATTTTTTTTGTCTATGTTTGATGAATGCAATGCATGAATTTTATTCGTTTTATTGCTCTTTTGCTCTTTTTTTCTTTTTCTTTTTCTTTCTTTTTTTCTGTTTCGACCCAATCGTAGGACTTGCGTTATGAGGCACGATGGTCGTCCATAATGGTGTGAGGGTCCGGCTTCACCCTTTTGAGAATTGCTTTGACGCGGTCAGTGCTTTTGTTTGATTCTTGTGAATTCACCTGATCGAGAGATCATTTCTTTTCTCATGATTTTCAAAAGTTTCGCAATGACTTTAATGCTCTGATTTATGCACATTTTCATAATTCATCTATCATCTACCATAAAACATCATTTTAAAGCACAAATGAAAAGGAAACAATGGTAAAACAGTAAGCAGACGGAGTGGAAAATTTTGGACTTTTTATTCACTTGGAAATCGAACGCGCCGAAGGTCGCGCCGACTGAAAAGAGTACATTGAGAATTTTTGAAACTAAAAAAAACAAGAAAAAAATGGACGCAACAGATCTTATGAGCGCTCTTTGTCTTTGGAGTGTTGATGCCAATCACCCATACTTATATCCTTGATCATTCTTTTATCCAAGCTTTTGGAGGCGCTGCTTGCCTCTTTTGCTTTTTTAAGTCCAACCTTTCTGACCCTAATTTTTGCCTGGACCGCTCTTTGCGAGTTTTCAGTCCACCGGGTCACTCTTTTTTTCCTAGGCCGCCCTTTCGGGTTTTCAACCTAGCGAGCTAATTCTTGCTTGGCTCATATTTCTCTTTTTTCCTTTTATTTTTCTCAGGCGTAATATTTCTTGACTGAATCTGAATTGACTGGGTTTCTGAGTTCCTCACCATCCATGTTAGTGAGTATCAATGCTCCCTCCAGAAAAGGCTTTCTTTACCACATATGGTGCATCATAGCTAGGAGTCCATTTCCCACGGGGGTCACTCTGAATAGGCAGGATCTTCTTGAGCACAAGGTCTCCTTCGCTAAATTCTCGGGGACGAACCTTCTTGTCGAAAGCTGTCTTCATCCTTTGTTGATACAACTGGCCATGACACAGGGCGGAAATTCTTTTCTCCTCAATGAGATTCAGCTGATCCAGACAAGCCTGGACCCATTCTGCTTCTTCCAACTTGGTTTCCATCAGCACTCGTAGGGAGGGTATCTCAACTTCAATAGGGAGGACTGCTTCCGACCCATACACCAAAGAGAAAGGGGTTTCCCCGGTTGAAGTCTGCACTGAGGTACGATACCCATGCAAAGCAAAAGGAAGCATCTCATGCCAATCTTTGTAGGTTACTACCATCTTTTGCACGATCCTCTTGATATTCTTATTGGCTGCTTCGACTGCCCCATTCATCTTGGGACGGTATGGGGAAGAATTATGATGTTGGATTTTGAAGTCCTCGCACAACTCTTTCATCATCTTACTGTTCAGGTTGCTGCCATTATCTGTGATAATCTTGTCTGGAAGCCCATAGCGACAAACCAGATCTCTCTTTACGAACTTAGCGACCACAGAGCTAGTAATGCTGGAGTATGAAGCAGCTTCAACCCACTTGGTGAAGTAATCAATAGCGACCAGGATGAAGCGATGCCCATTCGATGCCTTAGGCTCGATAGGACCTATGACGTCCATGCCCCACATTGAGAATGGCCAGGATGCAGTCAGGACATTTAGGGAGGCAGGTGGCACATGAATGTGATCAGCGTAGATTTGGCACTTGTGACATCTCTTCACGAAATTATAGCAATCTGATTCCATTCTCAACCAATAATAGCCAGCTCTTAAGATTTTTCTTACCATAGTGTGCCCACTGGAATGAACCCCAAATGAGCCTTCATGGACTTCTTTCATGATTTTTGTCGCCTCTTCTTCTGCCACACACCTCAGGAGGACCATATCATAATTCCTCTTGTATAGAACTTCACCGTTCAAAAAGAAATTCCTTGACAATCTTCTGAGGGTTCTCTTGTCATTCTCTGATGTTCCAAGAGGGTACTCTCTGTTCAAGATGTACTGCTTGATGTCATGGTACCAGGGCTTGTCATCAGACTCTTCCTCAATTGCTGCGCAGTAATGATGTGCTGGCAAATCTTGATACTGAATCTTGATGTGAGTCAAGCTTTTGTCGTGGTTGATATTGAACATTGACGACAAAGTGGCTAGCGCATCAGCCAACTGGTTCTCATTGCGAGGAAGATACTGAAATGTGATTTCCTCAAAAGGCTCAACCAACTCTAGAATGTAATCTCGGTAAGGGATCAACTTGGAGTCCTTGGTCTCCCAATCACCATTCATTTGGTGAATGACTAGAGCTGAATCTCCATACACATCAAGTCTCTTAACTTTCCAATCAATGGCTGCCTGGATACCAAGAATACATGCCTCATATTCTGCAATGTTATTGGTGACGTAGAAGCCTAGTCTGGCAGTGAATGGAATGAAGCGATTATCAGGGGAAATCAGCACTGCCCCGGCCCCGTGCCCATATATGTTGGAGGCACCATCAAACACCACTCTCCATCTTTCATCTTCTGGGGATTTCCCTTCTTCAAACAAGGCCATGATATCTTCATTTGGAAAGTCATACTGCATAGGCTGATAATCTTCAACGGGCTGGTGTGCCAGGTACTCGGCCAGCGCACTACCCTTAATTGCTTTCTGAGTGACATATAGGAGATCATATTCTGATAACTGCATTTGCCAACGGGCAAGTCTCCCTGTAAGTGCGGGCTTCTCGAAGATGTACTTAATAGGATCCATTTTAGATACCAACCAAGTAGTGTGACTTAGCATGTACTGCCTCAAACGATGAGCAGCCCAAGCTAAAGCACAACAAGTCTTTTCTAGCAGCGAGTACCTTGTTTCACAGTCGGTGAATTTCTTGCTCAAATAGTAAATGGCGTGCTCTTTCTTCCCAGATTCATCATGTTGCCCTAACACACAACCCATTGAGCTGTCTAGCACGGTTAGGTACAGGATCAGAGGTCTGCCGGGTACAGGAGGCATCACGAGAGGTGGATTCTGAAGATATTTCTTGATCTTTTCAAATGCTTCTTGACAATCATCATTCCATTTGGTCTCTCGATTCTTGCACAATAGTTTGAATATTGGTTCACAAGTGGCAGTCAATTGGAATATGAACCTAGAGATGTAGTTCAGTCTTCCAAGGAAATCCCGAATTTCTTTTTCTGTTTTAGGGGCTGACATCTCAAGAATCGCACGCACCTTGTCTGGATCGATTTCTATCCCCTTTTGGCTGACGATGAATCCCAACAACTTTCCTGATCGCACGCCAAAGGTACACTTGGCAGGATTTAATCTGAGCTTGAATTTTCTCAACCGCTCGAAGAGCTTTTGCAAATTGACAATGTGTTCCTCCTCAGTTTTAGACTTTGCGATCATATCGTCCACGTAGATCTCTATTTCTTTGTGCATCATGTCGTGAAATAATGTGACCACAGCCCTTTGATAGGTAGCACCGGCGTTCTTCAACCCGAATGGCATGACTTTGTAACAGAATGTTCCCCAAAGGGTTGTGAAAGTTGTCATCTCCATATCCTCAGGAGCCATCTTGATCTGGTTATACCCTGAATACCTATCCATGAAGGGGAACAGTGAATGTTGCGCCGTACTATCCACTAAGACATCAATATGGGGCAGGGGAAAATCATCTTTGGGACTAGCACGATTTAGATCTCTGTAATCAACGCACATTCTAACTTTCCCGTCTTTTTTCGGAACCAGCACGATGTTAGCAACCCATTGCGGATACTTGGCTACCGCTAGGAACCCGACGTCAAACTGCTTCTTCACCTCATCTCTGATCTTTAAGGACATTTCTGGCTTCATTCTTCTCGGTTTCTGCTTTACCGGAGGACATTCTTGCTTGACCGGCAACTTATGCACCACTATGTCAGTATCTAACCCTGGCATATCCTGATAAGTCCATGCGAAGACATCAACATAGTCATGCAGGAGTTCGATTAGCTTCTTACGCTCACTTTCCTTTATTGAAGTACCCACCTTTACTTCCTTCTTACTGTCCTCTGTGCCTAGGTTAATTATCTCAACAGATTCCCCATGCGCCTGAATAACCTTTTCCTCTTGTTCAACCATTCTCATCAATTCTGGAGGAGTTTCCCAGTCATCCTCAACATCCTCCTCAGCTTGATTAACGGGGTGATCAAAATTAACATATGAACCGTTGGCATCATTATTTTCAAAGATATTCCTTTTAGATTTGCATTTGCGGGAATAGAAAGAAATGAACAAGCAAAATAGAAACACAAGATGAAGACACATGATAATGAAAAGCAATTTTATTCATTTGAGAGTCTGAAACAACATTTTATTGATAGATGATATTCGAAGGAAAAAACATGCATGCCCTTATGAAATATTCTAAGGCCTTGGGCAGAGCCAAAGAATTTGCATTACAAAATCATTACTTTGGAATGAAAATAACAGGGAAACCAATGATCTTCCGTTTATCAAGCTCTTCATCTGCAGCACTGCGACGCACCAGGTCCACATCTTTGTCTTCCATAACTGATTCTTCCTCAATGACGGCCTCCTGATTGGGGTCCAGCATACCCGCGCTCCTGAAGCTCTGGGAGAGATCATAGATAGGAGCCTTCTTCAAGCTTGGTTCCCTCCCCTGAAGCTTAGCTAGCCTCCTTTCTCGCTTTTCCTCAGCCATTCTCTTCTTATCAGCTTGAGTGGGCCAATATCCTAACCCACGCTTATCCTTGTACTCTTGCAGCTGAACCGGCGCCAGAATTCCCTGCTCGGACTTTCCCAACCCTTTTCCAATCTGATAACCATTTTTCAACATGACCTTGGCTACCATGATAGCAGCGTTAGATATCTTTGGTGCAGGCAATGGGGCTTCTTCTCCCACGAAAGCAGCATTTGCAATTTCTAGCGATTGAAAGGCAGATTCAAGTGACTCCTCTGCAGCCTCAATGCATTGAGAAGGATGGGCTTGCTAACTGTGAACTCTTCTTCTCCAAAAACGACTATCAGCATGTCGTCGACTACAAACTTAAGCCTTTGGTGGAGGGATGAGGGAACAGCGCCGGCAGCATGAATCCAGGGTCTCCCCAGGAGACAGCTGTAGGATGATGCAATGTCCATGATATGAAAATTTACATAAAATACTTCTGGCCCTATCTGCATCTGGAACTTCATTTCTCCCAAAACCTCCTTCTTGGATCCGTCAAATGCCCTAACTAGTGTTGAGCTAGGCTTCATATACGAACAGTCTACGTCTAGTCTGCTCATAGTAGATTTCGGCATGACATTCAAAGATGATCCATTGTCGATGAGGACCCGAGAGAGTGTATATTCACCACATCTAACTCAAATGTGAAGTGCCTTATTATGCCCCTTCCCCCCAGGGGTGAGCTCATCATCAGTAAAGGTAATATAATTGGATGCAACAATATTCCCTATGATGCCATCGAGCTGGTCAACAGTGATGTTCTCGGCTACATGGGCTTCATTTAATACTTTCATTAGAGCTGCACGGTGGGTCTCAGAATTGAGCAGTAGGGACATGATAGAGATCTTTGCAGGAGTGTGGTGCAGCTGGTCCACCACTTTGTAATCACTCTGCCGCATGATCTTCAAAAATTCTGTGGCCTCTTGCTCTGACACCTTCCTACTTTCCTTGGGCTCTTGTGTTATACCTTTACCCTTGCGAATCCTTTCCTTATCTTCCTTTGAGGGACCTTCTTTCAGGACTTCGGGGACATAAACACGTCCGCTTCTAGTGACTCCACTGCTTCCCGCAATGTTTGTGACATCGGGGGTAACTTGAGGCTTCTGAATTGGAACTGACACCCCATGGTTCCATGGAACAACACTGTTCTTTTGATAAGGAGCTGGGACAGGAATCACGATGGTCTTAGGTCTCTCCACGATCGGCTTTCGGCTATACGGGACCTCAATAGGTTTCTGACCATTTCCATTCTTGTAACATCCCCTATTTTGCTATTTAATTATAATGGCATAATAGTAATTATTAGTGATTTATTAATTTATTGAAATTATTTAAATTGAAAGTGATTTGCTTGATTGATTTATTTTGCAAATGATGTGCTTGATTGAATTGATTGTGTCAAGTTAGAATAATTAGAGTGAAGGAGTCATAGGGAAAGAAGTGTTTAAGTAAGGGGTAGTTTTGTCTTTTTTTTTCCATGCCCCCTTATATGCACCCATTCAGCTGAAGCACAAGGAGGAGACACACTTCATCCTTCAAAAAGAAAGAAAACAGAAACTGAGTTAGAGAAGGGAGAGGGAGAGTTCGCGAGAAGAGAGAAGAGAAGGGAAGGGAGGAGAGTCCCATTGCATGTTTGATCCAAGGGCAGAATCATATCCCATTTTCCTTCCTCTTTCCATTGATGCTAACCTTAAACACTGAATCCCCCTCCTACAGAATTCACCATTTATGAACACCTTCAGCCCCTCATAACCAAAACATAACCTGACTTGTTGCATGTGAGTTTGGAGAGCTGGAGAACCCACTTTATCACCTACTCCACGAATTAGAACAGTTGGGAAATCACCTGGGTTGCTGAGTTCGAGTCATAGGCAGGTGGAGAGTTCGAGATCAGTTAGGAGTGTTTGGAGCGATCCGGAGAAGTTCGTGAGTTGCCGTCGCTCGTGTTTGCAAAGTCTCGGTGCGGATTGTTTTGTCGTCACCGAAGAGGTGAGTTCTATAACTCACTAGGAAAAACATGAATATGTGTTCTTGAGTTTGAATGTGAATCGGGATGGACATGGGAACGATCGGAATAGAAAAGAAAACGCGAAAAACTATTTTTCTGAAATACTGTTAGTCACGCACGGATCGTGTGTATGGGCGCACGGGTCGTGCGTGAGATTCTGGAACCACTGGTGCTGTTTTTGAAAACGCGCACGGGTCGTGTGCCAAGGCGCACGGACCGTGCGTATCTCTCTGATGCGACATTTTGAAATACGTCCTAAGTCGTTCCGATTGGTCCTAAGTCCCTTCCAATCCACTCCCCAAGGTTTCCCTAGGATGGGAACACCGTAATTCTACATGTTTGGCTTTGACTGAAGTGGTAGTATTGATCGGGAAGTAATTCGGGATCGGAAAGGAATGACACGATAAATGATGGACACGCAGCGGAAGCGTGGTCTTCGGGTTGCCTATTTTAAAAAGTGTTTTAAATCATTCCGAACGATTCCAATTGCTTTCTAATCCTTCCTTCCACCTTCCCCAATGTTACTATAATTGAATTGCCCTGAATTGAGTGGTAATTGATTGTGATTGGATCCAAATTATGTTAGTACCATACAATTGGTTATGTTTGGATTATGTTCAGGTTAAGTGAATGCTCATGTGATTGACCATTGATTTCATGTTATGACTTTGCGATTGATGTATTGTGCTGGACTGTCTGGTTTAGTAAGATTGATAAGTTAAGTTAGCGAACCTTAGTAATCCATGAGAGATCACTTAATAATTAGACTAAGTTAGTAATTAGATCACGTTAGTAATAAGTTTATGTTAGGTTCAGTTCATGTTAAGTTAAGTTCATAATTATGTTCAGTTTATTGTTATGATAAGTTCATTGTTCAGTTCAGTTCAGTTCAGGTATATTAAAATATATACATCAGTTCAGTTAGGGTGACGACCCTATTTCAGTTTAGTGTGCTAGGGGAGGGGAAGTCATGAGCCCTATGAACCTAGGCCCCATCAGGGACCCAGCCGATTAGTGGGGACGGGTTCACCGGAAGCTTATTATGCCAAGTGACCGGTGACACGCTAAAATATCAGTTCAGTTTATGTGTTGTTTCTTGTAACCGGCTTAAGGGTTATGAGGACAACGTTTAGTTTAGTTTATGAGTTGCGTCTTGTAACCGGCTTAAGGGTTATAAGGACAACTTCAAGTAGTTAGCCACATAGTCAATTTTGAGGACTATGAGTTATAACCGGCTTAAGGGTTATAAATCGCTTCCGCAGACTTTCGGTTTTTGAGTACTGAACACTAGTTGTGTAACACCCCGATAATTTCTAACTTGTAGAAACTACCGAAATGCACTACTGGCATACATCAGAGTACCTCCTGTTTTAAATACTGAACACATACTAATACTCGATGCTAAAAGGCATCAAGCGCGTTGTGTAACTTAACATTAAAATTACATAAAGCGTTCTTATACCACTCAACTAGTGTTCAGTACCAAAATAGAAAGTCTGCGGAAGCGATTTACAACTTTATTACATAAGTCATACAATCGTACATACTAAGGAACTGAATACAAAACACAATGGAAACTGAAATACAAGACATGATGAAATAAAGATAGCGGCTGCTCCTCAGGTGTCTCCGTGACCATGCCTCATCATCTTCAACTTAGCCTGCAATTCTGAAAAACAACAACATGGATTGGGTGAGACAACTTGTCTCAGTGAGTTCTATCGAGACCCCTTACTAACTCTCTCGGTTCATTTATGCTTGGTTCATTATGAAAAACTCAAAACTCATAGTCCTCAAAGTTGACTATGTGGCTGAACTAATCTCAATCACTGAGCCTAACAATGAACTATGCTCAATCACTGAGCCTAACAATGAACGATGCTCAATCACTGAGCCTAACAATGATTTTTAGCGTGTCACCGGTCACTTGGCAAAATAAGCTCCCGGTGAACCCAATCCACTAATCGCTAGTGGGCAAACCTCGAGGGGCCTAGGTTCATAGGGCTCATGACTTCCCCTCCCCTAGCACACTAAACTTGAAATAGGGTCATCACCCTAACAATGATGTATATATTTTAATATACCTTGAACAATGAGCAGTGAACAATGATCCGTGAACATAACAGTGAGCATATACTTAACATGATCTTAATCTTAACCTAATTTTATACTTAACATAATCTTGTCATTAAGTGATCTCACACGGAATTACTAACGTTGTTAACTTAATTTATAACTATCCATTACCTAGTCCACATCATAATGTATCGCCCATACTCAACATTATGATAACCTAACTTAGTCATAATCGGTCTCATAAATACCACATCGGGCCATCACATAAGCAAAGACATGAACATAATATAAAACTACTTCGATCGCACTTGACTTCATGATACTAATATGTTTCCATCCTTGGGAAACCTTGAGGAGTGGATTAGAAGGGACTTAGGACCAATCGGAATGACTTAGGACATGGTTTAAAATTGGGTACCAGCAAGAGACACACGATCCGTGCGCCTTGGCGCACGATCCGTGCTCAGTTTTCAGAAATTCACCGTGAGTACCAGAACCTCACGCACGACCCGTGCCCAGAGGCGCACGATCCGTGCGTGACTCCCAGTATTTCAGAAAAGTCAGTTTTCGTGTTTTCTCGTCCATAACGATCGTTCCCGTATCCATTCCGATTCACATCCGTACTTAATAATACATCACAACAATCATGGCAACCAATCAATCATCACATAGCAATCAACAATCAATCAATGATTTAACGTAATCAAACACATAATTTAACGATTCAACCATGTTTTCATAAAACGGTTCAATACCGGTTTTCATAACATACGAGACCAAAACTCGAAACATAACGCACATGACCATAACATCCTAGTGAGTATAGAACTCACCTATTTGCCGAGACTTCAAGGATTCGACCACAACACCAACTCACGAACTATCTCCGGAATCGCTCCAAAATTGTCCTAATCGAACTCAGCTCCCACAACTTCGAATTTGCAAGGCACCAACACTCTTAGTGACTCCAAAACTCAAGCTTGACACTTCTATTACCTCTTGCTAGCTCTAAGATGTACTTCATAGCTCTCCATTTTAACATGCAAGGTTCAGATTTTGTGTTTGACTTGGTGGAGCTTGGAGGGGCCTTCAATGGTGATTTATGGAGGAGGAGGAGGATGATGTCGAATTTAGGATCAATGGGAAGGGGAAGATAAGCTGAACACTATGGTGGCAAGTGATTGCACATGCATGAACATTTGAGAAATTCTCTCCTCTTCCCTTCCTCACCCCTCACGCCCTCTCCCCTCTCAACTTCTCCATTTCAGATTTCACAATTTGGATTATGTTCTCTCCTTTGGTTCAGCTGGAAGAAGAACATATATAGGGTAAGGTACAAAGACGAAAATGCCCCTCACTTACTAACTCTATTCCATATAACTCCTCTCACTCCTAATCATCCTAACTTAACCTAATTAAATACTCACTCACATACAATTCCATACTTAACTAATCAAACAAGTCATTTTCAATTTAAATAATTTCAATCAATGGAATAAATCACTAATAAATAAAATTATGCTACTATAATTAAATAGTAAAATTAGGGGATGTTACAAGTTGAGGGTGTAAGGACCGTTCTATGTATTTTATGTTCAGTTATGTAAGCGGACTTGATGGGTTTTTAGCATCGAGTATTAGTATGTGTTCAGTATTTAAAAAGGAAGTTACTCTGATGTATACCTGTAACATCCGCAAAATAATTGATAGAATTATTTAGATGTTAACCCAATTGAATTATTTTAGTACTTGACTGGTAAATTTATTGAGTGCTAAAGTTAATTATTGGTTGTCATCGGATCGTTAACCGGATAATACGGATCAAGGAAGTTTCGGAATCGAAATAAGAGATTTCGATCAATATGGTAATTTGACCACGTTGCCGTATATTTATTAAATAAATATATGTATATACGTGTATGTGTGTGTGTGTTAAAGAAAAAGGAAAAGAAAAGAATGGAAAGAAAGGAAAGGAAGCTGAGAAGAGAAACAGAGAGGAAAAGAGAAAGAAGAAAAGAGAAGAAAGAAGAAAGGGTAAGGAAGAAGAAGGGGAAAAAGGGAGGATTTGCGCTCATCAAAACGACTTCCTTCCAACACGAAAAACGCTCAGCGTTACTCCCTCTTCGATTTGGTACCAACATCAACATCATCAACTCTCTCTCTCTCACTTTGCCATTTTCGAATCTTGAAGGAAATGGAGGTTTGTTGATGGTTCAAGCTCAAGGATGGCTTGGAATGGAGTTTGGCGCGAACCCAAGGATGACGGATCGTTGATTGAGGTTCGATTGAAAGATTGGAAGCGAGTTGGGTGATTTGGGGTTTTGTGAATAGTGATTAGAAGTTGGAGAAGATGATGAATAGTATTCATGGAGGATTTCGGGGAATTCGGTAATTCGGTCAAAAGGATGCCTCGAAGTCGAGTGGGAAACTTTGGGAGCGGTTGCGGACGTCGCCGGAGCGTGTAGTTGATTCGGGGAACGTTCGTGTGGTTTTGTCAGAAAAGCGGTGTCGCGGAAAGTCTCGGTGATTTGGCGAAGTCTCGGCGATTTTGAAGTCTCGGTGTCGGCACACGCTTCGAGGGTGAGTTTTACTCACGCTTAGGATGTTTTTATGTTTCGAGTATTTTTACGTCAATTGATGTCGAGAGATCTTGAGTCAAAACCGCTATTTGGAAAATATGTCGTTTTTGATAAAAACCGTTTTGATTGAGACATTGATTGATTTGATTGATTGTTTGATGTTGATTGGGTTTGATTATATGTGTGTGAAAACTGTTTTCGATCGAAATTAAAATCGGAATTGAGCGGAATCGCGGTTTTCGCGCGAAACCGCCAAAATCTGCCCTTAACAGACCCCCTTTCTGCCATTTCGCGCTCCACTTGCGCCCCAGGCGCGACTTCAGCGCCATTTGGCAGAATCTGCTGCCAGTTCGCGCGCCACTTGCGCGCCAGGCGCGACTCCAGCGCCATTTGGCAGAATTTCAGCAACCAAACACTGTTTTTCGTTTCGCGATAACTTTTGATCCGGGAACCCGATTGAGGCGTTCTAAGATGCGTTGGAAAGCTTATTCAGAGGCCTAACTGAATATTCTATTTTTAAGGCAAAATGAACTGTTTTTGATATTGAAAATTATGTTGAAATGTGTCGAGTTAGTATGCGAGAGCGAATGTGGACTTAATGTTTTTATCGAAAAGAAAGCGGACTATGAGTCCTATGTGATATTGTATAAATGACGCGGGATGATTGTTAAATCATCTAAACCGGTCTATGGTACGTTCTATTTATTGAACTATGTAACTGACGCGGGATGATTATTATTTAAATCATCTAAAACGGTCTATGATTCACGATATATAAATTATATCGAATATAGGATATATATATATATACTAGATCGAGTTTGGGTGACGACCCATGAGGTTGACATACTAGGCGGGGAAGTCATGATCCCTTACCCTAGGCCCGTAAGCCATTAGGGAAAGTACTATTGGTAAAGGGGTTCACCGGGATTACCAAAGCTGGGGTCGGTGTTATGTCACAGTTATAGAACAGTTCACCGGGATTACCAAAGCTGGGGTCGGTGCTGTAATAAAGTTATGAAGCGGGTTACCGGGATTACCAAAGCTGGGGCCGGTACCGTGTTAAATTAGAAAGAATGGTCACCGGGATTACCAAAGCTGGGGTCGGTGTCATTCTAAAGATATCAATAGTATGGTTACCGGGATTACCAAAGCTGGGGCTGGTATCATACTATGTTGACTAGTACGAGTCACCGAGATTACCAAAGCTGGGGTCGGTGTCGTGCTAAATTAAAAGAATGTAATTTATAAATTAAGCTCCGAGATAAAAGATTTCATAACTGGACCGCGAGTGTTAGTAGGGGTCTCGGTAGAACTCACTGAGATTGTATCTCACTGTTTAAATGTTGTTGTTTTACAGAGAAACAGGGAAGGAAAGGACCACAGAGGTACGAGTAGGTTGAGCTCGGACGGGTTGCAGATGACTTAGCTATTATGCTTAAGTTTATATTTCCTTTTGTTGTCTTTGTACTACAACTCTATGTATTGGTATTATAATTTTATTCCGCTTTCTTGTACGATATTGAGCACTATAGTTTGCTGAAGGTTATGGTCTGAGAACCTGTTCGGTCTTATTTGTATTTAAGACTGTTTAGTTGTTATTCAGCGAGAACTATATTGTAGTGTTCAGTATCTATGCAGGAATTTTATATCTCTGATTATTATATGATGGTACACTTGGGTATTTTTACTCGATATAAATACCGGGGTGTTACAGTTGGTATCAGAGCGGTTCGACCTAGTCGGACTTAGCTTTTAGGGTCTTTGCTTTCTCCAGTCGTGATTTTCTTAGTATGCTATTAGACATTGAGCTTGATCAACTTAATACTTTGTGCATATTTCGCAGAATCATGGCCAGAAGAGGTAGAGGCGTCCCTCCCCCTGTTGATCCACAATTCGAATGGATGCAGAATGGCATTGAGAATCAGCAGAAGATGATGCAGGATATGTTGCAAATGCAGCATGACCAATTGGGTCTGCAACAGCCCAATTTCCAACCTCATCAAGAAGATCCTAACCGGACATATTTCCGATTTCAAAAGATGAAGCCCCCGACTTACAAGGGAGGATCGGATCCAATGACTGCCTATTATTGGATTGACTCAATGGAGAAGATCTTTCACACCCTCCAATGTGGAGAGGAAGAGAAGGTGATATGTGCAGCCAATGTGCTCAATGAAGATGCCCACACCTGGTGGTGTAATGCGAGGCAAATGATGGAACTCCAAGGAACTCCCCTCACTTGGGACAACTTCAAGGAATTGTTTCTGAAGCAATATTTCCCTTCAGTGAAGAAACTAAGCAAGCAAGCAGAGTTTGTGACTCTCAAACAAGGTGATTTGTCAGTTGGGGAATATGCTGCGAAATTTGAAAGACTGTCTCAGTTCTATGAGTTGGGGAGGTATGCCCCAAATGATATGTGGAAGATGCAAATGTTCAAAGAAGGCCTCCGAGCTGATGTAAGTCAAGGACTCAGTTCTTACACTCTGGTTAATTATCCTGCCTTAGTGCAACAAGCCTATGTGGCTGAGGAGGATTTGAGGAAAATGTATGCTGAAAGAAAAGATTATTGGAAGGGTAAAAAGAAAGTTGCTGAATCTTCTACTCCAAGCAGGCAATTCAAGGAAGATGGTTATAAGGGGAAACAGGTGCAATCGTTTGATTCTTCAAAGGTCCGCAGGTGTGGCAACTGTGGAAAACGTCATCAAGGCGATTGTTGGCAAAAGCCAAACCGGTGCTATCATTGTAATGAAGAGGGCCACTATGCAAATGAGTGCCCAACGAAGAAGAGTTTACAAGGAACACCAAATGCTCCTAGGCAGGGACGAATCAACACTTTGGATGCCCAGACAATCACACCTAAGGACAATCTACTGAGGGGTATGACATCTCTTTTCAATAACTCTGTCAGTATATTATATAATTCGAGTGCAACCCATTGTTTTATAGCCCAAGCATAGTGTCAAAAATTATCTACTTGTCATACGAGATAGAAATTTTGTGGTAGAATCTATTTGTTTTCCTAAGAGAAGTATGAACATCTTTCCGTGTTTAGGGTTGTCGTCTATTCAACTGGTGAATGAATTTCTGTATGGTATGAAGGATGAAGTTTCTTCCGTACTTCCATAGTGAGAGGTAAAATTCTCCATAGCATGGATTCCGAGTGTCGGGTCAATCTCTATAGTTCCTTGTCGAATGTCTCCCTTGGAATTAAAGGAATTGAAATCCCAACTTAAAGAATTGATATCAAAGGAGTTCATTCGACCGGGTACGTTTACATGGGATGCCGATTGAGAGGGGTGTTTTCAAGAGTTGAAAGTTAGGTTAACTTCTGCTCCAATCCTGATTCCTCCGGATCCGTCATTGGAATTTTAAATTTTCGATGACGCTTCAGGGAGGGGTATAGGATGTATTCTAATGCAAAATCAACAAGTGGTAGCTTATGCGTCCAGACAATTAAAGTCTCATGAGAAGAGTCATCCGACTCACGATTATGAGTTGGCAGCTATTGTGTATGCACTGAAGATTTGGAGACGTTACCTGTATGGGTCTCGTTTCGATGTCTTTAGTGATCACAAGAGTTCAAGGTATCTGTTTGATCAGAAAGAACTGAATAGCAGGCAGAGAAGTGTGTTGAGTTTCTGGAGGATTATAAATTCGTGTTGATGTAGCCTTCAAGAGAGGCCAGTGTTGTAACTGATGCACTGCGTGGCCGAGTTTCTTGATGCATGAGATGGAATTATCGGAGTCCTTTAGAGACTTAAATCCGAATTCAAGATCAAGGAGGAACCGGTTAGTGTTGAGCCATATGAGGATCTCTAGTTCCCTAAGGGATTCTATACGCTTAGCACAGGAAGTTGATGTGAAGCCACAATCACAAAAGGTATTTCCAGACTTCACCATGGATAGTGATAGAGTCAGTTGTTTCAACGGTAGAATCTGTGCGCCCGATGATGAGGACAACAAAAGGCAAGCGTAGAGGAAGCACACCGAGGTTTATATTCTGTCCCAGGGTGTACAGAATATAAAACAGAGGTATTAGTTTGTTAACCTCTCCTTTGTGAAGGTTAACAATGAGATGGTATAATATGATTCCGTTTGACAAGTCAAACGTGAATACGAATATGAAAATGAGGTGGCTGCCGACTATTTTTCACATTGCGAATAAGCACCAAAGGATTAATTGATGGATCTGCTTGCAAGTGGCTGAAATTTCCGAAATGAAGCTTGGCGTGCGGTATGGTAGTTTTGAAAAATCATTTTTGTGAAAACCCGCATGCTAAAGTTAATTTTGGGAACGAATCAAGAGGTTAATAAAGTCTGATTGAGGAAGAAAATCCTAGGAGGATTACTTTGGTTGAGGGGAAGTTCTCAAGGCTATGGACTAATTTGGAAAGGAATCGGGTGCGTCGTTGGTAAAAACCTCGTGATGAAGTTTCAGTAGAAGGAAAATGAGTTCTGAGTTCTGTTTGATAGTTGTTTTGAGAACAACTGATGCGATTTTCGTTACTTTCGAATTTATTCGATGTCCCCACGGTTTATTTCTACGTTTAAGATAAACGTTTCTGGTAAATCTTCATTTCTTCTTCTTTTGAAAAGTGTTATCTCGAAATCTTGGTGGCGAGTCCAGAAGTTTCACAAGTGACTTTTCGTCACATTGTCGGTGTGTACGAGAATTGTTATGGATTTTAGAAGATTTGTTGAGAACGTGTTTATACCCTTCGAAGAGATTGTGTTTGTTTTTACCTTTACCAGGAGTACCAGTTTGTGGACCTCGCTTTCAATATATATTTCTATCAAGCGTCTTGTATTAGACCCTTTGATTTAGATCAATCCAAGTTGGGGAGCAAGCGAGGATAATTGGAATGAAGCTTAGGAAGTGTTTTTAAGTGCGGTGCCAAGCCTTGTAGGCGAAAGAGGAGTTTCTCGTGTTAATTGGTAACAAGAGAGTTCAGACTATAATCTTAAAGGCGTTCTAGAGTCGTGGTCCAACATACTTGAAGATTGATGTGCCAACTTCGTGAAGATTTCTACTCATTTCGTTAATTCAAGAATATTTTCCAGCAAATTTGGACCTTTCTGAGAATGTCGATCCTCGGTTAGTCGGATGAAAGACTTAACGAAATTTTGAGGACAAAATTCTTTTAAGTTGGGGAGAATGTAACATCCGCAAAATAATTGATAGAATTATTTAGATGTTAACCCAATTGAATTATTTTAGTACTTGACTGGTAAATTTATTGAGTGCTAAAGTTAATTATTGGTTGTCATCGGATCGTTAACCGGATAATACGGATCAAGGAAGTTTCGGAATCGAAATAAGAGATTTCGATCAATATGGTAATTTGACCACGTTGCCGTATATTTATTAAATAAATATATGTATATACGTGTATGTGTGTGTGTTAAAGAAAAAGGAAAAGAAAAGAATTGAAAGAAAGGAAAGGAAGCTGAGAAGAGAAACAGAGAGGAAAAGAGAAAGAAGAAAAGAGAAGAAAGAAGAAAGGGTAAGGAATAAGAAGGGGAAAAAGGGAGGATTTGCGCTCATCAAAACGACTTCCTTCCAACACGAAAAACGCTCAGCGTTACTCCCTCTTCGATTTGGTACCAACATCAACATCATCAACTCTCTCTCTCTCACTTTGCCATTTTCGAATCTTGAAGGAAATGGAGGTTTGTTGATGGTTCAAGCTCAAGGATGGCTTGGAATGGAGTTTGGCGCGAACCCAAGGATGACGGATCGTTGATTGAGGTTCGATTGAAAGATTGGAAGCGAGTTGGGTGATTTGGGGTTTTGTGAATAGTGATTAGAAGTTGGAGAAGATGATGAATAGTATTCATGGAGGATTTCGGGGAATTCGGTAATTCGGTCAAAAGGATGCCTCGAAGTCGAGTGGGAAACTTTGGGAGCGGTTGCGGACGTCGCCGGAGCGTGTAGTTGATTCGGGGAACGTTCGTGTGGTTTTGTCAGAAAAGCGGTGTCGCGGAAAGTCTCGGTGATTTAGCGAAGTCTCGGCGATTTTGAAGTCTCGGTGTCGGCACACGCTTCGAGGGTGAGTTTTACTCACGCTTAGGATGTTTTTATGTTTCGAGTATTTTTACGTCAATTGATGTCGAGAGATCTTGAGTCAAAACCGCTATTTGGAAAATATGTCGTTTTTGATAAAAACCGTTTTGATTGAGACATTGATTGATTTGATTGATTGTTTGATGTTGATTGGGTTTGATTATATGTGTGTGAAAACAGTTTTCGATCGAAATTAAAATCGGAATTGAGCGGAATCGCGGTTTTCGCGCGAAACCGCCAAAATCTGCCCTTAACAGACCCCCTTTCTGCCATTTCGCGCTCCACTTGCGCCCCAGGCGCGACTTCAGCGCCATTTGGCAGAACCTGCTGCCAGTTCGCGCGCCACTTGCGCGCCAGGCGCGACTCCAGCGCCATTTGGCAGAATTTCAGCAACCAAACACTGTTTTTCGTTTCGCGATAACTTTTGATCCGGGAACCCGATTGAGGCGTTCTAAGATGCGTTGGAAAGCTTATTCAGAGGCGTAACTGAATATTCTATTTTTAAGGCAAAATGAACTGTTTCTGATATTGAAAATTATGTTGAAAAGTGTCGAGTTAGTATGCGAGAGCGAATGTGGACTTAATGTTTTTATCGAAAAGAAAGCGGACTATGAGTCCTATGTGATATTGTATAAATGACGCGGGATGATTGTTAAATCATCTAAACCGGTCTATGGTACGTTCTATTTATTGAACTATGTAACTGACGCGGGATGATTATTATTTAAATCATCTAAAACGGTCTATGATTCACGATATATAAATTATATCGAATATAGGAGTTAGCCCAAATGCGGGTGGATATATATATATACTAGATCGAGTTTGGGTGACGACCCATGAGGTTGACATACTAGGCGGGGAAGTCATGATCCCTTACCCTAGGCCCGTAAGCCATTAGGGAAAGTACTATTGGTAAAGGGGTTCACCGGGATTACCAAAGCTGGGGTCGGTGCTGTAATAAAGTTATGAAGCGGGTTACCGGGATTACCAAAGCTGGGGCCGGTACCGTGTTAAATTAGAAAGAATGGTCACCGGGATTACCAAAGCTGGGGTCGGTGTCATTCTAAAGATATCAATAGTATGGTTACCGGGATTACCAAAGCTGGGGCTGGTATCATACTATGTTGACTAGTACGAGTCACCGAGATTACCAAAGCTGGGGTCGGTGTCCTGCTAAATTAAAAGAATGTAATTTATAAATTAAGCTCCGAGATAAAAGATTTCATAACTGGACCGCGAGTGTTAGTAGGGGTCTCGGTAGAACTCACTGAGATTGTATCTCACTGTTTAAATGTTGTTGTTTTACAGAGAAACAGGGAAGGAAAGGACCACAGAGGTACGAGTAGGTTGAGCTCGGACGGGTTGCAGATGACTTGGCTATTATGCTTAAGTTTATATTTCCTTTTGTTGTCTTTGTACTACAACTCTATGTATTGGTATTATAATTTTATTCCGCTTTCTTGTACGATATTGAGCACTATAGTTTGCTGAAGGTTATGGTCTGAGAACCTGTTCGGTCTTATTTGTATTTAAGACTGTTTAGTTGTTATTCAGCGAGAACTATATTGTAGTGTTCAGTATCTATGCAGGAATTTTATATCTCTGATTATTATATGATGGTACACTTGGGTATTTTTACTCGATATAAATACCGGGGTGTTACAATACCAGTAGTGCATTTCGGTGATTTCTACAAGTTAGAAATTAACGGGGTGTTACAATTGGTATCAGAGCAGTTCGACCTAGTCGGACTTAAAATCATGAGTCTCTCAAGTCCTCTAAGTGTGATTCCTCTTAGTATGCTATTAGACGTTTAGCCTGATCAACTAAACACTTTGTGCATATTTTGCAGAATCATGGCTGGTGGAAGTAGGAGAAGCGTCCCTGTTGATTCAAATATCGAATGGATGCAGAATGTCATCGAGACGCAACAGAAAATGATGAATGACATGACGCAAATGCAGCAGCAGCAGATGGCTTAAATGGCCCAGATGCATCATGAGAGGATGAATCAACAACAACCAAATGTTCAACAACCTCATCTGGAAGATCCGAATAGGGCTTACTTTCATTTTCAGAAGATGAATCCTCAAAGTTTCAAATGAGGACCTGAGGTGATGGTCTCACATTTCTGGTTGGATTCGATGGAGAAAATTTTTAGGACTCTTCAATGCAGCGAAGAAGAGAAGGTTCTCTTTGCCGCCCATATGCTCGAGGAAGATGCTCAAACCTGGTGGACCAATGCTCATGAATTGATGGTGAACCAGGGAACTCCTGTTACCTGGGTTAACTTCAAGGAGATGTTTATTGGTCACTTTTTTCCTCCGGTGATGAAGTTAAGTAAACAAGCCGAGTTTATCAATCTGAGACAAGGGGAGATGTTGGTGGGTGAGTTCACCGCCAAGTTCGAAAGGTTGTCGCAGTTCTATCAGTTGGCAAAGCATGCTCCGAATGATGAGTGGAAGATGCAGATGTATAGGGCAAGTCTTCGTGCTGATGTGGCCCAAGGTCTTAGCTCTTATGCTATGACTAGTTATGCTGGATTGGTGCAGCAAGCTTATGTTGCAGAGGCAGATCTCAACAGGATGTATGAGGAAAGGAAAATGTATCGGAAAGAGAAGAAGAAAGCATTGGAATTGCCAACCCCAAGTGAGGAGCCAAAGGGTAACTCCAACAAAGGAAAGCAAGCTACAGCATCCAAACTACTAAGGTCCGGTAAGTGTCCGAAATGCGGGAGGCCTCACACTGGAGAGTGTCATCTGGGATCCACTGTGTGTTACTACTGCAAGGAAGAAGGGCATTATGCTAACGAGTGTCCGGCAAAGAAGAGGAATCGAGAGGAAAATTCTACCCCCGCGCGAGGAAGAATCTATGTGTTGGACGCTCAGAAGGGCAAAGCTGATGACAGTTCGGCGAAAGGTATTTCTTGGTCCAATTTTGAGGACAAAATTTTTAAAAGTTGGGGTGAATGTAACATCCCCTATTTTGCTATTTAATTATAATGGCATAATAGTAATTATTAGTGATTTATTAATTTAATGAAATTATTTAAATTGAAAGTGATTTGCTTGATTGATTTATTTTGCAAATGATGTGCTTGATTGAATTGATTGTGTCAAGTTAGAATAATTAGAGTCAAGGAGTCATAGGGAAAGAAGTGTTTAAGTAAGGGGTAGTTTTGTCTTTTTTTTCCATGCCACCTTATATACACCCATTCAGCTGAAGCACAAGGAGGAGACACACTTCATCCTTCAAAAAGAAAGAAAACAGAAACTGAGTTAGAGAAGGGAGAGGGAGAGTTCGCGAGAAGAGAGAAGAGAAGGGAAGGGAGGAGAGTCCCATTGCATGTTTGATCCAAGGGCAGAATCATATCCCATTTTCCTTCCTCTTTCCATTGATGCTAACCTTAAACACTGAATCCCCCTCCTACAGAATTCACCATTTATGAACACCTTCAGCCCCTAATAACCAAAACATAACATGACTTGTTGCATGTGAGTTTGGAGAGCTGGAGAACCCACTTTATCACCTACTCCACGAATTAGAACAGTTGGGAAATCACCTGGGTTGCTGAGTTCGAGTCATAGGCAGTTGGAGAGTTCGAGTTCAGTTAGGAGTGTTTGGAGCGATCCGGAGAAGTTTGTGAATTGCCGTCGCTCGTGTTTGCAAAGTCTCGGTGCGGATTGTTTTGTCGTCAACGAAGAGGTGAGTTCTATAACTCACTAGGAAAAACATGAATATGTGTTCTTGAGTTTGAATGTGAATCAGGATGGACATGGGAACGATCGGAATAGAAAAGAAAACGCTAAAAACTGTTTTTCTGAAATACTGTTAGTCATGCACGGA
Organism: Astragalus membranaceus; assembly: GCA_039519185.1. Taxonomy (NCBI): domain Eukaryota; kingdom Viridiplantae; phylum Streptophyta; class Magnoliopsida; order Fabales; family Fabaceae; genus Astragalus; species Astragalus membranaceus. Next base: position 24,623,406 of record CM076852.1, read on the forward strand.
TCGTGTGTATGGGCGCACGGGTCGTGCGTGAGATTCTGGAACCACTGGTGCTGTTTTTGAAAACGCGCACGGGTCGTGTGCCAAGGCGCGCGGACCGTGCGTATCTCTCTGATGCGACATTTTGAAATACGTCCTAAGTCATTCCGATTGGTCCTAAGTCCCTTCCAATCCATTCCCCAAGGTTTCCCTAGGATGGGAACACCGTAATTCTACATGTTTGGCTTTGACTGAAGTGGTAGTATTGGTCGGGAAGTAATTCGGGATCGGAAAGGAATGACACGATAAATGATGGACACGCAGCGGAAGCGTGGTCTTCGGGTTGCCTATTTTAAAAAGTGTTTTAAATCATTTCGAACGATTCCAATTGCTTTCTAATCCTTCCTTCCATCTTCCCCAATGTTACTATAATTGAATTGCCCTGAATTGAGTGGTAATTGATTGTGATTGGATCCAAATTATGTTAGTACCATACAATTGGTTATGTTTGGATTATGTTCAGGTTAAGTGAATGCTCATGTGATTGACCATTGATTTCATGTTTTGACTTTGCGATTGATGTATTGTGCTGGACTGTCTGGTTTAGTAAGATTGATAAGTTAAGTTAGCGAACCTTAGTAATCCATGAGAGATCACTTAATAATTAGACTAAGTTAGTAATTAGATCACGTTAGTAATAAGTTTATGTTAGGTTCAGTTCATGTTAAGTTAAGTTCATAATTATGTTCAGTTTATTGTTATGATAAGTTCATTGTTCAGTTCAGTTCAGTTCAGGTATATTAAAATATATACATCAGTTCAGTTAGGGTGACAACCCTATTTCAGTTTAGTGTGCTAGGGGAGGGGAAGTCATGAGCCCTATGAACCTAGGCCCCATCAGGGACCCAGCCGATTAGTGGGGACGGGTTCACCGGAAGCTTATTATGCCAAGTGACCAGTGACACGCTAAAACATCAGTTCAGTTTATGTGTTGTTTCTTGTAACCGGCTTAAGAGTTATGAGGACAACGTTTAGTTTAGTTTATGAGTTGCGTCTTGTAACCGGCTTAAGGGTTATAAGGACAACTTCAGTTAGTTAGCCACATAGTCAATTTTGAGGACTATGAGTTAGAATCAGAATAATGAATCAAGCATAATTGAACCGAGAGGTTTAGTAAGGGGTCGCGATAGAACTCACTGAGACAAGTTGTCTCACCCAATCCATTGTTGTTGTTTTTCAGTTAAGTAGGGAAAGATGAAGACTGTAAGGCACGGCTATGAAGATGCTTGAGGAGCAGCCGCTATTTTTATTTCCTTATGTCTTGTATTTTAGTTTCCCTTGTATCTCTGTATTTTGTATTCAGTTTCTTAGATGTACGATGATACGACTTATGCTTTCAAGTTGTAAATCGCTTCCGCAGACTTTCGGTTTTTGAGTACTGAACACTAGTTGAGGGTGTAAGGACCGTTCTATGTAATTTATGTTCAGTTATGTAAGCGGACTTGATGGGTTTTTAGCATCGAGTATTAGTATGTGTTCAGTATTTAAAAAGGAAGTTACTCTGATGTATACCAGTAGTGCATTTCGGTGATTTCTACAAGATAGAAATTAATGGGGTGTTACAATTCTTATCTGATTCGAAAGTCAGCACATCCTCCTCTTTCTCTTGCACACCCATTTGGATTATATGACGATCCAATAGGTCCTGCAGAACTGTCTTGAAGGCCTCACATGCCCCGGGACAATTATCATCAACACATACTTATTTCTGAGTACAACCTCTCTTGATGACCCTGAACTTGCACAGCTCTGCGTGAATAACCTCTAAGGGTGTCTGGATACACTCCACAGTTCTGATTAAGGATTGGCCCCCCATATCATGGATGGCATTGGTTGCAGGTTTCTCATGACCAGGCAGCGGATTAGTTGTGATGCTTGGGCTTTCTTGTTTGAAGGTTATCCCTTTGGTATCAATCAGATCTTGCACTACAATTTTAAAGGCCTTGCAGTCTTCAACAACGTGTCCAACTGCCCCTTCATCAAATGCACAGGTAACATTGGGATTGTAGCCTCGGAAGTAGGGTGGCTGGACTGGTTTCATGGGTCTGGTATTGATGAGCTTGTTTGTGGCAAGATAGCCGAAAAGGTCAGTATAGGAGATGGGGATGGGATCAAAGGTGGTCTGTTTTTTGTCTTGGTAGTTTTTGTGGTAGTTACTTTGTGGTGGACGGGTTGGTTGTGTTTGAGTGGGGACAGGGATATTTTGTGGTTGATAAGGTGGGCTTATGGTGATGGTGTTGGTCTCTCCTTCTTTCTTCTTCGGAAACCCGGAGAATGGCTTCTTGTGGGTGGTTGTACCTGCGGGACCATGGGCAATCTTGCCGCTTCTCAGTCCATTTTCTAGTCTTTCACCGATGATTACCATGTCTGAGAAGTTGGAAGATACGCTGCCGATCAACCGATCATAGTATAACGGTGGCAGGGTTTCCGTGAACATGAAGACCAGTTCTTTCTCCAACAAAGGGGGGGGTCACTTGTGCCGCCAAAGTCCTCCACCGCTGGGCATACTCCTTAAATGACTCATTACCTCTTTTTTCCATGCTCTGTAACTGTGTTCTGTCAGGCGCCATATCCGTATTGTATTGGTACTGTTTGAGGAAGGCATCAGCCAAGTCCTTCCAACAATGGATATGGGACGGTTCTAGCTGCATGTACCAGTTGAGAGATACCCCAGCAAGGCTCTCTTGGAAATAATGGATCAACAACTTGTCATCATGAGAATGTGCAGCCATATTTCTACAGTACATGATCAGATGGCTTTTAGGGCAAGTCACGCCTCGGTACTTGTCAAAGTCAGGCACTTTGAATTTAGGAGGTACAACCACATCAGGGATGAGACATAGATCACGAGCTTCTCTTGCTCTAGATCTCGACCCTTCAATCATTCTTAAGCGTTCTTCTAACATATGATACCTGTCTCTAGCTTGAGGAGTTTCAGCATGATAGTTCTGAGGGAAACCATTCACACCGTAGTGAGGATTACTCATTGACACTACGGCTGGGTTCACGTGTGGGTCACGTGAGTGAGTGATATTCCCAGGAATTGGTCCCTGAATTGGGGGATGGACCGTTGCTGGTGAATGAAAGCCAAACAGAGTTCCCGGCGGAATAGGAATCTGAATTTGGCCCTGAGGCGTTCCCGCTCTTCCACCGTTTGCAGCTGAGATGGGTTGGACTTGCTCTGCAACCCTAAGGGGATTACTTCCTGCATTAGCCTCGGCTCCTGGAGGTGTGTATCCGGGTGGGAGCCCCCAAGGCATCCTATGCGGGGCTGGTTGGCCCTGGTTGTTGGTCCCTGAAGTATGAGCAAAGGTGTCAGTCTCAAGACTCGGAGGAGGGAGAGCGACAGCCACTTCGGTAGTAACGGTGGGATTTCCAGCGGCAGCTCTGTTCCTCAAAGCTTGTAGTATCCCCATCATTTCAGTCATCTGTGTTTCCATTGCCCTAATTTTCGTTCTCAATTCCCGATTCTCCTGGGCCAATTGCTCTGGATTGGGAACCTCAGCAGTCGGGTTACCATGGTCTCATTCACCACTTCCTAAGTCTTCAATAACAGGACGGTCCAAGTCATTCAGGTTAGTTGCCATGAGCCTTGCTTGCAGACGAGTCAGGTATCGATGTTGGCGAACCAGCTTGCCTTTTTCTATTGATGGAACACAATTCATGAGCGCGGGAATCACATAAATGAATGCAAATGCAATGCGATATGTATGATTTTATGTTTGTTTTGGTGCCGGGAATCGCGGTGTAACTCGTCTTGTCATAGGCGTGTAAGTTTAAAGCTCTGACACCTTTTTTTTTTATTTTTGGTTGCAACGAGGTTGGAAGCAATAGGCAAAACAGACACACTTTATTCAAAAGGAAGGAGTACTACAACTTCAAACTCGAAAGAAAACCAAAGTACAATATTCTGAAAACAACACTTTCAACAGAAAAGTACAATATCCCAAAGGAAATTACAACTTTTTAGAGAAAATTAATAATTTCCTAAGGATTATTACAATGCTCTAAAGTGAACTTCAAAGGCATATAGCTTTCAATTCCTCCTTCCTTTTTCTCTTCTTGCTTTCGGCTTCCCCCTTGGCCTTCTCCATGAGTTCTTCTGTCAGAATCTTGCACTACTCGACAAACTCACACACCTTGGCCGGAGTGTTGAAAGGGTTCATTTCCGCTTCAGCTCTTCTTAGCTTCTTGGGAACATCCCTCACAGCTTGGTTAGCTAATCCTGCTAGCTTTGAAAATTTGCTCCTCCAAAGCTGAATCTCATCCCTTAGCTCCTTGACGATCTCTTGGTCTTCTATTCTGCCAATTAATGCCATGAAACGTTTCTCCCAATACTGGCTTTCCGCTTGCACTTGCCCATCAGATTCCCTTAGGTATCGAAGATTCCTCTTCAATTCTTCTGACCTTCCTTGTTCAAACCCTAAAGCTTGTTGGTACTCTTTCAAGATCCCTATGATAGACTCTCTATCTTGCCTGATGCTTTTCACTTGGTTCTCCAATTCAAACTTCATCACTTGGAATTCCTCTTTTGACTTAGCTAGCGTATCTCTAACCATTTTCTCATTCCTCCATGACTTGGCATATAGTTTCTTCCATTCATTTGCTTCTGCCACAGCCTTATCCATCTTTGAGGCGTACCTCTTTACTTCCTCTTTAACACCTTTCAAACGTTTTTGAATTTCCCTCTTGCTCTCTTCTTCTATTTCAAGTTTCCTATTGGTTGCTTCAATAGCTGCGGCTTGGAGAGCATTTTCATTTTCTAGCTTCCGCTTGTCTTGCATCACCTTTCCCAATCGGTTTTGCAAATCCCTTTTCTCTTCTTCCGCTTTGGATAAGGCCAACTTAGCCTCTTCTAGTTCTTCAATGAGGGGAACGTGAGGTTCCGGCATTTTCTCCTCAAGTGACGACACCTCTTGGTTGGATGATCGAGTTTCCTTAATCCTCTTTTCAAGCCATTGAGTGAAGGAGATAGCAGTGGTCCTTTTAGATAACTCGCCTTTGTCCTTCCGCACCACGGTTTCCCAAGCTTGCAAGACTCGCCGAAGTAAGTCCTCGTCTTTAGGGATCCCCGTATGGAGGTAAAAACGAGACAGCATAGCTTCAGAGAGTGAGTCCCGCATAGGGTACCCGAGTTGTCTCAAGGTCAAAGATGGGTTATAATTGATGCATCCGTCTGTTCCCATGAGAGGAACGTTCTGGAAACTGCCACATCGGAATATCACCGAGGGTTTATCTTCCCAACACTTGTGTGAGAACCATCGAATTTGAAGAGCATCGAGGTTCTTAAAAGTATCCTTCCACTCTTGAGGGCTCATAGTCTTCGGATTGCAACCCAAGGCATAGGAAAGGAAATCCCCAACATCACTTTTGTTAATGCACACATGACTGATCAACCAAGCATATAGCACAGGGAAGGAACAACACATCTTATTCTTTCAGAACTCATGATGGCGGGTGAAGGCACGATAGGTCTCTGCGAGAATAGCGAGAACCGGATTGATGGGACTTTTTGCACTCTTGAAAGCTAGGAACACACCAATAGCGGTTTCATCTATATGTTTCTCAATCTGAGGGAAAAGAACAATGCCGAAGATGGTCAAGGCTAGTACTTGCTTGAAAGAAACCCAATCATCTGATACTACATAACTAGTCATCAAACTCTCAAAATACTCCTGAGGAAACCCAAATATCTTGTTACGCTCAACTTTGTGGGACCACACCTCTCCTACACTGATTTGTAACAGGGAAGCGAACTTCTCATCTGAATAATACCGCCCTTGATACTGGTAAGGTCTAACCTCTGAGCGATCAAAACCCAGAATCTTCTCATACTCCTCTAAGGTAGGCGCCATTTGGAAGTTCTTGAAAAGAAAACACCTAATCTCTGAATCATAGAACCAACATAGGGCGGCAATGGCACTCTCTTGTACTTCTAACTGCAATAACTTGCGGATGTTCCCATATGTCTTGTCGAAGGACCGGAGCTCAATAGGACCTAATAGGGAAGCATACTCCTTCAAACTAGTTACATCAATCTTCTTTACAATGGGGAACCTCGAATTGAATGTGGTTTTGCCTTTTGATTCCATATTGCTTTCTTACACCCCTGTGACAAGGTTTGATGTTGTGTTGCGATTTCCGGCAAACAAACTTTAATGCATGAAGAATGCAAATGATGAAAGTTGTTTTTCAAATTTTTTCCAGGTGCAAATGCAATGGTGCAAAATGATGTGAATGATGTGTTATTTACATGGAAAAAGCGTAAGGAAATGAGGTTATTGGTGGTATTTTGAACATTTTCAAAGATACACGCTACATGCCACCTCATGTAGGTGTTTATGGGGGGAAAAGAAAATTACTTTCTACGATTTTGAAATAGAGTTTGAGAAAAAGGGATGCCTAAGCTAATGCAACAAGCAAAGGTGTGCCCCCGTGTCCTACAAAGGGTGGGAATCCTAGGGTCTAGAGTCGACGAAAAGGGTAATCCTCCCATGTAGGTTCTAATCACTTCCTCACAATGGCAACCAAGAGCTAAAGTCTCTCTCATGATGACACCCACAATCGTAGAAAGCTACCGAGTGTGAGGCATCATGACAAAGCGTACTCTTGGGCGAAACTTTCATGAGAGCCATACAGACAAAGGTCTACGAATGGCAGTCACTAATCGTTCCCACTCTCCTAGGTTTTTGTTCAGACCTTGGGTTTTAGGCCCCACTCAATGCTCACAAGTATAGGGTGTGAAGTGTGTGTTGAGGGCACAACACCTAGAAATAACTACCCTTCCCCACCTGCAAGAAAAACCATGAACAGTCCAGGCAAAAAGGTCGTCTACCCTAGGGTTCAACATGCATACATCATTTCAATATACAAACCATCCTAAGAAGTCAACAATAATTACACGCATTGCTTACCTCAAAGAAAAGGAGCCGAGAAGAGGGGACATAATAGAATTGGGGAATATGCATGAACTTACCTCAAAGAAAGGGAGCACAGAAGAGGGAACATGATAAGATTGGGGGAATGCATGAAAGAAAGAAGCATATAAGCAAAGAGGATAAGACGAGAGACCATCTACCACTTTAAGCAAGAAGCGAACATAGAAGAAGAAGGGATAAATACACATGACTGCAACATGAAAATGTCAGAATGCAATGGAATTGCCAAGATGCAATCAAGTAGACATGAGAGAAAGGAGAAGAAGAAGGAATGTTCTAAAATCTAGCAAACAAATGGCATGGAAAATAGAACAAAAGTAGGAAGAAGGGAGGTAAAACAAAGCATGTTAAATCAGCAAAGCAAATCACACATTCAATTAATCGGCTTGACCCACTTAAGAAAAAGAGTCCCCGGCAGAGTCTCCAGCTGTTGCACCCCGAAAAATCCTCGGAGGGATTTTTCTTCGCACAACTGGATCTTAGAGTCGCCACCAATATTTTTTTAAAGGTAAGACATCGGAAAAACCTTTTTTGAAAGCAATGGTCTTTGGAACCATTAGATTTGGGTTCGGGGGTCTAATTACGTATGGGGAAGGTATTAGCACCCCACGAAGTCCCTTCAGAGAAGGGTTACCTTAATTAAATATGTGATTTGCAAAGTTGATTCGGAAAAATGCTTTGTTCTTACCTCTTTTGAAAAATGTTTTATTTTGGAAAAATGTTTGGTTTTTGAAAGAAAAACATGTTTTAGGTTTGTTGTGCTTGACGGAGGGGATCCGCTCCTACGTATCTCCCGGTGCGATGGAGAATTCAAAGCTACGTAGTTCTGGGTTTTTGAAAAAGGTTTTTGTTTTTTATCTTGTTTAATTGTGAAAATTGAGCTTTCATGATGATCAATTGAGCAAAAGGCTCCAAGTGACCACCATTAATACTCCATTGTTAATAATCATGCAAGCAAAGGCTTCGCAAGACTACTAACGAAGTTTTTGATTTAGTGAAAATCTTTAGGAAAATTAGGCGTTCATGATGATCAATTAAGCAAAGGCTCCAAGTGATCGCCACTAGCACCTCATTGTTGATAATCATGCAAGCAAAGGCTTCGCGAGACTACTAACAAAGTTTGATTTTGAAGAGTTTTCGCAATTGGATTGATTCTTGTTCGGGAAAACATTTATCCATTATTTGGGAAAGAAAAAAAAAGGGTTGTGAAGAAAAATAAGTTTATTTAGGGGAAACAAACAAAATTTAAAAAAAGAGAAACAAGGGGGTGCAGTAGTAAAATAAGGGTGTAAATAAAGGGGGGGTTGTATTATTAAAACTGGGGTGTAGGTAATAGCCCGTTCTCATTTTTATTGGGCTGGTCCGTTTCAAAATCGTGGGCTTCACAGAGGGGGGCGTGCGAAGTAAAATGCAGGGGGTGTAAATAGAAATCTGAAAAATTAAAAAAAACGTGAAAAGACGAAAGTGCCCCTGCGCTTATACTATAAAAGCCTAAACTAAAAGTGGAAACCCTAATTCCATTCTCTTTCTTTCCACGGCGCCCCCACCCCCAAATTTGCAAACCCTAGTCCTCCCCTCTCCTCTCACGCGGCCGTATCCGCCTCCCTCTCTCACCCTACCCTAATTGCATCTCCTCTCTCCACTGTTCTTTTCTCCTTCTCCCTCCTGATTTCATCTCCTCTCTTCTTCTCATCAACCCAAATAACCTTAATCTCGCCTCTCCCCTTTTCTCACCAGACGCGAAGTTTCGCTTTCCAAAAAAACGGAGGCGAGAGACATGGAGAGAGAAAATGAGGGAGAGAAAGGGAATCTATCGCGCGATTTTGGTTCGATCCAGGTATGCTTCGCGGCGGAAAGGGTGAGCTTACGGTGGTTACGGTTTTGGTTCTGGGTCAGCGACGGTGGCTTGGGTTAGCCACGGAGGGTGGTTTCGTTCGCGAAGTGAGGGCGAGGTCGTGGTGGAGGGCGACGGTGTGTGGGTCGGTTTCGCGCGTGGAGGAGAAGAGGGACAGTTTGGGGTGGTTGGTGACGGAGTGTGGCGATTTGCGGTGGTGGAGGGTTCAATCGGTGTTTAGGGGTTGGCTACGGAGGTGTGGGTGGCGAAGAGAGGTTGTTGACGGTGGAGCATGGTGGTGCTACGGTGGTGGCCTGCGGAAGCGGTGGCCGGAGGTAAAGGTAAGTTCTGAGCCCTTTCTTTTCTTCTTCTTTTTTTTATTTCCTCTACTGATTCTGAAGTGAGAGACTGCTTATTGGTTATCCTAAAAAATTTTCTAAACTGAACCCGTCAGCTACCCTTTTTTCCAACTATCAGACTATTAGGTACTGATTTCGTTTTTTAGAGCCAATAAATTATGAACCCTAAATTTTTATGTTCTGTTTCAAATCTATTTTCCAACTAACAGGGACATTGGACTACCTTTTTTTAAAAAAAAGACTCATCTAATCTAAATATGGATATATGCTTAAAACAAAATAAAATAAAACTCAGGACCTTCTCTGGGACTGCTGCTGTTAACCCCTGATATTGTTGTCCTGGCTGCTTCTGTTACCTGCTGCGTACACTTGTTGCTACTGCTGTGCTTGTTTTAAAAAAATTTGATGCTATGTGGTTAGGCGTTCAGTGTAAAACCCTATTTTGCTCTGTATCTTTCCCTCTGTTTGTGTCTCTATTTCTGTGTATCCGAGTGTGCTGTGTTTGTGTGCGAATTTTTCTATATCTCAGTGACTGATTGCCTATTTTTCTGTTACTGTGTGTATTGCTGTGTTTGCCATTGTCTGTTTTTTTTTCCTGATTTCTGTTCTGTTGTATTTATAGGCAGGGAATTGTGGTGTAGATGTGGTGTTGGAGCAGGGAATCAAAACCCCCAGGAGACCAAGCTGTTGGCAGCAGTGGAGCACCAAGGGAGCAGCAAGGGAGGAACAGGGCTGCTGGCACTGCAGCAATGTTTTTGCTGAAAATGGGAGGCAAGCAAAGGGACAAGAAGAAGGAAGTTTGGGCTTGTAGCTTCATGGAGAGAGCAAGGCAGCAAGTCGCATGCTGTCCTATTCTGATTTTGCTTTATTATTATTATTTTTTTGTACCCTTTTTGTTTGTAATTAATTTTTGTACCATTTGTATTTAATTAATCTTTTTGTCTATATGCAAACAAAAGAGTTGACTTTTTTTTGTACTATTCTGCTTTCTTTTATTTTTTGTTTGTATATGTAACAAAATCAATAAAAGGGACAGCTGATTTTATTTTACTATTCATTTATTATTATTATATTTTTTTTATGATAATAAAAGCGGTAGAAACAACGCGCAACGACTCAACTACTCACACGACTCAAAACGAAACGCGCGCTCGCGTTAATTATTATTATTTGGCTTAAATATGTTTTCGGCCCCTGCAAATATAGGGTATTTTGGTTTAAGCCCCTGCAATTTTTTTTTTTTGTTAAAAGCCCTTGCAAAATGAAATATTTTGTTATAAGCCCTTCTCAACATATCCAGCAATCATAGCATTCCATGTTAAGGCTAACATTTTAGTCATAGAAGGGCTTATAACAAAATATGTCATTTTGCAAGGGCTTTTAACAAATTGTTTTTTTGCAGGGGCTTAAACCAAAACACCCTATATTTGCAGGGGCCTAAAACATATTTAAGCCTTATTATTTTTATTATTTATTTTTGGATTCTCTTTTTTTTAGTGCCAAACAAAATCGTCGCATGAGAGTGCCAAAGATGCCCGCGTTTAGAACAATATGCTTTCCAATTAGTCGAACAAAATTAGGGTATGACAGCTGCCCCTCTTTATTCGGATTTTACCAAGAAATATGAATTGGCCGAGACATATTTCGAAGATAAAATATGAATAAAGAATTCAGAAATTATACCAATTTTGTCTACTTGTAGAAGCCCGAATTTTCTTTTTCTGTTTCTTCTTTTTTTCTTCTTTTTTCTTTTTTTGAATCAACACTTGGAGCGTTGATGAGGAAACGATAAACGAAATGGTTAACAACATGCACGCCAACTGCGAAAGGCAAGGAAAGCGCTAAATGAAGAAAACGATAAAGAAAGCGGTAAAATACCAGGCTGCCTAAAACCTGTAAACGAACCCTTGCGAATCCGAGTTTGCACGTGGCTTCAATAATTTCGTTAATTCACCAATTCAAATCACCAATCCTTAATCACCGATGTCAATCATCATAATTTGTCACTCACAACACCAATCAATAATTTAATCGAACACCTAGCATGCGTTTAGTAAGAACAACAATGAGCACCAAGTTCTAGAGTCACAACTATCACCAACAAATGTCAAATTTCAATCCAACCTAGTTATAATTCAACTAACACCAAATCAAACATCACAATCAATCAAAGGGTATTATAGGACCTATCCCCACATAACCCCATCATGAAACCCCATTATAAGGAAGAACCCCACCCTTACCTTATAGTAGGAGAGCACTAATCCTCTTGATCGAGTCACCAACAATAACCTCAGCAACACAGCTTCCTTCTTCTCCTTGAATTCGCGAAATCCTCTTCTTCTCCTCCCTTGGGTGCGCCGAATCCTCCCTCTCTTCTCCTCTCTCTATTTCGCGACTTTTCTTTCTTTCTTTCTCAAAGCAATTCGCAAATGAGCACCAAACCCTAGCCTAGGCGCTTCACCTATGCGCCTAGCTAGTGGACTTGGATCACGGGCTTTCCTCCATCTTAAGCCCGATCACTAACGCCATCCCCTAATATTCAATTACACACCTCTTAATCAAACGCTAATATAATTACACCAACTAAAATAAATAAATAAATAATTGAATACCTAAATATTTAATTAAATAATTTAATTAAATATTTGGGCGTTACAACTCTCCCCCACTTAGAATGTTTTCGTCCTCGAAAACTCACCTGAATCAAACAGCTCGGGATAGGACTCCCGCATCTTACTCTCTAACTCCCAAGTCATGCTCTCACCGGTAGCTCCTAACCAGACCACCTTCACCAATGCAATTTCCTTGCCTCTTAACACCTTCACCTCATGATCTTCAATCCGCACAGGCATAGTCTCCACCGTGAGATTATCCCGCACCTCCACGTCATCCATGTGGATCACATGAGACGGATCCGAAATGTACTTCCGAAGTTGCGACACGTGAAACACGTCGTGCAAATTCGAAAGATTTGGCGCTAAAGCCACTCTATACGCCACATTCCCAACTCTCCCGGAAATCTGATAAGGACCAATGAATCGAGGAGTGAGCTTCTTCGACTTCAAAGCACGGCCAACACCGGTCACTGGAGTGACTCTCAAAAATACATGCTCACCTTCCTGGAACTCTAAATCTTTTCTCCTCTTGTCGTGATAACTCTTCTGACGACTCTGCGAAGCCTTCATCTTCTCACGGATCAACTTTATCTTCTCGGTTGTTTCCCGAACAATCTCCGGTCCAAGCACAACACTCTCTCCGGACTCATACCAACACAGCGGGGTTCTACACTTCCGACCATATAATGCTTCAAAAGGTGCCATCCCGATACTAGAATGGTAACTATTGTTATACGTGAGCTCTATCAACGAAAGGTAGGAATCCCACGAACCTCCTTGTTCCAAAACACAAGCCCTCAACAAATCTTCTCAGTACTGAATTGTCCTCTCTGATTGGCCATCTGTCTGAGGATGATATGCCGAACTCAACCTCAACTTAGACCCCAACTTCTCTTGCAAACTCTTCCAGAAATCTGAAGTGAACCTCGGATCTCTATCCGAAACAATACTCTTAGGAACTCCATGAAGCTTCACAATCTCCCGGATATAAATCTCTGCCAACTTCTACACCGAATACGCGATGCTGATAGGAACAAAATGAGACGATTTCGTTAACCTGTCAACAATCACCCAAATTGCATCATACCCTTTCGCAGTATTAGGCAATCCCGTCACAAAATCCATCGAAATGCTATCCCATTTCCACTCCGGAATTTCTAACGGTTGCATCAGTCCAGCAGGCTTCTGATGTTCCACCTTTGACTTCTGGCAAGTCAAACATGTATAGACGAACTGCGCCACATCTCGCTTCATACCAGGCCACCAAAACAACTTCTTCAGATCTTGATACATCTTTGTAGCTCACGGATGAATACTTAACTTACTTCGATGACCCTCTTCTAAAATTGCTCTCTTCAGCTCTGCGTCTTCAGGAATACAAATCCTACCACGGAATCTCAAAACACCATGCGCATCCAACTTAAAGTCACTACCCTCAGGCTGATCATCCCCGACCACCAAATCCACCAACTTGATATCCAACTTCTGGGCTTCTCTGATACTGTCAAGGAACTCATTATTAATCTTCAACATACCCAACTTAACACTCTGAAGCGACACTTCACAAACCAAACTAAAATCCCTGAATTCCTCAATCAACTCTAACTCCTTAGCCATCATTGCCGACATATGCAAGGACTTTCGACTTAAAGCATCAGCCACGACATTAGCTTTGCCTGGATGATAGTTCAAACCGAAATCATAGTCTTTCAACAATTCTAACCACCTTCGCTGCCTCATATTCAGCTCCTTCTGGTCAAACAAATATTTCAAACTTTTATGATCACTGAACACCTCAAATCTGGAACCATACAAATAGTGCCTCCAAATTATCAACACAAAGACTACTGCACCCAACTCCAAATCATGCGTTGGATAATTCTTCTCATGAATCCTTAACTGCCTCGACGCATAAGCAATCACCTTCCCATATTGCATAAGCACGCCACCTAGACCCATCTTCGAAGCATCACAATACACCACGAACGGCTCTCCCGGATTTGGCAACGTCAAAACAGGAGACGTCGTCAATCTCTTCTTCAACTCAAGGAAACTTTCCTCACAACGAGCATCCCACACAAAAACCTTACCCTTACAAGTCAACTGCGTCAACGGAAGGGCCAACTTAGAAAAACCTTCGATGAACCTTTTGTAGTAACCAGCCAACCCTAAGAAGCTTCTAATCTCCGTAGCCGACTTCGGACTCTCCCACTGCATCACGGCATCAACCTTAGACGGATCCACAGCAATACCACTACCAGAAATGATATGACCCAGAAAACTCACTTCTGACAACCAGAATTCACACTTAGACAACTTTGCATACAGCCTCTTCTCTTTCAGGATCTCCAATACTAATCTCAAAGGCTCCGCATGCTCTTTCTCCGACTTCGAATAAATCAGGATGTCGTCAATGAACACAACCACGGACCGATCCAAGTAAGTATGGAATATACGATTCATGTACTCCATAAATACACCCGGCGCGTTAGTGACACCGAACGGCATCACCGAATACTCATAATGCCCATACCGCGTGTTGCGCCCGAAAAAGTCCCTGAGGGGATCTTTCTTCGTTTACAACTTTTTAAAACAATGAAGTCGCCACCAATATTTATTTAGGAAAATATTAGGAAAACCTTTTTGGAAAGCGAATGGCCTTTTGGGAAACCGGAGGATTTGGGTTCGGGGGTCGGTTAGGCATGGGGAAGGTATTAGCACCCCACACCTCCTTTCTACCGAAAGGGAACCTTTAATTAAACGTGTGGTTTTAAGTGTCGATTTGGAAAATACTTAAATTTGCTTCTTTATTGAAAAGGGAATGAGAAGACTCAATGAAAACTTTTATTTTTGGCGCTTGACGAGAGTTAGCCTCTCGCTCCTACGTATCTCCCGGTGCGATGGAGAATTCAAAGCTACGTAGTTCTTGGTTTTGAAAATGGTTGTTGGTTGGTATTTTTAATATAGGGGTTTTAGGACTGTGTGATCTGTGTTGAAGGACCACTGGGGGTCTGGAAGAGCGCTGGGGCTCTGAAGGGCCGCTGAGGGCTGAAGGAGCGCTGGGGCTCTGGAGGACCACAGTTCACTTATCCTAAAACGATGACTAACCCGGCCGTACGACCAACTTAATCCCCTACTTTAAAAATAAGATTTTTGTTTTTTGAAATGAAAGAGATGTGTTTGTATTTTTTTTAATTTAGAAATTGTTTATTTTTGCGCTTGACAGGGGCGCGGCCCTGCTCCTACGTATCTCCGGGTGGAGAATCAAAGGCGACGTAGTTCTGGGTTCTTTTGAAAATAATTGTTTGAAAACTTACTGTGAAAATGATTTTTATTTGTTATGCTTGACGGGATGTGACCCGCTCCTACGTATCCCAAATGGGAATCAAAGCGACGTAGTTCTGAATTCTTTTGAAAATAATTGTTTGAAAACTTACTGTGAAAATGATTTTTATTTGTTATGCTTGACGGGATGTGACCCGCTCCTACGTATCCCAAATGGGAATCAAAGCGACGTAGTTCTGATTTCTTTTGAAAATAATTGTTTGAAAACTTACTGTGAAAATGATTTTTACTTGTTATGCTTGACGGGATGTGACCCGCTCCTACGTATCCCAAATGGGAATCAAAGCGACGTAGTTCTAATTTCTTTTGAAAATAATATCATCATTAATGACCTAAACGGTAACGGTGCGATTGGTCGTCAATGACAATTTATTTTATTCTTGTTTTGAAAATAAAAGGGTTTTCTTTTATTAATGAATCTAGGAAAGAGATTTTTACAAAAGGAAAAGAAGTAGAACACTTCAAATCAATTCTAAATCCTTAACCAAATGCAAAATGAATGATTGAAGTTCAAACATATTCAACTAATCAAGCAATCATGAACATGTTAATCATCAACTAAGATTAAGCATGCCAATACAATCAAAGAATTCAATTGCCAAAGATGCAAGACAAAGTTCTCAAAACAATTGTGTTTGTGTGTGAAGGAGGATTGCTACACAAGTTGGAAGCAATCTCAAGAGGGGCACATATGCCTCTATGCTACATATGTTGGTAGTCTTATAAGGGCACATGATTGTGTAAAAGGGTTTGTGCAATATTAAGTCAAGACATTCAAATGGCATCAAGAACAAAGGAATACAATTGATCATAGGCATAGAGTATTCTAGGTTAGGTGAATGAACATGTGAGCGATGATGCATGATTAGGCAAGCATGTGGATGCATGAGCATACAAGAATGAATGCATGAATGAGTAGACAAGAGGATGCATGAGCATACAAGAATGAATGCATGAATGAGTAGACAAGAGGATGCATGAGCATACAAGAATGCATGAGCATTTAAGTATGATTATGTTTATTATGCAAGGCATAGATACTCGAGAATGCATGAGAGTGTCGCATAAAATAGGGATGAATGAAGATGCATGAGGGTGAAAATGTTTTGGTAAAAGGTTTAGGTAAAATGTTTTTGGGTTTTGGTGTTTTGGAAATGAGATGAAATGTTTTTGGTCTTGAAAGTGGTAAAAGTATTTTGGGGTTTGTTTTATAAAGTTGAAAAAGTTTGAAATGCAAATGAGAAAATGTTTTGGGGTTTTTATGCAAAGATGCAAGTGGTAAAAATTTTTGAATGAAGGTAAAAATGTCTTATGTGATGAGATGAAAATGTTTTGGTAAAAACTAAGTGAAATGGTAAAAACCAAAGTGGTAAAATGTTATTATGTTTTTTGGTAAAAAGTTAATGAAGAGGTAAAGTAAAATGGTAAAAAGTAAACAAACACAATGACATAATTTGCATTTACTCAACCACAATCAAAATGACAATCTTTAAGCAATCAAAAGGGTAAAAACCCTAGTCATGGCCGAATGCATACAAGCATGGAATCATCAACTTATTTCATGCAAAAATTGACAAATTAACACACAAAACAACACAAAAGAAGAGGACCTAATCTATCATGCAAGTTCCTAAAACAAACATTAGCCAAATCATGCATTTATTCATTCAAAATTAAAGAAAACAAAACAAGCAAAATGAACCATATTTTCCTTGCCCAAACCCAAGGCTATGTATGGTCCAAGATCAACAATTATTCAAACCCAAATCATAAAATGAACAAGAACACACAAGAACCCTAAAATAGAGTTCATGGCCGAATGCACATGGAGTACGAGAATGAGTCTTCATTTGATGAAAATTAGGCAAACAAGATTCAAAATACAAGCAAATGCAAGAAAACACAAGAACAACTCCTTCAAAGCCAAGGAGCCACCTCAAACACCCAAGCCTCCCTAAGTGCTTGTCAATAGTGTTTGAGATGGCTCCTCAAAGCAACAACAACAATATATGAAGGAGTTGAGAAGAGGAGAAGGGAGATTATGCAAAAATGAAGAAAATGCAAGAGTTTTGAAGTTTTACCTTGAATCCAAGCTATGAAGGGAGTGATATGAAGAACAAGACCACAAATCAACTAAATCCTCCACAAACCTCAATGAAACTTGCGCCCCTTGCCTTGATTCTTGAGGTTAGATGATGAACAACTAGGTTTTAGTAGAAGAGAAGGATGATATGTGAAGTAGCAGTGGATTTGAGATGGAAAATGGGAGTGAATTGAAAAAGGATGGAAGAGGAATTAGGGGGTGGAGGCTACGGCCAAAGGAGAGGAAAAGGAGAGATTTGTGTGCTAGGGTTTTAGTGTAGGAGGAATGACAAGCCAAAAAGATCCTTAGGTGTGGGAATGAGGGAGTATTTATGGAGTTATTTTCGGTTTAGGGGCAACTGGGTCATTGGCTTCACTAAGTGCCCTAGGATTGAGTTTTAAAATTAAATGGAGGGTTAGGATTAAAGGTCACTTGGATTGAGGGTATTGAGAAAACACAAAAGGTGAGAGTATGGGAGAGGGAGAGGTGTCGCATGGAGAGAAAATAAAAGAAAAAAAATGAACTTTTATTTATTTTGGGAATGGAATTCTCATGTGTGGTAGGATTGTTCTCAAAGAGGAAAATTTGTGTTTTCTTATGAAGAGGTTAGTGTAAGTGAGTGAGGTAATTTACTAAAGAGGGCATGAATTCTCATGAGAGTGAGTGAGAATTGGTGATATGCACCAAAGGAGAAGGTTTAAGGATGGTGCAAGGCATATTCCTTCAAGATAAGGAATAATAGTACAATAGAAGAGTGTGGAAGAATTTTGTGAGAGGGATAAAGAGAGAGGGGATTTCGAAATTGTGTGGGGGGGGGAGAGAGAGAGAGAGAAATTCGAAATTGTGGGAGGAGAGAGAGAGAGAAAAAAAAACTTGTTTTTGGTCTTTTGTCTTATTGAGAACACTTCCCTTTTTTTGAGTTTTTGAATTTTGGGCATGGAAGTGAAGGTGCACCTATTAAAAAGTGTCACATATTTTTGAGCACCATAAAATATTCCCTCTAATTATTCTAGGCAATAAAAATTGGCATTTAGTAATTGGGGAATATTTAATGGTCTTTTTTTGGTTTTTTTAAGCACTAAAAATGGGGAAAATGCATTTTTAATTATTTTGGACTAGGACTTTCTTTCCAAAAATTATACAAAAATTACCCTAGGTAGGGTAACATGTATGCCACGTCCTTGACCTGGTCTTGGTCCAAAAATAATTAATTCGCTCTTATTTAAATGCCCATAAATGCAAAAATGTGCACTATCTTACTTCCTAAATATCCTAAAAATTAAGAAAAATGTTTTTGGGTGCCAAAAATTAATAATGATCAATAAATGGCCTTTTTTGATGAAAATATAGACACGTGTCAAATGACGGGGGCACAGGGCAGCCCACGCAGTTACTACTGGCGCGCGCGCATCATTCAAATAAAAAATGCGAAATAGTGGACGAACACACATAAATGCACCAATCCACTGTTTTCCACACATTATGAATTACCTTATTGCTTCCTTTTTTTGAAAAATGTTTTTTTTTTTGACTTGGGCGGACAAAATTGGGGTATTACACCGCGTCCTGAAAGCAGTCTTCTGAACATCTCCATCCTTCACCTCGATCTGATGATAACCTGATCTCAAGTCAATCTTGCTGAATACTCGAGCACCCACCAACTGATCCATCAAATCGTCTATCCTCGGTAGTGGATACTTGTTCTTAATGGTCACCTTATTCAGTTGCCTATAATCAACACACAACCTCATGCTTCCATCCTTCTTCTTCACCAGCAACACAGGAGCTCCCCACGGCGATACACTTGGCCTAATAAACTTTTTCTCAAGCAGATCTTCCAGTTGCTTCTTCAACTCAGACAATTCTGACGCCGACATCCTGTACGGTGCCATAGACACAGGCCTCGTACCGGGTACAAGATCAATAGAAAACTCCACTTCCCTCTCAGGCGGCACACTTGGAATCTCATCAGGAAAGACTTCAGGAAATTCGCGCACCACCTGCAACTCTTCAATGATAGCCTGATTCTCAACAGACAGCGATGCCATCAGCGAGAATAACTGAACTCCCTCCTTTTCTAACTTCCGCAACTGACTAGCAGATAACAAACCAGACTCTCCCTCTCCAAAGCTCACAGACTTGCGACGACAATCAATGCGAACATGGTTATGCTCCAACCAGTTCATGCCCAAAATTACATCTAATCCATTCAGCGGCAAACAAACAAAGTTCACAACAAAGTCTCGGTCGAAGATCGACACGGGACACTGAGAACATATAAGAGAAGTGGTTACCGATCCCTTAGCTGGAGTGTCGACAACCATCTCTCCATTCATAGCAGACAAAACTAAACCCAATCTCTTACAACAATCAGCAGCAATAAAGCAATGAGTGGCACCAGTATTAATGATAGATTTTAAAGGAGTACTATTAATGAAGTACGTACCTCTAATGAGTCCATCATCTTCAGTGGGCTCCTCCCCTGCCAATGCGAACACCTTGCCACTAGACCTCTCCTTCTTCGGTTTCGGACACTGAGTACTAATGTGCCCCTCTTCACCACAGTTGTAGCAGACCACTGCCTTACGCTCACATTCGGCCACCACATGACCATCCTTACCGCACTTGAAATACTTCTTTACGTCACTTCTGCACATGACGCTCTTGTGGCCAGGCTTGCCACACTTAAAACACAATGCTAGCAGGGGCATCTCCATCACTAGTCCTCTTACCAGCATCAGCTCTCTGCTTACCCTTGCCCGCAGGGACCTCATACGGCTTACTACGGCCCTGAAACTTGCTCCACTTATCATTCACAATCTTGTAGTAAGCATTACTATCCTCCTCAAAAATTCTGCAACTATCAATCAAGTCAGCAAAGACACGGATCTTCTGGTATCCGATTGCTTTCTTGATCTCGGGCCTCAAACCATTCTCGAACTTGATACACTTGGAAAACTCAGCATTAGCTCCAGTGTAATGCGGATAGAACTTTGCTAGCTCCACGAACTTAGCTGCATACTCCGATACGGACATACTCCCTTGTTTCAGCTCCAGAAACTCAATCTCTTTCTTCCCTCGGACATCTTCCGGATAATACTTACGGTTAAACTCTCTGCTGAACACTTCCCAGGTAATCTCTTCATTAGCAGTCTCCAACCTCTGCCTCGCCTCCAACCACCAATCATCAGCTTCCTCAGCTAACATATGCGTACCATAGAGGACCTTCTGTGCTTGAGTACAATCCATCACTCGAAAAATCCTCTCCATTTCTTTCAACCAAGCCATAGCACCATCGGGATCATACTTGCCCTTGAAGGTAGGCGGATTCTCTCTCTGAAAGGTAGCCAAACTCCGAGACCCAGCATTCTCACCAGCATTCTGTTGATTTTGCACAGCCTGCGCCATAGCAGCTAGAGCAGCAGCAATTACAGTATCGTTCCTCCCAGCCATTTCAACTCACTTGTTACAAAACAAACAACAGATAGATATAATTGACAACACACCATTGTCAATTGACACTACGACTGGACAACTTGGCCGGACAGACCGAACTTTTGCTCTGATACCACTAATGTAACACCCCTTTTCTACCCGATAATTATTTAATAAAATCAGAGTTACAAAAATTTATTTCATATTTCGAAAAGAGATGTCACACATTCATCGTTAAATAAAACATCTCATACGATACAAATAACTTTGTCAAAAATACATCACCACGCAGCGGAAATAGAAATAAGGTTCAAAACAATAAAATCATGACGTCCTGAATGGACTCCAAACAAATAAAATGCATCAACCAAAGTTTAGCGTTTATCCCCCCCTTGAGTGTTACACATCAAAGCAAAGGACACCAACGACACCGACTCAGAATAGCGAAGGTACCTAAGCCTTCACTCACAATCACCTGCACGTTACCGCATGTTGAACCAAGGGAAAACACTCTTTGTTTTGTATGATAACAAATTACACCTTATCTACTAATGGTTCAAGTTGAATTAAGTACAGGACATAAAGCAAAGAGCAGGAAGATTAAAATGGAACAGCTTGGAGAAGAAGCCACCTCAGCAGTTCAAGACCTAATTGTTTATCCGCTTTCTTTAGGACACTGTGAAAGGTCCTATCACTGAAGGTCTATGACTTTTAGTAGCTGAGAGATGAGTTTTTCAAAACATGCATGGTGCATCAAAATAGTTTTGAAAAATATTTTATAAAATTGCATGCATGCATAAGGTGGCAACAAAAACCCTAAAACTATTTTTGTTGAAAGCCTAAACCCTAAAAATAGTTTTGTTGAAGACTTGAAATCAAAATCCTATTCTTTTACAAAGATAATAGATTATGGTAATAGATTAGGTGCCTGAATGTTTTCAGAGAACATAATCTATTACTCTCCTTTTTTAACTAAAACATATAATCGATTAGTGGCTTCCTTACTTTCCTTTTTTGACAACAAAATCGATTATAGCTTCAAATAACCAAATAATATAATCGATTATTGGCTTCCTTCCTTTCCTAACAACATAATCGATTACTCCTCTGAAATAAATTCAGGAGCATAATCGATTATCATCATTTTCAACCAAGCAATATAATCGATTATGAAGCCAACCTTGACAACAATAATCGATTATCCCATCCCATAACTATATGTCATAATCGATTATCAAGCTATGCAATGTTTCCATATCTATCAAATAATCGATTATGCACCTTCTTCTCTACTTTCAAATAATCGATGATGTTTGCATTAAATGGTTTTCAAAAATCAAATCATTCCTACGCCTATAAATAGGCAAGTGTGTTTCACACACCTTACACCACACTTCTCAACAATTCTCTCTTCCTCTCATACGAAATTTCTAGATCTGAGAGAGAGAGAAAATAGAGCTTCAACTTTCATATCATTTTCTATTTTCCATATCACTCATCTTGTAACACCCCGATAATTTCTAACTTGTAGAAGTTACCGAAATGCACTACTGGCATACATCAGAGTACCTCCTGTTTTAAATACTGAACACATACTAATACTCGATGCTAAAAGCCATCAAGCGCGTTGCATAACTCAACAAAAAAAATTACATAAAGTGTTCTTACACCACTCAACTAGTGTTCAGTACCAAAATAGAAAGTCTGCGGAAGCGATTTACAACTTTATAACATAAGTCATACAATGTACATACTAAGGAACTGAATACAAAACACAAAGGAAACTGAAATACAAGACATGATGAAATAAAGATAGCGGCTGCTCTTCAGGCGTCTCCATGACCATTCCTCATCATCTTCAACTTAGCCTGTAATTCTGAAAAACAACAACATGGATTGGGTGAGACAACTTGTCTCAGTGAGTTCTATCGAGACCCCTTACTAACTCTCTCGGTTCTATTATGCTTGGTTCATTATGCAAAACTCAAAACTCATAGTCCTCAAAGTTGACTATGTGGCTGAACTAATCTCAATCACTGAGCCTAACAATGAACTATGCCCAATCACTGAGCCTAACAATGATTCTTAGCGTGTCACCGGTCACTTGGCAAAATAAGCTCCTGGTGAACCCAATCCACTAATCGCTAGTGGGCAAACCTCAAGGGGCCTAGGTTCATAGGGCTCATGACTTCCCCTCCCCTAGCACACTAAACTGAAATAGGGTCGTCACCCTAACCTGATGTATATATTTTAATATACCTTGAACAATGAGCAGTGAACAATGATCTATGAACATAAGAGTGAGCATGTACTTAACATGATCTTAATCTTAACCTAATCTTATACTTAGCATAATCTTGTCATTAGTAATCTCACACGGAATTACTAACGTTGTTAACTTAATTTATAACTATCCATTACCTAGTCCACATCATAATGTATCGCCCATACTCAACATTATGATAATCTAACTTAGTCATAATCGGTCTCATAAATACCACATCGGGCCATCACATAAGCAAAGACATGAACATAACATAAAACTACTTCGATCGCACTTGATTTCATGATACTAATATGTTTCCATCCTTGGGAAACCTTGAGGAGTGGATTAGAAGGGACTTAGGACCAATCGGAATGACTTAGGGCATAGTTTAAAATTGGGTACCAACAAGACACACACGATCCGTGTGCCTTGACGCACGATCCGTGCTTAGTTTTCAGAAAATCCACTACGAGTACCAGAGCCTCACGCACGACCCGTGCCAAGGGGCACACGGTCCGTGCGTGGCCATCAGTATTTCTGAAAAACCCGTTTTTGCATTCTCTTGTCCATTCCGATCGTTCCCGTATCCATTCCGATTCACATCCGAACTTAATAATACATCACAACAGTCATGGAAACCAATCAATCATCACATAGCAATCAACAATCAAACTTAACTAATCACATAATTTGCCGTTTCGTCCATGTTTTCATAAAACGGTTCGATACCGGTTTCCATAAAACGCGAGACCAAAACTCAGAGCATAACACACATGACCATAACATCCTAGTGAGTATAGAACTCACCTATTTGCTGAGACTTCACTGATTCGATCGTTCCCGAGAACCACGAACTCTCCTCTGGCTCGATCACAACATCAACTCACGAACTATCTCCGGAATCGCTCTGATACACTTCCCCACCGAAACCCAGCTACTGAGATGATGTCTAAGGTTGCTCTAATTCGAAGTGTGGTTGCTGAAATTGGTGCTAAGGCTCACAAAGAAGACATGCAAGGTCAGATTTGGCAATTTGGCTAAGTGGAGCTTGGTTGGGCTTCAATGGTGATTTATGGAGGAGGAGGAGGATGGTTGTAGTTTTGGTATCATTAGAAAGGGGATGAGGAGCTGATTCTGAATATGGAAAAAGATTAAACATGCATGGTGATTTGAGGAAATCCTCACCTCTTCCCTCTTCCCTCTTCTTCTCCTCCCTCACGCTCTCCTCTCCTCTCCCTCTCAATCTTGTTGTTTTCTTTTTCTTTGTAATGAAGTGTGTTTTTTCTTCACTTGTTCAGCTGGGTGGAGAACTTATATAGGGTAAGGTACAAAGATGAAAATACCCCTCACTTACTAACTCTATTCCATATGACTCCTTTCACTCCTAATCATCCTAACTTAACTTAATTAAATACTCAATCACATACAATTCCATACTTAACTAATCAAACAAGTCATTTTCAATTTAAATAATTTCAACCAATGGAATAAATCACTAATAATTAATATTATGCTAATATAATTAAATAGTAAAATAGGGGATGTTACACATCTCTTAGTCACTATACTGTCATTATATCTGAGGTGATTGGATCATAGATCTTTGTTTGTATTCGTTACTCTATTTGTGGGGTCACTCTGAAATCCTGGGATTTGTTCTTGGGTCTCTCAATCAGGAGATTGAGTTGGTTTGAAATCCTGGGAAGTTTTCTTGGGTCTCTCAATCAGGAGATTGAGTTGGTTTGAAATCCTGGGAGGTGATCTTGGGTCGTTCAATCGGGGGAAGATTGAAGCGGTAGTGAAATCCTGGGAGGTGCTCTTGGGTCATTCAATCAGGAGATTGAAGCGGTGTTGAAATCCTTAGCTAGGTGCTCGGGTTCTCAGTTCGGGGGAATTGAGATTTGCTATTTTGAAGTTGCCTGTTTGTAAACAATTCTTCAATATAGTGGTTACCATCAAGTCCAAGGGTTGCAAAGCCTGAGGCCGAGGACGTAGGGCTTTTATCCCGAACCTCGCTAAATTCCTGATGTATCTCTATCCCTACTCTTTTACTTTATTTGTCATTTCTGTTTGTTTATTGTTATACTGCGCTAAACATAAAACATCTGTTTATTGTTAAAACCAATCATAGCGTAGTCAGCATAATACATATCCCTATTCTGATCTGTTTATCTATCATCTTCCATATCACTGAAATTGATCTACTCTCTACTATATTCAATATCACTACACTTCTTATAAATAATCTTATTGTGTATATTGAAAATAGTATAACATCTCATTGTGCCTAAATCTGCCTGCTTGCACCATATAAGGTTTAAATCTAAGTTTCCGCATTTAATTTAAACTAGCATTATCTTAAAATTGAAAAGAATCCAACATTTACACATAACCTTATTCACCCCCCCTCTAAGGTTATCAGGTAGTCTAACAAGTGGTATCAAAGCTAGAAATTGCATATAGAACTTTACATCTCGCAATTTAAATTTTATTTATCTATCTTTGATTATGGGTTCTTTTTTGAAAGAGGGGATGTCTTTATTTAGGCCACCCCTGTTTGATGGAACTAACTATGACTATTGGAGTAGTCGAATGAAATGTCATGTGCAGGCTATAGATTTCACCCTTTGGAGGATTATTGTTGATGGACCACTGATTCCTATGAAGATCAAAACTACCAAACCAGGTGGTACTGATGGAGACACTACAAAAAGTCAAGCCACCGGCAAAGCAGAAGAAGTTCCAATTGAAGACATCTACACCATCGATCTGAGCGAGCTGAGAAAATCTGAGCTTGACAAAATATCTCAAAATGCCAAGGCTATGAATATTCTTCACCTATCACTTTGTGAAGAAAAGTATGGAAGAGTAAAAGGGTGTCAAACAGCAAAAGAAATCTGGGATTGTCTGGAAGCTACACATGTCGGTACAATCCAAGTAAAGGATACAAAAATCAGAATCCTAACTTTTGAGTATGAATCATTCAAAATGAAGGACGGTGAATCTGTTGCAGCTATGCACCAGAGACTGAATCTGATTATAAACAACCTAAGGGCACTGGGAAAAAGGTATTCTACAAAAGATATAAATGGGAAGATTCTTGCATCTCTAACTGGTGAGTTCTTTCCAAAAACTTGTGCAATCACTGAAGCCAAAGATATTGGTACTCTGCCTCAAGAAGATCTTATCGGGTCACTTCTAGCCTTTGAGGTTGTATTGGCTGCTAACAAAGATCAAGAAGCAGAAATGGTAAAAGAAACAAAATCTCTTGCTCTTGCTGCTATAAAACACCTAAGGTAGCAAGGAAAGAGGTTGAGTCTGATGAAGAATCTGATGATAAAGACATGGCTGAATTATTTGAAGAATTCATGAGATTCATCAAACTTGAAAAGAGAAATAACTCAAAGAAATCCAAGAAAGCTAAGAAGGCTACATGGAACAACTATACTGACAGTGAAGAAGAGGAGGTTGCAAATGCCATTTGTCTCACGGCATGTGAAACACCTAAGGCTACTATATGGGATTGTCTTGGCACTGATAGTGACACAGACGAAGAAGAGCAAATTTCAAATGGTGTTTGTCATATGGCAAATGACTCATCTAAGGTAAGCCTTAACTCTTCTAGTCTTTCTAATTCCTCTATGCATGATGATTTACTTGATGATGGTTGTAGTAGTCAAGATTTGAGTGAGGCTTTTGAAGCTCTTTATTTTGAACATGAAACTCTTTTGTTAAAATCTAAGAAATTGGCAAAGAGTAGCAAAAGCATGCTCACTCAAATTGAGACTCTAGAAAATGAGGTAGTTAAGTTGAAGAATGAGCTACATGAAATAAAACCATTCAACCTTGAGTTTCTTGAGCTTAAACAAAATTTTGAAAAAGCCAAGGTTGAAAATGAAATTTTGAAAGAAACTTTAAAAAGGTTTGAGGTTGGTGAAAATACCTTAACCAAGATACTGCACTCCCAACATGAATATGTTGATAGGAGAGGTATTGGGTATGAAGGTAGTTCCACCTCGTCTGTTTTGAAATAGAAAATGACTTTTTGTAACACCCCGATAAATTCTAACATATAGAATCACCGAAATCCACTAAATGGCATACATCAGAGTAACTTCCTGTTACTGAAATATTGAACACAACTAAAACTTTCGATAGTACATATCAAATGGTTCTCTGAACCTCATACACTTCCTGGTGTTCAATACTCAAAACATAAAGTAGCGGAAACGATTTTACAACTTAAACAATGAAAGTTATACAATCGATAACATAGAAACAATAGATGGGACAAAGGTCTAAGACATGAAAATCGGTCTTCAATGACTCCAAGAGTCGTACCGGCTAACCGTGCTTCGTCGCCTTTGCTTTCCCTGTTTCTCTTTAAAAACCACAAATATGAAGGGTGAGATAAACATTATCTCAGTGAGTCCTATCGAGACCCCTTACTAACTCTAGCGGCTCATTATACTTTGCTTTGAACTCGTGGCCCTAAAAAGCAACCACGTGGAAATATATTAAGTTCCTGTATCATTATGCTCATGGCCCTCCTAAGCGACACATGAAGCATACAATCTTTTGTTCCATGTTTTTAGCATAACACCTCAGTCTACCTATTTTATAGGTACTTCTTTGACTTTGGTGAACCCATCCCGCTATTTCTAATGGGTGAAACAGTCTTGAGTCTAGGTTTTGGGGCTCATGACTTCCCCTCCCCTAGTATGCTAACCTCTAAGGGTCGTCACCCTTTTTTTTCCTCTTGTATTTATTATACATTATATATCCATGTACCCGCAATGGGCTGTTAGTCATTTCTGTCAAGTACCGTTTATCATATCAGTCAAGTATCGTGTATCATATCAGTCAAGTACCGTGTATCATATCAGTCAAGTACCGTGTATCATATTATTATTTCTTAACATGTGTTCTCTCGCGTTCTCTAAGTACGGTCTTCCATTTTGTTCATAATACACAAGTTTTCTAGTAAACATGTTCAATCTCATGACATCGGTACCTTTACATTGTTGGGGGACCTTGGGGAATGGATTAGAAGGGAACTGGAATCATTTGGAACGGATAAAAAGGCACTTTGAATTTGAAGATCAGAAGGTCTCACACGACCCGTGCGTGTAGGCGCACGACCCGTGCGCTGTTGAACAAAGATGTAAAAGATTTCCAGAAAGATACGCACGACCCGTATGACTAGGCGCACGATCCGGGCGTTGTTGAATAAAAGTTCCAGAAGGATACACACGACCCGTGCGACTAGGCACACGAGCCGTGTGTGTTTTAAAACTCAGTTTGTGTAACATCAGATGGGGGCGCACGACCCGTGCACAGAGGCACACGATCCGTGCGTCTCCATCCGTTTTCTAGAAAGCAGACTTTTCATGAGTAAATTCCATTCCGTTCCGATTCCAATTTCGTTCCGATCGATATCCCAACATAACAGTTATTATTCCAGACCAGCGAAAGCGATTAAACAGTCAAACAATATATATCATAAATCGACACTCCAATCAATTCGAGCAATTATGCGATTTACGGTTTTTCGATAAAAACGTTTTCGTTAAGTTTTCACAAAGCGGATTTTCCATAATATCATTTCAGAAAATAACATGACTCGACAACAAAACGTCCCTAAGCGAGTACAGAACTCACCGATTTGACGACCTCGCGAGAAATCACGTCCTCACGAACCGTAACCTCTCGAACAATCCCCGTAATCACGTACTCGCACCGAACTCGTCCGATACTCGAAACTGAACTTCGGAACAGCAACCAATCACAAATCCAGCTACTGAACTTCCTCCTTGACTACGGAATTGGCGTCTCTCGAACTTTGGCGATTCGATCCGAAATTTGAGGAACCAACACTTCTAATTTTGCATCCGTTTTCCAGAATCAGTGAGCAGTTTTGTAACACGCTTATCTTGGTCAAATCGTGGCCAAAACCCTTCACACCAGTGCCCATTATGTAGATAATTTTATCTACTTTCTGATGATCAAAGGTTCATACGCATGCATCCAGTAACTTGGGAGATACACCCGAAACAATGTGACTGGTTCAGGACAGTGCTTGAGTCTGAATCCGAAACTTGGGGACATGATATCTCCTTCATTTCTCCATGAAATCATACGATTCTTGTGCCCAAAATGAAGATCTTTGTGTCTAGTTTCCAGAGGGACAAGAATCACGATCATAGGAGTAGTGTACAGAGAGATATTCGTAAAATACCGAATAGGGTTCCTACGGGTTTCCAGCTGAACTTTTGTTGAACTTGTAAATTCAATCCTCAACCATTTATAACCACGAATTTGAGCTCCAATATAAACCTCAAACACTTCTAGTTACTGAAACTCTCTTCTAATTAGTACAATCATCAAGGGAAACTCAGCTTTACTTACCATCTAGCCTCAAATAGACATGCAAGACTCCAAGGCTCCATAAAACCTCATTATCTTCTCCATTTGAGCTTGAAGGTGCATCAATGGTGAATAGAGTTAGAGATGGGTGTGGGCTGTGTTCTTGGTATCAGAATGTGGAGGATGAGAAGCTGGTTTGAATGGTGTAGAGAAAAGCAACATGCATGGAGAATGGAGGAAGAACCCTTCTCTCCTTTCCTCTCTCTCTCTACGGTTTCCCCCTCTCTCCCAGCTCTCTCTTCAATTCTGTTTCTGAACTTCTGGACTTGTGTTTCAGCATGTGTGTTGTTGTTGTTGTTTAAGTGAGCTGAATTTTAATGGGGTGGAAATGACCCTTTTGCCCCTAAGTGATTCATACTCCACAATCTCACTTAAATTTATCTTAATCCACTTCTAATCACTTAATCAAACAATAATTATCCAATTATCAAGTAATGCATATGTGTGAGTTTTGTGAAAGGTGGGCCAGCTGAAAGTCACTTATGGGTGGAAAGGACGAAAATACCCTTGTGTTCCTATTCGCTTACAATCCCAATTAACTCGCCATATCATAATTAATCAATTATGCTAATTAATTATCTTGAGACATCTTGCTAATTTCAATAAATGAAATTAGCTAAATTGGGGATGTTACAATCACCCCAACTTTTAAAAAATTTGTCCTCTAAATTGACAAAACGTACCTCAATCGAAAAGATGAGGATATTTCACCCGCATGTTTTCTTCTACTTCTCATGTCGCTTCGTCGGGTGATCCACTATATACAAAGTACCTTCACAATAGGAATTGATCTCGTCCGGAGCGTTTTCTCGCCACGTTCGATGATCCCGATTGGAGTAGGCTGATAAAATAAATCCGGTCTGATGTCGATCGCTTCATATCTTAAGGGTTGATCCGGATCATGAATATACTTTCTTAGCTGCGATACATGAAACACATCATGTAATCTGGACAATTCTGGAGGTAATGCAATGCGATACGCTACTGGCCCAATTCGCTCGATAATTAGGAAGGGTCCGACATACCGAGGACTGAGCTTCTTCGCTCGTAATGTAATACCGGTCCCGATGGTTGGAGAAAGTTTCAAAAAGACATGGTCTCCTTCTTTGAATTCTAACGGCCTTCTTCTCTTATCCACATAACTCTTTTGTCGACTCTGCGCGGCTTTCACCCTTTCTCTTATCTGACGGATCTTCTCCGTAGTCTCACGGACCAAATCCGGTCCCAACAATCTCTGCTCACCTACATCCCACCAACACAATGGTGTTCTGCACTTCCTTCCATACAATGCTTCATATGGAGCCATTCCGATACTAGAATGGTAACTGTTGTTGTATGAAAACTCCACCAATGGAAGATGATCCTCCCATCTGCCTCCACTATCGAGTACACAAGCTCCTAACATATCCTCCAATGTCTGGATTGTCCTCTCAGTCTGCCCGTCTGTCTGTGGATGGTAAGCGGTGCTAACACACACCGTTGTTACCAACGCCATATACAATGGTCTCCAAAATCGAGATGTGAACTTGGGATCTTGGTCACAGATGATACTTGTAGGGATTCCATGTAACTTCACAATGTTCTTGAGATACTCATCTGCTAACTTAGCAACCTTGTGATTTGAACGCACTGGAATAAAATGGGTGGACTTGGTCAAGCGGTCCACCACTACCCAAATAGAATCATTTCCGGCTTGGGACTGTGGCAACCCCATTACAAAATCCATAGAAATGCTTTCCCATTTCCATTCAGGTACATTCAATGGCTGTAACTGGCCACCTGGCTTCTGGTGCTCTATCTTAACCCTTTGACAAGTCAAGCATCGAGACACAAACTCTGCAATATCTACTTTCATACCCAGCCACCAATACAATTGCTTCAAATCTCGATACATCTTGGTAGACCCAGGATGTATTGAGAACTGACTCTTATGAGCCTCTTCTGAAACATGCCTCTTCACATTCTCATCATTCGGCACACAGATCCTACCATCAAAACGAATTACGCCATCACCGTCTTTGGTGTAACTCGGCAATCTTTTTTGTGCTTGCAGTTCTACATCACCTTCTTGGGCTGAGCGAATCAGACTTCTCAATGAACTTGAAATCTGAATATGGCTCAACACCAACTTGTTCCTTCTTGAATTCACTCTCAAATTAAGGTCTCTGAACGATTCTAACAAGGACATCTCGTGCATCATCAACTCTGCAGTGTGGATAGACTTTCTACATAAAGCATCGGCCACAACATTAGCCTTACCAGGATGGTACTTCAATTCAAAATCATAATCCTTCAGGAATTCTACCCATCTCCTCTGTCTGTTGTTCAGCTCCTTTTGGTCAAACAAATACTTAAGGCTCTTGTGGTCACTAAAGACTTCGAAACGAGACCCATACAGGTAATGTCTCCAAATCTTTAGGGCAAACACAATCGCCGCCAATTCTAAATCATGAGTAGGGTATTTCTCTTCATGCGGCTTTAACTGCCTGGAGGCATAGGCAACTACTTGTTGATTCTGCATTAGGACACATCCCAAACCCTTACCAAAGGCGTCGCAATAGATTTGGAATCCTATGGACGGATCTGGAAGAATCAGGACAGGTGCAGAAGTCAAACGACTTCTTCAATTCCGCGAAACAATTATCACAGTCTGAGTCCCAAACAAACGGCTGACCCTTGCGACTTAACCGAGTGAGTGGAAGAACCAGCTGGGAAAATCCTTGAATGAATCTTCGATAATACCCAGCTAATCCCAAGAAACTTCTTACCTCAGTAACCGTAGATGGTTGTTCCCAGTCTACAGCAGCTTCAGTCTTACTGGGATCCACTGCAACACCTGCCCGAGATATCACATGGCCCAGAAATTTAATTCGAGCATCCAAAAATCACATTTAGACGGCTTAGCGTACAACTTCTTCTCTCGGAGTACGTTCGGAACAATTCGAAGATGTTGCACATGCTCCTCAATTGTCTTAGAGTACACCAAGATATCATCAATGAACACCACCACAAACTGATCCAGATAGGGATTTAAAAATCCGATTCATATAATCCATGAATACGGCTGGAGCATTGGTCAAACCGAAGGGCATCACTACAAATTCATAGTGTCCATACTTCGTACGGAAAGGGGTCTTCGGGACGTCCAAAGCTCGAACCCTGATTTGGTGATAGCCAGACCTTAAATCGATCTTTGAAAATACAGAAGCTCCCCTCAATTGGTCTAACAAATCATCAATCCTCGGTAGAGGGTACTTGTCCTTGATAGTCACCTTATTCAACTGACGATCATCAATACACAATCTCATACTCTCGTCCTTCTTCTTGACAAGCAACACTGGAGCACCCCATGGTGAGGCACTCAGCCGGATAAACCGTTTGGAAATTAGCTCTTCCAACTGGACTTTCAATACCCTCAACTCTAACGACGACATTCTATACGGGCTATAGAAATTGGTCCAGTGCCTGGAGCCAACCCTATAGAAACCTCCACCTCACGATCCGGAGGAAACGAAGGAACTTCATCAGGAAACACATCAAGAAATTCATTAGCAACTTGCACAGAAGATAAATCTAGACCTGTCTCAGTGGATGCAGACAACGTCATGACATAAGCTTCTGCGCCTTGAAACAAACAGTCACTGGCTGAAGTGAATGAGATAACAACTTCAGAATTGGTCGGCTGTAGCTCCACTGACTCGGAGGCGAAACCGATAGTCCGATGGAACAATCAACATTCACATGGTTTGCAGTCGTTCATCTCACACCTAGGACAATATCCACATTCTCGGTGGAGTGTCTGTAGCCTTGACTTTCTGAGCATCTGCAGTGTAGACCCTCTCTCGAGCTGAAGTAGGCTTATCTGACCCTTTCTTTTCCTCTTTTTGGGCACTCTGGATTGAGTGACCCTTTTTCTTAAAATATTACCACTGAGTCGCACTAGGACGACATCCACCTCTTGGGCTTCCTACCAGCAAAACACTTGGAGAATCTCGAGGAATCATACAACTGCACTTTCTTTCCCTTGATCGGCTGCCTTTTAACTTTGCATTCGGAGTTGATGGCCTAACTACCTTCTCCTTTCCAGTATT
The DNA here is from genome assembly GCA_039519185.1 of Astragalus membranaceus. NCBI lineage: Eukaryota > Viridiplantae > Streptophyta > Magnoliopsida > Fabales > Fabaceae > Astragalus > Astragalus membranaceus. Next base: position 24,656,837 of record CM076852.1, read on the forward strand.
CCCTAAGATGAGACGGGTTTTAAGGAACTTCGGTCTTGGTCGAGGACTACGTCTTGGTCATCCTTCCATAATTCCGCTTATGATACACCAAGTATTGAGTTGATCAGGCTCAATGTCTCTTAGCATCACAAGTGTAATCACAACAAAGACTAACAAGGAATCGACTCAACCCTAAACTAAACTAAGCCCGACAAGGTCGAACTGCTCTGATACCATAATGTAACACCCCGATAAATTCTAACATATAGAATCACCGAAATGCACTAAATGGCATACATCAGAGTAACTTCCCGTTATTGAAATATTGAACACAACTAAAACTTTCGATAGTACATATCAAATTGTTCTCTGAACCTCATACACTTCCTGGTGTTCAATACTCAAAACATAAAGTAGCGGAAACGATTTTACAACTTAAACAATGAAAGTTATACAATCGATAACATAGAAACAATAGATGGGACAAAGGCCTAAGACATGAAAATCGGTCTTCAATGACTCCAAGAGTCGTACCGGCTAACCGTGCTTCGTCGCCTTTGCTTTCCCTGTTTCTCTGTAAAAACCACAAATATGAAGGGTGAGATAAACATTATCTCAGTGAGTCCTATCGAGACCCCTTACTAATTCTAGCGGTTCATTATACTTTGCTTTGAACTCGTGGCCCTAAAAAGCAACCACGTGGAAATATATTAAGTTCCTGTATCATTATGCTCATGGCCCTCCTAAGCGACACATGAAGCATACAATCTTTTGTTCCATGTTTTTAGCATAACACCTCAGTCTACCTATTTTATAGCTACTTCTTTGACTTTGGTGAACCCATCCCGCTATTTCTAGTGGGTGAAACAGTCTTGAGTCTAGGTTTTGGGGATCATGACTTCCCCTCCCCTAGTATGCTAACCTCTAAGGGTCGTCACCCTTTTTTTTCCTCTTGTATTTATTATACATTATGTATCCATGTACCCGCAATGGGCTGTTAGTCATTTCAGTCAAGTACCGTTTATCATATCAGTCAAGTACCGTGTATCATATCAGTCAAGTACCGTGTATCATATCAGTCAAGTACCGTGTATCATATTATTATTTCTTAACATGTGTTCTCTCGCGTTCTTTAAGTACGGTCTTCCATTTTGTTCATAATACACAAGTTTTCTAGTAAACATGTTCAATCTCATGACATCGGTACCTTTACATTGTTGGGGGACCTTGGGGAATGGATTAGAAGGGAATTGGAATCATTTGGAACGGATAAAAAGGCACTTTGAATTTGAAGATCAGAAGGTCTCACACGACCCGTGCGTGTAGGCGCACGACCCGTGCGCTGTTGAACAAAGATGTAAAAGATTTCCAGAAAGATACGCACGACCCGTGCGACTAGGCGCACGATCCGGGCGTTGTTGAATAAAAGTTCCAGAAGGATACACACGACCCGTGCGACTAGGCGCACGATCCGTGTGTGTTTTAAAACTCAGTTCGTGTAACATCAGATGGGGGCGCACGACCCGTGCACAGAGGCACACGATCCGTGCGTCTCCATCCGTTTTCCAGAAAGCAGACTTTTCATGAGTAAATTCCATTCCGTTCCGATTCCAATTTCGTTCCGATCGATATCCCAACATAACAGTTATTATTCAAGACCAGCGAAAGCGATTAAACAGTCAAACAATATATATCATAAATCGACACTCCAATCAATTCGAGCAATTATGCGATTTACGGTTTTTCGATAAAAACTTTTTCGTTAAGTTTTCACAAAGCGGATTTTCCATAATATCATTTCAGAAAATAACATGACTCGACAACAAAACGTCCCTAAGCGAGTATAGAACTCACCGATTTGACGACCTCGCGAGAAATCACGTCCTCACGAACCGTAACCTCTCGAACAATCCCCGTAATCACGTACTCGCACCGAACTCGTCCGATACTCGAAACTGAACTTCGGAACAGCAACCAATCACAAATCCAGCTACTGAACTTCCTCCTTGACTACGGAATTGGCGTCTCTCGAACTTTGGCGATTCGATCCGAAATTTGAGGAACCAATACTTCTAATTTCGCAACCGTTTTCCAGAATCAGTGAGCAGTTTTGTAACACGCGTATCTTGGTCAAATCGTGGCCAAAACCCTTCAAACCAGTGCCCATTGTGTAGATAATTTTATCTACTTTCTGATGGTCAAAGTTTCATACGCATGCATCTAGTAACTTGGGAGATACACCCGAAACAATGTGACTGGTTCAGGACAGTGCTTGAGTCTGAATCCGAAACTTGGGGACATGATATCTCCTTCATTTCTCCATGAAATCATACGATTCTTGTGCCCAAAATGAAGATCTTTGTGTCTAGTTTCCAGAGGGACAAGAATCACGATCATAGGAGTAGTGTACAGAGAGATATTCGTAAAATACCGAATAGGGTTCCTACGGGTTTCCAGCTGAACTTTTGTTGAACTTGTAAATTCAATCCTCAACCATTTATAACCACGAATTTGAGCTCCAATATAAACCTCAAACACTTCTAGTTACTGAAACACTCTTCTAACTAGTACAATCATCAAGGCAAACTCAGCTTTACTTACCATCTAGCCTCAAATAGACATGCAAGACTCCAAGGCTCCATAAAACCTCATTATCTTCTCCATTTGAGCTTGAAGGTGCATCAATGGTGAATAGAGTTAGAGATGGGTGTGGGCTGTGTTCTTGGTATCAGAATGTGGAGGATGAGAAGCTGGTTTGAATGGTGTAGAGAAAAGCAACATGCATGGAGCATGGAGGAAGAACCCTTCTCTCCTTTCCTCTCTCTCTCTCTCTACGGTTTCCCCCTCTCTCCCAGCTCTCTCTTCAATTCTGTTTCTGAACTTCTGGACTTGTGTTTCCGCATGTGTGTTGTTGTTGTTGTTTAAGTGAGCTGAATTTTAATGGGGTGGAAATGACCCTTTTGCCCCTAAGTGATTCATACTCCACAATCTCACTTAAATTTATCTTAATCCACTTCTAATCACTTAATCAAACAATAATTATCCAATTATCAAGTAATGCATATGTGTGAGTTTTGTGAAAGGTGGGCCAGCTGAAAGTCACTTATGGGTGGAAAGGACGAAAATACCCTTGTGTTCCTATTCGCTTACAATCCCAATTAACTCGCCATATCATAATTAATCAATTCTGCTAATTAATTATCTTGAGACATCTTGCTAATTTCAATAAATGAAATTAGCTAAATTGGGGATGTTACACTTTTGTAGCTGCTACTTCAAGTTATGCACCTACTGTTTTCTCTTGCACTTATTGTCAAAAAGGGAACCATAGCTCACTTAGATGTCCTATTCGTAAATTGTGTGAGCTTGGTACCCTTATACCTGCTTGTGAGAAACCAAGGTGGACTGTGAAAACAAACCCCTTGATGACTAACCCCAAAGGACCCAAAGAGAATTGGGTACCAAAATTTTCTACTTGATCTTAGTGGAGGTGTGCTACAAGGTATGGGGGTCAGATCGATACCTTGATAGCAGAGACTCAAAGTTCATGACTGGAGACGCAAAAAATCCTTAATACTCAGAAACAGCAGTCATGTGAATAGTAATATCAACAATAGAGGAAGAATCACCGGTGAAGGTTAGATTGGTAAAGTTCTATTCACCTTAAGAATAATTTATCACTTTTGTGAAATAAAAATTTTTGTGTGCATCAAAGTTTTTTTCTTCTCTCTATTGTGCTGGATCTTTGATGCAACATATTTTTAAGTTAAATATGATACCTATATTGTTGAACCAAGTATGGCATATTATCTTGGGTATCCTATTTTCTCTAAATATCTTTTTTAAACCATGATGATCCACCCTCTTTTTGCTAAAGCCTTGCATTCTACTATGCTATGTGCTCACCCCCCTCCTTTTTGATGAAAACAAAGGGGGAGAGAATATTATGCATGTTATATGTGGGAGAGAATATATGCATGGTATATGTGAGGGGAGAAAGTAATTGCTGCTATCCTGCTGATGTACTGTTTATTTTATTATGCATATGCTTAGGGGGAGCTTTTTAAAAAAGTTCCATTACTATCAAACCCCCTATGCATAATGTAATTTGTTATCATCAAAAAGGGGGAGTTTGTTGAACCAAGGGAAAACACTCTTTGTTTTGTATGATAACAAATTACACCTTATCTACTAATGGTTCAAGTTGAATTAAGTACAGGACATAAAGCAAAGAGCAGGAAGATTAAAATGGAACAGCTTGGAGAAGAAGCCACCTCAGCAGTTCAAGACCTAATTGTTTATCCGCTTTCTTTAGGACACTGTGTAAGGTCCTATCACTGAAGGTCTATGACTTTTAGTAGCTGAGAGATGAGTTTTTCAAAACATGCATGGTGCATCAAAATAGTTTTGAAAAATATTTTATAAAATTGCATGCATGCATAAGGTGGCAACAAAAACCCTAAAACTATTTTTGTTGAAAGCCTAAACCCTAAAAATAGTTTTGTTGAAGACTTGAAATCAAAATCCTATTCTTTTACAAAGATAATAAATTATGGTAATAGATTAGGTGCCTGAATGTTTTCAGAGCACATAATCTATTACTCTCCTATTTTAACTAAAACATATAATCGATTAGTGGCTTCCTTACTTTCCTTTTTTGACAACAAAATCGATTATAGCTTCAAATAACCAAATAATATAATCGATTATTGGCTTCCTTCCTTTCCTAACAACATAATCGATTACTCCTTTGAAATAAATTCAGGAGCATAATCGATTATCATCATTTTCAACCAAGCAATATAATCGATTATGAAGCCATCCTTGACAACAATAATCGATTATCCCATCCCATAACTATATGTCATAATCGATTATCAAGCTATGCAATGTTTCCATACCTATCAAATAATCGATTATGCACCTTCTTCTCGACTTTCAAATAATCGATTATGCTTGCATTAAATGGTTTTCAAAAATCAAATCATTCCTACGCCTATAAATAGGCAAGTGTGTTTCACACACCTTACACCACACTTCTCAACAATTCTCTCTTCCTCTCATACGAAATTTCTAGATCTGAGAGAGAGAGAGAAAATAGAGCTTCAACTTTCATATCATTTTCTATTTTCCATATCACTCATCTCTTAGTCACTATACTGTCATTATATCTGAGGTGATTGGATCATAGATCTCTGTTTGTATTCGTTACTCTATTTGTGGGGTCACTCTGAAATCCTGGGATTTGTTCTTGGGTCTCTCAATCAGGAGATTGAGTTGGTTTGAAATCCTAGGAAGTTTTCTTGGGTCTCTCAATCAGGAGATTGAGTTGGTTTGAAATCCTGGGAGGTGATCTTGGGTCGTTCAATCGGGGGAAGATTGAAGCGGTAGTGAAATCCTGGGAGGTGCTCTTGGGTCGTTCAATCAAGAGATTGAAGCGGTGTTGAAATCCTTAGCTAGGTGCTCTGGTTCTCAGTTCGGGGGAATTGAGATTTGCTATTTTGAAGTTGCCTGTTTGTAAACAATTCTTCAATATAGTGGTTACCATCAAGTCCAAGGGTTGCAAAGCCTGAGGCCGAGGACGTAGGGCTTTTATCCCGAACCTCGCTAAATTCCTGGTGTATCTCTATCCCTACTCTTTTACTTTATTTGTCATTTTTGTTTGTTTATTGTTATACTGCGCTAAACATAAAACATCTGTTTATTGTTAAAACCAATCATAGCGTAGTCAGCATAATACATATCCCTATTCTGATCTGTTTATCTATCATCTTCCATATCACTGAAATTGATCTACTCTCTACTATATTCAATATCACTACACTTCTTATAAATAATCTTATTGTGTATATTGAAAATAGTATAATATCTCATTGTGCCTAAATCTGCCTGCTTGCACCATATAAGGTTTAAATCTAAGTTTCCGCATTTAATTTAAACTAGCATTATCTTAAAATTGAAAAGAATCCAACATTTACACATAACCTTATTCACCCCCCTCTAAGGTTATCAGGTAGTCTAACACCGCATAGGGGTAACATTCAAACAGAAGGGGTGAGATATCTTGAATATAATAGCGTAAAATGATAGGAATTATGCTAGAATATGACAACTATATCTACCACTCCACTACACACATCAAATTATAAACATACGTAAAATTATAAACATTACAACCAGTCACCAAATGTCATGACAATGCATGAATGCTACCCACACCAACGGGCATATGCATGTGGTACCAAAATCACCAAAATTGTGCCTGTAAATAGAGGCGTCACCAAAATTGAGAGCTTTCACACCCGGCTCACCAATTCACCAAAAATTGAGCTTTCACACCCGGCTCACTAGTTTTAGAAAAATTGAGCTTTCACACCCAGCTCCAAGACCAAAGGCCTTCACCAAAATAAATGCACATGCTGTATACGACACCATGAATGCACACAGACAATCATCCAAAATTGTCACAATGTGACACACCAAAATTAATCACCGAATATCACCAAAATTGAGCTTTCACACCTAGCCCAACGACACCGAAACACCAAATTACCCGACACAACAGAACACCAAGACTTGGAACCTTCACACCTAGTTCCAACAACACCAAGGTTTGAGCCTTCACACCTAGCTCAAACAGCACCAAGACACCAAGATGACAACAAGTTTCCAAAATATTGTGACAACGACAATTTTCCAAAATATAGGGACAACGACAATTTTCCGAAATATTGGGACAACGACAATTTTTCCAAAGTATTTGAGACATGACAACTTTCTTTTTAAAACATCAACATTTAACGACTACACCAACGGTTAACAATTTTCCAGAAAAATGAACCACTTTGCCTCAAATTAAAATATTCAGCTAGGCCTCTGAATAAGCTTTCCAAAACATTTTGAAACGTCTAAATCGGACTCCCGAGACAAAAGATATGTCAAAAACAAAACCGGAGAAAAATTGAGTAACATCCTGAAAATGGCGCCCAGGCACTGGGCGCCTAGCAGGCAACATGCTGGAAACTGGCCAGCAACAGGAACTGGCGCCCTTGGCGCCCAGGCAACACAAAACGGAACATGGCAGGATATGGCGCCCTTGGCGCCCCTGCGCCAAGACACAGCGCGCAACACACCCAGACACAGGCGCCCATGGCGCCCCTGCGCCAAGACTCAGCACGCAACACACACTGGCACACGCACACCCAGACACGGCGCCCAGGCACTGGGCGCCTAACACAGCAACACAGACACCCAAACGCAGCACCACTGGAACATAGCACACGGCGCCCAGCAGCAGGGCGCCAGAAACAGCAACACACAGCGCCCAGCATGGCGCCCAGCGCCAGGGCCCCAAAATCAGCAACTAGAAAAATGGCGCCCATGGCGCCCTAGGGTTCAATGATTTCGTTAATTCACCAATTCAAATCACCAATCCTTAATCACCAATGTCAATCATCATAATTTGTCACTCACAACACCAATCAATAATTTAATCGAACACCTAGCATGCGTTTAGTAAGAACAACAATGAGCACCTAGTTCTAGAGTCACAACTATTACCAACAAATGTCAAATTTCAATCCAACCTAGTTATAATTCAACTAACACCAAATCAAACACACAATCCATCAAAGGGTATTATAGGACCTATCCCCACATAACCCCATCATGAAACCCCATTATAAGGAAGAACCCCACCCTTACGTTATAGTAGGAGAGCACTAATCCTCTTGATCGAGTCACCAACAATAACCTCAGCAACACAGCTTCCTTCTTTTCCTTGAATTCGCGAAATCCTCTTCTTCTCCTCCCTTGGGTGCGCCGAATCCTCCCTCTCTTCTCCTCTCTCTATTTCGCGACTTTTCTTTCTTTCTTTTTCAAAGCAATTCGCAAATGAGCACCAAACCCTAGCCTAGGCGCTTCACCTATGCACCTAGCTAGTGGACTTGGATCACGGGCTTTCCTCCAGCTTAAGACCAATCACTAACGCCATCCCCTAATATTCAATTACACACCTCTTAATCCAACGCTAATATAATTACACCAACTAAAATAAATAAATAAATAATTGAATACCTAAATATTTAATTAAATAATTTAATTAAATATTTGGGCGTTACACTATGCCTCGGCTAGGTTCCACCCTTGGCCAACTACTCAAGGATGGTAACAAGTTCATTGAATTTTGAATATTCATTATAATCAGAAATGTATTAAATTTGAAGATGTCGAATCTACACGATAATCCTTTTAAGTAAAACTAGTCAGGGAAAGAAGGATTTGGTAACATTAACTTCTTTAGCAAGACAATTTTAAGATCTGTAATAGATTCTAATATTTGGTTGCACGAACGATGCCAAGTCTGACAAGAAAAAGACAACAAGATCCAATATATAAAAACTATAACAAATCAATTTTTGTAGTTCAAACATTATTAACATATATGTATATAATTACTTAAATTGATGAAATCCACAACTAGAAAATAATTAAAAAAGTTATCGTAGTTCATTAAATTTTCATTTTTCATTTTAATTAGAATACTATTAAATATTCTCTAAAAAAGTCATCCCAAATCAATTTCTTTTAGGTCATTTTAATGTGTATACACCATTGTCATGAATATCCACAAAAACTTATTGCAAACCTACTTTTCTCCAATGGCATCAAAATCCATTCTTTGCTCTATCATTTTGCTTGTTCTTACTTGTTTGCTTCTTACGAGAGAGACTTCTGGTTACGTTTATGCTGAGGCATGCTCGACTAATGGAGGATGTCTAAATGAATTCCCAAACAGGAAGATGTTATCGGCTTTAAAGATGAAACCAAGAATATTGAGGGAAGTTCCAGGTGGTCCAAATCCACTGCATAATTCATGTCCTGGATGCACTTAAAATTTTCTGAGAAAATGAGTGTCCCCTAAGGCCCAGTATTGGGGATCCTCGATATACAATAATATTTGTCAAATAATTTTTACATGTCTTTAAAATTATGAAAAGCATGTATACTACATTTTGTTTTAAGTGTGTTTCAATATTGGAAGACATATCAGCTTGTTTGTTGTTAGTGAACATGCACTATAATATTTTGATCCCACGACAATGCCTAATTTTGCAATGCTTAAAAAATGTTCTAATACATAACAATAGAAGACGATTTTTGATACCGTTGCAAAAATATGTTTTTTTAAAAAGTTACAGGCAATGGCAAAAAACGATTCTCAAGAAATAGTGGCAACAATTTTTTATGCCTCACGCTCATATCCACTCGGCTAAGTCTATGCCTCCGCTAGGTTCCACCCTTGGCCAACTACTCAAGGATGTTAACAAGTTCATTGAATTTTGAATATTCATTATAATTAGAAATGTATTAAATTTGAAGATGTCGAATCTACACGATAATCCTTTTAAGTAAAACTAGTCAGGGAAAGACGGATTTGGTAACATTAACTTCTTAAGCAAGACAATTTTAAGATCTGTAACAGATTCTAATATTTGGTTGCACGAACGATGCCAAGTCTGACAAGAAAAAGACAACAAGATCCAATATATAAAAACTATAACAAATCAATTTTTGTAGTTCAAACATTGTTGACATATATGTATATAATTACTTAAATTGTCGAAATCCACAACTAGAAAATAAATAAAAATGTTTTCGTAGTTCATTAAATTTTCATTTTTCATTTTAATTAGAATACTATTAAATATTCTCTAAAAAAGTCATCCCAAATCAATTTTTTTAGGTCATTTTGATGTGTATATATATTCACCATTGTCATGAATATCCACAAAACTTTATTGCAAACCTACTTTTCACCAATGGCATCAAAATCTATTCTTTGCTCTATCATTTTGCTTGTTCTTACTTGTTTGCCTCTTACGAGAGAGACTTCTGGTTACATTTATGCCGAAGCATGCTCGACTAATGGAGGATGTCTAAATGAATTCCCAAACAGGAAGATGTTATCGGCTTTAAAGATGAAACCAAGAATATTGAGGGAAGTTCCAGGTGGTCCAAATCCACTGCATAATTCATGTCCTGGATGCACTTAAAATTTTCTGAGAAAATGAGTGTCCCCCAGGGCCCAGTATTGGGGATCCTCGATATACAATAATATTTGTCAAATAATTTTTACATGTCTTTAAAATTAACAAAAGCATGTATACTACATTTGTTTTAAGTGTGTTTCAATATTAGAAGACATATCAGCTTGTTTGTTGTTAGTGAACATGCACTATAATATTTTGATCCCACGACAATGCCTAATTTTGCAATGCTTAAAAAATGTTCTAATACATAACAATAGAAAACGATTTTTGATACCGTTGCAAAAATATGTTTTTTTAAAAAGTTACAGGCAATGGCAAAAAACGATTCTCAAGAAATAGTCGCAACAATTTTTTATGCCTCACGCTCATATCCACTCGGCTAAGTCTATGCCTCGGCTAGGTTCCACCCTTGGCGAACTACTCAAGGATGTTAACAAGTTCGTTGAATTTTGAATATTCATTATAATTAGAAATGTATTAAATTTGAAGATGTCGAATCTACACGATAATCCTTTTAAGTAAAACTAGTCAGGGAAAGACGGATTTGGTAACATTAACTTCTTTAGCAAGACAATTTTAAGATCTGTAACATATTCTAATATTTGGTTGCACGAACGATGCCAAGTCTGACAAGAAAAAGACAACAAGATCCAATATATAAAAACTATAACAGATCAATTTTTGTAGTTCAAACATTGTTGACATATATGTATATAATTACTTAAATTGTCGAAATCCACAACTAGAAAATAATTAAAAATGTTTTCGTAGTTCATTAAATTTTCATTTTGCATTTTAATTAGAATACTATTAAATATTCTCTAAAAAAGTCATCCCAAATCAATTTTTTTAGGTCATTTTAATGTGTATATATATACACCATTGTCATGAATATCCACAAAACTTTATTGCAAACCTACTTTTCTCCAATGGCATCAAAATCTATTCTTTGCTCTATCATTTTGCTTGTTCTTACTTGTTTGCTTCTTACGAGAGAGACTTCTGGTTACATTTATGCCGAAGCATGCTCGACTAATGGAGGATGTTTAAATGAATTCCCAAACAAGAAGATGTTATCGGCTTTAAAGATGAAACCAAGAATATTGAGGGAAGTTCCAGGTGGTCCAAATCCACTGCATAATTCATGTCCTGGATGCACTTAAAATTTTCTGAGAAAATGAGTGTCCCCCAGGGCCCAGTATTGGGGATCCTCGATATACAATAATATTTGTCAAATAACTTTTACATGTCTTTAAAATTAACAAAAGCATGTATACTACATTTGTTTTAAGTGTGTTTCAATATTAGAAGACATATCAGCTTGTTTGTTGTTAGTGAACATGCACTATAATATTTTGATCCCACGACAATGCCTAATTTTGCACTGCTTAAAAAATGTTCTAATACATAACAATAGAAAACGATTTTTGATACCGTTGCAAAAATATGATTTTTTAAAAAGTTACAGGCAATGGCAAAAAACGATTCTCAAGAAATAGTCGCAACAATTTTTTATGCCTCACGCTCATATCCACTCGGCTAAGTCTATGCCTCGGCTAGGTTCCACCCTTGGGAAACTACTCAAGGATGTTAACAAGTTCATTGAATTTTGAATATTAATTATAATTAGAAATGTATTAAATTTGAAGATGTCGAATCTACACGATAATCCTTTTAAGTAAAACTAGTCAGGGAAAGAAGGATTTGGTAACATTAACTTCTTTAGCAAGACAATTTTAAGATCTGTAACAGATTCTAATATTTGGTTGCACGAACGATGCCAAGTCTGACAAGAAAAAGACAACGAGATCCAATATATAAAAACTATAACAAATCAATTTTTGTAGTTCAAACATTATTGACATATATGTATATAATTACTTAAATTGATGAAATCCACAACTAGAAAATAATTAAAAAAGCTATCGTAGTTCATTAAATTTTAATTTTTCATTTTAATTAGAATACTATTAAATATTCTCTAAAAAATTCATCCCAAATCAATTTTTTTAGGTCATTTAAATGTGTATATATATACACCATTGTCATGAATATCCACAAAACTTTATTGCAAACCTACTTTTCTCCAATGGCATCAAAATCCATTCTTTGCTCTATCATTTTGCTTGTTCTTACTTGTTTGCTTCTTACGAGAGAGACTTCTGGTTACATTTATGCCGAAGGATGCTCGACTAATGGAGGATGTCTAAATGAATTCCCAAATAGGAAGATGTTATCGGCTTTAAAGATGAAACCAAGAATATTGAGGGATGTTCCAGGTGGTCCAAATCCACTGCATAATTCATGTCCTGGATGCACTTAAAATTTTCTGAGAAAATGAGTGTCCCCCAGGGCCCAGTATTGGGGATCCTCGATATACAATAATATTTGTCAAATAATTTTTACATGTCTTTAAAATTAATAAAAGCATGTATACTACATTTGTTTTAAGTGTATTTCAATATTGGAAGACATATCAACTTGTTTGTTGTTAGTGAACATCCACTATAATATTTTGATCCCACGACAATGCCTAATTTTGCAATGCTTAAAAAATGTTCTAAAACATTACAATAGAAAACGATTTTTGATACCGTTGCAAAAATATGTTTTTTTAAAAAGTTACAGGCAATGGCAAAAAACGATTCTCAAGAAATAGTCGCAACAATTTTTTATGCCTCACGCTCATATCCACTCGGCTAAGTCTATGCCTCGGCTAGGTTCCACCCTTGGGAAACTACTCAAGGATGTTAACAAGTTCATTGAATTTTGAATATTAATTATAATTAGAAATGTATTAAATTTGAAGATGTCGAATCTACACGATAATCCTTTTAAGTAAAACTAGTCAGGGAAAGAAGGATTTCGTAACATTAACTTCTTTAGCAAGACAATTTTAAGATCTGTAACAGATTCTAATATTTGGTTGCACGAACGATGCCAAGTCTGACAAGAAAAAGACAACAAGATCCAATATATAAAAACTATAACAAATCAATTTTTGTAGTTCAAACATTATTGACATATATGTATATAATTACTTAAATTGATGAAATCCACAACTAGAAAATAATTAAAAAAGTTATCGTAGTTCAATAAATTTTAATTTTTCATTTTAATTAGAATACTATTAAATATTCTCTAAAAAATTCATCCCAAATCAATTTTTTTAGGTCATTTAAATGTGTATATATATACACCATTGTCATGAATATCCACAAAACTTTATTGCAAACCTACTTTTCTCCAATGGCATCAAAATCCATTCTCTGCTCTATCATTTTGCTTGTTCTTACTTGTTTGCTTCTTACGAGAGAGACTTCTGGTTACATTTATGCCGAAGCATGCTCGACTAATGGAGGATGTCTAAATGAATTCCCAAATAGGAAGATGTTATCGGCTTTAAAGATGAAACCAAGAATATTGAGGGATGTTCCAGGTGGTCCAAATCCACTGCATAATTCATGTCCTGGATGCACTTAAAATTTTCTGAGAAAATGAGTGTCCCCCAGGGCCCAGTATTGGGGATCCTCGATATACAATAATATTTGTCAAATAATTTTTACATGTCTTTAAAATTAATAAAAGCATGTATACTACATTTGTTTTAAGTGTATTTCAATATTGGAAGACATATCAACTTGTTTGTTGTTAGTGAACATCCACTATAATATTTTGATCCCACGACAATGCCTAATTTTGCAATGCTTAAAAAATGTTCTAAAACATTACAATAGAAAACGATTTTTGATACCGTTGCAAATATATGTTTTTTTAAAAAGTTACAGGCAATGGCAAAAAACGATTCTCAAGAAATAGTCGCAACAATTTTTTATGCCTCACGCTCATATCCACTCGGCTAAGTCTATGCCTCGGCTAGGTTCCACCCTTGGCCAACTACTCAAGGATGTTAACAAGTTCATTGAATTTTGAATATTCATTATAATTAGAAATGTATTAAATTTGAAGATGTCGAATCTACACGATAATCCTTTTAAGTAAACCTATTCAGGGAAAGAAGGATTTGGTAACATTAACTTCTTTAGCAAGACAATTTTAAGATCTGTAATAGATTCTAATATTTGGTTGCACGAACGATGCCAAGTCTGACAAGAAAAAGACAACAAGATCCAATATATAAAAACTATAACAAATCAATTTTTGTAGTTCAAACATTATTGACATATATATATATATATATAATTACTTAAATTGATGAAATCCACAACTAGAAAATAATTAAAAAAGTTATCGTAGTTCATTAAATTTTAATTTTTCATTTTAATTAGAATACTATTAAATATTCTCTAAAAAATTCATCTCAAATCAATTTTTTTAGGTCATTTTAATGTGTATATATATACACCATTGTCATGAATATCCACAAAACTTTATTGCAAACCTACTTTTCTCCAATGGCATCAAAATCCATTCTTTGCTCTATCATTTTGCTTGTTCTTACTTGTTTGCTTCTTACGAGAGAGACTTCTGGTTACATTTATGCCGAAGCATGCTCGACTAATGGAGGATGTCTAAATGAATTCCCAAACAGGAAGATGTTATCGGCTTTAAAGATGAAACCAAGAATATTGAGGGAAGTTCCAGGTGGTCCAAATCCACTGCATAATTCATGTCCTGGATGCACTTAAAAGTTTCTGAGAAAATGAGTGTCCCCCAGGGCCCAGTATTGGGGATCCTCGATATACAATAATATTTGTCAAATAATTTTTACATGTCTTTAAAATTAATAAAAGCATGTATACTACATTTGTTTTAAGTGTGTTTCAATATTGGAAGACATATCAGCTTGTTTGTTGTTAGTGAACATCCACTATAATATCTTGATCCCACGACAATGCCTAATTTTGCAATGCTTAAAAAATGTTCTAATACATAACAATAGAAAACGATTTTTGATACCGTTGCAAAAATATGTTTTTTTAAAAAGTTACAGGCAATGGCAAAAAACGATCCTCAAGAAATAGTCGCAACAATTTTTTATGCCTCACGCTCATATCCACTCGGCTAAGTCTATGCCTCGGCTAGGTTCCACCCTTGGCCAACTACTCAAGGATGTTAACAAGTTCATTGAATTTTGAGTATTCATTATAATTAGAAATGTATTAAATTTGAAGATGTCGAATCTACACGATAATCCTTTTAAGTAAAACTAGTCAGGGAAAGAAGGATTTGGTAACATTAACTTCTTTATAAGCAAGACAATTTTAAGATCTGTAACATATTCTAATATTTGGTTGCACGAACGATGCCAAGTCTGACAAGAAAAAGACAACAAGATCCAATATATAAAAACTATAACAAATCAATTTTTGTGGTTCAAACATTATTGACATATATGTATATAATTACTTAAATTGATGAAATCCACAACTAGAAAATAATTAAAAAAGTTATCGTAGTTCATTAAATTTTAATTTTTCATTTTAATTAGAATACTATTAAATATTCTCTAAAAAATTCATCCCAAATCAATTTTTTTAGGTCATTTTAATGTGTATATATATACACCATTGTCATGAATATCCACAAAACTTTATTGCAAACCTACTTTTCTCCAATGGCATCAAAATCCATTCTTTGCTCTATCATTTTGCTTGTTCTTACTTGTTTGCTTCTTACGAGAGAGACTTCTGGTTACATTTATGCCGAAGCATGCTCGACTAATGGAGGATGTCTAAATGAATTCCCAAACAGGAAGATGTTATCGGCTTTAAAGATGAAACCAAGAATATTGAGGGAAGTTCCAGGTGGTCCAAATCCACTGCATAATTCATGTCCTGGATGCACTTAAAAGTTTCTGAGAAAATGAGTGTCCCCCAGGGCCCAGTATTGGGGATCCTCGATATACAATAATATTTGTCAAATAATTTTTACATGTCTTTAAAATTAATAAAAGCATGTATACTACATTTGTTTTAAGTGTGTTTCAATATTGGAAGACATATCAGCTTGTTTGTTGTTAGTGAACATCCACTATAATATCTTGATCCCACGACAATGCCTAATTTTGCAATGCTTAAAAAATGTTCTAATACATAACAATAGAAAACGATTTTTGATACCGTTGCAAAAATATGTTTTTTTAAAAAGTTACAGGCAATGGCAAAAAACGATTCTCAAGAAATAGTCGCAACAATTTTTTATGCCTCACGCTCATATCCACACTCGGCTAAGTCTATGCCTCGGCTAGGTTCCACCCTTGGCCAACTACTCAAGGATGTTAACAAGTTCATTGAATTTTGAGTATTCATTATAATTAGAAATGTATTAAATTTGAAGATGTCGAATCTACACGATAATCCTTTTAAGTAAAACTAGTCAGGGAAAGAAGGATTTGGTAACATTAACTTCTTTATAAGCAAGACAATTTTAAGATCTGTAACAGATTCTAATATTTGGTTGCACGAACGATGCCAAGTCTGACAAGAAAAAGACAACAAGATCCAATATATAAAAACTATAACAAATCAATTTTTGTGGTTCAAACATTATTGACATATATGTATATAATTACTTAAATTGATGAAATCCACAACTAGAAAATAATTAAAAAAGTTATCGTAGTTCATTAAATTTTAATTTTTCATTTTAATTAGAATACTATTAAATATTCTCTAAAAAATTCATCCCAAATCAATTTTTTTAGGTCATTTTAATGTGTATATATATACACCATTGTCATGAATATCCACAAAACTTTATTGCAAACCTACTTTTCTCCAATGGCATCAAAATCCATTCTTTGCTCTATCATTTTGCTTGTTCTTACTTGTTTGCTTCTTACGAGAGAGACTTCTGGTTACATTTATGCCGAAGCATGCTCGACTAATGGAGAATGTCTAAATGAATTCCCAAACAGGAAGATGTTATCGGCTTTAAAGATGAAACCAAGAATATTGAGGGAAGTTCCAGGTGGTCCAAATCCACTGCATAATTCATGTCCTGGATGCACTTAAAATTTTCTGAGAAAATGAGTGTCCCCCAGGGCCCAGTATTGGGGATCCTCGATATACAATAATATTTGTCAAATAATTTTTACATGTCTTTAAAATTATTAAAAGCATGTATACTACATTTGTTTTAAGTGTATTTCAATATTGGAAGACATATCAACTTGTTTGTTGTTAGTGAACATCCACTATAATATTTTGATCCCACGACAATGCCTAATTTTGCAATGCTTAAAAAATGTTCTAATACATAACAATAGAAAACGATTTTTGATACCGTTTCAAAAATATGTTTTTTTAAAAAGTTACAGGCAATGGCAAAAAACGATTCTCAAGAAATAGTCGCAACAATTTTTTATGCCTCACGCTCATATCCACTCGGCTAAGTCTATGCCTCGGCTAGGTTCCACCCTTGGCCAACTACTCAAGGATGTTAACAAGTTCATTGAATTTTGAATATTCATTATAATTAGAAATGTATTAAATTTGAAGATGTCGAATCTACACGATAATCCTTTTAAGTAAAACTATTCAGGGAAAGAAGGATTTGGTAACATTAACTTCTTTAGCAAGACAATTTTAAGATCTGTAACAGATTCTAATATTTGGTTGCACGAACGATGCCAAGTCTGACAAGAAAAAGACAACAAGATCCAATATATAAAAACTATAACAAATCAATTTTTGTAGTTCAAACATTATTGACATATATGTATATAATTACTTAAATTGATGAAATCCACAACTAGAAAATAATTAAAAAAGTTATCGTAGTTCATTAAATTTTCATTTTTCATTTTAATTAGAATACTATTAAATATTCTCTAAAAAAGTCATCTCAAATCAATTTTTTTTAGGTCATTTTAATGTGTATACACCATTGTCATGAATATCCACAAAACTTTATTGCAAACCTACTTTTCTCCAATGGCATCAAAATCCATTCTTTGCTCTATCATTTTGCTTGTTCTTACTTGTTTGCTTCTTACGAGAGAGACTTCTGGTTACATTTATGCCGAAGCATGCTCGACTAATGGAGGATGTCTAAATGAATTCCCAAACAGGAAGATGTTATCGGCTTTAAAGATGAAACCAAGAATATTGAGGGAAGTTCCAGGTGGTCCAAATCCACTGCATAATTCATGTCCTTAATTCACTTAAAATTTTCTGAGAAAATGAGTGTCCCCCAGGGCCCAGTATTGGGGATCCTCGATATACAATAATATTTGTCAAATAATTTTTACATGTCTATAAAATTAATAAAAGCATGTTTACTACCTTTGTTTTAAGTGTGTTTCAATATTGGAAGACATATCAGCTTGTTTGTTGTTAGTGAACATGCACTATAATATTTTGATCCCACGACAATGCCTAATTTTGCAATGCTTAAAAAATGTTCTAATACATAACAATAGAAAACGATTTTTGATACCGTTGCAAAAATATGTTTTTTTAAAAAGTTACAGGCAATGGCAAAAAACGATTCTCAAGAAATAGTCGCAACAATTTTTTATGCCTCACGCTCATATCCACTCGGCTAAGTCTATGCCTCGGCTAGGTTCCACCCTTGGCCAACTACTCAAGGATGTTAACAAGTTCATTGAATTTTGAATATTCATTATAATAAGAAATGTCTTAAATTTGAAGATGTCGAATCTACGCGATAATCCTTTTAAGTAAAACTAGTCAGGGAAAGAAGGATTTGGTAACATTAACTTCTTTAGCAAGACAATTTTAAGATCTGTAACAGATTCTAATATTTGGTTGCACGAACGATGCCAAGTCTGACAAGAAAAAGACAACAAGATCCAATATATAAAAACTATAACAAATCAATTTTTGTAGTTCAAACATTATTGACATATATGTATATAAATACTTAAATTGATGAAATCCACAACTAGAAAATAATTAAAAAAGTTATCGTAGTTCATTAAATTTTAATTTTTTATTTTAATTAGAATACTATTAAATATTCTCTAAAAAATTCATCCCAAATCAATTTTTTTAGGTCATTTTAATGTGTATATATATACACCGTTGTCATGAATATCCACAAAACTTTATTGCAAACCTACTTTTCTCCAATGGCATCAAAATCTATTCTTTGCTCTATCATTTTGCTTGTTCTTACTTGTTTGTTTCTTACGAGAGAGACTTCTGGTTACATTTATGCCGAAGCATGCTCGACTAATGGAGGATGTCTAAATGAATTCCCAAACAGGAAGATGTTATCGGCTTTAAAGATGAAACCAAGAATATTGAGGGAAGTTCCAGGTGGTCCAAATCCACTGCATAATTCATGTCCTGGATGCACTTAAAATTTTCTTAGAAAATGAGTGTCCCCCAGGGCCCAGTATTGGGGATCCTCGATATACAATAATATTTGTCAAATAATTTTTACATGTCTTTAAAATTAATAAAAGCATGTATACTACATTTGTTTTAAGTGTGTTTCAATATTGGAAGACATATCAGCTTGTTTGTTGTTAGTGAACATCCACTATAATATTTTGATCCCACGACAATGCCTAATTTTGCAATGCTTAAAAAATGTTCTAATACATAACAATAGAAAACTATTTTTGATACCGTTGCAAAAATATGTTTTTTTAAAAAGTTACAGGCAATGGCAAAAAACAATTCTCAAGAAATAGTCGCAACAATTTTTTATGCCTCACGCTCATATCCACTCGGCTAAGTCTATGCCTCGGCTAGGTTCCACCCTTGGCCAACTACTCAAGGATGTTAACAAGTTCATTGAATTTTGAATATTCATTATAATTAGAAATGTATTAAATTTGAAGATGTCGAATCTACACGATAATCCTTTTAAGTAAAACTAGTCAGGGAAAGAAGGATTTGGTAACATTAACTTCTTTAGCAAGACAATTTTAAGATCTGTAACAGATTCTAATATTTGGTTGCACGAACGATGCCAAGTCTGACAAGAAAAAGACAACAAGATCCAACATATAAAAACTATAACAAATCAATTTTTGTAGTTCAAACATTATTGACATATATGTATATAATTACTTAAATTGATGAAATCCACAACTAGAAAATAATTAAAAAAGTTATCGTAGTTCATTAAATTTTCATATTTCATTTTAATTAGAATGCTATTAAATATTCTCTAAAAAAGTCATCCCAAATCAATTTTTTTAGGTCATTTTAATGTGTATACACCATTGTCATGAATATCCACAAAACTTTATTGCAAACCTACTTTTCTCCAATGACATCAAAATCCATTCTTTGCTCTATCATTTTGCTTGTTCTTACTTGTTTGCTTCTTACGAGAGAGACTTCTGGTTACATTTATGCCGAAGCATGCTCGACTAATGGAGGATGTCTAAATGAATTCCCAAACAGGAAGATGTTATCGGCTTTAAAGATGAAACCAAGAATATTGAGGGAAGTTCTAGGTGGTCCAAATCCACTGCATAATTCATGTCCTGGATGCACTTAAAATTTTCTGAGAAAATGAGTGTCCCCCAGGGCCCAGTATTGGGGATCCTCGATATACAATAATATTTATCAAATAATTTTTACATGTCTATAAAATTAATAAAAGCATGTATACTACATTTTTTTTAGGTGTGTTTCAATATTGGAAGACATATCAGCTTGTTTGTTGTTAGTGAACATGCACTATAACATTTTGATCCCACGACAATGCCTAATTTTGCAATCCTTAAAAATGTTCTAATACATAACAATAGAAAACGATTTTTGATACCGTTGCAAAAATATGTTTTTTTAAAAAGTTACAGGTAATGGCAAAAAACGATTCTCAAGAAATAGTCGCAACAATTTTTTATGCCTCACACTCATATCCACTCGGCTAAGTCTATGCCTCGGCTAGGTTCCACCCTTGGCCAACTACTCAAGGATGTTAACAAGTTCATTGAATTTTGAATATTCATTATAATTAGAAATGTATTAAATTTGAAGACGTCGAATCTACACGATAATCCTTTTAAGTAAAACTATTTAGGGAAAGAAGGATTTGGTAACATTAACTTCTTTAGCAAGACAATTTTAAGATCTGTAACAGATTCTAATATTTGGTTGCACGAACGATGCCAAGTCTGACAAGAAAAAGACAACAAGATCCAATATATAAAAACTATAACAAATCAATTTTTGTAGTTCAAACATTATTGACATATATGTATATAATTACTTAAATTGATGAAATCCACAACGAGAAAATAATTAAAAAAGTTATCGTAGTTCATTAAATTTTCATTTTTAATTATAATTAGAATACTATTAAATATTCTCTAAAAAAGTCATACCAAATAAATTTTTTTAGGTCATTTTAATGTGTATATATATACACCATTGTCATGAATACCCACAAAACTTTATTGCAAACCTACTTTTCTCCAATGGCATCAAAATCCATTCTTTGCTCTATCATTTTGCTTGTTCTTACTTGTTTGCTTCTTACGAGAGAGACTTCTGGTTACATTTATGCTGAAGCATGCTTGACTAATGGAGGATGTCTAAATGAATTCCCAAACAGGAAGATGTTATCGGCTTTAAAGACGAAACCAAGAATATTGAGGGAAGTTCCAGGTGGTCCAAATCCACTGCATAATTCATGTCCTGGATGCACTTAAAATTTTCTGAGAAAATGAGTGTCCCCCAGGGCCCAGTATTGGGGATCCTCGATATACAATAATATTTGTCAAATAATTTTTACTTGTCTTTAAAATTATTAAAAGCATGTATACTACATTTGTTTTAAGTGTGTTTCAATATTGGAAGACATATCAGCTTCTTTGTTGTTAGTGAATCTGCACTATAATATTTTGATCCCACGACAATGCCTAATTTTGCAATGCTTAAAAAATGTTCTAATACATAACAATAGAAAACGATTTTTGATACCATTGCAAAAATATGTTTTTTTAAAAAGTTACAGGCAATGGCAAAAACCGATTCTCAAGAAATAGTCGCAACAATTTTTTATGCCTCACGCTCATATCCACACTCGGCTAAGTCTATGCCTCGGCTAGGTTCCACCCTTGGCCAACTACTCAAGGATGTTAACAAGTTCATTGACTTTTGAATATTCATTATAATTAGAAATGTATTAAATTTGAAGATGTCGAATCTACACGATAATCCTTTTAAGTAAAACTAGTCAGGAAAAGAAGGATTTGGTAACATTAACTTCTTTAGCAAGACAATTTTAAGATCTGTAACAGATTCAAATATTTGGTTGCACGAACGATGCCAAGTCTGACAAGAAAAAGACAACAAGATCTAATATATAAAAACTATAACAAATCAATTTTTGTAGTTCATACATTATTGACATATATGTATATAATTACTTAAATTGATGAAATCCACAACTAGAAAATAATTAAAAAAGTTATCGTAGTTCATTAAATTTTCATTTTTCATTATAATTAGAATACTATTAAATATTCTCTAAAAAAGTCATACTAAATCAATTTTTTAGGTCATTTTAATGTGTATATATATACACCATTGTTAAGAATATCCACATAACTTTATTGCAAACCTACTTTTCTCCAATGGCAGCAACATCCATTCTTTGCTCTATCATTTTGCTTGTTCTTACTTGTTTGCTTCTTACTAGAGAGACTTCTGGTTACATTTATGCCGAACCATGCTCGACTAATGGAGGATGTCTAAATGAAGTCCCAAACAGGAAGATGTTACCTGCTTTTGATCTGAACATTGGTCGCCCAAGGATTAGAACGAGCCTCCCTTCATCGCTCTCGAGGTAAGAATGAGCCTCCCTTCATCGCTCTGGCGGACATTGAGAGGTCGTCGGCAGAGCCGGCGGGTGTACCTGCAAAGACACTCCGACGCCCTTGTCAGGTGAGAAAGAGTCAAGCCAGGAAATATGAGATAGGATGGAATGTGTACCTTTCTGCGAGGGGTTGACGCCTATTTATAGAGTTCGGCGCTGCTCCCTAGCCGTTGGATCATGCAGCTTGATCTCAGTCGTTGAAGCCTCCTGAGCCGTCCAGGGGCATTACGTGCTATAGTGACCATGCTCGGCATGGGCTGATCCCAGGGGTTGGGCCAGCCCTGTCCGGAATAGTTCCACTCCAGAACAGTTTCCCCCCAAGCCGGAGTCGTCCAGAGGGCGGGTTCAGGCTTGATGCCCCCGGTCTAGGATATTTCGCGGCTCGACCCTGTGAGTCAGTCGCCCACCCTATTTGAGGGCAGACTCTTGTTTTGTGCGCACGTGATTTTCTAGCGGTGCGTTCATGTTCTGGCGTTGCCCGACATTCTCTGGGTCCTTATCTTGAAAGTTCGTTTGTGTTTTCTGAGCGCGGCCATTTCACGGCCTTATCGTTTTTGTTTTCTGCTACGAAGAGTCCAAATGATCTCGGTTCAGGTTGAACTTGCTCGAAGGGGAAGCATGGGTCGTCCAAGCATGCTCGCGGACTTCGACGGGTAGCTTGGGTCGTCCAAGCATGCTCGACCTAGTAGGCAGTTTTCTGAGTCGCGGCTCAAGCTCACCTCGCCCCAAAGGCTCATGCGGGGCTCAATCGTAGCCCGCTCTCTGTGCAGGGGCGCCCTGGGTGATCTACTGAGTCGCGGCTCAAGCTCACCTAACCAAATAGGCTCATGTGGGGCTCAATAGTAGCCCGCTCTCTATGCAGGGGTCTCCCTGGGTGGTCTACGGAGTCGCGGCTCAGGTTCACCTCGCCCCATAGGCTCATGCGGGGCTCAATCGTAGCCCGCTCTCTGTGTAGGGGTCGCCCTGCGTGGTCTACTGAGTCGCGGCTCAAGCTCACCTCGCCCCATAGGCTCATGCGGGGTCTACTCCAAGTTATCTAATAAATTCAAAATGACGATTTCAAACGGCTTTCCCTATTCCAGGGGAGCGTCTGGTGAGTCTGGTTGGTGACAGACTTTCCTTTTGCGAGGGAGTGGCCGCTCTAGGCGTTAGCCTGGGGTGTGAGACCAGGATGGACGACGGGCGAAGTCGCCCCCACCGTTATTGTGATGCCTTCTAGTGTGGCCAGTGGCTGAGCTGGGATTTCAGCCACGCTATGCAAATGTTGGGCCCGCTTGTTGGGCGGTCTGCCTCGAGGGGCCATGTCAACAGGTGAGATGATAAGAGATGAGGTTGGTGGGATAGCGCCTGGGCTCCCACTATGGTCGCCAATGATCTGAACCTTGGTCGCCCAAGGATTAGAACGGGTTAATGTTGATCGCTCTCGAGATAAGAACGAGTCTCCATTGGTCGCCCTAGCGGACACTGAGAGGTCGTTGGCAGAGCCAGCGGGTGTACCTGCAAAGACACTCAGACGCCCTTGTCAGGTGGGAAAGAGTCAAGGCAGGAAATATGAGATGCGATGGAATGTGTACCTTTCTGCGAGGGGTTGACACCTATTTATAGAGTTCGGTGTTACTCCCTAGCCGTTGGATCATGCGGCTTGATCTCAGCCGTTGAAGCCTCCTGAGCTGTTCAGGGGCACTATGTGCTATAGTGACCATGCTCGGCATGGGCGGATCCCATGGGTTGGGCTGACCCCGTGGGTTGGGCCGGCCCAGTCAGGAATAGTTCCACTCCAGAACACCCTTAAATATTAAACCAAGAATATTGAGGGAAGTTCTAAATGGTCCAAATCCACTGCATAATTCATGTCCTGGATGCACATAAAATTTTCTGAGAAAATGAGTGTCTCCCAGGGCCTGGTATTGGAGATCCTCGATATACAATAGTATTTGTCCAATAATTTTTACATGTCTTTAAAATTAATAAAAGCATTTATACTACATTTGTTTTAATAAAAGCATGTATACTACATTTGTTTGACACCAATTCGTTGATGAACCGGCCAGGACCAACCGATTACCAAAATGGAAAATTAATGACTGGGCCTTCGATGACTGAGATCAACCGTTCAGATCTACCCTTGTGGAGGCTCGCTTGATCAAACGGTCGAGATCGACCATACTGATCCGTTGGCCAGCACTGCCCCTCTTGTTCTATATAAAGAGTGGTTACTCTCACTAAACAGGTAGACATAATCTCAACCCATACTGTTACTCTGCTTAAACTCTAACTCCACTGACTTGGGCGTCGGAGTGTCATTGCAGGTACAACCCGGGCAGAACTCTGCGAGTAACCAGATATCGTTCACCCCGTCAACTCACACAGTTGGACTCCGGACTCGACTACTCGTACCCGCTTCAGGTCGAGCATGTAACACCCCAACTATTTCTAACTTGTAGAGGTTACCGAAATGCACTACTAGCATACATCAGAGTACTTCCTGTTCTAAATACTGAACACATACTAATACCTCGATGCTAAAAACCATCAAGCGCACTTACATAACTTAACATAAAATACATAAAGCCACTAGTGTAAAATCAGGAAAAGAATTACACATTTAAAGTCAGGCGCTTAAATGCCTGACTTTATATGTTGGCGCGGTGGCATACTTGTAATTAAGAGCCCTCTCTCAGAAACCTCTCCTTCGCACACTCTCTCAAAAACCTCTCCTTCGCACACTCGCAGAGCCCTCTCCTTCGCACACTCTCAGAACCCGTTCTCACGCCTCACTCCTCTCTCGTTCTCACCGGCATATACTATCTCCGTCGCACTCCTTACGCCGCTCATGGACGAACTGGCGCAGGAGCAGGAAGCTAACGCGCAGGACGGTGTTGCGCTGTGTCTCGCTGCTGCCCAGGCTCAGATCTGGTGTTGATCGGAAGCGTAGATGTCGTAGGAGGTGCGGCGAGCCGTGGAGCGATGATTCGGAAGCGTAGTGGTTGGTGAGGATCAGAGTTCTCACGCCTCACTCCTCTCGTGTTCCCACGCCTCACTCCTCTCGCGTTCTCACCGGCATATACCATCTCCGTCGCACTCCTTACGCCGCTCATGGACGTCCTGGCGCAGGAGCAGGAAGCTAATGCGCTGATCGGTGTTGCGCTGTGTCTGGCTGCTGCCCTGGCGCAGATCTGGTGTTGATCGGAAGCGTAGTGGTCGAAATCATCGCCAATGACCAAGGTAACCGGACTACACCGTCTTACGTCGCTTTCACCGATTCCGAGCGTTTGATCGGTGATGCCGCCAAGAATCAAGTCGCGATGACCCCTATCAACACCGTCTTCGGTAAGATCTCTATCCATCACTTTCGCTCATTACGAACCGTTTTTTATTTATTTCTTTATTGTTTTATTTTCTGTAAAGTTGTACTGCTTTTTTAAAAAAAAATTCACAAATTCCTTGCGTTTTCAGTTTCTTGTTAATTTTCATCATTGATTTACTGTAATCCACAATTTACAGATTTTTTTATTTTATATTTGGTTAAAAAAAGTTTGTAATTTTATAATTATCTTTTTTAAATATTATAATTTAATTTATTACTGCATTGTTCGGCTCACCTTTGTTCTTGTTTACTGGTATTATTGGTTAACATCTGTGTTTGAAATTAACAGTTAGAGTTATTTTTAAATTGTTATTACATTGTTATATTCACCTTAATTGTTGTTTACTTGTATTATTAATCTGGATTTGTATTTGAAATGAAGATTATCACGCAAAAGCTGTGTATTAGAGTTGTTTAATTGGAAATAGTTTTTGTACATTATAATATTGTTCGCTTATTTAAAAATATTGTTTGCTTATTTTGTTATTTCAATGTGGATAATGGCAGATGCTAAGCGTTTTATTGGAAGGAGATTTTCTGATGCTACAGTTCAGAGTGACATGAAGCTATGGCCATTCAAGGTTATTCCCGGTGCCGCTGACAAGCCAATGATCGTGGTTAACTACAAGGGTGAGGAAAAGCAGTTTGCTGTTGAGGAAATCTCATCTATGGTACTTACAAAGATGAGGGAGATTGCAGAGGCCTACCTTGGGTCTAGTGTGAAGAATGCTGTTGTCACTGTACCTGCTTACTTCAATGACTCTCAGCGCCTAGCGACAAAAGATGCTGATGTCATCTACGATTTTCACTCTCAAACCCTAATCACTTCAACACCTCTTGCTTCCAAATTGTTAGGGCTGAACAAGGAAAATCGCGGATCCCTTTGCTTCAGCCGTTAAAGAGCAGCAAGGAAAACCCTTTGCTTCAGCCCCTAAAGATCTTGCTTCAGGTAATCCTCTTCGTCTTCCCCCTCTTCGTCTCCTCCCCTCTTCGTCTGAATAATGTTATAGTTTCATGTAAGAATAGTGCAGTTTTTGAGCTTAGGAATATAAATGATGACTACAGTTATTGAGCTTATAAACATAAATATCTTATAGACAACACCAAGCTTGAATCACAGGGGTTTTGGTCGAATCACAGAGGCTGCTGTGTGCCCTCTGTCAAGCTATTATCAAGCTACTGAAATTTTCTTGCTTTTGTTTGTGATGGTTTCAGGGAACACCTGTGAACATCATTGTTGGATCACAGGTTTGGTTGAAAATCCTGAGATTGCATGGATTGATGGTGAGGGCTGAACAAAGAAAATCGCGGATCCCTTTGCTTCAGCCGTTAAAGAGCAGCAAGGAAAACCCTTTGCTTCAGCTGTTAAAGATCTTGCTTCAGGTAATCCTCTTCGTCTTCCCCCTCTTCGTCTCCTCCCCTCTTTGTCTGACTAATGTTATAGTTTCATATAAGAATAGTGCAGTTTTTGAGCTTAGGAATATAAATGATGACTACAGTTATTGAGCTTATAAACGGAAATATCTTATAGACAACACCAAGCTTGAATCACAGGGGTTTTGGTCGAGTCACAGGGGCTGCTGTGTGCCCTCTGTCAAGCTATTATCAAGCTACTGAAATTGTCTTGCTTTTGTTTGTGATGGTTTCAGGGAACACCTGTGAACATCATTGTTGGATCACAGGTTTGGTTGAAAATCCTGAGATTGCATGGATTGATGGTGAGGGCTGAACAAAGAAAATCGCGGATCCCTTTGCTTCAGCCGTTAAAGAGCAGCAAGGAAAACCCTTTGCTTCAGCTGTTAAAGATCTTGCTTCAGGTAATCCTCTTCGTCTTCCCCCTCTTCGTCTCCTCCCCTCTTTGTCTGACTAATGTTATAGTTTCATATAAGAATAGTGCAGTTTTTGAGCTTAGGAATATAAATGATGACTACAGTTATTGAGCTTATAAACAGAAATATCTTATAGACAACACCAAGCTTGAATCACAGGGGTTTTGGTCGAGTCACAGGGGCTGCTGTGTGCCATCTGTCAAGCTATTATCAAGCTACTGAAATTTTCTTGCTTTTGTTTGTGACGGTTTCATGGAACACCTGTGAACATCATTGTTGGATCACAGGTTTGGTTGAAGATCCTAAGATTGCATGGATTGATGGTGAGGTGACACAAATCAATGGTGCAACTGCTACCATAGTTACTACGAATGGGAAAACTGTAAGCTTTTTACCTGATCATAAAACTAGAATACTGAAAGCACTGTCATTTGTTAGTGAAAAACTGGATTACTGAAAGCACTGTCTTTTGATATTTTAATATATCTCAGATAATCTCTTAGGACTTGGGAGTTGTTTCCATTCGGTTTCCTGTTTTGTTAGGATTAAGAGTCTAGTATTCGTATGAATAAGGGTTAATATTGTATGTTTGGTATCACTCTGTTATACACCAGAATATAGGTTAGAACGCCCATGATTTGAACAACTTTTAAAATTAAGGAAGGCTTAACTGAAAGATTCCTTTTTACACTTGATCCATTTTTAAATTAGAACCTTCTAGTTTCCACTTAAGTTGCACTAGCTTAATGCGATCCATTTCTATTTCTATATAACCATTGTACAGTTTATTCAAGTTCTTTGTTTCATAGCTGAAGTTTACTGGAAGTTGTTTATATGATGTATTTCATTTAATGCCTCTTTCCACTTTGAACTGTAACCCTCTTGATTCTGGTGAGTTGAGTTATGACTTACCAGGTGTTACTGAAGGATTCTAGGCACGTCTTCACTTCAGGTTACAGCTTGTGCGCTTCCAAATCTCTGTTTCTACAACACTCTTGACAAAATCTAGTTTAAGGCTAAGGCTCCCTTGTGTTTACCAAAAGGGACATGTTTCTTGAGAAAGTTGTGTCTGGATACTCTGCAAGTAAGTTCTCTAGCTTTTAGTATTTTCTCAGTATTTAATGTTTCATCTTGAGCTATCACAGATGTTACTGTAAGTCTGAAAAGTCAGTATATCCTCCAACGCACTGTCTTACTTTCTTGTTACCTTTTCTTTTCTGTTCCTTAATTTCTGTTGTATGAAATTTTTTAATGGAAGAAGAATATGTACTAGCTTTGAAATAAGTAATAGAGGAATTCTGTGAACAACAATGACAATTTTGTTACAATAAGAGCTCATACAAACAGTTTCATGTTTCTGGAATAAATTAGTTGAGTTTTATATTGCATCTCTATAAAATGTTTATTCATTTGCTTGCACATTACTCATTTTGAGTTGCTATGATGAAACTTCAGTTTAAATTTTTGATTCATTCTTATGGCAGTTTCCCAAGTTATTGGAGGTTGTAGGGCTTGGGTATACATTATGGTTCACTACGCGTTATTTGCTTTTCAAGGTACTTTTCGGATTTCAAGGTACTTTTCTGATTTCAGTTCATTCATACTGGATAATTAGATCTTTGCATTATGTCTTCCTCTTTGCATTGTGTGGTTGTTATGTATTAAGTTTAAATGAGTGAGATGCATTAAGTTTAAGTTTAAGTTTATGAGTGAGATGCATTAAGTTTAAGTTTAATGCATTAAGTTTAAATGCTTGTCATTATTATTATTATTATTATTATTATGATTATTATCATTATTATTATTATTATTATTATTATTATTATTGTTTTTATTATTATTATTATTATTATTATTATTATTATTAGTGAGATGCATTACAACTGTTGTTGTACTTGGACTCATATATAGTGTTGTCAACACTTTTCAGCCACTTCCGAAAGACTTCTTCAAATACTGTATTTAATATTGATAGTGTAATGATGTTCACTTCCTCTAATATGATTCAGTTTGTGCCTTTATGAACTTGTTGCATCTTCTGTGTATTTGTTGTTGCAGCTTGTTGGTTTATTGTTTAGTTTTCAACTGGCTTATATCTAGAAGAAATTGAATATGCTATGTACTGATGCTTATTCCCATTCAATGGTAAAAATGTTGTTGCAGATTGGAGGGAACCTATCATTAATGAGTTTATGGGACTACTGTTGAGTTAGGACGCATTATAGACCGTGGCTTACGGGAAAGCAGAGCCGTTGACACTGAATCACTCTGCATTCTTTCTGCCAAGCTTGTCTGGGCCATTCGCATTGATATCCACATACCGGACAATGCAGGGTGAGAATCAGCTTTGCTTCTGTTCTCTTATTCTTTCTTACTCAACTGTAAATTTGCTTGGCTACTGGCTTACATATATGAGGTAAGAGTCCTCTCTGATTTTATATGATGCTCTCTAGGTCTTGGATCCGACATACCACGAAGAGGCTGTAATGACTGGTCGCGTGACTGCAACACTTAATGCAAATGGTGATGTTTGTGCCATTCAAAAGGCTGGGGGGCAAGGAGTTTCTCAACGAGTTATGATGCAGTGCTTGAAAGTTGCTCATGTTAAAGCTGGTGATATTACAACCAAGACAAAGGATGCTGTGAGTTCTCTTTTTTTATGCTTAAGCTTTGATCCCACTTGCTTTTAATGCTTAAGAACTGAATAAAGCATTTAGTTAACATCATCATCCATTTCTTTAGGTTCTAATAAACTCTACTAGTGAAAAATAATCAAACTAGACATCTTATTCTTGACATAAGATTCTGATTATAAGTCCTGCTGTAATGACTGGTCGCATGACTGCAACACTTAATGCAGATGGTGATGTTTGTCCCATTCAAAAGGCTGGGGGGGGGGGGGCAAGGAGTTTCTCAACGAGTTATGATGCAGTGCTTGAAAGTTGCTCATGTTAAAGCTGGTGATATTACAACCAAGATAAATGATGCTGTGAGTTCTCTTTTTTTATGCTTAAGCTTTGATCCCACTTGCTTTTAATGCTTAAGAAATGAATAAAGCATTTAGTTAACATCATCATCATCCGTTTATTTAGGTGCTAATAAACTCTACTAGTGAAAAATAATCAAACTAGACATCTTATTCTTGACATAAGATTCTGATTATAAGTCCTGCTGATCGGTTTAGCTATAACTGTGCTTAGGATGCATTGAGTTTTAGTGATTATGAAGTGGACAATGCATTTGGGTTAGCTATAACAATTATTAGTTCTTTTATTGGCATATATGTTTAAAGTTTGCCACTTGATAATTTAGTGAATAAATTATTCACCTTTAATTTGTTGTTCACTTTCTTCTTCTGTTCTCTATTTTGCAGGTTACTGATCTCAAAAGTCTCGGTGAAGGCTTACACTCATGAAACCTTGAATGCTGATGAAGAGGAACAGGAATGGAGAAGGCCTACATCAATTATCGTACGTTCGTGGCGAATCGAGGTTTTCAGACCACAGACCAGTTTATGGCATGTTTTGCGCTGAGGTTGAGTCAAAACATGGAACTTAGCTACCTGGGAAGATTATCATATAAGTTGATACTGATATTTTTTTTCCCACCCGTTGTATCTAGCTATACAAATTGATTTCATTAAATACTTTACATTTGGCACAATCATTAGGTACTATATTATAATTTGAAATTGGATTAAGATTGTATTGATATAAGATTATAAATGAAAAAAAGTGTGTTAATGTTTGATTGTTTTCTGCCTTTCTTTATTTGTTTGATTTTTTTTTAAAAAAAAGTAATTTAGCAGTCATTACGAAGTTAGGCAAGAATAAATGTTTGACTTTAAATCATACTTACAAAGTCAGGCAAGAATAAATGCTTGACTTTAAATAAGACTTACGAAGTCAGGCGATAATAAATGCTTGACTTTAAAACTGACTTACGAAGTCAGGCGAAATAAATGCTTGACTTTAAAACTGACTTACGAAGTCAGGCGAAATAAATGCTTGACTTTAAAACTGACTTACGAAGTCAGGCGAAATAAATGCTTGACTTTAAATCAGACTTACGAAGTCAGGCTATCGCTTGACTTTAAAACTCCTGACATACAAAGTCGGCTTAATAAAAGTCAAGCGAGCGCCTGACTTTAAATCCCCTTTTCGCCTGACTTTAAATCTCTTTTTTGCACTAGTGAGCGTTCTTACACCACTCAAACTAGTGTTCAGTACCAAAATAGAAAGTATGCGGAAGCGATTTACAACTTTAACAACATAAGTCGTACAATCAAATATTCTAAGATACAAAATGAAATACATGGCATAATAAATAAAAGTGTCAGCAACTCCTCAAGCGTCTCCATGACCATGCCATATCATCTTCAACTTAGCCCTGCAACTCTGAAAAACAACAACATATGAAGGGTGAGACAACTTGTCTCCGTGAGTTCTATCGAGACCCCTTACTAACTCTCTCGGTTCAATTATGCTTGATTCATAACTCATAGTCCTAATAGTTGACTATGTGGCTAACAATGACGTTGTCCTCATAACCATCAAGCCGGTTACGAGAGGCAACACTAAACATGATTTTTAGCATGTCACCGGTCATTTGGCAAAATAAACTCCCGGTGAACCCAATCCACTAATCACTAGTGGGCAAACCTCATGGGGCCTAGGTTCATAGGGCTCATGACTTCCCCTCCCCTTGCACACTAAACTGAAATAGGGTCGTCACCCTAACTGAACTGATGTATATATTTTAATATACCTGAACATGAACATAACATAATATTAACTTGACATAAACATAACTTAGTCTTATTCTTAACCTTAGGGCCTTTAGTCCGTCTTATCTTATCATAAAGTGATCTCTCTCGTGATTGCTAATCTACTTAATCCAACCCATTAAACATTCGGTCCAAACATGATCATATCAATCACACTCAGCATAGTCATAACATGACAATCAACTTCATACAATCAACTTAACTTGATCATAATTAACCTCATAACATTAACATGATTTAGAACATTAGGCTAACATCAATCATAATCAATTTCATAGTAATAGCATCATAACATCATTGGGCGAGGTTGGGGAAGGGATTGGAATGCAATTGGAACCGTTTGGAATGGCCTAAAACACATTTTCAAAGAGGGTACCCGAAGACCACCCACGGTCCGTGCCCAAGGGCGCACGACCCGTGCGTGCCTGAGAGACTTAAAAGATTTTACACCGAACAGAGCGCACGACACGTGCTCCTTGTAACACCCCGATTTTCGTGCGTTGTGTTTTTGTTACTATGTGCTTGTTTTATGAACTATTTTCAATTGATAAGATTAAATTATCTTGAATTTGAGTTATTAAAATTGGTTCAAATCTTATTTAATGTATTTTTATATGCTACTGGTAATATATAGTTGTTATTATATATTTATTTTATTTTTATAAATATTAGTATTTTAGATATTATCTGTTTTAAAAATTATTTGGAGTTATAGAAGTGTTAAAATAATATGTATATTTGAATTAGGCTTTAAAATGGATTAAAATGAGTATTTGGATGTTTTTACTTATACTGTCCTCATTGTTTTGCTGGATGCACCCCCCTTTACTAACCCAACTCAACCCACACGTCCAGAACTTTCTCCAGCCAATGTAAACTCGCAAATGGGCCTGACCCGACCTAGAACTCTCACTGCTTCCATCTGGTTGTGCAGCTTTGAACCCTAACAACCATGTATGCTTCTCCATCCTCTCATTCCCTTTAACTTCACAACAACAACAACACCATGAAAAAACGATATCGGACAGCCACACAACTGCCACTACGTCTTCGTTCTACTCCCTCCGACCAACCTTTCCAAACGCACCACCGCCGCGTGACCCATGGCCGCCGTGACAGACCCACCGTTCCTCTTCTCCGTTCGCGAGTTCAGTCCCTTCTTTGCTTCCGAACCGGAACTATCTCTCTCTCTCTCTCCCTAAGACAGTGCTGCATTTTCTTCTACAACCCACACATATACTACGTGATTTATTTTGAATGCACCCATTTGGTCAGTTTACTCCTTGTCTGCTTTCATTTACTTTTCATGCTTTCGTTTAGATATAATATAGATTACTGTGTGTACTTGGGTCTCAAAAACAATATGAATTCTTGTGAGGCCATTAGACCTCAAGCCAAAACGGGCGACGTGGTCATCGAGGCCGACGCTTCGAAGACCGCCAACCTCGCAGAGAAAGGATTGGTATGTGGATGGGACCTTTTACCCGAGACATTGACGAGTATCCTGTCCCTCGAGCCCTCGAAAAACCCCTTTCGGACTTAAGGATGTACGACGGCGTCAAAGATCCAGATGCCCACCTGAGATACTTTGAAATGATGATGCAATACCGGGGAGTGTACGGGCCAGTTAAGTGCAAGATATTTCCCCTAACCTTGGAGGGGTCGACCTTGGAATGGTTCATGGAACTGAGCCCGAACACCATCTCATCCGGGGAACATCTCGCTACGGTTTTTCTCGCCCGTTTTACCTCGTCGAGGGTGAAACCCAAGTCACATGCAATCCTGAAAGCGATCAAACAGGAACCTGGTGAAACACTCCGCGACTATGTAGAGCGGTTTAACAAAGAGGCTGCCAATGTAAGAGGACTGGAGGACGACATGAGACTGTGGTTCCTCCTGGACGGACTTCGTACAGGCACTCTGTTCGAAATTGAAGTGGGCGTGAACGAACCGCCCGATTTGGAAACTTTCCTCCGCAGATCTCAGAGATTCGTGAACTATGAAGAGAGGGCAATGGAAACGCAAGTCCTCGCGAGGGGGAACGATTAAAGAAAACCAAGGGGAGCATGACCAGAGATCGAGAAGGGATTCGGGAGGTCCCTTTAGGGACTTCAAACCCAAAAAGTTCCCAGACCGCACTAAGCTGAACACGTCCTACGCCCAGATTCTGAATGAATGTGCGAATACAAAATTCAAAAATATGAGGAGACCTGAACCAATGGTCCTTAAAGAAGGACAGCACCCATCCCGTAAATACTGCCGCTATCACCGCAGTAACGGGCACGACACCAATAACTATATGGCCTTGAAGGATGATTTAGAAGACCTGATCAGAAAGGGAAGGCTTACCCAATACGTTAAGAAGGGACAGACAGATGAACGAGAGGATAAGCCAGTAACTTGCTCCCCTCAAAAGGAGAAGACAACGCTCAACGAAAGGTCCAAAACAAGAGAGAAGGAGGACGATGAGGATGAGGTACTACCAAAATCTAAAGGGCGCCAAATCGCTATGGTGATTACCGGGGGATGCCCTAGTGATGAAAGGGAAACTAACAAGTCCATGAAAAGAAGATGGAAAGAAATTATGAGCGTCGCTTATACATCGATTCCCAGGGTTCTCACAAAGAGACCGCCCATATCCTTTGAGGACAATGACTTGCTAGATGGAAAGCCAAACAAACAGATTCCACTACTAATAGTTGTTGTAATGGCCAATGTGGAGGTTAGGAGGATTTTGGTCGACCAAGGGAATCAGCCGACATCATTTTTGAAGACCTTCTAGACGTGTTGAAAATTTCTAGAGAAGATCTAAGACCTTACAGGGGATCAGATTTCACTTGCTTCAATGGGACTTCCACAAAACCACTCGGGCGCATCGAGTTAATGGTCACCTTTGGGGACGATAGTGAAGAAAAACCATTGTGTGGAACAGTAAAAACCGACGTCCTAGTGCTCCCGATAAGATCGGTTTATCAATGTATAATTGGTCAACTAACCTTGGGACGACTTGAAGCAGTCCCCTCTACCGTCCACCTTAAGATGAAATTCTACTCCGTTAAAGGAGAAGTGGTCACCCTCCAAGCCAACCTCCTCTCAGCAAAGAGAACGATCTATTTGAGTTTGAAGGAGCAGGGGGAACGAGAAGTGAAAAGAGCGAATAACCCTAGATAAGGAGGAAACGAAGTCAACATGACCGACCTAGATTCTCACTACAATCCTGATAGAGAGGTAAAGGAGGAAGACGACCTCCTGACCAGAGAGCTGAAGAAGCGAATTAAGAGGCCAGAGCCTGATGGACAATTCACTCAAATCCAGCTGGGGAACGATCCCCAGAAAACAATAAAGATCGGGAACGATCTCCCGGAAGAAGTATGAACACAACTCGTCCAATGTCTGAGAAACCATTCCGACTTGTTCGCCTGGAGCGTGGCTGATATGCCGGAGATCCCGCCCGAGGTAGCTTGCCACCACTTGGCTGTCGACCCTTCGGCCAGATGGGTTTCTCAAGGGAGAAGCGTTCAGAAAGAGGAAAAGGCACAAGCTGTCGTAAAGGTCGTCGAAGACTTGATCGAGGCAGGCTTCATCAAAGAGATCAAATATAACACATGGTTATCAAACTTGGTTCTAGTCAAGAAAGCCAATGGGAATTGGCGCATGTGTGTAGATTACACTGACCTCAATCGCGCATGTCCTAAAGATGCTTTCCCAGTCCCAAGTGTGGATCGATTGGTAGACAATGCCAGCGGGTTCCGACTACTATCATTTTTAGATGCATACTCGGGATATAACTAGATCGCCATGTACCCACCAGACCAAGAGAATACAACATTTATGACGGGAAAAGGAAACTACTGCTATCAAGTTATGCCCTTTGGGCTGAAAATTGCAGGAGCGACCTATCAACGAATGATAAATAGAGTTTTCCAAGCGCAGATAGGTAGGGTAGTGGAAGTCTACCTAGATGACATGATCGTCAAGAGTAAAGTAGATACTTACCATGTGGCAGACTTGGAAGAAGAATTTGCGGAAGTCCGTAAGAACTCGCTCAGGCTAAACCCTGAGAAATGCACGTTTGGAGTAAGGGCAGGCAGTTTTTAGGCTTCTACCTAACGGAAACAGGAATTGAGGCCAACCCGGATAAATGCCGAGTTGTGACTGAAATGAGGCCACCTGTAACGCCCTAAAATAATTTAATTTATTAATTAAATTAAGTTATTGGAGGGATGCAATATTTATTTAAGTGGGATAATTTATATATAATTGTTTTGTTGTAGGAGGCGAAAAGAATTAAAAAGAGTGGTGTTGCTATTTAAATAGGGCTTAAGTTGTGATTGGAGGCCCATGATCCATGAAGTAGCGCTTAAGTGAGTTAGGGTTAGAGTTTTGGTTGGCTATTTGGTGCTTAGTGAAAATTGAGAGAGAGCCGTGAGATTGGAGAAAAGAGAAGAGGGAGTGCGCAATTCTAAGGAGAAAAAGAAAGAAGAGTTTCCTCTCAAATCTTCCATAGGTAATTCGATTTAGCCCTCCTTCTCCATTCTTCTCCTTTTATTTCTAGTTTTCGATTTTCCATCCCTCATCCCTTACCCTTGCTGTTCGTATTTTTGGAGAGAAGAGGGAGAGGAATCGCGAGGTTAAACAAGGAGAAAGAAGGTTTCGTTCGTTGTGTTGCCGTGGTTATTCGTTGGTGACTTCCATCGTCTTCTTGGAGCTTACGTTTAAGAGGTAAGGGTGAGCGGTTTTCAATTCAATATAATTGAGTATATAGAGGGTTTTGTGGGTTTGTATTAGTGGTTGAATTAGAAACTATAGGAAAGAGAAATGATAGATTGAATTTATTATGTGGATATGCGAATTTGCATTATGGTGTGAGGAGATGGATTGTTGCCGTTAGTCAGAATTTTTGGTGCTGTTGCTGTTAAATATGTGTATGTATTGCTGTTGCAGAAATTGTTAGTGTTGTTGCTGTTAAATATGTGTATGTAGTGCTGTTGCAGAAATTTTAGTGCTGTTGCTGTAAATATGTATTGCTGTGCAGAATTTATTTTGTTGCTGTTGCTGTAATTGTAATTGTGCTGCTGCTGTAAATATGTATTGCTGTGCAGAATTTATTTTTGTTGCTGTTGCTGTAATTGTAATTTTGCTGTTGCTGTCATTTAAACATTGCTGTTGCTGTATTTTAAGCTTGCTGTTTTCGCAATAAAACGTTGCTGTTTTTACCAACTAAAATACTGCTGTGTTGCAAATTAAAATCGCTGTCCTTGCTGCTGTTTCAGCCTTAAAAAGCTACTGTTTTGCGAAAATAAAGGCTACTATTTCAGTTTTAATTTGATGTGAAAATTCTGCTGCTATGCGAAATAATTGGCCACTGTTTTCAGTTTTATTTTGATTTGAAAATTCTGCTGCTATGCGAAATAATTGGCCACTGTTTTCAGTTTTATTTTGATGTGAAAACTCTGCTGTTATGCGAATTAAATTGCCACTGTTTTTCAGTTTCAACTTGATGTCAATATGCCACTGTTTTGCGCATAAAATGCCACTGTTTGTTCCAATTTTAATTTTGACGCTTCCTAAGTATGAAAGTGGAATGTCTATTCCATAATTTTAAAATGTAAGGGAAATGTCTATCTCCTAATTTTAAAGATGTTGTTACGTTATTTTTCTTTTGTGATTGTTATGATGAGTGGTGATATTACTATGATGGCTATGACGAATACACTCTGTGAGTGTCTTATGGTGGTGATGATGAGTACTCCGGGTGAGTAAATTTTGGTGATTGCACATGTGTCCATAGTGTCTCATAGCATGTGCATCTTATGACGAATAGGCTTCGGCCTCTTAGTGACGGTGTGCCCATAGTGGCTTAATTATGACGAGAAAACAGTGACGGTGTGCCCATAGTGGCTTATTATGACGATTATGGTACCATCATGCATATGCCCAGGTGTGGGTTGCATCTTCATGCGCATTCATTTTTTTTATGACGGGTGACGTGAATTGTGAATTTGTTTGGTGTTGTGTGTAAACGACGATGAAGTTGATATTAGTAATGACGTTGTGTGATGGTTTTGCTCATATTACTCTGCTGTATACTTAATTATATTTTGTTGAAAGTTCTCACCCCTTCTGCTTGGAATGTTGCTCTATTGTGGCAACGCTGCAGGTGACTCCGATTGAAGGACATGCTGCCTTCCTTTTTAGCTGTTGAGATGTTCGAGTCGCTCTCTGATATTGTAACACCTAGGGGGCGGGGTTAAAGTTGATGACTTGTTTAATTAATTGTTTTAAAAATTTTATTGATGTGTGAGACGTGTTTGAGCGATTTTCTTTTTGGTGAGCTATTATTTCCGCTGTGATGAGATTTAATTTCGAAGTTCGATTTTTGAGACGAATGTGTTTTCTACACGAATGTTGATGGCGTAGTCGATGAGTTTCATCAATGAAGTTGTGACATTTCTTTTCTACTAATATTTTTATTATTTTTGAAAACGAAAGCACTCTGATAATGACGTACAAATAAAAGGAGTAGAAACGGGGTGTTACATTAGTGGTATCAGAGCAGTTCGGTCTGTCCGGCCGGTGGTCAAGTTGTTGAGTCGAGTAACATTCGAGTCTAGTTACTCGTATCTAAATTTTGTTTTCTGTGGCAGTACTAGAATGGCAGGACGGAACGATGCTGCACTTGCTGCTGCTTTGCAGGCTATAGCCGGAGTCGTGGGTAACATACCCAATGCTATTGGAGATGGGACGCGTAGTCTGGCTACGTTCCAGCGTGAGAGCCCTCCTGCTTTTGAAGGCGGGTATAATCCTGATGGTGCCCTGGAGTGGCTAAGTGAGATGGAGCGGATCTTCCGCGTTATGGATTGCACCGATGCTCAGAAGGTTCGTTATGGCACACATATGTTGAAGAAAGAGGCTTATGATTGGTGGAGGACTACTAGTCAAGGGTTGACGGCTGCCAATGAGGGGATTACCTGGGCTGTGTTTGAGAGAGAATTCAAGAGGAAGTACTACCCGGAGGATGTCCGCGGGAAGAAGGAGGTTGAGTTCCTAAGACTTGAACAAGGCAACATGACTGTAACCGAGTATGCTGCAAAATTTACTGAGCTGTCTAAGTTTTACCCTCATTATGATAGAGAGGGTGCGGAGTTCTCCAAATGCATCAAATTTGAAAATGGATTGCGTGCTGACGTTAAGAGGGCCATAGGGTACCAGCAGATTCGTGTGTTTCCGTTGTTGGTTAATAGCGCCAGGATTTTTGAGGAGGACAATAATGCCTTCTCCAGAGTCATTAAAGAAAAACAAAAGAATTTCGCAAGTCGTGGTAAGCCATATGAGGCGCCTGCTGGTAAGGGCAAGGGTAAGTTTGTTGGTGGACCTAAGCGAAGTGGGGGAGATGCTACAGCCAGTGTTACTTGTTACTCGTGCGGGAAAGTGGGTCATAAAAGTCCAGATTGCCCAGGCGGGGATAAGAAGAGATGTTATAGGTGTGGAAAAGAGGGGCATATATCTTCCGGATGTGATAAGAAAGAAGTGGTATGTTTCAACTGCGGGGAGAGTGGTCATGTTAGTACACAGTGTTCGAAACCCAAGAAGGAGAAGTCCTTTGGAAAGGTGTTCGCTCTGGCTGAGTCTGATGTAGTGAACGAGATTCGAGGTACGTGCTATATCAATAATTTTCCTCTTGTTGTTATTGTTGATACTGGTGCTACCCATAGTTTTATTGCTGCTGCATGTGTTGAGAAGTTAAGCCTTGCTTTATCTGATATGTTGAGGGAGATGGTCATCGACACTCCAGCTAAGGGTTCGGTGACTACCTCCGTTGTTTGTGCCAAATGCCCTGTATCTGTATATGGTAGAGAATTCTTAATTGATTTGATCTGTTTGCCGCTGAGTGGAATGGATGTCATTCTGGGTATGGACTGGTTAGTTGATAACCATGTCCATATCAACTGTCGAGAGAGGTCCGTGAGTTTTGAGTCGCCTGAAGGGGAGTCTGGTCTGTTATCTGCGGGTCAGCTGCATAGAGTGATGAGAGAAGAGGTTCAGCTGTTTTCTCTGTTGGCGTCGTTGTCTGCTGAGAGCCAAGCGAAGATTGATGTGTTGCCGATAGTGCGTGAGTTTTCTGAGGTGTTCCCTGACGAGATTCCGGATGTACCACCAGAGAGAGAGGTGGAGTTTGCTATTGACCTGGTTCCCGGCACTAAGCCTGTGTCTATGGCGCCATATAGAATGTCTGCATCTGAGTTAGCAGAGTTGAAGAAACAACTTGAAGATTTATTAGAAAAGAAGTTTGTAAGACCGAGTGTGTCCCCTTGGGGAGCCCCAGTGTTGCTAGTGAAAAAGAAGGACGGTAGTATGAGGTTGTGCGTAGACTATCGGCAATTAAATAAAGTTACAATCAAGAACAAGTATCCGTTGCCAAGAATTGATGACTTGATGGATCAGTTAGTGGGTGCTAAAGTATTTAGCAAGATTGACTTAAGGTCGGGTTATCATCAGATCAAGGTCAAGGATGAAGATGTCCAGAAGACGGCATTTAGGACAAGATATGGGCACTATGAGTATTCCGTTATGCCTTTCGGTGTGACTAATGCGCCGGGGGTATTTATGGGGTACATGAACCAAATCTTCCGTGAGTACTTGGATAAGTTTGTCGTAGTCTTCATTGATGATATTCTGATTTACTCTAGGTCAGAAGAGGAGCATGCGGAACATCTGAGGCTGGTGTTAGAAATTCTGAAGGATCGAAAGTTGTATGCGAAGCTGTCCAAGTGTGAGTTTTGGTTGAAAGAAGTCAGTTTTCTCGGTCACGTGATTTCTAGTGAGGGAATTGCGGTGGACCCTTCCAAAGTTGATGCAGTGTTGCAGTGGGAGTCTCCAAAGTCAGTTACTGAAATCAGGAGTTTTCTGGGGTTGGCTGGCTATTATAGAAGGTTTATTGAGGGGTTCTCGAAGTTGGCTCTGCCATTGACTCAATTGACCTGCAAGGGTAGGGTTTTTGTTTGGGATGACCGATGTGAAGAAAGTTTCAATGAGCTGAAGAAGAAGTTGACTACGTCTCCAGTGTTGACCCTGCCTAATCCGGTTGAACCGTTTGTGGTTTATTGTGATGCGTCTAAGATGGGTTTGGGTGGTGTACTTATGCAGAATGGGAAAGTGATCGCTTATGCGTCTAGGCAATTGAGAATTCATGAAAAGAATTACCCTACTCACGACTTAGAACTTGCTGCTGTGGTGTTCGCATTAAAAATTTGGAGGCATTACTTGTATGGATCGAAATTTGAGGTGTTCAGTGATCACAAGAGTCTACGGTATCTGTTTGACCAGAAAGAATTGAATATGAGGCAGCGCCGGTGGTTAGAACTATTGAAG
Organism: Astragalus membranaceus; assembly: GCA_039519185.1. Taxonomy (NCBI): domain Eukaryota; kingdom Viridiplantae; phylum Streptophyta; class Magnoliopsida; order Fabales; family Fabaceae; genus Astragalus; species Astragalus membranaceus. The sequence continues at coordinate 24,698,996 of CM076852.1, forward strand.
GATTATGATTTTGAATTGAGTTATCACCCGGGGAAAGCGAATGTGGTTGCGGATGCGCTGAGTCGGAAGACTTTGCACATGTCGGCATTGATGGCTAGAGAGCTTGAGTTAATTGAGCAGTTCAGGGACATGAGTTTAGTGTGTGAAGTTACGCCTCAAAGTGTCAGGTTAGGTATGTTGAAAATTGGCAATGATTTTATGGCGAGTATCCGAGAGGCGCAGAAATTAGATGTGAAATTGGTTGATCTCATGAGTGGGATCGGGCAGTCAGAGAATGAAGACTTCGTGATAGATACGCAAAATGTATTGAGGTATCGTGGGAGAATTTGTGTTCCCGAAGATGAGGGAATGAGAAAGGCAATCCTTGAGGAAGGGCATAAGAGTAAGTTGAGTATCCACCCTGGAGCGACGAAAATGTACCAAGATTTGAAGAAGATGTTCTGGTGGCCTGGGTTGAAGCGCAATGTGGCGCAGTTTGTGTATTCGTGCTTGACCTGTCAGAAATCGAAAGTCGAGCATCAGAAGCCTGCGGGAATGATGCAACCGTTGAATGTTCCAGAATGGAAGTGGGATAGTATATCCATGGATTTTGTGACCGGGTTACCCAATACGGTGAGAGGGCATGATTCAATTTGGGTGGTTGTGGATAGATTGACGAAGTCGGCTCATTTTATTCCTATCGGTATTAAGTATCCAGTGTCGAGATTGGCTGAAATCTACATTCAGGTGATTGTGAAGCTGCATGGGGTTCCTTTGTGCATTGTGTCTGATAGGGACCCAAGGTTCACTTCGGAGTTTTGGAGTAGTTTACAGAAGGAGTTGGGATCGAAATTGAGGTTGAGTTCAGCTTATCATCCTCAGACTGATGGGCAGACAGAGAGGACGATTCAATCGTTAGAGGACCTGTTGAGATCATGTGTACTAGAGCAGGGAGGTGCGTGGGATACTCATCTTCCGTTAATTGAGTTCACCTACAACAACAGTTATCATTCCAGTATCGGAATGGCGCCGTTTGAGGCGTTGTATGGCCGGAGGTGTAGGACTCCGGTGTGTTGGTACGAGACTGGGGAAAGTTTAGTACTTGGACCTGAGCTAGTCAGAGAGACTACTGAGAAGGTAAAGATGATCAGAGAGAAAATGAAAGCGTCGCAGAGTAGACAGAAGAGCTACCATGATAAGAGAAAGAAAGATTTAGAATTTGAAGCCGGTGACCACGTGTTCTTAAGGGTCACGCCGATGACGGGTGTTGGTCGAGCACTGAAATCTAAAAAGTTGACTCCTCGATTCATCGGGCCGTATCAGATTACAGAGAGAGTTGGAAATGTTGCATATCGGGTGGCCTTACCACCTAACCTTTCAAACTTGCACGACGTGTTTCACGTGTCGCAGCTTCGGAAGTATGTTGCGGATCCGTCTCATGTGATTCAACTAGATGATGTGGAGGTGCGGGACAATCTCACCGTGGAGACTATGCCAGTTAGAATTGATGACCGTGAAGTAAAAGTGTTAAGAGGCAAAGAGATTAATTTAGTGAAAGTAGTTTGGTTGGGAGCCGTTGGCGAGAGCATGACGTGGGAATTGGAGAGTAAGATGAAAGACGCCTATCCAGAATTATTTGATTCAGGTAATTTCGAGGACGAAATTCTCTAAGTGGGGGAGAGTTGTAACGCCCTAAAATAATTTAATTTATTAATTAAATTAAGTTATTGGAGGGATGCAATATTTATTTAAGTGGGATAATTTATATATAATTGTTTTGTTGTAGGAGGCGAAAAGAATTAAAAAGAGTGGTGTTGCTATTTAAATAGGGCTTAAGTTGTGATTGGAGGCCCATGATCCATGAAGTAGCGCTTAAGTGAGTTAGGGTTAGAGTTTTGGTTGGCTATTTGGTGCTTAGTGAAAATTGAGAGAGAGCCGTGAGATTGGAGAAAAGAGAAGAGGGAGTGCGCAATTCTAAGGAGAAAAAGAAAGAAGAGTTTCCTCTCAAATCTTCCATAGGTAATTCGATTTAGCCCTCCTTCTCCATTCTTCTCCTTTTATTTCTAGTTTTCGATTTTCCATCCCTCATCCCTTACCCTTGCTGTTCGTATTTTTGGAGAGAAGAGGGAGAGGAATCGCGAGGTTAAACAAGGAGAAAGAAGGTTTCGTTCGTTGTGTTGCCGTGGTTATTCGTTGGTGACTTCCATCGTCTTCTTGGAGCTTACGTTTAAGAGGTAAGGGTGAGCGGTTTTCAATTCAATATAATTGAGTATATAGAGGGTTTTGTGGGTTTGTATTAGTGGTTGAATTAGAAACTATAGGAAAGAGAAATGATAGATTGAATTTATTATGTGGATATGCGAATTTGCATTATGGTGTGAGGAGATGGATTGTTGCCGTTAGTCAGAATTTTTGGTGCTGTTGCTGTTAAATATGTGTATGTATTGCTGTTGCAGAAATTGTTAGTGTTGTTGCTGTTAAATATGTGTATGTAGTGCTGTTGCAGAAATTTTAGTGCTGTTGCTGTAAATATGTATTGCTGTGCAGAATTTATTTTGTTGCTGTTGCTGTAATTGTAATTGTGCTGCTGCTGTAAATATGTATTGCTGTGCAGAATTTATTTTTGTTGCTGTTGCTGTAATTGTAATTTTGCTGTTGCTGTCATTTAAACATTGCTGTTGCTGTATTTTAAGCTTGCTGTTTTCGCAATAAAACGTTGCTGTTTTTACCAACTAAAATACTGCTGTGTTGCAAATTAAAATCGCTGTCCTTGCTGCTGTTTCAGCCTTAAAAAGCTACTGTTTTTGCGAAAATAAAGGCTACTATTTCAGTTTTAATTTGATGTGAAAATTCTGCTGCTATGCGAAATAATTGGCCACTGTTTTCAGTTTTATTTTGATTTGAAAATTCTGCTGCTATGCGAAATAATTGGCCACTGTTTTCAGTTTTATTTTGATGTGAAAACTCTGCTGTTATGCGAATTAAATTGCCACTGTTTTTCAGTTTCAACTTGATGTCAATATGCCACTGTTTTGCGCATAAAATGCCACTGTTTGTTCCAATTTTAATTTTGACGCTTCCTAAGTATGAAAGTGGAATGTCTATTCCATAATTTTAAAATGTAAGGGAAATGTCTATCTCCTAATTTTAAAGATGTTGTTACGTTATTTTTCTTTTGTGATTGTTATGATGAGTGGTGATATTACTATGATGGCTATGACGAATACACTCTGTGAGTGTCTTATGGTGGTGATGATGAGTACTCCGGGTGAGTAAATTTTGGTGATTGCACATGTGTCCATAGTGTCTCATAGCATGTGCATCTTATGACGAATAGGCTTCGGCCTCTTAGTGACGGTGTGCCCATAGTGGCTTAATTATGACGAGAAAACAGTGACGGTGTGCCCATAGTGGCTTATTATGACGATTATGGTACCATCATGCATATGCCCAGGTGTGGGTTGCATCTTCATGCGCATTCATTTTTTTTTATGACGGGTGACGTGAATTGTGAATTTGTTTGGTGTTGTGTGTAAACGACGATGAAGTTGATATTAGTAATGACGTTGTGTGATGGTTTTGCTCATATTACTCTGCTGTATACTTAATTATATTTTGTTGAAAGTTCTCACCCCTTCTGCTTGGAATGTTGCTCTATTGTGGCAACGCTGCAGGTGACTCCGATTGAAGGACATGCTGCCTTCCTTTTTAGCTGTTGAGATGTTCGAGTCGCTCTCTGATATTGTAACACCTAGGGGGCGGGGTTAAAGTTGATGACTTGTTTAATTAATTGTTTTAAAAATTTTATTGATGTGTGAGACGTGTTTGAGCGATTTTCTTTTTGGTGAGCTATTATTTCCGCTGTGATGAGATTTAATTTCGAAGTTCGATTTTTGAGACGAATGTGTTTTCTACACAAATGTTGATGGCGTAGTCGATGAGTTTCATCAATGAAGTTGTGACATTTCTTTTCTACTAATATTTTTATTATTTTTGAAAACGAAAGCACTCTGATAATGACGTACAAATAAAAGGAGTAGAAACGGGGTGTTACACCACCCACTACCAAAAAAGAAATACAGAAATTAAACGGGATGGTGGCCGCTCTTTCACGATTCATTGCCCAAGCAGCAAACAAGTCACTCCCACTTTTTAAACTGATCAAGAAGGAGACAGAGTTTGAATGGTCGCCCGCGTGCGATTAGGCTCTAGACCAGCTGAAGGGCTCTACTGCAACCTCCTGTACTAACAACACCAAAGCTAGGAGAAACTTTGTACCTCTACCTAGCGATCACCGACGAGGCACTGGCCGTAGTGTTGATACGGGAAGGCGACTCTAAGCAAAATCCAATTTATTTTATCAGTAAAGCCCTTCACAGTCCTGAGCTCCGGTACCAGAAAATTGAAAAGTTGGCCCTAGCATTGGTTGTGGCCGCTCGAAGATTAAGGGCGTACTTTGTGGCCCTTCAGATCGTCTTGAGGACGGACCAACCCATGCGGCAAATCCTCCACAGGCCAGACCTAGCAGGAAGAATAATAAAGTGGGCGATTGAGCTATTGTAGTTTGGCCTCAAATATGAACCCAGGTAGGCCACTAAAGCTCAAGCATTGGCCGACTTTCTGGCCGAGATGACCCGATCCCTGCAACGATAATGCCAGTTTGGACCTTACATGTGGACGGCTCGTCAAAATAGCAGAGGCAGTGGGGCGGGTTTGATTCTTGAGAACACTGAGGGAACGACTATCGAAGTGGCTTTGACTCTCTCTTTTTCAACGTGCAACAACCAGGCGGAGTACTAAGCATGTATTGCTGGACTTTTGCTTGCCCGCGAGTTCAACGTAAAGAGAGTAGAGCTGCACTTAGACTCACTCCTGGCTATATCCCAAATCAAAGAAGTGTTCGATGCCAAGGACGTAATCTTGCAAAGGTATCTGGCAAGAGTGAGAGAGCTACTCGGACACTTTGAATACGCAGCAGTGAAACACGTCCCTCGATCAGAAAACGTTAGGGCGGACATATTATCAAAATTGGCCAGCACGAAAAACCCTCGAAACCATAGAAGCGTCAATGAGAAAGTCCGACTTCAACCTAGTGTACGACTAGACACCCCTTTGCCTTCGGATATTTGCATGGTCGATCTAGAAGATTGCTGGATCGACCCCATCATCAGATACATTAGAGATGGAGAAGAACCGGGCGACCGTAAAAAAGCTGCCTTGATACGTAGGCGAGTAGGATCTTACTCGGTGATTGAGAGGATTCTCCATACCGCTCTTGAAATGTCTCCCCCCAGAGGAGGCTAGTAATGTCATAAGGGAGATACATGAGGGGATATGTGGAAACCACCTTGGTTCTCGAGCTTTAGCAAAAAAGGCATTAAGAGCGGGATACTACTGGCCCATAATGGAGGACGACGCGAAGAAGCTAGTAAAGAAATGTGATAAGTGCCAGGGACACGCAGATATTCTTGTCGCTCCCCCGGTCGAACTAAACAGCATGACCGCGCCATGGCTGTTTGCATGGTGGGGGATCGATCTCTTGGCTCCATTTGCAGTCGCTCCTGGGCAATTCAAATACTTGATTGTTGCGGTGGATTATTTCACCAAGTGGGTGGAAGCCGAAGCTCTAGCTACCATCACGTCCAGGAACTGTCTGAAATTTTTCAAGAAAAAAAATCCTCACCCGTTTCGGGATTCCTGAAGTACTGGTCTCGGATAACAGTACCCAGTTTACGGATAAAAACTTTCAAGAGTACGTGAACGATCTAGGAGTGAAGCAGCGCTTCACCTCAGTTGAGCACCCCCAGACCAACGGTCAAATGGAGGCCGCCAACAGAGTGATCTTGCGCGGGCTGAGGAGGCGGTTAGATGAGGCAAAAGGAAAGTGGACAGAAGAACTCCCACACGTATTATTGGCGTACAGAACAACCCCCCACTCTACCACAGGCGAGTCTCCTATCAAATTAGTATATGGCACGGACGTGGTTATCCCAGTCGAGATCGGGGAACTGAGCTGCAGAACAACAAACCCCAAGCCGCTCCAAGAAAATGAGGAGGCATTTAGAGAAGAACTAGATTTAATCGAAGAACTCCGTTCACAGGCCACCCTAAGAGAAGCGCTGATCAAGCAAGCAATGGCCACTAGGCACAATGCCAAGGTCGTCCCAAGAGATTTTGCAGTAGGAAAGCTCGTTCTTTGAAGAGCCGGCATCGGTCAGAAGAACGCTTCTCAAGGGAAGCTCGCCCCCAATTGGGAGGCTCCTTATAAGGTCGTCTCGAAGACGGGGAAGGGAGCCTACCAACATGAAATGATGAATGGAGGGCCTAATCCAAGAACTTGGAACGCGATGAACTTGAGAAGATACTTCATATAATTGGAAACAATGAAAGAATGTCACATTGAGAAACGTATCATGTAAACCGACCGAAACAATCATAATGATGGTCATAAATAAAACGAGGCATTTCTCTATTTTTTATGTTGAAGTATATTTTCCTGCCCTAGGTTCGATAAAACCTAAATCGATATGGGCCGGCTACAACAACGACTTACGTGGCAAGATAAAACGCCGCACCTCCAGTGACCAAGTTCAATCCGGATAGAAACTTGGTAAACTGCCCATGGATGACACCGAGTGTCCTCGATGGATAAACTGCCCATGGATGACACCATGTGTCCTCGATAGAAAGCCGCACCCCTAAGGACGGTTTGAACTTGGATAGAAATCCGGTAAAACCACCCAGGGGCGACTACTCGCCCTTAGGAATAATACGATTTAAAGAGAAACAAAAGAACGATCATAAATCGAAGATAAAATAAAGATAAGGCAAACGGGGATCAAATAGAAGTACTTATTACAACGAAAATAATGACCACGAGGTCGCCCAAATACAGAAAAAGTAAACCAAGATTGCAAAATTACAAGGGTCGTTCATACACCACAGACTCTTCCTTTATGATCTTCCCCTGCTCGTCCCTCTCCGCGGGATATACTATGCGACCATCGTTAAGAGAGTGGGAATGATTGATTATATTGGGGTTGATCTCGAGGTCGGGATAGACGTACTCCACTTGGTCCAAAGCTTCATTAAATCGCTCTTTGCAGGTGGCCAGTGTAGACTCAACCACCCGGTCACATTCCTCCAAAGCCTCATCCCGCTCTTTCTCTAGAACATTAATGTTCTTCTTCAGGCCGACTACTTCATTCCCCAGCTCCTTAACCTGGTTCGACAACTCATCAACCTTGGTCATCTCCGACTGCGCCTTTCGCTCTACTTTAGCTTGGGCGGCCAGGGCCTCGTCTCGCTCTTTGGTCATGGTGGAGAGCGTCTTCTTTGTCTCCGTAAGAGCATCAGCATTAGGCTTGAGAGCGGCCTCAGATTCTTGATACTTTTTCTTTAGGGATTCCAACTCCCCCTGCAACTCTGAGATATAGTCATAAGCACGATTTAGCTTATCGGTTTTATCTAAATTATCACCCTCCAACCACAAATTTTGAGCGAGAAGACGTTTACCTGTGGTCCGATCCGCTTCCCCTTGTTTGAGTTTTGCAATCAGGCGTGAACCAGCCTTGGCCACCTCAGCCATGAAGAGGAGAGGGTCTTGACGAAAGCCGTCAAAATTCGCCTCAGAGATCTCGTCCAAGTCTACGTTAGAGGTCGACCTCCTCTGAACCTCCTTCGCTCTCTTGGTCTTCTTGTGCGGGAGGTCGATATCAGCGTCTTTTCCACTGGTCCCAGCAGCGTGCTGATGGCGATCCCTCTTCTTCCCAGAGCCAGGTACGGAGGAAAGCGAGTCACCTCCTCGATCTGCACCTGTGGCCGTTTCCCCCGTCGCCCGGGGAAGGAACGTCAACAATCGCTGGAGGGGCGGTTGGGGGTTTCTTTCCCCTCCTGGCTTTCCTCATAATTTCCTCATATCCCATACCTGCCATTTCACCTACAAGCAAAAAGAAGAACGGTCAGAAACCATTTGAATTCATCCCCGCCAAGAGTGCTAAGGTAAAAACAAGAAAAAATGAGAACGACTTGCACCAAGAACGACTTTAAATTCGTCGTCGCCCCGAGCCCGAGTTAACTGGTAGCACTTAATCAATTCCTCATCCATCTAGGAGGCCATGTTCTCAAGCAATCTTAGGGTTTCCAGATGGTCCTCACCAAGTCGACATCTGGTCCTGTGTGTAATTGGGATATGACGATAATGCGTGTACGTCCATGCAATAGGGAATTTATGACCGGTCACTCGACCCCGGGCATCAAGTGACCCGACCGTTTTATGTGCCTTTTCACAAACAGGCACGACCCAGATAAAAGAATGCTTCCAGGGCTTTAAGGAGTCAGAGTAGGGCTTGAAGATTTTGAAGTCTTGCTGACTTTTGATGCTTAGATGCTCCCACTGATTCCTGTTGCTCCCAGGTTCGGGCTGCCTGCTCATTTTGAAGATCTTAAAAAAAAGTGAGCGAGAGCAATCACGCCCCATCACGCCCATGAGTTGCTCAAACACTCTGATGAACGCCCAGGTATTTGGATGCAACTGGGAATACATGTATCGTAGGACGTTCGAATACATGATAAATTTTAAGGACGACGGAACAACCGCTACATGCTCGTCCGCGGAAGGACCTTCAATCGCCCATATCTGACCCAGGTCGCCTACCATTTCTGCATAGTACAGCAGCAACTCATCCCCAGGACGGAGTATCGAGGGCACTTTGTCAATCACACCCAGCGAAACCCAATAGCGATCTTCACCAATTACGCCGCCCCAATTCGGTTCCTCAACTTCGTCATCTTGGTCGTTCCCCAGCCCAGAATGGGCGGCCTCGTCACCAGAAGGCTCAATGTAGTATTCTGTTAATCGAGAGGGCGACCGTTCGGCGGAAGTGGCGGACAAAGACGCCCTCATGAGGGAAGAATGAATAGAAGTATCGAAGGAAGGAGTAATCTCGAAAGATGTACTCGAGCTAGACAGGTCTGTAGAGGATGTAGGCAGACGGTCTTCAGATTGAGAATCACGAGAATCGCTCATAACTCCACTCTCGACTGGGCGATCACGATATTCGTGCCAAAATAAAGTTACCCTGTAAGGAGGGGGCAAGGGAGTCAGGCCCGTCTAGAATTTGCAGAAGGGGGCGACAAGGTCAACCCCGAGCCTGACACCCCCTCCTCATAAAAGTAAAGATAATAATTAAACTAAAGAATAGTAAAGAGCTGATTACCTGCAATGGGAGATAGGTTGGTAGCCCTAGCAATCACGAGGACGAGACGGTCCTGAGTAGAGTCATGCCGGAGTATTAAGTCGCTCACCGGGGAGCACCTCGCCTGAATATCCCCGAAGTAGTGGTCGCTCACCGGAGAATACAAGTTGTTCTCAGAGCAACTGATGCGAAGGTGTAAAGCACGAAATGATGGAATGGGAGCCCTATATATAAGGGGACCAGCTAGAAAGTCGAAGCGACACGACCCTCCTTCTTCAGCATTAATTGAGTTTCTTGGAAATTGAGCCAACATCATTACACCCCCTATGGAAAACGCGAAGCGTTTTGTCCATCACAGCTTGACTGCCACGTCATCACAAGGACGACTTCGGCTTGATTCCAGCTTAAAAAGTATAAACGAGTTACCTCAGCACAGATGACCGCCCAGAAAATAGGCCACTGCACTGGGGGCAATCGATCTCAAGCCTGAACCCGCCTCAAGGACGACTTCAGCTTGAGGAGCAACTGTTCTGGACCGGGCGTTCGGCCCAATCCGATGCTGAACCGGCCGGGACCGGCCCATTACCAAAATGGAAAAGTAATGACTGGGCCTTCGATCCACTGAGATCAATGGTTCAGATCTACCCTCGTAGAGGCTCGCCTGATCAAACGGTCGAGATCGACCATACTGATCAGATGGCCAGCACTGCCCCTCTTGTACTATATAAAGAGTGTTTGCTCTCACTAAATAGGTAGACATAATCTCAACCCATACTGTTACTCTGGTTAAACTCTTACTCCACTGACTTGGGCGTCGGAGTGTCATTGAAGGTACAACCCGGGCAGAACTCTGCGAGTAACCAGATATCGCTCACCCCATCAACTCACACAGTTGGACTCCGGACTCGACTACTCGTACCCGCTTCAGGTCGAGTGTAACAGCCCAGGTCCAACGCATTGGCCACCCCGGCACTATTACCTCACGGTCTTCTCTACCCCTCTTGTAGAATTTTTGCCTTCCATGGGAATCGAACCTTGCACCTGAGGCATAAGTGCAAGTTAAACACACCTCCCACTACCAATTGAGCGCGCGCTCAATTGGTAGTGGGAGGTGTGTTTAACTTGCCTTTTTATGTAACAGCCCAGGTCCACCGCAGCGGCCACCCCGGTCCCACTGTTACCTCACGGTCTTTTCTACCCCCCTTGTAGAATTTTTGCCTTCCGTGGGAATCGAACCTTGCACCTGAGGCATAAGTGAAAGTTAAACCCCCTTCCCACTACCAATTGAGCGCGCGCTCAATTGGTAGTGGGAAGGGGGTTTAACTTGCACTTATGCCTCAGGTGCAAGGTTCGATTCCCACGGAAGGCAAAAATTCTACAAGGGGGGTAGAAAAGACCGTGAGGTAACAGTGGGACCGGGGTGGCCCCTGCGGTGGACCTGGGCTGTTACATCGAGCACCTCAGTTCAGAAGACATATCAACTTGTTTGTTGGTAGAAAACATGCACTATCATATTTTGATCCTACGACAATGCCTAATTTTCCAACACTTAAAAAGTGTTCTATTACATAACAATAGACAACGATTTTTTGATGTCGTTGCTAAAATATGTTTTTCCTTTTAAAATGTTACACGCAATGGAAAAAAACGATTCTCAAAAAATAGTAGCAACAATTTTTTTATTCCTCACGCTCATATCCACTTGGCTAAGTCTATGCCTCGGCTAGGCCCACCCTTGATTTTGGATGTTAACAAGTTCATTGAATTTTGAATATTCAATATAATTAGAAAAGTATTAAATTTTAAGATGTCGAATATACACGATCATCCTTTTAAAGAAACTAGTCGAGGAAAGAAGGAGTTGGTAACATTAACTTCCTTATCAAGCCAAATTTAAGATCTCGAACAGAATCTAATATTCGGTTGTACGAACGGTGCCAAGTCTGACAAGAAAAAGAAAACAAGATCTAATATATAAACACTATAACAAATAAATGTTTGTAGTTCAATCATTATTGACATATATGTACATAATTATTTAAATTAATTAAATTCACAAACAGAAAATAATTAAAAAAGTTACCGTAGTTCATTAAATTTTCATTTTTTTCATTAAAATCAGAATACTATTAAATATTTTGTAAAAAAGTCATACCAAATCTTTTTTTTAGGTCATTTGGATGTGTGTATATATACTCAGAAAATTTTAAGTGCATCCAGGACATGAATTATGTAGTGGATTTGGACCACTTGGAACTTCCCTCAATATTCTTGGTTTAATCTTTAAAGCAGTTAACATCTTCCTGTTTGGGAATTCATTTAGACAGCCTCCATTAGTCGAGCATGCTTCGGCATGAATGTAACCAGAAGTCTCCCTCGTAAGAAGTAAACAAGTAAGAACAAACAAAATGATAGAGCAAATAATGGATTTTGATGCCATTGGAGAAAAGTAGGTTTGCAATCAAGTTGTGGCGATATTCATGACAATGGTGTGTATATATTCATGTCAAAGCATGCTCGACTAACGGAGGATGTCTAAATGAATTCCCAAACAGGAAGATGTTACATGCTTTAAAGATTAAACCAAGAATATTGAGGGAAGTTCCAAGTGGTCCAAATCCACTACATAATTCGTGTCCTGGATGCAGTTAAAATTTTTCTGAGAAAATGAGTGTCCCCGGGCCCGGTATTGGGATCCTCGATATACAATAATATTTGTTCAATAATTTTTACATGTCTTTAAAATTAAAATAAAAGCATGTATACTACATTTGTTTTAAGTGTGTTTCAATATTGGAAGACATATATGCTTGTTTGTTGTTAGTGAACATGCACTATTGTATTTTGATCCTACGACAATTCCTAATTTTTCAACGCTTAAAAAATGTTTTATTACATTACAATAGTCAACGATTTTTTGATGTCATTGCTAAAATATGATTTATTTTAAAAAGTTACACCGAATGGAAAAAAACGATTCTCAAAAAATAGTAGCAACAATTTTTCATGCCTCACTCTCATATCCACTCGGCGAAGTCTATGCCTAGACTAGGTTCCCCCTTGGCCAACTACTCAACAGATTTTGGATGTTAACAAGTTCATTGAATTTTGAATATTCAATATAATTAGAAAAGTATTAAATTTTAAGATGTCGAATATACACGATCATCCTTTTAAAGAAACTAGTCGAGGAAAGAAGGAGTTGGTAACATTAACTTCCTTATCAAGCCAAATTTAAGATCTCGAACAGAATCTAATATTCGGTTGTACGAACGGTGCCAAGTCTGGCAAAAAAAAGAAAACAAGATCTAATATATAAACAGTAAAACAAATAAATGTTTGTAGTTCAATCATTATTGACATATATCTATATAATTATTTAAATTAATTAAATTCACAAATAGAAAATAATTAAAAAAGTTATCGTATTTCATTAAATTTTCATTTTTTTCATTAAAATCAGAATACTATTGAATATTTTATAAAAAAGTCATACCAAATCTTTTTTTAGGTCATTTGGATGTGTGTATATATACTCAAAATTTTAAGTGCATCCAGGACATGAATTATGCAGTGGATTTGGACCACTTGGAACTTCCCTCAATATTCTTGGTTTAATCTTTAAAGCAGTTAACATCTTCCTGTTTGGGAATTCATTTAGACAGCCTCCATTAGTCGAGCATGCCTCGGCATGAATGTAACTAGAAGTCTCCCTCGTAAGAAGCAAACAAGTAAGAACAAACAAAATGATAGAGCAAAGAATGGATTTTGATGCCATTGGAGAAAAGTAGGTTTGCAATCAAGTTGTGGCGATATTCATGACAATGGTGTGTATATATTCATGTCGAAGCATGCTCGACTAACGGAGGATGTCTAAATGAATTCCCAAACAGGAAGATGTTACCTGGTTTAAAGATTAAACCAAGAATATTGAGGGAAGTTCCAAGTGGTCCAAATCCACTACATAATTCGTGTCCTGGATGCAGTTAAAATTTTTCTGAGAAAATGAGTGTCCCCCGGGCCCGGTATTGGGATCCTCGATATACAATAATATTTGTTCAATAATTTTTACATGTCTTTAAAATTAAAATAAAAGCATGTATACTACATTTGTTTTAAGTGTGTTTCAATATTGGAAGACATATATGCTTGTTTGTTGTTAGTGAACATGCACTATTGTATTTTGATCCTACGACAATTCCTAATTTTGCAACGCTTAAAAAATGTTTTATTACATTACAATAGTCAACGATTTTTTGATGTCATTTCTAAAATATGATTTCTTTTAAAAAGTTACACCGAATGGAAAAAAACGATTCTCAAAAAATAGTAGCAACAATTTTTCATGCCTCACTCTCATATCCACTCGGCGAAGTCTATGCCTAGACTAGGTTCCCCCTTGGCCAACTACTCCACAGATTTTGGATGTTAACAAGTTCATTGAATTTTGAATATTCATTATAATTAGAAAAGTATTAAATTTGAAGATGTCGTATCTACACGATAATCCTTTTAAAGAAACTAGTCAGGGAAAAAAGTAGTTGGTAACATTAACTTCCTTATCAAGACAATTTTAAGATCTGTAACAGATTCTAATATTTGGTTTCACGAACGATTCCAAGTCTGACAAGAAAAAGACATCAATATCTAATATATAAATACTATAACAAATCAATTTTTGTAGTTCAAACATTATTGACATATATGTATATAATTACTTAAATTGATGAAATCCACAAATAGAAAATAATTAAAAAAGTTATCGTAGTTCATTAAATTTTAATTTTTCAATATAATTAGAATACTGTTAAATATTCTCTAAAAAAGTCGTACCAAATAAATTTTTTTAGGTCATTTTAATGTGTATATATATACACCATTGCCATGAATATCCACAAAACTTGATTGCAAACCTACTTTTCTCCAATGGCATCAAAATCCATTCTTCGCTCTATCATTTTGCATGTTCTTACTTGTTTGCTTCTTACGAGGGAGACTTTTGGTTACATTTATGCCGAAGCATGCTCGACTAATGGAGGATGTCTAAATGAATTCCCAAACAGGAAGACGTTACCTGCATTAAAGATTAAACCAAGAATATTGAGGGAAGTTCCAAGTGGTCCAAATCCACTGCATAATTCATGTCCTAGATGCACTTAAAATTTTCAGAGAAAATGAGTGTTCCCCAGGTCCCGGTATTGGGATCCTCGATATACAATAATATTTGTCCAATAATTTTAACATGTCTTTAAAATTAATAAAAGCATGTATACTACATTTGTTTTAAGTGTGTTTCAATATTGGAAGACATGTCAGCTTGTTTGTTGTTAGTGAACATGCACTATAATATTTTGATCCTACCACAATTCCTAATTTTGCAACGCTTAAAAAATGTTCTATTACATTACAATAGACAACGTCATATCCATCAAAGCTTGACTGCCACGTCATCACAAGGACGACTTCGGCTTGATTCCAGCTTAAAAAGTATAAACGAGTTACCTCAGCACAGATGACCGCCCAGAAAATAGGCCACTGCACTGGGGGCAATCGATCTCAAGCCTGAACCCGTCTCAAGGACGACTTCAGCTTGAGGAGCAACTGTTCTGGACCGGGCGTTCGGCCCAATCCGATGCTGAACCGGCCGGGACCGGCCCATTACCAAAATGGAAAAGTAATGACTGGGCCTTCGATCCACTGAGATCAACGGTTCAGATCTACCCTCGTAGAGGCTCGCCTGATCAAACGGTCGAGATCGACCATATTGATCAGATGGCCAGCACTGCCCCTCTTGTACTATATAAAGAGTGTTTGCTCTCACTAAATAGGTAGACATAATCTCAACCCATACTGTTACTCTGCTTAAACTCTTAGTCCACTGACTTGGGCGTCGGAGTGTCATTGAAGGTACAACCCGAGCAGAACTCTGCGAGTAACCAGATATCGCTCACCCCATCAACTCACACAGTTGGACTCCGGACTCGACTACTCGTACCCGCTTCAGGTCGAGCACCTCAGTTCAGAAGACATATCAACTTGTTTGTTGGTAGAAAACATGCACTATCATATTTTGATCCTACGACAATGCCTAATTTTCCAACACTTAAAAAGTGTTCTATTACATAACAATAGACAACGATTTTTTGATGTCGTCGCTAAAATATGTTTTTCCTTTTAAAATGTTACACGCAATGGAAAAAAACGATTCTCAAAAAATAGTAACAACAATTTTTTTATTCCTCACGCTCATATCCACTTGGCTAAGTCTACGCCTCGGCTAGGCCCACCCATGATTTTGGATGTTAACAAGTTCAATGAATTTTGAATATTCAATATAATTAGAAAAGTATTAAATTTTAAGATGTCGAATATACACGATCATCCTTTTAAAGAAACTAGTCGAGGAAAGAAGGAGTTGGTAACATTAACTTCCTTATCAAGCCAAATTTAAGATCTCGAACAGAATCTAATATTCGGTTGTACGAACGGTGCCAAGTCTGACAAGAAAAAGAAAACAAGATCTAATATATAAACACTATAACAAATAAATGTTTGTAGTTCAATCATTATTGACATATATGTACATAATTATTTAAATTAATTAAATTCACAAATAGAAAATAATTAAAAAAGTTACCGTAGTTCATTAAATTTTCATTTTTTTCATTAAAATCAGAATACTATTAAATATTTTGTAAAAAAGTCATACCAAATCTTTTTTTTAGGTCATTTGGATGTGTGTATATATACTCAGAAAATTTTAAGTGCATCCAGGACATGAATTATGTAGTGGATTTAGACCACTTGGAACTTCCCTCAATATTCTTGGTTTAATCTTTAAAGCAGTTAACATCTTCCTGTTTGGGAATTCATTTAGACAGCCTCCATTAGTCGAGCATGCTTCGGCATGAATGTAACCAGAAGTCTCCCTCGTAAGAAGTAAACAAGTAAGAACAAACAAAATGATAGAGCAAATAATGGATTTTGATGCCATTGGAGAAAAGTAGGTTTGCAATCAAGTTGTGGCGATATTCATGACAATGGTGTGTATATATTCATGTCAAAGCATGCTCGACTAACGGAGGATGTCTAAATGAATTCCCAAACAGGAAGATGTTACCTGCTTTAAAGATTAAACCAAAAATATTGAGGGAAGTTCCAAGTGGTCCAAATCCACTACATAATTCGTGTCCTGGATGCAGTTAAAATTTTTCTGAGAAAATGAGTGTCCCCGGGCCCGGTATTGGGATCCTCGATATACAATAATATTTGTTCAATAATTTTTACATGTCTTTAAAATTAAAATAAAAGCATGTATACTACATTTGTTTTAAGTGTGTTTCAATATTGGAAGACATATATGCTTGTTTGTTGTTAGTGAACATGCACTATTGTATTTTGATCCTACGACAATTCCTAATTTTTCAACGCTTAAAAAATGTTTTATTACATTACAATAGTCAACGATTTTTTGATGTCATTGCTAAAATATGATTTATTTTAAAAAGTTACACCGAATGGAAAAAAACGATTCTCAAAAAATAGTAGCAACAATTTTTCATGCCTCACTCTCATATGCACTCGGCGAAGTCTATGCCTAGACTAGGTTCCCCCTTGGCCAACTACTCAACAGATTTTGGATGTTAACAAGTTCATTGAATTTTGAATATTCAATATAATTAGAAAAGTATTAAATTTTAAGATGTCGAATATACACGATCATCCTTTTAAAGAAACTAGTCGAGGAAAGAAGGAGTTGGTAACATTAACTTCCTTATCAAGCCAAATTTAAGATCTCGAACAGAATCTAATATTCGGTTGTACGAACGGTGCCAAGTCTGGCAAAAAAAAGAAAACAAGATCTAATATATAAACAGTAAAACAAATAAATGTTTGTAGTTCAATCATTATTGACATATATGTATATAATTATTTAAATTAATTAAATTCACAAATAGAAAATAATTAAAAAAGTTATCGTATTTCATTAAATTTTCATTTTTTTCATTAAAATCAGAATACTATTGAATATTTTATAAAAAAGTCATACCAAATCTTTTTTTAGGTCATTTGGATGTGTGTATATATACTCAAAATTTTAAGTGCATCCAGGACATGAATTATGCAGTGGATTTGGACCACTTGGAACTTCCCTCAATATTCTTGGTTTAATCTTTAAAGCAGTTAACATCTTCCTGTTTGGGAATTCATTTAGACAGCCTCCATTAGTCGAGCATGCCTCGGCATGAATGTAACCAGAAGTCTCCCTCGTAAGAAGCAAACAAGTAAGAACAAACAAAATGATAGAGCAAAGAATGGATTTTGATGCCATTGGAGAAAAGTAGGTTTGCAATCAAGTTGTGGCGATATTCATGACAATGGTGTGTATATATTCATGTCGAAGCATGCTCGACTAACGGAGGATGTCTAAATGAATTCCCAAACAGGAAGATGTTACCTGCTTTAAAGATTAAACCAAGAATATTGAGGGAAGTTCCAAGTGGTCCAAATCCACTACATAATTCGTGTCCTGGATGCAGTTAAAATTTTTCTGAGAAAATGAGTGTCCCCCGGGCCCGGTATTGGGATCCTCGATATACAATAATATTTGTTCAATAATTTTTACATGTCTTTAAAATTAAAATAAAAGCATGTATACTACATTTGTTTTAAGTGTGTTTCAATATTGGAAGACATATATGCTTGTTTGTTGTTAGTGAACATGCACTATTGTATTTTGATCCTACGACAATTCCTAATTTTGCAACGCTTAAAAAATGTTTTATTACATTACAATAGTCAACGATTTTTTGATGTCATTGCTAAAATATGATTTATTTTAAAAAGTTACACCGAATGGAAAAAAACGATTCTCAAAAAACAGTAGCAACAATTTTTCATGCCTCACTCTCATATCCACTCGGCGAAGTCTATGCCTAGACTAGGTTCCCCCTTGGCCAACTACTCAACAGATTTTGGATGTTAACAAGTTCATTGAATTTTGAATATTCATTATAATTAGAAAAGTATTAAATTTGAAGATGTCGTATCTACACGATAATCCTTTTAAAGAAACTAGTCAGGGAAAAAAGTAGTTGGTAACATTAACTTCCTTATCAAGACAATTTTAAGATCTGTAACAGATTCTAATATTTGGTTTCACGAACGATTCCAAGTCTGACAAGAAAAAGACATCAATATCTAATATATAAATACTATAACAAATCAATTTTTGTAGTTCAAACATTATTGACATATATGTATATAATTACTTAAATTGATGAAATCCACAAATAGAAAATAATTAAAAAAGTTATCGTAGTTCATTAAATTTTAATTTTTCAATATAATTAGAATACTGTTAAATATTCTCTAAAAAAGTCATACCAAATAAATTTTTTTAGGTCATTTTAATGTGTATATATATACACCATTGCCATGAATATCCACAAAACTTGATTGCAAACCTACTTTTCTCCAATGGCATCAAAATCCATTCTTCGCTCTATCATTTTGCATGTTCTTACTTGTTTGCTTCTTACGAGGGAGACTTTTGGTTACATTTATGCCGAAGCATGCTCGACTAATGGAGGATGTCTAAATGAATTCCCAAACAGGAAGACGTTACCTGCATTAAAGATTAAACCAAGAATATTGAGGGAAGTTCCAAGTGGTCCAAATCCACTGCATAATTCATGTCCTGGATGCACTTAAAATTTTCAGAGAAAATGAGTGTTCCCCAGGTCCCGGTATTGGGATCCTCGATATACAATAATATTTGTCCAATAATTTTAACATGTCTTTAAAATTAATAAAAGCATGTATACTACATTTGTTTTAAGTGTGTTTCAATATTGGAAGACATGTCAGCTTGTTTGTTGTTAGTGAACATGCACTATAATATTTTGATCCTACCACAATTCCTAATTTTGCAACGCTTAAAAAATGTTCTATTACATTACAATAGACAATGATTTTTTGATGTCGTTGTTAAAATATGATTTTTTTTTAAAAAGTTACACGGAATGGAAAAAAATGATTCTCAAAAAATAGTAGCAACACTTTTTCATGCCTCACTCTCATATCCACTCGGCGAAGTCTATGCCTCAACTAGGTTCCCGCTTGGCCAACTACTCAACACATTTTGGATGTTAACAAGTTCATTGAATTTTGAATATTCAACATAATTAGAAAAGTATTAAATTTTAAGATGTCGAATATACTTGATCATAATTTTAAAGAAACTAGTCGAGGAAAGAAGGAGTTGGTAACATTAGCTTCCTTATCAAGCCAAATTTAGGATCTCCAATAGAATCTAATATTCGGTTGTACGAACGATGCCAAGTCTGGCAAAAAAAAAGAAAACAAGATCTAATATATAAACAGTAAAACAAATAAATGTTTGTAGTTCAATCATTATTTACATATATGTATATAATTATTTAAATTAATTAAATTCACAAATAGAAAATAATTAAAAAAGTTATCGTATTTCATTAAATTTTCATTTTTTTTCATTAAAATCAGTATACTATTAAATATTTTATAAAAAAGTCATACCAAATCTTTTTTTTAGGTCATTTGGATGTGTGTATATATACTCAAAATTTTAAGTGCATCCAGGACATGAATGATGCAGTGGATTTGGACCACTTGGAACTTCCCTCAATATTCTTGGTTTAATCTTTAAAGCAGTTAACATCTTCCTGTTTGGGAATTCATTTAGACAGCCTCCATTAGTCGAGCATGCCTCGGCATGAATGTAACCAGAAGTCTCCCTCGTAAGAAGCAAACAAGTAAGAACAAACAAAATGATAGAGCAAAAAATTGATTTTGATGCCATTGGAGAAAAGTAGGTTTGCAATCAAGTTGTGGCGATATTCATGACAATGGTGTATATATATTCATGCCGAAGCATGCTCGATTAATGGAGGATGTCTAAATGAATTCCCAAACAGGAAGATGTTACCTGCTTTAAAGATTAAACCAAGAATATTCAGGGAACTTCCAAGTGGTCCAAATCCACTCCATAATTCATGTCCGGGATGCACTTAAAATTTTCTGAGAAAATGAGTATCCCCCAGGGCCCGGTATTGGGATCCTCGATATACAATAATAGTTGTTCAATAATTTTTACATGTCTTTAAAATTAATAAAAGCATGTATACTACATTTGTTTTAAGTGTGTTTCAATATTGGAAGACATATATGCTTGTTTGTTGTTAGTGAACATGCACTATAATATTTTGATCCTACGACAATTCCTAATTTTGCAACGCTTAAAAAATGTTCTATTACATTACAATAGACAACGATTTTTTGATGTCATTGCTAAAATATGACTTCTTTTAAAAAGTTACATCGAATGGAAAAAAACGATTCTCAAAAAATAGTAGCAACAATTTTTCATGCCTCACTCTCATATCCACTCGGCGAAGTCTATGCCTCGACTTGGTTCCCCCTTGGCCAACTACTCAACAGATTTTGGATGTTAACAAGTTCATTGAATTTTGAATATTCAACATAATTAGAAAAGTATTAAATATGAAGATGTCGAATATACTTAATCATACTTTTAAAGAAACTAGTCGGGGAAAGAAGGAGTTTGTAACGTCCCTATTATTTCAACCTTGGAAGTAATAAAAGAAGATCGAAACAATTAATAAATCAGAGTACTAAACCGATTCTGGATTTGAATAAAACATAGCTAGACAGAATGATCCATCTCATAACTCTGATTGGGTCTAATGACCGAAAAAGTTATATAATGACATATTGAAAAACAGTTACGTAGGTTCTTATACAACATAGTTCAAATCCAAAATAGAAGTTTAATCCTAATACGATCACCCTACTAAGTAACTAACTAGAGTGATACAAGCAGTAACTTAGATCTCTAAAGATCCCGTAAACCAATGGCATCAAAATCCGCTCTTTGCTCTATCATTTTGCATGACTTCTGGTTACATTCATACCCAAGCATGCTCGACTAATGGAGGTTGTCTAAATGAATTCCCAAATAGGAAGATGTTACTTGCTTTAAAGATTAAACCAAGAATATTGAGGGAAGTTCCAAGTTGTCCAAATCCACAGCATAATTCATGTCTTGGATGCACTTAAAATTCTGAGATTATGATTGTCCCCCAGGACCCGGTATTAAGGATCCTCGATATACGATAATATTTGTCCAACAATTTTTACATGAATTTAAAATTAATAAAAACATGTATACTACATTTGTTTTATAAGTGTGTTTCAATATTGGAAGACAGATCAGCTTGTTTGTTGTTAGTGAACATGCACTATAATATTTTGATCCAACGACAATGCCTATTTTTGCAGCGCTTTAAAAATGTTCTATTACATAACAATAGACAACGATTTTTTGATGTCGTTGCTAAAATATTTTTTTTTTAAAAGTTACACGCAATGGTAAAAAACGATTCTCAAAAAATAATAGCAACAATTTTTTAGGCCCCACGCTCATATCCACTCGGCTAAGTCTATGCCTCGACTAGGTTCCCCCCTTGGCCAACATTATGACAAGAAAGATGGGAACGAGCCACGAGGCTCTCGCAAAAGACCAGGTTGCCCCATAAGGGCAAAGTTATTGGGAATGACGTCGGCAAGGCCTCCAAAGAGGACGACTTAACAGACAACTTGGGATGTCCAACGGCAACGACAGCGAGCTGGCCAGCGAGGACGACTTAACACATGACATGGGATGTCCAACGGCAACAGCAGCGAGCCGGCCGGCGATGACGACTTAACAAATTCTTTGGAATGCCCAACTGTAACGGCAACGAGCCGGCCGGCGAGGACAACTTAACGAGTGACTTTAGATCTCCAACGGTAACGGCAACGAGCCGGGCAGTGAGGACGACCTCACAAGAGACTTGGGATATCTGACGGTAACGACAACAAGTCGGCCGACGAGGATGACCTAAGCAACAATCTCAAGCCAAGTTTATCATCCAGAATAACCCCGGCTTGGGGGCAACTAATCTGGATTGGGCCATGAGGCCTACTAAGCAAGTTGGATCAGAAACCAGCCCAATGTCAAGGATCCATATCCATAACCCTGCATTCCACATTAGGCCATGAGGTTCATGCGCCTAATTGAACATAGACAAGCCCAATTCTTTGGATCCACATCCAAAGCCAATCCATCACGCCTCGACGGCTCAAATTCACCCGAACGATCCAACGGCTCAGAGCTTGCACTGATTTTTATAAATACAGGCTCACATAGCCATAAAAGGTACGCATACCCTCTAGTCTTGGATCCTCAGCCGGACCCTGCTACCCAAGGCAAAATTCCTGTTCTTGGCCAGGCAGTCCAGCAAATTCTGAGCCTCTTGGACGACCGCTCCCAGGCAGTGGCTCAGTAAGAAGTGGTATCTGCACGAGAAAATGAAATGACCAAACTGCGTCATCCCCGCGAAAGAACGCCAACCATCTTGTACGATAATTTTGAGGCGCTATAGGTCTCCACCCCGAAGAAAACTTCACCACAGGTCTCCACCCCGAAGGAGGTCTCATCACAGATCCTTACCATGCCGTCACAGAGGTAGGGGATTACCCTATCCACCATGCTCTCCCCGACTACTTCAGATAGCACCTACTAGCCAGACGAATTCTCTATATGGGGATCTTCACGTGAATCGTCAAACTCCCGCTACCGATCTCAAAGCAGGGATAGATCCCCTAGGCAACGCCACCAGCATTCTCGGTCTAGGAGATCTCCAGAACGACGTGATTGATGAACCCTCATATCATGATGTGTTTCATTGGTTTAAAGAGAGTTTTTAAGTGGAAATGGTGATGAATGAATTATAAGTGTGATGAAAAGTATCAATTTGTGCTATTTGAAATTGCTTTGCTATGCAGTGTTTATGCTGGGTTTTGTCGTGTTTTTGTGCCCAGGGACTAGGTGGAAATGAAGAACGAAGCAGTGCAGGCAAATGCACTCAAAGGCGCAAGATCTAGGAGCTTTCAGCCAAATGGCGCGCAACTGGCGCGCAGGTGGCGCTGCAGCGCGCAAACTGACAGAAGCCTCAGTCAAATGGCGCGCCACTGGCGCGTGGCGCGCAAGTGGCCCGTGGCGCGCAAGTGGCGCGCAGATTCACGGCGAACAAGCTTCTTCTCGCGCGTAAGTGACGCGCCGCGCGCAACTGGCGCGCGAAACTCCAGAATGCGCGTTAAATCATGTCCAGAACGCGCTTTTGGGGGACTTTTGCACTATTTTGGAACCCTAGCACGCGTGAGAGCTGATCCCTTGCGATTGTAGTTGAAGATTCGAGACTTGGGAACAAGGATTGAAGATTCACATGCGTTCTTCATCATCTCCTATGTGTAAAAATCCCTTTTCTTTCTCTTTGATCATGTGTAACTAAACCCTAATGTTAGGGATGGATGAATTTTGATGTACAACTATTGTTGCTGGTTTATGTTAATGTTCTTAATGTTTTCTCTCTTCATTTGTGAATTGAATTTCAGTGCTTGACATTTCTATGATTGGAAAATTATAGAACAAATCTTTATTCAATGATCAAATGGGAATTTTATTTTTGGAATGTTTGAATTTCAATTCCTTCAATTCGTAGCTTAGGAATATTCTTCGAATTGATGTATGTTGCGAATCCTCGTTGTTAATGCTTGTTGTTAGTAGATGCGCCTAAGGAATTAGGGCTTTTTATGAATCAACAAAGGACTATTCACCTAAGGGATTAGGGCTTGGTTAGAATTGTGGATTCGATAGGAAATGAGAGAAAGAGAGATTATCTTATGAAAATAAATCAGTGACAATAGTGTGAAATCGAAAGGCATTCATCCCTAGCGTCTTCTCATCCATATTTTCTCCTAAGCATTTCCGTTTTCTCTCGTTGAAAACACCAAAAATATTTAACTGTTTTAAATTAGCGTTAGTAACGCAATCATACCCTTTTCAAATTATTTCCATTTGGTTCTTTTAGCTGTTGTTAACGTGTTGGTAGATTAAATTCGATCCTCGAGGACGATACCCGGTCTTACCGGTTTTTATTACTTGAACAATTCGGTACACTTGCCGAAATCCTCAACAGTGATTGCCGAGATCTCCATCTCAGAGATGGGTCGCCTCGTTACATCTCAGGCACATCCCAGGGGTATCCATTCACGAGAAGGATCTGCGACTACCTAATTCTGAGGGCACTAGAGAAACCTCCCCGTCTTGAACATGTATGATAGGACCAGGGATCCAAACGATCACTTGTCATACTTCACCTTGAGGATGCGATACCGGGGGGCAAGAGAGTCCGTCATGTGTAAAATTTTCCTCCTCACTCTTGAGAAATCCGCACTGGCTTGGTACCAAGAGTTGAGATCAAACCCAGTCTCGTCACGGAGACAGCTTGCTCAAATGTTCTCGGCTCGTTTCACTACTTCCCGAGTGAAGCCTAAGTTCATAGAGGTACTCCGAGCCGTCAGGCAAGGTGAGAACGACTTGCTCAGAGAATATATGGAGCGTTTCAACAAAGAAGCTTCCAATGTTCGGAATCAGGATGACCAGCAAAGATTTTTCTGGATGAAAGACGGCATGCGTAAGGGAAGCTTGTTCCAGGTAAACATCGGGTTAAACAAACCTAGAAGCCTTGGAGAGTTTCTCCGAAGGTCCCAGAAGTACATGGACTACGAGGAAGATGACATGGTCTACCTAGTAGCGGCCAAGAGTGGAACTGGGAGGGAGTACCATCCCAAGATGGACGCAGGGGGATCACAGCACGAGTCCCGACCATGCCGCTTCGATGAGCATACCCCTATGAATACCACCCGGGCGAAAATCCTAGTAGAGTGTGCAAACACAAAATTTAGAAACATAAAAAGACCAGAGCCTTTGGTGCTGAAAAAAGGATAAAGGCCCTCTAGGAAGTACTGTCGTTACCACCGGAGCAATATGGACATGACACTAACGGCAGCCGTGCCTTGATAGATGACATTGAAGAGCTAATCCGTCGAGGGAAACTCTCACAATATGTCAAGAAAGATGGGGACGAGTCACGAGGCTCTAGCAAAAGACCTCGGTTGTAACACCCCAATATTTCTAACATGTAGATATATTCAAATGCACAGCTTAGCCATAATCAGAGGACACAATCCATGTTTAGATATTGAACATTCTAAATTTTTCCAATAATAAAACATAATATCTCAGATTCATCCGTCTTCATTTCCATGAAGTTCACTTGGTTCACAACTTAAAAGGAATACAGAGTCTATTGTTCAATATCATAAACCGAGAAGCGGAGTAAATTTATACAACTCATATCAAATACAAGTTACATAACCAGAACAGAAACGACAAACGAAGAACAATCAGAAACATCAAGACTACAAGTCTTCGGCTTCGCCATAAGCACATCACCTACTCGTGTCGCCTTGTCTTCCTTTTTCCCTGTTTCTCTGTAAAAACCACAACAATGATAGGGTGAGATAACATATCTCAGTGAGTTCTACCGTGCCCCCTCACAATCACTCGGTTCAATTATAAAACCGTTGCAACATAGTTAAATTTATAAATTATTTGCTTATATTTATTCTTAGCCCATTACCGACCGTACAACAGCCACAATCTCGGCATCTAATGTGCTATTCATTTATTTTTAAGCCTTGTAAGTTACTTTACCATTACAATCTTAACAATCGAAACACCGACTGTGCAACAGCCACAATCTCGGCGAATCGTGCATAGAACTTAGCATAATATCGGCCGTGCAACAGCCACAATCTCGATAAACCCCCGTTAGTAACTATTCCATAACGTTTCCATGGCCTAGGGCAGGGGATCATGACCTTCCTCTCCTAGAATGCTATTCGTTGGGTCGTCACCCAACTTGATCTAATTTATATATCATACCCGTATTGGGCCGACTCCTATTTTCGATAAAATCTATATATCACACCGGCATTGGGACGACTTCTATATTCGATATATTTTATATCTATTGTTGTTCTATAACCCGTTTTGATGAATACGATACTAGACATCCGGCGTTATAATACGGTACCAAGTTGTACACATAATCCGATTAGTTATTCAAACATGTACTCACACGCGGTCTACTTTTCAGTTTTTCGAATATTTATACTTTCAAAACCTTTTCTCAAAAATCAATTTGAATACCTTCACAACAATGATTTTATCAAGGTAATATTATCACAATTGGTTGGGAAGAAGATTAGAAGAGGTTTGGAATCAAAAGGAGCGACGAAACGAGAAATTTGCACCTCGAGACAGAACCACACGCACGGTCCGTGCCATAGGGGCGCACAACCCGTGCGTGATGCACCATTTTAATTAACCAATCTGCGAAGCTGGCGCACGGTTCGTGCTACAGGGGCGCACGATCCGTGTGCCCTGTTCTGTAATCCGATTTCATTCCGTTTCTCTCGTTTGGCTTCTCCGTTCGCGTCCAATCCCAATTCCAATCAAAATCCAACCTCAAAACAGATAATATATATTGCATTCTAGTCCATAATTCCAGTCCAAACATTTCAATCAACAATCCGTAGAATACACATATATTTTTATAAAAACCGTAAAACGTTATTTTTCCGAAAAACGGTTTTCGACTCGATAATCTTTCGAAATCAGAATCATTGCCACAGAACCAGAAATGCAATAAGTTTGAAAAAACTAAGATAAAACCCTAACGTGAGTAAAACTCACCGTTTTGGAGAGTTCGTTCGAAATCAAGTCTCCACGCGAAATAACCGAACGGTGACCACTCGAACAATCCCCGTAATCGTCCAAACCGCTTTCAAACGAAACCAACATCTCCTATTTTGAAACTTGAGCTTCCTTGCTGCTGAACTTTTTCCTAAGTGACTTAGTACAACAATGAGGGCTCAAACTTTGCCAAGAACTGCTCCCCCCATGACAGCCCACAACATGCAAGCAAGAAAATTGAGATTTTGTCAACATTGAGCTTCAAGCTCCATCCATGGCAATTCGAGTTAGGAGCAGAATGGAAGGCTGAGAATAGGCTCAATGCAAAGAGCTCGAAAAATGGAAGGGAAAGGAGAAGAGAATACTTACATGCAATGAAGGTTTTGGCTGATCCTCCTTCTTACTCCTTCTTCTCTCGCTCTCAGCCTTCTCCCTCTCTCTCAACCTCACCTCTCTTTCTTTTCTTTCTTTTTAAAATTCTTAGTGTCACTAATGTATTAGAGTGAGAAATCAGATGTACATGAAGGGCTGAGTTGCTTCAAAAGGGGAGGAAATGACCAAAGTGCCCTTAGCTTAAAACTTGCACTTAAACTCCTTGTTTAAGCCATTACTCCATAGTTTAGATACGAATATCTTTTAATCCTACGGTTATCCCTTAATGTTGCTTTCTCGACTATCCCATATCCGAGTCACGACTTATTATCTCACTCAAATAATGAAATCGTTCAAAATTTCCATAAACCGAATCTTTAAAAATTTAGGGATGTTACAATTTCTGAAACAAAGAAATACAAAGGAATATCTAAACATACGTTTTCGTTTACATCTGAGTATAAAAATTTCTGCTTAGATAAACATCGTTGCAAGAAACAGCGGAAACTATTACACATCATTGATCAAATTCGAGTCACAAGACCGAATACAGAAAACACATCGGAATCAAAAACAAGGATGAAAGACTAAATCTCCAACTTCTCCTCGAGCATGACAACTGACCATGCCGCCCGCTATCCTTATTTCCTGTGCTCTATAAAAACAACAACATATGATAGGGTGAGAAAACATATCTCAGTGAGTTTTACCGTAACCCCTCACATCTCTCGGTTCAATTATAAAACCGTTGCAACATAGTTTAATTTATAAACCATTTGCCCATATATATACTTAGCCTATTCACAATAAGAAAAACTGTTTTTTTCGGCCAGGACTTTCCGGCGGATTGACATCCGCCGAAAATTTTCCGACGGATTTTAAGACTTATCGGCGGATTTTATCCGCCGAATCATTACCGGCGGATTTGTTGGTAATTTTCGGCGGATTTCTTTGAAAAAAGCGCGGGGTAAATACGCCGGAAACCCCCTAAATCCGCCGGTAACCCCCTGATCCGCCGGAAACCCCCTAAATCCGCCGGCAAATGACATTTTCGGCGGATTCTGCCTTTTGACCATTTGGCTTCGTTTCTTCTATATAAATCCCTTCTCCAGATGCTGTGTTTGATATGTTCGGTTGCAAGTATGATCCAATTTGTTACCCTCATTGAACGAAATGCTAGGAGGATTTCCATTCCAAATGAGATTTGGAGACTAGAGTTGCCTGGTGACTTTTATTTTGTTTTGGAAGTTGGCCCTTGTATTCGCGGTCTCAATTCGTTATCCAGTTGTAGTTTTTTACTGTTATTTTGTTTATCAATAATTGTAATTGAATGTCACTGATTTAGTAATGAATAAATATTGGGTTTATTATTTTTTGGTTTACAGTACTGTTTCAATTAAACAACAACTTTATTATTAAAAAGCGTCACCATACAAATGACAGAAACTATTGAGCTGGTAGAGTTAAATGACTAAGGATCTCAGCGAGGGTCCGTGTGGTTTCCACATACAAATGCAGATAACCCTTCCATTTAAACAGGACATAAATGGACATCATTGCTTGGACGTCATCGTCGTTCTTGACATCCATTTTAGACCAGTGTACACGTCCTTCAGACCAATCGGGTTTCCGATAAACTATACGAGTTATCTCTCGCTCGTCGCCCTCCACTTGCACCTTCCCAGCAGTTTATCTTTTAGGGTAGTGAATGTTATGTTGTGTTTAAGCCTACACTACATTTTTTTTTTGTGTTTATACGATATGGTGGAGAAGAAGCGGAGAAGGGGTTAGGGTTTTTGTGAAGTAGAAGGGAAAGCTGAAGCCCATTTTATAATAGGCGTGGGGAAACATGAGCCGTTGATCAAACTTTTAGATGACAAATTTGAGCCGTTTATTTTTAGGTATTTCCGGCGGATTTTAGGTATTTCCGGCGGATTTTAGGCATTTCCGGCTGACGTGCGATCTGGGTTGGTGGACCTCTGGGGGTCTGGAAGATCGGTGCTAGACTCAGTGCTAACATTACGATCTGGTTTGCTGGGTTAAGGTCAACGCTTGTCGCGTTGGCTTAAAAAAACTGGGAGGGTCGACACTTGAGGTCGGTATGCAACGGGTATTATGCATATGACATGCATGCAATGTATGCATGTGTAATGATTGATGTTGAGTGGGATGATGAATGAAATATGGAACAGTTTGCTCTGGCTTTCTTTTCTTTTCTCCTTCTTTATTTTTCTTTGCTTTTTTTGCTTTTCTTTTTGGCTTTCTTTTTACTGGTCTCATCAACTCGCGGGACTTCCGGCGTGAGATATGAGGGTTGCCCCGAGTAATGGCATTGCCAGATTGAAGCACGGGCTATTACGATTCTTTGTTTGAAGTGATCGTGCAAGTATTTGCCCTTTTGCAAGTTTTATTTATGAGAGATTATCTCATTTCCGTAATTTTCTGAAATTTCGTAATGATTGTAATGCTCTTGATTATGCACATGCTTTGCAATTCAGTATCATGTATCATAAAACATCATTTTAAAGTGAATTGGAAACAAGGGAACGAAGAAAGTGTTTAATATTCAAATGGAGGCCAAGTGCGCAGAAGGTCGCACTGACTGGAAATTACATTTAGAGCTTTAAACTGAAAACCAAGGTTCAAAAGATGGAAGCCAAGTGTGCAGAAGGTCACACCGGCCGGAAATTACATTCAGAGTTTCTAAACTAAAAAAGAAAGAAAAAGGAAGAACAGATCTCTTAATTGTTTGCATCCTTAGAGTAACGACGTCGATTGCCCATACACATAAACTTGACCACTCATCATTCAGCTTTCGGAAGCATGAACTGCCTTAGTATCTGTTCAAAGTCCAACTTTCTGACCCTAATTTTTGCTTGGATCACTCTTTAGAAATTTCAATCCATCGGGTCACTCTAATTTTTGCCTAGGCCACCCTTTTGGGTTTTCAACCTAGCGAGCTCATTTTTGCTTGGATCATCTTTCTCTTTTTTCATATATTTATTTTAGGCATGGTACTTCTTGACTGCATCTGAGTTCACTGGGAGTGGGAGGTCATCACCATCCATTTTTGTGAGGATTAATGCCCCTCCAAAGAATGCTTTCTTCACCACATAAGGTCCTTCATAATTAGCGGTCCATTTCCCCCGTGAGTCTTTTTGGATAGGCAGGATTTTCTTGAGCACTAGGTCTCCCTCCTGAAACTGCCGAGGCCAAACATTCTTCTCGAAAGCTTTCCTCATTCTTTGCTGGTACAACTGCCCGTGGCACAGAGCGACTACTCTCTTTTCTTCAATGAGATTCAACTGATCCAGACGAGCTTGAACCCATTCTGCTTCTTCTAATTTTGTTTCCATCAGCACTCGCAGAGAGGGTATTTCAACTTCGATGGGAAGAACTGCTTCCATCCCGTATACTAGCGAAAATGGAGTTGCCCCTGTTGACGTGCGAACTGAGGTTCGGTATCCGTGCAGGGCGAAGGGAAGCATTTCATGCCAATCTTTGAATGTCACTACCATTTTTTGCACGATCTTCTTTATATTCTTGTTTGCCACTTCGACCGCCCCATTCATCTTTGGACGGTATGGAGAAGAGTTATGGTGTTGAATTTTGAAGTCCTCACACAACTCTTTCATCATTTTGTTATTCAGGTTGGTCCCGTTATCTGTGATGATCTTATTTGGAAGGCCGTAACGGCAGACCAAGTCCCTTTTTACGAACTTGACGACCACAGATTTCGTTACACTGGTATAAGAAGCAGCTTCGACCCACTTGGTGAAATAATCAATTGCAACCAGGATGAAGCGCTGACCGTTCGATGCTTTAGGTTCGATAGGACCGATGACATCCATGCCCCACATTGAGAACGGCCATGGTGCTGCTAAGACGTTCAAAGAAGCGGGCGGTACATGAATGTTATTAGCATAGATTTGACATTTCTGGCACTTCCTCACATAATTAAAGCAATCGGTCTCCATTGACAACCAGTAGTAGCCAGCCCTCAAGATCTTTCTTGCCATTGTGTGCCCATTAGAATGAGTGCCGAACGAGCCTTCGTGGACGTCTTTCATAATCCTTTCTGCTTCCTCTTTAGCCACACATCGGAGGAGGACCATATCATGATTTCTTTTATAAAGTACCTCCCCATTAAGGAAGAAACCCATTGACCATCTCCTGAGCGTTCTCTTATCATTTTCTGTGGCACCAGGAGGGTATTCTCTGCTTATTATATAGTGTTTGATATCGTAATACCAAGGTTTACTGTCGGGTTCTTCTTCAATCTCCATACAGTGATGTGCCGGCAGATCTCGATGTTGAATTCGAATGAATGTCAGACTCTTATTGTCATTGATATTGAACATTGTTGACAACGTTGCTAAGGCGTCTGCCAACTGATTTTCTTCACGAGGGAAATGGTGGAAAGTGATCTCGTCAAACTGTTCGATCATCTTTTGGATGTGATCGCGATAGGGGATCAACTTGGAATCTCTGGTCTCCCAGTCACCTTTTATTTGATATATGACCAAGGCCGAGTCTCCATATACATCGAGTCTTTTAACTTTCCACTCGAGGGCCGCTTGGATGCCCAGAATACATGCTTCATATTCTGCGATGTTATTGGTGCAATAGAAACTCAATCTAGCAGTACATGGTATGAAGCGGTTATCTGGGGAAATCAATACAGCTCCGACCCCATGCCCCCATAGATTGGAAGCACCATCAAACGACATTCTCCACCTTTCGTCGTCTGGAGATTTTCCTTCTCCGAATAGAGCCCTTATATCCTCATCTGCGAAGTCACATTGCATTGATTGGTAATCCTCAATGGGTTGGTGCGCCAAGTATTCAGCCAATGCACTACCTTTGATTGCTTTTTGAGTGACATACAAGATGTCGTATTCAGATAGTAGCATTTGCCAGCGAGCAATTCTCCCTGTGAGTGCCGGTTTTTCAAAGATGTATTTGATTGGATCCATTTTAGATACCAACCAAGTAGTATGGCTTAGCATATACTGCCTCAGACGGCGTGCAGCTCAGGCCAAGGCACAACATGTTTTTTCCAACAACGAGTATCTTGCCTCGCATTCAGTGAACTTCTTGTTTAGATAGTAAATGGCATGCTCTCTCCTTCTGGACTCGTCATGTTGCCCCAGCACACAACCCATTGATTTGTCTAGCACTGTTAAGTACAAGATGAGAGGTCTGCCAGATACAGGTGGCATTAGAACCGATGGATTTTGGAGATACCTCTTGATCTTCTCAAAGGCTTCTTGGCAGTTATCATTCGACTTCGTTTCTTGGTTCTTGCACAATAATTTGAAGATAGGCTCGCAGGTGGATTTTAATTGGGATATGAATCTGGAAATGTAATTCAATCTTCCCAAGAATCCACGAACCTCTTTCTCGGTTTTAGGCGCCGGCATTTCAAGAATTGCTCGTACTTTGGCTGGATCTACTTCTATTCCCCTTTGATTGACTATGAAACCCAACAGCTTTCCTGATTTTACACCGAAAGTGCATTTGGCAGGATTTAATCTGAGTTTGAACTTGCTCCGACGCCCGAAGAGTTTTTGCGGATTGACAACATGCTCTTCCTCAGTCTTGGATTTTGCAATCATGTCGTCCACGTAGACCTCTATTTCTTTATGCATCATGTCATGGAATAACGCTACCATTGCCCTTTGGTAAGTTGCACCAGCGTTCTTCAGTCTGAATGGCATTACTTTGTAACAGAAGGTACCCCAGTGGTGATGAAGGTGGTTTTCTCCATATCCTCAAGGGCCATCTTGAATTGGTTATATCCGGAATACCCATCCATGAAGGAGAAGAGAGAGTGTTGTGCCGTGCTATCTACCAAGACATCAATGTGAGGCAAAGGAAAATCATCTTTAGGGCTGGCTCTGTTTAAATCTCGATAATCGACACACATCCGAACCTTCCCATCTTTCTTTGGAACTGGGACAATGTTGGCTACCCATTGAGGGTATTTTACTACTGCTAAGAACCCAGCATCGAATTGCTTCTTAACCTCATCTCGGATTTTCAGTGACATATCCAGCTTCATTCTTCTTAATTTCTGCTTCACCGTTGGGCATTCGGGTTTCACTGGTAGTTTGTGTTCGACTATGTCGGTGTGTAGTCTAGGAATGTCTTGATATGTCCATGCGAAAATGTCGACATATTCGAACAAAAGTCGTACTAGTTTCTCCCGTTCGCTGTCTTTCATTGTGGTGCTGATCTTCACCTCTCTCTTATCTTCTTCTGTGCCCAAGTTAATCGTTTCAGTCGATTCCTCGTGGGGCTGGATCACCTTATCCTCTTGTTCCATCATTCTCATCAACTCTGGAGGGGTTTCCTAGTTATCTTCAATAACTTCCTCAGTTTGATTAATAGGGTGGTCAAAGTTACAGCATGAGTTATCGGCGTCGTTATTTTCAAAGATAATTTTTTTAGATCTGCATTTAGCGAAATTGACGGAATAAAAAAAACAAATAAAAAAAAAGACAAAAGCAAATGAAAAGAAAAAAGGAAAACGGAAATTCGTTGGAGAATTCAAAATAACATTTCATTAATATTGATACTGAAAAGAAAACATGTGTGCCCTAATGAAATGTCCTAAGGCCTTGGGCAGAGCCAAAGGAATGCATTACAGGAAAATTACTTTGGACAAAAAACTACGGGTAAGTCAACAATCTCCCAATTATTAAGCCTTTCACTTGCAGGACAAGGGCGCACAAGATTGACGACGCCATCTCCAGCATTTAGATCATCTTCAATGGCTACAATCTGATTTGAATTCAGCATTCCCGCACTCTGAAAGTTCAACTTGATGTCGCCGATGATGATCTTCTTCATGCTTGCCTCTCTACCTTCAAGCTTGGCTAACCTCCGCTCCTTCTTTTCCTCAGCTATTCTTCTCTTGTCAGTGCGACCAAGCCAGTATCCTATCCCACGTCTGTCTTTGTTCCCCTACAAATGTATCGGTGTCAGTATTCCTTGTTCGGTCCTCCCTAAGCCGCTTCCAGCTTGGTAACATTTTCCTATCATGACTTTAGCAATCATTAAGGCAGTCTTAGACAGTTTAGGCTTCAGTGGAAGGATTCCTCCCCTCACAGGTGGCATTGGCAATTTCTAATGCTTGGAAGGCGGTCTCAAGCGATTCTTCGGCAGCCTCAATGCAGCGGGCAACAGATGACCTATTCACTAGCATTTCCACTTCACCGAAAATAACTACTAGCTTATTGTTGACTATGAACATAAGCCTCTGATGTAGAGAGGAGGGAACAGCCCCGACAGAATGTATCCATGGTCTTCCCAAAAGACAACTGTAAGATGGAGTGATACCCATTATCTGGAAAGTCACTACGAAGACTTCTGGACCTACCTGTACAGGTAACTCCATCTCTCCGATGACTTCCCTTTTTGATCCATTAAAGGCCCTGACCAATATAGAGCTGGGTCTCATGTATGAACAATCCACATGCAACTTTTCCATGGTCGATTTGGGTAACACATTCAAGGACGATCCATTGTCAATGAGCACTCGAGCAAGTGAGTACTCTCCGCATTTCACGGAGATGTGAAAGGCCCTGTTGTGTCCTCTCCCTTCGGCTGGAATCTCGTCATCAGTAAAGGTAAGGTAGTTGCTTGCAACAATATTCCCAACGATCCCATCAAACTGACCCACTGTCATGTCGTGAGTGACATAGGCTTCGTTCAGTACCTTCATTAATGCCGCACGATGAGCTTCTGAGCTGAGCAATAATGATAACAGAGAGCAGGGGTCTGATTCAGCTGGTCAACCACCTTATACTCACTCTGCCTCATAAGCTTTAAGAATTCACCGGCTTCCTGTTCAGATAGTGTCCTTTGGCTTGCGTTCTTATCAACAGGTTCTACTTCTTTGTCTTTGCCCTTGCGGGCTCTTTCTCCTTCTTCTCTTGATTTCCCTCCACCGAGTCTTTCGGGGGTATAGATACGCCCGCTACGAGTCATTCCACTAACCCCTGAGATGTTAATGACATCAGGGCTGTTTTCAGGACCTTTCACTTGGACTTTCAAGCTGTAATTCCACGGGACTGCTTTGGTGTCCCAGTAGGGGAAGGGAGCTGGCACTTGGATAGTGATTGGTTTAGGCATACCCAGGGACAACTTCGAGTCCTTAGTATAGCGGATCTCTAGCGGCTTCCGAGTATCCTTGTCCGGGCCATTGTTCGATAGGAGAGTCAACACCTGGTCTTCCCTCTTTTGAAAACCCACTTGTATTATATGTCGGTCCAGTAGGTCTTGAAAGACCGGTTTGAACGCTTAGCATGTCCTGACACAGCGAGGGTTAGTGCATGAATCTTTTCCGGCGCATCCCTTCATAATTCAGCATGGATAGTGTCTAGAGGTTTGCTGATATCTTCCACCTTTCTGGTTAAGGACGCTCCTTCAAAATTTCCAACAGCATTAATAGAGGAGTTCCTGTGCCCTGGTAGAGGGTTAGTGGAAACATTTGGGCCGTCTTCTTCAAAATTCAACCATTTGGATTCAATCAGGCCTTGTACCACATATTTCAAAGCTTTGCAGTTTTCAGTGGAATGGCCGGCTGCTCCAGCGTGGAACCCACAGGTAGCATTCGGGTCGTAGCCTTTGGGGAAAGGAGGCTGAAGAGGTCTCATCGGACGGGGAGTGATTAGGTGGTGACCGATAAGATGATTGAACAGGTCTGTGTACGACATGGGTATCGGGTCAAAACTAACGGGCTTTCTCTCGGGGTAATTTTGTTATCTGTAGCTGGGAATGGTTTGGTGAGGTGAGGCTGGTGGCGTTTGGGTAGGGAATTGATAGGTTTGTGGTGGTTTATTATAGGAGGGTTTTCCTGATCCAGTGATTGCGTTAGTTTCCCCCTCTTTTCTTTTGGGAAATCCAGCGAAAGGTTTTTCTAGCTATTGGTTCCGGTTAAGCTATGTGCAATATTTCCATTCCTTAAACCATTCTCTAACCTCTCCCCTATGATGATCATATCCGGGAAGCTCGAGGATACACTCCCTACCAATCTGTCGTAGAAGGGCGACTGCAAAGAATCCATGAACATTGATACCATTTGTTTTTCCAGCAAAGGTGGTACTACTTGCGCTGCTAACCCTCTCCAGCGTTGAGCATATTCCTTAAAGGACTCGTTATCCCATTTCGTCATATTCTGCAGCTGTGTCCTATCAGGTTCCATATCAGTGTTGTACTTATAGTGCTTTAGAAAAGCGTCTGCTAGGTCTTTCCAACATCGGATGTGAGCACGTTCCAACTGCATGTACCAATTTGAAGCTGACTCAGCTAGGCTGTCTTGAAAGTAATGGATGAGCAGTTTGTCATCATGTGCGAATGCGGCCATTTTCCTGCAGTACATGGATGGCTTGCTGGACAGGTTGACCCTCTATATTTGTCGAAGTCTGGCACTTTGAATTTAGGAGGGATGACCACATTTGGGACAAGACATAGGTCATACGCGTCCCTTGCGCCGACATTGGATCCTTCGATTGCTCTCAGGCGCTCTTCAAGCATTTGATATTTATCCTTGGGCTAGGAGTCCTCCATTGAGTAGTTATGAGTGGGTCCTCTCATGTTGCAGTGGGGAGGAACCATTGGCATTGCAGCGGAGTTCGCATTCAAGATGTGCGAATTGGGAGTAGGATCATGATGAATTACTACTGGTGATGGAGTATAACCCTGTGGAATGACCTGTGGTGCAGTCGCAGGACTTGAGAAGTGAGCTCGCGGTATTTCGGCATTTGTATTTTGAGCTGAAGGTCAGCGACTCCCAAAGGTCCTTCCTCTGGATTGACCTCCATGGTAGGAGGAGCATAACCAGCTGGGAGACCATAAGGAGGCCATTGGTAGCTCTGGACATTCACTCCAGCGGTGTATGGAGTCTCGGAGCTGGGAGGAGGAGGAAGGCTCGAAGCATTGTTCTCAGTATTCCCCGCCGAGGCATTTTCATCTGCATTTCTTCTCCTGAGGAGTTTCATGAGCTCGGCCATTTGATCTTTCAATACCATCATCTCGCTCATTTGATCCTCCAGCTTTGCAATGTCTTCTCTCAGAGCCTGATTATCCTCTTCGACCATTTTCTTTGCTTGAGAACGAGTCCGGTAGCGATGTTGATGAACCAGCTTGCCTTTTCACTCTGTTTTTTCCAAGTCTTTTGACGTAAGTACATGAATGAATGAATGAATGAATGAATGAATGAATGAATGAATGAATGAATGAATGAATGAATGAATGAATGAATGAATGAATGAATGAATGAATGAATGAATGAATGAATGAATGAATGAATGAATGAATGAATGAATGAATGAATGAATGAATGAATGAATGAATGAATGAATGAATATGCATGGAATGCAAATGTATGCTTTCGTGTTACACCAGGAGAATTGTAAGTTTCTATTCGACACAAAATAGATTCAAAGTACGAAACAGAACAAACGAGTCTTTTATTAAAAAACAATCAAGCAAACTGGCGGACTACATCTTTTTCCATGAAACCAGGGTAACGTCCTTTAATTTTTAACACAGTAATAAGACGTTTACAAAAACCAATGAATCTTGTAATCTCGATGGGCGTGTCTTTATCTCTGGCAAAGTCCGCTGCTATTAGGTGCCTGGGAATCTCTCTGACAGCCTCATTTACTAGCTCAACTAACTGTGAGAATTTGTTCCTCCAATACTCATAGTCATCATTCAGCTTCACATAATGCACTTTCAAAAACACATGTTCCTTGTTAAGGTCATCATAGATTTTGTCTTGATATTCAGCATAAGCCTTCAGGTCGATGGTTTTCTTGCATTCTTCCTACAGAGCTTCTTGATACTCTTCAAGCTTCTTTTGTATCACCTCTCTGGCCTTTCTTTCAATTACCAGTCTATTCTCACATTCGGCAGTCATTCCCTCTAGTCGAGGTTTCATATCTTCAAGTTGGCTTCGTAGCGTTCTCTCAATCGCTGCAAACTTGGTCAACTGTTTTTCCCATCCATATGCATTGTCTATAGCCCGGTCTCTCTCTCTCGATTGCGCACTTTAAGCTCTTCATTTGCACCCATGAGACTTTCTTGCAGGCGGCGCATTTTTTCTTTCCCGGCCCGCTCCCTTTCATCACATTCAGCAAGGCACTTTCTTTTCATGGCACTTTCTCGTTGCAAATCAGCATTCTCTTGGAGCACTTTCTCTAATTTAGCTTGCAACGCCGCCTTTTCTTGTTCTGCTTTGGACAAGGCAACTTGGAGTCTTTCTAGATCTTCATCGAGTATAGGGATAGGCGGAGGGACCTCGGGGGTGACCGGAGCTGCCGGGCGGAATGGTAGTCCAACCTCTTCGGCTCTGGATTTGGCCCACTAAGTGTAACTTTCTTTGGCATCAATACCTCTGGGTCCTAGTTCATGACCTTTTCTGGATATTTTGCCCCAGGCCCGACTAATCTTTCTTAGCATATCAAGATCTTCCGAACCCCTCTTCTCTAGCACAAATGAGAATAAAGATTTTTCCGGGGGTGGATTCATCATAGGATAACCCAACCGCCTCAACGCAATGGCGGGATTGTAGTTAATGCAGCCTTTGGTCCCTATGAGGGGGACATTTGGGAAATCACCACACTGATAGACAATTTCTTCTATATTTTAGTCCCGGGAATACTAGAAAATGTCACTCCCTTTGAGGACGGCCATGTATTGGGCCCATTCTGTCTTGCCCCTGACCTCTATATGATGATTTCTTTTGAAGATAAGAGAGGTGAACCAGCGATACAATACAGGCAAACAGCATAGGATCAAGCCTGATCGTTTTTTGTGACGTTCGTGAATAGTGTAACACACGTCACCAAGAACAACTGAGGCGGGATTTTGTTCCCGGAGTTTGAATGCTAAGAAAACGTCCATCGCAGTGTAATCAATATAGCCGTCGTCATTTGGGAAAAGAACGACCCCATAGATGATGAGAGCGAAGACATCCATGAATGTAGACCAATTTTCTTTACCAGCCCAGGATGAGGCTTCTTTCTCCAAGTACCACCTTGTCAAACCTTCTACCCCCTTCTTTACAATTACCTTCTTGGCCAAATCTGACGTTGGAACTTTTAATATTTCAGACAGTTTTTCGGCTATAGGATAATTTTCCACATATCGGTACGGCTTTTTGTTCTCTGGAGGGAAGCATAATATATTTTCAAACTCTTCTAAGGTCGGGGCCAGCTGATAGTCTTGGAAGGTGAAACAATGTAACGGTGGATCATAATACTGGCCCAATGCAGTGAGAGCTTCGGCTTGTACCTTGATATTCAGAAGACCTAAAAGATTCCCATACTTGGCGGTGAAGGAGTCACGAAGCCATGGCGCCATTTTATTGCTTAGGTCTCACAGACTTCTTAGGTTCGGTTGCTTGATTTTCAAATGTATGGTTTGTCTTAACGTTTGATCCATCTTGTCAGAACGAAAACCTTACAATTTCCTGGCGGTCATAGGAATGCATGAAAAATGAAATGTTAATGTGCAATAATTTTTTTTATTTTTTTTTATGCCATGCAAAACGAAAAGGTAAAAATGTATGAGGTATGCTAAAAAATAATTTGCCAAGATAACATATGATTTTTTGAAATTTTTTTCTTTTTAGAAGACCGGAAAAATGTATCAGTGTTTGTTTGAATGCAGGGGTATGAGGCTCCTTTGTGTCCTACGAGGGTTCCTTAGAGAGTAGGTTTAGGACTCGTCTATTGAGTGAACCTTTCAAAGGGTAGCTCTAAAGAGTCCTACATAAGGTTCCTATAGCCAACGACACCAGTTAAGAACACTGATCAACAACAATAGGCAATCTATTAGGAGTGCCAACATTCTCAAGAGGGACTAAACTCTAGGTGAGACTTTCGTGACCACCCAACAGGACGCACATCCAGTAGGCCATCACTACGCAGACTCGTTCTAACTTAGGTTATTCTCCAGTCTGGGTACATGACTATTTTCTCGTGTGTGCAAAAGTGTGATAGTGGCGTGTGGGAAGGAGCAAAATATCAAGAATACCCCACAAGGTGCAAAACAAACAAACATATATACAAAAAAGCGGTCTTCTATCCTAGGGTTTTCATATCACAAAAGAATAATATGCAATAAAAATAAAAGACGAAAGGGAAGGGTAAAAATAAACATTAAAACAGTAACTAATCCTACAACTAATTAGACCAGGTTTGGCTCTCTAAATTTTCCCCAGTGAAGTCGCCAGCTGTAGCGATCGAAAAATTCGGGATAGGATTCCTCGAAGGTTCAAAAATGAAGCCGCCACCAAAGTTTAATTATAAGGGCAAACATTGGAAAATCCCTTTTGGAATGGATAAGGGTCCTTGAGACCAGATAAGGGTTCGGGAGTCAGTTATGCGTGAGGAAGGTATTAGCACCCCACGACATCCTTCCTAAGGAAGGTTACCTGCCAACTAGTTGTAGGAAAGAATATTAATTTTGAAAATGTATATTTTACCCTTTTATTACGAATTGAAAAGAAAGAAGACTTAATGAAAATTTTAGTTTTTTGTGCTTGACAGGAGTGGGCCCCTGCTCCTACGTATCTCTAGGTGCGATGGAGAAATCAAATCTACGTAGTTCTTGGGTAGAAAAAGTTTGTTGGTATTTTTTAATATAGGGGTTTTAGGACTATTGAGCTGTACAGCTCATCCGTCCTAGAACGCTGACTAACCCGTTTGTACAGTCGACTTAGTCCACTATTTTCTGAAAACGGGGTTTTTGAAGTTTGGAAAATGATTTGAAGTGTGTTGGTTTGATTTTATTGGAATAGGGGTTTTAGGATTCCTGAGCCGTACGGCTCATTCATCCTAGAACGCTGACTAACCCGTCTGTACAGTCGGCTTAGTCCCCTATTTTGAGAATTTGATTCGTGGAAAGAAGTATGTTTGTGTTTATTTTGATTTAGAAATTGTTTGTTTTAAATAGGGATTTTAGGACATGATCCGTAACGGTTCATTAGTGACCTAAGAAGCAGACTAACCCGACTGTACAGTCGACTTAGTCCCCTATTTATATTTTTTGAAAATGAAATATTTATCTACTTATTTTTATAGGTTTCTTTTAAAAGAAACTAATAAAAACGAAAACAGAGGGTGCAATAGTAAAATGGGGTGCAGTTCGCGGAAGGGAGTTGTATTATTAAAACTGGGTGTGAAAAGCAGCAGCCCAGTTTGTGGACTGGCCTGCGAATTTATGGGCTTTTCGGGGGGGGCGTATACAGGAAAATGAGAGGTGTAAGTAGTATTGAGTTAAATGAAAAGACGAAAACAACCCTAGGTGTCCACACTATATAAGGTATTTTGAAGAAAAACCTAAACCTAATTCCTTTTCATCTCTCATGCGACGCTGTTCACGGCCTAACCCTAATTTCTCAATTCCCTAATCTCTCAGCCGCAACACCCAGAATGGAGTGAGAGAGAGAGAAGCGAAATTTTAGGAGTGAGAGAGAAAGAGAGGAAAACGAAAGGGAAAGAGGGCGAGATTTACGGTGGTGAGGGTCTGACGGTGACAAAGATGGTGGGCGGTGTTGCCAGGCCATCACGGTGGTGGCTGTGCGAAGAGCAGCGCGTGCAGAGTACTGGTCATTGGGGAGAAACGACAGCGGCGCTGGAAGGACGATGAGGAAAACCGTGTGCGATGCGACAGCGGGCTTACGGTGGTGGACGACGTTGACAGACCGTCACGGTGGTGGTTACAACACCTAATGCGTAGTACGAAGGCGTGATTAGGAGGTTCGGTGGTGGTGTTTTGGAGTGAACGGCCACCGTCTACGGTGGCCGGAACAAATGGGTAAGGCTTCGGTTCCTATGGTTTTTTTTATATTTTCTCCTTTCTCTTCACTCTTCTACTCTGATTCCTTTTCTTTATGTTTGTTTTTTTTGTTTCTCTGGGTGGTTTACAGCCAACGGCGAGCCTTGCGGTGGTGTTCAGTGACGGTGACGACGTGGCTATGGAGGACGACCACCGTCTACGGTGGTCGAAGCTAAAAGTGGTAAGCTTCAATTCTGATTCCTCTTTTTTGTATATCCTTTTTTATTTCTCTATTTGATTTCTGTTTTTACCTATTTTTTGGTTTCTGATTTCAAAACTTCCAAACCCTAGTTTCTTTAGCAACTGACTCCTATTTCGATTAGCCTCTGTTTCAAAAACTAAAACCCTAATTTAATTTTACTAGAACTATTCTGTTCATGATTTTTTTTAGAGAAGCTGACCTATTTGCGAACCTGATTTAAACTCTATTCCGTGCATGACCCTTTTTACGCCATAGTCTGTTCATAATACTAACATTCACAGCACTAACGTTTCTAACAAAAACATAAACCGAACCTATTCTAAGATTTATAACTATTGCTATTTTGGTTTTTTTTTTAAGAACCAATTCTGACACAATAAATATTTACAACTGAGCCTATTTCAAGTTGATAACTACTCCTACTAATGAAACAAAAGTAAAACAACTTTTAGGAGCAAACTGATTCGACAAACCTTTTTTTCCGGCCTCTGTTTGGTTTCTTGTTGCCTACTGTTAGTACCTGCCTGTTGTTGTTATGCCTGCTACTGTTGTTCTTTGTTTCCTTACTGCTATGGCTGCTGTCCCCTTTTTCTTTTTTAGAATTTTGGTGATTAGGGTTTCAGTATG
This sequence comes from Astragalus membranaceus, assembly GCA_039519185.1. NCBI lineage: Eukaryota > Viridiplantae > Streptophyta > Magnoliopsida > Fabales > Fabaceae > Astragalus > Astragalus membranaceus. The sequence continues at coordinate 24,741,936 of CM076852.1, forward strand.
AAACCCTAATTTTGCTATCAAACGTATGATTTTCTGTATGAACTCTCTGAATCCTTTGTGTCTGAATTTTTTGGGTGTGTCCAGGCTTGTTTATATAGGTGAAAATTAGGGTTTTTCTGATCCTTCTCCATCTTTGTTTCCTTTTTGCAGGTTTTGGGCTTGGGTTGGAGAAGATGGGTACTTGGTGAGCAAGGAAAGGACTAGGGTTCAGCTGCTGTTTTTTCCTTTAGACTGAGGCGCCTCTTTTGCTTTTTTTCATTTTTATGTATTTTTTATGTATTTTCGGATTTTATTATTTTTTGTATTTTTTGGATTATTGTAAATGAAATTTTAATTCTGATTTTATTATATTTTGGGATGTTGTAATATTTTTTTTAAATCTGATTTTATTTTATTATCATTTTTTTTATGTCTTTTTGATCACAAAGGCTAAATTAGGTCCAAAAAACCAGCCACAGGCCCATTTATCAAAACTGGCCCAAAAGTTAGATGTGGGCCCAGACGACCCAAAACATTAGACCTAAGCCTGCTTATTAAAAACTGATTCAAAACAAAAAGCGTAAGCCCAATTAGATAAGCTAACAAAATCAGGCCCAAAAGGTTGGACATAGGCCCAATTGGACAATTCGGTCTAACTTTAAACAAAACAGCACTCGAAATGCCATGGGCTTGTGACACGGGGCTAAAACAAATACGATAAAAAGATCGGGCAAAATTGGGGTATAACAATCGATATGTTCTTCTTACTTACACCGTGAAACAACACATTTTTGTTCTTATTATTTCAAGAATGAGTTTGCTCCTGGAAGCAGTCGAAATGAAATGGATACTGAATGGCCTAGACATCATTTAGCTTTGTCTACCCGGTCGTCCATCTGGGAAGGACTCAATTCAATGGCTAACAGATGAAGAGTTAAGTTCACCACATGTTCATGTGTTGATAAACTGTAATGAGGTGCAACCATTTATTGAGTATGTTCCTCAACATTAACAATCAATCTTAATTAGTTAATATATAGCAGACAAATGTGTAACAATTAATTATTTCTTTTTAGGGAATTCTTGTCATCAGAGGACGTAAGTGAGCAACAATCTTCTGCTCATATTAATGCACATTTTCCAACGTGGTTTAGGCAACATGTTTATGCCCTCCCACCAACACCTACCAACAAACACTTGAGGAACATATCAGACGGTCCTCTAAGATGTGTTAAAGAATGGCACACATACTTTGTCAATGGATACAAATTTCACACCAATGAATGGACACAGGGCAGAGAGATAGTCAATAGTGGAGTGTGCATGAAGGGTGTCACCGGAGGAGGTGAAGATAATTTTTATGGTGTGGTTCAACAGATATATGAACTTTCGTACCCCCATGTAGATTTTAGTCAGAAGGTAGTGGTTGTTTATTGTAATTGGTTTGATCCGTCTGCTCGAGGAACAAAGGTGAATCCAAAGTCAATTACAGTGGACTAAGTCTATTCAAAATGATTGGTAGATATCGACTGTATGATCCGTTAGTCATTCCACAAATTGTGAGACAAGTCTATTATGTCCCTTATCCATCAACGCGGACTCATAGGCGTGGTTGGTGTGTCGCAATTAAAACAAAACCAAGAGGTCGCATTGAGACAAATGATGAAACGGTGGAAGATGTGCCATATCAAATGGAAGAGATGTCTAATGTAAATGAAGTGATTCAAGTCGAACCCATTAGTCGTTTATGTGATGAGCCAAACACCGGCGATGAAGTTGATGACGAAGAGGATGCTGATGAAGATGCAACAGACCACATTGGTGTATCAAGAATTCACTCCTCTGATGATGATGATTTTGAGAATGAATGTGTAACACCCCGATAATTTCTAACTTGTAGAAATTACCGAAGCGCACTACTGGCATACATCAGAGTACCTTCTGTTTTAAATACTGAACACATACTAATACTCGATGCTAAAAACCATCAAGCGCGTTACATAACTTAACCTGAAAAATACATAAAACGTTCTTACACCGCTCAACTAGTGTTCAGTACCAAAATAGAAAGTGTGCGGAAGCGATTTACAACTTAAAAACATAAGTCGTACCATCGTACATCTAAGAAACTGAATACAAAATACAGAGAAAAAAGGGAAACTGAAATACAAGACATAAAGAAATAAAGATAGCGGCTGCTCCTCAAGCATCTTCATAGTCGTGCCTCACGGTCTTCATCTTTCCCTGCTTAACTAAAAAACAACAACAATGGATTGGGTGAGACAACTTGTCTCAGTGAGTTCTATCGCGACCCCTTACTAATTCTCTCGGTTCAATTATGCTTGATTCATTATACTTAACTCATAAATCATAGTCCTCAAAATTGACTATGTGGCTAACTAACTAAACGTTGACCTCATAACCCTCAAGCCGGTTACAAGATACAACACATAAACTAAACTAAAGTTGTCCTCATAACCCTCAAGCCGGTTACAAGAAACAACACTAACTAAAGTTATAGCGTGTCACCGGTCACTTGGCATAATAAGCTTCCGGTGAACCCGTCCCCACTAATCGGCTGGGTCCCTAACGGGGCCTAGGTTCATAAGGCTCATGACTACCTCTCCCCTAACACACTAAACTAAATAGGGTCGTCACCCCGACTAAAGATATATATGAAGATATACCTGGACTAAACTCAACAATAAACTTAAACATAATAATAACTTAACTGAACAATGAACTGAACTGAACATAAACTTATTACTAACGTGATCTAATTACTAACTTAGTCTAATTATTAAGTGATCTCTCATGGATTACTAAGGTTCGCTAACTTATCTTATTAATCTTACTAAACCAATCAATCCAGCACAATGCATCAATCACAAAGTCATAACATGAAATTAATGGTCCATCACATGAGCATTCACTTATCCTGAACGTAATCCAAACATGACCAATCATAAGGTACTAACATAACTTAGATCCAATCACAGTCGATTACCACTCAATTCAGGGCAATTCAATTATAGTAACATTGGGGAAGGTGGAAGGAGGGATTAGAAAGCAATTGGAATCGTTCGGAATGATTTAAAACACTTTTTAAAATAGGCAACCCGAAGGCCACGCACGACCCGTGCACCCATACACACGATCCGTGCGTGTCCATCATTTAACGTGTCATTCCGTTCCGATCCCGAATTACTTCCCGATCAATACTACCACTTCAGTCATAGCCAAACATGTATAATTACAGTGTTCCCATCCTAGGGGAACCTTGGGGAGTGGATTGGAAGGGACTTAGGACCAATTGGAATAGCTTAGGACGTATTTTGAAATTTCGCATCAGAAGGATACGCACGGTCCGTGCGCCTTGGCACACGACCCGTGCGCATTTTCAAAAACGGCACCATGGTTCCAGAATCTCACGCACGACCCTTGCCCAGAGGCACACGGTCCGTGCGTGACTAACAGTATTTCAGAAAACAGTTTTCTTTTCTATTCCAATCGTTCCCATGTCCACTCCGATTCACATTCAAACTCAATAACACATCAATACAGACATGTCAACCATTACAATCAATAATTTTCATTCAACAATCACACTTATGCACTTTAACAATTTCAATCTCAATGACCTCATGACTTGACGGTTCACACGCGAGATTTTCGTAAACATTATCGACTCGAATTTTATAAAAACGCGAGACCTGAACCAGGACACACATGCATACACAAATTCATGGTTTCCCTAGTGAGTATAGAACTCACCTCTTGGACGACAATAGGAATAGACACCGAGACTTCACGATCACGATCACACGGTGACTCCAAATTCACCCAAACCGCTCCAGTTAACTTCCAACCGAAAACCCAGCCACTGAACTACTCTCTAGGTTGCTCCAATTTGTGTTTCAGGTACAGGGACTGGTTCTACAACTCTCCAACATAACATGCAAGGGACAGATTTGGTGTTTGGCCAAGTGAAGCTCAAGGTGGTCTTCAATGGTGGAATGTGGTGGAGGTTGGGGATGACTATGAACTTAGCATCAATGGAAAGGAAATAGGGAGATGATTCAGAATATGTTGATAGATGAAGCATGCATGATGGTTTGAAGGAAACCCTCACCTCTTCTCTTCCTCTCCCATTCGCATCCTCTCTCTTTTTCTCCTCTCGGTTCTGTTTTTCTTTCTCTTTTGAGAAGTTAAAAATGAAGTGTTTCTCCATGTAGCTCAGCTGAATGGGTATATAAAGGGGCATGGCAAAAGACACAAATACCCTCCACTTAAACATTTCCTCCCTAATGACTCCCTTCAGCCCCCAACACTCTAACTTGATGCATTTAATATTAATTAAGCACATCATTTGCATAACAAATCAATCAAGTATATACCAATCCAATTAATTTATTTTCAATCGAGACAAGAATTCACAATATAATAATTCACACCAAATTAACTAAATAGCGAAAATTGGGGATATTACAGAATGGGATTCCAATTAGTTATTTATGTTTCAACAATATATATATATATATATATATATATATGTTAACCTATTTTTAATCAACGATGTAATTTATGTTTGTTATGTTTATATATTTTTGTTTAGTATGTTTATGTTAACCTTGTTTAGTGTATGTTTGTTTGTTTAAATGTATATGTCTAGCATGGCATCTCACTCAGGATCCGATGACGAGACATATGTTCCTCCACCTGTTACGGGTGATGCCGCCAGCACTAGCAGGCGGAAGACTTCTACTCGCCTAGGGCGTCGTGTTCAGCCTGCTCGTGTTGTTGTTTCTGGTGGCAGATATTTGCCACCACCTGGGTCTGAGGGTGCTAGTACTAGTACTGCAGGGGACCCAGTGATTCCTGCTGCTACTGAGGGCTTAGCCCCGACAGATGTTGATTCTTATGGGGTACGCACATTCACTGTTGACCGTGAGGTGGTGAGGTATACACCTGATGGGCGTATCATATTGGAGACTGCTGACGATTCGTAAGTATATATATTATTATTTATTAATTTATTTTTGTCTCCTTTTATATAACTAATATAATTTGGTGTAATAAAATTCATCTTTTTTTAATGCAGGTTTCTTCCTTCGAAGGCTACAGCTACCGCCATCATAAAAACAATCAAGAGGAATTTCACCAGCAGCTGGAAGAATTGGACGGTTGTTAGAAAAGATACAGAGGAAATTGGGAGGATGTTAAAATCATTTTTGGTAAGTTGTTCGACGAAATAATTAATTAATTTGGTGTATTATCTTATTGACTTGATTAATTAATTTGTCTTATAATTAACAACATTATTGTAAATTTCTTAAATAGGAAAAATGTACATGGTTACCAGAGCAGCAAAGGGAAGTTGAGAGAGTCTTCCATAAGAGATGTTCCCATCGCTATTCTGAATTACTGCGGGAGGCGCGCGGTAAGAATGCGAAGCCATCTTATATGGGAGACTCAACTTGGGCTGGGTTACAGGAGTACTGGCAGACACCAGAATTTAGGAATTTTTGTGAGAAAGCCAAGAAGAACCGTGCTTCTGAAAAAGGTGGTTGCACACACACAGGGGGGGAGTGTTAATACTGCAACGCATCACAGGCATTTGGTAAATTTATTACTTTATTACTTGATTAATTAATTATTTATAATTAACTAGTCATTTTCATGTGTATTAATTAATAATTTATATATATATATATATATATATATATATATATATATATATATATATATAGAAGGCGAGGGAACAAAGGGCAATCACTTTGCCTGATTTGCATCACTACCTTCATATGCGGGAGGACACTGGTGACTTTGCTATAGATCGGGCGAGGAATATTCAGGTAAAACTACTTTTACAATTATATATTAATGTTTATTATTTATACCAATCTTTATATCGGGCGAGGAATATTATATTAAGACTACTTTTGCTATAGTTATTTATTTGTTGGGTTCTTTTTTCAGGAGAGCTTCCAGGGTGGGCTGACTGAGTACTATCAGTCACAACAGAGCAGTGGGGCAGCTGATATCGATCCAGTGGGGGAGGCTAGAGTAGCTCGTGATATTTGGGAGAGAGCAGTTGGTCCCCAAAAGAGTAATCATATGGTGGGATCAGGTGGTATTGGACCAGCTGCTTTCCGAACAAGAATTACTTCGAGTCTATCAGCTTCACAATATTCTGGATCCTCGAGTACTGGTCGCTCTTATGTTCCCATTGCTGGTGAGTTGCATGCTGTTACGCAATTGACGCAGCAACTGAGCGAGGCCTAGCGTCAGTTTGCCGACCGGCAGGAGCAAAATGAACGGGAAGTGCAGGCGCTTCGGGAGAAAGCCAGGATAGCTGAGGAGCGCATGGAGGAGCAGACTAGGGTAGCTGCGGAGCGCATAGACGAGCAGGCTAGGTTAGCTGTGGAGCAGGCCAGGCTAAATGAGGAGCGCTTTAAGTTTTTGCGGCATCAGCTGATGTCTCAGCCATCGAGGCCATCCTCATCACATATGCCATCCTACCTGCCGCAGCAGCCGCAGCAGCATTACGGCGGTGCATTTCAGTAGTGGCCTCAGCAGCAGTATGCACCCCAGTATTCCCAGCAGTATGCACCTCACCCATACCAGCCATACCAGCAGCCATACCAACAGCCCCAGCAGCAGTCACCCCACCAGCCAAACCAGCACCCCCATTGGCGCTCACCCCAGCAGCCCCACATCGATCTTAATAATATCGATTCGATTAGTGCTTTTCTTTCATCTGATGATACCTAATATCAGGGTGATGAGTTAGACCAGCAGCCGCCCCAATAGCTTTGGATTATTTTATTTTGTTGTATGAATATTTTTTTTATTGTATGGATATTTTTGTTGTTGTATGGATATATATTTATTTAAATTAATGATTAATTTTCATTCCTAATTTTTATATTTTAAATAGTAAACTAGTAGGATACCCGTGCATACGCACAGGTCCTGTCGTGTTATTTTTATGAATGAACTTAGACAGTATTTAAATAGTCTGAACATTACCCCGTGAAAATAGAGACAAATTTAAAGTAGATAAAAAAGAGTTTCAAATTAAAAACAGATAAATATTAAAATCTAAAAATGTAAAAGTATCATTTAAAAACAATACATGCATTTATCCCGTGTTTGTTTATATATCAGTGAAGTGTTCTTTTATAAATCAGTGTTGCTATCCCGTGTTTTTCTATATATTAGTGCAGCTATCCCGTGTTTATATATATATATACCCGTATTTTTTTATATATCAGTGCAGTTATCTCGTGTTTTTTATGTATCAGTGCAGTTATCTCATAGTTTCAATTGATTATTTGAGTTGATTAGTAGATTATAGTAGATAGTAAAAGATAGATAGTAGATTATTAATAAGAAATATTTATCCCGTGTTTTTTTTATATATCAGTAACAATTATTTGTCCTTCTTTTGGTATTAGTGACAAATATTTGTCCTATGTGTTTTAAATATTAATCAGTTTAAATAGTCATTAAGTCTTCTTCTTTTATTAGATAGTAGGTTTATAGTAATTTTCAAAAATTATAATTATCAATGGCAAATATTAATCCCGTGTTTTTTATATATCACTGCAGTTATCCCTTGTTTTCTATATATCAGTGCAGTTATCTGGTAGTTTCATTTGATTATTTTAGTTGATTAATAGATTATAGTAGAAAGTAATTTTGTTAGATAGTAGATTATCAATAAGAAATAATTGTTTTAAATATTAATTAGTCTTCCTGTTTTTTAGATAGTAGGTTTGTAGTAGTAGTCTTCAAAAAATTTAATTATCAATGACAAATATTAATATCGTGTTTTTTTTTCATATATTAGTGCAGTTATCCCGTGTTTTATATATATCAGTGCCGTTATCTCGTAGTTTCAATTGATTATTTTTGTTGATTAGTAGATTATAGTAGATAGTAAAATAGAGATAGAAAATTATCAATAAGAAATATTTTTCTTAAATATTAATCAGTAGTTGAAATAGTCATTAAATATTATTGTTTTATAGATAGTAGGTTTATAGTAGTCTTCAAAATTTTTAATTATCAATGACAAATATAAATCCTGTGATATATATATATATATATATATATATATATATATATATATATATATATATATATATATCAGTGCAGTTATCCCGTGTTTTTTTATATGTCATTGCAGTTATCCCGTAGTTTCAATTGATTATTTGAGTTGATTAGTAGATTATAGTAGATAGTAAAAGATAGATAGTAGATTATCAATAAGAAATATCTATCCCATGTTTTTTTATATATCAGTAACAATTATTTGTCCTTTTTTAATTAGGTATTAGTGACAAATATTGTCACGTGAGTTTTAAATATTAATCAGTTTAAATAGTCATTAGGCCTTCTTGTTTTTTTAGATCGTAGATTTATTGTAGTTTTCAAAAATTATAATTATCAATGGTAAATATTAATCTCGTGTTTTTTATATATCACTGCAGTTATCCCGTGTTTTTTATATATCAGTGCAGTTATCTCGTAATTTTGATTGATTATTTTAGTTGATTAGTAGATTATAGTAGATAGTAAAAGTTAGATATTAGATTATCAATAAGAAATATTTGTTTTAAATATTAATTACTAATTTACATAGTCATTAAGTCTTCTTATTTTTTAGATAGTAGGTTTGTAGTAGTAGTTTTCAAAAAATTTAATTATCAGTGACAAATATTAATCTCGTGTTTTTTTTTCATATATCAGTGAAGTTATCCCGTGTTTTTTCTATATATCAATGCAGTTATTTCGTAATTTCAATTGATTATTTTAGTTGATTAGTATATTGTAGTAGATAGTAAAGGAGAGATAGTAGATTATCAATAAGAAATATCTGTTTTAAATATTAATCAGTAGTTTAAATAGTCTTTAAATATTATTGTTTTTAGATAGTAGGTTTATAGTAGTCTTCAAAAATATTAATTATCAATGACAAATATTAATCTTGTGTTTTTTTTGTATATCAGTGCAGTTATCCCGTGATTTTTATATATCATTGCAGTTATCTCGTAGTTTCAATTGATTTCTTTAGTTGACTATAATAGATATTAAAAGATAGGTAGTAGATTATCAATAAGAGGTGTTAGTAGATTTTCAATAAGAGTGTAAACAGATTTCGGAAAGAAAAATTAAAATTTTAAGGTGATAGTTTTGTTTTGTTTTTTAGTGTAACACATTTACATTTTTATAGGTAATTTGAATAGAGTAGTGTTTGTATAAATTTAGAAATTTAGTTAAAAAAATTAAAGTGAAGTGATAAAAGAAAGAGAATAATTATTTATGGAAAAATTAAAAGTAAAGTAAAAAGAAAAAAAGAAAGAAAGAGACTGTAAGAGAAAAGTGAAAAGGAGAAAAGATAGTGTTTGAAGAAAGAGAAAAAAGGAAGAAAGAGAGTGTAAGGGAAAAGTGAAAAGTAAGAAAGAGTGTGTAAGAAGAAAGAGAAAAAAAAAAGAAAAAAAAAGAGTGTAATGACATTTTTACCCTTAAATTAGATATGTGTCTTGTTAATAAGAGATCCAAATTGGTAATTTCATAGGAGGTTTGTTTGTATAAATAGATATTAGATTAATTAATTATTAAATTTTACTTTTTATCAATAATTAAAGTTTTTAATAAAATAATCAATTAAAGTTTTTAATAAAATAATATTAATTTTTTAAATAAAACGATTTTTAGAAAAAACGATTTTTCCGGCGGATTAGTGGACTTTCCGGCGGATACTCCGCTGGAAATTTCCAGTGGATAAATTCAAACGATTTTTTTTTTGTATTTTCCGCCGGAAATTTCCGGCGCCACTATATCCGCCGGAAACCGTTTGCTGCGAGCTGGCTACCGGCGACAAAAATCCGCCAGAAAATCGGCATTTTCGGCGGATTTGGCGGATTTTGCCCGCCGAAAAGTCCAATTTTTCTTGTAGTGATTACCGACCATGCAACAGCCACAATCTCGGCATCTATGTGCTATTCATTTATTTTTAAGCCTTGTAAGTTACTTTACCATTACAAGCTTACCAATCGAAACACCGACCGTGCAACAGTCACAATCTCGGCGAATCGTGCATTGAACTTAGCATAATATCGGCCGTGCAACAGCCACAATCTCGATAAACCCCCGTTAGTAACTATTCCATAACGTTTTCTAGGGCCTAGGGTAGGGGCTCATGACCTTCCCCTCCTAGTAGATACATTAAGGTATGTCTTTTTAATTAAGGTATGTCTTTTCAATTTTGAGGACAAAGTTTTAAAAATTGGGGTGACTGTAACAGCCCTAAATTTTTAAAGATTCGGTTTATGAAAATTTTGAACGATTTAATTATTTGAGTTAGATAATAAGTCGTGACTCGGATATGGGATAGTCGAGAAAGCAACATTAAGGGATGTTACAATGGTCTCCACGAGGAAGATCTAGGTTTCCCCATAAGGGCAAATCTGTTGTGAATGACGTCGGCAAAGCCTCCAAAGAGGACGACTTAACAGACAACTTGGGATGTACAACGGCAACAGTAGCGAGTCGTCCGGCGAGGACGACTTAACACACGACATGGGATGTCCAACGGCAACGGCAGCGAGCCGGCCGGCGATGACGACTTAACAAATGGCTTGGAATGTCCAACGGTAACGACAACGAGCCGGCCGGCAAGGATGACTTAACGAGTGACTTGAAATGTCCAACGGTAATGACAACAAGTCGGCCGGTGATGACGACCTGACAAGTGACTTGGGATATCTGACGGTAACGGCAACAAGCCGGCCGACGAGGATGACCTAAGCAGCAATCTCAAGCCAAGGCTATCGCCCGGAATAACCCCGGCTTGGGGGCAACTGATCTGGACTGGGCCACGAGGTGGCCCCCTAAGCAAGTTGGATCCGAAACCATCCCAATGTCAAGGATCCATATCCATGACCTTGCATTCCACATTGGGCCATGAGGTCCATGCGCCTAATTGAGCATAGACAAGCCCAATTCTTTGGATCCACATCCAAAGCCCAATCCATCAAGCCTCGACGGCTCAGATTCACCCCAACGATCCAACGGCTCAGAGGTAGCACAGATCTCTATAAATACAGGCTCGCATAGACACAAAAGGTACGCATACTCTCTAGCCTGCATACTCCAAGATTCTCTACCGACTTGAGCGTCGGAGTGTGTAACACCCCGGTATTTCTTTAACAAAGAAATACCTAAATATACAATTTGGTATAAATCAGAGTATAAAAATTCCTGTTCAGATATACATCTTTACAAGAAACAGCGGAAACTATAAAAATAACTTTTTACAAGTTCAAGTCATAAGACCGAATATAGAGACTACATCAAAAGAATCCAAAACACAGATGGAAGATTTCAACTTCAACTTCTCTTCGAACCTGACGATTAACTGTGCCGCCTGCTGTCCTTATAACCTGTTCTCTGTAAAAACAACAAATATGGATTGGGTGAGACAACTTGTCTCAGTGAGTCCTACCGTGCCCCCTCACTGACACTCGGTTCAATTTATTAAACCGTTACAACAAAAGCTGACATAACAATGCCTTAATTATTAATCGAATTGCCGACTGTGCAGCGACCACTAATCCCGGCAATTCGTGTTCTTAACTTATTAATCGAAACGCCGACTGTGCAACGACCACTAATCCCGGCGAATCGTATGTTTAACTTGTTTTATTAATCAAGACGCCGACTGTGCAACAACCACTAATCCCGGCGAACCGTGTACTTACTTATTTTATTAATCGAGACGCCGACTGTGCAACAACCACTAATCCCGGCGAATCGTGTACTTACTTATTTTATTAATCGAGACGCCGACTGTGCAACAACCACTAATCCCGGTGAATCGTGTACTTACTTATTTTATTAATCGAGACGCCGACTGTGCAACAACCACTAATCCCAGCGAATCGTGTACTTACTTATTTTATTAATCCAGACGCCGACTGTGCAACAACCACTAATCCCGGCGAATCGTGTACTTACTTAGCATAAACCGGCTGTGCAACCATCCACTAATCCCGGTAACCCACGAATTGACCACGCCAAAACGTATACAGGGCCTAGGGTGACGGCTCATGACTTCCCTTCCTAGTATGCTACTTGTCGGGTCGTCACCCAATGCGATACATATGACAATACGCATCAAATTCTCGAGAGTTAGATAATTTGTATCTTTTCGATCACCAAAGGATCAGTCATAAAAGTTCATTAGATAATTTATATCTTTTGATCACCAAAGGATCATTCACATAGTAATTGGATAAGCAATATCCATATCGATCTATAATCCGTTTTGAGGAATTCATAAATTAGACCTCCGGCATTATAATCATATTCAATTGACATATATAAACATATATATATTCAGTCAGTCTGTAACGCCCAAATATTTATTTAAATTATTTAATTAAAATATTTAGGTATTCAATTATTGATTTTATTTATTTTAGCTGGTGTAATTATAATAACGATAGATTGAGAGGTGCGTAATTGGATTTTAGGTGATGGCGTTAGTGATCGGGCATAAGCTGGAGGAAAGCCCGTGATCCAAGCCCGCTAGCTAGGCGCATAGGAGAAGCGCCTAGGCTAGGGTTTAGTGGCATTTGCGAATTGTTGAGAAAGAAAGAGAGGAGAGTTGCGAAATGGAGAGAGGAGAAGAGAGAAGGGTACGGCGCGCAAGCAAGGGAGAAGAGGAGGAGGAGAATTTCGCAGATTCAAGGAAGCAGAGAGGAGCTGTGTTGCTGAGGTTCTGTTGGTGACTTGATTCAAGGGATTGGTGCTCTCCTACTATAAGGTAAGGGTGGGGTTCTTCCTTATAATAGGGTTTTATGATGGGGTTATGTGGGAATAGATCCTATGATGCCTAGGGTTTGATTTCGAGGTGTAGTTTGGTGTTAGTTGAATTGTATATAGGTTGGGCTGAAATTTGGATTGTTGGTGATTGATGTGATCATAAGAAATTGAGACTCATTGTTGTTATAATAAATTGCATGTTAGGTGTTCGATAAAATGTTTGTTGGTGTTGTGATTAGCGAATTATGATGATTGGCATTGGTGATTATGAATTGATGAGCTAAATTGGTGATATAATGTTCATATGTGGTGTTTTGGTGAATTTGATGTGTTGCTGATTTGGGGTCCCTGGTGCTGGGCGCCATGCTGGGTGTTGCCTGTGTTGCTGTTTTTGGCGCCCTATGCCTGGGCGCCGTGTCTAGTCCTGTTGCTTGGTGTTTCGGTTGCTGTTTCTGGCGCCCTGTGCATGGGCGCCGTGCTGGGTGTGTGTGTCAGTGTGCCAGGGAGTTGTTGCTGTTGTGTTCTGAGTCATGGGCGCCATGGGCGCCTGTTCCAGTATGGTGTTGCGCGCTGTCTTGAGCAGGGGGCGCCATGGGCACCGTGGGCGCTGTGTCTGGGTGTGTCCCGTTGGTGTTGCGTTTTGTTCTGGGTTGTCTGGGCGCCAAGGGCACCAATTCCTGTGGCGTTGCCTGTTGCCAGGCGCCCTGCTCCTGGGCGCCAAAGTCATCTGTGTTGCGTTGGTTTCCAGGCGCCCTGCTCCTGGGCGCCAGTTTTCTGTGTTGTGTGTTCCTGCTAGGCGCCCAGTGCCTGGGCGCCATTTTCAGGATGTTGCTCAATTTTTCCCCGGTTTGTTTTTGACATATCTTTTGACTCGGGAGTCCAATTTAGGCGTTTCAAAATGTTTTGGAAAGCTTATTCAGAGGCCTAACTGAATATTCTAATTTGAGGCAAAGTGGCCCATTTTACTGGAAAATTTGTTTACCGTTGGTGTAGTCGTTATATGGTGATGTTTTAAAAGAAAATTGTCGTTTGTCTCCGGTGTTGTGAAAAACTCTCGTGTCTCAAATGCTTTAGAAAATTTGTCGTCATCTTGGTGTATTGGTGCTGTTTTGGAAAATTGTTGTCTTCTTGGTGTCTTGGTCTTGTTTTGGAAGATTGTTGTCCTCTAGGTGTCTTGGTGCGGTTTGATGCTACGTGTGAAGGCTCAAACCTTGGTGTTGTTGGAACTAGGTGTGAAGGTTCCAAGTCTTGATGTCCTGTGGTGTCAGGTGATTGGTGTTTTCGGTGTCGTTGTGGCTAGGTGTGAAAGCCCAACTTTTGTGATATTTGGTGATTGTTGTTGGTGTGTCACATTGTGACTAATTTGGTGATTGTCTGTGTGCATTCACGGTGTCGCATACAGCATATGCATTATTTTGATGAAGACCTTTGGTCTTGGAGCTAGGTGTGAAAGCTCAAATTTTTACAAAAACTGGTGAGCCTGGTGTGAAAGCTCGATTTTTGGTGTATTGGTGAGCCTGGTGTGAAAGCTCTCAATTTTGGTGACGCCCCTATTTACGGGCAAGACTTTTGGTGATTTTGGTACCACATGCATATGCCCGTTGGTGTGGGTTGCATTCATGCATCGTCATGACATTTGGTGACTGTTTGTGGTGTTTATAATTGATGTATGATTTTAATTGATGTGTGCTTACGAGTAGTGAGGTGGTAGACGTAGTTGACGTATTCTAGCATATTTTCTATCATTTTATGCTATTATATTGGAGATATCTCACCCCTTCTGTTTGAATGTTACCCCTATGCGGTAACGTGCAGGTGATTGCGAGTGAAGGCTTAGGTACCTTCGCTATTCTGAATCGGTGTCGTCGGTGTCCTTGCTTTGATGTGTAACACTCAAGGGGGGAATAGAACGCCGAACCTGGTTGTTATGTTTTATTGTTTGGAGTCCATTCAGGACGTTATTATTTGATGTTTTAGAACTTATACTATATTCCGCTGCGAGATGATGTAATTTTGATCAGGTGTTATTTATATCGTATGAGACATTTATTTAACGATGATGTGTGACATCTCTTTTCGAAATATGAATTAAATTTTTGTAACTCTGATTTTATTAAATAATTACCGGGTAGAAAATGGGTGTTACACAGTCCATCAGACGGTGTACCCACACGCATACTAGGGTTTCGGTTTTTCAATCGAATATGCGTTTGAAACTCTTTTTCAAAATCATGAGTTGAATAAGTTCAAAACACGGTTTTTAATAAGGCAATTTCTTTTTAAATGATTGAGAAAGAGATTAGAAAAGGTTCGGAACCAAACGGAGCGACGAAACGAGAAGACGGGAACTGGCATCAGAACCTCACGCACGACCCGTGCCCAGGGGCGCACGACCCTTGCGTGGTGCACTACATAGAACCCTTCTATCAGAAAGAAACGCACGATCTGTGCCCAGGGGCGCACGACCCGTGCGTCTCGTTTCTTTGCCAACAAGACCCATCAGATTGGGACGCACGATCCGTGCCCAGGGGCGCACGATCCGTGCATCCTGTGTCTGTTACCGTTTTCCCAGTTTTCCTCATTTTCTCTCTCCGTTTTCGCCCGATTTGATTTCTAATTCCAATCACCTGAAACTCAGAAGATTTCCAAATATTCCAGATAGTATATAGATTATTTCATTTCAACGATTTAATCAAAATTCTCATTAAACCGTAAAACACCGTTTTGACTCAAAATCGTTTTTCGGTTCTAAGTCTTTCGAAAACCGAATAATTGCCTTAGTATTTAAAACCGACACAGTTTTCAGAACACACGAAAATATCCCTAATCCGTGAGTAGAACTCACCCGGTTGACGATCTCGCGAGAAATCACGCCGGAGCACGGACGACCGGACCGTAACCACTCGAACAATCCTCGTAGTCACGTACCCGCTCCGAATGCCTCCGCAACTGAATTCCGCAACCAACACCCCTCTTGATACTGACTTCATCTCCGGTGGATAGAATCGACGTCTCGCGCGACTTGACAACTCGAATCCCAAATCCGACGAATCACATTTCCAACTTCTTCTTTCTGTTTTCCAGCAACATGATTCAGTTTTGCAACAGGCATAACTTGGTAAATCTGTGACCAAAACTATCCAAACCGGTGCTCATTGTGAAGGTAATTTCGTCTACTTTCAGATGGTCAAGGATTCACACGCATGCATCCAGTGGTTTGGGAGATATCACCAAGACAAGGTGACTGGTCCAGGACAGTGTTTGATTCTGAAACCGTATCTTGGGGACGTGATATCTCCTTCATTTCTCCATTCAATCATACGGTTCTTGTGCCCAAAATGAAGATCTTTGTGTCTAGTTTCCATAGGGACAAGAATCACTATCATCGGAGTAGTGTACAGTGAGATACGATGAAAACAATGAAGGTGGTTCATACGGGTTTTACCCAGAATTTCTGATGAACTTCGATCATCATCCTCCATCATTTGCAACTTCAACTTGAGTTTCCATTCTCTGCACCAGCAGCTACTCAGACACTATAACACCTTCCAATTCACAAATACAAGGACAAGGCTTCTTTATTGGCAGCCATTCAGAACATGCAAGACGTTAGGGGATCAAAACTCCATTGTCTTCAACCTTGAGACTTTAAATCCGAAAATGGTGCAAGTTGGAAGAGGGAGAGTTTGGTTCAGAAAATAGGCTCAATAGAAATAGCATGAAAAATGGAGTGGAGAGGAGGTGAGAGAACTTACATGCATGGAGGTTCAAGAGAGCTCTCCTCCTTTCTCCTTCCTTCTCCTTTCCCCCACTCTCTTCTCTCTATTCTCTTTTTCTTTCCATCTTTTCTTTTGTTTATTAGTTGCTGGAAGTGATGAATGAGAAAGAATGGTTCAGCAGGGGTAAGAATAACGGCTGAGGGTTAAATGGTGAGGAAATGACCATTTTGTCCTTGGCCCATCTATCCAAGGTTTTTGGTACTAGAGCCCCTAAAATTTTATGGTTTTCTACTCGGCAAAGGTTTCTCGACTACCTCTCTCTCAAGTTGCGATTAATCATTTCGTTCAATTGATAAATCTTCGATGTGACGTGAAATGACGATTTTACCCTTCAGTTGAATTGTTCAATTAATTTATGACTAAGCTACAATTAAATGTAGAGTAGGATTTCTTTGGACTTTTTCTCGACTATTAATCCCCGAGACACGACCAATTATCCCCTCAAATAATTACTCGGTCTTAGGCATCATAGTACGAGTCCTTTAAAAATTAGGGATGTTACAGAGTGTCTTTGCAGGTACCCCCCCCTCTCGCTCAAAACACACGGAAATCCGACCCGGACATGAGCACTACCCACTGCAGTCTCGGATTAACACGGAACACGTGTCAATAATCCTGGTGACATTGTCAAAAAAATAATCTTGGTGACGTTCGCCAATAATTATAATCAGCTACTAGTAACATACCCGTGCATCCGCACGGGTGTGATCGCGTTACGTGGTACGATTATTATTCAATGTGAAAATGTATTCCAGCTACTAGTAACATACCCGTGCATCCGCACTACAATAGATTTAAGCATTGGGAGCGCTTTTTTTTAGGCCATAGGGAGCGCTTTCGGGCGCTCCTAAAGCTAGCGCTCCTGTTGCAAATCACCCAAAGGTAGCGCTCGAAAAGCGCTCCCAAAAAACAGGCAAGAGGAGCGCTTTTTATTACAAGCGCTCCTTATGCTTAGGCGCGCTAAGACAATAAGGAGCGCTTACCGTAAAAAGCGCTCCTCATGGTCTTAAGAAAAGGGAGCGCTTTTTATTATAAGCCCTCCTTATTCCTAGGCGTGCTAAGACAATAGGTAGCGCTTTTTACAGAAAGCGCTACCAATGCCTAATTTTTTTTTTAAGAAAGTTTTGCCTGTTTCTTCTATATTACCAATTCTCAGCTCCCTACAATCAGAAACCAGCAACAACCAGAAACCAACAACCAGCAACAAAGTTCCAAATAAAATTCCAAATCAATAACCAATTTCAAATCAGTTTCCAACTAATTATACATCCTCATGTACCAATCAACATATGTGCCAATTCCCGAGTAGCCTTTTCGGCTAAGAAGCCTTCCCAAACTATCGTGACAATCGAAATAGTCCTTGACCTCAATGTCTTCCCGCCACGCCCTAAGATATGACTAGGATAAGGGTGGAATGATGATTCCGGTCGAAGATCGATCGTTTCAACGTTCGACGGCTGAAGTGGATCTGGAATACATTTTCTCAACTGAGACACGTGAAAGACATTATGAAGATACAAACTTTCTTCAGAAATTAACTATTCCGACCTCTTGAAAGCTGACACTAATTGTTATGGACAATGGAATGCCTACAATCTGTTGAGGATACGAACTCATAGTTATGGTATCCACACATCCTGCACTATCGAAGTCAAGAACTCGGAAGGTTTCGGCCTAGCCGTAGCTTGAATTGGAACGAAACGATGACTTTAAGAGAGTTTCTTTGGAATCAAGCCATACGGTATCCAGAAGAAAAGTTTTCTTCTCTTCCCGAGTTACGCTCACATAGGCGCTTGACTGATTTTACTAAAAATCTCGACTGAAGCAAACAGAGTTATTTTATAAAACAGGTTGACTTTCAGTCCAAGGAATCTAGAAACGATTTTCCTTGCAACCGAATTCAGGAAAAACTCTAAAATAATAGTAAAATATTCTTTCATTAAATCAGTTCCAAAACTTGAAAGCACAATAGTTCGATTTGAATGAAAATTCTTTTCAAGGGGGTTTCTAATGACGAAAGTTTGAAAATACGTCTATCCCAAAATGTTAATTCACCCCAACTTATAGATGACCTTACTCAATGCACGACGCTCCCACAAAGAGGGATCTCATTCTCTGATATTTAAAAGTTACGAGTTTGAAAGTGAGAGTAGAAGTGTTACTTTGTTGGAACCAGCCATTTGTGCGATCAAGATCTCACAAACTTCTATTATCGTGCTTGAGTTCGGCTCCGTTAAGACAAAACAATTGGGTTCTTTCGAGGAAGGGATCGGGAAGGACATTGAGCCGAAAGGGAAAGCGGGTGTTTGTTTTAAAAATTTGCCCAAGCCGCTATTCTATTCGATTCAGTTCATTTCCCTTCGATTCCTTTCTCGAATCAGTTCAAGATAAAACTTCGAGGTTAGGACAAAGGCTTGCATTTCGTGACAAAAATAGACACGACTCAACTGTCTCAAGAGACTACACAATGGTAATGGGATGCACTATCAAGGACTCATGTGTCAGACATTCACTGTCCAATCATTTAGTCTCAGACCGACCTACGGTTCATCCTCAGACATTCTTCCATCATACTGGTGTGTTGGGTAAAAGAAAGATGCACTATGCGTATTCAACTCATCGAAATCTTAGAAAGCCTCGTGTATTGGCTAAATCAGACAACTCTGAATTCAGTACATATTTGCTTTATTGACATCTTGTCGATAGATTATTAGAATGGTGAAACTAGCTTCGATCCATCCGATGGATCAAAGTCATAACAACTTACTGTCAACCCTAACGGGATTCAGATTAACGATTGGAGTTTCACTTCAGTAGTGGAAGCTTGAGCAGTATAACTGCCGAAAGATAATTGCTCTAACATGGCTTGAAACCTCTCCTACTGGCAATTATATTCACGTGTTACCTAGCCTTCCATTACTTTCGAGCAAACGTTTGAGTAACCCACATCTTTGGTTTAGAATCATTTCTAGCATTTCAGGTAGTCACCGGTACAACCGATGTTTTAACTAACCCAAAATAACGATAAGGGTGCGTCTTTCGACCATTATGACTCTGTCCTCATAATTCAACCTACAGTTCGGTGCGCTTATACAGGTTATGGCTCTTTCAGGATTGTCTAAGTCAACGACTTCTCCAATCATAGTTGTCTTTCTAGATCAACTAGCCTTTGAATTTTGATACTTATCTTTCATAGATCTTGATCACTCAGATCCTAAGGATGCTCGAATTTCGATATTAGGAACCCTACGAGAGCGACATAAGGTTTTCTTTCGAAGATGAGATTTAGAATCATCCTAGGCAATCCTTGGTTTCTCAATTAACTTCAGTGTAGCAATTATTCTCGGATTAGTCACGAAACTGAAATTGCGATGGCACCAGGGGATTTTGAAAATAAAAAGTTATTTCGGGAATCACACGAGCACACCATAAGTGTCTTCGTATTGATTCGTAGAAAGTAGAATTATCATTTTTTAGAATTTTCCTAGGCCCAGCTTCTTTCCGAACTTCCACGACTATCCGGACATAATTATCACATTACATTAATCAATCTAGCTTCAGAACGGGTCCTACTCCCATGACAACATCTTGTTCGCCACGTGGGAGACCTTAAGCTCTCCGTCCTTCCAACCGGTTTATTGAGGTTTTAAGGATTAAGATTTCAGAATCACTTCTAATGGTTGAATGGCCATCACTACTAATGGCAATTACCGGAAGAAGGTTTCTTGGAAAAGAGACTGCAACAAACTTTATCCTGAATCGGTATCTAGGAGTCTAAACTGACTGATTGGAGATCCTTTTACCAATTTCCCGTACAACAGGGAGGCCA
The DNA here is from genome assembly GCA_039519185.1 of Astragalus membranaceus. Taxonomy (NCBI): domain Eukaryota; kingdom Viridiplantae; phylum Streptophyta; class Magnoliopsida; order Fabales; family Fabaceae; genus Astragalus; species Astragalus membranaceus. Next base: position 24,762,360 of record CM076852.1, read on the forward strand.
CATTCCACGAATGCTTAGAGTTTACGGTTCAGATTTAAAACAGAGGTACACTTCAAAATACAATTGGAGATACGGTTCACAACCCATTCATCGGTGTAGGTATTTCCGTGAGCTTTCCAACGCCTCTCGGAACATAAAAATCGGAGTTCCGGAGCAGACGTTACGAACAAACGAGTCGGAAGACTAACGAGAATTTCTCTCAGACCGTGATCGGATTGCTTCCAGCAGCGGATTGAAATATGGTCACTTCTACCGATTTCACATACTAACTTGCTTTGAAGGATTCGATTCACAATTCCTGATCGGGACTTGACCTGATCGGTACTTTGTGATCCTGCTAGACGATATTGACGATGGACTGTTTTTACTCGATTGGCTTTATCACCTATCACAGGGTGACTTTGAAGAAGAATAATCGGGATATGTACTTGAAATTTTCTGGAGGGACTTCCTCAACTGATACCTAAACTGGGATTGCCTTACTCCAGAAGGTGAGATTTATGATGAAAACGATATTTCAAAAACTGATACGCTGACTAAATAAAGGTCAGGGTTTCGGGTGTTAACTAGTTTGATAGCTTTCAGTACACTGACGTTCCTGCCGCACAATGGCTTCGCTTGATTTGTACTTCTCGATAAGATCTAAGACGTTTCATCCCGCGACTCACTAGCCGCATCAGATTTATTCACTGAACAGCCGCCCACAGTTTCCTCAAACCATCGCGGATGCCCATCCTTGTTTCCAAATGTAATATGTATCCCTCGGCTGCCGTTGCATGTTCTGATGAAACGAGAAGGCTGAGAATCCTATGGTGAAGGGTCTCAGACATTTTCGGGGCTGAGGCAACTATCTGTCATAATGTTCAGTACTTTACATGAAACATTGAGTGGATCCTGACTCAATACATCACATAATATACTAAAAAGGTCTGACATATAATTGTCTAAGTCCCTAGCTGACTCGATCCTATACTCTTGACCCGAAGGTCACTACGTCCGACAAGGCCGAACCGCTCTGATACCAAATGTAATAGCCCGGTATTTCTTTAACAAAGAAATACCTAAATATACAATTTGGTATAAATCAGAGTATAAAAATTCCTGTTCAGATATACATATTTACAAGAAACAGCGGAAACTATAAAAATAACTTTTTACAAGTTCAAGTCATAAGACCGAATACAGAGACTACATCAAAAGAATCCAAAACACAGATGGAAGATTTCATCTTCAACTTCTCCTCGAGCCTGACGATTAACTGTGCCGCCTGCTGTCCTTATAAGTTGTTCTCTGTAAAAACAACAAATATGGATTGGGTTAGACAACTTGTCTCAGTGAGTCCTACCGTGCCCCCTCAGTGACACTCGGTTCAATTTATTAAACCGTTACAACAAAAGCTGACATAACAATGCCTTAATTATTAATCGAATTGCCGACTGTGCAACGACCACTAATCCCGGCAATTCGTGTTCTTAATTTATTAATCGAAACGCCGACTGTGCAACGACCACTAATCCCGGCGAATCGTATGTTTAACTTGTTTTATTAATCGAAACGCCGACTGTGCAACAACCACTAATCCCGGCGAATCGTGTACTTACTTATTTTATTAATCGAGACGCCGACTGTGCAACAACCACTAATCCCGGTGAATCGTGTACTTACTTATTTTATTAATCGAGACGCCGACTGTGCAACAACCACTAATCCCGGCGAATCGTCTACTTACTTATATTTTATTAATCGAGACGCCGACTGTGCAACAACCACTAATCCCGGCGAATCGTCTACTTACTTATGCTTTTGAAACTCTTTTTCAAAATCATGAGTTGAATAAGTTCAAAACACGGTTTTCAATAAGGCAATTTCTTTTTAAATGATTGAGAAAGAGATTAGAAAAGGTTCGGAACCAAACGGAGCGACGAAACGAGAAAACGGGAACTGGCACCAGAACCTCACGCACGACCCGTGCCCAGGGGCGCACGACCCGTGCATGGTGCACTACATAAAACCCTTCTATCAGAAAGAAACGCACGATCCGGGCCCAGGGGCGCACGACCCGTGCGCCTCGTTTCTTTGCCAACAAGACCCATCAGATTGGGACGCACGATCCGTGCCCAGGGGCGCACGATCCGTGCCCAGGGGCGCACGATCCGTGCATCCTGTGTCTGTTACCGTTTTCCCAGTTTTCCTCATTTTCTCTCTCCGTTTTCGCCCGATTTGATTTCTAATTCCAATCACCTGAAACTCAGAAGATTTCCAAATATTCCAGATAGTATATAGATTATTTCATTTCAACGATTTAATCAAAATTCTCATTAAACCGTAAAACACCGTTTTGACTCAAAATCGTTTTTCGGTTCTAAGTCTTTCCAAAACGGAATAATTGCCTTAGTATTTAAAACCGACACAGTTTTCAGAACACACGAAAATATCCCTAATCCGTGAGTAGAACTCACCCGGTTGACGATCTCGCGAGAAATCACGCCGGAGCACGGATGACCGGACCGTAACCACTAGAACAATCCTCGTAGTCACGTACCCGCTCCGAATGCCTCCGCAACTGAATTCCACAACCAACACCCCTCTTGATACTGACTTCATCTCCGGTGGATAGAATCGACGTCTCGCGCGACTTGACAACTCGAATCCCAAATCCGACGAATCACATTTCCAGCTTCTTCTTTCTGTTTTCCAGCAACATGATTCAGTTTTGCAACAGGCATAACTTGGGTAATCCGTGACCAAAACTATCCAAACCGGTGCTCATTGTGAAGGTAATTTCTTCTACTTTCAGATGGTCAAGGATTCACACGCATGCATCCAGTGGTTTGGGAGATATCACCAAGACAAGGTGACTGGTCCAGGACAGTGTTTGATTCTGAAACCGTATCTTGGGGACGTGATATCTCCTTCATTTATCCATTCAATCATACGGTTCTTGTGCCCAAAATGAAGATCTTTGTGTCTAGTTTCCATAGGGACAAGAATCACTATCATCGGAGTAGTGTACAGTGAGATACGATGAAAACAATGAAGGTGGTCCATACGGGTTTTACCCAGAATTTCTGATGAACTTCAATCATCATCCTCCATCATTTGCAACTTCAACTTGAGTTTCCATTCTCTGCACCAGCAGCTACTCAGACACTATAACACCTTCCAATTCACAAATACAAGGACAAGGCTTCTTTATTGGCAGCCATTCAGAACATGCTAGAGGTTAGGGGATCAAAACTCCATTGTCTTCAACCTTGAGACTTTAAATCCGAAAATGGTGAAAGTTGGAAGAGGGAGAGTTTGGTTCAGAAAATAGGCTCAATAAAAAGAGCATGAAAAATGGAGTGGTGAGGAGGTGAGAGAACTTACATGCATGGAGGTTCAAGAGAGCTCTCCTCCTTTCTCCTTCCTTCTCCTTTCCCCGACTCTCTTCTCTCTAATCTCTTTTTCTTTCCAGCTTTTCTTTTGTTTATTAGTTGCTGTAAGTGATGAATGAGAAAGAATGGTTCAGCAGGGGTAAGAATAAGGGCTGAGGGTTAAATGGTGAGGAAATGACCATTTTGTCCTTGGCCCATCTATCCAAGGTTTTGGTACTAGAGCCCCTAAAATTTTATGGTTTTCTACTCGGCAAAGGTTTCTCGACTACCTCTCTCTCGAGTTGTGATTAATCATTTCGTTCAATTGATAAATCTTCGATGTGAGGTTAAATGACGATTTTACCCTTCAGTTGAATTGTTCAATTAATTTATGACTAAGCTACAATTAAATGTAGAGTAGGATTTCTTTGGACTTTTCCCCGACTATTAATCCCCGAGACACGACCAATTATCCCCACAAATAATTACTCGGTCTTAGGCATCATAGTACGAGTCCATTAAAAATTAGGGATGTTACAAACACCCCAACTTTTAAAAATTTTGTCCTCAAAATTGACAAGACGAACCTTAAGCAAAAGGATATCGATATCGGGTCGTCATGTCCTCTTCCAATTCCCGAGTAGCCTTTTCGGCTGAGAAGCCTTCCCAGACTATCGTGACAATCGGAATAGTCCTTGACCTCAATGTCTTCACGCCACGCCCTAGGATATGACTAGGATAAGGGTGGAATGATGATTCCGGTCGAAGATCGATCGTTTCAACGTTCGACGGCTGTAGTGGATCTGGAATACATTTTCTCAACTGAGACACGTGAAAGACATTATGAAGATACAAACTTTCTTCAGAAATTAACTATTCCGACCTCTTGAAAGCTGACACTAATTGTTATGGACAATGGAATGCCTACAATCTGTTGAGGATACGAACTCATAGTTATGGTATCCACACATCCTGCACTATCGAAGTCAGGAACTCGGAAGGTTTCGGCCTAGCCGTAGCTTGAATTGGAACGAAACGATGACTTTAAGAGAGTTTCTTTGGAATCAAGCCATACGGTATCCAGAAGAAAAGTTTTCTTCTCTTCCCGAGTTACGCTCACATAGGCGCTTGACTGATTTTACTAAAAATCTCGACTGAAGCAAACAGAGTTATTTTATAAAACAGGTTGACTTTCAGTCCAAGGAATCTAGAAACGATTTTCCTTGCAACAGAATTCAGGAAAAACTCTAAAATAATAGTAAAATATTCTTTCATTAAATCAGTTCCAAAACTTGAAAGCACAATAGTTCCATTTGAATGAAAATTCTTTTCAAGGGGGTTTCTAATGACGATAGTTTGAAAATACGTCTATCCCAAAAAGTTAATTCACCCGAACTTATAGATGACCTTACTCAATGCACGGCACTCCCACAAAGTGGGATCTCATTCTCTGATATTTAAAAGTTACGAGTTTGAAAGTGAGAGTAGAAGTGTTACTTTGTTGGAACCAGCCATTTGTGCGATCAAGATCTCACAAACTTCTATTATCGTGCTTGAGTTCGGCTCCGTTAAGACAAAACAATTGGGTTCGTTTGAGGAAGGGATCGGGAAGGACATTGAGCCGAAAGGGAAAGCGGGTGTTTGTTTTAAAAATTTTCCCAAGCCGCTATTCTATTCGATTCAGTTCATTTCCCTTTGATTCCTTTCTCGAATCAGTCCAAGGTAAAACTTCGAGGTTAGGACAAAGGCTTGCATTTTGTGACAAAAATAGACACGACTCAACTGTCTCAAGAGACTACACAATGGTAATGGGATGCACTATCAAGGACTCATGTGTCAGACATTCACTGTCCAATCATTTAGTCTCAGACCGACCTACGGTTCATCCTCAGACATTCTTCCATCATACTGGTGTGTTGGGTAAAAGAAAGATGCACTATGCGTATTCAACTCATCGAATTCTTAGAAAGCCTCGTGTACTGGCTAAATCAGACAACTCTGAATTCAATACATATTTGCTTTATTGACATCTTATCGATAGATTATTAGAATGGTGAAACTAGCTTCGATCCATCCGATGGATCAAAGTCATAACAACTTACTGTCAATCCTAACGGGATTCAGATTAACGATTGGAGTTTCACTTCAGTAGTGGAAGCTTGAGCAGTATAACTGCCGAAAGATAATTGCTCTAACATGGCTTGATATCTCTCCTACTGGCAATTATATTCACGTGTTACCTAGCCTTCCATTACTTTCGAGCAAACGTTTGAGTAACCCACATCTTTGGTTTAGAACCATTTCTAGCATTTCAGGTAGTCACCGGTACAACCGATGTTTTAACTAACCCAAAATAACGATAAGGGTGCGTCTTTCGACCATTATGACTCTGTCCTCATAATTCAACCTACAGTTCGGTGCGCTTATACAGGTTATGGCTCTTTCAGGATTGTCTAAGTCAACGACTTCTCCAATCACAGCTGTCTTTCTAGATCAACTAGCCTTTGAATTTTGATACCTATCTTTCATAGATCTTGATCACTCAGATCCTAAGGATGCTCGAATTTCGATATTAGGAACCCTACGAGAACGACATAAGGTTTTCTTTCGAAGATGAGATTTAGAATCATCCTAGGCAATCCATGGTTTCTCAATTAACTTCAGTGTAGCAATTATTCTCGGATTAGTCACGAAATTGAAATTGCGGTGGCACCAGGGGATTTTGAAAACAAAAAGTTATTTCGGGAATCACACGAGCACACCATAAGTGTCTTCGTATTGATTCGTAGAAATTGGAATTATCATTTTTTAGAATTTTCCTAGGCCCAACTTCTTTCCGAACTTCCGCGACTATCCGGAATTAATTATCACATTACATTAATCAATCTAGCTTCAGAACAGGTTCTAGTCTCATGACAACATCTTGTTTGCCACGTAGGAGACCTTAAGCTCCCCGTCCTTCCAACCGGTTTATTGAGGTTTTATGGATTAAGATTTCAGAATCACTTCTAATGGTTGAATGGCCATCATTACTAATGGCAATTACCAGAAGTAGGTTTCTTGGAAAAGAGACTGCAACAAACGTTATCCTGAATCAGTATCTAGGAGTCTAAACTGACTGATTGGAGATCCTTTTACCCGTTTCCCGTACAATAGGGAGGTCCACATTCCACGAATGCTTAGAGTTTACGGTTCAGATTTAAAACAGAGGTACACTTCAAAATACAATTGGAGATACGGTTAAAAACCCATTCATCGGTGTAGGTATTTCCGTGAGCTTTCCAACGCCTCTCGGAACATAAAAATCGGAGTTCCGGAGCAGAAGTTACGAACAAACGAGTCGGAAGACTAACGAGAATTTCTCACAGACCGTGATCGGAATGCTTCCTGCAGCGGATTGAAATAAGGTCACTTCTACCGATTTCACATACTAACTTGCTTTGAAGGATTCGATTCACAATTCCTGATCAGGACTTGACCTGATCGGTACTTTGTTATCCTGCTAGACGATATTGACGATGGACTGTTTTTACTCGATTGGCTTTATCACCTATCACAGGGTGACTTTGAAGAAGAATAATCGGGATATGTACTTGAAATTTTCTGGAGGGACTTCCTCAACTGATACCTAAACTGGGATTGCCTTACTCCAGAAGGTGAGATTTATGATGAAAACGATATTTCAAAAACTGATACGCTGACTAAATAAAGGTCAGGGTTTCGGGTGTTAACTAGTCTGATAGCTTTCAGTACACTCACGTTCCTGCCGCACAATGGCTTCGCTTGATTTGTACTTCTTGATAAGATCTAAGACGTTTCATCCCGCGACTCACTAGCCGCATCAGATTTATTTACTGAACAGCCGCCCACAGTTTCCTCAAACCATCGCGGATGCCCATCCTTGTTTCCAAATTTAATAGGTAGCCCTCTGCTGCCGTTGCACGTTCTGATGAAACGAGAAGGCTGAGAATCCTATGGTGTAGGGTCTCGGACATTTTCGGGGCTGAGGCAACTATCTGTCATAATGTTCAGTACTTTACATGAAACATTGAGTGGATCCTGACTCAATACATCACATAATATACTAAAAAGGTCTGACATATAATTGTCTAAGTCCCTAGCTGACTCGATCCTATACTCTCGACCCGAAGGTCACTACGTCCGACAAGGCCGAACCGCTCTGATACCAAATGTAACAGCCCGGTATTTCTTTAACAAAGAAATACCTAAATATACAATTTGGTATAAATCAGAGTATAAAAATTCCTGTTCAGATATACATCTTTACAAGAAACAGCGCAAACTATAAAAATAACTTTTTACAAGTTCAAGTCATAAGACCGAATACAGAGACTACATCAAAAGAATCCAAAACACAGATGGAAGATTTCATCTTCAACTTCTCCTCGAGCCTGACGATTAACTGTGCCGCCTGCTGTCCTTATAAGTTGTTCTCTGTAAAAACAACAAATATGGATTGGGTGAGACAACTTGTCTCAGTGAGTCCTACCGTGCCCCCTCACTGACACTCGGTTCAATTTATTAAACCGTTACAACAAAAGCTGACATAACAATGCCTTAATTATTAATCGAATTGCCGACTGTGCAACGACCACTAATCCCGGCAATTCGTGTTCTTAATTTATTAATCGAAACGCCGACTATGCAACGACCACTAATCCCGGCGAATCGTATGTTTAACTTGTTTTATTAATCGAGACGCCGACTGTGCAACAACCACTAATCCCGACGAATCGTGTACTTACTTATTTTATTAATCGAGATGCCGACTATGCAACAGACACTAATCCCGGCGAATCGTGTACTTACTTATTTTATTAATCGAGACGCCGACTGTGCAACAACCACTAATCCCGACGAATCGTCTACTTACTTATTTTATTAATCGAGACGCTGACTGTGCACCAACCACTAATCCCGGCGAATCGTGTACTTACTTATTTTATTAATCGAGACGCCGACTGTGCAACAATCACTAATCCCGGCGAATCGTGTACTTACTTAGCATAAACCGGCTGTGCAACCATCCACTAATCCCGGTAACCCACAAATTGACCACGCCAAAACGTATACAGGGCCTAGGGTGAGGGCTCATGACTTCGCTTCCTAGTATGCTACTTGTCGGGTCGTCACCCAACGCGATACATATGACAATACGCATCAAATTCTCGAGAGTTAGATAATTTATATCTTTTCGATCACCAAAGGATCAGTCATAAAAGTTCATTAGATAATTTATATCTTTCGATCACCAAAGGATCATTCACATAGTAATTGGATAAGCAATATCCATATCGATCTATAATCCGTTTTGAGGAATTCAAAAATTAGACCTCCGGCATTATAACCATATTCAGATGACATATATAAACATATATATATTCAGTCAGTCCATCAGACGGTGTACCCACACGCATACTAGGGTTTCGATTTTTCAATCGAATATGCTTTTGAAACTCTTTTTCAAAATCATGAGTTGAATAAGTTCAAAACACGGTTTTCAATAAGGCAATTTCTTTTTAAATGAGTGAGAAAGAGATTAGAAAAGGTTCGGAACCAAACGGAGCGACGAAACGAGAAAACGGGAACTGGCACCAGAACCTCACGCATGACCCGTGCCCAGGGGCGCAGGACCCGTGCGTGGTGCACTACATAGAACCCTTCTATCAGAAAGAAACGCACGATCCGTGCCCAGGGGCGCACGAGCCGTGCGTCTCGTTTCTTTGCCAACAAGACCCATCAGATTGGGACGCACGATCCGTGCCCAGGGGCGCACGATCCGTGCGTCCTGTGTCTGTTACCGTTTTCCCAGTTTTCCTCATTTTTGCTCTCCGTTTTCGTCCGATTCGATTTCTAATTCCAATCACCTGAAACTCAGAAGATTTCCAAATATTCCAGATAGTATATAGATTATTTCATTTCAACGATTTAATCAAAATTCTCATTAAACCGTAAAACACCGTTTTGACTCAAAATCATTTTTCGGTTCTAAGTCTTTCGAAAACGGAATAATTGCCTTAGTATTTAAAACCGACACAGTTTTCTGAACACACGAAAATATCCGTAATCCGTGAGTAGAACTCACCCGGTTGACGATCTCGCAAGAAATCACGCCGGAGCACGGACGACCGGACCGTAACCACTCGAACAATCCTCGTAGTCACGTACCCGCTCCGAATGCCTCCGCAACTGAATTCCGCAACCAACACCCCTATTGATACTGACTTCATCTTCGGTGGATAGAATCGACGTCTCGCTCGACTTGACAACTCGAATCCCAAATCCGACGAATCACATTTCCAGCTTCTTCTTTCTGTTTTCCAGCGACATGATTCAGTTTTGCAACAGGCATAATTTGGTCAATCCGTGACCAAAACTATCCAAACCAGTGCTCATTGTGAAGGTAATTTCGTCTACTTTCAGATGGTCAAGGATTCACACGCATGCATCCAGTGGTTTGCGAGATATCACCTAGACAAGGTGACTGGTCCAGGACAGTGTTTGATTCTGAAACCGTATCTTAGGGACGTGATATCTCCTTCATATCGCCATGAAATCATACGGTTCTTGTGCCCAAAATGAAGATCTTTGTGTCTAGTTTCCATAGGGACAAGAGTCACTATCATCGGAGTAGTGTACAGTGCGATACGATGAAAACAATGAAGGTGGTTCATACGGGTTTTACCCAGAATTTCTGATGAACTTCAATCATCATCCTCCATCATTTGCAACTTCAACTTGAGTTTCCATTCTCTGCACCAGCAGCTACATGCATGGAGGTTCAAGAGAGCTCTCCTCCTTTCTCCTTCCTTCTCCTTTCCCTCACTCTCTTCTCTCTATTCTCTTTTTCTTTCCAGCTTTTCTTTTGTTTATTAGTTGCTGGAAGTGATGAATGAGAAAGAATGGTTCAGCAGGGGTAAGAATAACGGCTGAGGGTTAAATGGTGAGGAAATGACCATTTTGTCCTTGGCCCATCTATCCAAGGTTTTTGGTACTAGAGCCCCTAAAATTTTATGGTTTTCTACTCGGCAAAGGTTTCTCGACTACCTCTCTCTCGAGTTGCGATTAATCATTTCGTTCAATTGATAAATCTTCGATGTGAGGTGAAATGACGATTTTACCCTTCAGTTGAATTGTTCAATTAATTTATGACTAAGCTACAATTAAATGTAGAGTAGGATTTCTTTGGACTTTTCCTCGACTATTAATCCCCGAGACACGACCAATTATCCCCACAAATAATTACTCGGTCTTAGGCATCATAGTACGAGTCCTTTAAAAATTAGGAATGTTACAGAGTGTCTTTGCAGGTACCCCTCCTCTCGCTCAAAACACACGGAAATCCGACCCGGACATGAGCACTACCCACTGCAGTCTCGGATTAACACGGAACACGTGTCAATAATCTTGGTGACATTGTCAAAAAAATAATCTTGGTGACGTTCGCCAATAATTATAATCAGCTACTAGTAACATACCCGTGCATCCGCACGGGTGTGATCGCGTTACGTGGTACGATTATTATTCAATGTGAAATTCAAAATTATAAAGCTTAGTGTTATAAAAATGGAACACTACAACAGATTTAAGCATTGGGAGCGCTTTTTTTAGGCCATAGGGAGCGCTTTCGGGCGCTCCTAAAGCTAGCGCTCCTGTTGCAAATCACCCAAAGGTAGCGCTCGAAAAGCGCTCCCAAAAAACAGGCAAGAGGAGCGCTTTTTATTACAAGCGCTCCTTATGCTTAGGCGCGCTAAGACAATAAGGAGCGCTTACCGTAAAAAGCGCTCCTCATGGTCTTAAGAAAAGGGAGCGCTTTTTATTATAAGCGCTCCTTATTCCTAGGCGTGCTAAGACAATAGGTAGCGCTTTTTACAGAAAGCGCTACCAATGCCTAATTTTTTTTTTAAGAAAGTTTTGTCTGTTTCTTCTATATTACCAATTCTCAGCTCCCTGCAATCATAAACCAGCAAGAACCAGAAACCAACAACCAGCAACAAAGTTCCAAATAAAATTCCAAATCAATAACCAATTTCAAATCAATTTCCAACTAATTATACATCCTCATGTACCAATCAACATACGTGCCAACAAAAATGTGCCAACATATAAATCTTCATGTACCAAAAGATCAACAAAAATTACATAAATCCTCATGTACCAAAATATCAACAAAAATTACAACATATCCAATATGAGGTACTACAAAAATAGGATATCCAAAAAAATTACATAAAATGAACTTCATAAATTACATAAACACATGACCCTATCAACTAACAGAAGATAATAAAGAGTAAAGATATTAATCTCACTTGATCACAGCCTGACACAAGTTTCTGCAGTATCTTCATCCTTTCACTTATTTTCTCTCTTCTCACCTGAAAATGAAATCCATTTTTTCAACACTCCCAATGAGACATGAAATTTTGAGGCAAATAACAATAAAAATTATTAACAATAATTAGAAGTTTTCAATTACACAAATAAAAAGTAAAGAATTATTAACAATAAAAATTATACCTGAGAGAGGATGATAGGGCCACCCTATAATTCATAGAGATGTTCACTATTCATCATTCCTACAATCTCCTTAGTAACTGTTGTCTTTGGCCTTTTGCCATACAGTAATGTCATCTTTTTTATTGTATAGTTTGAAGCACATTGATGTGAGTAAGTCTTGCAGCTTCTCATAATCTGATCTTTGCTCTTCCACTGTTGTGTCCCATCCTTTCCACCTGCGTTCGTAGTTGACAGGTGGACAGGACAAAACCCAAAATCCTCCCGGGCGAAGAATACGGTGTATTTCTTGGAGATAAATTCCACCTATAAAAGCATATATGAATATCTTCATCAGTTAATGAATGAATATTTAGAGTGAACTTATATCAGCTCCAAGAATAAGTTCATGACAATGTGTCTCATGTCTGTGTTTGTGTCGGTGCTCCATACTTCTCGACAATGTTGCATAAACAGGAATAAGTTCTGTAAAATTAAAGAATTATTACCAAATTCTGTCCATGGGATAAGGCATTTGGAGCAATGAGCCATATCAAAGGAGTTTGAAGGGAAAGGAAGTCTCTGTGTAGAAATGACACCAAGAACTGCTGGGATACCACGTTCCAAAGCAAATTGAACCTGAGCTTCATGGTTATCTCTTGGGGCAAGAGAAAATGTTAGAATCCCACGATCCAACAAGTCACCACCCCAGCTAGCAACCTATAATAAATCAGAGTTACGTTAACTTAATTGATCTAATTCCTTTCACCATCATCACATGATTGAAATTAACTAGCATTAAAGTATTATAGACTAGATACATCCTGAACCTAAAACTGCAATTTTTTCTTATAAATAAGACCTGAGGGAGTACAAGTAAAACTTACCCCACAACCGGTATCAATAGCAGTTCTTACAGTCCCATCTTTCATTTCTGGGATCAGTTCTTACGGTCCCTTCCTTTCTCAACCAATGTTGGTTACACTTCTGCTTATTAATCCAGTCATATGGCACATTCCTGTCATTAATTAATTAATTAATTAATATAACATAAAGTTGAATATGTGAACAACATATGTATCAATGAAATACACAACTTAAAAGCATATCTTATATTATACCTGTACAAACATTCATCTCTACTCTTTGGCCATCTAATTGGAGGCTTATATCCAGGTGGAGGAGGAACTAAGCATTCTTTCCTCTCAGCAATTGGAGGGCAATGACGTTCCAACGAAGTAAGTCTATAGGTTTCATACTTTCTCCATCTCTGTAAAATCATGCATACTCAAATCAACATTGAAATTTCCTTCCACAAAGAACACACTCATAGCATCAATAAATGAATAACTATTAGTATAAACTACTAATAATACCTTTGGATCTGTGCATGGGGTATAGTCTTGATAATCACCACTGCATTCAGGGAAATTGAAGGGTTTAATTTGCAGAGAACATGAGGATTGCTTAGGAGAATCAATGGTTTTCAGAATGGCATTGATGGCAACACCATTGTTTCCAGAATTAAAGACTCCACCAAAGTAGAAAGATAAACCACATAGTAGAATGACCGTGATTGCCAATCTCAAAGATCGGTTCTTGCTTGGATGGTTGATTGGTTTTCCATCTTTATGCTTCATTGTCCAACAATTATTCCACTAACTATCTGCACAAATACAACAATAAAAGGAGTGGTAGCTGTTTACTCAAATGCCCTATGTGACAATCAAAATAGTTCTTAAACTCCACTTCAAGCTCGTATAATTTTATCAAAGGATTGGTAGCTGCTGGCAAACAAGGATTGGTTCAATGAAATACCTTAATTTAAAAGGAACAAGCTGAAACACTACAAAACAAGCAACAAAGTTCAACATTCAATCTATCATTAAGCCTTCAAACTGTTTTACACTATTCTATTACAGAGCATATAACAAGGAAAAGAACTTACAAATCAAACCCGCTTGTAAAAGGGGTGAGGGGAAGGGGTAAGGTAATTGAATTGTCCCTAAAACACACTCTGAACCAGCAAACCAAGTAGATTCACAATCACAAGCACACCTACCAAGAACCCACCAATAACAATTCTTGAAAATATATCATAAATATCCCCATCGTGTACCACCATCACACTGAAAACCCCTCCAATAATTCCACAAAGAGCCAAATAACCACAAACCAAAACAGCAGTATACCTAACCCTACCGTTCAACAACTCAACTCTTTTTCATAGCAGAATATCCATAAACAAGTTCAAGCACAGAAACAACACTAATCAAATCCCAAAGAGCGGTAATATAAACATGAATAACAAGGAACAGCAAAGCACAGAGACGTTCGAATCAACCAACATCATCAATAGAATCGAATCAAACAACATCATCAATAGAATCGAATAAATTTAAAAATAAATTCAAAAATCTGAACAGAGACGCAAGCACACATGTTCTAGGGTTAGAAGATGAAGCAGAAAGTAGCGATTTTAGATCTGGAGATTAGGGCTCAAACGAACTTCAAATGAAATTTGGAGAAAGGAACATCAAATGAGATCGAGAGAGAGAGAGAGAGAGCTAGTGATTCGACCAAGCCAAATGCATTCCAAAAAAGCAAGATGAAGACATGCAAAAGACGTCATAGATCTTACCTCGCCGTGGTTCTCTTGTGACGCGCTTCGATCCAGAACTCAACGATGAAGACGCGCTTCGATCCAGAACTCCTTTGCAAGTTTTGCGAGAACTGGAGACAGAGCGAAGTGAGGAGTGAGAGGGTGAGAGCTGCTGGTTTCCTCTCCAAAGCGAATTGAAAGTGAGAGGGTGAGAGCGAGAGCGAGAGAGCAAAGTGAGGAGGCGAGGGTTTTTGGTTCTGTGTGCAAGTGGAGGAAGATGAAAAACGAGAGAGGGTACAGCGATGGAGGAAGCTGAAAAACGAGAGAGGGTGCGGCGTGAGGAGGCGAGGGTTTTTGGTTCTGTGTGCAAGTGAGGGAAAGAACACAGCAAAAGGCAAGTATTTTAAAAAATTGGGAATGAGGAGCGCTTTTTACAAAAGCGTTCCTGAAGGGGTAGGGAATGAGGAGCGCTTTTTAAAAAGTGTTCCTGAAGGGTTTAGCGAGATTGGGAATGAGGAGCGCTTTTTAAAAAGCGTTCCTGAAGGGGTTTAGCGAAATTGGGAATGAGGAGCGCTTTTTAAAAAGCGTTCCTGAATGGGTTAGCGAGATGGGGAATGAGGAGCGCTTTTGCAAAAGCGATCCTGATGGGTGCGCTCTTTTTCTATGATTTTGGCGTAGTGGAAGTAAACGAATGTAATTAAATTGAAGATTGCGAGTTAGACGTATGGTCTATAGTTGTAGAGGGAAGTACATGTTATTTTCAAAAAAATGCATATGTTTAGTTTTAATATTACTCCCTCTAGACTTATTTATAAGTAAAAAAGTACTAATTTTTTGGGACTCAAATATAAGTAAATGCCAACTAACTCGATTTCATTTAATGCTATTATTTTACAAATACTCTTATTTAATTATACTTTTACTACTTAGAGTCTTGCACACTCCCAAAGAAATAAAGGTATGTTAGTAAAGTTAGTTTATTTTTTATGAAATCAAGAATAAAAATAATAAAATGAATATAACTAACTTTCTTAATCTGTGTATTTTAGATTTTTTTTCTTATAAATTAGTTCAGAGTAGTACAATTTGTTCTGAACTAAGTTGTAATATATAAGTATGTATATAGTATATAAGTAATAATTGTTGATAATTATAAGTAATATATAGTTAAGGGACACAATTCATGTATATAATATATATAATAATTGGTGAATCATAATATTTTAAAGATACTACTTTTTTTTGATAAAAGGGAAGAAAAAAAGCAAAAAAAAGGGGAAAGAGGAAGCCTAAAGACGCACGAAAGCTACACCCCCAGCATCATCCTAGAGGTGTATGGAAATCCCAGGAGGAGGGTTAGCAAAAACAATTAATCTGACCTCTGTTGCAGCACCAAGCTTTGCGAGATAATCTGCACAAGCGTTGCCTTCCCGAAGCGTGTGAGGCAAATGCACCGGAGTCCAACCTTTTAAGCGTGTTTGTATCTACCTTTACCGGAGTTCCCACTGTTGCCGCCAAGGCTAAAAGGACACTCTCATCATAATAAAGCAAAGTCAACCCTGGAAAACGTATCCAAACCATTGTCTTCTCGATTTTTGCATGTGGTGACGCAAACTCCGGAGTCCAACCTATGATTTAGAATAAAAAAGCATTTGTAATAAGATAATACTTTGGTTAATATAGATAAAACTTTATTTTTTTATTCTAAAAAAGCATTTGTAAGTCACAAAATTACGTAGTAATAGAACGGAGGATAGTTAATTACCATTAATCTAACCCAATATATTGAGGAGCTTAATTGCATCATAATTTGTGACTCAGTACATTTTAGATAGCAACAGAACCCAAAATATGCATTGTTCTAGATGATAACAAAAGGAAGGCAAGCTAAGCACACATCCAAAAGGTAGCAGCTTAAGTGCTTCAGAGGCACTAAACTTTACTGATTATAACAGAGTTAGTAACATTGAAATTAGGCAACTAAAACAGTAGCATATCATTTGGCCTACAGAACAATCTCCAAACCTTTAGCAAGTTACAGGTTATAGCTCCACCAACCGGTCCCGTTAGCAATATATATTCATTCCCGCAATCTCTAATCACTTGAGACATTTCACTTTTGAGGTTGCTGCATTAAGAAAATTATCATTTCATCTAGAACTGCGTCATCAAAAATTAATAAGAGAAACTAACAAACACATTTCCTCTTTACTCTCCTATCACCTTGACAAAAATCAAAATGACTTTCTCTCACCCGAGGCTAGAACAAAAGGGCAAATGCTATATTGCAATTTTCAAGTCACTTGTTAGAAAAAATATACATGACAGTTTGAAAAAGGTCCTAAGGGCTGCTTTCATAATTCAAATTTTTAAAAAGTATAAGGTACCCCAGAAGTCCGTAGGTGAAAAACTGTAAAATCAAAATCAATGTGCATATCTAGCCAAAGCAATTATCACTAACTAACGGTTAGTTGAATGACATGGTTATTAAAAAGCATTAGTTCTAATCTTATATATTGGCTATAAACATGAGCAACATAGGACTTGCCAATGGGAATCTAAATGCATTTCATTGGTATTCTAGACATAAGCTATATAAGTGTTGCTAAAATACTAAGGACCTGCTAAACCCATTAGAAATAGAGATAATAATCAAAATTGGATGTAAAGTAAATCTTACATTTAATCAAATGAAATGACTGTTGACAGATAAAATACACAAATATGGGTACAAAAGGCATTGGCATATTTTAAGAATATCTTTAAGGGAGCACGGCAGATTGGAAGAAGGAAATGACAGATATAATTTGCAAATATAAAATCAGCCACAGAAGGGCCTGGAGAGTGGAAGTGTAGTCGATAGTTTATGGTAAGGCATTGACATATGTTAAGCATTTGTTTGTTGAAAGGCATTGACATATGTTAAGCATAACTTTAAGGTAATCCCATACCTAGAAATGAATGAAACAACAAATTCAAATCCCAGTTCATACAAAAGTACATTTCAAAGCTATATTTTCAGTATAGAGATAGTGCTTACCGGTTAGACTCCCCGTGTAAATTCTAAATTGTGCTAGTGATTGGATTTGTTTTTTCCTGTAAAACACAACAATTCTCCAATTACATAGTTTTCTTTCAACCATTACCCAAATAAAATAACAATAAACAATCAAACATAACAATATTGAACTATATGTAAACATAAAGAAAGACCTGAAAATATAATAATTCTCATGAATAAGAAAGACCTGAAAATAACAATAAACAATCAAACATAACCACATATAAATTATACAAATAACCATAAGCATAAACGCTTAACCAAACATAGGTAAGTATACAAATTACAGCACATGCCAAAATTACCAACGTACTAATATGAAAGTAGATCATAGCCAAAATTACCTTTTGAAATAATATAACCATAAAGGGAAAGCTAGAAAACAATTTAACACACAAAATAAGTATAGGAAGACACAACATTTAATGGACCCCATTCCAGCTTGATACTTCGTCTCGCACTTGAAAGAATATCTGCAAAAACAAAACTAAAATTATGTACTAACAGCGGATCCCTTCATAAAACAAAAAGTACCAACATCCACTCCTCAAAAGGTTTAATTATGTGCTAACATAGGCCTCATTCAAAGTTGGCTTTCAGTTGAATCAGTTCATATCTACCTTGGAAAGGGTGAACTCACAGATAGAGGCTTAGAACGTGTCTTGGCAATGAAGAGGGACATAGTGGTCTATAAAAAGTTGTGACCCTGTAAATTTACACTAATCGAAAAAGCCTGCAAAACAGAAATATAAATAACAAATACCTGGTGTAAACCAAAAGTGTGCAAAGGTAAAGATTGTTAGCTGCAAAACTTCCCATGACAATGGTGCTGATAAGCTAATTTTATTGTTTAGTAAAATCACATAAAATCTCCACGTACATAACATTAGTGAAAGGATTTTATTGCATCACTGTTAACAATAAGCATGCATCAAATTGAAACTAAAAGGACCAGAATGCATTTTTTTCAAAAACCAGAGTGTGACCATATGTGCAATTAAACAAAAAAAGTAAAATTTACAATTGTAACATACCCGTGCATCCGCACGGGTCGACCGCGTTACTAAGTATGATTAGTACTCAAAATGAAATTGTAACATACCTCATACTCTTACTATTTTTATTCACATACAATTTCGAAATGTCCTGCAAGAATCATTAGTATTGAAAGGAGGGAGAAAAAAATTAGCAATCGCAACCTGCAAGACTAAAGTAACCAATAAGCACAGACAAACAATCAATTTAACCTCGCAATGCCTAAAGGTTTTCCCCCACATAATCATGTGTACTTTAAGTGTCAATAGTAATACCTACATTCTTCACCAATAATATCTCATTGCATTACAATATGTAACAAAACAATGTAAAAGGCTAAACTTTATAAAACTAATTAAAGATCAGCGTTAAACTTGGCTAAGAGTACTACTTTCAACAAACTTGAAAATGAAGGATGTAGGCTTAACCATTGTTGTATTATAACTATCTCCTTTCTTTCCATCTTCATGTTTGTTAAGCTTTCGGCATTTATAAATCAAAATTCATAAGTGATTGTACTTGACCAAGCATTGCTGCCCCACCCTCCAATTTGTTTCAACTTCTGCATCATGCTATGGCTATGTAAAAATTAAAAGGCATAAATGAAGTCAGTAATATTAAGGCTTGCTCTCAAGAGAGTTACATCCTTTTTACAAAAATCATGAAGCAAAAAGTAGAAAGGCACAAATATAGGCACTTACACAAAGAGAAAGGAATCTTCCATTAGTATATACTGTAGAAAAAGTTATTTAAAGTGTAAGCACAGAAAAACTGACTCAGTAAAATGTTTTGCCAAAAATGCTTTAGCCAACTATCCTGTCACTTCCACTTAACCTTATAGAATGCATTTAATAAGCGACTCATCAAGAGAAATTACAGAGCAAAAG
Source organism: Astragalus membranaceus (assembly GCA_039519185.1). Classification (NCBI taxonomy): domain Eukaryota; kingdom Viridiplantae; phylum Streptophyta; class Magnoliopsida; order Fabales; family Fabaceae; genus Astragalus; species Astragalus membranaceus. Next base: position 24,781,818 of record CM076852.1, read on the forward strand.
CTTTTTTTTGTTGAGTAATAACAGCAATATAGGTTCACTATATGATAGGAGTCATGAGGAAAACAACTACAATTACGACATTTCAATAACTGCTATTAAATACTAAGGTTATAGAAGAAAAGGCAATGAAAGTAAAAAACACACCATCACCTCCTGCACACTACATCAACAATTAGGCAATGAAACATGAACTTGAAGAATCAAAATGTAACATCCCCTATTTTTGCTCTTTAATTATATTAGCATAATATTAATTACTAGTGATTTATTGAATTGATTTAATTTATTTAAATTGAAAATGACTTGTTTAATTTTTTTTTTTAAGAATGAAATTGTGTGTGATTAGGGTTGAGGGAGTCTTAGGGAAAGAAATGTTTAAGTAAAGGGTATTTTAGTCTTTTTCCATGCCCCTTATATACCCCCTCAGCTGGACCAAATGAAGAAGAAACACACTTCATCTTCCATTTCAGAAAATTCAGAACCATAGGTGAGAGAAAGAGAGAGGGCGCGAATGGGAGAGGAAGGGAAGAGGTGAGAGTTTCTTCAAACCACCATGCATGCTCAATATTTTTACATACTCTGAATCAGCTCCTCATTTCCTTTCTAATGATACAAAAATCACAACCATCCTCCTCTTCCTTTTGAAATCACCATTGAAGCACAACCAAGCTCCACCTAGATAAATTGCCAAATCTGACCTTGCATGTCTTCATTGTGAGCCTTAGCACAAATTCCAGCAACCACATTTCGAATTAGAGCAACCTTAGAAGTCATCTCAGTGGCTGGGTTCGTTGGGGAGTGTTTCGGAGCGATCCCGGAGAAAGTTCGTGAATTGGTGTTGTGATCGAGTCCGGGGAGAGTTCGTGGTTCTCGGGAACGGTTGAATCACTAAAGTCTCGGCAAATAGGTGAGTTCTATACTCACTAGGGTGTTATGGTCATGTGTGTCAAGTTCTGATATTGAACCTCACGTTTTATGAAAAAACTGGTGTCGAAACCGTTTTGTGAAAATGTCGCTCGAATGATTGAAATGCATGATTTGTTGATTGAGACTTTGATTGTTGTTGTGATTGAGTGATGGATATGTGAATTGTTTGGTTGGATGATACTCTGTTCTTCAAGGTTGATAAGTTAGGTATCGATCGGGAAAGGAATTGGACACGAAACGGAGTCAAAGACAGCTCGAAATGGCCATTTTTACAGGACTGTGCATCAGGCACGGATCGTGTGCCCTGGCACACGGATCGTGCGGATCCTTCTGATGCTTCCTGGAAAATTTCCATTTCGCGCACGGGTCGTGCGCCATTAAGCACGGGTCGTGCGTATCTGTCTGACCCAGATTTTTAAAGGTGTCCAAACGCTTCCCAATTGATTCCGAACCTATCCTAATCCCTTCCCAATGTTATGAAATGATAAAATAACCGTAATTCATTGGAATTGCTTAAGTTTAATGATAACAACCTCATGTCATGAGTGAATGATTATTGACGGCCCAATGCGGGTAGACGGAACGTGTTATGGGTTTGATTGACATGCTATGATTGTGATTGATATATTATGCGACTGATTATGACTAAGTAGATAATCATAATGTTGAGTATGGGCGATACATTATGATGTGGACTAGGTAATGGATAGATATAATTAAGTTAACAACGTTAGTAATTCCGTGTGAGATCACCTAATGACAAGATTATGGTAAGAATAAGATTAGATTAAGATTAAGATCATGTTAAGTATAAGCTCACTGTTATGTTCACAGATCATTGTTCACTGCTCATTGTTCAAGGTATATTAAAATATATACATCAAGTTAGGGTGACGACCCTATTTTAGATTAGTGTGCTAGGGGAGAGGAAGTCATGATCCTTATGAACCTAGGCTCCATCAGGGACCCACTAGTGATTAGTGGGGACGGGTTCACCGGAAGCTTATTATGCCAAGTGACCGGTGACACGCTAAGAATCATTGTTAGGCTCAGTGATTGAGCAAAGTTCATTGTTAGGCTCAGTGATTGAGCGAAGTTCATTATTAGGCTCAGTGATTGAGCATAGTTCAGCCACATAGTCAACTTTGAGGACTATGAGTTTTAGATAATGAACCAAGCATAATTGAACCGAGAGGATTAGTAAGGGGTCTCGATAGAACTCACTGAGACAAGTTGTCTCACCCAATCCATGTTGTTGTTTTTTTCAGAATTGCAGGCTAAGTTGAAGATGATGAGGCATGGTCATGGAGATGCTTGAGGAGCAGCCGCTATCCTTATTTCTTTATGTCTTGTATTTCAGTTTCCCTTGTATCTCTGTATTTTGTATTCAGTATCTTAAGACTACTCGATTGTACGACTTATGTATTTCAAGTTGTAAATCGCTTCCGCATACTTTCTATTTTGGTACTGAACACTAGTTGAGTGGCGTACGAACGCTTTATGTATTTTTCATGTTAAGTTATGTAACGAGCTTAATGGTTTTTAGCATCGAGTATTAGTATGTGTTCAGTATTTAAAACAGGAAGTACTCTGATGTATGCCAGTCGTGCGCTTCGGTAATTTCTACAAGTTAGAAATTAACGGGGTGTTACAATTGGTATCAGAGCAGTTCGACCTAGTCGGACTTAGAATCATGAGTCTCTTAAGTCCTCTAAGTGTGATTCCTCTTAGTATGCTATTAGACGTTTAGCCTGATCAACTAAACACTTTGTGCATATTTCGCAGAATCATGGCTGGTGGAAGTAGGAGAAGCGTCCCTGTTGATCCTCATACCGAATGGATGCAGAATGTCATCGAGACGCAACAAAAGATGATGAATGACATGATGCAAATGCAGCAGCAACAGATGGCTCAAATGGCTCAGATGCATCATGAGAGGATGGATCGACAACAACCGAATGTTCAACAACCTCATCTAGAAGATCCGAATAGGGCTTACTTTCGTTTCCAGAAGATGAATCCTCAAAGTTTCAAAGGAGGACCTGAGGTAATGGTATCACATTTCTGGTTGGATTCGATGGAGAAGATTTTTAGGACTCTTCAATGCAGCGAAGAAGAGAAGGTTCTCTTTGCCGCCCATATGCTCGAGGAAGATGCTCAAACCTGGTGGACCAATGCTCATGAATTGATGGTGATCCAGGGAACTCCTGTTACCTGGGTTAACTTCAAGGAGATGTTTATTGGTCACTTTTTCCCTCCGGTGATGAAGTTAAGCAAGCAAGCCGAGTTTGTCAATCTGAGGCAAGGAGAGATGTCGGTGGGTGAGTTCACCGCCAAGTTCGAAAGGTTGTCGCAGTTCTATCAGTTGGCAAAGCATGCTCCGAATGATGAGTGGAAGATGCAGATGTATAGGGCAAGTCTTCGTGCTGATGTGGCCCAAGGTCTTAGCTCATATGCTATGACTAGTTATGCTGGATTGGTGCAGCAAGCTTATGTTGCAGAGGCAGATCTCAACAGGATGTATGAGGAAAGGAAAGCATATCGGAAGGAAAAGAAAAAGGCATCGGAATTGCCAACCCCAAGTGAGGAGCCAAAAGGTAACTCCCACAAAGGAAAGCAAGCTACAGCATCCGAACTACTAAGGTCCGGTAAGTGTCCGAAATGCGGAAAGCCTCACGGTGGAGAGTGTCGTCTGGGGTCAACTATGTGTTATTACTGCAAAGGTGAAGGGCATTACGCTCACGAGTGTCCGGCGAGGAAAAGGAGCAGAGAAGAGAATGCAACTCCCGCCCGTGGAAGAATCTATGTGATGGACGCTCAGAAAGGCAAAGCTGGCGACAGTTCGGCAAAAGGTATTTCTTAGTCCAATTTTGAGGACAAAATTTTTGAAAGTTGGGGTGAATGTAACATCCCATATTTTTGCTCTTTAATTATATTAGCATAATATTAATTACTAGTGATTTATTGAATTGATTTAATTTATTTAAATTGAAAATGACTTGTTTAATTTTTTTTTTTAAGAATGAAATTGTGTGTGATTAGGGTTGAGGGAGTCTTAGGGAAAGAAATGTTTAAGTAAAGGGTATTTTAGTCTTTTTCCATGCCCCTTATATACCCCCTCAGCTGGACCAAATGAAGAAGAAACACACTTCATCTTCCATTTCAGAAAATTCAGAACCATAGGTGAGAGAAAGAGAGAGGGTGCGAATGGGAGAGGAAGGGAAGAGGTGAGAGTTTCTTCAAACCACCATGCATGCTCAATATTTTTACATACTCTGAATCAGCTCCTCATTTCCTTTCTAATGATACAAAAATCACAACCATCCTCCTCTTCCTTTTGAAATCACCATTGAAGCACAACCAAGCTCCACCTAGATAAATTGCCAAATCTGACCTTGCATGTCTTCATTGTGAGCCTTAGCACAAATTCCAGCAACCACATTTCGAATTAGAGCAACCTTAGAAGTCATCTCAGTGGCTGGGTTCGTTGGGGAGTGTTTCGGAGCGATCCCGGAGAAAGTTCGTGAATTGGTGTTGTGATCGAGTCCGGGGAGAGTTCGTGGTTCTCGGGAACGGTTGAATCACTAAAGTCTCGGCAAATAGGTGAGTTCTATACTCACTAGGGTGTTATGGTCATGTGTGTCAAGTTCTGATATTGAACCTCACGTTTTATGAAAAAACTGGTGTCGAAACCGTTTTGTGAAAATGTCGCTCGAATGATTGAAATGCATGATTTGTTGATTGAGACTTTGATTGTTGTTGTGATTGAGTGATGGATATGTGAATTGTTTGGTTGGATGATACTCTGTTCTTCAAGGTTGATAAGTTAGGTATCGATCGGGAAAGGAATTGGACACGAAACGGAGTCAAAGACAGCTCGAAATGGCCATTTTTACAGGACTGTGCATCAGGCACGGATCGTGTGCCCTGGCACACGGATCGTGCGGATCCTTCTGATGCTTCCTGGAAAATTTCCATTTCGCGCACGGGTCGTGCGCCATTAAGCACGGGTCGTGCGTATCTGTCTGACCCAGATTTTTAAAGGTGTCCAAACGCTTCCCAATTGATTCCGAACCTATCCTAATCCCTTCCCAATGTTATGAAATGATAAAATAACCGTAATTCATTGGAATTGCTTAAGTTTAATGATAACAACCTCATGTCATGAGTGAATGATTATTGACGGCCCAATGCGGGTAGACGGAACGTGTTATGGATTTGATTGACATGCTATGATTGTGATTGATATATTATGCGACTGATTATGACTAAGTAGATAATCATAATGTTGAGTATGGGCGATACATTATGATGTGGACTAGGTAATGGATAGATATAATTAAGTTAACAACGTTAGTAATTCCGTGTGAGATCACCTAATGACAAGATTATGGTAAGAATAAGATTAGATTAAGATTAAGATCATGTTAAGTATAAGCTCACTGTTATGTTCACAGATCATTGTTCACTGCTCATTGTTCAAGGTATATTAAAATATATACATCAAGTTAGGGTGACGACCCTATTTTAGATTAGTGTGCTAGGGGAGAGGAAGTCATGATCCTTATGAACCTAGGCTCCATCAGGGACCCACTAGTGATTAGTGGGGACGGGTTCACCGGAAGCTTATTATGCCAAGTGACCGGTGACACGCTAAGAATCATTGTTAGGCTCAGTGATTGAGCGAAGTTCATTATTAGGCTCAGTGATTGAGCATAGTTCAGCCACATAGTCAACTTTGAGGACTATGAGTTTTAGATAATGAACCAAGCATAATTGAACCGAGAGGATTAGTAAGGGGTCTCGATAGAACTCACTAAGACAAGTTGTCTCACCCAATCCATGTTGTTGTTTTTTTCAGAATTGCAGGCTAAGTTGAAGATGATGAGGCATGGTCATGGAGATGCTTGAGGAGCAGCCGCTATCCTTATTTCTTTATGTCTTGTATTTCAGTTTCCCTTGTATCTCTGTATTTTGTATTCAGTATCTTAAGACTACTCGATTGTACGACTTATGTATTTCAAGTTGTAAATCGCTTCCGCATACTTTCTATTTTGGTACTGAACACTAGTTGAGTGGCGTACGAACGCTTTATGTATTTTTCATGTTAAGTTATGTAACGAGCTTAATGGTTTTTAGCATCGAGTATTAGTATGTGTTCAGTATTTAAAACAGGAAGTACTCTGATGTATGCCAGTCGTGCGCTTCGGTAATTTCTACAAGTTAGAAATTAACGGGGTGTTACACAAAGTATCAATGCTATTATCCAATATCTAATATAGAAGTATGATGAAAGATTCGAAGATACCTTGTCTATATGGAAGGATCTATTTGTCCAGATAATGCATATCTTTTAAAAGGAAAAAGTTGTTTGCATGTATAATTACCCGCTCTGGTTTCCGATTTCTATCAATGCAGCTCTAAATTCCTGAAGCATAAAATAAATAATAAGAAGATGTATGCAGGAGAAGAAGAAAGAGGAAAGATAAGACTATATATATTGCAAGTTAGCAGCCATGCCGAACCACATAACACTTTGAACTAATATGTCCACTTTAAGCATTATATAATAAAAATTCAAGAAGAGGTCCTTCCTAAGTCATGCATCTCGGTAAGGTCAAGTAGTGTTTTTTCTTAATTCAAGCATTCAATATGTAAGGTCAACTTTGAATAAAGAAACTGATACTTTCATTCTTTGTAATGTAAGTTACGCCCACCAAACAAAAATTTCAAATTCATTGTTAAATTTAAAACATAGAAAGGCTTCTAACTTTAATCTTGACTTTCAAATCACAGCCACTAAATCAGTAAGAATAATTTAAATCCATAAGTATAGCAAGCACAAGACTTCAAAAAAGTTGAACAAATCAAACAACTAAATTTAAGGACATAATTTTCTACCACACCAACTACTCAGAAGCCCCTCAGATTAATGGATTATAACTATAATTCCAGCATCCAATACTCTTAAGGGCTTTGATGTGGTTGAAATGCATGGATTACAATCATATTTCCAGCATCCAATAATCTTAGGGGCATCTTTGATGTCTGTTCCAATTTTTTGTTTGTTTGGTTTCCTGAATAAATCTTTGAAATGAACATACAAAGAAAAACCAATTCTCCTTTGTGTCAATAATCAAAAGTAAAAATAAAATATGATAACAAAAAATGCAAAAAGAAACTGAACATACTTTAATTTTTTTAACATTTAGTCTTAAGGAGTGAACATCAGCCAAGAGTACCCTGATATACTACTGGTTTGCCTTTGAGTTGTGGCTTAAAGCAACACAAAAGTGATTTTTAAAGATTATTTTGCAGATGGGAAACAATAGAAAAACCAAGTCTAGTTATGAGGTTGGATTGATTTGCAGCCATGGAATATAGGAGAATCACATTGCATTAGACTCTAGTATAAGATTTCTAAAATGCAAATTTTATCTCTAGGTTGCTGGACGAATTTGTAAAATGCAACTCCATCATGAAAAAGGTGTATATATAAGTATACATTTCATCAAACGCTATTTGTGGATACTGAAAAATGAAACAATTAGAAAACGAAGAACAATTAGCAGCTCTTTTTCAATTCCACTATGAAGGAAAAGCACATTTCAATAAATTTCTAAGACAAAAGGTTGTTAAGAAAAAGAATAAATACATGAGCAACATAAGGATGATGGTGAAACAATCATGGTGAAATTTGGAATATGAACAACAGTTAAGTTGAATATAACCAAAACTCAAAAGGAACAAAAAGTGAGTATAACCAAAATTCCTACCTTCTATATTCGTTAATAGTGAGCCAAAATATCGATTGAAACATTTTATCAAACACATTCTACTCAACTAATAACATACACAATAATATAAAAGATACAATACCAAATACAAAAACAGCAACTCTAAACCATAACATACCAAATGACAATGTTTGAGTCACTAAAGAGTAAAGAGTGATTAGGAGTTGGAACCTTAATAGTACAAAAACCCTAATTTTCATGTTTCACACACACAAATCAGAATCAGCAATGAAAGATTAAAAAAATATAGGACCAAATGACTCAAAGAATGACTTCTAAAACCCAAGATGAAAATAAACTCCGACATATAAAAATCTAACAAAATCCAAGTAAATAGTGACTAAAGTATAAAGAAGAATATGAAAAGAGATGGAGACCAGGTTCACCATTGTTGTTGTCGTAGGTGAAGTCGCAGTTCATATTTTTGCTGCAAGAGTGCTTCATTTCTCTAAGGTCGAAAAAACATGAGAAGTTCCTCCCTTTTTCAAAAGCAGAAAACGAAAGCAAGAAGAAGAGGGAACCCGTGGAAGCTTGGAATGAGGGAGAGGGAGCGAGACCAGAGGGAGGGAAGAAGGGATGAATATTAGGAAATGGAGAAGGAAAAAGAAGGATGATGAGGTGAGTAGAGAAGAGAGAAAGTAGAGAAGAGAGAAATGAAGCGAGAGAAAGAGAAACTTTCGAGAGGGAGAGAGAGGTGAAGACACTGTCGAATAAAGTGAAACTTTCGAGAGGGAGAAAGCGGGATAACATTTAATTTGAGTTGTTTGGAACAAAATGACAAATGTAACCCTGATTTGGGGAATAAATTGTGAAGGAAAAATAGGTGGCATTGATTAGTGAGGTCTATTTGGGTAAAATTAGATGTGGTTTTTTGGTATTAATATATATTAGATTAGATTAGATCACGAGTGATTTATATTTAAAGAAGTAAAAAAATACTCACCCTTAAATTTTGTTTTTCATTTAGTAATTAGGCGCCCAACTTCTTTGACTAAGGTAAGAGTAAAATCCCCTTGGTGATGAAAGTGTCGGTGATGTAGAGAAGATACTTTTTTTTGGCATTGAATAAAGATGAACATAAAACAAAATGAAGTTAACCATGTGAGTGAAAAAATTAAAAAAAGCTGCAACACCACTAAATGACAAAAATATGACAGAGGGTTTACTCTATGAATCATTGAAATTGTGGGGCTAAAATCTAAATATCCATTTACAGGAAAACTTGATATCAAAGGTTACTTCATTGACCAAGAGACATCTTTGGATTTTTTGGTTGCTACATTGGGTTTTAGGTGTACTTTCCCATGCTGCACAACTTTCATCGTTGTGCACGTGATACTAGGGGTGGACAAAAATTACCAACCCGACTCAAAAACCGAAAAACCGAAGGAAATGGGTTGATTCGGTTGGGTCCAGACGGGTACACGGGTTCGCGGGTTGAATATTTAGGTTCAGGCGAGTTGGGCTGGGCGGTTGCGGTTGTCATTTTTAGGCCCATTATTACCCAGACCCGCCCGAACTATTACAATGTGTTACGTTATGTTAATATTTTGATAGCAGTATCATCAGTATGCTTCTTTCAAACAAATTATATAATTATATAATATAATATAATATAATATATTAATATATATATTAATATAATATAATATATTACATATCTCAATAGTACATCAAATCTCTGATAAAAAAAAAGTAGCACCAAATCCAATTCTTCACGTTCACGCCATCACGTGACTCACTGTCACTGAAGTGAACCAAAAATTAAAATCTAAAAGAAATTATATTTGTTAAATCATTCACTTACATTCTCAGTTTCTCACAATACAAAGCAAACACACTTTTCACTTCCACAAACAAAACACACAGCACGCGAACGAAAGGAAGAGAGAAACCCTAGTTCCCCAAACCGACCGCCGCTCCACCTCCTTCAACGGTTCAACCTCCATGGCTTCTCATTTCTTTCACCCTATATCGACCTAATCTCCATCTCTCCATCTCTCACTCACTTGAATCCATCTCTCCATCTCTCACCCACTTGAATCCATCTCTCCATCTCTCACCCACTTGAAGTTGAAGGTATAGACGTTCGATCTTTCTTCGTTTTTGTATTTCTTTCAAATCTTCGTTATTTCTTTTGCTAGGTTGAAGGGTTTATCATTTTTTTTGAGGTTACAAATGGTGTTTGTTTCTGTGTTGCAAATCTACTTTTTTCAAGATTAGGGTTTTGGATTTCGATATGCTTTTCTTTTAGATTAGGGTTTTCTCAGTTAGGATTTGTTATTTGTTCTCTCATTTCTGCTTAAAATTTTTATTTCTGTGATATGACTTTTTCTATTTGGGTTTTGTAATAATCTGTTTTAGTGTTAGGTTTTTTTAAAAGTTTTCCTTTTTTCGATTTTAGTTTCTAGTTATTTCTTTTGCTTTCACTTTCAGTTTTTATCTATTTTAGTTTATTACTGGTTTGGTATTTTACTAGTTTTATCTTTACAAATTTGACCCTGTTTTTTATTTTCATGGATGCTAAACATGGTCAAGTTGGTGTCTTTGTCTTGTGGAGCAAGAGCAACTACGAAACTACCAAGCAGGTTGGAGATTCGCAACTGTGACTCTTTAATATTTACATCATGTTACTCTTGTCAACTAGTTTGCACCATTAGATGAATCTAACTTTTACTCTCTATTCTGAAATATGTTTACCTGTTAGATAAACCTTTTGATGCATGGTTGTGATTTATGGTTGAGTTGTTTGTTTGTTGGAAAGTTGGAAGGAAAATTCTGGTAACAAGGGACTGCTTGCTTAACACTTGACTTAACACTTTGTGTTGATTTATAACACTTTGCTTAACAGTTAACTATATGAAAGTATGCTTCGGTACTTCATTTATCATAGTGTGAAGACTATTATAAAGCTATATTAATTCTGTAAAGTAAAGAATACATACATATGAATACATATAGTGTTTATATAGTGATCAGAATATAGTGTTATAACAATAATAGTGTTCAGAATATATATGTATTCTTTTCTTGTATTCTTAACTATATATGTATTCATAGTGTTCTTTACTATATATGAATACTATAGTGTTCTTTACTTAACACTATATGAATGTATGCTTAACTATATAGTTATAGTACTTGATTTATATTCTCTAATTGTTGATTTATGTATTACTTAACACTATATTGTCAACACTTTGCTTATTGCTTAACACTTAACTATATGAATGTATGCTTCTTTACTTGTTCAGTTAACACTTAACTTTACTTGATTTAGAATAGTTATATGAATGTATGCTTATTGAGTACTGTGCATCCTATTTATACTATTTTGTTCATAATTGTTTCAAGGATGGAGCCTTCTGCAATTCAACAACAAGCTGCTGGTGCAACTGAACAACTAGCAGCCACAACTGAAGCTGCTGGTGTTGTTCCTAGTGCCCCTCTTCCTCCTGTTCGTAAGAAGAGAAAGCCTAGTGCCAATGGTCCTAGGCGAACTTCTATTGCGTGGGAAGAGAAAGCCTAATATACAGAATTATCAGCTACTATGAAAATATGAAGTTGATTGAATGTGTAAAGCCCATTATTTTTAAAGCATAGGAAATTCAATTTGGACCATTGAATGTGTAAAGCCCATCATTTTTATTGTTAATTGAATTCAATCAGATTTTTTAGAACTTTTTTTTGGACAAAAGGAACAACAGATTGTTTTTTGGTCAATAGAGCAGCAGATTTTTTTAAAATTTACAAAACGAAATTTGGGCCTGTTGTGGCCCAACCCGAGTCCAACCACCCAGTATACCCGCCCAATCCGAATAACCGAACCCGCACCAACCGAATTGACAAATGGGCGGAATAGGGCCTGGCTTTATCATCTGTGGTTTTGGGCGGTTGTCCATTTTTGGGCCCGTAACCGCCCATACCCGCCCGATGTCAAGCCCTACGTGATACAACACAAAAGTTTCATGCTTGGACATTTTAAAAAAATTAACTTCTTTAGAAAAAGATGAACATCAAATGTATGAACAGCCGAGAGTGAATCTTTATTTTAGATAATACTGCAGGTTTTCTTTATAACTAGGTGTTCTGGACTGGACCAGGAGGTCCATTCAGCAATACCAGGAAGTGCATTTAGCAGACGGATATGGATTGGACCAATCATTTCAGCCCATAATCCACAACATACAAGCCCAATCAAGGCCATCACACTTGAATGGTTAAGATCGATTCTACTGATCCGACGATCCACAAACAGGCACGATTTCCTATAAATATCGGCTCCCATTGCATTCATAAGGTACGCTCTCTCATTCCTAGCCAAATCACTCACCTATTCTCAATACTGACTTGGGCGTCGGAGTGGCTTCGCAGGTACCCCCCCCCGGCTCACACTAACCTCCTGCCAGGTAGCAAGAGACCTACCAACTGCAGTCAACCCAATACTGCAAGGTACAGAACATTGGCGACCACAGTGGGAGGTATCTATCTTTCAAATCATCACTACCCTTGAACTTTTCTCTTTCTACTCCATGGCTCCCAAAGGTAGGCCCCAGATTCAAAGCATTGCCATACCCGCACCCCGACCAGAGGGTACTCCTGAGGGTAACGTCACCAGCCAGCCTGACGAGGGTACTAGTCAGCCTGCCCAGCCCTCTAATGTGAGCCGACTTTTGGATCTCCTGGCCAGTCGCACTCAAGCTATGCTGCAGCAGGAAGTTCGCCTAAGGCAGATTAAAAGGCGTGTGGCTTCCTTGTCTGAGCACCCTCCTCCGACAACGGTGGCTTCAAGGAGCCATCGGTCTCACCCTCGAAGGCACCACATCCATCGTTCCCCCTCAAGGCGAAGGCACGTGCATCGATCTCCCCCTCGGCAACGCAGGCATGAAGGATCGGGCTCGCCTCCAAGGACCCCTCCATCCCCTCCAGAGGATACCTACCAGATTCACGACTCCCACTCCAGGACCTCCTCACGTGCATCCCCGGATTCTCATGAGAAGCCAAGGAACCAGGTCAATACCCACCGGAGGCACTACCGGGGATCGCCATCGAGGAGATCCCCCGACCGGCGCAGGTATCAAGTTTTGGACTATGAAGACACCTCCCCTCGAAACTCAAGAAGGTTTTCCGATGAAGGACCTTTGACTCGAAGGGTGGATGAATGTCGAATCCCAAGGGCTATGGAGAAGCTGCCAGCTCTCAAGATGTATGATGGAACCGGAGATCCAGATCGCCATTTGGCACACTTCTCCCTAATGATGCGCTATAGAGGCGCCAGAGAGCCTGTTCACTGTAAAATCTTCCCCCTCACTCTCGAAAATTCCGCATTAGAGTGGTTTCAAGAGCTAAGGCCAAATTCCATCTCCTCATGGAGTCAGCTGGCGAGAATGTTCACAGCTCGTTTCACTACCTCCCGGTTGAAACCCAAATCTGAAGAAGTATTGAGGGCCGTCAGGCAGCGTGATAATGAGACGCTAAGAGAATACATTGAGCGTTTCAATAAGGAGGCTTCTTGTGTGCGAAAATTGGAAGATAAGCAAAGGTTGTTTTGGATGAAAGACGGTCTAAGAAAGGGAAGTTTTTTCCAGATTGACGTAGGGATCAACAAACCCAGGAACTTGGGCGAATTCCTTCAAAGGTCACAAAAAAACATGGATTATGAAGAGGAAGATATGGCTTCCCGTGAGGCAGCTAAGGTTGGTAACGATAGGGGGGACATGTTAAGACTTTGGCAAGTGTACCAAATGTCGTTGCAAGTAATAAAATACGGTAAGTAGCCGGTCGATTCCACAGGGATTGCGCGTTGAAAACAATAGCAAAATTGTAAATTCTTAGATTGTAAAGATTTGGTAATTTGAGTAATCAGTAACAGTACCCAAACGTGAATTAATAATACGAGAAAAAGGACTAGGGATCGAATCCTCTCACCTCGCCTATCACATGAACCTTATCCAATTCAAGTTAATTATTCAATTTCTAGATTCAATTCACTAATTAAGGTCAAGGGCAATTCCTTGTCTCAAGACCCCTATTACCCTAAGAGTTACCCTAATTCCTTAGGTGAGTCATGTCAGAGGGTAACGCATTAAGATTAAGAATTTTAATGAATTCACATAAGCTACCACATATTCCTATGATGATTACTAGCATGTGATCTAACTACCCAATTTCCAGCTACTAATTCATATTCCTATGCAATCACTAGCCTGGATCATCACAATTATCATATGTAATTGAAAAGCGTTAAGAACATAGGTATTTAGACAAGTAAATCGAATAACAACTGAATTGATTAGAACAATGGTTCACATGATAGGGTTGGGAGATTCATCTCTCCCTAATCTAAGCAAATTAGTTACAATCCATCCTAAGAGTGGAAACCAACATAAGATACAAAACAAACATAAAGGAAGACATTAGAACCTTCAATCCCTTGTTCCCAAGTGGTGAGAAGGCCCCAAAATTGCACCCTCCAGCTGCTCCAAAGTGTCGCTCCAATCCCAAGACGAAGTCCCTTGAAAAATTGCTCAAACTGCTTTAAAAACCCTAATTTTCACGCACCATCGCGACGCGTCCCGTGCTCGTCGCGTCGCGACATAAGACAGTAGCATCTGGCATCGCAACACTGCTCCAGGTCGCATCGCGAACCCTCCTGGTCGCGACGCGAAATAAGACAGAAAGTCCTGGCTTGCAAAATTCCTCCTGGTCGCGTCGCGAACCCTCCTGGTCGCGACGCGACATTGAACAGAAATCAAATCCCTCCATTTTGCTGCATTTCCGGGCAAGTGTCTGGTTCGCCGGATGATGCCACAACCAATTTAGAGGTCTTCAAGTCCCATTTAGCTCCAAAAGTGAAGGAATTACTTACAAATGAACTTCCTACTACAATTATCTAAAACTAGGCTAAATCCCCAGATAATGACTGTGATACAATGAAAACCTGCACAATTGGTCCTAAAAATACATAACTTACATCATATGATTGAGAGTCAACACAACCCCAAACTTAAACTTTTGCTTGTCCTCAAGCAAACAATCAATTCAGACTGTTGCTGTTTTTCTATTTAGCTGTTACATATAATACATCAACCTTAAACACATCAGCACATCAATTATCATCATCAATCTAATACAGTGGCAGGACAACTGAATTGGAAATACCGAATCATAAGCAGGCAGCATTTTCAAGTTTTCTCTGTACGCACATCTCACCAGTGTTTCACTCTTGAGGTGTTTCGGGTATTCACTCAATTCACAGTACCTGCATCATCGTTTCATAGGCTTGACAGAGTTCTATATCATTCTAGACAAATGAAATGCATACACACATTTTGAGGACTTTAAGGGTGATAGCGGGGCTTAGGTAAGGGTGGATACATTTGGATAAGTAGGTTGCACTTGGAGTTAGGCCTACCTCTCTTTTTGTCACTTTCACCAATACTCACCCATTTTCCCAAAGCATTTAACAAAACAAGAGAAGGATTTTATTTATTTATTTTTCTCTTTTTTTTTGATGTATATATATACATATATATTTTTTTCTTTTCTTGTTCCTTCTCTTGTATACCACCCCAAACTTATATTGTTGCTATTCCACGAGCAACCCCAAACTTAAAAATTTCCCCACTCTCACAGCTTTTGTTACCTAACTCCAAGTTAAGAATTAACTAGGCTATGATTTTCAGAGAAACCGCATACAACTTTTAACAATAGGCTCAGAGGGCTAGCAGAGGATAAACATTAATTAGGTGTGGTTTGAAAAGCTCAGGGGTGCCAAAAGAAATGCCTCAGTGTGTATGAAAATCAAATGCAAAAACAATTAAGCACAATGTCAAGTTCTGCAGACTAATGCAGGCAAGGAATACACACAATATATAAGCACGTGTTTAGGCTCAAACCTCACAGTTGGGATCATAGAGATGGAACTTGAGAGATGCTGCTCACAGATGATAAAGAACTTCCGTAACGTTTGTCATGACCCCTGCTATTACTTGATGATAAAACTTGAAGTTCGAGTATCAAAAGGAAAAATGCAACATGCGACCCCAAAGGCCACAGATCATCACTATTGAAGCTGCTTTAACAAAACAAAAACAAAATATAGGGCAGTGGTGCCCCAATATCACAGAGTAAGTTATAATAATACGTACAGACCAAAGTGCGAAATAAAGTCAAAATAGGGAAAAGTACAACTCAAAGTGCAAAATAAAAATAAAAATGTCTGAGTAAAACAGGAAAATGATTAATGAGCCGCCTGCTCAAGGACATGAAAAATGGCGCTCACCAGTGGGTTGCCTCCCACCAAGCGCTTCTTTTACGTCACTAGCTTGACGCTTTTTGTCACTCTTATGGGTCTCTCAGCATGAGGACCATTTGAGGCTCTTCCAATCCGTCACCCATATAAGGCTTGAGTCTTTGTCCGTTGACCTTGAAAGATCTCTGGGACTTTGGCTCTTCCACTTCTATTGCTCCGTACGGTGTTACTTCCTTGACAACAAAGGGTCCCGACCACTTGGATTTCAATTTTCCTGGAAATAACTTGAGTCTTGAGTTGAACAGCAAGACTTGTTGTCTAGGGTGAAATTTTTTTCTTACAATGTGTTTGTCATGGTACACCTTCATTTTTTCCTTGTAGATCTTGTTGTTCTCATATGCATTTAAACGCATCTCCTCTAATCCTTGAAGCTGAAGTGTTCTCTTTTCCCCACTCGATCCAGGATCAAAATTCAGGAATTTCAATGCCCAATATGCTCTGTGTTCAAGTTCAACCGGCAAATGACAAGGTTTTCCATAAACCAATTTGTAAGGGGACATACCTAAGGGTGTCTTATAAGCTGTCCTGTATGCCCACAGAGTATCGTCGACCTTCACTGCCCAATCTTTCCTTGCGTTCCCCACTGTCTTTTCTAATATCCTCTTGATTTCTCTGTTTGATACCTCCACTTGGCCATTACATTGAGGGTGATACGGTGTCGACACTTTATGCTTTACATTATACTTGGATAACACATTGCTGAGCTGAGTGTTACAAAAGTGGCTACCCCCATCACTGATTAAGACTCTCGGAACACCAAATCTTGAGAAGATGTTTTTCTTAACAAATTTGACCACAGTTTGGGAATCATTTTTAGAAGTGGCAATTGCTTCCACCCATTTAGAAACATAATCCACCGCCACCAAAATATATTGACAAGAATGCGATGGTGGGAAGGGTCCCATGAAGTCAATGCCCCAGCAATCAAACACTTCCACTTCAAGTATAGGGTTTAACGGCATCTCCCCCCTACGTGAAATATTACCTGTCCTCTAGCACTTGTCACAATTTTTAACATGATTGTGCGCATCTTTGAAAATGGACGGCCAATAAAATCCAGATTGAAGCACTTTTGCCGCTGTGCGTTCCCCATTGTAGTGTCCTCCACATGGAGAGTCATGACAATGCCAAAGAATCTTTTGACTTTCGCTACCGTGAACACATCTTCGAAGAATTCCATCCGCCCCAACTTTAAAGAGAAAGGGATCATCCCATAGGTAGTGTTGGGCATCACGGAGGAACTTCTTCTTTTGTTGCCAAGTAAAGTCTTGAGGGACCGTTCCACCTGCCTTGTAATTTGCTATGTCGGCAAACCACGGTCTCTCTTCAATTGCAAACAGCTTTTCATCGGGGAACTCTTCAAGAATTTCTTTTTCCCGGGCGGTCACTTCCTTATTATCCAACCGGGACAGATGATCTGCGACCACATTCTCGCTCCCCTTCTTATCCTTTATCTCCAAGTCGAATTCCTGCAAAAGCAAAATCCATCTAAGGAGTCGAGGCTTAGACTCGCCCTTGGTTAGCAAATATTTTATCGCAGCATGGTCAGTAAACACAATTATTTTCGACCCGACCAAATAGGAACGAAACTTTTCCAATGCAAATACTATAGCTAGCAGTTCTTTTTCCGTTGTTGCATAATTTACCTGATTTTCATTTAAGACCTTGCTAGCATAATATATGGCATGAAAAAACTTCTCCGATCTCTGCCCCAACACTGCTCCCACTGCATAATCGCTAGCATCGCACATTAATTCAAAGGGAATGTCCCAATTAGGGGCTACAATGACTGGGGCAGAAATCAGTTTTTCCTTTAATACATTGAAAGCATGCAGGCATTCGGTATCAAAGACAAATTCATTCTCCTTAACAAGTAAATTGCATAGAGGTTTTGTAATTTTGGAGAAGTCTTTTATGAAACGTCGATAAAATCCGGCGTGTCCTAAAAAACTTCTCACCCCTTTTACATTCATAGGAGGAGGTAACCTTTCAATGATTTCTATCTTGGCTTGATCAACCTCAATGCCCTTTGATGAGATTTTATGGCCAAGAACAATTCCTTCTTGAACCATAAAATGGGACTTTTCCCAATTCAAGACTAAATTGGTTTCAATGCATCTTTTTAACACTGCATTGAGGTTAGCCAAGCAAGAATCATAGCAGGGACCAAAAACAGAAAAGTCATCCATAAATACCTCAATAGCATTTTCCATCATATCAGAGAATATAGAAAGCATGCACCTTTGAAAAGTTGCAGGAGCGTTACACAGACCGAAGGGCATCCTCCGATAGGCGAAAACACCAAATGGGCATGTAAAGGCAGTTTTCTCCTGATCCTTCGGTTCTACTGCTATTTGGTTGTATCCAGAGTATCCATCTAGGAAGCAATAAAAGGCCTGACCGGCTAATCTTTCAAGCATTTGGTCCATGAATGGCAGCGGGAAGTGGTCCTTCTGAGTGGCTTGGTTCAGTCTCCTGTAATCGATACACATTCTCCACCCGGTGACTGTGCGAGCAGGGGTCAACTCATTCCTCTCATTTTTAATAACGGTCATACCCCCCTTCTAGGGCACCACATGGACCGGGCTCACCCAAGAGCTGTCTGAGATTGGGTAGATCATTCCGGCATCTAAGAGTTTTAACACTTCCTTCCTCACCACATCCTTCATAGTGGGATTTAACCGTCGCTGAGGTTGAATCACCGGCTTGAACTCTTCCTCGAGCTTGATCTTGTGTATGCAAAAAGCTGGACCAATCCCCTTAAGGTCGGCGATAGTCCAACCTAGTGCAACTCTATTTAATCTCAACACTCTCATCAGCTTTTCCTCTTCCAGCTTAGTTAAAGAACTACTGATGATGGCTGGGTATTGATCATTGCTCCCAAGGAATACATACTTTTTATGAGAGGGGAGTTGTTTCAATTCGGGAGTTCCTTTGTCTGGGCCTTCCCCCCTATTCAGCTCTTCTTTTCTCTTGAAAACTTTTTCTACCTGAGAAGCTTCAAACTGGCGAATGCAGTCCTCTATTTCAATTCCCAAGTTTTCGTCCAAGCCCTCAATCGAGTTCACAATTACCTTCTCTAGAGGAGGAGAGGGTAAATTATGTCTAAAAGTTTCTTGCACTGAATCTTCAATCACATCCACCTTAAAACATTTTTCTTGGTCATTCGGGTGGCGCATAGCTTCAAAAACATTAAATATCACTTCCTCCTCTTGGAATCTTAGCCTTAGCTGTCCTTGTTGAACATCTACGAGGGCCCACCCAGTGGCCAAAAATGGTCTACCAAGGAGAAGAGGGACATCTGCATCTTCTTCCATTTCAAGAATCACGAAATCAACAGGAAATAAAAATTTGTCAACTCTTACCAGAACATCCTCCAAGATCCCATAAGGTTGTCTGATTGATTTATCGGCAAGCTGCAGACTCATCCTAGTGGGTTTCACCTCACCTCCACCTAGCTTCATGAACATAGACAAGGGCATCAGGTTGATGCTTGCTCCCAAATCACAAAGGGCCTTGCCTATAGTCAAGTTCCCGATGGTGCAAGATATGGTGAAACTTTCAGGATCTTTCAATTTTGGAGGAAGTTTCCTTTGAATAATGGCACTACATTCTTCGGTCAGAGCCACCATTTCATCTTCTTTGAACTTCCTCTTCTTACTCAACAATTCCTTCATAAACTTTGCATAAATAGGCATTTGCTCCAGGGCCTCTGCAAAAGGAATGCTAATTTGGAGACTGGAGAAGATCTCCATGAACTTTGAAAATTGCTCATCCTTATGATTCTTCTTACTCCGCTGAGGGTATGGCAACTTCATGTAAGAAGGAATTTCCTTGGGCTTCTCGTCCACCTGCAAATTTTCATTAAACAAATATTTTTTTTGGTTAGACTTCACCACTTCCTCATTTTTTTCACTCAACTCATTTTCAACGTCTTCCTTCAACACTTCCGTTTCACTACTTTCCCCTCCAGAGTTGTGCTTGGTCGCTTCAACCGGTTTAAGTTCCTTACCATTCCTCAATGAAATAGCTCCGCAACTCTCTTCCTTATGGCTCTCCACCATGCTATTAGAAAAACTACCCTTGGATGTCTCAGCAAGTTGCCTTGACATTTCACCCATCTGGCTCTCCAAGTTCTTTAATGAAACCTCATGGTTCCTCTCCATGCCTTGTACGACTTGTTCTTGGGATTTCAATGTGGTCTGAGTCGCTTGCATACATTGGGATGGTACATCATGCAATTGAGTCCCCTGGTATTGGAGTTGTTTTACTTGGGTAATTGTTGGATTTCGGGACCCACTCTCCAATGCAGCTGCTACTTGTTTGGTGAGAGATTCGATTTGAAGAGACATTAGCTTTTGTTAGGCTAACACAGCGCTATTAGAATCCAGTTCCAAAGTCCTCTTTTTCTGTACAGCTATACCCTCATTCGGCATTCTATATTCATTTGATGTCATATCGTCTATCAATTGTGTCGCTTCTTCCCAGGTTTTGTTACCCAAAGACCCTCCTGCTGAGGTGTCTAGCATCATCCTGGTTGGAGGTTTCAATCCATGATAGAAGGTTTGTAGCTGCACAAAATCGTCAATACCATGCCCAGGACACTTTCTTAATGACAGCTTGAATCTCTCCCAGGAATCGTACAAGGACTCTTCATTCTCTTGTGCGAAGTTGGAGATTTCTGTTCTTTTTTCAATAAACTTAGAAAGTGGGAAGAACCTTGTTAGGAACTTACCTTCAAGTTCACTCCATGCATTAATAGTTCCTGGTGGAAGGGTATTCAACCAATCTTTTGCCCTGCCTGTTAAAGTGAAAGGGAACAGGCGCAACTGCTTGGAGTTTTCATCTACTCCCTCAGGATAAGTGGTCCCACAGATTTCATGGAAGTGGGATAAGTGTTGATTGGGGTCTTCAGTATCTGACCCAGAAAACGGCTTTGACCTTAATGCTGAGAGAACAGACGACTTAATATTAAAAGTGGCCGCCCACACTGGTTGGAAGGTGTGAGTATGTGTGCCTTGAGTTCTTCTCCCAAAATCATTTAGAGTGCGTCTGCCCAGTGGATTTTCAGCCATTAATTCAACCGAATGTACCTGTACCCCTGTGTAAACAGTCTTTGGAAACACCACGCAAACGTCAACAGGTCCAAGAGAACCACTAAGCAGCAAAAATTAGGTAACTCAGAATAAAACAAAAACTAAAAATCTAGAATTGACTCGTTTGCCTTGTTGACAACGAAGTCAACAATCCCCGGCAACGGCGCCAAAAACTTGTTAAGATTTTGGCAAGTGTACCAAATGTCGTTGCAAGTAATAAAATACGGTAAGTAACCGGTCGATTCCACAGGGATTGCGCGTTGACAACAATAGCAAAATTGTAAATTCTTAGATTGTAAAGATTTGGTAATTTGAGTAATCAATAACAATACACAAACGTGAATTAATAATACGAGAAAAACGACTAGGGATCGAATCCTCTCACCTCGCCTATCACATGAACCTTAGCCAATTCAAGTTAATTATTCAATTTCTAGATTCAATTCACTAATTAAGGTCAAGGGCAATTCCTTGTCTCAAGACCCCTATTACCCTAAGAGTTACCCTAATTCCTTAGGTGAGTCATGCCAGAGGGTAACGCATTAAGATTAAGAATTTTAATGAATTCACATAAGCTACCACATATTCCTATGATGATTACTAGCATGTGATCTAACTACCCAATTTCCAACTACTAATTCATATTCCTATGCAATCACTAGCCTGGATCATCACAATTATCATATGTAATTGAAAAGTGTTAAGAACATAGGTATTTAGACAAGTAAATCGAAAAACAACTAAATTGATTAGAACAATGGTTCACATGATAGGGTTGGGAGATTCATCTCTCCCTAATCTAAGCAAATTAGTTACAATCCATCCTAAGAGTGGAAACCAACATAAGATACAAAACAAACATAAAGGAAGACATTAGAACCTTCAATCCCTTGTTCCCAAGTGGTGAGAAGGCCCCAAAATCGCACCCTCCAGCTGCTCCAAAGTGTCGCTCCAATCCCAAGACGAAGTCCCTTGAAAAATTGCTGAAACTGCTTTAAAAACCTAATTTTCACCCACCATCGCGACGCGGCCCGTGCCCGTCGCGTCGCGACATAAGACAAGCATCTGGCATCGCAACACTGCTCCAGGTCGCGTCGCGAACCCTCCTGGTCGCGACGCGAAATAAGACAGAAAGTCCTGGCTTGCAAAATTCCTCCTGGTCGCGTCGCGAACCCTCCTGGTCGCGACGCGACATTGAACAGAAATCAAATCCCTCCATTTTGCTGCATTTCCAGGCAAGTGTCTGGTTCGCCGAATGATGCCACAACCAATTTAGAGGTCTTCAAGTCCCATTTAGCTCCAAAAGTGAAGGAATTACTTACAAATGAACTTCCTACTACAATTATCTAAAACTAGGCTAAATCCCCAGATAATGACTGTGATACAATGAAAAACCTGCACAATTGGTCCTAAAAATACATAACTTACATCATATGATTGAGAGTCAACAGGACACCCGGCAACGAAAGGAAGCAGGAGGCGGGCATCGTGAGGTGCGCCCCGCAGGTTCGCGGAGCATACCCCCCTCAATTCATCTCGGGCCAAGATCCTAGCTGAATGTGCTAATGCTGAGTTCAAGAACATCAAGAGACCTGAGCCATTGGTACTAAGGGAAGGCCAGAACCCCTCAAAGAAATGGTGCCGCTATCATCGAAGTGGAGGCCACGATACAAATGGTTGCCGAGCTCTTAAAGATGACATTGAGGAAATGATTCGGAGAGGGAAGCTATTGCAGTACGTAAAAAAGGAGGGGGAACCAAACAGCTCGCGCAAAAGACCCAGATCCCCCACAAGAAGGTCCAGGTCCCCTAGGAAGGGGAAGGCCCCAGTTGATGAAGGGGCCAAAACGGGAAAAGATGACAGCAGCGAATCTACCGAGAAGGAAGACACCCGAAAATCCAAAGGGAGGCCAGTGGCCATGGTGATTCACGGAAGCAACCCCCTCGACGATTGGGGATCAAACAAGTCATCAAAAAGGAAATGGAAGGAAATCCTGAGCGTTGCATCAACCTCAACCCCCGGGAAGGGACCAACCAGGCGCCCTTATCCTTCGACGATAAGGATTTACTTGACGGAAGACCAAATAAACACGTCTCATTGCTCATCACTGCTATTATGGCCAACATTGAAGTAAGAAGAATCCTGGTCGACCAGGGAAGCTTAGTGGACATCATTTTTGAAGACTTGCTGCAAGTTTTAAACATCCCCCCCGACGATCTGGTTCCCTACCTACTAGGGGGCTTGACCGGGTTCAACAGATCAAAAACAAAACCGCTGGGCCACTTGGAGCTGATGGTCACTTATGGAGACCTCGATAGTGAGCCACATTTGTTCCGAACTATCAAAACGGCCTTCCTAGTCCTCCCATGTAAGTCTGTCTACCAATGCATTATCGGGAGGCCCACTCTGGGCAGGCTAGAGGCGGTAACCTCAACAGTTCACCTGAAGATGAAATTCCATAATTTAGAGAATCAGATTGTGACCCTCCAGGCAGACTTGGGCGTGGCGTGCAGGTGTTACTACATGAGCATTAGGGATGAAAAAGAGACTACTGAAGTAAGAGACTCAGGCAGGGGATCCGGGAAAGAAGCTGAAGTAAATTTGGCAGACTTAGATGCAAGATATGATCCAGACAGTGAAGAAGAGGAAGAAGATTCCACCCTCACTAAGGAGCTCAAGAAGCGGATGAAGAGGCCTGAGCCAGATGGCGCATTCATCTCCATCCAACTAGGAGAAGACTCTACCAGGACCATCAAGATAGGCTCTGGCCTCCCTGAGGAGGTCAAGGAAACACTCACCATCTGCCTGAGGGAGAATGCGGACCTGTTCGCCTGGTCTGCAGCTGACATGCCAGGGATTCCATCCGAGGGAGTCTGCCACCATCTTGTTGTTATTCCCAACACTAAGTGGGTTGCTTAGAAGAGGAGAGCCCAGAAGGGAGAGAAAGCTGAAGCTGCTGCTAGGGCTGTAAAAGACCTCATCGAGGCAAATTTTGTAAAAGAAATTAAGTATACCACGTGGTTGTCAAATGTAGTCCTTGTTAAGAAATCTAATGGAAAATGGAGGATGTGTGTCGATTATACTGATCTCAACAAGGCATGTCCCAAAGACGCTTTCCCCGTCCCTAGCGTAGATAACTTAGTCGATAGCGCCTCAGGTTTTCGTTTATTATCTTTCATGGACGCATACTCGGGATATAACCAAATCCCAATGTTCCCGCCCGACCGAGAGAAAACGGCATTCATGACAGAGCAAGGGAATTATTGCTATCGCGCATGCCCTTTGGGCTCAAAAACGCCGGGGCCACTTACCAAAGAATGATGAACAAGGTCTTTAAAAATCAAATCGGTCGGGTAGTCGAGGTATATCTGGATGACATGATAATTAAAAGTAAAAACGACCCAGACCATCTCAAAGATTTGACAAAAGTATTTTGTGAAATCCGAAAGAACAGTATGAGGTTAAACCCAGAGAAGTGCACTTTTGGATTTCGAGCAGGGAAATTCCTCGGCTTCTATCTCACTGAGAGAGGTATCGAGGTCAACCCTGACAAATGCAGGGCCGTGACCGAGATGGCTTCACCAACTAGAAAGAAAGAAGTTCAAAAGCTCACCGGAATGGTAGCAACGCTGTCCCGGTTCATTTCAAAAGCAGCCCACAAGCCCCTACCTTTGTTCCAACTTCTAAAGAAAGAAACAAAATTTGATTGGACCGCCGAGCAAGAACAGGCGCTGGCTCCGTTAAAAAAGACCCTCTCTGAACCACCCATCTTAACACGTCCCGAGGAAGGAGAAACATTGTATGTATACCCCGATGTGGCTGATGAAGCGTTAAGTGCAGTACTCGTCAAAGAAACCAACACTGGCCAAAGGCCGGTGTACTTTGTAAGTAAGGCACTGCAGGGACCCGAGTTAAGGTACCAAAAGGTTGAAAAGGTCGCTTTGGCGGTCGTAATTGCAGCCAGGCGCCTCAGACCATATTTTGTGGCACATCAAGTGGTGGTTCCAACCAATCAGCCAATCAGACAAATCCTCCACCGTCCCGACCTGGCTGGGAGAATACAAATGGGCGGTCGAACTCTCAGAGTTTGGGATCAAGTACGAGACAAGACCAGTCATGAAGGCTCAGATTTTGGCAGACTTCATAGCTGAAATGACAACGACACCACATGAACACAGATCGGAAACGGCATGAGCCCTCCACGTGGATTGCGTCCTCAAACAGCAAAGGAAGTGGAGCCGGTCTGGTACTTGAAAACTCAGAAGGATTAATGGTTGAGGTATCCCTGACTTTTTCGTTCTCCATATCCAACAATCAAGCAGAGTATGAGGCTTGCATAGCCAGCCTACAGTTGGCCAAAGACTTCGGCGCCACACAACTTGAGCTCCGCACAGACTCACTGTTGGTCGTCTCACAGATCAACGCAGTATTCGGAGCTTACGACCCGGTACTTCAGAAATACCTTGCCAAGGTACGTGAACTCCTTGGATGGTTCAAAAAGCGGAGGTAAAGCATGTACCCAGGGGAGAAAACATCAGGGCTGATATACTCTCTAAACTGGCCAGCACCAGAGCACCAGGGAACCTTCGGAGCGTCATTCAAGAAACTCTATCTAATCCAAGCGTCCTCTTAACCAATGAATCGCCAACCTCCGTCCTCACCGTCGAAGCGAGCCAAAATTGGATAACCCTAATCCGTCAGTACATTCTCGAGGGGCAAGAGCCCACTGACGCAAAAGAAGCGGCTTCCGTAAGGAGGCGCGCATCATCGTACTCAGTCATCGAAGGACGTCTTTTCCGTAGAGGCTTCTCTATGCCTTTATTAAAATGTGTTGAAGGACCAGAAGCAGATTATGTGCTCGCAGAAATCCACGAGGGAATCTGTGGGCAACACCTGGGAGGACGAGCCCTGGCAGCAAAAGCATTCAGGGCAAGTTATTACTGGCCTACCATGAATGAAGATTCCCAGAATTATGTAAAGAAATGTGATAAGTGCCAGAGGTACGCCGATGTGCATGTCGCCCCCTCATCTGAACCGACATACCTAAGCTCTCCCTGGCCTTTTGCTTGTTGGGGAATCGACCTTTTAGGTCCCTTTTCGCCTGGCCCGGGGCAGGTAAATTACCTAATCGTCGCTGTCGATTACTTTACCAAATGGATCGAAGCTGAGTCCTTGACCACTATCACGGCAAAAAATTGTATGAAATTCTTTAAGAAAAATATCATGGCTAGATTCGGCATACCCGAAGTGGTCATCACCGACAACGGCACACAGTTTGCAGACTCTGAAGCCCGGATACGGGATACGATACGATACGACACGATACGTGGATACGGGAAAATTTTGAAAATCAAGATACGATACGGGAGGGATACTTCAACAAAAAATTAAATTAAAATTTAAAAATATAAAACATAACTAAAGATACTTTACTTTACTAATTGACAATTGCGCATAATATTCAATAGATATAATCACATTTACCAAAAAGATTCTTGTGATCAAAATAAGTACGCATAGTTAAATGTCTTTTCCCCACCCATTTTAAAATATATTATTCCTAAAATAAGCCACACAATACTATAATTAGGGGTGTTCAGTGGTTTGGATAAATCCGAACCAAACCGTAATCCAATCCAAACCGAAGCGTTTGGTTCGGGCAATTTTCTTGATCGGGTCAAATCCGATCCAACCCGTAAATACTCGTTCTAGTTCGGTTCGGGTAACGGATTTTAAATTTTAAACCCGATGACCCGTGTACCCGAACCATACCGTGCATTATCAATTCCAAGGCAACATTATCAATTGAATTCCACCCCAGGCCCAAATGCTTTCCAGTTTCCACCGCGTGCATAATAATCAGCTAATCATCTTTATTCCAGTTTCCAGTTCCACCGCTTCGGCTTCAATTCCCTCGGCCTCACACATTTAGCTTATTTCCAAGGCTGGTATTGAATCACATCAATTCCCTCACACTCCCCTACGCATCACTTCAATCATCCCAATTCACAAATCACAGTCTCACTCTCTCAGTAGCTATATAATTATTCATTCATCAAACCCTAAGATTCACATTCATCAATCATTTGATGAATTTCCTCCCATTTTTCTTCTTCCCAGCAGCTCCGCATCAGCGCCGCATCAGAGCACCGCCCTCGTACGTTCACTTGGTTCCTCCCACTCGCACATTAAGATTTAATAATTTCTTCTTCTTTTCGTTAATTTCGTTTACTGCTCTGTTGTTGTTTTCTTTATATGTTATATATATTTTTTCCTAATTTGTTGATCACTTTCCTGTATGTGTAATTTATTTTATTATTTTTGATTACTTATTTTGCATGTTCTGATTTGTTGAATTTTAAGTACTGATTCGTTATATATTTTTGAATCACTTTCATGCAGGTTCTGATTTGTTGAATTTTAAGTACTCTTTGAATAAAAGAAGTTAAGCTAAATTTGTATCTTTTATCTTTTATCTTTTACAAAAATGGAAAGTGGTAATCTGAGTATCAATTGTATGCTAATAAGAATCAGTTTGTTTTTGGAGCTACATTGAAGAGTGTCAGGAGGTGCATTTAGCAGGCGGATATGGATTGGACCAATCATTTCGGCCCATAATCCACAACATGCAAGCCCAATCAAGGCCATCACACTTGAATGGTTACGATCGATTCTACTGATCCGACGATCCACAAACGGGCACAATTTTGTATAAATATCGGCTCCCATTGCATTCATAAGGTACACCCTCTCATTCCTAGCTAAATCACTCAACTATTCTCAATACAGACTTGAGCGTCGGAGTGACTTCGTAGGTACCCCCTGGGCTAACACACTAACCTCCTGCCAGGTAGCAAGAGACCTACCAACTACAGTCAACCCAATACTGCAAGGTACAGAGCACTAGGCAACACTACAATTTCCCTTGACAATTTGGCATGTTTGAGAACTTCTTTCTCCTTCACTTGTTTCTTCTTCTTCTTCTTTTCTTTGCACAAAGTCAAACAAAAAATTCGAAACAGTTTTTCTCTCTTCACATTGCCCTTCCATTTTTCGATTTGTTGTACAGAAAGGAGAGAACAAAACACACAACGTAACTCATCATTCTTCAACAGCAAACTCTGCATTTTATAATGTTATAACTACCCCGTAACACTTTCCTTTTTCTTTATTCATCATCGCTTCTTTTCCATGCATTTCTCATTTATCATCATTCACATTTCCATGTATAGTGAAAAGATGGAGAAACAAATAGCATCATGCAATGTATTAGCAACACCTAATATATATTTATATTGCTTGGTTTTGTGATTGAATGTTGAAAAGTATATTTATTGTTCTTTGGAAGTTTACTGTTATTGCTTGTTCTAGAACTTTCTTGTAAGAAGTTTCTTGCCATTGCTGAGGGTTTCGTTTCCATAACTTAACAATGACTTCCGACAGGGATGTAACATTTAAACAGCACGGTGCATGTGAGAAAAATATAGGAAGTTCAGAAGCAAGGAAATTCGTTTATTATGAAGACTCGTATGATGATAAATAAGATGACCTTCCTTTGTCTGCAATGTTGTCGCAGATTTCGAATTTCAGAACTTGTACTAGTAACTTTAATGACTCTGCTAAGAAAAAGTTAGTAAAGAGATCATCAGATGAAAGCACTTTTCGAATAAGAAATCGAAGATGTGGAAAGAATATATAGTGCTAATATGGGCCTATCACTGATGAAGATTGTATTCCTATTTCTCATAGATATAAGAGGGATAAATCCTTTTCGATGATCAAGAAATCTGTGGGAAAACAACTTCCGAACTTTTTGTGCACTCTTTCGGTATCCCTTAGCTTGCCAACTGAGCTACCTACTTGGGATCCATGGACCAATGTTTTATTTTTGTGTATTTCACTTTTAAATATACATAAACCATAATAATATATAGCTTGCACCAAATATATAACAAATAAGAAAATAGGAAACAAAACATTGTCCCTCACTCTTCGATCTCAACTTCTAACATTCACATAACTGTTTTTTTTCTTCCAAAATGATTGAGCAAGGAAAATGATTGAGCAAGAAGTCGAATAACTATTACTTGCTGGATCCCCGACATCAAAACTTTTGCAACCATGAAACATAATCCAAAGAAATATTAGCATTTCCCATTCTACCAAATGCACAAACTAAAGATGATAGGAGCTTAATTAGAATTATTTAGTTGTAGTATGTTAATTAGTTGAGCTTTATTTTAGTATTATTTTTATTTGGCTTTTACTCTTTTAAGCCTTTTATTTTATAGGCCCATATTAGCATTATGTATGTAGTCTCACTGAGATATTTTAGGGGCACCCAATCACTGGAAAAGAAGTTACGAAAATAAAGCTCAACTAATTACCATACTACAACTAAGTAATTCTAATTAATCTCCTGTCAATAGATTCCGGTAACTTTTTAAAAATATAATAAAGGGTTAAAGGTATGTTTCGTCCCTGCAAATATCACAATAATCCAGTTTCGTCCCTGTAAAAAAAAAGTTTTAAAACAGCCCTTGCAATTACCAAACGCTTCTAGTTTCGTCCCTGCTGTTAACTTTCCATCCAAAAAACTAACAGTTGCCACGTCATCAACCCTTGCCCAAAAAAAAGTTTTAAAACAACCCTTGCAATTACCAAACGCTTCTAGTTTCGTCCCTGCTATTAACTATTCATCATCTTCAACCTCTTGATTGTCTTCTTCAAACCCAAATCCCATCAAATCTCCTTATTTCCTTACACAAAATATCATTCTCACCACAAACACCAACCTGAGATTTTGTGTCATTATTTGGTGTTTGTGGTGAGAATGAGATTTGGTGTTTGTGGTGATTGCCAAATGAGATATATCTAGCGACATAAATATCCTAGTCCAAAGCGCAAAGGACCCTAGACACATGAATGTGTTGTTAAAAGTTAATAAGTATGTATTGATCTAGTAGCTCCTGCTTGTACACTTTTAAGAGTGACTATGTTGTTAATTGTTAGAAATTATATTGTTAGGGGGTATGAGAAAGACCTATTGAGATTTTATATCCCATCAAGTTTGTGAATGTTTTAGATGTGAAATTCATGTTCTCATTAAAAAAAGATGTGAAATTGATGTTGGACGCTTGAGAAAGGTCATCATATAGAGACCAAACTCAGTCTAGCTTTTCAATAATGTATTAATTGAAAGATTATGATTCACTATATTGTAATGTTAACATTTGTAATTTGTAATATTGTTATTATAATATTATGATCCACTTTACTGCCCACCCATATTCACAATAATCTTGATTCTTCTGGTGCTGAGTGTCATTCCTTCGGTTTTATCAGAGAAATTCCTAGACCTAGTTTATGAGATAGAAGACTTAATCATTCATTTGTTCGTTCCGTTGTAGAGATATCTAGAATGGCAATCATTATGGTTAATTAGCTCTAGAACTTGATTATCTTAATTTGATTCCGCCTAAGCAAGTATTTGGTGTAAGCTTATTTGGAATGCAACTATTTCCTATCTCTAGATTTCAACACATTCTTTTGGAAATGGATTCATAAAACATCCCATATGATGACATTCTAATTTATGGAAGATCTATCATCATTTATGTTTGCAAACTATGGTGAATCATCTGCACACATCATTCTCCATTGCAATTATGTTGCTTACCTTTGGAATTGGTTTCATCAAACTGTTAGCCTAGAATTTCGACAAGGCTTTTGAGTGGTTAGTTAATAAGGTTTGACTTTTCATTAAAGAACATTCATAATGCCTTCAGAGAGAATAAGTAACATTTATGTCATCTCAGCATGTTTTCGACAGAAGAGGTCTTCACCATTTCGACAGGGAAGAGTTTTCGACAGGACAGTGTATTCAGGACTTCGTCAAGCAGTTATTAGCAGACAGTTGTGTCGAATTTCAAGACTACGGTTAATTCAACGTGGGCAGTTATGTGGCGTCGAACGTGGCACGAAGTCCATCATTGGTTAATGAGACGTAGCCACGTGTCCATAGCAGTTTACATTTCAGTCATTATTTTTCTGTATAAATAGTGGTTTTACGTAGAAATCAAGGGTGCCAAATTATTATACCAAACACACAGTTCTGAAACTCTAACTTCCAAGTTACAGCGAAAACAGAGTAAAAGAATCATTGTACCACGTATGTGAATTTGTGCACCTTTCTCTTTACATTTAATGCAATTTATTGCTTTCAATACAAGTCATTTTATATTTCTGCGTTCCATTTTACTACTTCTTTTTCTTTGATTTGCATGTTCATGGTGAATTGTCTCCTTTTTTAAAAATATATTTGTTGACAAACTGTGGTGTTTAAAGGCAATTGCTTCAGAGATTTCTGGTTTAATCTCACAAACATTTCTAATAAAACCAGTGATTGTTTGCTAAAAACACCAGCAAACAAATTGGCACGCCCAGTGGGACAGTTTGCCTTTAATACGTAATTTTTCTATGTTCTTGTATGTGTTCGTATTTGCATGCACTTAAGAAGTGGAAAAATGGTTTGTCCTACTAATAATGCGTCTAGTTCTAATCCTGTGATTTCACAAGAACAGGGAACAATAGTAGACTCTGCAAACGTAAATGCAGGGTTGGTTGTGGGAACAGTATCCCCATCATCATCAACAACTGTTCCTTCAGTATCAATGACTAACGTTGGATTAACGCAGTCAAACATGGCATCTATACCTATGCCTTTGCCGTCACATATGGGACTTCATAATCCTTATATGGCAATAGGAAGCGGTTTAAATCCACATTTTCATAATGTAAGTTTTCCTGCATTTCCTTCTGGGTCATATGGCATGCCTACTGGAATGCCACATATTTCGACCATGTCTCCCATACATGTTTCTTCTGAAAGTGTAATGGGTCGAAATCCTACTGCATTAACCAATGAATCTTTGTTTGCCTTACGACAACAAGTTGATGAGAGCAATCATGATATGGTTAATATGTTAACCCAACAAATTGGTACAGTTTTTAATCCATTGATTCAAAATACTAACACTAGTTACCAAATGTTAGCCAATCAAATGGGTCGAATTGCAGATTTCTTTGGGACCCCAACGGTTAATAATAGGCAAATTCCCAATGTGGTGGGTAATATGCCTGGTAACCCTCAAAGAGCGGTTACGGTCGAAGCCCGGGCAGTTGTAGGCGAACAACAAGGGTTAGCAAATCATATCCCTGAAGTAGTTTTGGTAAACTGAAACCAGAACGCTGACGAGGTTGTTCGACAAGTACAACGAAATAATGCTGACGTTCATGATAATATAGCCACTTTAGTAGAAACTATAATGGCGCAAAATGGTCTTAACATAGGTTTGCATAGGCCAAATTTCATATCACCATTGTGTGAATATGTGTTGCAAACTGAGTTACCAAGGGGCTGGAAAGTTCCTAAATATACTAAGTTTGGTGGTGACACAAAAGAGTCTACTGTCGAACATATTGCTCGTTATTTGACTGAGTCTGGGGATATAGCCCAAAATGAGAATTTGAAAATGAAATATTTCCCAAATTCTTTAACAAAAAATGCTTTTACTTGGTTTACTACATTACCCCCTGGTTCTATTTTCACATGGGGGCAATTAGAAAAAGCATTTCATGCGCAATTTTACATGGGCCAATCGAAGATTAGTCTCAAAGAACTGGCCAGTGTTCAGCGCAAAATACCTGAAACTGTTGATGACTATTTGAATAGGTTTAGGCTACTGAAGGCTCGTTGTTTCACACAAGTGCCTGAACATGAACTCGTCGAAATGGCTGCTGGTGGCCTTGATTATTCGATCAGGAAGAAATTGGACACATCTCATCTAAGGGATATGGCCCAATTAGCTGACAGAGTTCGACAGGTGGAAAGGCTTAAAGAAGAAAAGTCTACGTCAAATAGGTTTCATAAAAAAGAAAAAGTGGCTTATGTCGAAGAAGAATTCGACACCACACTTAGTGATGTCGAAAGAGAGGAGATAGACGTGGCTGAACTCAAGCCTGGTCCTCCTTATACTTGTAAATTACTAAGGCCTGCTAATGGGAAAAATCCTGTTGAGCCAAAAAATGACAGATTTATGCCTAAGACATATACTTTTGATGTTACTAAATGTGATGAAATATTTGAGCTGTTAGTAAAAGATGGTCAGATATTGGTACCTAGTGGCTTAAAAGTACCAACTCTTGACCAGAGAAAGAAAAAGGGTTATTGTAAGTTCCATAATTTTTTGGGACATAACACTGACCGTTGTGTGCTTTTCAAGGATCTTGTGCAAAAAGCAATCGAAGAAGGGAGATTAAAATTTGAAGATAGAAAGATGAAAACTCAAATGCAAGTTGTAGATGACCCTTTACCCAAAGCTGAAGCCATGTATACAGAACCTTTCGAAATGAATATAAACATGGTAGATGCTGAAATGAAAGATCCTCCAAAGAAACTTAAATCCTCCACCAAGAAATTGGAAGGTTTTATATATGCTGAAGGGAAGAAACAAGAGATAACCTTGAAAGAATATGATGGGAAGTTACATGCTGTGTTCCCAAAAGCTGAAGAGGAATTGATAGATTTCCTCAACAGATGTAAGTGGAACAATTCTGAGGTTATGCTATGTCCTAGGTGCAGTGCTGTTTTCGACAAAGAAGCAGCTAAAGCTGTTGAAGGGTACCAGGATCAGGAACAACGTAAGAGGAAGTGGCTTGACAATAGGCCATCTTTTGATTTTGGTAGCACTGAGCTTCCTGGTTACAAGGCTAATGTTACGACTAAGCCTTCATCTAGCAAGGCTAATGTTTCGACTAAGCCTTCGACAAGCCAAGAGCCAGGAAAGAAAGGATCCATAAGACTGTTTGGTAAATCCTTCGTTCCACAAATGAATTCCCCTGTTGGAAAATGGGTTCACAACAATGCACACGCTCAAGTTGTCCATCAAGGTGATTCCAACAAGTATAATTATTGGAATAATTATAAAGGTAAGAATCCTATGACTAAAACCCAGTGGCGTCGTTTTCAGAGAAACCAGAAGAAAAAAGCTTCTTTAGACGTGAACAAGGTTCCTAGTCACTTTGGAATCAAAGTCCAGGTGGGTGATAAGAAGGTGACTTCTAAGGTTGAAGCAAGTACCAGTGCTGATGTTGCTAAGCCTACAAGTGGGGTAAATAAGGCAAAAAGTAAGGATGTTTTGATGGAAAAACCTAGAAGGCCTGCACTTGAAAGAATCTGTCCTCCATCTTCGACATCTAAAGGGAAAGAAGCTCAGTCTGACTTTGATGAGGACATAGGTTCTGGTTTTGATGATTCTGATGATGACTTCGATGTCGTCTGTAATGTGGTGTCAATATTGCCATTGGAATATGATGTCATAACTGTGCCTAATAGTGAGGAAGATTTTACTGAAGATATGGCTTGTCACAAACCCATGTGTTACTATGTGATGAATGATGGCTGTGTCGAAGAGCAGGTGGCTACTTTCGAGAGGCCAGATACGAGTATGAAGAATCACCTGAAGCCTTTATATATTCAGGCTAAGGTTAATGGCATTGGCATCAACAAAGTGTTAGTTGATGGAGGTGCTGCTGTGAATCTTATGCCTGAAGTGCTTATGAAGAAGATAGGCATATCCATCACCGACCTCAAGCCACACAATATTGTCTTAAGTAATTACGAAGGCAAAACTGGCTACTCTCTTGGAGCCATTGAAGTGGAATTGATTGTTGGAACTATCAAGAGGACCACTCTGTTCTTAGTAATTGCTTCCAAAGCAAACTTCAATATGTTACTTGGGAGGGAGTGGATACATGGAATCGGTGCTGTGCCTTCAACAGTACATCAGAGACTAGTGATGTGGAAGGAAGATGGTCTTGTTGAATACATTGAAGCAGACCAAAGTTATTTTCGTGCTGACGTAAATCACATTACCAAGGAAAATTTTGAGAAAAAATTGGCTAACATTGCGCCATGTCCATCTTCTAATGAGGCATACATTCCTGCTGATAATGTATTTGCTTCAGTTAATTTGCATCCAAACTATGGTTTTGTTTGGGAAAGGCAAATAATAGGAGATGCTACTGCCCAACCTGAAGGGTGGTATTCTGATTCTTAAAATGTTTCCCATGTCAGTTCCTAATGCATGGAACAAGATTACGGCTTATATGGCCGAAAATAAGTTAAAAACGGCTATGGAAGCCGAATTAAATCATCAAACAATGGCTGTCGACGCCAAAGGCTCTGTAGACGAAAATGGCATTATTATGAATGAAAAGCTTGATTGCATTTATGATAATGAGCCATTAGGTTTTGAAAAGGATCCTAGAGATTCAACAAAGCGAATGCAAGCTCAAGATCCATTGGAGGAAGTAGATCTGGGAGATGGGTCAAAGAAGAGGCCAACTTTTGTTAGTGCATATCTGGATGTTGCATTGAAAGACAAAGTTATAACATTGCTAAGGGAGTTCAAAGATTGTTTTGCTTGGGACTATGACGAAATGCCTGGATTGAGTCGAGACATTGTGGAATTACAATTGCCAATTCGACCAGATAAGAAGCCAGTGAAGCAGATGCCAAGAAGGTTTGCTCCTCAAATATTAACTAAAATTAAAGAGGAGATCGAAAGGTTGTTTAAGAACAAATTCATCAGAACTGCCAGGTATGTTGAATGGTTAGCTAATATAGTTCCTGTAATTAAGAAAAATGGCACTCTTAGAGTTTGCATAGATTTTAGAGACTTGAATAATGCAACCCCCAAAGATGAATATGCAATGCCTGTGGCAGAAATGTTGATAGATTCAGCAGCAGGATTTGAATACCTCAGCATGCTTGATGGTTATTCTGGGTATAATCAAATCTTTATTGCTGAAGAAGATGTATCGAAAACTGCATTTCGTTGCCCAGGAGCATTAGGTATTTATGAATGGGTACTAATGCCATTTGGTTTAAAAAATGCTGGTGCTACATATCAGAGGGCAATGAATTGTATGTTTCATGTAACACCCTGGTATTTTTATTTGTTAAAAACACCCAAGTGCACATTAAACATACATCAGAGATAATATTTCCCGTTCAGATACTGATTACCACTATGAAATTTTTGCTTAAAATATAACATAACTGTCTTATACACACTTAAGACCATACGGTTCTTAGACCGCAAACTGTCAGCAAATGTGGTAGTCAGAATCATACAGGAAAGCGGAATGAAAGACAAACATGACACTAATGTCATAGTGTTGTGATACATGGACAACAGAAGAAAAATAAACTTAAACTTAAAACTAAGTCATCATCCATCTCTCGGGGCCACCTACTCGTGCCTCTGAGTTTTCTTCTGTCCCTGTTTATCTGTAAAACAACAACATTTAAACAGTGAGATACAATCTCAGTGAGTTCTACCGATACCCCTACTAATACTCTCGGCTAGTTTAAAAACATTTTATTAACTCAACACGGCACCGACTGCGTGACCGCTACATCCCGGTGAACCGCATTATTTTACACATAGCATTCCACCGGCTGCGTGACCGCTACATCCCGGGGAATCTGCTATAACTCAGTACGACACCGGCTGCGTGACCGCTACATCCCGGTGGACCGCACAATAATTAATTTAACATAACACCGACTGCGTAACCGCTGAATCCCGGTGAACCCCCCTACCAATAGTACATTCTCCCATTGGCATGGAGCCTAGGGAAGGGGATCATGACTGCCCCGCCTAGTATGTTACACATGGGTCGTCACCCAACTCGATATACTATATACGTATATCTACAATACTATGAACTCATAGTCCATCAAATCAGATAATGCCAATTGAACACTTAACCCAAGCTTTTATAAAACCAAGTTCACACTCGTACTCTAATTCACTTCTTTTCGACACAATTTACAATTTCGAAAATAGATTATTTTGCCTTAAAAATAGAATATTCAGTTAGGCCTCTGAATAAGCTTTCCAACGCATCTTAGAACACCTCAATCGGGTTCCCGGATCAAAAGTTATCGCGAAACGAAAAACAGTGAAAAACTGTTGAAATTCTGTCAAACTGCGCTGAAGTCGCGCCTGGCGCGCGAGTTACGCGCGAACTGGCAGAAAGTTCTGTCCAATTGCGCTGAAGTCGCGCCTGGAGCGCAGGTGAGGCGCGAACAGGCAGAACGGGGGGTCTGTTAAGACAGATTTTGCGATTTTCGCGAAATCCGCTATTCCGCTCAATTCCGATCTTTGTTCCGATCAAAAACAGATTTGACAACCAGTAAAATGAGTCCAATTCAAACCACAAAATCAATCAATCCAATCAAAAACTTAATCAAAACGAATTGTATTAAAACGCGACATATTTTCAAATAGCGGTTTTCGTTCCAAAAATCTTTCGAAACTACTTGACGTAAAAATTAATGAGACACAAAAATATCCTAAGCGTGAGTAAAACTCACCCTTGAAGCGAGAGTCGATATCGAACCGAATTTGCCGAGACGTCGAAATTACCGAATCGAACCCAAACAACACCGAACCGCTCCTAACTTCGTTCCGAGCTTCCAATCGCGTTCAATCCGCTCCTAGCTTCGATCCTAAGCATAACCCAATCACCAACACAACCTATTGATCCTTTATTTCAACAAATTTCTCCACAAAACCCTCAATTTTCGAAGTCAAATAGAAGGGGAAAAATGGAAGGAAAGCTTACCAAGTTATGGGGTTATGTTGAGGGAGAGGAGGTGATGAAGATGATGAAGTTTGGAGCTTGGAGGTTGAGGATTCTTCTTCTTCTCTTCCCTTTTTCCTTCTTCTTTTTCCTTCTTCTTTTCCTTCTTCTTTTCTCTTCTTCCTTTCTCTTCTTTTCTCTGTTTCTTCTCTTCTGCGCGTTCTTTCCCTTTTTTTTTTCTTTTCTTTCTTTCCTTTCTTTTAATTAACACACACACACATATTTATTTAACTAATAAATAAGTGGTGGCGTGGTCCAATTACCATATTGACCCAAATTCCTTATTTCGATTCCAAAACTTCCTTGGTCCGTATTATTCGGTCAACGACCCTGTGACAGCCAATAATTAATTTTAGCACTCAATAATTTTACCAATTAAGTACCAAATTAATCCAATTGGGTTTACATCCAAATAATTCGATTAATTATTTTGGGGATGTT
This sequence comes from Astragalus membranaceus, assembly GCA_039519185.1. Lineage (NCBI taxonomy): Eukaryota > Viridiplantae > Streptophyta > Magnoliopsida > Fabales > Fabaceae > Astragalus > Astragalus membranaceus. Next base: position 24,820,109 of record CM076852.1, read on the forward strand.
ACATTCTCCCCAACTTGAAAGAATTTTGTCCTCAAAATTAGACACAACATACCTCAAGAGAACAAATACGGATACCGAGTCCGCATATCGTCCTCCAACTCCCAAGTAGCTTCCTCGGCGGAAAAACCATCCCATACCACCTTGACAATGGGAATTGACTTTGTCCGTAGCGTCCTCTCGCCACGTTCCATGATGTAATTCGGATTAGGTTGGAAGGACAAGTCCGGTCGAAGGTCGATCGTTTCAAAATCTAACGGTTGACTAGGATCGGGAATGTACTTCCGCAGCTGAGACACATGGAATACATCATGCAGATTTGACAATGGTGGAGGCAAAGCAATACGGTATGCAAGAGGCCCTATTCGCTCAATAATCTGGAAGGGTCCAATATACCGAGGACTGAGTTTCTTCACCCGTAATGCCCTACCTGTGCCAATTGTTGGTGATAATCTCAAAAACACGTGATCGCCCGACTCAAATTCCAACGGCCTTCTTCTTTTATCAGCATAGCTCTTTTGCCTGCTCTGAGCAGTTTTCATTCTATCCCTGATCTGGCGGATCTTCTCAGTAGTGTCGTGAATCATTTCGGGCCCTAACAATCGGTTCTCACCTACTTCCCACCAACACAATGGAGTCCTGCATTTCCTACCATACAAGGCTTCAAAAGGTGCCATTCCGATACTGGAATGATAACTGTTGTTATATGAGAATTCCACCAATGGAAGATGATCCTCCCATTTCTTTCCGTTATCAAGTACCGAAGCCCTAAGCATATCTTCTAATGTCTGGATAGTCCTCTCGGTCTGACCATCGGTCTGCGGGTGATAAGCGGTACTAAGAAGTACTTTAGTTCCCAATGCTTCATTCAGAGCTTTCCAAAATCGAGAAGTGAATTTCGGATCTCGATCCGACACTATACTGGTAGGAACCCCATGTAATCTTACTATGTTCTTCAAATACACCTCAGCTAACTTGGATACTTTACTGCTAGAACGAACTGGAATAAAATGAGCTGATTTAGTTAACCGATCCACAACTACCCAAATGGAGTCGTTACCGGCTTGAGACCTTGGCAACGCCATTACAAAATCCATGGAAATGTCTTCCCATTTCCACACTGGCACATCTAGTGGCCGTAGCAGACCGGCAGGCTTTTGGTGCTCTATCTTAACTCTTTGGCAAGTTAAGCATTTTGATACAAATTCTGCAATCTCTAACTTCATTCCGTGCCACCAATACATCTGCTTTAAATCTCTATACATCTTGGTGGATCCAGGATGTACAGAAAATAAACTTCGGTGTGCTTCTTCAAGCACTTGCTTTTTAATATCTTCATTATCAGGCACACAGATCCTACCGTTGAAACAAATAACTCCATCACTATCTTCGGTAAAGTCTGGCAACATTTTCTGTGATTGTAGCTTCACATCGATTTCTTGTGCTAAGCGAATAGAATCCCTTATGGAACTAGAGATCCTCATGTGGCTCAACACCAACCGGTTCCTTTTTGGCTTTGAATCCAAATTTAAGTCCCGGAAAGACTCCAACAATTCCATTTCATGCATCATTAACCCTGCTATGTGAATGGATTTCCTACTTAGTGCATCAGCCACAACATTAGCTTTTCCCGGATGATACTTCAATTCGAAGTCATAATCCTTCAGAAATTCCACCCACCTTCTTTGTCTGTTATTCAGCTCCTTCTGATCGAACAAATATTTCAAGCTTTTATGATCACTAAAGACTTCGAAACGAGACCCGTACAGGTAATGTCTCCAAATCTTTAGTGCGTACACAATAGCTGCCAGCTCTAGATCATGAGTCGGATAATTCTCTTCATGAGTCTTCAACTGTCTGGAGGCATAAGCTACAACTTGTTGGTTCTGCATGAGAACACACCCCAAACCCTTCCCAGAAGCATCGCTGTAAATTTGAAAATCCAAAGACGGATCTGGAAGAATTAGGATTGGAGCAGAAGTCAACCTAACCTTCAACTCTTGAAAACATTCCTCACAATCGGCATTCCATATAAACGGTTGGGCCTTGCGAGTCAACCGAGTAAGTGGGAGAACCAATTGTGAAAAACCTTGGATAAACCTTCTGTAGTAACCGGCTAGACCCAAGAAACTTCTTATTTCAATGACAGATGTTGGTCGTTCCCAGTTCAACACCGCTTCTACTTTACTGGGATCCACCGCAACTCCCGATTGGGAAATCACGTGTCCCAAAAACTTCACTTCCGGCATCCAGAAGTCACACTTCGACGGCTTGGCATACAATTTCTTTTCTCGGAGTACGTTCAGAACAATGCGGAGATGTTGAACATGGTCCTCAATGGTCTTAGAGTACACCAAAATATCATCAATAAAAACTACCACAAACTGATCAAGGTACGTGTGAAACACTCGGTTCATGTAATCCATGAATACCGCTGGAGCATTAGTCAAACCGAAGGGCATCACTACGAACTCGTAATGTCCATACCTCGTACGGAAAGCTGTCTTCGGAATATCTAAGGCTCGTACCTTTATTTGATGATATCCCGACCTCAGATCAATTTTTGAAAATACCACAGCACCTCTAAGTTGGTCGAGCAAATCGTCTATCCTTGGCAAGGGATATTTATTCTTGATCGTCACTTTATTCAATTGTCGATAATCTATGCACAACCTCATGCTACCATCCTTCTTTTTGACTAGCAACACCGGAGCACCCCATGGAGAAGCACTCGGTCGGATAAACCTTTTCGATATCAATTCCTCAAGTTGAGACTTCAGTTCCTTCAACTCTAAAGGAGACATTCTATAAGGAGCAATAGAGATTGATCCTGTACCAGGAATCAATTCTATTGAGAATTCTACCTCTCGGTCAGGAGGTAAGGATGAAACTTCTTCTGGAAAGACATCTAGAAATTCATTTACCACTTGCACGGATGACAAATCTAAATCCGTTTCAGTAGATGCAGACAACATAATAAGAATAGCTTCCGCACCTTGGAATAATGACTGGCTTGCTTCGGTGTAAGAGATCGTCGCTTCAGCATCTATCTGTGTCAATCCTACGGACTCGGAGGCGAAGCTAATAGTTCGATCGGCACAGTTGATTGTTACATGATTTTCAGCCATCCAATTCATACCCAGAACAATGTCCATACTTCTCATAGGCAAGCAAATAAATTTCACAACAAACTGTCTGTCGCCTATGACAAGTAGGCAATTTTCACATAATGATTGGGTCTGGACACGACCCTTGGCAGCAGTTAAAATAGTTATCGGTTCGGATAGCTCAGACAATGCTAGTCCCAACCGATCCACACATGCTTGCGAGATAAAACAGTGAGTTGCACCAGAATCATATAAAATATTGACTGAATTATTAAAAAGAGATCCTGTACCCCTCAGAAGATTATCAGAAGGAGTGATGGTTCGAGCATCCAGTGTGTTGATCCGCCCCTGACTAGGTGCATTTGGTGCTCTTTGGATGTTCCTCTTTGCTGGGCACTCATTTGCATAGTGGCCCTCCTCATTACAATGATAACACCGAGTATGTTTTAGTTGACATTCACCTCGGTGATACCTTCCACACTTATGACAATTTTTAAACCTCGTTTGGTCAGCTGTTTGCACCTGCTTTCCTTTATAATTACCACCCCTGCCCGAGTCATGCTTGGGACCCATCTGAGAACTAGATGGTCCAGTGTTCCTCTTGCTCTGATGGAATGCCTTTCTGCTTGCATACAACCTTGACAAATCACTTTCGGCGATATAAGCTTGTTGTACCATGGCTGCATAGTTGGTTCTCGGAAAAGAACTAAGACTTTGAGCAATATCTTCTCTCAACCCATATTTGTACCTGTCAGTTTTCCATTGGTCACTTGGGGCATATCCAGCTAAACCGAAGAATTGATACAACTCTTCAAATTTAGCCGTGTATTGGCCCACGGTCAAGCCTCCTTGTGTAAAAGTCAAAAACTCATTTTCCTTATCCAACCTCATAGCCGTGGGGAAGAATTGTTCTAAAAATGATGTTCGGAAATTGTGCCAAGTCGGGGGAGTTCCCATTGTCTCCATCATGGCCCTAGCATTTGTCCACCAGTTATTGGCCTCTCCCTTCAACATATGGGATGCCAACCTCAACTTATCTTCATCGGTCACTTGCATTGTTACAAAGATCTTTTCAATGTCATCCAGCCAATGTTGTGCTCTCATGACATCCGGCCCACCTCTAAACTCGGAGGGCTTCATTTTCAGGAACTCTGTGAAAATTCTCCTTGGGTTCACTTGTGGCTCTGGAGCTTGATGCTGCTGAGCATTCTGCTGTAGGATTTGTTGCTGCTGATGCATAAGCATCATGTCTTGCATCATTTTCTGCTGGTTCTCAATTACATTCTGCATCCACTCAAAATTTGGATCAACAGGAGGAGGAACGCCTCTACCTCTTCTGGCCATGATTCTGCGAAATATGCACAAAGTATTAAGTTGATCAAGCTCAATGTCTAATAGCATACTAAGAAAATCACAACTGGAAAAAGCAAAGACCCTATAAGCTAAGTCCGACTAGGTCGAACCGCTCTGATACCAACTGTAACACCCTGGTATTTTTATTTGTTAAAAACACCCAAGTGCACATTAAACATACATCAGAGATAATATTTCCCGTTCAGATACTGATTACCACTATGAAATTTTTGCTTAAAATATAACATAACTGTCTTATACACACTTAAGACCATACGGTTCTTAGACCGCAAACTGTCAGCAAATGTGGTAGTCAGAATCATACAGGAAAGCGGAATGAAAGACAAACATGACACTAATGTCATAGTGTTGTGATACATGGACAACAGAAGAAAAATAAACTTAAACTTAAAACTAAGTCATCATCCATCTCTCGGGGCCACCTACTCGTGCCTCTGAGTTTTCTTCTGTCCCTGTTTATCTGTAAAACAACAACATTTAAACAGTGAGATACAATCTCAGTGAGTTCTACCGATACCCCTACTAATACTCTCGGCTAGTTTAAAAACATTTTATTAACTCAACACGGCACCGACTGCGTGACCGCTACATCCCGGTGAACCGCATTATTTTACACATAGCATTCCACCGGCTGCGTGACCGCTACATCCCGGGGAATCTGCTATAACTCAGTACGACACCGGCTGCGTGACCGCTACATCCCGGTGGACCGCACAATAATTAATTTAACATAACACCGACTGCGTAACCGCTGAATCCCGGTGAACCCCCCTACCAATAGTACATTCTCCCATTGGCATGGAGCCTAGGGAAGGGGATCATGACTGCCCCGCCTAGTATGTTACACATGGGTCGTCACCCAACTCGATATACTATATACGTATATCTACAATACTATGAACTCATAGTCCATCAAATCAGATAATGCCAATTGAACACTTAACCCACGTTTTATAAAACCAAGTTCACACTCGTACTCTAATTCACTTCTTTTCGACACAATTTACAATTTCGAAAATAGATTATTTTGCCTTAAAAATAGAATATTCAGTTAGGCCTCTGAATAAGCTTTCCAACGCATCTTAGAACACCTCAATCGGGTTCCCGGATCAAAAGTTATCGCGAAACGAAAAACAGTGAAAAACTGTTGAAATTCTGTCAAACTGCGCTGAAGTCGCGCCTGGCGCGCGAGTTACGCGCGAACTGGCAGAAAGTTCTGTCCAATTGCGCTGAAGTCGCGCCTGGAGCGCAGGTGAGGCGCGAACAGGCAGAACGGGGGGTCTGTTAAGACAAATTTTGCGATTTTCGCGAAATCCGCTATTCCGCTCAATTCTGATCTTTGTTCCGATCAAAAACAGATTTGACAACCAGTAAAATGAGTCCAATTCAAACCACAAAATCAATCAATCCAATCAAAAACTTAATCAAAACGAATTGTATTAAAACGCGACATATTTTCAAATAGCGGTTTTCGTTCCAAAAATCTTTCGAAACTACTTGACGTAAAAATTAATGAGACACAAAAATATCCTAAGCGTGAGTAAAACTCACCCTTGAAGCGAGAGTCGATATCGAACCGAATTTGCCGAGACGTCGAAATTACCGAATCGAACCCAAACAACACCGAACCGCTCCTAACTTCGTTCCGAGCTTCCAATCGCGTTCAATCCGCTCCTAGCTTCGATCCTAAGCATAACCCAATCACCAACACAACCTATTAATCCTTGATTTCAACAAATTTCTCCACAAAACCCTCAATTTTCGAAGTCAAATAGAAGGGGAAAAATGGAAGGAAAGCTTACCAAGTTATGGGGTTATGTTGAGGGAGAGGAGGTGATGAAGATGATGAAGTTTGGAGCTTGGAGGTTGAGGATTCTTCTTCTTCTCTTCCCTTTTTCCTTCTTCTTTTTCCTTCTTCTTTTCCTTCTTCTTTTCTCTTCTTCCTTTCTCTTCTTTTCTCTGTTTCTTCTCTTCTGCGCGTTCTTTCCCTTTTTTTTTTCTTTTCTTTCTTTCCTTTCTTTTAATTAACACACACACACATATTTATTTAACTAATAAATAAGTGGTGGCGTGGTCCAATTACCATATTGACCCAAATTCCTTATTTCGATTCCAAAACTTCCTTGGTCCGTATTATTCGGTCAACGACCCTGTGACAGCCAATAATTAATTTTAGCACTCAATAATTTTACCAATTAAGTACCAAATTAATCCAATTGGGTTTACATCCAAATAATTCGATTAATTATTTTGAGGATGTTACAGGTTAGCTAATATAGTTCCTGTAATTAAGAAAAATGGCACTCTTAGAGTTTGCATAGATTTTAGAGACTTGAATAATGCAACCCCCAAAGATGAATATGCAATGCCTGTGGCAGAAATGTTGATAGATTCAGCAGCAGGATTTGAATACCTCAGCATGCTTGATGGTTATTCTGGGTATAATCAAATCTTTATTGCTGAAGAAGATGTATCGAAAACTGCATTTCGTTGCCCAGGAGCATTAGGTATTTATGAATGGGTACTAATGCCATTTGGTTTAAAAAATGCTGGTGCTACATATCAGAGGGCAATGAATTGTATGTTTCATGATTTTATTGAAAACTTTATGCAAATATACATAGATGATGTGGTAGTTAAATCTTCCTCAGAAAATGGCCATTTAGGCCATCTTCGACAATCTTTTGAAAGAATGAGGAAATATGGATTGAAAATGAATCCATTAAAATGTGCCTTCTGTGTGCGTGCAGTCTTGGGTTTTGTGGTGCACAAAAAAGGCATTGAAATCAATCAGAATAAGACTAAAGCTATAATTGAAACGAAGGCTCCTTCAACCAAAAAAGAACTTCAGTCATTGTTGGGAAAAATCAATTTCCTACGAAGATTCATATCAAATCTAAGTGGCAAAACTCAAGCATTTTCGCCATTGTTGAGACTGAAGAAAGAAGAAGTTTTCAAATGGGAATCAGTTCATCAAGCAGCCTTTGAAGAAATTAAGTCTTATTTGATGAAACCACCAATTCTAATGCCTATTATTAGAAACAAAGTGCTCAAATTGTATATAGCAGCATCTGAAAAAACAATAGGTAGCATGTTAGCTCAAGAGGATGATAATGGTGTCGAAAGAGCCATATATTACCTTAGTAGAGTCTTAATAGATGCTGAAACTAGGTACAGTTCTATAGAAAAGTTGTGCCTTTGCTTGTATTTTTCATGCACAAAGTTAAAGCAATATATAAAGCCAGCTAATGTTTGTGTTTATTCGCATTCTGATATTATTAAGCACATGTTGTCGAAACCAATAATGCATAGTAGAATTGGTAAATGGGCTTTAGCTTTATCTGAATATGACTTAACTTATCAACCTTTAAAATCAATTAAAGGACAAGTGGTTGCTGATTTTATAGTGGACCACTCTGTTGTCGAAGAAACATTACATTTCGTAGACACACATCCTTGGAGGTTGTATTTTGATGGTTCGAGTCATAAAAAAGGGGTTGGGATTGGTGTTTTAATTATTTCACCAAAAAACATTCCAACGAGGTACAAGTGTAAAATTCGAAATCATTGCTCAAATAATGAAGCTGAGTATGAGGCCCTTATTATAGGCCTTGAAATTTTACTTGAGCTGGTGGCAAGATGTATTGAAATAAAAGGTGATTCAGAATTGGTTATCAAACAAATGACCAAAGAATATAAATGTATTAAAGAACACCTTATTAAATACTTTATTATGGCCAATTCCTTATTAAAGAGATTTGACTCTGTTCATTTAGAACATTTACCACGAGTTGATAATCAAGTGGCGAATGATTTGGCCCAAATTGCATCAGGTTATAGAGTTTCAAAACAAAGCCTTGAAGAATTAGTCGAAATAAAAGAGAAACTCGTGTCTGATGATATTTCTTCATCATTATTGTCAACACCAAAAACTGGGGGGGGCAACAAATACAGATGAGGAATGTATCGAACAACACCACATTGTTGATGAAGTTGTTTTAGCAGAAGTTTTTGCTATTGACAATATGGCCAATGGTGATTGGCGAAAGCCTATTGTAGAATACTTGCAAAATCCCACAGGAAATACCAATAAAAAGGTAAAGTACAGAGCTTTAAGCTATGTGATAATTGGAAACGAATTGTTTAAGAAAACTCCTGAAGGAGTATTATTGAAATGTCTTAATGAAAATGAGGCATATTTAGCAGTTTCTGAAACACACAGTGGAGCTTGCGGTTCGCACCAAATAGGCCATAAAATGAAATGGCTGTTATTTCGACAAGGAATATATTGGCCATCAATGTTGAAAGATTGTATAGAGTTCGCCAAAGGATGCCAAGAGTGTCAAAAGCATGCTGAAATACAACATGTACCTGCAAATGAATTGCATGCCATAGTGAAACATTGGCCATTCAGAGGTTGGGCTCTGGATATAATTGGAGAAATAAAGCCAACATCATCAAAAGGTCATAAGTATATATTGGTAGGAATTGATTATTTTACCAAATGGGTTGAAGCAATACCTTTAACCAATGTTGATCAAGAAGCAGTAATACGGTTTATCCAAAATCATATTATTTATAGGTTTGGAATTCCAGAAACCATAACTACAGATCAGGGTTCTGTTTTCACTGGTCGAAAAATGGTGGAATTTGCTTCTGAAATTGGTTTTAAGTTATTAACTTCGACACCATATTATGCACAAGCCAATGGTCAAGTGGAAGCTGCCAATAAGATCATTATTAACTTGATTAAAAAGCATGTTGGGAAAAAACCCAGAAATTGGCATAACACTTTAGATCAAGTTTTATGGGCTTGTAGAAATTCACCCAAAGAATCTATCAATGCTACTCCATACAGGTTAACCTTTGGACACGATGCAGTATTGCCTGTCGAAATCTGTTTACAATCAACAAGAATTCAAAGACAGTATGAAATTCCTTTTGATCATTATTGGAATATGATGCTTGATGAGTTAGTTGATTTAGACGAGGAAAGGTTATTAGCTTTGGAAATGCTTATTCGACAGAAAGAAAGAGTAGCTAAAGCTTATAACAAAAAGGTTAAGTTAAAAACCTTTAATTCAGGTGATTTAGTTTGGAAAGTATTGTTACCTATGGATAAAAAAGATAGAGTTTTGGGTAAATGGTCACCCAGTTGGGAAGGTCCACTTCGCATATTGCAATGTTTTTCTAATGGGGCATACGAAGTCGAAGAATTGGGTGACGAAAATAGAATCTTCAAAATAAATGGCAAGTATTTAAAACAATATAAGCCAACGTTAAACGAAGTTAGAATCGAGCAAGGATAAAACCATAAATTGGTTCAAAATGGTAATGTATTCGATCAAAATAATTACATAGCCATTAAAAGAAATCCTACACTATTACAAGTTACTAAAGGCTTTGAAGAGAATGCTTGAGCCTGTAGAGAATTTTGGTGCCCACAGCAATGGAAGAATCCAGAAAGCTTAACTCTTTATCCAGTTGAGCAATAGTGGCTTGATGTTTTTGAGCATCTTCAAAACGTTGAAGAGCCTCTGTAGCTGCCTTTTCAATCTTCGACTTAGGGGTCTCCATCCTTTGTTGCACCAAACCTTTTTGGTATTTAGCATTTGCCAGTTTTGTTTGGAGAATTCTTATCTCTTCATCATAGTGCTGAATTTTTGAATTCCAGTTAGCAAGTTCTTGCTCATCCTTCGCTATTTGAACTTCCAATTCATCAATGGGGGTTTGAGAAACTTTGAAGGCATTAATTTTCTCTTGATGAAGTACAGCCTCTTGGTTTTTCAACATAGAAGTTTCAGAGCGTTTACTGATGTGAAGTGCGAAAGTTTCAAAGACTGGCAAAAATTCAATCAAGAAAGCGAAAAGTTTCGCATTAGGCTCTGATTGCAGCAATTTTTGAGCGATGTCCTTAATTGCAAAGCTTTCTGATGGGTTTTCTTCAATCTTAGTAAAGAGATTGCCTTCCAAGACCTTAGCTTTTAATTGCTGAAGCAATTCTTCAGTAGACTCTTGAGTAACAGAGGTCAAGGAAGTAGTCGAAGCACTGGAAACCATGGCAGGGGAAGAAGAAGAAAGGCTCAGCAAGTGTTTAAGAGCAGCCAAAGGATTTGTCGCCTTCATTAGCGAAAATTCCTGGTCACTCATAGCGCTACTAGTTGATTCCTTGGTAGAAGCTTGTTCTTGAGCCTCAATTTCGATCGTTTCTTTGCTTGAAGCCTTAGCGCCTGCCACATCTGGTGTTTGCTCATTGGTTTGCTCAGGTTCTATTTCGACATTCGCATTAGTGGCAATGTTTGTTCCTTCAACGTCAACAACCATAGGAGAATTTTGGGTAGTTGGAATTATTGTGGAAATCTCCATAGGCGTTGATGGTACAGGTAAAATTTGTTCAGTCGAAAGAACATTTGGGGCAGCTACAGATTCGACAACAGAAATTTCGACTGTTGTGTGAAGTCTTTTAGGAGGAGGTCCCTGAGATTGCTCTTGTGGTTCTTTGATCACAATCCCTTTAGCCCTTGCTTGGGATTCGGGTTGCATTCGTTTCCTTGACCGATGGATAAGAGGCACGTTATCATCATCACTATCAGTATCCTGCGAAAGAGAAACATGAGTTTAACACATAATCAAGTGTTAAAAGAGTCGAAGAAATTTGAAACAAGAATGAAGATATATTTGTTACCTCAGAACTGGAAACAAGTAGGCTTTGCCCTATTGCAAGAGAACTTGTTACTCCAGGTTTCTTCTGAAAGAGGAAAAAGAAATAAAGGTGATGAAATATGGTCGAATTTTCTACTTTAAAGGTCTAGTCAATTAACAAAGATATACCTCTATTTGGGGTAAGCTGGAAGTAGATTTGACCACAAGTTTCTTCTTTGTTTTGGGTGGTGTCCTTGCTGTTGGCTTGTTTTGCTTTGGTGCTGCTTTAGCAAGCTTCTTCTGTGAAACAGCAGCTGTTCATAATGCAAAGATTTTATCAGGTAAATGGTTTTAAATTTTAACTAATAAAGAAGTATGTTTCCAATTATCTGAGGATACCTGGGGGTTTGTTCTTCTCAGCAATTTGAGAAGGAAAAGCTGAATACAAAATTTTCGAAATTTCTGCATCAGTTTTTCCTTTAAGAGCTTTAGTATAATATCCACCCCACCAATCTTGGAATGCCTTCGTACAAGAAAAGTTGGGTTGAAATTTAGCAGGTTCAAAGAGCAAATCTTTGAAACGAAAATTTTTGAAGATTTGCTGATAAGCTTGCTCTGTCTCTGGAGTGTTGAACTCTCTCCTGTGCAAACAGACCGGGGCTGGTCGAAGTTGGCATAGCCCAAATTGCCTCGAAAAGTAGCTGGGAAAATATCTGCTAATACCAAGATTGTTTTTGTTATTGCTTGGGGAGAGCCTTATTGAAAGAAGGGAGGGCGAAAGATAAGCTTGCCAGATTTGGTTTATTTCTTCAGCATTTTCTGTTGATTTAGAGGGAAATTCGTTGATGAACCAAGATGGTCCAAAAGTGCATTTGACAAAAGGCGCCATAGCATCAACGAAAGTAGTGCACTTGTTGAAGATGTCGAAGTACATGGAAAACGCTTCTTCGTAAGACAAGTCTTTCTCCCTATTCCTTAATTGTGCTAGTCGAACTCCTTCTGTTCTTCTAGTTGGTAAGGTTGGTCGAATTTCCTTGGGAATGAACAAGTTCAGCCTTGACTCAAAAGTGGCTAAGAGCCAAAGTTGCATAAGCCACATAGGACCAGCAATGAGCAGTTTGTCAATGGGTTCGCCTTCTTTCAATTCGAGGGCAGCACCATCAAGATGCTGATAGAGATTTCCTAGAACCAATTTCGCTAAATTGATTTTCTTGGTCTTATGGAGTTGAATGGCCAAAGGAACGAAAACTTTTGCTACTTGGAGAGAACGGGAGCAAAAGACAAAGCACGACAACCACAGGGTAAGAAAAGCTATATGTTCTAGATCAGATACTTCAGCATTCTCAGTATCATGATGATCAGCAATATAAGCACTAAAGGTAGGGTTGTTAAATGAGAAGCCATAGTCGTTGGTGGCCAGTTTAGGGTCAAAGGTTTCACCCAATGGTTTCAGGCCAGTAATGGCAGCCACATCCAACAAAGTGGGAGCTAACATGCCACACTTCAGATGGAGACTATGAGTAGATATATCCCAGAACTGCAATGCTGCTAGAATCATAGTGCTGTCGTATTTGGGTCCATATTTCGACAGTTGGATAATGTCGAAAATCCCCTGTTCTTGCCAAATGGTTTCCTTTTGTTTTGAACTTTGTCAAGCCATGCGATGTAATCACTTTGTTCTACCTTAGGAGCAGATCTAAATACTCTGTTGGGGTTTTTCAGAAATTCCAAATGAAAAGGAGTTTCTTCAAAAATTCTGGGTTGAAGTTTGCGATGACTAGGAAAAATCGCTTTAACTTCTTCGCTTTCTATGGGGTCAGGAAGAGGACCTAAATAAGCATGGGTAAAAGGTTTACCAGATGGAATGAGTATCTGATTAAAACAAGTTAGTGAAGGTTCTTCAACGAAGCCTTCAAAGCCATGCACAGCAACTGTTTGTTTTTGAGTTTGAGCGCTGGAAGAAGCCATCTGTTGTAAATAATGAACAAAGAGGGTTGTGTTCTTAGTGGAGATGTCGAAACGATGAAAAAGTTTGAAGCTTTCGTGAAGAGGCAAAGTTAGCTGAGAAATTTCAGAGTTTAAGGTTCAAAGGGAGCGTAAAAATGAAGAAGATGAAGTGAAACGTATTTATACGTTAGAGGTGCAACGGTTACACAGTTACGACGCTTCGCACGTTTGAGGTTCTGAAAAGACGTGGTCTACCAACCAAATGACGTGGCCCAATGAAATGGTTCGCTTTATCTGCGTAAGGTCATGATTATTTTTGCCTATCACCATTTAATGTAAAGTTGTTGGAGGTGACGTTTCGAAATCTTCAAAAATATTCTTTTTCTTCCTTAAACATTGTCGAAAAAGCTATTTTTGGGGGGCAATTTGTTAGCCTAGAATTTCGACAAGGCTTTTGAGTGGTTAGTTAATAAGGTTTGACTTTTCATTAAAGAACATTCATAATGCCTTCAGAGAGAATAAGTGACATTTATGTCATCTCAGCATGTTTTCGACAGAAGAGGTCTTCACCATTTCGACAGAGAAGAGTTTTCGACAGGACAGTGTATTCAGGACTTCGTCAAGCAGTTATTAGCAGACAGTTGTGTCGAATTTCAAGACTACGGTTAATTCAACGTGGGCAGTTATGTGGCGTCGAACGTGGCACGAAGTCCATCATTGGTTAATGAGACGTAGCCACGTGTCCATAGCAGTTTACATTTCAGTCATTATTTTTCTGTATAAATAGTGGTTTTACGTAGAAATCAAGGGTGCCAAATTATTATACCAAACACACAGTTCTGAAACTCTAACTTCCAAGTTACAGCGAAAACAGAGTAAAAGAATCATTGTACCACGTATGTGAATTTGTGCACCTTTCTCTTTACATTTAATGCAATTTATTGCTTTCAATACAAGTCATTTTATATTTCTGCGTTCCATTTTACTACTTCTTTTTCTTTGATTTGCATGTTCATGGTGAATTGTCTCCTTTTTTAAAAATATATTTGTTGACAAACTGTGGTGTTTAAAGGCAATTGCTTCAGAGATTTCTGGTTTAATCTCACAAACATTTCTAATAAAACCAGTGATTGTTTGCTAAAAACACCAGCAAACACAAACCTTTTAACTATTCCATTGATTTATCTAGTTCCCAAACTATTTCTCAGTTTGTAATAATGGGCATATATAGTTATCAATTCAATGATATTATTATGCTAGGTTCCATTGATTATTTATAAATATTGGGCTCTATGCTATTTAAATGATATTGAGGCATAACAAGTTAACTCATAAGTAAATATATAAATATTATAATAATATCTTTGTTGCTTTCATTATAATGTTATATATATATTGACTCAATATAAAATGTCATTATTTGGTGTTTGTGGTGAGAATGAGATTTTGTGTAAGGAAATAAGGAGATTTGATGGGATTTGGGTTTGAAGAAGACAATCAAGAGGTTGAAGATGATGAATAGTTAATAGCAGGGACGAAACTAGAAGCGTTTGGTAATTGCAAGGGTTGTTTTAAAACTTTTTTTTGGGCAAGGGTTGATGACGTGGCAGCTGTTAGTTTTTTGGATGGAAAGTTAACAGCAGGGACGAAACTAGAAGCGTTTGGTAATTGCAATGGCTGTTTTAAAACTTTTTTTTTTACAGGGACGAAACTAGATTATTGTGATATTTGCAGGGACGAAACATACCTTTAACCCTATAATAAATCCCTTTTCAACTGGCTGTGTTTTACAAAGAGAGATATATACTTGAGGTTCTATATATTTTTTTTTATAGGCAATGTTAGGGGGTGGGGGAATTGTTAGTTTCCAGGGCTTGAACCCGGGACCTACTTCTTGCACTCTTTGGTGCACACCTTCGATATCCCTTAGCTCGCCAATTGAGCTACCTACTTGGGATTCAATGTAAGAAGCTGAATTGTAAGGGTGATAACTACAAAAACTAAACAATAATAAATAAAAACTGTTAAAATTGATGGCAAACAGAGACTGAAATGAAACATGCAAAAAGTTTAGGGGTCAAAGAGCGAATACTATAAAAGGGGAAAACATCTTATAGTGGGTGTTAGGAGTTTTTTTTCCTATGTTACACAATTTTCATCCTTGTGCAGATGATAGAACACCAAAATTTTATGCTTGAACCATTTAAAAAAGTTTTACCTTTTTCGGATGAACTGATATTTTTGTTTTTTTTTCAATAAAAGATGAACATAAATTTCTGAACTGCCGAGAGTACGTGTTCATTTTAGGTAATACTACGGATTTTCTTTATGACTGGGCAGCACAACAATTCTATTTTACAATTTGGCATGTTTGAGAACCTCTTTTTCTTTCTCCATCACTTCTTTTTTCTTCTTTTCTTTGCACAAAGTGAAGCAATAAGTCACTAAGAATACACAATATTTCTTGTTGTGTGTGGTCATTACTGTTTTTCCTATTGACTAGGAAACTTCGGCTCGTTGTACTAATGTTCCATATCAAACAACCAAGATAAAGACTTTGGAAAATGGGTCTATCTCACTCAATTATATCACTGGACATGATATATTATGGTGTTTTTTTGCAACAGATTTTTTTTTGTTAGGAAGTGATATTAAAAACCTTTGTTGCTTGCTCACTTTAAAAATATAAGAGGGATAAATCATTTTCGATGATCAAGAAATCTGTGGAGAAACAACATGATTGGTCGAAAAATCAATTGAGGAATTGTTTACCGTGAATTTTGGTAAACAACCGCTGGTTTAGAATTTATTACTTGCAAGATCAACCAGTAAATCTTAGGACATTTGTGCTATAGTTTTCCAGAAAAAATTATGAATGTTCTTGATGTTATTTGTAATAACTGACAATTTCAAAGTTATTGAAACTGTCGAATTGTCTTACGTATCTTTTGAATTCGATCAAGTGCAGAAAACAAGTAAATTGTAGAAATATTTAAGAAAACATAACTAGATTGCGTTGAAATAAAAGAAATTGGTACACAATATCATACATTTGGTTTCTATAACTCATGTTTCTCTGTAACTTGGAATTCTGAGCGTGAGAAATATGTATGAGAGTTTGTGACCTCTTTTTTCTAAGAAAAACTACTATATATATTATGGAGAAACTGTAACTGCCTACAACATCTATATATAATTGTACAAAGGAATTTAAAAACAACAACTGTCGTATCCTTCGACGGCGTAACTGCTACGTTCTTCGACAATGCTGCTTTAGCCCTAATCTGTTACTGGACTTTTATTCCCCTTTCTGTCGAAGTATTGCCTTCACGGCCTCAATTTCACCGTCTTTGTGAAGTAGTCGAAAGTCGAAGATCACCTTTGAATTACCATCCCAATGTCGAAAATCAACATTTCTATTTTAAGGTGACAAGTCAAACCTCATTGACTGCATTTAATTGAGCTTGTCGAAAATGTAGGCTAACAGGAATGTCACAGGAGGGGACATGTAAAAGATTAGAGAATGTACTCCGTAAAGAGGGATCTTAACAAGTGCTCCTGTAAACACCCAATAGGCCGAGGGCTGAGAGGTAGAATTCAGGGGAGACGAGTACACCGAGGGGATTCACCTGACAACTTATAGACGATATTCGCTGAAGGAACAATATTAAAGGAGGGGCTCAAGGTAAAAGACAATATAAATGCCCCAAGGAGAGACTGAGCCCGAGGGATAATGGATGAAGATCGAGGCATGATACAATGTGAACGCCCCGAGGGGGGATTGAGCTCAAAAGATATTAGCTAGAGCTGGAGTAGAGCACGTTTCAGCTTATAGAGTGCCTCGGCCAATATAGCTCGGATAGTCTAAGTTCGATGGATGCAGGCCGAGGACATGGATCGGCCGAGGGGGTATGTGACCGAGGCAAAGAAGACTTGCCTGCGAGGCAAGGAAGGGCATGTGGATAGAACATGGGAGCAGTTGAAGGTTAAGCGAAGAAGAGAAACCTTGAGGAGTGGAGTGAAGCGATTTTTGCACCCCACTAACCGTGCAAGTGGGATCGTGAGTAATGGCGCCGATTTCTTAGGGCTAGGAGTGAAATTAGGCGTTGATCTTCAAGTGACCCAACGGTAGGCAAGATAGGCTCGCATAGTGGCCGGCGAGACCCTATGTATATATATATAGAGAAGAATACTTGTAACAAGACACACAATCAATCAATACAAGACTTATTTTTTCTCTCGCAATTTATCCTCATCGCACTTTACTTTATTTTACTTCTATGCATTAGCCAATAGATAATCCAATCCTCGCGTCCCCTCTACCCAACCTGATACTCTTTGGAGGAGTTAGGAAACCCACAATTGAGGAACAGAGTTCCTTCCTCAACGCAATTGCTTGAAGAACAGTGGAATCAAAGACTGTCCAAACCCGGGCCGATACCACAACTAGGATATAAGAGTTTGACAACAACAACTCCAAAGTGCTTGCAAATAAAAAACTGCAAGTTATATGTCTTACAAAGATTAACGAGCAAAAGTTATATGTCTTACAAAGATTAACGAGCAAAAGTTTTTCTAGAAAGGAGCAAAATCTGCGCAATGGACCGGTGGTTCATTTTTCTGTGTATTTCCTTTTTTTAATATACAAACCATAATAATAGATAGTTTCCACCAAATAAATAAAAAATAAGAAAATGGAAATAGGGAAAAAAACATCCTCCCTCACTCTTCGATCTCAACTTCAAACTTTCACAAAACTCTTTTTTATCAAAAACTCGTCATAAACAAGAAACAAGTTGAACAGATTCACCAACCATACAAACTGGTCTAAGTTTCACAAAGCTCTTTTTTCTTTAATTTTCACATCATCCCCGACATCAAAACTTTTGCGATCTTGGAAGATAGATACCCAAAGAAATATTAGCATTTCCCATTTGTTACGGATTGGGCCTCTATAGCCAATCCACCTAAGGCCCAACAATAAATGGCCAAATTCACTAGCCAAATGTGGAGATCTAAGACTTAGATCCAATGGTCCTCCTTCACTCCAAAAACCTATAAATAAGCATTCAATGCTAGCATTAAAGGTACTCACTTTTCCAATCCTCTTACTTGTAATTGACTCACTCACTGACTTGAGCGTCGGAGTGTCATTGCAGGTACCACCCCACCTCAGATCGGAGCACCAACTCGGATTGACCAAGAACATAAATACCAACTATCTCGGACCGGACTTTGTATCCAAGGTCGGACACTTAGTCGGAGATACGGTACAGAACATTGGCGACCACAGTGGGATAATCATATACTCTAGTCCCTCCCCCAACCTCCTTGGTCAGCAATGGCTCCAGAACTACGACGGAGGAACGTCTCCAGCGTCATAGTTAGACCAGATCAACAGCAAGAAACGCCCGAGGGGGTAGCAGTCACTCTCCCTCGCAGCTCGGCCCACGGCCACAACTCGTCCAGAGCAATGGTTCCCATAAGCTCCGCCAGGAACCAGCTTCCACCTCCTGTTAGACCGTCCAGGTACCGGTCGACGCTGTTCAACAGCTCGTCCAACTGCTGACAAGGCAAGCAGAGGCTGATCAGCAAAGGAGTCAGCGCTACTCCCAGCTGGAGGCCGAGATTGCCGAGATCCGGGCCCGAGACATCCCGGATCGGTCCTCTCCTCAAACCTACTCTCCCAGCAGAAGAACGTCCAGTAAAAGGCGTCACCGGTCTCCTGCTTGAAGGAGACGCCACCATCGCTCGCCACCCCGCCGAAAAGGGAGATGAGGATCTGGAACTCCCCCGAGTGAGACTCGGGATGACACTTATTACCCCGAGGACTCTCCTCACCAGAGCTCGTCATTAGCATCCTCTTCCCCGAGGCGACGTTCTATAAGTCGGGGAGTCCCCCGAGGCATGAACGTCGGCTCCCTCGTTCTCCGAGGTCCCCTGTTCGGTGCCCTATCGAGAGACCTCCTCCGAGGGAGAGATCGACGGCGCGAAAGGGACCCTTTACAGCAAAGATCGACTACTTTCCGGTGCCCAAACACTTGGAGAAACCCCCTGAAGGTTTAAAGATGCATGACGGGACTGGCGATCCCGATCGTCACCTTGATTATTTCGACACAATGATGCAATATCGGAATGTTCCGGAAGAGATCAAGTGTCGAATCTTCCCTCTTACCCTGGAAAAGTTGGCACTGGACTGGTTCAGAGCCCTCAAGCCAAACTCAATATCCTCGTGGGACCAGCTGGCGAAGCTATTTTCGGCCCATTTCGCCCACTCCAAGATGAAACCAAAATCTCGGAAAGTCTTGCAAGCAATTCGCCAAGGGGAGAAGGAGTCTCTCCGGGACTATATCGAGAGATTCAATAAGGAAGCAGCTCAGGTCCGGAACCTAGATGATTCTTTCCGACTGTTCTTCATGGAAGCCGGTCTTCATGAAGGAAGTCTATTCCAGATTGATGTCGGAGTAAATCAAACTGAGTCGCTTGCCGAGTTCCTCCAGCGATCTCAGAAGTACATTGATCGTGAAGAGGGGGCGGTTGCAAGAAAGTCGGATGCCGACCTTGGGATGAGCAAGCCTCAATATGAGAAGGAGGCCCGGAAGGACGGTAAACCCAGACCTCGCAACCGACACCAACATTACTCCGACCTTAATGAAACAAGAGCTAGGATTTTGGCGGAATGTATGAACGCTGAATTCAAGGAAGTCAAGTTCCCCGATCTGCTCCCACACAGGCCGAGACAGAGATCTAACAAGTACTGTCGGTATCACCGGAGCAAAGGGCATGACACCAATCGATGCAATGCTCTGAAAGACGACATTGAGGACCTGATCAAGAAAGGGAAGTTGAGCCAGTACGTGGCTAAAACACCCCGGCATGAGGCCGAGGTTAAAGAAGAGAAGGTCGACCCTAAGAAGAAGGGTAAAGCTCACCAAGAAAGAGAAGAAAGCTTGGAGGATTAGCGCGATTTTCGAAAATCGAAGGGCCGACCAGTAATGATGGTTATCTCTGGGGGCTACCCCGTCGAGGCATCAGGCAAAAAAATGAAAAGAAAATGGAAGGAAGTCATGTGTGCTGCTTCCACCTCAGCAGTAAGCTCAACCCCGGAGCGTCCCCCCTTGGCATTCGGCGACCGAGACTTACTAGACGGCAAGCCCAATAAGCACATACCCCTTATAATCAGGGCAGTCATGGCCAACCACGAGATAAGGAGAATCTTGGTCGACCAAGGAAGCTCGGCGGACATCATCTTTATCGACCTTGTAAGGAAACTGCAGATCTCATAGGAAGACTTCACCCCTTACAGAGGATCAGACCTTTCGGGCTTCAATGGGTCCCGGACCAAACCCCTCGGCTATTTGGAGCTGATGGTCACCTATGGCGAGGAACCACTAGAGAGGACAGTCAAGACCAAACTCCTAGTGCTTCCATGCCCTTCGGTCTACAACTGCATCATCGGAAGACTGACTCTAGGAAGGCTCGGGGCTGTAACCCTGACGGTTCACCTGAAAATGAAGTTCTACTCTTTGAGCAACCAAGTAATCACCCTTGATGCCGACCTAGAGTCCACCCAGAGATGTTTCTATCTCCATGTCAAGGCAGATAGGCAGGCCTCAGAGGAGGGGGTTCCCCCCTGTAGAAGCAGAAGCTCAGAAAGACCCAAAAAAGAAGAGAAGCGGTCGAGCTGCCGATGTCAACGTCACAGAACTTGATGCGAGGTATGATCCTGACAGCTCTGAGGAAGAGAGCGATGACGAGCTGGCACGGGAGCTGAAGAAGAAAATCAGGCGACCCCAACCTGATGGACAGTTCGTACAGATCCAGCTGGGAGAGGACCCGACCCAAACTGTCCAGATCGGATCCGACCTCTCTGAAGAAGTAAGGGCAAAGCTCGCCCTTTGTCTGAAATCTCACGCCGATCTCTTCGCTTGGTCGGTAAAAGATATGCCTGGCAGTTAACCCCTAGGCTAAGTGGGTCGCCCAGCGCAAAAGAGCTCAAAGCAAGGAGAAAGCAGCTGCTACGGCCAATGTCGTAGATGATTTAATTAAAGCCGATTTTGTAAAGGAAGTCAAGTACGCAACTTGGCTTTCGAACCCTGTACTCGTTAAGAAAAGCAATGGAAAATGGCGAATGTGCATTGACTATACCGATCTTAATAAGGCCTGTCTTAAGGACGCTTTCCCTGTTCCTAGCATTGATCGGCCCGTCGATAATGCTTCAGGTTTTCGTTTACTATCTTTCATGGATGCCTATTCCGGGTATAACCAAATCCCGATGTTTCCCCCCGACCAAGAGAAAACGGCCTTCATGACTGACCGCGGTAATTTTTGTTACCGGGTCATGCCATTTGGTTTGAAAAATGCGGGGGCCACCTATCAAAGGATGATGAACAAGGTGTTCTCAAAGCAGATCGACCGTAACGTGGAAGTCTACCTCGATGACATGATCGCAAAAAGCGAAGGGGAAGACCTCCACGTAACCGACCTAGAAGAGATCTTCACAGAAATCCGAAGAAACAATATGAGGTTGAACGCGGAAAAATGCACTTTCGGGGTCCGGGCTGGGAAATTCCTTGGTTTCTATCTCACAGAAAGGGGCATTGAAGCCAACCCACATAAATGCCGAGCTGTGACGGAAATGCGCACCCCGTCCACCAAGAAAGAACTCCAAAAGCTTAACGGCATGATTGCTGCACTATCTTGCTTCATTTCCAACGCTGCCTTCAAATCACTCCCTTTTGTTTAAACTGCTTAAGAAAGAAGCAACATTCGAATGGACCCCGGAACGGGACGAGGCCCTCTCCCAACTCAAAAAAGTCTTGACCGAACCACCGATCTTAACTCGGCCAAACCCAGGGGAAGACTTATACCTATACCTAGCCATCTCAGAAGAGCCTATTGGTGTCGTACTCATCAGGGAGACAGAGATGGGTCAGAGTCTGGTATACTTCGTGAGCAAAGCTTTACAGGGATCAGAATTAGATATCAGAAAATAGAAAAAATCGCCTTTGCTTTGCTCGTCTCGACACGCCGACGCCGACCTTACTTCGTCGCTCATCAAGTCGTGGTACGGACAAACTATCCAATCCGGCAGATCCTGCACCGACCTGACTTAGCACGACGAATGATCAAATGGGCAGTAGAACTCTCTGAGTTCGGAATCAAATACGAAACAAGACCGGCCATGAAAGCTCAGATACTGGCCGACTTTATCACGGAAATTGCACCCGCCGACCCTGAAGACGCGTTGTGGACGCTCCATGTAGATGGATCCTCAAATCCAAAAGGGAGTGGTGCAGGGTTAATGCTCGAAAGCCTAACGGACGTTGTAATCGAAGTATCACTCACGTTTGGTTTCCCTACCTCAAACAACCAGGCAGAATACGAGGCATGCATAGCAGGACTCCGACTTGCCATCGACCTCCGAGTTACTCGTCTTTCTTTAAACACGGACTCGTTGTTGGTAGTCTCTCAAATCGGGAAGCAATACAATTCCAAAGACCCGACCTTGCAGAAGTATTTAACCCGTGTGCGGGAACTGCTTTCCTATTTTGTGTTTACGGAGGTTAAACACGTTCCCAGGACAGAAAATATCAGGGCGGACATTCTTTCCAAGCTCGCCAGCACCAAAATTCCAGGGAATCACCGATCAATAATCCAGGAGACGCTGAGCAAGCCAAGCGTCCTCCCAAACCCGGAGACCAATTTTTCAGTCAATGTGGTTGAGGAAAGCAAAGGTTGGTTCTCGCCGTTAATGGAGTACATCAAATCGGGGGACGAGCCTCCGGACTCAAGTGAAGCCAAGATCCTCAGGAGGAAGGCCTCATATTTTTGCATAATAGATGGAAACCTCTACAGAAGAAGCTTATCCGCACCACTATTAAAATGCGTTGAAGGAGGAGAGGCGGATTACGTCTTGGCCGAGATCCACGAGGGAACTTGTGGGCAGCACCTTGGAGGTCGGTCTCTAGCTCGAAAGGCCTTAAAAGTTGGGGTGATTGTAACATCCCGAATTTTTAAAGACTCGTATTACGATGCCGTAGACCGATTAATTAATTGTGGGAATAATTGGTCGGGTCTCGGGGATCGATAGTCGAGAAAATTATCAAGAAAACCCATTCTCCATTTAAGGGGTGGCCCATTCATAGAAAAATGAGGAATCAGAGCCGAAGGGCAAATCTGTCTTTTCACACCCCTAGTTGTTAAAATATAATGGTGAAGGTTATAAGTAATTATGAACCGAAAGAATTGAGGAATTTCGGATCGGAACCGGATTAATCGAGAAAGTTGTACTGAAGAGAATTTTTTTTACGCCTAAACTACCATTTTATGGGCCAAGGGCAAAATTGTCTTTCCACCATTATTTAAACCCTCAGCCATATACTCTCAACTGAACCCTCACCCACTCATTTCATCATTTTCCAGCTGAAAGAAAGAAAGGAAAACAGAAGTGAGGGAGAGGAGAGTGGGGCGAAGGGAAGAGGAAGGAGAGGAGAGGAGAGCTTCTCAATTGGTCATTGCATGTAAGTCTTCTAAACCTCTCTCTACTCCATTTTTGATTCTGAATCCAATGGTACCACTTTCAAGACCAGATTTTAACTCTCTCTCTCCACCCCATTTTCGAACTTAAAGCTTCAATGGTGAAAGAGATGGAATGCTAAAACTTTTCATGTTTGCATGTTCATTTGGACAGTAGGAAACTGAAGTCTTGTGCTTGCATTTCAATTTTGAAGTGAAGTCTAGCATGGTTGAACTGCTGTCTTGAAGCTGCAACTCAGTTGGTGTCTAGCAAGAAGTACTCGTTAGTTCTCTCGTTCCGGTCATTTCGCATTTCGACGGAACTTCTAAAACGATCGTCAACGGGTGAGTTCTACTCACGGATTAGGGACATTTTCATGAATTCTGAAAACTGCATTTGTTTCAAATAATACGGCAACTATTCCGTTTTCGAAAGACTTAGAATCGAAAAGCGTTTTTGAGTCAAAACGGTGTTTTACGGTTTAATGAGATTTTGTTCAAATCATTGAAATGAAATGAATTGTGTACTACTGGAAATATATATATATTCTGGAGATTTTCTGAGTTTCAGGTGATCGGAATTAGGAATCGAATTCGGGCAGAAACGGAAAGCGGAATTGAGAAATAAGCGGAATTTGGTAACAGACACAGGTCGCACGGACCGTGCGCCCCTGGGCACGGACCGTGCGCTCCTTTCGGTTTGGCTGGGTGATTTTAACAAATCACGCACGGGTCGTGCGCCCCTGGGCACGGACCGTGCGTGAGCTTCTGTCACCGCTTCCCGATTTCTCGTTCCGGAGCTCGGTTTGATCCCGAACCTTTTCTAATCTCTTTCTCAATCATTAAAAATGAAGTTGCCTTATTGAAAACCGTATTTTGAGCTCGTTCAACTTATGTCTTTGAAAAGAATTTCGAAAACACATTTAAGTGAAAACCGAAACCCTAGGATACGTGTGGGTACACTGACTGAATATATATATGTTTATATATGTCAAATGAAAATGATTATAATGTCGGAGGTCTAACTTATGAATTCCTCAAAACGGGTTATAGATCGATATGGATATTGTTTATCCAATTATTATGTAATTGATCCATGTGGTGATCGAAAAGATAAATTATCTAACTCTCGAGAATTTGATGCATATTGTCATATGTATTGCGTTGGGTGACGACCCGACAAGTAGCATACTAGGGAGGGTAGTCATGACCCCTTACCTATGGCCATGAATGTGTTTTGGCGTGGTCAACTCACGGGTTACCGATATTCATGACGTTGGGTTCACAATCGGTTTATGCTAAACTAAGAATATGGTATTTCCGATATTCGTGACGTTGGGTTCACAATCGGTTTATGCTAAACTAAGAATATGGTATTTCCGATATTCGCGACGTTGGGTTCACAATCGGTTCATGCTAAACTAAGAATATGGTATTTCCGATATTCGTGACGTTGGGTTCACAATCGGTTTATGCTAAAATAAGACTAAGGTATTTCCGATATTCGTGACGTTGGGTTCACAATCGGTTTATACTAAATAAGATAAGAACACGATTTGCTTGGCATTTCGATTAATAAATAAGACATTGTTATGTCAGATTTGTTAGCGGTTTAATGAATTGAACCGAGTGTCAGTGAGGGGGCACGGTAGGACTCACTAAGATAATGTTATCTCACCCAATCCATATTTGTTGTTTTTCAGAGAAGCAGGGAAAAAGGAAGACTATTGTGCACGAGTAGTTGGTATACTCTTGGAGGTGCCGAAGATTTAGTCGTTGGATCCTTTGTTCTTTTGGTTGTATTAACTTGTATTGATTATGGGTTATATGAACCGTTTTATGTTTCTGTTTGGTATTTGGACTCGGATATTGTAATCCATTCGGTGTGTAACCGATAAACTTCTATTTGATGAAGTGATGTTATTCCGATTATGTTTTTATTTCGGAAAGAGTTTGTATGTCCAATACTTTAAACAGGAACTGTGTCCTCTGAATTTTTTCGCATCTGTGCACTTTTGGTGTCTCTACATGTTAGAAATACCGGGGTGTTACATTTGGTATCAGAGCGGTTCGACCTAGTCGGACTTAGTTGTTAAGAGTCTTTTACGTCTTCTAAGTCTGATTTTTCTTAGTATGCTATTAGACATTGAGCCTGATCAACTTAATACTTTGTGCATACTTCGCAGAATCATGGCTGGGAGAGGTAGAAGAAACCCACCTGTTGATCCTCATCAAGAATGGATGCAAAATGTCATCGAGACTCAGCAGAAGATGATGAATGACATGATGCTAATGCAACAGCAACAGATGGCTCAAATGGCTCAAATGCAGCAAATGCATCAGATGCCTCAACCTCAACCAGCTGAGCCAGTCAATGTGCCAACACCTGAGGATCCCAACAGGGTGTATTTCCGGTTTCTGAAGATGAAACCCCCAACCTTCAAAGGAGGATCCGAGGCAATGAAAGCCCATTTCTGGGTAGATGCCATGGAACGGATCTTTGATACTTTGCAATGCAATGAAGGAGAAAAAGTAATTTGCGCTGCTAACGCTCTAGACGAGGATGCTCACACTTGGTGGGTTAACGCTCGAAGAATGCTTCAAAATCAAGGAACTCCTCTTGAGTGGAATAATTTCAAGGAGTTGTTTTTGGGTCATTATTTTCCCGACTCCCAAAGACTTGATAAACAAATGGAATTTCTGAGTTTGAAACAGGGAGAGATGACAGTTGGGGAATACGCTGCAAAATTCGAGAGGTTGTCACAATTCTATGAATTGGGGGCCACCGCTCAGGATGATAAGTGGAAAATGGTGATGTTTAGACAAGGTCTTAGAGGCGATGTGAATCAGGGTCTCAGTTCTTATTCCATGACCACCTATCCTGCTTTGGTTCAACAGGCTCATTCCGCTGAGAGCGACCTGAAAAGAATGTATGCGGAGAGGAAAGATTTCTGGAAGGATAAAAGAAAGAGTAGTGAGTCAACTTCTTCAAACCCGAAGTATAAAGGGAATTTAGACAAAGGAAAGCGGATTCAGTCGGATAACTCTTCTGGGTACCGGAACTGTAAGGTGTGTAAGAAGAATCATCGTGGGAGATGTCAATTGGAGCCAAAATCAAACCAGTGTTATTATTGTAATGAAGAGGGGCACTATGCTAACAACTGCCCAGCGAGAAAGGCTTTCTTAGAGTCCCCTGATGCTCCTAGACAGGCTCGAGTCAACACTTTGGATGCTAAGACCATCAAACCAGCTGATAATCTTATAAGGGGTACAGGTTCTCTCTTTAATCAAACTGTTAATATTTTGTATGACTCTGGTGCTACTCATTGCTTTATCTCAGAAGCATGTGCTGAACGATTAGGATTGACATTATTTCCTATATCCGAGCCAATAACTATTCTTACTGCAGCCAAGGGTCGTGTGCGAACCCAATCTTTGTGCCTTAACTGTCTGCTTACAATTAGAGACAGGGATTTTGTCGTAGATTTTATCTGTTTGCCTATGAGGGGAATGGAAACCGTTTTGGGAATGAATTGGATGACTTCAAATCATATTACTATTGACTGTTTCAATCGAGCAATTAATTTTCCTTCTGAAGTAGCGGGACATTCACTACCTGCAGATGATGGGGTCATTTCGTTCGCTTCAGCCAACCAGTCTCTATTCCAAGGTGCGGAAGCTTTTGTTGTTATTTTGTCTGCATCAACTGAAGCTGACTTGGATTTATCGTCTATTCAAGTTGTTAATGAATTCTTAGATGTCTTTCCCGAGGAAGTTTCCTCTTTGCCTCCAGAACGAGAGGTAGAATTCTCTATAGATTTGGCGCCTGGTGCAGGGCCAATATCCATAGCACCATATAGGATGTCTCCTCTCGAACTGAAAGAATTGAAGTCCCAACTTGAGGAATTAATTTCCAAGAAATTTATTCGACCGAGTGCTTCTCCATGGGGTGCTCCGGTATTGCTAGTCAAGAAGAAGGACGGAAGCATGAGATTGTGCATAGACTACCGTCAGCTGAATAAGATCACTGTCAAGAACAAGTATCCATTACCAAGGATAGATGATCTACTTGACCAACTCCGAGGTGCTAAAGTTTTCTCCAAAATTGATCTAAGGTCGGGATACCATCAAATCAGGGTAAGAGCCTTAGACATTCCGAAGACTGCTTTTCGTACGAGGTACGGACACTACGAGTTTGTGGTGATGCCCTTCGGATTGACTAATGCTCCAGCCGTATTCATGGATTATATGAATAGAGTATTTCATTCTTACCTAGATCAGTTTGTGGTCGTCTTTATTGATGATATCTTGGTTTACTCAAAGTCAGTTGAGGAGCATGCCCAGCATCTCCGCTTCGTTCAAGGAGTACTCCGAGAAAAGAAACTCTATGCTAAACCGTCGAAGTGCGACTTTTGGATGTCTGAAGTAAAGTTCTTGGGTCATGTGATTTCCCAAGAAGGAGTTGCAGTTGACCCCAGCAAAGTGGAAGCAGTGTTAAATTGGGAACGACCTACGTCAGTGACTGAGATCAGAAGCTTTCTGGGTCTAGCGGGTTACTATAGAAGGTTCATTGAAGGTTTTTCACAACTGGTACTTCCGCTTACTCGATTGACTCGCAAGGGTCAACCGTTTACTTGGGATGCCGATTGTGAAGAGTGTTTTCTTGGATTGAAAGAAAAGTTAACTTCTGCTCCGATCCTAATTCTTCCAGATCCGTCTTTGGGATTTCAGATTTACAGTGATGCATCTGGGAAGGGTTTAGGATGTGTTCTCATGCAGAATCAACACGTTGTGGCTTACGCATCTAGGCAATTGAAGACGCATGAGCGGAATTACCCAACTCATGACTTAGAGTTGGCGGCTATTGTGTTTGCACTGAAAATTTGGAGGCATTACCTTTACGGTTCTCGTTTCGAGGTTTTTAGTGATCACAAGAGCTTGAAGTATCTGTTTGATCAAAAAGAATTGAATAACAGACAGAGAAGGTGGACTGAATTTTTGAAGGACTACGACTTCGAATTGAAATATCACCCTGGGAAAGCCAATGTGGTAGCGGATGCCCTGAGCAGGAAGTCTATCCACACGGCAAGGTTAATGGTTCACGAAATGGCCTTGTGGGAGTCATTCAGAGACTTGAAGCTCAAGGTGGTTAGAAAGAGGGACCGCATAGTGTTGCGGCATATACGGATAGCCAGTGTGCTAAGGGAACAAATCCGTGTAGCTCAAGGAGCTGATATGAAGTTGCAGTCTCAGAAGGGATCGCCAGATTTCACTGAGGATAGTGATGGCGTGATCTGCTTTAATGGGAGGATTTGTGTTCCCGATGATGTTGATATCAAAAGGCAAGTATTGGAAGAAGCTCATAGGAGTCAGTACTCCGTACATCCGGGATCCACCAAGATGTACCGAGACTTGAAGTTGATGTATTGGTGGCCTGGGATGAAGGTCGAGGTTGCAGAATTTGTTTCTCGGTGCTTAACTTGTCAGAAGGTTAAGGCGGAACACCGAAGACCGGGCGGTCAGTTACAACCACTGGATGTGCCAGTCTGGAAGTGGGAAGACATCTCAATGGACTTTGTTATGGGTTTGCCGAGGTCACAGGCCGGCAATGATTCTATTTGGGTAGTGGTGGACCGATTGACTAAATCCGCTCACTTTATTCCCGTTCGCTCGACTTATAAGGTTTCCAAGTTAGCAGATGAATATGTGAAGAACATTATCAGACTGCATGGAGTTCCAACGAGCATTGTGTCAGACCGAGATCCCAAGTTTACTTCCAGGTTCTGGAGAGCATTGAATGAGGCTTTGGGAACAAGGGTGCTGGTTAGCACAGCTTATCATCCTCAGACTGATGGTCAGACGGAGAGGACTATCCAGACCCTTGAGGACATGCTTCGGGCTTGTGTGCTCGACAGTGGGAGAAAATGGGAGGATCATCTTCCGTTAGTAGAATTCTCCTACAACAACAGTTACCACTCTAGCATTGGAATGGCACCGTTTGAAGCACTTTATGGTAGAAAGTGTAGAACTCCATTGTGTTGGTGGGAGATTGGTGAAGATAAGTTTTTGGGACCCGATATGATTCGGGAAACTACTGAGAAGATCAAGTTAATTCGAGAAAGGATGAAGGTTGCTCAGAGTCGGCAAAAGAGCTACGCTGACAACCGAAGGAGACCGTTGGAGTTTGAGGTTGGTGATCATGTGTTCTTGAAAGTTTCTCCAACCATAGGCACCGGGAGAGCCTTGCGAGCGAAGAAGCTCAGTCCTCGATATGTTGGACCCTTCCAAATCATCGAGCGGATTGGGCCAGTTGCCTATCGCTTCGCATTGTCTCCGGCTCTATCCAACCTCCATGATGTGTTCCACGTGTCTCAGTTGAGGAAGTATATTCCCGATCCGCATCAACCGTTGAGCGTTGATACAATTGACCTACGACCAGATTTGTCGTTTCAACCTTATCCTAGTTATATCTTGGAGCGTGGTGTGAAGACTCTGCGTTCTAGGACTATTCCGATTGCCAAAGTGGTCTGGGATGGATTCTCAATCGAAGAGGCTACCTGGGAGCTGGAAGATGACATGCGGACCCGATATCCATATCTCTTCAATAGAGGTACGTCTTGTAAATTTTGAGGACAAAATTTTTAAAAGTTGGGGTGATTGTAACATCCCGAATTTTTAAAGACTCGTATTACGATGCCGTAGACCGATTAATTAATTGTGGGAATAATTGGTCGGGTCTCGGGGATCGATAGTCGAGAAAATTATCAAGAAAACCCATTCTCCATTTAAGGGGTGGCCCATTCATAGAAAAATGAGGAATCAGAGCCGAAGGGCAAATCTGTCTTTTCACACCCCTAGTTGTTAAAATATAATGGTGAAGGTTATAAGTAATTATGAACCGAAAGAATTGAGGAATTTCGGATCGGAACCGGATTAATCGAGAAAGTTGTACTGAAGAGAATTTTTTTTACGCCTAAACTACCATTTTATGGGCCAAGGGCAAAATTGTCTTTCCACCATTATTTAAACCCTCAGCCATATACTCTCAACTGAACCCTCACCCACTCATTTCATCATTTTCCAGCTGAAAGAAAGAAAGGAAAACAGAAGTGAGGGAGAGGAGAGTGGGGCGAAGGGAAGAGGAAGGAGAGGAGAGGAGAGCTTCTCAATTGGTCATTGCATGTAAGTCTTCTAAACCTCTCTCTACTCCATTTTTGATTCTGAATCCAATGGTACCACTTTCAAGACCAGATTTTAACTCTCTCTCTCCACCCCATTTTCGAACTTAAAGCTTCAATGGTGAAAGAGATGGAATGCTAAAACTTTTCATGTTTGCATGTTCATTTGGACAGTAGGAAACTGAAGTCTTGTGCTTGCATTTCAATTTTGAAGTGAAGTCTAGCATGGTTGAACTGCTGTCTTGAAGCTGCAACTCAGTTGGTGTCTAGCAAGAAGTACTCGTTAGTTCTCTCGTTCCGGTCATTTCGCATTTCGACGGAACTTCTAAAACGATCGTCAACGGGTGAGTTCTACTCACGGATTAGGGACATTTTCATGAATTCTGAAAACTGCATTTGTTTCAAATAATACGGCAACTATTCCGTTTTCGAAAGACTTAGAATCGAAAAGCGTTTTTGAGTCAAAACGGTGTTTTACGGTTTAATGAGATTTTGTTCAAATCATTGAAATGAAATGAATTGTGTACTACTGGAAATATATATATATTCTGGAGATTTTGAGTTTCAGGTGATCGGAATTAGGAATCGAATTCGGGCGGAAACGGAAAGCGGAATTGAGAAATAAGCGGAATTTGGTAACAGACACAGGTCGCACGGACCGTGCGCCCCTGGGCACGGACCGTGCGCTCCTTTCGGTTTGGCTGGGTGATTTTAACAAATCACGCACGGGTCGTGCGCCCCTGGGCACGGACCGTGCGTGAGCTTCTGTCACCGCTTCCCGATTTCTCGTTCCGGAGCTCCGTTTGATCCCGAACCTTTTCTAATCTCTTTCTCAATCATTAAAAATGAAGTTGCCTTATTGAAAACCGTATTTTGAGCTCGTTCAACTTATGTCTTTGAAAAGAATTTCGAAAACACATTTAAGTGAAAACCGAAACCCTAG
The DNA here is from genome assembly GCA_039519185.1 of Astragalus membranaceus. Lineage (NCBI taxonomy): Eukaryota > Viridiplantae > Streptophyta > Magnoliopsida > Fabales > Fabaceae > Astragalus > Astragalus membranaceus. The sequence continues at coordinate 24,851,815 of CM076852.1, forward strand.
GATACGTGTGGGTACACTGACTGAATATATATATGTTTATATATGTCAAATGAAAATGATTATAATGTCGGAGGTCTAACTTATGAATTCCTCAAAACGGGTTATAGATCGATATGGATATTGTTTATCCAATTATTATGTAATTGATCCATGTGGTGATCGAAAAGATAAATTATCTAACTCTCGAGAATTTGATGCATATTGTCATATGTATTGCGTTGGGTGACGACCCGACAAGTAGCATACTAGGGAGGGTAGTCATGACCCCTTACCTATGGCCATGAATGTGTTTTGGCGTGGTCAACTCACGGGTTACCGATATTCATGACGTTGGGTTCACAATCGGTTTATGCTAAACTAAGAATATGGTATTTCCGATATTCGTGACGTTGGGTTCACAATCGGTTTATGCTAAACTAAGAATATGGTATTTCCGATATTCGCGACGTTGGGTTCACAATCGGTTCATGCTAAACTAAGAATATGGTATTTCCGATATTCGTGACGTTGGGTTCACAATCGGTTTATGCTAAAATAAGACTAAGGTATTTCCGATATTCGTGACGTTGGGTTCACAATCGGTTTATACTAAATAAGATAAGAACACGATTTGCTTGGCATTTCGATTAATAAATAAGACATTGTTATGTCAGATTTGTTAGCGGTTTAATGAATTGAACCGAGTGTCAGTGAGGGGGCACGGTAGGACTCACTAAGATAATGTTATCTCACCCAATCCATATTTGTTGTTTTTCAGAGAAGCAGGGAAAAAGGAAGACTATTGTGCACGAGTAGTTGGTATACTCTTGGAGGTGCCGAAGATTTAGTCGTTGGATCCTTTGTTCTTTTGGTTGTATTAACTTGTATTGATTATGGGTTATATGAACCGTTTTATGTTTCTGTTTGGTATTTGGACTCGGATATTGTAATCCATTCGGTGTGTAACCGATAAACTTCTATTTGATGAAGTGATGTTATTCCGATTATGTTTTTATTTCGGAAAGAGTTTGTATGTCCAATACTTTAAACAGGAACTGTGTCCTCTGAATTTTTTCGCATCTGTGCACTTTTGGTGTCTCTACATGTTAGAAATACCGGGGTGTTACATTTGGTATCAGAGCGGTTCGACCTAGTCGGACTTAGTTGTTAAGAGTCTTTTACGTCTTCTAAGTCTGATTTTTCTTAGTATGCTATTAGACATTGAGCCTGATCAACTTAATACTTTGTGCATACTTCGCAGAATCATGGCTGGGAGAGGTAGAAGAAACCCACCTGTTGATCCTCATCAAGAATGGATGCAAAATGTCATCGAGACTCAGCAGAAGATGATGAATGACATGATGCTAATGCAACAGCAACAGATGGCTCAAATGGCTCAAATGCAGCAAATGCATCAGATGCCTCAACCTCAACCAGCTGAGCCAGTCAATGTGCCAACACCTGAGGATCCCAACAGGGTGTATTTCCGGTTTTTGAAGATGAAACCCCCAACCTTCAAAGGAGGATCCGAGGCAATGAAAGCCCATTTCTGGGTAGATGCCATGGAACGGATCTTTGATACTTTGCAATGCAATGAAGGAGAAAAAGTAATTTGCGCTGCTAACGCTCTAGACGAGGATGCTCACACTTGGTGGGTTAACGCTCGAAGAATGCTTCAAAATCAAGGAACTCCTCTTGAGTGGAATAATTTCAAGGAGTTGTTTTTGGGTCATTATTTTCCCGACTCCCAAAGACTTGATAAACAAATGGAATTTCTGAGTTTGAAACAGGGAGAGATGACAGTTGGGGAATACGCTGCAAAATTCGAGAGGTTGTCACAATTCTATGAATTGGGGGCCACCGCTCAGGATGATAAGTGGAAAATGGTGATGTTTAGACAAGGTCTTAGAGGCGATGTGAATCAGGGTCTCAGTTCTTATTCCATGACCACCTATCCTGCTTTGGTTCAACAGGCTCATTCCGCTGAGAGCGACCTGAAAAGAATGTATGCGGAGAGGAAAGATTTCTGGAAGGATAAAAGAAAGAGTAGTGAGTCAACTTCTTCAAACCCGAAGTATAAAGGGAATTTAGACAAAGGAAAGCGGATTCAGTCGGATAACTCTTCTGGGTACCGGAACTGTAAGGTGTGTAAGAAGAATCATCGTGGGAGATGTCAATTGGAGCCAAAATCAAACCAGTGTTATTATTGTAATGAAGAGGGGCACTATGCTAACAACTGCCCAGCGAGAAAGGCTTTCTTAGAGTCCCCTGATGCTCCTAGACAGGCTCGAGTCAACACTTTGGATGCTAAGACCATCAAACCAGCTGATAATCTTATAAGGGGTACAGGTTCTCTCTTTAATCAAACTGTTAATATTTTGTATGACTCTGGTGCTACTCATTGCTTTATCTCAGAAGCATGTGCTGAACGATTAGGATTGACATTATTTCCTATATCCGAGCCAATAACTATTCTTACTGCAGCCAAGGGTCGTGTGCGAACCCAATCTTTGTGCCTTAACTGTCTGCTTACAATTAGAGACAGGGATTTTGTCGTAGATTTTATCTGTTTGCCTATGAGGGGAATGGAAATCGTTTTGGGAATGAATTGGATGACTTCAAATCATATTACTATTGACTGTTTCAATCGAGCAATTAATTTTCCTTCTGAAGTAGCAGGACATTCACTACCTGCAGATGATGGGGTCATTTCGTTCGCTTCAGCCAACCAGTCTCTATTCCAAGGTGCGGAAGCTTTTGTTGTTATTTTGTCTGCATCAACTGAAGCTGACTTGGATTTATCGTCTATTCAAGTTGTTAATGAATTCTTAGATGTCTTTCCCGAGGAAGTTTCCTCTTTGCCTCCAGAACGAGAGGTAGAATTCTCTATAGATTTGGCGCCTGGTGCAGGGCCAATATCCATAGCACCATATAGGATGTCTCCTCTCGAACTGAAAGAATTGAAGTCCCAACTTGAGGAATTAATTTCCAAGAAATTTATTCGACCGAGTGCTTCTCCATGGGGTGCTCCGGTATTGCTAGTCAAGAAGAAGGACGGAAGCATGAGATTGTGCATAGACTACCGTCAGCTGAATAAGATCACTGTCAAGAACAAGTATCCATTACCAAGGATAGATGATCTACTTGACCAACTCCGAGGTGCTAAAGTTTTCTCCAAAATTGATCTAAGGTCGGGATACCATCAAATCAGGGTAAGAGCCTTAGACATTCCGAAGACTGCTTTTCGTACGAGGTACGGACACTACGAGTTTGTGGTGATGCCCTTCGGATTGACTAATGCTCCAGCCGTATTCATGGATTATATGAATAGAGTATTTCATTCTTACCTAGATCAGTTTGTGGTCGTCTTTATTGATGATATCTTGGTTTACTCAAAGTCAGTTGAGGAGCATGCCCAGCATCTCCGCTTCGTTCAAGGAGTACTCCGAGAAAAGAAACTCTATGCTAAACCGTCGAAGTGCGACTTTTGGATGTCTGAAGTAAAGTTCTTGGGTCATGTGATTTCCCAAGAAGGAGTTGCAGTTGACCCCAGCAAAGTGGAAGCAGTGTTAAATTGGGAACGACCTACGTCAGTGACTGAGATCAGAAGCTTTCTGGGTCTAGCGGGTTACTATAGAAGGTTCATTGAAGGTTTTTCACAACTGGTACTTCCGCTTACTCGATTGACTCGCAAGGGTCAACCGTTTACTTGGGATGCCGATTGTGAAGAGTGTTTTCTTGGATTGAAAGAAAAGTTAACTTCTGCTCCGATCCTAATTCTTCCAGATCCGTCTTTGGGATTTCAGATTTACAGTGATGCATCTGGGAAGGGTTTAGGATGTGTTCTCATGCAGAATCAACACGTTGTGGCTTACGCATCTAGGCAATTGAAGACGCATGAGCGGAATTACCCAACTCATGACTTAGAGTTGGCGGCTATTGTGTTTGCACTGAAAATTTGGAGGCATTACCTTTACGGTTCTCGTTTCGAGGTTTTTAGTGATCACAAGAGCTTGAAGTATCTGTTTGATCAAAAAGAATTGAATAACAGACAGAGAAGGTGGACTGAATTTTTGAAGGACTACGACTTCGAATTGAAATATCACCCTGGGAAAGCCAATGTGGTAGCGGATGCCCTGAGCAGGAAGTCTATCCACACGGCAAGGTTAATGGTTCACGAAATGGCCTTGTGGGAGTCATTCAGAGACTTGAAGCTCAAGGTGGTTAGAAAGAGGGACCGCATAGTGTTGCGGCATATACGGATAGCCAGTGTGCTAAGGGAACAAATCCGTGTAGCTCAAGGAGCTGATATGAAGTTGCAGTCTCAGAAGGGATCGCCAGATTTCACTGAGGATAGTGATGGCGTGATCTGCTTTAATGGGAGGATTTGTGTTCCCGATGATGTTGATATCAAAAGGCAAGTATTGGAAGAAGCTCATAGGAGTCAGTACTCCGTACATCCGGGATCCACCAAGATGTACCGAGACTTGAAGTTGATGTATTGGTGGCCTGGGATGAAGGTCGAGGTTGCAGAATTTGTTTCTCGGTGCTTAACTTGTCAGAAGGTTAAGGCGGAACACCGAAGACCGGGCGGTCAGTTACAACCACTGGATGTGCCAGTCTGGAAGTGGGAAGACATCTCAATGGACTTTGTTATGGGTTTGCCGAGGTCACAGGCCGGCAATGATTCTACTTGGGTAGTGGTGGACCGATTGACTAAATCCGCTCACTTTATTCCCGTTCGCTCGACTTATAAGGTTTCCAAGTTAGCAGATGAATATGTGAAGAACATTATCAGACTGCATGGAGTTCCAACGAGCATTGTGTCAGACCGAGATCCCAAGTTTACTTCCAGGTTCTGGAGAGCATTGAATGAGGCTTTGGGAACAAGGGTGCTGGTTAGCACAGCTTATCATCCTCAGACTGATGGTCAGACGGAGAGGACTATCCAGACCCTTGAGGACATGCTTCGGGCTTGTGTGCTCGACAGTGGGAGAAAATGGGAGGATCATCTTCCGTTAGTAGAATTCTCCTACAACAACAGTTACCACTCTAGCATTGGAATGGCACCGTTTGAAGCACTTTATGGTAGAAAGTGTAGAACTCCATTGTGTTGGTGGGAGATTGGTGAAGATAAGTTTTTGGGACCCGATATGATTCGGGAAACTACTGAGAAGATCAAGTTAATTCGAGAAAGGATGAAGGTTGCTCAGAGTCGGCAAAAGAGCTACGCTGACAACCGAAGGAGACCGTTGGAGTTTGAGGTTGGTGATCATGTGTTCTTGAAAGTTTCTCCAACCATAGGCACCGGGAGAGCCTTGCGAGCGAAGAAGCTCAGTCCTCGATATGTTGGACCCTTCCAAATCATCGAGCGGATTGGGCCAGTTGCCTATCGCTTCGCATTGTCTCCGGCTCTATCCAACCTCCATGATGTGTTCCACGTGTCTCAGTTGAGGAAGTATATTCCCGATCCGCATCAACCGTTGAGCGTTGATACAATTGACCTACGACCAGATTTGTCGTTTCAACCTTATCCTAGTTATATCTTGGAGCGTGGTGTGAAGACTCTGCGTTCTAGGACTATTCCGATTGCCAAAGTGGTCTGGGATGGATTCTCAATCGAAGAGGCTACCTGGGAGCTGGAAGATGACATGCGGACCCGATATCCATATCTCTTCAATAGAGGTACGTCTTGTAAATTTTGAGGACAAAATTTTTAAAAGTTGGGGTGATTGTAACATCCCGAATTTTTAAAGACTCGTATTACGATGCCGTAGACCGATTAATTAATTGTGGGAATAATTGGTCGGGTCTCGGGGATCGATAGTCGAGAAAATTATCAAGAAAACCCATTCTCCATTTAAGGGGTGGCCCATTCATAGAAAAATGAGGAATCAGAGCCGAAGGGCAAATCTGTCTTTTCACACCCCTAGTTGTTAAAATATAATGGTGAAGGTTATAAGTAATTATGAACCGAAAGAATTGAGGAATTTCGGATCGGAACCGGATTAATCGAGAAAGTTGTACCGAAGAGAATTTTTTTACGCCTAAACTACCATTTTATGGGCCAAGGGCAAAATTGTCTTTCCACCATTATTTAAACCCTCAGCCATATACTCTCAACTGAACCCTCACCCACTCATTTCATCATTTTCCAGCTGAAAGAAAGAAAGGAAAACAGAAGTGAGGGAGAGGAGAGTGGGGCGAAGGGAAGAGGAAGGAGAGGAGAGGAGAGCTTCTCAATTGGTCATTGCATGTAAGTCTTCTAAACCTCTCTCTACTCCATTTTTGATTCTGAATCCAATGGTACCACTTTCAAGACCAGATTTTAACTCTCTCTCTCCACCCCATTTTCGAACTTAAAGCTTCAATGGTGAAAGAGATGGAATGCTAAAACTTTTCATGTTTGCATGTTCATTTGGACAGTAGGAAACTGAAGTCTTGTGCTTGCATTTCAATTTTGAAGTGAAGTCTAGCATGGTTGAACTGCTGTCTTGAAGCTGCAACTCAGTTGGTGTCTAGCAAGAAGTACTCGTTAGTTCTCTCGTTCCGGTCATTTCGCATTTCGACGGAACTTCTAAAACGATCGTCAACGGGTGAGTTCTACTCACGGATTAGGGACATTTTCATGAATTCTGAAAACTGCATTTGTTTCAAATAATACGGCAACTATTCCGTTTTCGAAAGACTTAGAATCGAAAAGCGTTTTTGAGTCAAAACGGTGTTTTACGGTTTAATGAGATTTTGTTCAAATCATTGAAATGAAATGAATTGTGTACTACTGGAAATATATATATATATTCTGGAGATTTTCTGAGTTTCAGGTGATCGGAATTAGGAATCGAATTCGGGCGGAAACGGAAAGCGGAATTTGGTAACAGACACAGGTCGCACGGACCGTGCGCCCCTGGGCACGGACCGCGCGCCTGCTACGGGTTGGTTCTGTTAAAAAAATAAAACGGGACGCACGGGTCGTGCGCCCCTGGGCACGGACCGTGCGCTCCTTTCGGTTTGGCTGGGTGATTTTAACAAATCACGCACGGGTCGTGCGCCCCTGGGCACGGACCGTGCGTGAGCTTCTGTCACCGCTTCCCGATTTCTCGTTCCGGAGCTCCGTTTGATCCCGAACCTTTTCTAATCTCTTTCTCAATCATTAAAAATGAAGTTGCCTTATTGAAAACCGTATTTTGAGCTCGTTCAACTTATGTCTTTGAAAAGAGTTTCGAAAACACATTTAAGTGAAAACCGAAACCCTAGGATACGTGTGGGTACACTGACTGAATATATATATGTTTATATATGTCAAATGAAAATGATTATAATGCCGGAGGTCTAACTTATGAATTCCACAAAACGGGTTATAGATCGATATGGATATTGTTTATCCAATTATTATGTAATTGATCCATGTGGTGATCGAAAAGATAAATTATCTAACTCTCGAAAATTTGATGCATATTGTCATATGTATTGCGTTGGGTGACGACCCGACAAGTAGCATACTAGGGAGGGTAGTCATGACCCCTTACCTATGGCCCTGAATGTGTTTTGGCGTGGTCAACTCACGGGTTACCGATATTCGTGACGTTGGGTTCACAATCGGTTTATGCTAAACTAAGAATATGGTATTTCCGATATTCGTGACGTTGGGTTCACAATCGGTTTATGCTAAACTAAGAATATGGTATTTCCGATATTCGTGACGTTGGGTTCACAATCGGTTTATGCTAAACTAAGAATATGGTATTTCCGATATTCGTGACGTTGGGTTCACAATCGGTTTATGCTAAAATAAGACTAAGGTATTTCCGATATTCGTGACGTTGGGTTCACAATCGGTTTATACTAAATAAGATAAGAACATGATTTGCTTGGCATTTCGATTAATAAATAAGACATTGTTATGTCAGATTTGTTAGCGGTTTAATGAATTGAACCGAGTGTCAGTGAGGGGGCACGGTAGGACTCACTGAGATAATGTTATCTCACCCAATCCATATTTGTTGTTTTTCAGAGAAGCAGGGAAAAAGGAAGACTATTGTGCACGAGTAGTTGGTATACTCTTGGAGGTGCCGAAGATTTAGTCGTTGGATCCTTTGTTCTTTTGGTTGTATTAACTTGTATTGATTATGAGTTATATGAACCGTTTTATGTTTCTGTTTGGTATTTGGACTCGGATATTGTAATCCATTCGGTGTGTAACCGATAAACTTCTATTTGATGAAGTGATGTTATTCCGATTATGTTTTTATTTCGGAAAGAGTTTGTATGTCCATTACTTTAAACAGGAACTGTGTCCTCTGAATTTTTCCGCATCTGTGCACTTTTGGTGTCTCTACATGTTAGAAATACCGGGGTGTTACACCCCCAGTCAGATCAAGTACCTAATAGTGGCAGTAGATTACTCCACAAAATGGATTGAAGCCGAGCCTCTAGCCATCATCAGTGCAAGGAACTGCATCAAGTTCTTCAAAAAGAATATCATGACTAGATTCGGGATTCCCGAGATAGTAATCACTGATAACGGAACCCAGTTCACCGACAAAGGCTTCAAGAAACTCATGTCCGACCTTCGAATTAAACACCGGTTCACCTTAGTGGAACAGGCGCAAACGAACGGACAGGCAGAAGCCGCCAACAAAATTCTCCTCAATGGATTGAGAAAGCGGCTCGATGAAGCGAAGGGAAACTGGGTTGAAGAACTACCTTATGTGTTGTGGGCCTACAAAACCACCCCGCAGAGCTCAACGGGGGAGACCCCTTTCCGGCTTTCGTACGGGACGGAGGCGGTAATCTCGGTAGAGATCGGAGAGCTGAGCTGGAGGACCGTCCACCCAAAGTCACCAGAGGACAATAATCAGGCGTTAAAAGAAAACCTCGACCTTTTCGACGACGTTCGAGGCCATGCTTCCCTTAAAGAAGCAATAATAAAGCAGAGGGTAGCAGCACGGTATAACTCGAAAGTAATCCCCAGGGATCTTGAAGTCGGTGACTTAGTTTTACGAAGAGCCGACGTCGGTCTAAAGAACGCCGCGCAAGGCAAGCTTGCCCCTAATTGGGAAGGACCATACCGAGTTGTATCTAAAACTGGTAAAGGTGCCTATGAGTTGGAGACCTTGGCCGGGAAAATGATCCCAAGGACTTGGAACGCCACCAAATTAAAGAAGTACTACAGTTGATTTACATTTTGGCAAGAAACGGTGTATACCGATGTTGTCATGGCCCTTATTTTATCTGAAGAACGGTGTATACCGATGTTGTCATGGCCCTTATTTTATCTGAAGAACAGTGTATACCGATGTTGTCACTTATTTTATCTGAAGAACGGTGTATACCGATGTTATCGCTTATTTTATCTAAAGAACGGTGTATACCGATGTTGTCATAGCCCTTATTTTATCTGAAGAACGGTGTATACCGATGTTGTCACTTATTTTATCTGAAGAACGGTGTATACCGATGTTATCGCTTATTTTATCTAAAGAACTGTGTATACCGATGTTGTCACTTATTCTATCTAAGGAACGGTGTATACCGAGACTATCAATTTACACTTTGATAAAGTACGATTTTTTACCAGGGTTAAGACGATCTTGTCATTCCCTTTATAGTTGGCCGAGGTTGTCACTACCCTAAGGGGCGAGTTCGATCTGGGCCGAGTCCCAGTAAACTGCCCCAAAGGCGACCATCATTACGCAAACGCACTAGTTGGCCGAGGTTGCCACTACCCCAAGGGGCGAGTTCGATCTGGGCCGAGTCCCTGTAAACTGCCCCAAAGGCGACGCCTACCACTTGAGCGAATCAAAACGCAAGTGCATGAATTTAAATCGACAGAGTAAAACTCAACCGAGATAGATAAAACCGGAAGTACATGCAATTGAAATTAGTATTACAAGCTACCCCGGATACGGTCGGGTCCTCAAATTCAAAAAGATGGCAAAATATTACAAATTCCGGTTCCGCCTGGAACCCAGGGCTTTCTTCACCACCGGTTCCACCCGGAACCCAAAATGCAACCAAAACCCGGACCTTCAAAGAGGAAACCACCTCCTCGGACTGCCTCCCTTGGCTCTCAAGCTCAAAAATGCGGAGCTCAAGCTCTTTTCCTTGATTAAGGGCAGAGTCCCTCTCCTTTTCAAGCCGATCCTTCTCCGCATTGAGCGCGATCTGCTCTTCCTGGGACTTCGAAAGAGTCGAGGACAGCAACTCATACTTTTTCTGGAGGTCTGCTCGGAGTTTCCGTTCAGTATCCCTCTCTGCCAGGGCCCCTGAGATAGCAGAAACAAGAAAGTTAGGAACGGAATTAACCAAAAATAAAAACCAAGTAAAACCCTTCGAAACCTGGTGTTACCTTTTGCCTGGCTCTCAGCCTCGGCCCTTTGAAGCTTGGAAGAGTCGGCTAGATGCCGAAACAACCTGGCAGCGGCCTCAACCGGATCGACCCGGGAATCCTCCAAATGCTTCTTCAAGAACTCGCCATCTATCGAGATACCAGAAGATCTCGAAGTTTTATGCTTCCCGTGGCGACTTTTCTTTGAAGCTCGGGGAGAACCGGCTCGACCAGCCTGCACCTGCTGCTCCGGAGCATGGGAAGTGGAGGCAGGATCTCCTTGCGACAAAGGACGCTGCCTTTTCCGATGTAGAAGATCAGCCGCCTGATCTTCAGCACCGGCCATGCTGGCCTCTGTGATAGTGTTGATCGGAACGACAAGAACGGGCTCATTCCGAGGAGGATCTTCCTGCTGGACCCCGGCCTTCCTTTCCGTAATGGACCTCAAGCGGGAGAATTTGTCAGGCCCCATGCTGTCTGCAAAACAAGGAAAAGAAGCAATGTTAAAAGAGACGGCAATTGAAAAATTATGGGGGGTATTGGCTATCAAAAACCTACCAAGCACGGCCACCACTTGAGACTTAGAGCCCTCCCCGACCAATCGGGCTACATCAATCCCGAATTTTTGGGATCCCGGTAGATAATCAGGTCGGCGAAGTTGGTCAACATCGCTAAAGAGTCTTGATCGACCGGGGATAGCGGGCTTAAACTAAAAGTATACGTGTGAGGTCGCCGATTGAAATGAGAAAGAGACCACCCTATTTGAAACTTGGTGGACTCCAGGGATTCCCCATTCGCAGCATTTTTGCCGACGTGCCTCGCTGCCTCCTCATTCAGAGGCTCGACGAAGAAGTACTTGTTCTTCCAATTTTTCAAGGAATCGGAATAGGGCATGAAAATTTTAATACCCCTCCTAGCCCGGAAGCTCACGTGGTTCCATCCTCGTGCCTCCGGTTGACCTCAAAAAGGTAAAAGAACAGATCACAAGAGATTGGCCTCTCCAAGTGAATACACATTAGCTCGAAAGCCCGGAGGAACGCCCGTGCGTTGGGGTGAAGCTGAGAGGGAGCGAGGTTCAGAATCCCCAGGGCCTCTTGCTGAAAGGCAGTGAAGGGGGGACTAATATGCATGTCAAGAATCGTCACTCCACACATGGCAAACTTCAAAGCTCTTGGCCAAACAGCTACATGTTGACCTTCGGCCATCCCCTCCACGTTCCAGACCTGATCTTTCCTAGAAACGCGCTTGACGAGGAAGCTCATATCATCCCCGGTCCTGTAGACGGACTGAATTCCCCTCAACATTTCTGACACCCACGAGTACTCCCGAGGGACATTCAGAGGTTGAGACAAGAGAACATTAACCGGCCCAACTCCGACGCAGGGGTATTGATCAGAATCACCTCCCTCATACACGGGATCCCAGTGGTATCCGAGCCCGTCTTCGTTGTTACGACTTTCAGCAACCTCTGCTTCACTATCGTCGGAACTCCAGCTAGTGCTCCCTTGTTCTTCATTATCCGGCTCAACGTCGGACTCCTCCGAGTCAAGGACCACTATCTCGGCGTTGTCTTCATCCGACAGCTCATTGCTGGGAACCCCGGGAGAACGGTCTTCAGCGTGAAAACTCAAAGGAGCAGAACCCAGATCATCTTGAACCTCGGGAACAGCCGACCCGGGGGGACTAGTACGAATTTCCACCGAGTCTCTAGCACCTGAAGCCATTGCTTTTGCAAGGACGGGGCGATCTAAGTTGGCAACCCGACGAGTCTGTTTTGACCTCGCCAGATCGGTCCTGCAGAAATGGGGGCTTGACGAGTCAGGTTGATACTTAAACAGTGGGTCCACAACCAAGTCGGAACCCGACCTGACGACCCCCACTCTGTATCAATAAATACGGTTTCCAAGAGAACCCGACCTTGAACTAAAGCTAGAAGTAATAAATAGAAGAAGGGAACTAACCTTGTAAAACAGGAAGCTCGCCAACACTTGAATCGGATCACGAACTTCAACGATCTCACCGAGACTCACCGCGGAACTCTGAAAGACGAAGTTTGCTAAAGAACGAGTTTAAGATCGGAAGCAGAACAATTCTCAAAAAGCAATGCAAAGAGGGGGAGGACCCCTCTCCTATTTATAGGAAACTAAAGGCCTCTAATGGACCTAGGCCTAGGCTACGCGATCCATCGCTATCCCCTAGGCAGGCGCGTCGTTTCAAGCGCCATCATTGCCCCAATCATCCTCGAACGACGTGTCCCATCAATGAATCACTAGCAGGCGTGGAAATCAAGGCATAGTTATAAACGGAACGCCTCGAGTCACTCGGCACGACCTGAGTCCCTCGGCTCGCCCCGGTCCTCTAACCTCGGCACGACATGAGTCTCTCACTCCGGAGTTAGGGGGCAGAACACAAACAAAAGCGGAATCCCGGTTTTGAAAGTTAATTACGGGTTCTTCCAAAGTAACAAGTCTAGCCCGCCCTAAGGCGACCCGACTTGGAGGGCAACTGTTACGAATTGGGCCTCTATGGCCAATCCACCTAAGGCCCAACAATAAAGGGCCAAATCCACCAGCCAAAGATGGAGATCTAAGACCTAGATCCAATGGTCATCCTTCACTCCAAAAACCTATAAATAAGCATTCAATGCTAGTATTAAAGGTACTCACTTTTCCAATCCTCTTACTTGTAATTGACTCACTCACTGACTTGAGCGTCGGAGTGTCATTGCAGGTACCATCCCACCTCAGATCGGAGCACCATCTCAGGACCAAGAACATAAATACCAACTATCTCGGACCGGACTTTGTATCCAAGGTCGGACACTTAGTCGGATATACGGTACAGAACACCATTCTACCAAATGCACAAACTATAGATGATAGGTGATTAATTAGAATTATTTGGTTGTAGTATTTTAATTAGTTGAGCTTTATTTTAGTATTATTTTCTTTGGCTTTTACTCTTTTAAGCCTTTTATTTTATAGGCCCATATTAGCACTATATATATATATATATATATATATATATATATATATATATATATATATATATATATATATATATATGTGTGTGTGTGTGTGTGTGTGTGTGTAGTCTCACTATATATATAAAGCTCCACTAATTAGCATACTACAACTAAATAATTCTGACTAATCTCCTATCTTTTTTTTTTGATAAGCGATGATTGATTAGTAGTTTAAAAAATATTAATTTTGACCCAATTGTAACTTCACTAAAGCCCCATCTTTGTTAAATGTGTCATCGAATACCCAAAAAAGAATCCATACCTCTTCCTTCCATTGTTTCCATTATTGTAAAAAAACAAAAAATACTTCTCCTTTCCATAGAAGTCTTCTGGATCTGAACAATAACTTTCATCTCTATTACCTCTCATTTCTTTAAAATACGATCGCAGCTAGTTGGAGGTAAAAGACTTCTAGAACCTTCCATTCCTGTTTAACAAATATATGTGCAACTCATCCCTTGCCTCAACCACTCATCTCTTGCCTCATTGCTGTCAACCACAAAAATAAGAGCTTGAGCCTTGAGTGTTCTGTAGTGTAGTACCTGAGGTGATGGTGGTGACGATTTCTCAAAGCTTGAGCTTCTACAAGATGGTACTCATATCGCTCACAGCATCGTGACTGATTATAAACCACTACCAGCACACATTACTTCCAGAACATCATATTAACCCCTGATTAATTATGTACTCACTTTTGGTCAAAAAAAAATTATGTACTCACTAATTAATTGATATTGCACATGTGTGGAAATTTAAGGAATAAATACAATAGACTTTTTATAATTTCAATTTTTTTAACCCCTAATTATAGTGAAAACAAAAAAACTTGTAATTTTTTTTTTCAAATTAATTACTTTTTTGTTTTTTAATTTGTATGGAACATTTTTATAATTAGGCATTTAAACAAGTACTTCTTTGCAAATAGACCAAAATTAGGCACCAACCTTTATAACAAGTTGTCATTCTTCAATCATGGCCATTGAATAAATATAATATATATCAATGGTTTGTGAGTCATTTGTGTATAGATTCCAAAAATGTCAGATCCGGGTACCATAAAAGCCACCCCTTCACTTCTTTTTTCTTCTTTTCTTTGCACAAAGTCAAGCAAAAATTTACTAAGAATCAAGGTAATCAAAACCGGACCGGACATTGAACCGGAAGTGGTGGCGGTTCAGGGGTTCTTGGGTTCAACCGGTTGAACAGGGGGGTTCAACCGGAATTCATTAAATATATTATTTAATATTTTTATTACAATATATAAAGGATAAAAAACCATAATACCAAAAATTTCACACCACAAACAATTAAATTATGCTTAACTTAAGCTCAACAATATAATATCCAAGTCATTAGTTAAAGTTACACATAAAATTGGTAGGTATAAAAAAACTCAAAGTTTGACATGTTTAAAATATATATATTTTAATGCATTATTTAGAAAGAATCTAATGTCGCTTTATTTAGAAAAGATCACATCATGTAAGAAAATTGCAAACAATGAAGCTAATGTTGTTGAAAGGTGAATATCTAGTCCCACATCGGATGGCAAATAAGAAGAATGAGCTGTGTTTCTCTATAAATAGAGCTAGAGTGTGCACAGCAAAATATAAGTGAGATTCTTGGCTTTCATAATATATAAAATATATAAATAGAGCCCTGACACTCATTTTGTTTTACAAAAAATAGTTTAAATTTTTTTATTTCAGTTAAAAAAAATAAAAAAAAAATAAAAAAAATAAAAAAAAAATAAAAAAAAGTCATTTCTCAGAACCGATTTCTGGCCGGTTCTTGACCGGTTCTGGCCGGTTTTGCCGGTTCTTGACCGGTTTTCCGGTTTTTCAACCGGTTCTGGGGTCTAACTGGACCGGACAGGGGTCCGGTTCCCGGTTCAACCGGTCGAACCGGCCGGTCCGGTCCGGTTTTGATTACCTTGCTAATAATACACAATATTTCTTGTTGTGTGGTCGTTACTTTTTTTCCTATTGACTAGTCAACTAGTCAACTTCGGCTCAGTGTACTAATGTTCCTCATCAAACAACCAAGACAAAGACTTTGGAAATGGGTCTATCTCACTCACTAATATCATCGACATGGACATGAGATATTAAGGTGTTTTTTTGCTTTAGAATATTTTAGGTTAGGAAATGGTATTTGTAACATCCTAAATTTTAGACGTCAGGAAAGTCTAGTCTATTACATTTTGAAAACCAATCAGAGTTGCACAACGATATATTTGGATTGAAATCGAATATTTCCATCCGAAAAGACTTAACTCCAATCAACATATCAGAAATAATAGACTAGACTCAGGGAGGTTTTGAGGAGACCTTCCCCCTTTCATGATTTTTATTGTAAGGGTTGGACACCTCTTGTGCTCACTTCAATAGAATCTTTGCTTATCTAAAAAAACCATATCAGAAATAAAAATTGAGAACATTACACACAAGAAGTCATAACAACCATACTTCAAATTAGCATATGAAGTTCAACCAATTGAAATCATTATTAGCATATCTATTTTTCAGCAATCATATAATATTCCAGGCAACATATTTTGAGAAAAAGTGTTATCTCGAAATCTTGGGGGCGAGTCAAGAAATTTCACAGATGACTTTTCCGTCACATTTTTCAATGTGTGTGGGAACTGTTATGGATTTTAAAAGATTTGTTGAGAATGTGTTTACACCCTTGGAGGCAATCGTGTTTGTTTTTACCTCTACCGAGGAGTACCAGTTTGTGAATCTCATTTCCAACATGTATGTCTATCAAGTGTCTTGTATTAAACCCTTTGATTTAGATTAATCAAAGTTGGGGAGTAAACGAGGGTAATTGGAACGAAGCTTCAGAAGTGTTTTCAAATGCGGTGCCGAGCCTATGTAGGCGAATGATGAGTTTCTCGTGTAGATTCGTAACCAGAGAGTCCGTATCAAAGTAGTAGTGGATCATACTTGGAGATTGATGTGCCAACTTTGGGAAGATTTTCTACACTTATTTCGTTAATTCAAGATTGTGTTCCAGCAACTTAAGACCTTTCTGAGAATGTCGATTCTCGGTTAGTCAGATGAAAGACTTGACGGGATTTTGAGGACAAAATTCTTACAAGTTGGGGAGAATGTAACACCCTCAAAATAATTAGTAGAATTATTTGGGTGTTAACCCAATCAA
Source organism: Astragalus membranaceus (assembly GCA_039519185.1). Lineage (NCBI taxonomy): Eukaryota > Viridiplantae > Streptophyta > Magnoliopsida > Fabales > Fabaceae > Astragalus > Astragalus membranaceus. Next base: position 24,868,317 of record CM076852.1, read on the forward strand.
ATTAATTTAATACTTGACTGGTAAATTTATTGAGTGCTAAAATTAATTATTGGTTGTCATCGAATCGTTAACCGGATAATACGGATCAAGGAAGTTTTGGAATCGAAATAAGAGATTTGGATCAATATGGTAATTGGACCACGTTACCACTTATTTATTAAATAAATATATATGTGTACGTGTATGTGTGTGTATGTGAGGGAGGAAAAGAAAGAAAAAATAAAAGAAAGAGAGAAAGAAGAAGGGAAGCGAGAAACAGAGAGAAAAGAGAGGAAAAAGAAAGAAGAGAAAAGAAAGGGGTAAGGAGGAAGAAGAGAAAAAGGGGAAGATCTAGGCTCACCAAAACGACTTCATTCCAACACGAAAAATGTTCAGCGTTACTTCCTCTTCGATTGGGTACCAACATCATCATCATCAACTCACTCTCTCTCACTTTGCCATTTTCGAAAATTTGAAGGAAATTGAGGTATTTGATGATTCAAACTCAAGGATAGCTTGGAATGGTGTTTGGCGCGAACCCAAGGATGGTGGATCGGTTATTGAAGTTCGATTGGGAGATTGGAAGCTAGTTGGGTGAGTTGGGGTTGAAAAATCAAAATTTGGGGTTTTTGTGAATAGTGTCTTGAGGTTGAAGAAGAAGATGAATAGTGTTCAGGGAAGATTTCGAGGAATTCGGTATTTCGGTCAAAAAGAGATTTCGTGATCGAGTGGAAAGCTTTGGAAGCGTATTTGGGCGTCGTCGGAGCGTGGAAGTTTATGCGGGGATTGTTCGTGCGGTTATTTGGAGATTTGAAGTCTCGGTGATTTCGGCTCGACAACGACTCTCGCTTCAAGGGTGAGTTTTACTCACGTTTAGGTTTATTCCATTTTGAAATGAATTTTATGTGATTTGGTTTCGAAAGATTTTGAGTCGAAAACGTTATTTTGAAATATATCGCGTTTTGACGAAATTCGTATTTGTTGAGTTTTTGATTGAATTGCTTGATTGTTCGATGTTGATTGGATTGGAATATTTCCTGGTATGGTTTGTTTTCGAGTTAGGAATCAGTCGGAGCGAGTTTCGGATTAATCGAAAAGCAAATTTTCATGAAAAAGGTCATTTTTGCAATGCTGTCAAATGAGCACGACCAGTGCGCCCCAGGGGCACGACCCGTGCGCCTGGTTCTGTCTCTATCCTACCAAATTGCTCAACAGGGCGCACGACCCGCGAATATGGGCGCACGACCCGCGGGTATGGGCGCACGACCCGTGCGCTGTGTTCTGTCACCGTCTTCCAAGTTAGCCCGAAATGATCCTGATCGATCCCAATCCTTTTCCAATCCTTTCCTAACCTTTTTCCAATGATATTAGGCTTATAATGCCATGATTTTGGGTATGTTTCAAAAGTGTTTTTATAAAATACTTTCGAAGTTGAAATTGTCTCGAAAAACCGAATAATAGTATACGTGTGCGAATATGTTTTATTGATAACTTTTGATCCGGGAACCCGATTGAGGTGTTCTAAGATGCGTTTGAAAGCTTATTCAGAGGCCTAACTAGATATTCTATTTTTAAGGTAAAACGGAATGTTCAAGTATTGGTAAGAATGTAAATGGACCTTGAGTTCATATGATTGTAGATATACGTTTGTATATGTATCGAGTTGGGTGACGACCCATGTGTAACATACTAGGCAGGGCAGTCATGATCCCTTACCCTAGGCTCCATGCCAATGGGAGAATGTACTATTGGTAGGGGGTTCACTGGGAGTTAGCGGTTACGCAGTCGGTGTTATGTTGAATTAATTGTTGTGCGGTCCACCGGGAGTTAGCAGTCATGCAGTCGGTGTCGTACTGAGTTATAGCAGATTCCCCGGGATGTAGCGGTCACGCAGTCGGTGGAATGCTATGTGTAAAATAATGCGGTTCATCGGGAGTTAGCGGTCACGCAGTCGATGCCGTGTTGAGTTAACAATGTTTTAAAACTGGACCGAGAGCGCTAGTAGGGGTCTCGGTAGAACTCACTGAGATTGTATCTCACTGTTTATATGTTGTTTTACAGAGACACAGGGACAGCGGAAATTCAAGAGACACGAGTAGGTTGGGCTCGGGCGACTACTGATGACTTAGCGTTTATGCTTAAGTTATTTTTATTTCCTTTTTGGCTGTCTATGTATAACAACACTATGTCTTCAGTATTAGGTTTTCTTCCGCTTTCTTGTATGATGCTGAATACCATAGTTGCTGAAAGTTTATGGTCTGAGTACCGTATGGTCTTATTTGTGTATAAGACGGTTATGTTATATTTCAGCAAAAATTTTATAGTGGTATTCAGTGTCTGAGCAGGAAATATTATCTCTGATGAATTAGGGATGGTGCACTTGGGTATTTTTACATATTAAAAATACCGGGGTGTTACACAAAAAGGATGGCCAATGCAAAGGATCTAAATGTTAGAGCCACTTTAATATCCCTCCCAGCTGCTTGTCGGGAACTGCTTCAACAGCTTCAAGTATATGCTGTAATCAAATCATCAACTAAATGACTTGAAATTCAAAATAGAATGATTTTTTTAGGTATATTATTCAAACCCAGGTTCCAAAACCAAAAAGTAAGCCCACTGAAAAACTATACACAAATATTATCATCATCCATTGAGAGCTAAAGACACTAATTCGGTATAAAATACGCAAATCCAAAAACTCTGCATTCTCAGTAACATGACTTGGTCTCATTTTTATTTAACAATTTTGTAAATCAACCGCTAAATACAGTAAATAGTTACATACCTGATAACAAAGTAAGTTCCTACCTCCATCTTACACATAATGCACGAAAGTTGCAATCCAAACAGAAAACAAAAGATTGATTAGAATCAATAATTCAATTCTAAAACCCTAAGAAACACTTGAAAAGAAGATTACATATATCCACTTGAAATTGGCTCTCATATTGTCTGAAATTAAAGTCTTGAACTTTTATCCATATATCCACTTATATGGCTAAAATTCCAGCAACCCATTATCTAGTGAGACTAAATAGATATCATAGGAAAATTCATTTTATTTATTTTGTTATATAATGCCACTTGGTTTTTATTCATCCTAAAATAGTCGAAGATTTGAATGAGAGCAAATCACCTTTCTTTGGTTACCACTTTCTCTCTTTGTATACCCTTTGAACTCTCTATCTTCTTCTACTCATAGTAGGTGATCAAAAGCCAAAACCTGTTGCACACAGTAATGACTTAAACAACAAAGAAAAATCAAATTTTAAACCAAGCTTAGGCATTTCATCAAAACCGTGGCAGCAACACAAAGGGGAGACCTCCTCGTTTCATATAAAAGATCAAAAAAATAGAGACAAACAATTTAGAGAGCAGAAGAATAAGAGTGAGGAAAGAAGAGGGAGCACCCATACATACCGTCGCGAGAGCCGATTCAATCACCGCAGATGTCGTCTGCACTGTTTGCATCGCCGCATCCGAGCGTCGTTTGGACCATCATCACCTACAGGAAGGGTCAAAGCAACTTTTAAAAAAAGAGGGGCAAATTAACAGTCCAACATAGAGTCACTCATCACTACCACAAGAACCACAGCTTACTTAACATCTAAGGAAGTCACAAGCATCTTGGATTACACCCTCAACAAAAGCAGCAGAGAAGTCAAATGCGCCTCAGACTTAGTTTCATTCTCTTCCATCACAGGAACCTACAAAAACCACAAACAAACACCAATTTGACATTGAAACAAACAAATTGTTTTCTATTCCCGAAAAATCTCCAATCGAATAGAAACAAATCAAGAGAAATGGTATTCATCAGAAAGAAAACACAACAAAATCAAATTAATAAAGGAAAACGAATAATCTCTCACAAGAATTCTGATCAAAATAAGATTCCATGCGATTGAAGATTTTGAGAGAAAGCAAAGAGAGGAAAAGTGATGATGGAAACAGGGTGGTTACTTCTATGGAGAATTTCGGATAGCTTTTCAAAATCGACTCCCTCTAGTTTTTATTGCATGGAAGAAGGAAGAAAGAGTGGATGAAGGAAGAAGAAATCATATCTTCAAACTACATTCCCCATTAAATCTGTAAAAAGAACAAATGACTTCAAAAAAGAGGCAGGGAAACAAAAGATGATCAAAGAGAGATAGAAATAAAGAAAGGAGTATTAAGAGAAGTGTTGATAGCAAAAAGGAATAGCTCATACAACCCAAGCATAATAAAGAGGTTACATAAAATACAAATAAAGTATCAAGTATATCACTATGAAGGAATATCAAGTATCAAGTACCTCGAGAACACCTTACTTTTCAATAATATGAGTTTATCCCTCAATTCGAGATCTGAGAGGAAGCAGAAGAACATAGATTGAGAGAAGCAAAATACACTCTAAATTATTAGAGGTTAACCTGAATGACAACAAATTTTGGCTTACCCCCTAGACCATATGGAATTCCAGTCTCCCACCTTTAATTTTGTTCTTCAAGCTGTACCAGATTACCTGTAAGCCTTAATGCTTGGACTGATGTTTATACCCTCATATTGAATATGTTCTAAATCACCATTTAATTCTTGAGTGAAACTGCAAAACAAAGCAATCAATCACAACCAAGGCAACCCAAGAACCGATCAACCCAACATTTGGAAAACAAAAGAGGGTAATTTATTTTCTATAATAGTTTCAACTTTCAATAGTACATGTGTATATCAAAATTTTACAGGGTTGCAAAACAAAATCCAATGATTCAACTAAAGAGAATCAATTGAACTATTATGTGCTGCTGCTGCATTCAAAAATATCATTACCAATTGGGAAAATAAAAGAGGAAAAAAATGACCTCATAATAAACCCACTTTAGGAGCTGTAACTCAAAGGCATGACAAACAAACACTCTTTCAACATCAGTCCTGTTGTTCATTAGCATCTTAGCAGGTGACAGTCTTGTTGTTATTAACATCTCATGTGGATAATTGCTAAATTTATCAAATGTCGGATCATAAAATCAAATGTCTATATTTTTGCCATCAAATTTAAAGTAGAATATAAAACATCTCATCTACATGGAAATTTACATAAGGTGAAGAAATTTTGGTCATTGAACTCTAACCTTGAATCAAAAAATAACCTAACACAAAATACAAATTGTAGCTCCTTTCTTTCCACTTTTTCAGGAACCAAACAAAGCCAACCCAAGATAAGGAATTAAAAGAATCAATTAACAGATTAATCAACCAATTAATAAACTACGAACAAATCATCAACAAAGGAAAAAAGACAACTATAATGTGCTACCTTCTTTTCCTTGTAAATAACCTTCATGTATATTCTGCGAAGAAAGAAAAGCACTAAATGAGGACCAAAATTCAGCAAAATTTAAGATGCAAGGAGAGGCACGATAGGTAAAGCAAAAGAGGGAAACCATCCATCACCATGAGTACATAATAAACATAATTCTATTATTGTGAAAGAAACATAACCATCAGTTCTATAGTAGGACTAACAACTAATATCATTTTTGAAATAAACATAACCAAACTAAACAAGAAATGAATATAATCCAAGAATGAACTCACCTTGTGATTATAGATAGTGAACTAATTTGAAAATTGAAGCAAAATGTCGTGCCGCCACCCGTAGTAGCGCAATAGTTCTATTTCGCAAAAAGTCTAGAAAGTCGCTGCTGCAGCAACATGGTCCCCTTTTTGCATCACCAACTGAAAAATAAGGGGACAAAGAAAATCAACTATTGAAAATATGAAAAGAATGAAGAAACTAAAAGAGGGGATAGAAACCCAAACAATAGTACAGTGAAAATGAATTAGAAGAAAATGGAGGGGCAGAACACAAAAATTAGAAGAAACAAAAATGGGGAAGATCACATTGAAAATGAATTAGAAGAAAATAGGAGGAAAAAATTGTATCTGAAAAAAAATCAACCATCTAAAAATTAAATTAATGTAGCATAAGAGCTGAGATGGAAGAGTAGAAAAGTATCTATTCTTCAGATAATACGAATTATAAGGTGCAAATTACCCCTAAAAAAAAATATTTTAATGCCAAACATGTTAATCCTTGCAATTTCAAACAAAATAAGATATCAAGATGGAATGTCCGCTTACAATTGTATTTGGAATCATGACCAACCACACGATCATTCTCATCCACTAAAATGCATCTGCAGAAGTTCCAAAACCAAAACAATTACCAAATCTATGCAAGATGAAGAAATAAATGATGCATTAGTAGAACTGGAAGTTAGGATAACTATCACAAACAGCTGGAGATCAGGAAAATTGAAATAAAAAGGAACTAATCCGTAAGTTCATGAGAAAGGAAACATCCACCCTTGATCAACTCAAAATAAGGAACTTTTTACTAAGAACAAACCAAATATTAATATTAAGTCTTGTGATGACACACTGTGTTTTGGTTAAGGATTTGAGTTGTATACCAACCTTTTGTTTGTAGTCAAAAGAGATGTATGAAGGATGATTCAAAGACCCTTTGTTCTCTGGCAAAATGAACATATTTTACTGCATATAACAAAAGAAGATACCAAATAATGACATGTTAATTACAAAACCCAAACAGGTAAACACCAATTAACATTTCAAATTAAAAGAAAAATTCCTCAGGTAACATTTCTTTTGTATATGGCTTTCAAATTAAACACCAATTAACACCAATTAATTTTCTCATGTAACTTACCAAAATGTTTCCCACTGTAAGATTGCTGCAAGAACTTGATGTTGTTCTTATACCTATGCATCGTCTAAATTCCGTAGGCTCCGACTAACGTGTCTGCATCGTGCAAAACTCTTAGAGCTAATAAAAGAGGGTGATAAATGGGAGTAAACAGATCTATGCTGACATGAGGGAGAGCACGAGGGAGATTAGATTGAGGAAGATGAGTGTTGTAACGCCCCAAAAATAATTGATTAATTTATTTAATTAATTTAATAGGATTTGTGTGGTAGAAATAATAATATAATTATATGTTATTAATAGTTAGTCCATTAGGGGTTAGTAATAGTGATTTTAAGTGATTGGCCCATGAGTAATTCGAATAAGTGATGAAAAAGCCCATAAGACCAAATAAAAATATAAAAGGGCTAGGTTAGGGTTTTGTTGTCATTAGAGAGAAAAAGAAAAAAAAAATAAGGATTGAGAAGAGAGAGCTAGGAGGGGGCGGCGCTAGCACAAGAGAAAGAAGGAGAGAAAACGTGAATCAAGAGGAGAGAGAAGAAGCTAGGGTTCGAATCATCCATCAAGCTAGGGTTGTGTATTCATCTAAGGCTAAGGTAAGGGTGTGATTCAAACATTATAATGGGTTGTATGAGGGATTGTATGTGGGGTTAGGGTTTGATGATTACTATATGTGTGTCATGATTTTTACATGTTTGATGTTATACCATGATGCCTTGTTGAACGATTTTGTTACGTGTTTGATGTTCCCGTGCCCTAAAGTTGTTTGATGATTGCCATGATCATAGAAATTGAATTGAAATCACATGTGCCATGCTGAATTTGGCGCCCTAGGCGCCCTGTCCCTCTATTTTTATGTTGCTGTTTGGTTGCTGGAAACGATCTGGGTATAGGTTCGGTTATACAGTAACTGGGAACTATCTAGAGGTCCAAAAATTATGTGGTTTACCTTTTCAGAAACTAGACTTAATGAGTGTTAATTTGGCACAAGTTTGGTCGCATTTGGAGTCGTATAGCTTGAGTTATAGGTGTCACAAGTTAGGTTAAAATTCTGGAAACGATCTGGGTATAGGTTCAGTTATACAGTAACTGGGAACAATCTAGTGGTCCAAAAATTATGTGGTTTACCTTTTCAGAAACTAGACTTAATGCGTGTTAATTTGGCATTAGTTTGGTTGCATTTGGAGTCGTATAGCTCGAGTTATAGGTGTCAAAAGTTAGGTTAAAATTCTGGAAACAATCTGGACATAGGTTCGGTATTTCGTGTATAACATTTTCGTTTGAACTCCTTTTTGAATGATTCTTGATTCATTGAAAACTACACTCAATTTTTTTCGGGTTAGGCTCAAGTCTCATGTCATTTGACTGAGTTTTGAAAATTTTAGAGGTGTCACAAGCTAGGTCATGGTGGCTGTCCTGTTTTCTGAACCTTGTTGCTTATTTACTAAAACTGTACGAATTGGACCGTTAAAAATTATAGTCAGGAACTAGACATTCTTAGCTTTCCATAGAGGGGTCCTTTGCTAAGTTTCGATGCCGTTTGATAAGTTAATTAATTCACCGAAGTAGAGGTAGGTTGCTGAAAATTAATGTTGCTGTTAATGTTGCTGTTGCTGTAAATTAGTGTTGCTGTTGCTGTAAAATTAATGCTGCTGTTACTGAAAATCATCTTGCTGTTGCTGTAAATTAATGTTGCTGTTTACTGAAAATCATGTTGTTGTTGCTGTAAATTAATGTTGCTGTTTACTGAGAATCATGTTGTTGTTGCTGTAAATTAATGTTGTTGTTTACCGAAAATCATGTTGCTGTTGCTGTAAATTAATGTTGCTGTTGCTGTAAATTAATGTTGCTGTTGCTGTAAATTAATGTTGCTGTTACTGAAAATCATGTTGTTGTTGCTGTAAATGAATGTGGCGGTTTACTGAGAATCATGTTGCTGTTGTTGTCAATTAATGTTGCTGTTTACAGAAAATCATGTTGTTGTTGCTGAAAATCATATGTGCTATTTCTATTTTGTGCGCTATTCCTATTTTGGGGTGGTTGTTGGCTGTCCCTATTTTTGTGGGTGGTTGTTGGTGCCTTTAGCGCCCTGTTGTCTTGTTGATTTTGTTGTTGTCGGCCGGTGGCCATTGTTGGACTGCCTCATTAGGCATGAAGTTGTTGTTGTAGGCCGGTGGCCATTGTTGAATTGTTGATGTTGCGTGTCGGCGCATTAGCGCCATGTCTGTTGTCGCTACTGTTGTGCCAGGCGCCCTGTTGCTGGGCCCCAGCTCCTGTTTGTTGTTGTTGCCTGTTGGCGCCCTGTTGCTGGGCGCCAGTTCCTGCCATGTCCTATTTGGTTGTTGGTGGCTGGGCGCCTGGGTGGCTGCCCTGGTGGTCGTTGTCATTGGTGTTGTAAATTAGTATTGTCATTCGTGTCGTACAATTGTTGTTGGCATTGGTGTTGTAAAATCGTTGTTGTTCCAGGTGATGTAAATTGTCGTTGTTCTCGGTGTTGTAAAATTGTTGTTGCCATTGATGTGTAAATCTATTGGTGTCGTTGGTGTCGGTGGTTGATGATCAAGTTGTTAGACTGTTCTATAGGTGTTGGAGTTATTGGTGATGATATAACAGGTGATGTGCCTATTTTATTGGCTAAGGTGATAGGTGATGGGTCTATGACCATTTGTTGATATTGGTGTTGTTGTGTCACTTAGATGACTATTGTTGTTGATTGTCTCTGGTGCATTGTTCATGGTGTCGCATACATTTCATATGCATTATTTGGTGATGAAGGCATCGGCCTTGGAGCTACAGGTGATGATGATGATGCTCAAAAACTTGGTAATGATATAGTGATGATGCCCTTATTGGCTATTTATTTGGTGATGATTGGTACCACATGCATATACCCGTTGGTGTGGGTTGCATCTCATTCATTTACTCATGACATTGGTGATGATTCCTGGTGATTGCAATTTAATGTTGATGTGAAGATATATGCTTGTTGTGCTGATGTTGACTATTGTGATGACAACGACCGTTATGTCCAAGCTGTTGTTGACCTGTTGACTGTTGTGACGATATTTGTCTGTGGTGACTATCTGATATTCTGACCTGTGTATACGGTCTTTCATACGATTCTTTATATTGTTTGATATCTCACCCCTTCTGTTTGAATGTTACCCCTATGTTGGTAACGTGCAGGTGATCTCGAATGAAGACCATAGTTCTTCGTTAGTTCGGTGTCGTCGCTCTGATACGTAGCACTCGGGGGGATGAACACTATTTATATTGTTTATGTTATTTTGTGGATTTTGATGTTATAAATCTTACATGGTCACTACGTTTGTTTTAGTTGAACCCTTATGATTTTTCCGCTGCGTGAATGAGTAAGAGTTGATTTGTTTTTAAGACTAAAAATGTTGTTTGCCGGTTCATCCGAGTGATGAGTGTTATGTATCCGTTTAAGGTTTTTTTTAAGTCAAAAAATGTGACGCTCATTTGTTTGCGAAAACTCTGATATTTTATTAATAATTACCGGGTAGAAATGAATGTTACAGGTGTTGCAAAAAAAGGGTGGACTTGTGGCTGGAGCCCAAGCGATGCATTGTCTTGAAGGTAGTTCCTGTGCTCAAGCCATTTTCGGGTCAATCTTTAAAGAAAGCAGCAATATAAACAAAAAGAAATTATTTAGCACCATGAGTACATAATAAACATCAATTTAGGATGTAATATGAATTCTATTATTTTGAAAGAAACATAACCATCAATTCTATAGCAGGACTAACAACTAATATCATTTTTGAAATAAACATAACCAAACTAACACAAGAAATGAATATAATCCAAGAATGAACTCACCTTGTGATTGTAGATAGTGAACTGATTTTAAAATTGAAGCAAAACGTCGTGCCGCCACCCGTAGTAGCGCAATAGTTCTATTTCGCAAAAAGTCTAGAAAGCTGCTGCTGCAACAACATGGTCCCCTCCTTGCATCGCCAACTGAAAAATAAGGGGACAAAGAAAATCAACTTTTGAAAATATGAAAAGAATGAGGAATCTAAAAGAGGGTGTAACATCCTGGGCCCTTTTCTTACTTAGTAGGCTACCCAGCGATGCACTCATGATCTTCTCTACCCCCCCATGTAGAGTTTTTGCCTTCCGTGGGAATCGAACCATGTACCCTGAGGCTTAGGTACATGCTCAATGCATTCCCACTACCAATTGAACTAGTAGCTCAATTGGTAGTGGGAATGCATTGAGCATGTACTTGAGCCCCGGGGTACATGGTTCGATTCCCACGGAAGGCAAAAACTCCACAGGGGGGGGTGGAGAAGGTCATGAGTGACAGTGCCAATGCCATAAGCCGAAAATGAGTAGGTAAAAGGGTTGGGCTGTTACAAAAAAAGGCACCCTTTTTTGTAACATCCTGGGCCCTTTTCTTACTTAGTAGGCTACCCAGTGATGCACTCATGACCTTCTCCACCCCCCATGTGGAGTTTTTGCCTTCCGTGGGAATCAAACCATGTACCCGGGGGCTCAAGTACATGCTCAATGCATTCCCACTACCAATTGAGCTACTAGTTCAATTGGTAGTGGGAATGCATTGAGCATGTACCTAAGCCTCAGGGTACATGGTTCGTTTAGAAAAGGGTTAAATTAATGTAGCATAAGAGCTGAGATGGAAGAGTAGAAAAGTATCTATTCTTCAGATAATACGAATTATAAGGTGCAAATTACCCCTAAAAATAAATATTTTAATGCCAAAAATGTTAATCCTTGCAATTTCAAACAAAATAAGATATCAAGATGGAATGTCCTCTTACAATTGTATTTGGAATCATGACCAACCACACGATCATTCTCATCCACTAAAATGCATCTGCAGAAGTTCCAAAACCAAAACAATTACCAAATCTATGCAAGATGAAGAAATAAATGATGCATTAGTAGAACTGGAAGTTAGGATAATTACCACAAACAGCTGGAGATCAGGAAAATTGAAATAAAAAGGAACTAATCCGTAAGTTCATGAGAAATGGAACATCCACCCTTGGGCTGGACTCATATGCATGAATATCTTCAACAAAAATAAGTAAACCATTCAGCAACATACCTCATGAGGATATGTCAAGGTGGATGCAAAAATTTTGGAGATTGATGAGGCAATTGCAACATCATGTGCACCAAGCTTATCCATTGTTGTATTATCTAAATACAAAATAATAATCATATTCATCAACTGCTGAAACTCTTAAATTGCTGCAAATAACCTGAGAAGGTATTAAATTACCTTTGCTTGCCAAGTAACATTTTATTTTCTCATATGTTGGAAACTGGATGGCAACATGGCTCATGCTGGCCAGAGCAGGTACAAGGCCACTATTTATGGTAAGAGATGTCTCAGATGTGAATAAATTATTCATTATAAGGTATTATACAATGTCAATGATGTTTGATATTAAGTAATACCAACCTGTACATCCCTCGAATTCCCTCCTCATGAGTAATTCTCTTCAAAGCAGATAGGGTGTTTCTGTATGGAACAACACCAGGTCTCATTCCCTGGGTCTGCAGTAACAAAGAAAGCAAACTTATTGTGCAGAATACACACATACACCGATGATAGGCAGGATAAAGAATTCCCTTTAGTTTTAATGCATATACATCATTGTATTACTTATAGGAATGATATTATACTTGTAACAGCTATCTTTTAGATGCTCACACATCTCTATTCCTAAGGGATAACATGATTGATACATGCCAAGAACATACAAAGTAGCTATTTTAAAAGGTTCATTCTTTTTTCCAATCTAGTATGAATATAAATTTTGTAATCTTGCATGATATGCTGAAAGCCAACAAACTATGTGAAATTTTATGATGCCGTCATTGCCTTCTCATTTGATAATGATGTAGTTCTGGTAATGGTACACCAGAAAACTCCAAGAATTTAATCATAAAAGATACAATAGAAAGGCTTATTACCGTAACAAACAACTAATTGAATATATTCTAAGCATTTAATGCACTCATGAATCATGCCAATTATATATGGCAGGTTGATCACAAGCAAATTGAATTTTCAGCGTGAACTGAAAAAGAAACGAACCTGGAGTCTATTCTTGACAACCCAAAGCGGGTTTGTAATAATAGTAGTTGCAGCTCCAACCCCTGAAGCAGCTACCATATTAGCTCCAATTGAGAGCTGATGATTTTTGTCTGCATATATATAAGAGCTATTATAAATTGCAGCTCTAAATAAATGAATGCAAGCTTGTGCAAGCACACCCACAAACAGCATGTTCACAAGCTTAAAAGAAAAGGAATCAAACCAAAGAAAAAGGAAATCATCAACAACAAAATTAAAGAAAAGAGAAAAGAAGAAGAGAATGGATGCAAATCCCTAAAACCCTTTCGGCACCTCTTCACCAACACCATGGCAGAAGATGAAAACATAGAGGAGAGAGAGAGAGAGAGAGAGAGAGAGAGAGAGAGAAATGGAACCTGCGACGGAACTGGAGGGTCTTCGCGAAGGTGGGGGAGAACTCGCCGGTACGTGGCGGTGGAGAAGGATGCAGCGTCGCGGCGGCGACCTGTTACTTGCGGTGGTGTAGGGGAGGAGTTCGCGCGGAGGGACAGTGGTGTTGGACAGAAACGCGAAGACAGAGTGAAGGAAGGATACAAAAAGAGAGGTTCGTGGTGGACAGCGGTGATGGTGTGGGAGGAAGAAAGGAGGACGGCGGCGAGGAGAGAGAGGGTGACGGAGATGGTGGACGACGAAGATGAGAGGAAGAAGATCTGTGAGAGAGAAAGAAAGGAGAAGGGTGCGAGAGAGGTAATGTTGATGAGAGAATGGAAGACGTGTTGGGCATGCAAGAAAAGAAAGGGGAAGTGCAAGACACCTGGTGGACACATGGCGGCGATCAAGTGGCCGAAAAATTGGCGGGAAATAAGGGGGCTTTGGCGGGAAGGAGACTACACTGGATGTTTATTCTTTGATAAAATAGGATTACTTTCAATAAAGTTGAAAAAGGTAAACAAAAGATAGGTTCCGTAGAAGTGGAGAAAATAGTCGCCGGCAAAGGTAAACAAAGGGTTTGAGATTACCCTGTTTTTTCAATTTTTTGGGGGCATTCTTGTCTTGCGCTGGAAACGTTTGTGAAAGGTAAACAAAGGGTTTGAGATCACCGCTCACAGCAAAGAGTTTCAGAAACTTGCATCACGGCCTTGAGATTATGAAAAGAAGAAGGCATCAACGCAAGGAGCCTGAAATTGAAGACAACAAAGACATGTTGAGCGACTTGCCGGATTGCGTTATGCTTCACATATTGTCATTTTTGAACGCCAGAGATGCAGTTCAAACTTGCTTATTATCTACAAGATGGAAACATCTCTGGAAGCGTCTTTCCACTCTTAATTTCACTACAAGAAATTTGCTGATTTGCGACGGAAAAATCCGTCGCAAATGCAAGAAAATCCGTCGCAAATGAGCATTTCTGACGGAATTCCGATGGACAAAATTCTGTCGCAAAAATGCTCGTCGCAAACTTTTTGCGACGAAAATGTCCTTTGCAAACGCATTCGTCGCAAATCCGTCGCAAACTATTTCCGATGGAAATGTCCGTCTCAAATCCGTCGCAAATAATAAAAAAAATTAAAAAAAAAATTAAATCAAATATTGCTTAATCATGATATCTATACATATTTGCTTAATAGTAAATATCTATACATATTAGATTAATAGTGACATCATACATCCAAAATAATGCTTAAACACAATACAAGAAATTTGGTTCAATTCACCAAATTGTTGATTATAAAATAAATACAACATCCACATCAAATCAGATACTCCAAGACCTGAATTTTTCGCAAAGGAATCAACTATCTTCGGGAGAATCATTTTATGTTCCTTGGTTATTGTGATGGTAGACTGAATGTATTCTTCTTTTGCAGATTGTAGCTCCTCCAAGACTATTTGATGTGTACAAACGTACCTGATAAATTTACAACCAAGCCCAGCTGAGATTCTGTGAAAGGTAAGCTACCAAATAAGGGGATTTCTTTATGACAGGGGCCTTAGCAACTTACATTATATGTCAAGTACTAAGTTGTATTTGTTATTGTTTATAACCTCAACCTAAGAAAAATGTAATTATATATAAATTCAAGAATCAGATTCAAGATTAAATCATTATACTAGCCAGTGTTTTAACTTGGTGTGATTCTGTTTTCTTTCTTGCCGAATACATGTCCTTCTACGTAGACAAATACACAATAGGTACTGAAAGACCAGAAGTCTACCGCAGGATCAGAAAGGCTTCCTGAGCTAAGAGCAAATAATGCTGAAGGTTCTGGACGGAGAAGAGCTTATCCTTTTCTGGCATCTCTAAACATTGGTTTTGTCTTTGAAGGAAATCTCAGCCGCAGCCACTGGGAGGGAAAAAAAGGGTGCATTAAGAAAGCAGCATGGATGGACAACAGGATTTGATCTCTGCTAAACTAGTATTTTGCTATGTAAAATGAAAGATACAATCTTAGTACAATTTTCTTGAAACTTTATAAGTACCCAACTTACCTTAAGTACCGTAGACATTCTTTCGACATTGTTTGCTGAAATTCCATAAACCAATAAGGCCTGTAGAGGACAGACAACAAAATGTTAGGAATGGTTTTGTGAATTTGAGAAATACCATGCATGATAAGATTTACAAACTGTACATACATTGCCAAGGAATTGTGCACATTAATCCAAAAAGCTAGCTTTTCTTCATGTTTCATTTTTCTAGGATTAACTTCTTCCAAACGAGAAACAAGTGACCTGCAAGAGCATAGGAAATTATCAAACCAAAAAGTACACGGTTCAATCTTGGTATACTGATTCATTTTGGTGCATTAAATTGTCTTATAAAGCTTTAATGTGTTGTTTCTTCATTCACCAAGTAGATCATTTAGAAATGCAACTTATGAAATTGAATGAAACGACGCGATAAAAGAGAGTGAGCACTATAAGAAGCCTCACCGTAATCTACGTAACATGTACTCAGTTTCTTTCAATTTCTGATTATCTGTGCATAACTGCTGGATCCTTATCATTGAGAAATAAGGTCCACTGAATTCTCTTGACTCTTTGACATGGAAAGGGTTACTGGAATTTAAATTGAAGAATGAATGCTTCTTCCACTGTGATCCCCATTTGTTCAGATAATGCGGAATGACACCGATGAATAGTTGAATCTAAAACAGATTCTGGTTCTAATTGGTTTATGCATTCCTTGAGCTGAAAGCCGCCCGAATTACTTGTAAAAGTACAACTAGAGTGTAGAACTGAAATTTCTTTCTCAGATATTGCACCACTATTAGGTACTGCAGAGGTTCCTTTGTTAATGTCTGAAGCTGCAGAGGTTCCTTTTGTCTCAAGCTACTGCTGTTGATCCAAGAGAGAGGGAAAATCATCATGTCAGAATAGTAAGGGAAAATCAGCAGTCAACATAACATGTTTTCTCTTATTCAACTTTTATCAAGTTTTCTCCTTTAAAAAACAGCATAAATACTATCAGACATTAAGTAATGAATAAACAAAGTCAGTTAAATTGCAATTTGAAAGGTCTGAAAGTCTTAAATCAAACTAAACTGAAAAAGAAATTCAATTTGAAAGAAGATGGAAATAGTAGAAGACCAGTTTCTAAATCTGAGCATTGTGGCATAATACAATGAAAAGAAAAGCAAAAGGTCAAAATTCCTAAATCACTATAATAAAATCAGTAAAATCCCTATCTCTAAAACACAAATAAAGATCTTATCTGCAATCATGTAAATGGAGAGCAAACAATACAAATAAAGTATTCTGCAATCAGTATTTAGGAAGGCAAGTAAAGAAGAAAAAACAAATAAAGTATGAGTGTGACACCCACTTGAACAACGTCGCCGCTGCAAGCGAGCTACTCCCATGTGTGCGCAGCAACTCCGAGCCCTCGCCGACACATGAACTCTCCCTCCGGTTGCCCACTAAAATCCAGCAAACAAAGCAATAACCGTGAGTATGTGAAAGGGTGCCTTTGTTGGTGTTAGGGGCAGAGGATGGATACTCATAAAAGAATATTCCACAATCCGTCAATTACAAAAAATAAGAGGTCATGGAAGATGAAGGACGCTCACAAGTCAAGAGGGGAAAATACATTTCAAAGAAAAGGAACAACGTTACTTGACATGTTTGACTCCCCAAAATAAATGGCATAAGAGAAGCCAACATCCATGGAATTACTGCATCCCATTTGTCTACAGCAAAAAAGAAATACAAACTTTCAACAAAATTAGAAACACAATGTAATGTAAGACCCAACAAATGATCCATTTCTATCTTTAAAAAAAGTTGCTTACCCTGAAAAACAAAAAAACTAATGCTCGTGTGGTCGTGATTGCCACTAAATCTCGTTTAGATATAAGAATTTAGGAAACAAAAGAAAATCAACCTCTTCTTCAACCATTTTGCCACACAATTATAAAATGACCATTCCGGTTAGTAGATGAATGGTAATCCATAATTCAAATTATAAAGCAGAAACCAAAATCAGAAAACAAATCCTATCAAACTAAGGTTATATAAATACCTAAATCCTCTTTTATACGTGTCATCATGCTTTCCCTTATCCAACTCTTCAACCATTTGAATAGGCACAAGCTTTCCATCTCTGGAGCATAATTACAAAAAAGAAATTATGAGCAAATGATCATGAATCACAATTCCAGAATACTGAGAAGTGTATAAGACAAAAAGAGAGGATGAATATCTCCCTGAAATAGTATTTGAACATACAAATGACTCCACAATGCTATATATATGAGCATTGCAAAATATTCAGCAGTAATATTACATCTTATAAAAAACTCCAAAAGATGCAATCCACCATTTAGAACTGCTCAGTATCAGAAAAAGAAGACAAAACAACACACCAGAGTATAAGCATGTGCCTCGGTCAGGCAACGCAGTTCCTCACTCAAGATTATGAGGAATAGGGGGTTAGGGTTCAGTTAATCAAAAATTAGGGGTTTTGTGTAGAATCAAAGTATAATAGAAGAAGAAAACGTACCCTTGAGGAAGAAGAAGAAGCCATTTTTTGGTTATGGTTCAGATTGGCGGTGGGGAGGAGCGATTCTGCATTTTAGTGGTGGAGATAAACTAGGGTTGAAGAGGGGGAGACGAAATGGTGGTGGTGAGCTGCGAAGGGCAGGCTGAGTAACGGTGGGGACGGAGGCTGGTGGAGGCGGAGAGTGAAAGATGAGAAAGAGAGGGAGGCAAAGGCGGAGAGTGAAAGATGATAAAGAGAGAAGCGATTAAGAGAGATTCGGTTGAAATAAGGGGGAGACGAAATGGTGGTAGTGAGCTGCGAAGGACTGGCTGAGTAACGGAGGGGGCGGAGGCTGGTGGAGGCGGAGAGTGAAAGATGAGAAAGAGAGGGCTGCGAAGGCGGAGAGTGAAAGATGAGAAAGAGAACGCGACTGAGAGAGATTGGGTTGAAATGAGGATACGAGGGTTTAAAGGTTGGATAAATGAAATTTGATAGTTTGCGACGGCTTTCCCACGGGATCTCCATCGCAAAATTGCGACCGTTTTCTAATCCGTCGCAAACGCCAGCGGAAAATTTCGCGCTTCTTACTTTTTATACATGCCGTCGCAAATCCGTCGCAAATGACTGACGGATTAAGCTCCGTCGCAAATCTTGGTAGCTAAAACAGTCTTTTCTTGTAGTGATTTAAGTTCTTCTGATTTTAGGACGACAAATGTTTCTTGAAATTCGTGAAGCAGATTCTATCTCTTCGCGATTCCTCCACGGCGTTGAACGTTCTCGATTTTGAACATTGGGAAATTGAGGAACTTTGCCTACTCAAAACAATTGTAGGATACGCAGCTTCACACAATGTCAATCGTTTACGTATAGCTTGTGATTTCATTAGGTTTCCACGTTCCTCCCGTTGTGCTTATCTAGGCAATTCAAATATTGAGCTATTCGCTCCAAGTCTGCACACCTTTGCTATTACATTTAATTATTTTCAGAAAATCTCAAGGAGCCATCTTTCTTCTGTTAAACAAGTAAGTATTGTTATACCGACAAAGGACACAACATCCACAAGAGGTGTCCATGCTTCAGAGATGGAGACTACTTTGGATATACTCAACTTGTTGATAGAGATCACTGATATCAAATCATTGACCGTATGCCCAAGAACTCTTCAGGTACCAACATTGACTTCTTTAATTGCTAAATTTTGTCAAAAATCGTTGTATGAAATTGGTACTAATTTACCTCTCATCCCTTATTGTACTTTAGGCTCTCTCGTTAGCTCCTGATATATTGAAGCTCAAACTCCCTTCATAAGAAAGTCTTCAAGGCAGTGGCTTAGGCTCAAACTCCCTCTCATCCCTTATTGTACTTTAGGCTCTCTCGTTAGACTTTTGAAGTACGATAAAGTCCTTCAAAAGTCTTCAAGGCAGTGAAGCTGAGGCTTGACATGTGAGTTTCCCACCAACACTTTGATGTTTTTGATCCTATAAAATACGATAATAACTTCTATTGGAATGGAAAGGCTCACTCGCCGTGCGAATAATAACTCAAGGAAGAAAGGGACTGTGGCAACATTGTGGTCTCGAATGGACGGATCAAGGAGCCAAATGGAGATGAGAGAAGAGGGTTAGGGCAGTGTTGCTGCTGCTTAGAATTGGAAATTAGAAATAGGTTGAATGTGTTGTTACTATGCAGTCGAGAGAAAGAAGGGAGAGGGTGCACGGGAAGGGTCTGGTTAAGCATTTTGGGCTAAGATTCAATGGGCTACTAGAGTCCAGGATGTAGATAGCATAGATATGGGTTGCATAGAGTCCAGGATGTAGATAGCATAGATATGAGATTACTACTCTGTAAATTTGATCAATAATGTCGTTCGGGTAGTCTTTTTTCCTTCTTGGGTCTTTTTCTTTTTGGGTTTTGGCTCCTATAGATTTTAACGAGGCCCCCATTTTCCAATTATTTGTAACGACACATGACGGAGTATTTCCGGTGCTCCCCTAATCAATAAAAAATTTTTGATTATAAAAAAAAGTCAAAAAGACGCTCTATATCCTCCCTCAATGATGTTTTGACCAAAATCACAAAAACTTTTTATTATAAGAAAGAAAAAAAAAGATAGGCATCAACGACGCTTGTTAAGGTAAACAAAGGTTTTTTTATACAAGGTAAACAAAGGGTTTGAGATCACCGCTCACAGCCTTGTTTTAATTTTAGAAACTTGCTTCTGAGATTATGAAGAGAAGAAGGCATCAACGCAACGAGCCTGAAATTGAAGACAACAAAGATAAGCTGTTAGGACTGTTAGATGTTTCTCAAAATTCGTGAATCAGATTCTATCTCTTCGCGATTCCTCCACAGCATTGAACACTCTCGATTTCAAACGTCAGGGTTGTGTGGAGCCTTGCCTACTCAGAAAAATTGCAAGATACGCCGTTTCACACAATGTCAATAGTTTACGTATTGCTTTTGGTATTAATCACATTCTGTTTCCACCTCCCTTATCGTTTTCATGCCAGTCTTTGAACTCTCTAGAACTTGGATGCCAACATGACCTAGTAACATTTCCGAATTCTCTAAATTTGCCGGCATTAACCTACTTGAAACTACACTTTGTGTGGTTTTTGATTTGAAATGACGGTCGCGTCGAACCCTTTTTCACTTTTAAGAGGTTGAATACTTTGATCCTTCACAACTGCAGTGTTTGGGATCCAAAACCTCTCTACATATCAAGTACCAAGAACTCTTCGGGTACCAACCTACCTTGACTTCTTTAATCGCTAAATTTTGTCAAAAAGCATTGTATGAAAGTGATACTAATTCGCCTCTCATCCCATATTGTTTAGGCTCTCTCGTTAGTTCCTGATATATTGAAGCTCAAACTCCCTTCCTTGTGTAATTTAAAGTCACTTAAATTATATGTGAGCTGCGATTCATATAGATTTTCTGCATCATCTTGGAGAGATATAAAGATGGAGCTAGCACGTGGCAAGTCATGGAAAGAAAATGCCAAGGTACGAGAAGCAATTAAAAAAAACAGGATTGGTAAGGGTATATTTGTCCATTATTGATGGAATGATTGAATTTTTGTTTCAAAACTCACCCTCTGCAATAGTTGAAGTAGTAAGTGTGAAATAATGAATATCAAACTTGTTTAACAGAAATAATGAATATCAAACTCATCATAGTCTAATACTAAAAGAGAAAAGCATCCAGAATGAAAAAACCAACCAACATTCCCATTTTCTGAAAAAAAAGACCTGCTACTTGATCAGATTAAGGTACTATTCTTCTGCTACTATTCTTCTGCTGATGGCCCTGAATCAGATTAAGGTACCATTTAGTTCACTCTGCTACTTGATCCAACAGCACCAGCATACCGTGATTAACTATGAATTAAATGGATTCATAATGTATTCTTGAATAGTATGGTTGTAAAGAGTTGATGTGTTGATAACCGTTCATATCTATGAAGCACCGACACTTCCGGTAGAAGACGTGTACGGTGTCGGACACAACGTGTCCGACACCGACACGACCTTTCAATTACTTGTATTTTTTAATATTTTTCAAATTAAAACCGGTGTCTGCGTGTCCGTGTCGTGTTCGGTGTCCGTGTCTGTGCCGGTGCTTCATAGGTTCATACTAAATTACTGTTCTTCATATCATCTGCATTTGTAGCTGCTGCATATGTTGTTTTCTTGTTTAGTTTAGTGATGAAGTTGGAAATATATTGAAATTTGATTTGAGGATAAATGTATGTAGATGATTAGTGACATTTTACACACTTTAATGACAAATCTTGCCCTCTCCACTTTTTCTTTTCAAAATCAGCATCTCTTGTATAATGGGCATGATGTTTTACTGCAAGTTTGATGTTGAGTGCTGATATTTATATTGTTGTTCAGCTCAGAACAATAGGAGCAGGCAATATGAGGAGTTGCTAATAAGTAAGAGTTTGACTAAACCACTTGTAGTAAGATTTAATTCTTAACATTTACTCGTCCCACTTGCGCGCAGAGGATATACGATTTATACAAAAAAAACTTAGGAAGAGGGTGTATGTATTTACATTATTACTATATAGTTACAAAACTCTTTAATCAAATCAACGATGGTGGCTATGTATTTACTTATGCACTTTACACACCTTACTTTGGAAGAGTGTAAATCTGATTTAAAGGGTATGCAGAAAGACTACTCGCTGTTCATCCACACATCCCTGAGGAGTTCATATCTAAAAGGAGATTCATTGCGAGTTTCTCTTAACTTTAAGCTGGATTTTGTTGAAACTTTTGAGGATGATGAACCATTGAAGAGTATTGAAGATAATGGATACTTCAATTCATTGAGCTCATCATCACTGTTATATGACTTCCTAACAACAGAAGATTTGTTTCTTCTTAGCTGAGATTTCTTTCCCTTCTCCCCAATAATGCTTGCGACGCAAGTTTCCGGTGGAGGTGAGTAGAAAATTGGAGCTGCAATGAATGGGAAGCAGTTGACAGGTTCATTTCCATCTTCTATCTCATTCTGTATCAAGTTCAACACAAAACATAGATATCACAATTCACAAGCCAAATATATTGGTGTTTAATTTCATAATCACTTAATATTGTATATAGCTAAATATATCATGAGATATATCATTTAACATGATTTATGATAGCATCACTTGATTCATGTAGCTGACATATATAGGGGAGTGTTAAATTATAAACTTATTTTAATTGAATATTCCCCATGGACTAGAAACCTTGTAAAATTTATGAGCCAAAAAATATTAAGTGCAGATCTGAATATCTAACCTCTAAATCCAAAGCTTCAAGAACAGTAGCAGGAACATGATCAGAGCAAAACTCATCCGGAACAAAATTTTGAAGAATCTTCTTGATAAGTGGTGCACTAAACATGGGGCATACCTTCACAAACAAGAATTTTTTTTATAGAAACTTAGCAAGTTAGAAAATATAAAAAGAAAACTGTAAGAATTCAATTGGCATACCTCATTCCTAATGGAAGCACGTAAGAGCATATCCTTAGGAAGCATCAGAAGGTCACTTAGTGCATTAAGAAGAGTGAAGGACTTGAATGGTGTGTTTTGTCTCTCCTCATTGTCATCAAGTGAATCATCTTCATTCATGTGAAATAGATCACTCAACAATCTAGACCAGTTCCCAATCTAACAATAACATGTTGATGAGTGATGAAACAAGTGAACATGAATGTACCACTCAAGAAAGTTATCCTAGGTGATATTTAATGACAAAATTGCACTTGAGTTCCTCTAAATTTATTAAAAATTCCGAATTCATCATTTAAGTTTTCTTTTTTGCTTTTAGATCTTTTATGTTTTTGTTTTTGCTTCAAATTAGAAGTCCATGTCAAATTTGTACTCCATGTTTCTATTTATGTTTCAAATTGGTCCTCCATGTGATCCGTTCATATGGACCAATTTAAGATAGAAGCAGAACCATAATGGATCAATTTGAAACATAAACGGAAACATGGATCAAGGACCAATTTAAAACATAATGGAAACATAAAGGACTTGAATGAGAATAAACAAATAAACTTAAAGAACCTCGAACGCAATTTCACTGATATTAAATTGAAAACTTACATTCATCCCTAAATCAAGAGCTTTTAAGCAAATTTCTTGCCAAGATATGAAAGTTCACATAAAGAGAAGTTACTTACTATAGATTTTAGCTGAGCACCAGCTCCAAAGCTTGATTTCCCAGGTGGAATTGGGACAACCTTAGGATCACTAATAGCATCAGATATAGGATTAGTTGGAATTTCATCAGCAGACTTGCGAAGAATAGCATTGAACATAGCTACGTCTAATCTCGCCACACATTGCTCCATTATCTAGATTTAAGTAGCACAAATGCGTTCTTAGTTGCAATATGAATTAAAATAATAGATGTTTAAGAACAATACAATTTGATTAAAATCTTTTGTTTCTTTTTAACACGAAGAATGTTATAACTTGTGAGGTGATTTGTTAAAGACTTACCAATCTAGGAAGCATAGGCAAACAGCCACATTCATGCCCACCATCTCTAATAGGACAAATCCTTTCACATGCTTCCTTAAAAGCATTGTTCCAAATATCTAGTGACAAGTTACCCTGCTCTTGATCACATGAACTAGATATCCTTCTATTGCTTTTCCTTGAGCCACAAGCTACTTCCTTTTTGGTTAACTTTGTATCAACATGCTGCATATATGCAGTTAGAGTCTGCATATAGACAAAGAAGAATAGAATTCATGTTAGGTTAAAATGGAATTTTGTGATATTTAGGGTCTGTTTGATTCCCTTCTTAAAATCTGTTTTCCAAAACTGAAAAAAAAAAAACTTGTTTTGTAAAACGGCTTTACAAATCTGTTTTATTTTCTTGTTTTTAAAATTAAAAAGTCCAAACGGATAATACTTATTTTGCTTAAATTTGTTTTTGGTCCCTGCAAATATGAGTTGTTTTGGTTTTAGTCTCTTTAATTTTTTTTAAAAAAATGTCCCTGCAAATATTTTTTTTTGATATTAATCATTCTTTCAAGTCTCCGTTAGTGATTTGCTGAGGTGTCTAATAGGACTCCCTTTCGGTTTTGCCAAATTGTTATTTTTAAATTTCTTTTAATTTAAAAAATGATGACATGGATAAATTGATGAATTCCCAAATTAGGGTTTGTTCTGCTGCTCTCTCCCTCTTTGCCACTGCTCTCTCCCTTCCTTCTCTTCCTCTGTTTTTCACATTCTTCTATTTTTTTTTCTATGGTGAACACTTTCGTGAGATTGCAATGTTTTCAATCTCTCCACTCCTTTATCTAAAAAGGGTTCCTTTGTTTTCAGGTCCACACAAACCATCATGAAGGTTTGAACTTGAACAAAAACAAAAAAATGGCATCTTCTCAAGTTGAAATTGCATTTTCTTCAGCTTTTGGTTGTGTTCTTAGGGACCTCAATCATCCTGATGGCTGCAACAGAGAAGTAAACAAAGTGAAAGCAACACATGCTGCTTTTCAAAGGAATATCAAAAATTTTGTTATGGTGAGCAAGGCAAAGAGAGAGCAGGAAATGGGGGATTGAAATGGGGGATTTGGTTAGATGGTGGGTTTGAAATGGGGGATTTGGTTGGTGTTGGGATTTTAACAGTCTGGGATTATGGTGCTGGGTATTGATTTGGGATTATAGTTTAGAGTTTTTATTAAGAAAATGGTGTTGGAGATTGGAGTTTGAAGACAATGGTGATGTGGAATTCCACTTCAGATTTTAAAATAATAGAAAAATGAAAAATAAAATACAACTCAGATTTCTGTTAGCCACATAGGTGTTTTTTGTAATGCCTGGTTAACAAAAGGACTTTTTTCAAAAAAGTCTCTTTTGTAGGAATCTTTTTGAAAAAAATAATTTAGAACGACAAAAACCAAAACACCCTATATTTGTAGGGACCTAAAACATATTTAAGCCTACTTATTTTGAAAAACAGTTTTTCACAACTACTTTATAAGAATATTTTTAAAATATAAAAAACAAAACACAATCAAACAAGCCCTTAGTCATCGCGAAGGAATTACCTGCCACCATATAGATTCGACAACGCGGGAGAAGATCCAAGCTTCTACTTTTTCCAGGGCTGACATGAATACCTGGGGATCATCCCAGTTACCGAAACATTCATACCCTAATGATTTATTTTCATCTTTTCCAAGGTAGAATCCTTTCCACGTTTGTGAGGATGCTATTTTGGCATATCCCTCTCCCTCAGTTTTCCTTCTCCTATTAGTCCCAGTAGGATTTGAAGGAACAAGGTCTTTGGAGGATTGGCTTATAATTGTTCTCAACACTATAGCATTAGACAACCAAAATGTCAACCTGTTCCCAAAATTTTGGTGTGATTAGTGATAATCTATGATGACCAACACATACATAAGCACCAGACACAACACTGATACTAATTAGCAATAGAAGTAATTGTAGTGTCAGTGTTGGTGTTAGCGTCCGATACGATACGTGTTGGACACCAAACACGTCTTCAACCTGAAGTGTCGGTGCTACAAAGATGATAATAAGATAACAAGAAAATCTCTCATAAAATATAGTGAGAAATATAGCTAAAATGTACCTTGGTACATCATTTCCACATGCCTTAGCAACAAGTACTAATCCTGAAACAGAACTTTTAGCTGCACCAGATCTTCTTCCTTGAAGATTTTCTCTACAAGCATGAAGATAAAACCTAGAAAGGCGCCGAGCCGGGGTATGGACCTTACTCATGGAGTTTCCATGTTCAGCATCTACTGAATATAATGCAGATTCAATAGCAGCAGCTTCTCTTAACTCTCCTTCAAGCATCTTTATCTTCTTTTCCAAGTTCTCCATCTTCCCATCTAAAGTAGCATTTTTTGCTTCCTTTGGATAAATCTTAGCATCTCTTTTGTCAATGCTTCTAAGATTCCCTCCACTTTTTTGTGAAATCCCAATAATGCCATTGTCTTTTACTTCACCGTGATGATTGCTACCATGCAATCCAGTATTCTTAGTTGAGTCTGCTGGTGATCTCATTGACTTCATGTTCTTTAATTTTTTACTTTTGAGCTCTGTAGTACTAGCACTTCTGGTTGAAGACGCGTCTGGTTCCTGCATACTGATATTTGACCCACCAAAAGAATATGTATAACTATCCCATAAGACTTGATCTTTGGAACCTTGTGCTATCAATTGATCATTTACCATGCAATTTTGCCTATCCAAATTAGATTTTTCATTTCCATGCACCATATTCAAGTTTCCAAGCCTTGTTTCTAAAGCCAAGAATTGTTCCTTCTCATTCATATCAGTCTTTGGGACTGGTCCTTCTGCTTCATTCTGAAACTAAATTGCAATTACTATATTGCTTGGTGAGTGTTCTCATAACATCATATTCAGACTTAAACAATTTTACCACACCATTGTTGAAAACACAAAATATGATTTCTTAATACTTCATACTTATATAAAAGTTGCAAACTGCAATTGTTTGATAGAAATAGCATACAAAAAATAATTCATACTTCATCTATTAGAGATGGCATACAAAATCATTAACAAAAAGCATATCTCAGCTTTAAATGATTTACCTTTTCAACGTTAAAAGAAGTAGAAGAAAATGAGTAGACATCATCATCATCAGTAAAAGAAGCAATCTCAGCTTCCTCAGCATAATCTTCATTCATAATTGGTGAAACAGAATCACTACTATTCTCCAAAACCTCCTTTGAAAATCTTTCCTTCAATGAGTTACTTTTTTCAAAAGGCTGAATTTTAATAAACAGAAGTGGCTGATCTGTGTTTCTATAGCTCCTCTTGCAGTTCATAGCAATACTAATTCTCAGTGTCTCTTTTAGTATCCCATAATCTGCTAAATTTACGATACAAGTCCCTAACAGTTGACCCTTTAAACTCTTTTCTCTTCTAGGCTCATACAAATTGAATTCCAAGCAATTCTTTTGGAACACATCAGCATCACCATTTTTCATAGACACATCTCTTAACAAAGTTGTTGAAAGTTTAAATGATTCATTGAATTCAATTCTTCCTTCACCAATAACTGAACCAAGTGAAGGAGATACAAGTTTTGTTGAACCTGATGTGTTAATACCATTCTTCCATTCTATTAAAACAGAATGAAGTGATCTTAGAGATTGTGATGGTGGCCATGGCTTTATCTCTTGAATTTGAATTTTGTAATCAATTTGTACTGTTTCATTTCTGCTCTTTCCTTTTATGCCTAGAACCATGGTTACTTACCAAGATAATTGTTCCTCAAACGTATGAGAACTCAATATCAAGGTTTTAAATCACAGTCACGTTCACATCCACGTTTTGAAACTTGATATTATGGAGAATCGTAGTCAAATGCAATTGATATGGGCTTAATTGCAATCATGGAGGCATCAAAAGCCTGCAGAGACATTAAAAACCATGATGTCGAGGTCCAGATCGCGGTGGCGGAGTTATGAACTTTTTTGAAGACCTATACAGACTCATTGTACATAACTTCAATGCAGCACTAAACAGACTCTAAAATGAATATTACTTCATATAAATGCAGTGAACTTCTTACCTTTAAGAGTTAGAAGGATCATATCAACTATGAGCTTTAGAGACAGAACCAAAAATAATAAAAAAACACAAAAACAATGTACAACTGGGTGTCTAGGTGATAAAACCAAGAAGAAAATTGATTATATGATGGCCATGGAATACAATAACAAATTAAATACACAACATTACAGTCATTAAATTTATGATAAATGAAAAACAATGCATGAAAAGAAGAGGAAATGGTGTAATGTAAAGGTAGACTTACCAGTAAAAGCAGTTGTTGGTGGAAGGAATCAAAAAGCTGCAAAAAGATGGCTGAAACTGAAATAAGGTAAGTGGTCACTATATTACAGAGACATTAGATATCTAAGTGTAGTCTTTTTGTAATGTATTTTAATATTTTTCAATTTTGTTCATACATTTTTGTTTCTAGTTCACATTCAGTTACAGCTTCCAAGGCACACTAACTCACTGAAATATATATAATATAGCAGCATCAAAGCAAATGAGAGAATTTCAATGTTAAAGTGATTAAAAAATTGTGGTTGGCTCATTTTGCTCAACAAGAATATAATTTTCATGTGGTAAAGGCTCAAAGTTTGGTGTGTTAACCAACAGAAATCACCATAATATAGTGATAGAGATGCCTCGCCAGATCAAAGTGACTTCGAATTTACTTACCACTATAAAGTAGTAGTGTTACACACACTTTCTTTCTAGTAATTTATAATATAATTAAAACTCGTGTGATTTTGAAATTTATATTAAACTCAATCAAGTTTAAATTTTGGTGTAAATTAGGTATTCTATGCGTACAACTACGTAAACTAATCCCTCGAGCCGGGTAGGATCCAATAACCAACAAAGCTCTCCTTAAAGAGTTTTGACTGCGAATGCATTCTCAAATCTGGATTCGAATGCAGGACATTTGTTAAGTTGGAAGAGACCTGAACCATCTCATCTAAGCGTTTTTGAGTACAAAACGTATTTCTTTATGATACCACATCATATGTATTCATGGTGTTATTATGATGTCTAATAATCATTGTGAAGTTTGATTAATCACTTAACTAAAATTTTTCCATTCACAAGACTTGTGCTCGAATATTGTATGGGTATTCACTTAACCTCACAATGTATGGATATTTGAAAAAATTAAATTTGTAATATGTTATTTTTGTGATCTGATATATTGTATGGATATTGTATTAAAATATTACTATTATAATATAAACGAAATGGGTGTTTCTAAGGTGAGAGAGCAAATCAAATCCCTCACCAGTGAACCATTAAATATGACCGTAGGATGTAGTATAAAAATTCATTAACGGTTGAGATTTAATACTAGTTGATTCAATTGTAACGATTCATTGCATTTTACACAATATCTTACCGTAAATTTTAGTGGTTCACCGGTGAGAGATTTGATTTGCTCCCTCGCCCTATAAGCACCCAAAAGAAATTATTAGGAAGCACTAATTTTTTTCTTAGGTTGTTGAAAGTGTGTCTTTGAAACAGACAGGGTACACTATGACGATTGACGGGTATTGGTTACTCTACTGAAAATGCAGAGCGCGTGTTCAATTTATGAAGAGATTCAAAGTATTTGCAATGGAGAAACTCTCATTTGAGTACTTAAATGGGTCCCACTAATAACTTTGCATCACTATTTTATTAGTTTTTTAATCAAAAGTAAGGTTGGCGTCCACACGTCATAAGAGAAAGAGGATTTCCTATATAAGAGTTTACACAATATCTTACCGTAAATTTTAGTGGTTCACCGGTGAGGGATTTGATTTGCTCCCTCACCCTATAAGCACCAAAAAGAAATTATTAGGAAGCATATAATTTTTTGTTTAGGTTGTTGAAAGTGTGTCTTTGAAACAGACAGGGTACACCAATCGTGATTTACCTATGACGATTGACGGGTGTTGGTTACTCTACTGAAAATGCAGAGTGCGTGTTCAATTTATGAAGAGATTCAGAGGATCCGCAATGGAGAAACTCTCATTTGTGCACTTAAATGGGTCCTACTAATAACTTTGCATCACTCTTTTATTAGTTTTTTAATCAAAAGTAAGGTTGGGGTCCACGCGTCATAAGAGAGAGAGGTTTCCTATATAAGAGTTCCACCCAAATAGGTACCCATTTTTTATTCTCCACAATGGGGATACCTATTAAATTCCAACTCTTAACAAATACGAAGTCCCCGTTATGGATGCTCTCATAAACCTCACAATTTATGGGTGCTCAATTTTTTATTAGCCTGGTTAAAGAGTTATTTGCACAAAGAGATTCATAAACCTCACAATTTATGAATATTTGAAAAAAAACTAAATTTGTAATATGTTATTTTTGTGATCTGATATAGTGTATTGTATGGATATTGTATTAAAATATTACTATAATATAAAAAAATATTAGGAAGCACAATTTTTTTATTAGGTTGTTGAAAGAGTGTCTTTGAAACATACAGGGCGTGCACAATATGTAACACCCAAAATAATTTTTTATTTTTTGGACTGAAAAGTAAAAGTAATTATTGGTTGATTTATTGATGGAGTTATTGATATGTGAATTATTGTGATGATTGGGTCAAAGCTCTAAATTCCATTAGAGTGCTAAGTAGCAATTATTTTGTCTTAAGTCAATCTCAAAGTAAATTCAATTACTTTGTTTGCTAAATGATTTGATTCTTGTTTGAGGTAAACTGGTGTGAAGTAATTATTGGTTGCTTGACTTGATAATAATACGATTTAATTGACTAAATGGGTTGAATGCATTGAGTAGTTGTTTGGTTAAGTAGATTTAATTTTAAGTGAAGAATAGCAAGGGGCATTATGGAAACTTCACACACCAAAGTCACTCACTTATAGACCACCTTCAGCTGAACTCCCACACATTTTCACTTCCACTTCATTTTTGAAAAGAAAAAGAAGAAAAGAAGTGGAGAGAAAGAGAGAGAGTTGCAAAGTGAGAGTGAGAGAAAGAAGACAATGGAAACTCTTCCCATCTTCCATTGTAATGACTGAAAACTTTCTTGTACTCCTTTTTCTTCTTCTCTTCATTCTTGCCATAGTAGTTAATTACAAACACCAAAAGTCTAGCTAGCTCACTTCAAACCCTCTTCTCTCCACCAAACTTGAAATGCATGTTGATGGAGAAGCTTGATTGGGAACTTTAGTGGGTTGCATGTTTGTTTGGGAAGCTGAAGTAAAACTTAGGGAAGCTACATTGTGGATTGAATTGCTTAAAATGAGGGATTTGGAGCTTGGAGATGAAGATTGAGGTCCTAGGAGTCATCTTGAGGAGAGAACATCACCATTTTGCTTACATTTCGAATTACACACCACACCAAGTGAGTTCTTTACCCTTAGGGTTTTTAAAATGTTTGTGGTTATGAAAATGAATTTGCATGTGTGTTTGAACTGATTGGGGTTGTTTAGATAGCCTAGAGTTTGAATTAGGAACACATGAGATGCTATGTTTTAATGAATCTATGATTAGTGGTTGTTCTATGAAATTGCATGCTTCAAAATGTTGTTATGTTTGTATTCAAGATGCTATTGATGATTGAGGTGTAATTATGACTATCATTAGACTGTTAATGATATATTTCGAGTTAGGGCCGGGGTTGATTGGGAAAGAAACCGGATCAATCGGATTAGCGGATTTTGAGAAAAATAGAGTTTTTGTGAAACTGCAGACTGGGCCTGGTTCCTGCTCCCTAGAGGCCCGGTCCGTGCAGATGCTTTTGCCACCCTTTTTGAAAAAATTTGATTCCGCTTTTCTTTCGACGTGAATTCATCCCCAATCCTTTCCCTAATTCAACCTAAGTTAATCTAAGTATGATTGGACTTGTTTGATGCATAATAAATGGAAAACAATGAAGTTTTCCGTCTACGGTTTACAATACAAATTGTATAGTAGATTATCGAGTGAGAAAAGGACCAACGTGTCAAGTAATTAAATAAGATAATCAAGTGAACGATATATTTATCAAGTGGGAAAACAATGAGTCTAAAGTAAATACATAAGACACCATGTGGATGACGATCCCAATATAAGAGCATACTTGGTAAAGGGAAGTCATGAGCCCTAAGCCAAGACCCAAAATAAGTTGACTCGGCAATAGCTATTGTCGGGTGGGTTCTCCGGGGGAATCGTGTAGTGATTGTCCGGGGTTGTGCTAGGACAAGAGAGAAGATAAGAAAAATACCGAGAGTATAGGTGGGGTACGTCCCGAAAGAACTCACTGAGATTATATCTCACTGTGCAACACCCCGGTATTTCTATCGACTAAAAATACCCAAGTGCACATTAGTAACACATCAGAGATATAATTCCTGCTTAGACACTGAATATCACTATAAATTTTTCGCTGAATATAACCCAAACAGTCTTATTTACAACAAGACAATATGGTTCTCAGACCATATACCATCAGCATCTATAGTATTCAGTATCATACAAGAAAGCGGAAGAAAGATATACACTAAATACATAATGTCTTAGTATACAGACAACAAAAGGGAAATAAGCTTAAACATAAAGCTAGGCTATCAGCAACCAATCCGAGCTCAACCTACTCGTGCCTCTTGGATTTCCGCTGTCCCTGTGTCTCTGTAAAACAACAACATTTAAACAGTGAGATACAATCTCAGTGAGTTCTACCGAGACCCCGACTAACTCTCTCGGTTCAATTAAAAATATTTTTTTAAAATCAACACGACACCGACTGCAATAAAGTGCTAACCCCGCTGAACGTGAACAAACAAAGTGCGGCACCGACTGCAAATCCAGTGCTAATCCCGGTGTATCACACAGTACAACACCGACTGCAAATCCAGTGCTAATCCCGGTGAACGTACAACAAACAAAGTGCGGCACCGACTGCAAATCCAGTGCTAATCCCGGTGTATCGCACAGTACGACACCGACTGCAAATCCAGTGCTAATCCCGGTGAACGTACAACAAACTCATGACATAACACCGACTGCAAATCCAGTGCTAATCCCGGTGAACCCCCTTACCAATAGTACATTCTCCTATTGGCACGGAGCCTAGGTTGGGGGAGCATGACTGCCCCGCCTAGTATGTCAAAACATGGGTCGTCACCCAACTCGATATACATATATATACATATATATCTACAGTACTATGAACCCACGGTCCATCAAATCAGACAATCAATGAAACACTTTAATCCACATTTTATAAAAACCAAGTTCACACTCGCACTCTAGTTGACCACTTTTCGACACAATTTTCAATATCAAAAAGAGTTCATTTTTCCTTAAAAATAGAATATTCAGTTAGGCCTCTGAATAAGCTTTCCAACGCATCTTAGAACACCTCAATCGGGTTCCCGGATCAAAAGTTATCGCGAAACGAAAAACAGTGTTTGGTTGCTGAAATTCTGCCAATTGGCGCGCGGCGCGCAAACGGCGCGCGAACTGACAGCAGGTTCTGCCAACTGGCGCGCGAGTGGCGCGCGGCGCGCAAGAGGCGCGCTAACAGACAGCAGGGGGGTCTGTCAAAGGCAGATTTCGGCGGTTTCGCGTGAAAATCGCGATTCCGCTCAATTCCGATTTTAATTCCGATCGAAAACAGTTTTCACACACATATAATCAAACCCAATCAACATCAAACAATCAATCAAAATCTTAATCAAATCGAAGTTTATCAAATTACGGCGATTTTCCAAATAACGGTTTTAAATCAAAATCTCTCGAATCAAATCACCAAAAATTCCATTTTGACACGACGCAACCTGAGACTCGCCCCAATCGATTCCTAACCCGAATCAGACAGTATCACATAATATTCCAGTCCAGCGAAAGCGATAAAACAGTTTATCAATTAATTCGAAATGTAAAATCCTAAACGTGAGTAGAACTCACCCTTGAAGCGTGAACCACGATCGAGCGGAATTCACCGAGTAGCCACACGAACATTCCCCGCTCCGGCGACGCCCAATCCGCTTCCAAAGCTTCCCACTCGATCACGAAACCTCTTTTGACCGAAATGTCGAATTCCTCAAAATCCTCCATGGGCACTATTCATCATCTTCCTCCTCATGAAGCACTATTCACACAAAACCCAATTTTGAACCCTAACCTTCAATTCTTCAAAAACTCCAAATCGGACTTCAATATTCGCGTATTCCACCTTGAGCTCGCTCCTCACCACCATTCTAGGCTTTCCTTTGAGCTTGAACCACAAAACCTCCATTTTTCCCTCTCAAATCGAAAATGACAAAGTGAGAGAGAGAGAGTTGATGATGTTGATGTTGGTACCAAATCGAAGAGGGAGTAACGCTGAGCGTTTTTCGTGTTGGAAGGAAGTCGTTTCGTTGAGCGGAAGTACCCCCTTTTTCCTCTTCTTCTTCCTCCCTCTTTCTTTCTCTCTTCTTTTCTTTTTCTCATCTCCTCTCTGTTTCTCGCCTCCTCTCTTCTTTCTTTCTTCTTTTTATTAATTCTTTCCTTTCACACTCACACACATACACGTATATACATATATTTATTTAATATATAATTGGTAACGCGGTCAAATTACCACATTGATCTAAATCTCCTATTTCGATTCCAAAACTTCCTTGGTCCATATTATCCGGTTAACGATCCGATGACAACAATTAAATAATTTTAGCACTCGATAAATTTACCAGTCAAGTACTAAATTAATTCAATTGGGTTAACATCCCAATAATTCGGTTAATTATTTTGCGGATGTTACACACTGTTTATGTTGTGGTGTTTTTCAGATAAGTAGGGCAAGACAAAGCAAATAAGAGAATAGTTAGTAGCTGCTGAACTGGGTTACTAAAGTAAAAAACATCCTTAGGGATCAAGTTTGTATTTGCTTAGTCTACCCTAGGTTTATGTTATATATTATGGTGAGATTTTAACTTATGATTATTATAGTCTAAGTTGTAGTTTATGTAAACCTTACTTTGGGAGTTGAACAAGTTTTAAGAATGACTCATGTTGAGCTGATTCTCAGTTATGTCATCAAGTTTCCATTTGGTATTTATACCTCCTTGGTTTTGTAAAGGATGGTTTATTCCATCAAGATAAGTTATGCTCAATTCCTTAAGTAGGTTCGCAACTCTAATTTTTATTGAAATGGTTAACATTCTAAATTTATGACGTCTAAACTTAAGGATGTTACACAATATGCCACGGAAACATGATACCACCGCCGTCGTTTCTAAGTAGGTTTGTATTGTGACATGTGAAAACTTGAAATAATGAATCAGCATACTGCGAGATATTTAGGTACAACATCTTATTGTGGATACACTTTGGATTTAATATTTAGGTTGAATTCATATACATATACGTGGCTCTACAAGGAAATGGATTCTCTATCTTGATGGTCGGAAAAAACACTTAACTTTAGGTGATTTTAGGCATAAAAAGGAGAGAGACTATAAAAAAATATGGAGGAAAAATATGAAAAAGAAAATGAGAGATAGAGACAAAGATAGGTGTCTTTTCCCGCCCTCAAGGTAGAGAATCCATACTCGGCTCTACGTTAGGGTGGGAATAGGCCGACAGATAGGGCCTTTGATCATAGGCAAACCTATGTAGAGTTAAGAAGGTGCACTTGCACCTCCTAAAATTTTAAGAAATATGTGTCATTAGTCTCTAAGGAACTTATAAAACTTTAGGTGACCGATGTCACGAAATTTAGGAACTACTTATTACTGTAGAAGAGAAAGAGGGAAGGGAGAAAGAGAGAAAAGAGAGTAATTTTCTATTGTTTGGTTTAGTAGAGAAATAAGATAGAGAGAAATGAAGGGGACTAGTTTAATACTTTTTGATTTCTTGGGGTGTGTTTGGCAGAAGAGAAAAAGGGAAGAGAGAGGAAGGGAAGATAGAGGGAGAGAAGTGAGAGTTACTTTATATTATTTGGTTAAGGAGAGAAAGTCACTTTCTCGTCTCTCTTTCTCTTCTACC
Organism: Astragalus membranaceus; assembly: GCA_039519185.1. NCBI lineage: Eukaryota > Viridiplantae > Streptophyta > Magnoliopsida > Fabales > Fabaceae > Astragalus > Astragalus membranaceus. The sequence goes on from CM076852.1 coordinate 24,904,111, forward strand.
AAACATGCCCTTAGAGAGTAAATAGGAGATAGAGTGTAAACTTGAAGACTGAATTGTGAATTTACCCATAAATAAATTTGGAGTTAAATAACCTAAGAACACTTGGATTAGATCGTAGAGGTCTCTTCCAGCTTAACCAAGGTCCTGGGTTCGAATCCAGCCTTGGACATGCAACAGTGTTAAATCTCTTGAGCAAGAGTTTTGCCGATTTATACCAGAGGATACCCGATATATATAAAAAATAAAAATCTTGGACATCTGCACATGTTAATTACTAAACTACCTATGAATCATAAATGATTACAATGATTAGACGACAGTTATACTTTTGGTCCCTCCAATAATAGTATTCTTCTGCATGTAACTCCTTGAAAACTCCCAAAAAATCTTCTCAATCTTCGGGAAGAAACCATGCCTAATAAGCAATTACTTTGGAGAAACTTGGTTATTTTGAACAAAATACTTTGGGCGATGCTTTTCCAACCCCCTCCTACTCACCACACACCGCTAAATCTCAAATATTTCAATTTTACCCTCACGTGGAATATGCTTCCAAACCTCCCTACGCATTGTTTTTGACAGGTACGGTACCAAAGTACCGAACAGGTCCGGCACAGGAGCATTGTTCCGGACTTTGAAGCAAAACCCTTTTGGACTAAGCTAACCCAGTCTGGAACTCACAATAAACCACTACTACATAAATATCTACTGTAGCGTAGTAAAAAAAGCAGAAGATGGGCATCCTCCGCTAGTATATATAGTAAGAAAGGGGTTTGTTACGTGAGAGTGAGAGGACTCATTTTCACCCATTAGATTAAAATATCCTTTAAGCACCTACCATGAGTCTGTCTACATTCTATTATTCTTCCATCAGAATACAGAGAGACCCAACTCTCCTAGGACTGTTCAAATGAACTGCCGAACTGAACTGAACTGCCGAACTGAACTGAACTGTTACAAACTGAGCTTTTAGTAACAGTTCTGAACTTAACTGTGTTTGTTAAAAACAGTTCGCTAACTGAACTATTAAAATCAGTTACGAACTGACCGAACTGTTAGTGTCACTTTTACACTTCACAGTTAACAGTTCCCTTTTACTCTCAGTCTCTCACCCCGTCACTCACGAACACGATCTGCGTCGGTCTCACACTCTCAGTCTCTCACTCACGAATGCGATCTGCGTCTCAGACCTCAGTTCTCACTCACGAAGACGATCTGCGACTCAGTCTCTGACTCACGATCTCCGTCTCACAGTTTCAGTTCTCACTCACGAAGTCACGATCTGCGACTCAGTCTCGCACTCACGATCTGCGTCTCGCGGTCTCAGTTCTCACTCACGAAGTCACGTTCTTCGTCTCACTCTAGGTCACCATCTTCGCGAGTTCAGTTCAGTTCATTCCATCTTCTTCGAACCCTAAATCCCTAATCAGCAAGCATCTTCTGGGTAAGCATCTTCTGGGTAAGCATCTGCGTCTCACGGTCTCAGTTCATCTTCTGGGTAAGCATCTGCGTCTCAGTTCATCTTCATCTGTAAAACGTTGTTCAACCCTAGATGTTTTTTTTTTCAGAACCCTAATTGCAAGTGCATTCTGATTTTGAGATTCTGATGTTGCCTTGTTGGTTTTTTTTTCCTATTTACAATTCCTGTTTGACATTATGATTTTGAGATTCTGATGTTGCCTTGTTGCTTTCATAATTGATATGTTGAAGTTTCTCTTGTATTTAACATTCTGATTTTGAGATTCTGATGTTGCCTTGTTGGTTTTTTTCATATTTACAATTCTTGTTTGACATTATGATTTTGAGATTCTGATGTTGCCTTGTTGCTTTCATAATTGATATGTTGAAGTTTCTCTTGTATTTAACATTCTGATTTTGAGATTCTGACTTTTGACTATCATTCTGATTCTGATTCATGTTTGAGATTCTGAGATTCTGATGTTTGAGATTCATATTTACAATTCTTGATGCTATATTGGTAGAAAGGCATAAATGCTATGTTTGACTATCATTGTAGGAAAATTCGATGTCGTTGCACGATCAAATCCTAGACTTTACACTACCGGAAAATGTGGAAGAGCCGGAGGTAAATACCACACCAGTTGCCTCGGAAGCTACATTACCGCCTCTTCCGAAACCTTCTAAGCGTAAGCCTCGATATAATATGTGGGACCACTTTGATAAACAACCCGGTGATGAAATGTATGCTAAATGTCAATATTGCGAAGACTTAATAAAGTATAAGAGTGGAACAAGTTCAATGAGGAACCATTTGGCTAGATGCAAGGAGTCCCCTATAAATACATCAAACAAAAGGCAAAGGCAAGCAATGTCAAATGCTACCGAAGGACAAGTAGCATCTTCACCAAGCTACTCAAAATTTGACCAAGCGGCATGCCGACTTCAGCTTGCGAAGACAATTATGAGTGCGGAGCTCCCATTTCGTTTTGTGGAGAATGAATTTCAGAAGTTTTTGAACCTCATGCAACCCCATTTTGACATCCCATCACGATCTACAGTGAGACGTGAGATCTGGAATCTTTACATGGAAGAGAATGAGAAGTTGAAAGCAATTCTTTCAAAACATTGTGGAAGAGTTTGTCTTACCACTAACACATGGACCTCGGCTCAAAAACTCACTTACATGAGTTTGACTGCACATTATGTTGATTGTGAATTGAAGCTTAAAAAAAATTATAAACTTCTGTCAAATTACGGGGCATTCGGGAGAGGCCATTGCGAGGTATATTGAGGAGTTTCTAAATGGGTGGGAGTTAAAACGAGTTTTAACCATAACCGTTGATAATGCTTCAGCAAATGACGCTGGGTTGAAATACTTGAAGTGCAGGATGGAGTCTTGGGACAACCTTGTCCTAAATGGATATTATATCCATATGCGATGTTGTGCGCACATCTTGAACTTGGTTGTCAAGGAGGGACTAAAAGAGATTGATATTTCCATTATGAGAATTCGGGCTGCTATTAAATATGTCACGGTTACTCCTGCAAGAGAAAGAAAATTCATGGAATGTGCGGAGCAAGAGAGGATTACTGAAAAAACTGCTCTTATTCTTGATGTTGATACAAGGTGGAATTCTACGTTCTACATGCTACGGTCGGCCCTAAAATATAAAAATGCCTTTTCCTTGTTGCAATTGAGAGACAAGTCATTTAAGCATGATATGGAAAAGAAAAACAAGGGTCTACTTGTAAAAGAAGATTGGGATCATGCTAGGGCTGTGGTGCCTTTTTTGGAAATGTTTATGGTTTCCACTAAAAGTATGTCCGGAACCTCTTATGTCACCAGCAATCTCTACATGAAAGAGGTTTTTGGTATTGGGACAAAGATCCGGAAATATTTAGAGAGTAGCAACGAGAGCATAAAGAAAATGGCAAAGAGTATGAAAACCAAATTTGACAAATATTGGGGAGATCCCCAATCAATGAATATTTTGCTATGGATTGCTCTTGTACTTGATCCTAGGATATAGTATTCGTTTGTGGAGTATCATATTGGTATTTTATGTGTTGATGCTACGAAGGCCACCGAATTGAAGCTAAAAGTGATGACTTCCCTAAAAGCAATGTATGCTCAATATCAAGGTATAGAGCTTAGTAGCCAACCAGAATCACATCCCGATGATGATGATGAAGATGATCCGATGTACCTCTATCTAAAAACAACTGGGCGTAGTAGAACTGATCCACAATCAGAAATTGACAAGTATTTAAAGGAAGAAGCTGAAGCTTACAATAAAAATGTAAGTTTTGATATATTGGGTTGGTGGAAAGTCAATTCTGTAAGGTTCCCCATTCTTGCAAGCATAGCTCGAGAGGTGTTGGCAATTCCTGTCTCAACAGTGGCATCCGAATGTGCATTCAGCACGGGACGAAGAGTGCTCGGCGACCATCGTTGTTGCTTAAAGCACACAATGTTCGAAGGACTTGTTTGCTTGCAAGATTGGTTGAAAGGGCAACCACACTATCTATTTAATGATGAGGACCTTGAGGAGATCCTTAGATTTGATCAAGGTAAATTTATAACATTTTATTTATTTGGTCCATATTTTCGTTTGTGGATGAAATAATTTTGGTTCTGCAGAAATATCCTCTCAAGATTGCGGTGTTAATTTGAATGACTGAGGACTTTATTAGGCCTGCAGCCTGTTGCATGCAACTTTGATCACTTAATTAGAGAAACAAACGCTTTGTCAAACACTTTGGCATGAGATTAAGATCAGAATGGTATGTGGGTTTTAGAGGTTTTAGATTTTATCATTTTGTTTTCACTTTAAAATGTATCATTTTTTTCACCCTTTCAATTTTAATGCAGGACTTTTATTGGGGTCTAAAATGATATGGATTATATGACATTAAGGCTTGGTTTCATCATGGTAAGATTTTAGTTTGTTGTATTTGTTGTCAAATAAGTACCAAACACTAGTGCAAAATCAGGAAAAGAATTAGACATTTAAAGTCAGGCGCTCAGATGCCTGACTTTATATGTTGACGCGGTGGCAAATTTGTAAATAACTGGCAAATGTCGCGAGTATTAAAGTCAAGCGGATACACGCCTGACTTCTAAAGTGAAGAAATAGGGAAAAAATAAGACTTTAGAAGTCAGGCGTGTATTCGCCTGACTACATAAGTGACACGGTGGCAAACTTGTAATTAATAAGTAATGTTTTAAAGTCAAGCGTATAAACGCCTGACTTCTAAAGTACTAAAATAGAAAAAAAAAAATACACCTTCGCAAAACACGCGAACACTTGCCTCTCCCTTCCAGCAAAACACGCGAAGCTCCCCTTCCACGCGAAGCTCCTTCTTCTTCTTCTTCCACGCGAAGCTCCCCTTCAACTCACGATTTCAGAAGCTTTTGGCTTCAATCTTTCAGCAAGAACGACTCAGTCACTAGTGAGAACAAAACCCCTCTTCTTTATCCTTTCAATTTCTGTTGAATCTTCTCTGAATACTGAATCTTCTTCTCTCTCTCTGGTTCGTTACTGCGAAGCCAAACGAAGCTTGAATCCTTCGACCTAACTACAACCGAGACTACACAAGGTATGGATCTCTCACTTATCTTTCTTGTTTCACTGATTTCTTTAATCTTCAGCGAAACCCTAAGATTCTGATCTTCTGTTTTCAGGCTCTCTGTTGCAAGGTTTTGCTGCGGACCGTTCCACTAGGTAGATTCTTCACTTAGGTTCTGTTTTGTTGTTGATTTGATGATTTTCCTTTTCAAAACCCTAACTTGTGTTTGCTGTTTTGTGTGTTTGCTGTTTTGAAGGTGTTTAATGTCTTTGTTAATGTCTTTGTTACAGCCGTCCTCTTCTTCTGTCACTAACGGATAAGATTCATTTAATTTTGACAGTTTTGCCTTGCTTGGAGATATTGGTGCAGAATTAGCTTGAGCTTTAGAGTCAGTTTCTTCGACATCTTCACATGTCATTAAAGTTTCGAAACTACGACCACTAACTGTTTCTCGGCCTGATTCAGAGTCTGTTGATGCTGGAACTCCCAGGACCACATCATAAGGCAGAGCTGCAGGAGGAGACTGGTAAGTATCAGGTGCTTCCACATTCAAGCCTACCAGCAATCCAGTAGTGATTGAATCAGCAGCACCATCATTAGATGTTAAAGACGCGTGCTCTTCTAAAATTGGTGGGCACTGAAAACAGGTTTTTTTTTTCATATTTCATAACTTATATTCATGACAAATAAACTGCAATCTAAAATAATGAAGCAGTAGACAAATTATTTTACTAGAAGCACTTGATTTTGAAGAGAACAATAAAAACAATCATGCCAAACTACAATTTAGCCACCTTCTCATCTAACATTCCGCAGAGACATGCATATGTGAGGAAATGCTGGAGAGTTTCTCTTTACTTAAGGTGAGAGAGGGGGGGGGGAGAGAGAGAGAAGAAACTATGGTTATTATCAAAAGTTATAATAAATTGCATAACACTAAGTATCGAAATTTTGTTTAAGCTGCGAATAAATTTTTGCAAATTGCAATATGACAATGAAGATGTGCCCTTGTAAGTTGTACTCATTCTTCTGAGCATAATATTAACAAAAGTTGATTCCAACTGCAGAAAATATCAATAGGAAGCCAGACTCCAGTTATGAATTTTATTTCACTTACTGGCCATTTCCAAAAATTAATATGTTATGAATCTGACTCTAAAGCTCAAGCTAATTCTGCACCAATATCTCCAAGCAAGGCAAAACTGTCAAAATTAAATGTCTTTGCTAATTCTGATTTTCCTTTTTTCTTGTTAATGTCTTTGTTACAGCTGTTACTACATTGTAGGTTGACATTTCTCTCTCTGTTTGATTGGAATTTAGAATTTCTATCCTCTGATGTAATGTGCGGGGAAGGCAATGTTCTAGCACATTTGGTCATCTTAGGTTACAAAGTATCTCACCAACAGGTTGGTTTTTCCTTTTAGGTGTTGTGCCCAATTACTTGTGTTAGGTAGCCTGTTAGTGTGGGAACTTGTAAATTCAGATCTTCACGCGTGTGGAATCTTTTGTTGTGGGTCTTGGGCTATTTCATGACAATAGTAGATGATTCAATTTAATATTATTGCTGTTATTAGTTTGTGAATAAGTGCACCTTATCAAGTTCAATATATATGTCTTATGATGAAGTTTTACCTGGCTGTTTTGTGATTTGGTAGGGGCCTCTTGTCGAGTATGATTTCCAGATCAGAGATTTATTTGTAGATCTCCAAGATGGATTAAAACTGTGTCGAGCTATTCAGCTCTTGCAGCATAATTCTTCTATCCTCAAGGTTGGTTAAACATTTTTTTATGTATATATTGGAAATAATATCAGACACTCTTATGCTATTGTTTTTCTGGATAACCCTGATTTTTTTACAATTGTGATACATTGTCATTCTGTGTTGGAGGACAGAAAATGGTAGTTCCTTCTGATACTTGTAAGAAACATTTGGCGAACTGTGGTTGTTGGGTTTCAAGACGCGTAATCGAACACAGAACGGACCGGGAACGAAACAACGAAACTGCAGAAATTCTGCGCAGCAGAAACAGCAAAGATGCGCCTGCAGAAAACAGCAGCAACACACAGCACCTGCAAGAAAACAGCAGCAACACACAGCATCTGCACACAGAAAACAGCAACAGCAGCACAGCAAAATAACAGCAACACCTGCACACAGAAAACAGCAACAGCAACACAGGAAACACAGATGCATCAGAAAACAAAAGGCAGATTCTTGATTGACTTCTTGAGAACGCACAACGATACAACCAAGAAGGCAACACGACAGCAGGATCCGAATTGCCTATGCTAGAACAGAATCGAAATCAGAACAGCAGAAAAGGGGAAAAAAAGGAATATGTTTGTTCATTTACAGGTTGGAGTTCTCTTTTATGTTTATTGCCTTTGCATTCAACTATTGTTAACTTATAACCTGGACAACAATGTAATTTCCTGTATCATTGGTCCTGCAGCTACCTTTGTTGGTTGATAAAACAAGTCTAGCTGGGGAAATTTCTAAAATTCGGGGAATTGGAAAGGTATTTACTTTATGGTGTTTCGGTTTATTTGTAGTAATTTGTAAAAGAATACATTCACTTCTTGTTTTCTTTCTTTTTTGTTAAACTGAGATATACCTGAGCTTTGATTTTCCTCCCCACCTTAGGGATGGCAAAACGGGTTTGACCCGCCGGGCCGGCCCGCTGACCCGCCAAAAAAAGGCGGGTTGGGCTGGGGTATTGGGGCCCACCTTACAGGATCTCACAACCTGTGCAAATTCTAGTTCCCTGGGATTGCTTTTGAATTGGATTCAGGTACAGTCCAAGGATCCTTTTGTCTACACTAGATAGTTTCCTCCAGAAATAGACAACAACTTGATTCCTTCATAATATCTAATTCAATTTTTAAAATATATGCTTTGCTAAACCGGCTAGTAGTATTTTATTAATTATGTATGCTTTTGGAGTAAGTATTTCATTTGAAAATCTTTAGCTGATACAAAAGCGGCATGCTTTGAGCATTATTAATTTGTTAGCAGTCTCTAGAATGATGTTATTATCTTGCTTAATGCTTTAACTAACCTTCTATTATGTTGCCTTTTTAGTCAAACCTTTACCTAACTATTCTTAACTAGTAATTTCTCATTTGGTAATTACATGGACTACTATGAACAAAATATAACCGTGTAATTGATTAGATTATTTAGTACTACAATTAATTCTTGTGTATGATTTTGCTTTTGTTGTTGCCATCCAGTAGAGAGAAGAAGGGATAGTGTTAGAAATATGATGGGACATAAAAGGAGCCCCTCTTTCAGGGTTATATATATGGTAAGCCCTGGATTGTTTGTTGGATCTTCCATATGGAAGTAGTACTTAGCTGAAATCCGTCGTCTGTTATGGTTTAACACAACTCCATGTCCTCAATTTAGTGTCAAAATAAAGGAAATGGTGTTATAATAGTTATAAACTACAAGAATGGAGAAATTTGTTGTCTTTATGATATGCCTTTACAAATAAATATGTTCAAATCTGTTTTACAGCTAAATATATTTTTTGCAGCATTTGATATTTGCCATGTTTTCTCGTATATTACTTCTGCCAGGTCTGTTCTATTTGCAATCGATGGGGAGGTTCTTGTATAGAGTGCAGGATTGTTGATTGCTCTGTCAGGTTTCATCCTTGGTGTGCTCATCAGAAGGTATTTGCCTTTACAAATAAATATGTTCAAATATGTTTTACAGCTAAATATATTTTTTGCAGCATTTGATATTTGCCATGTTTTCTCGTATATTACTTCTGCCAGGTCTGTTCTATTTGCAATCGATGGGGAGATTCTTGTATAGAGTGCAGGATTGTTGATTGCTCTATCAGGTTTCGTCCTTGGTGTGCTCATCAGAAGGTATTTCCCTTTGCTATTTGGTAGTTTCGATCATTCAACTCTCTGATGTTAAGAATGGTCTTGGTAGACTTCATTTTGAATTTTGGTCCCTCCTTTGTTCATAAGGAGATATTGTTGAACATAAAAATATATGAATGGTTGAGATTAACTCTTCTAATGTTCTCCACAAATATACTATATATCCAAGTATCCTAAGGTTTAGACAGTGTGTATGTGTTAAGTCATTACTTGTGTCCGTGTCTATCCATCTTTTATTCCTGGATTAGGTACCGAGGATAAGTTGTCAAGCAATTTATTGGCTGCTACGAGTAATGTTTGATTAATTTTTTAACTTAATTGTGGAATATGCAGTCATTTCATGCTTGACAACTCACTTTGAGTACTATATCTATTTGGGTTCCAAAATAACCCCCATTACAAATTATTTTCAACTTTTACAGAACCTGTTGCAAGGTGAATATAGCCCTATTACCCTTCATTAGGATGTTGTATTTAATGTTGGGTTCATTGAACTGTTTTAACTGGAAACTTTGAAGTTGGAGTCCAGAAAGTTGATCACTACAGCAGTCATTACCATTTTCCTTTTGTTTGTTATTTTACTCTAGTTGGTATACTATGCATTCACATTATCAGAGTGAAAGAGAGAATGGGTTCTGTTGGTTTGTTTATTGATATTGACATGTGTTTGATTATTATGCACTTGTTTGTCACAGTAACTAAATGGACATATTGCATATGCAGGTCCTATTTTATACTTTTCCTGTCACATAGTTAAGCAATATGGACACCTTTTGATATTGAAGACCATGGCTGCACAAGAAGATCACTAGCTTCATTTCAAATTCAAAGAAGAAGCTGCACAAATCCAACATTGCTCATGGTGAGTAGTAATTTTTTTGGGGATTTTTATTATGGTGAACTAACTGATTTAAAGAACTTGCTCTATCAAATACAAATTGAAGGTACTTACTAGACCATTTTTATATTCATTTTTTGTAGTCTTCTTCTTGTGCTTGCGGACTCTGGGTTTGATTTGCACTAGAGGAGCAAGTCACCTGAGACAACTCACAAGCTGTGGTTTCTCTCTATGGCTTGAAACAAGCATCCCACAAATGGCTTTGTACAGTCCTCTGCTGATCCCTCTGTGTTTACAACAGGTCCTGGATAGTCATTAGTTGTGTTAAAGCTGAGCACTCCATTTATTCTTGAAATTTATTGTTTTCAACTATATCAATTTCAACTATATCAATATCAAGCCTAGTGATGTTTATGATGTAGAATGTAAGTAGAATGTGATTTAAGTGACTGTGTTGTTCTGTTTGTTGTATATGAATTTAAGTACAATGTAATTTAGCTTTGGATGTATTTTGTACTTAAAGTGTAGAATTCTTACTTAAACCGATGAATTTTTGCTTTGGATGTATAAAGTAGAACGTGATGAATTTAAGTTTCTATTTGCTGGGAGAATGTGATGAATTTTAGCTTTGAATTATATTAGAATGTGATGAATGACCAAAATTTGTATAACCAGGGTGTATAGATTAAACTAAAATTTGAAAAAAAAAAAAAAACTTTTAAAGTCAGGCGCAATAATGCTTGACTTTAAAAGAGACTTACGAAGTCAGGCAAGAATAAATGCTTGACTTTAAATCATACTTACGAAGTCAGGCAAGAATAAGTGCTTGACTTTAAACCATACTTACGAAGTCAGGCAAGAATAAATGCTTGACTTTAAATCATACTTACGAAGTCAGGCAATAATAAATGCTTGACTTTAAAACAGACTTACGAAGTCAGGCAAGAATAAATGCTTGACTTTAAATCATACTTACGAAGTCAGGCAATAATAAATGCTTGACTTTAAAACAGACTTACGAAGTCAGGCGAAATAAATGCTTGACTTTAAAACTGACTTACGAAGTCAGGCGAAATAAATGCTTGACTTTAAATCAGACTTACGAAGTCAGGCTATCGCTTGACTTTAAAACTCCTGACATACAAAGTCGACTTAATAAAAGTCAAGCGCGCGCCTGACTTTAAATCCCCTTTTCGCCTGACTTTAAATCCCTTTTTTGCACTAGTGAAACTTGCCATTCTCTATGATTGAACCATATTTTAGTTTGCTGTATTTTCCCTGTCAAATAAGCCTTCAAAGCTAGGCTATTTTTAATGGTTGCAGTTGGTTCTTTGGATCTTTGTGGTCATATTTTTGTTGCTGAATATAAATGGTTGATAAACTGCAGAAACAATTCAGCCAAAAAACTGCAGAAACAGTTCAGCCAATATTTTTGTTGCAGAATATCAATGGTTGCTGAATATCAATGAACGGCTTAGAGCATAAACTGAAATTCTGTGAAGCAGTTCAGCCAATATCAGTAAATGACCTTGTTATCAAGGTATTAATTTTTTCTCTGACCAATATATGTGTTTGTAAGATGCAGAATGTTACATGTTTTGGTTAGTAATTAGGCGTTTAATTAAGTCGAGAAGGACAACATATTTGATGAGCATAATTGTTTCTGTTCTGTTCCCTATAAATACAACAGTGTTTGATGAGCATAATCCTTTCTGTTCTGTTCCCTATAAATACAACATATTTGATGAGCATAATTGTTTCTGTTCTGTTCCCTATATATAATTGTTTCTGTCCCCTATAAATACAACAATTCTATTCTGTTACTTGGGCATTTTCCAGAATGTAACTCTTCAATCCTTTCTTAACAGTGTTTGCTTTCATGTCTAATATCAGGTTTGGGCATTTTCCATCAACCTCATTACTTGGGCATTTTCCAGAATGTAACTGATGCAATCTTGAAGAGATTATGATGTTATGGAGCTTGATTTGGTTATATAGTATATTACAATGTTCCAGACGTTTTGTTTAACTTAATGCCGAAGAAAATTCAGCATGTATTATAAGAGTATGTTATATTAATATACATGCAAATCCAGATTGTATATTAGTATTTAAAGTTATAATCATAAAGGTCTTGAATACTATATAAGGTCTTGAATACTATGTTTCATGCAAAAGACTATTATTATTTAAAAAAAACAGTTTGGGTAGTTTGGGTTAACAGTTCGGGCAGTTCGGACTTAACAGTTCGGGCAGTGTGGGCTTAACATTTCAAAAAAAAAGTTTAGAATTTAAACAGTTCAGTTCGAACTCGAACTTCCGAACTGAACTATTGCGACAGTTCAGTTCGGTTCGGTGAACTGTTAGCACAGTTCGGTGCAGTTATGCTTGTGAACCGAACTATGAATAGCCCTAAACTCTCCACCTTCATCTACGTTTCTCTCCAACACCATCTGAGTCATCTCTCGTGGAACAGTTTCGTCAAGCCTTTTTGCGTTTTTGTTACAGCTCATGTTGCATAAGCATTTTATCTCAAACACCGATTGCAACTCCATATTTCTTTTTGTTACTTTTACAGATCTGTTCCAGGATCACTACTAGAAAAATCAAAATTAGAGAGGGAACAAATCCGTCACTAAACCATCAAAAATCCGCCACTAACGATTTTAGCGACGGAATTTGTGACGAACCCAAATTCGTAACTAATTTTGGCGTCACTAAATTTTTAGTGAGGGATTTTGAAATCCGTCGCTAATAGCGATGGAAAATTCCCTCACAAACATATGAAATCCGTCACTAACAAATAGTTCGAAATTGATGATGAAAGTGTATTTCCGTCGCTATTTGTGAGGAAGACTAAATCCGTCGCTATTAGAGAGGGATTAAATCCGTCGCTAATAGAGAGGGAGACTGAATCCCTCTCTATTAGCGAGGGAGACTAAATCCCTCTCTATTAGCGAGGGAGACTAAATCCCTCTCTATTAGCAAGGGATTTTATCCATCTAATACTCATTTTTAATAAGGGACTCATTAGAATTTAATATAAGAGCATATTTGTTATAGATTTTATACACTCTTTAAAATAAAACATTCTACTAAATCTTAGAATAAAAATTAGATTTTTTTTAATAGCACACATATATCTTAAATAACACAAAGAAAGTATATGTTTCTCATCTTTGAAATTGAATTATTATTTGCTTAATGGTATGCCACAAGTACTTAATAAAAATAACAATTACAACCTGTAAACTACAAGTAGTAGCATTTATATAGCCAACATTCCTCTACGGGCAGTAAACTAAAAGTAAGCAAAACAGTGAACACTCCTATTGGCTTCTTTGAAACAACGCTGAAATTGGACATTCCAATTGCTTGATTTGATTTCCTTAGTGATTCTTCTCATCATATTCCAGCTCTCACCACTGCCCAGCACTCCTTTCTACAGATTTGTCACGATTTCGGCAGAGTCAATCTCAACAATAAGCTGCTTATATCCTTGAGACTTGTCCACCGATCTTTTTCCTGAAAGTTCATCATCATATATGATCTCATGAAAAGAGATAGATAATCTATTGCTACAAACACTGGTTGGACTAAGACAATCTAAACCTTTCTTAGCCAATAAAATAGTATAAAATCCACAGTGAAGATGATGTTCACCTTTTAGATTCCTCCTCTTGTTTTGCATCAATCTCCTTGCTAGGTGGATACACAGGTAAGCTTGATGGATCACATGCATAAGGTATTGTTTTGAAATACTGAAAGTGGTAACATTATTATATCAGAAAGACTAGAAGATTCCAAAAGCTTTTATCCATCCATGCTTCACAAAGATATAAAGTTAGAAGAAGTCATTTGTGTGCCTATGTTTTCACAAAAACAACACTGCTAAGGTACCTCTAATGGAACGCACCAGCTCCAGTTGCCTCAACCAAACCTGTCAACACAAAACTGCCTGGGAATAAATTAATAGCTCAAACTTACGAACTTAGAACAAATTGATAGTCTAAGTAATAAATTTGACAATCCTAAGTATATTTTCATTATCACATCAAACCTTCACACCCTGACCCTATAACCATATCACATCAAACAACAACATAAGCACAACCAATTTCATATAACTATCATCCAAAAACACGGTTAAGAACCAAAAGTAGAATTTTCTTACATAGATTCCAATAGAGTTGTTCTCTCCTTCTAACCCCAAATACTGAAGAGCTCGTCTTCCACTCTCCACAACCGTCACTGTAAACATAATAACAAAAAATGAAAATCTATTCCTTCCATTGACAACACCACCACCAAATAAATTCACAAACACGGGAATTCACTAACCTTTACAAGAAGAAATCTTCAGCAAATCTGAAAAATGAGAAGAAATCCCAAACCTGGATAAAGAAAATGTGGTTGTCCAAATTTCTATTATAATTTATAAAAAGTAGAAGTTGAAATAATCTACCTAGATCATTCATGAGATCTACAACCAAACGCCACAATGAGGAGGCCTGTGAGCTCATGCTTCTAGGGTCGTCTTCAAAGTTTGGAACAATTTTTCAAGTACTACGTGGACCTTGATCATAACGCAACCAACATACATAAAAGAATCCAAGTAAATCAGACCTTTGATATTGGGGGTCTGGCATCAGGATCCGGACGAAGGCACAATTGAAGGTTAAATTCCAGTGACGCCTCAGAATCCATGCATGGGTTGAGAGATACAATGTTTTGTAAGATATGATTTGGCTCCAACATGTGTAGAGGGTGAAAGTGAAACCATTCAGAAAGATGTCTGTGTCCATTGAACTGTTCCACCTCACTAATATTTCGACAGGTTATTAACTCTAATAAAACAATTCCAAATGCATATACATCAACTTTATAAGTAAGATTTCCTGCATCCAGATACTCCGGTGCAAGGTACCTAGTTTCATGCAAGGTAAGCTTGATTAGAATCCAAACTATGCGCTTCCTTATTTTTACTGAAAAGCAAGCATGAATAAAGAAAAATACCCTGAAGTTCCTATAACACGATCTTCAATATTTATATTCCATTCAGATTGCCATCTAGCAAGCCCAAAATCAGCCACCTAAATGAATGGTAAATAATAAGTTTTAACAGTAATTCATTGTATTTGATATTTGTTTTACATTATTCTCTTTAAAGTCAAAACTATTTCGACTGTAAATAAATGTTGCAAGTCAATTTTTGGCTAATGGCTCAGTAAGTTACCACAGGTTCAAAGTCATGGGTTAAGAGGATATTTTTGGGCCGAATGTCTCTGGGCACTATACAACCAACTCTACAATCTTCATGGAGATAGCGTAAGCCTCGTGCAACTCCAATTGTTATCTTTAATCGTGAACTCCAATCCAATGGTATATTCTCATTTCCTGTTAAACATACAACAAATAATAGACTTTGATGTGAATTCTCACTGGAATGTTAAAAAGAACATTAAAGGCCTAAAAAAACTGGAAGTGATAAGCTAAAATATATAATAGAAATGTAGAAAGTTAGTGAATACCATGCAAGCAGAGGTCCAAGGAACCGTTGCATATGTACTTATAGACTAGTATTCTCAAATTTCCCTCTGTACAAAATCCTATCAACAACACAACATTTCTGTGTTGTGCACAGCTCAAAACCCGAACTTCCCTGCAGAAATCAAGATCTTCCTGAGAGCCACTAAATTTTAACTGTTTCACCGCAACAACCTGGCCATCTTTGAGTATTCCTTTGTGAACCACACCAAATCCACCTTCAGCCAAAAAATTCACATCTGAAAACATGTCAGTAGCTTCCTCTAACTCTTTGTAAGAAAACCGTCTAGGATGGGGAAAATACGGTGAACAAACATTATATATACGTATAAATATGAATAGTGAGTCGACACTCACTAGAGGCCTCATCTTTTACCACTAATTAGATGATTTCCCTTCGGATCCAAGAGAAAGAGAAGGATTCCCAGTCAAATGAATTTTTGCTGCTGTGCGTGATTGTTTTGATGTGCGAATAACAGACACCCATGCTTCAAATAGTGACCCATGCAGCTCACAGACACAAACAGAATCATATTGCAAACAACAGATCCTCTAGCCCAACAGAATCATATTGCAAACAACAGAATCACTTGAATCTTTATGAACAATAACATCAATGGATCCTTTCCTTTCCACTAGCAAATACTTGGCTGCATACACAAACAAGAAGCAATGATATACGGTTTAAAGACTTCAGATTCGAAGTATTGGAAAGTCGAAAATCAATAACAGTTAAAATAATATGAGAAATCAACCTTTTGGGAAAATCAATAGATTCAGGAAACTAGAGAAAATTAGGGAAAATCAGAATTGGGAAAATCACAACATCAACATCAAGGGATTCAATAGATTCAACAGGTAAAATCAAAATTGGAAAAATTGGGGAAAATCACAGCATCAACGTCAACAGATTCAACATTGGGAAATTTGGGGGAAAACCATAAGAGATTAAAGATCAACAGATTCAAAATCAACAGAATATGAAATAGGGATTTAGGGCTTTGAGTGATAATCAATTTCCGACCTTAAAGCTACCGGCAATGGCAGAGGCGGCGAACTAGACGGAGGGAAGAGGCGCCACGGCGAACAGGCGGAGGGAAGGGGCGCCCACGGCGAACGAACGGCGGCGAAGTTCGAACGGAAGGAAGAAACCGATTTCGCGAAGCTGCTGGCGTCACGAACGAAAGCTGCTGGTGCGATGGAAGGGAGCTTGCGGCGGAGGGAAGAGGCGGCCGGAGGGGAAGGAGGAGGAGAGCTTGAGAGTTGAGAGCTTTGATTGTTGAAGGAACAGAGAAGAGGAACGAGAGGGAGAAAGAACGCGAGGAAAGAGAAAAAACAATTTTTTGTTTGAAAATGAGGAGAGAGAAAATTGAGCGTGGGAGTGTTGTGTGACTGATATTGAGGGGTTAATGGGAGGGAAGTGAAAACAATAGGCGCTTCTTGGGAAGGCAAATTTTTGGTCAGCGACGGATCATGAATTCCTCGCTATTAGTGAGGGATTCCTTTCCTCGGTATCAGTGAGGGATTCATTTTCTTCTAAAAATCCCTCTCTAAACGTCTTTTAAACGTTTAGTGACGGATTATTGCTTCCTCGCTATTAGCGAGGGGTGCCTTTCCATCTCTAAATCTGTCTCTAAACGGCTTTTTGATATTTTGTGACGAATTTAGAGACGGAATATTTAGAGAGAGATATTTTCCGTCTCTAAATTCGTCACAAACGTAAATCAAGGTTGATTGCTTATTTTCGTAGCTAAATCCCTCACTATTAGTGAGGGATACATATCCATCTCAAAAATCCCTCATTAAATACAACTTTTCTAGCGGTGGATATCATTAAGTTTCTTATATCAATTTTGGGACTTCAATAACAATTTTTTCTGGACTTCATTAATTCCTTAAAAATCTGAATAGTAGAACAAAGCCTTGAATCACCTTGTCGCACAATTATCAATTCTGAGATGCTTAGGGAGCAGTCACATGATACTAAAATCTCAGCCATCTCTTCTTTCTTTTGAATTTAGGTTAAGAATGAAAACAAGTATGCTTCACAGATAGATAGAACAGCGATCAGTTTTGAAATCGATGTTGAAGAAGGCGCTATATAAAAATGAACAGTTGCAAGCAGAACAAAAATTGAAGATCCAGGAAATGAAATCAAATGCTCTTTTCCTTTCATCTCTGTCCTCCTTGATATTTTTGGTTCAGCGCGTTCATGGAGGGAGGGCAATATAAAACTATCTTGATTATAATTTGATTTTTAATATTTTAGTATTGTGTTGTAAATGTAATCCTTACAAAAAAATGTAATGAGTTTAAATTTCTGGTGTAAACCCATTATATATATCAATTCATATGATTGACACTAGAATTTTAACGGGCCCTATCATATCAATATATCATTTCTCAATCATATCCTATCATATCCTGTACACCAAGCGGACCCTTAATGAATAAAAAACTTCCAAGCGCATCCCTTTTTTTTGGAATTTAACGGGTTCGGTACTGTAGCATATGATAGGGGCCGCTTGGTGTTGATATTTTCTGGTGTAAACTCATTTCATTTTTAAAGGGTAAAATTTTCCTTGTGAATAAATTGCCTATAACCTTTTTTTAAACAAATACATATTAACTTTTTCTAAAAATTCACTTGTCAAAAAAATGGTAATAATTATAAATTAGTAATAAATACAAATAAAATAGTTTTGTACAGTTTTTTAAAAAAAAATCATTGACACTATCAAATAAACAATTTCAAATTAGAAAAAACTGTACAAGTAACTAAATAATTCTATTATATATTTTAAATAACCTAATAAATAATTATATGAAATATATTATATGTTAATAACAAAACTACTCACGTGACAATTATATTTTATTTGTTGAAAAATTAAATTAATTTTCTATTTCTATATTTTTTAATAATAATTTTATTTCTCATCACATATTTTGATTTTTAAAATTTCAATAGATTTTTAATTTTTTGTTTTTATAAAATGAAAAATTACCCTTATCATAAAATTATACTTTATTTTTTAAATTAAGAATTAATATTTTTAATTTTAAATAAAAATTTATTAATATTTCTGGTTTTAGTTGATATTTATTTTTTATTAGATTTCTTTTTTTTTATATTTGAAAATATTTTTTAGAAGGGTAAACAAATAAATTATTTCATTATCCTATCCAGCAGGTTTCTAATCTAGCTCAAAGTCAGAATAAAATTTCAACTACAGGATAGGATAAGTCATCAGATTAAATTATCATATCAACAAACATTGGACTGAGACGGAATATGATAAGTCTATCATATCCTGTGTCATTATCCTAACCACCAAACGAGCCTCAATTGTATTTTGATCATTTTGTAGGGTTTGGGGTGTGTGGTGAGAAAAGCATGGCGAAATACTTTTTGCCATTTGCCATTTTAAAGACATGGATGGACCACGACAGCACTATGAATGAGGTGTAATTTTTGACAAGATCTCATTGTTGATACATCAGGAAGTGACAATCTACCTTGTTTCCCAAATTTACATACATCACACACATCAACCAAAATTTACATACTCTTTAAATTCGACCTTCCACAATCCATGCTACAATTTCCACAAAATATTTTCTTGGAAGACAGGGTATGATTAAAACATGTGCGAATTCTAATAAACTCTAATTTATCAAAACTCTAGAAGAAACAAAAAAAAAATGGTACACAAACTTTTACATCTATACCTACCTAACCTTGATAGTGTTTTGGGAGTAACTATTTACACCGCGTTTTTCATAAAACACCACCCACTTTCAATAATCTATTATTAGATAGCAAAAATTGTCTTCAGTTTTTTTCTTCACAAGCCTAAATGTGTATCAAGATTTTTTCGACCAGAAGTTCATTTCCCGACTGGAAATTTTTTATACTCATTTAAGCTTGCGAAAAAAGTGGAGGTGTATTAATAAAAACAGGGGTGTCAATAAACTTCCAAAAGGTGAGGGTGTATTAATAAAAACAGGGGTGTCAATAATTACTCAGTTGGTCGTCCTATGATGTAGAATCTCAATCTGATTTTTGATCTGCATCTGCTGTGGCTTGGACTTGAGCTGCATAATGTAAGTTCCATAGAACATCCTCAAAAGAAGGAGGAGTTGAAGATTCTTGAGATAAGCATTTGGTAGTTATAGATATTACAATTGATAATGACTCTTGAGAGCATGTTGTCAACACTATTGGATCCACTATCTTTCTTCTACCATCTTCACTTCCAAATGATGCCTATGCTTCACAAAAATAATCTTGAGTTCATCAATTAACAACTTTTTTACTTCTTGAAATTTAATCGGAACAACTTAGGGTGCGTTTCGGTAAACAGCTTAATTAAGTGATTATTGCATGTAAGCACTTATGTGAAAACTATTTCTACAATCAAAAGAGAAAATATAATATAAACTGTTTTCATAAGCTACATTGCATATATATAGAAGGCAAATATTTTTCTGAGGTATTTACTAACCTTTCCATTTAGAAAAAATGTTTCATCCTTGTCACATACAATGGGTCCAACAAGTGATTCAAACAATATGAATCCGAAATTGTATACATCATTCTCCACATTTGTCCTTTGACTGCAACATGAAAAAAATAAACACTTTTGTTGTTACTGGTCCACACAAAATCATTTAATTTAAGCATAAAGAAAGGCTTCAATGTTCAAACAATATATCATACCATGATTTCTCTTTCACACCTTTTTCCTGTACACAAAAGAAAGCAACAGTTAATAACTTGATGATCAATCTAATAAGATTATGATATAACAGCAAAGCAATATTGGATGATTGAAACATATATACTATACCTCAAACTTTTCAATGTCTTCTTTGATGATAGACATGCCATAATCACTTAGTTTTGGAATGCAATGTTCATCAAGTAAGATATTATTTGTCTTTAGTTGGTTGTTAAAGCATCCTGGAATAATACCAGTGTGTAAGAAATGCACTGCCTTTGCAACTCCAATCAAAATTGCAAGTCTATCACACCACTTTAGTGCCTTCTCTGTAGAAAATTCTGCATTTTTTAATTAACCAAAATTAGTAAATTGAAGCCTTCAAAATGATAGCTATAATGCCAAAAAAAAATGACAATGCATTCAATAGTGACTATAATTTACAATAATAAAAATGCAGAGGTTTTGTAGGTTATACTTGATAAATATCCAAAAATATTATACCTTCACTAACATTTTAGCAGATTATTATCTCCGAATCTTAGAATTTTGATTGAGTCTAACTCAACCCTACAAAACCGACTTGAAATGTGAGAGATGTCTCCCACTTATAATATGTATATAGTGTTCGGTCTTGTACTGAGGCTCAGTACAGGACCAAACATATAGTATAATGCAATGCCATACTCTAACCTGATAAGTGGGTTCGATAATTCCCATTTGGCACATATTCATATATAAGATGAACTTTGTGGTTGCTTGAATCATCTTGTCTACCATCATCAATACAATGACCCAAAAGACTAACCAAATTTGGATGTTGATATTTCGAGAGTGAATCCAACTTAGCTTTAAGATTTTGAATTGAGCATTTCTTTGACAGAACCAATGATCTTATCACCACATATGATCCATTCTCTAGTTTACCTTTATATAGCTGAAATGTGACATAAGCTGACTTATAAGATAGATGCATTTATAATTAGCATACAAATTAAGTTTCATAAAGTTCCCTATGGACCTAACTCAATAATTAATCTTCCCTTCAACCCAACATAAGCAAAAAAAAAATTAAGATATAAGGTTAAAGAAATTATATAATATGTCGAACACATTTTGAGTGTCCCTCATTGCTGGTTGCATTGGCAATTTCAGCAACAAGGAGACGCCGACTCTCAGGTGTGACCGTATGATATGTGCGTGTGGTGTTTATTTGTCATTTCGTTTAAGCCGGCCAAAAAACACATTTTGAGTTGTTGATAGGTACCTTCCCTATGGAGCCTTCACCAATACAAGTTGACAAACTGAAATTTTTGGTGGCTTCTTTCAACTCTTCTATTGAAAATTGTCTACAAACTGGAGTAGTTTGTGTCCCTAGTTTCCCTGCTTGAGAAATAAATCCTGTAAGTATTAAGAATCAATACATCGATAAATTCAAAGCTGAAGACTTAACAAAATATCCACTGCTAAGCTAAAATATATAGTATAATTTATAAATGTATTCACAATATGAAGAAGTGTGACCTCTGTAGCACTAACACTACCGGTTGAAGACGTGTCTGATGTCGGACACGTATTATGTCGGACACAGACACCGACACCAACACTTCAAGAACTAGTAGTTTTTAATTAAAACACGTTTCTGCGCATCCATGTCAGTGTTCGTGTCAATGTGGTGTCTGCGTCCGTGCTTGATAGAGTGTGACAAAATTTACAACTATACACCATTATTGCTTAAGTAGTTTTTGTACTTACTGGTATTTGCAAGGATTTGTGATGAAACTCCATTTGAGGAATTATCTTGAACAGTTTTAGGCAACAAATCCTCTCTATCTTTCTTTTTCAACTGATATTTTTTACATAACAAAACTGAAGACACCAAAAGGACAATAGCTAATCCAACAATGACGACCACTTTCCATACCATAAATTTCTTCCATCCAAAACCAGATTCTTCACAATAAGACCCTCTTTGCTGATTCTGATAATCAAAAGACAAACAATTTCTACCAAATCTAACAACTCTACTATTAGAATTATTAGCCAAACAAGAAGGAAGTTCACCACTTAACTTATTCTTAGAAATATCCACATACCCAAGTTTACTTCCACAAACAACTTTTTCTGAAAGGGACCCACTTAACACATTGTTTGCTAGATTCAAATAACTAATCTTTGGCAAATTGAACAAATCACATGGAAGTCTCCCACTTAGTTGATTTGAAGAAACATCAAGATGTTGAAGGTTATCCAATTTACCAAAATACCCTTGTATCTCTCCTGAAAATGAGTTATTGCTAAGGAGAATTGTGACCACTTCTTTAGGCAATAGTGGTAGGTTAGAATCTAAATGATTCTCTCTTATGTCCAAAACATGTAGGCTAGTGAGAGAAGTGAGACTAGGTAAAGGACCAGAAATTTCATTGTGAGAGACGGAAATAACTTCAAGTGTTTTGATTTTGCATAATGAAGAAGGAAATGAACCTTTTAAGGTATTGTTTTTCAAACTCAAGATGTTTAAATTCGACAAAGAATCAAACCAGTTTGGAATAGTAGTGTTGAAATAATTGTCATCAAGTGTTAAAGAATGAAGGTTTACCATAGTAGAAATTTTTGGTGGGATAGTACCAAACAAGAAGTTTGAGCTTAAGTCCAAAACTTGAAGTGATGAGAGAGAGTGAATATTGTTAGGAAGTCTACCATAAATTCCTAAGGACACTAAGCTAAGAACCTTTAAGTTGGCTAACTTTGTGAGTGTGGTGAAAAATGAATCAATAGAGAAATTTAAGGATAGTGTTTGATTTGGAATTGCAAATCCATTGAACCTTGATGATGACTTCAAGGATTTATCACCCATTATTTTAAGCTCGGTTATTGAATTGTCCTCACATTTAATGCCCACATGTGAAGATGAAGGAAGGCTACAAAGGTCATTATAGTAATTTTCCCAAACTTGCGTTGAAGGAGGATACTCCAAATTAGTCCTTAATTGTAACAAGGCTTGTGTTTGATCTGCTTCTAACTCATGAGTCTTTGGAATTAGCAAACACCATGAAAGAACTAGAAAATAAAAGTGAAAGCACCTCATTGAATTAGCTTGAAACATTTTGCACCAAATTTGATGAAAGTGAGTATCAAACGTTATTCATAAGTAGGTCTAATTCAACTAACAAATGTCGAAATTGTTAGACCAGATGTTATCACCGAGTTCCAACTCAAGACCTTGCAGTTATGTGAGTGAGTTTCAGGTGGTACTTGGCGCTCCGTCTACATACATAAAAAACACCAAACAGTTTAATATGTAAAAAGACTACTATAGATCCTTCAAAGTTCAAATCTTTTCAATGGAAATAGACACTAGCTTTCAAAAGAAGACTACCCAGATGAGAATTTTGTTCCAAAAGTTGAAACAATGCATCATGGGCTAACATGAAATGGAAGAGAAGAGAAGAGAGAGAGAGAGAGAGAGAAAACTTTTAAAGCTAAGCTAATATAAAGACCATGAACAAGAAAAATGGAACATGGATATTTAAAAGTGTTGAAGAATATAAATTTACATGAAGAAGAACAAGTAAGAGAAAAACCAACCACTAAGAAGCTTGGCAGACACAAGGGGACAAAATGAGAAGTGTCATTGGATTGGTGATGTACAAAATTTGATGGTTTTTAATGATGTTGGGTAAAGACAAGTGAGTTAGTTGAAAATGTTGTACCATAGATACAGATAAAGGCATTTACAGCTATGTTTGAAGCAATTATTAATGAAGAAGAAGGAGTGAAGGGGAGAGAGAAGAGTAGGGTAGCAGCTAAAAATGGATAAAGTATCTATAACTATTGCAGGTAGATTGATGTGTTCAAAATAAAACAAAATCTGAGTTATAATATTAATATGGACATGTTAAAAGTAACGAAAGTAACGAAAGTGCTGTCAAAAAAAAAAATAACGAAAGTACATAGATTGTCTTTCTTTTTTGACTGTATATATCAAATTATACATGCTTTCTCCCTGTTCACTTTCATGTCATGTTGCCAATTTAATAAGTTACCATGAGTAAGGATTAGATCCGAATCATATCCGTCAATTTTCACCCAGTCCAATGTGTCGGTCCGATAACAGTAATTTTGGTTGAGCTTATTGAATTTTTACTAATTTCACTTTGCAGGCTGTATTATCAAAACACAGGGTGCAAATAGTGCAAATAGTAAAGGGGCCTAGTCCAATACACTGTTGGGTGGGTTTTACCCGTGCGGAACCCAACGGGTTCGCACTGTTGCTGCGCGCGGATCTTTTATGGGTCACGAACCGAATCACTATAAAAGGGTTTTCTGAAAACCCTAATTCATTTGTTTCAAGAATTTTTCCACGCGTTCTTGAAAGTCTCTCTGATCTCCGTCTTCTCCACTGAAACCCCCACTGGGTTTCTTGATTCTTGGTGATCTCTTGATGGAATCACGCCCAGAAACTCAGCGAAGCTTCGCTTCACTGCAACGAACAGGTATAACGCTTTTTTCTTCTTAAAACTCTTCTCAGATTCACACTGTTTAGAACCCTAGTTTTAAGCACTGACTTTGTCTTCTTTCTTTACTGTTTCTGGTTCGATCTTTACGGATCTTGCTGCTACGCACAAGGATCTGCTTAACAGAAAGGTAGAACACTTCCTTTCTCTTGCTGTTTCAGTTTCTGTTTACCGTTCTTGACGAACACAGTAAACCCTAACCTTTGAAACTGCTTTCTGGTTACAGATCTGTGGAGATCTGCTTCTGAGGATCTTCAAACAGGTAAAACACTACGCCTTAGTATTTTTCTTTGAATGTTTGAAGTTCTGATGTTGTCTGGAATGATTCTGACTTCTGGTTTTTTGTTGTTATGGCTTCTGGATCTTCACGCTTTGAAGATCTTCAACAGTTTGTGTTCTCTGCTTGAGGACAAGGTAATTTCTCACCCTCTTTCTTTTGTTTTCCTTTTTTGTGTTACCAGTCACTGACAACAGATGCTAACTCACTGTTTTGCTTCTCTGGTTTTGTGAGGTTGATTTCAACCACTTGTTGAAGGATCTTTTCCTCACACACACTCTTAGAAGATGGAACAAGAAGATAGCTACGCAGAAGAAGGAAAGGAGCAGCAGAGCTTAGGGTATAAACTGAAAATGCCTTGTAAATTTTACTTTCTCTGTAAAACTGTATATTTACAAGTTGTAGCTGTATGTATATATAGATGATTTGGGCACATTCTTAGCTGTTAAGCACAAGTTGGTTGTTAGAACAACCAACTTAGTTTGTTACATAACAAACTAGTTTAGTTAGTTAATTTATTGTAACCAACTTAACTGATTTGTTGTAAACTACAACAGCTCTATTTTTTAATTAACATAGGGTGAATTTTGATTATAAATTCCAATACCCTACCTTAATCAAAAGAACCCTTAGGATAAAAAAAACCTACCTTAAACTAAACTAGGTCTAAACTAAGAACACTAACAGTAGGCAACATAGGACTCACAGGACAACCCCCTGGTAGGCAAACATAGAATATTGGTCTAGGACAAGCCCCTAGACAATGACTTTTAGGTTATTTCTTTCTTAGAGATTTAGAAAGAAATAACATTTAGTTGTCTTCTTAGTGTAGAAAACAATTCACCCTTCAAGGCTTTGGTGAATATGTCAGCAATCTGATCAGTTGTAGAGCAGAAATCCAGCACTAAACAGCCTTTAGAAACCCGATCCCTTATGTAGTGAAACTTGGTTTCCATGTGTTTTGTCCTGCCATGAGAAATAGGGTTTTTAGCAAGATTTATAGCAGATTTATTGTCCATAAATAGTTTAACAGGCTCAGTTAGATCAACACAGATTTCCCCAAGTAGGGTTTCAAGCCAAGCTGCTTGGGTAGCACAGCATGACAGGCAGAAATGTATTCTGCTTCACATGATGACAGTGCCACAGTGGCCTGTTTCTTAGAACTCCATGAGATAGCAGCTCCTTGGAATAGAAAGACATAGCCACTAGTACTCCTTCTGTCAACTTTGTCTCCACACCAATCTGAGTCACAGTATCCAACCAGGTTATTTTTACCTTTAGCCCTGTCATTAGGAAAAAATAAACCATAATTAGTAGTGCCTTTAATATATCTTAGAATGCGTTTTGCAGCATTCAAGTGAATCTGCATAGGGCAGTTCATGAATCTACTGGTTACACCAGTAGCATATAGGATGTTTGGTCTGCTATGACATAAATATCTTAGAGACCTAACAATTTGTCTAAAGTAGGTAGCATCTACTTTAGTGCCCTCTTCTTCTTCCTTTTTT
Organism: Astragalus membranaceus; assembly: GCA_039519185.1. Lineage (NCBI taxonomy): Eukaryota > Viridiplantae > Streptophyta > Magnoliopsida > Fabales > Fabaceae > Astragalus > Astragalus membranaceus. The sequence continues at coordinate 24,930,451 of CM076852.1, forward strand.
GTTAAGTTACCCTCAGCTGGGTTAATTGCAGAATTGCAGTTTTCCAGCTCAAACCTTTTTAGGATTTCTTTTGCATATTTTTGCTGATGCAAGATAATCCCTTCTTTGACTCTTAGGAATTCTAACCCTAGGAAGTAGGTTAGTTTTCCTAAGTCTGTCATTTCAAACTCATCTTTCATAGATTGTTTGAAACTTGCTATTTCTTTTGTACAACTACCAGTCACAAGTAGATCATCCACATATAGGCACACAGTCAACAAATATGAGTTTATGTCACCTTTGACATAAACTCCATATTTAGTAGTGCACCTAGAGAAACCCTTTTGGACAAAGAAGGCATCAATTCAGTAGTGCTCCATATTCAGTAGTGCACCTAGAGAAACCCTTTTAAGACCATATAAGGCCTTATGCAGGTGCAAAACATAGTCTTCCTTGCCTTTTTCAATGACCCCAGGAGGTTGATTTATGTAAACCACTTCCTCCAAAGAACCATTTAGAAAAGCTGACTTTACATCCATATGGTACATGTTCCAGCCTTTACTACAGGCTAGTGCAGTCACTAGCCTTATAGTTTCATGCCTTGCAACTGAGGGCAAAAACTTCAGTGAAGTCAATGCCCTGTTTCTGTTGGAAACCTCGTGCCACTAACCTGGCCTTATACTTAACTATATTACCACTAGGATCAAGCTTTAGTTTAAATACCCATTTAACACTAATAGCTCTATTTCCCTTAGGTAACTTAGTTAAAGTCCAAGTCTTATTTTTTTTAATAGAGGCAAGTTCCTCTATCATAGCCTTCTTCCAATCTTTAGACTTTAGAGCTTCCTCATAGTCTAAAGGTTCCATATCTTCCACCATTGCAAAGTGAACCAAGTCACCATCATTAGTAACCTGATTGTCCATAGTCATTTCAAAGTCTAGCATCCTCTTAGGTGGTCTCCTTTCTCTTTGAGGCCTAAGAGGAGCCTGCACAACTTGCTCAGGCTCCTGTTCACCCTCCCCATTCACCCCTTCATGTGGACTTTGGTCCTCATTAGGTAGAATAGGATCATCATTAGGTAGAACAGGACCTTCATCATCAGAACTTACATCATTAGGAACTGGTTCAGTGTTAAAGACCTCATCATTGGCTGTAGAGTCCACTGAACCCACTTGTTCAGCTTTAACCCAATCCCATTGCTTGTCTTCAATCTCAACCACATCCCTAGATACCTCAGTCTTATTAGTACTAGGATCTAGTAACCTGTAACCCCCTGTAGGATGATATCCCAGAAGGATTAGAGGCTTACTCTTATCCTCAAGTTTAGTTCTCTTACTGTCAGGTATGTGGCTGTAAGCTATAGAACCAAATACCTTCAAGTGAGATACAGATGGTATTTCACCACTCCAAATTGTTTCAGGCACCTTAGCCTCCAAACCTCTTGTAGGGCACCTATTTAAGATATAGACAGCAGTCACTACTGCTTCTGCCCATAGCTTTTTAGGTAGTCCTTTGGTTTTTACCATGCTTCTGGCCATCTCTAGGATGGTCCTGTTTCTTCTTTCAGCTACCCCATTGTGTTGTGGGGTATATGGTGGAGTTACTTCATGAACAACACCACTGGTGGTGCAGTATTCTTCAAACGCCTTTGAAGTATACTCACCACCTCCATCAGTCCTTAACACTTTCAGTCTCTTACCACTTTGAGTCTCAACCATAGCCTTAAACCTTTTAAACACATTGAAAGTATCACTTTTAGCCTTTAGTAAATATACCCAAGTCTTCCTTGAGTACTCATCTACAAAGGTAGCAAAGTACTTGTTCCCTCCCATAGATACAATATCCATAGGTCCACACAAATCAGAATACACAACTTCCAATAGGTCTTTAGATATGTGTTCAATCTGTTTCTTAAAGTTCTTCCTAGGTTGTTTACTCATTAAGCATGTAGTACACTTTTCTTTAGTATTAGCTATCTTAGGTAATCCCTTTATAAAAAAAAAAGGTAATCCCTTTACAAGTTTATTTGTACTTAGATTATCTAGAGCCTTATAATGAAGATAACCAAACCTGTTATGCCACAAACTAGTATCACTGTCAGCAGTGGCACTTAAACACAGTGCCTCAGTTTTACTTATACTAGTTTTAAATGTCCTATTATTAGCTAGTTGAGTAGTTAAAACTAGATGATCATCCGTATCAAACAGTTTCAACTTAGCATTTTTCATAAGACATGAAAACCCCTTTTCAACTAACTGTCCTAGGCTTATTAGATTACAACTTATTTCAGGCACATACAACACATCATAGATTATAACCTTTCCCCCATCAACCCTAGTTAGTTCTATGTTTCCCTTACCCTTAGAAACTATAGTTTTTCCATTAGCACACCTAATAGAAATTCTAACAGTGGGATCGAAGTTAATAAGACATTCTTTGTTACTAGTCATAGGATTAGAACATGCTGAGTCTAAGTACCAGATTTCAGTGATGGTTTTACCATCACTTACAGTTACTACTAAGACTACATATTCCTTACCTTTTTTCATTGTAGTTTTAATCTTCCTAGGTTTAGCTAGTTTGGGTTCCTTACACAACATACTGAAAGCAACATTATCTGATTCATCTGAGTCGGATTCAGAGTCTTCCTTAGCCACATTGGCTTCTGAAACTGAACCAGTGGGCTTAGTACCCTTTCTGGTGGGACATTCAGTGGCATAATGCCCCATATTGTCACACCTGTAACATTGCACTTTAGACTTATCCTTTTTTGTAGGTGCAGTGTTACTCCTAGATTAATTAGATTTAGTTCTAGGGTTAGAGTTACCTGTCTTACCCTTAGAACCCTTGGTCTGTTTACTGTTACCTCCCTTTTTGCCTTTCTTGTGTTTGGATCTGGCTGCATACATAGCTTGATCTTCCTCTTCAGATTCTTCATCAAGGATCTCCATTCTGATTTCCTTGGCCTCTAGTTTGCCTTGAAGTTCTTCTAACTTCAGGCCTACATTCTTTGTAGTTTCCTCAATAGTGTTAGTTACCACATACCACTTCTTAGGCATTGACCTTAGTATTTTTTTGCATAGGACATTTTCTTCAAGTTTTTCTCCTTGACGTGCCATGTCATTTTTGATCTTCTCCACTCTGTTGAAGAAATCAGTGACCTTCTCATCCCTTTTCATCTTGAGGCTTTCATACTGAGCTCTCAATGCTTGTAGTTTTTCTTCCTTAATAGGAGCAGCACCACAGTAATAGTGTTGTAGGGCATCCCAAGCTGCTTTAGATGTTTCACAGTCCCTTACTCTCTCAAAATCAGCCTCTCCACAGGCTCTATGAATGAGGGACAGACCTTTGAAGTCTTTTATTTCATTTTCCAGATATTCTTTCCTTTGAGCAGGAGTTTCAGATCCTGCTAGAGGTAGAAGCCCATCTTTTACCACATTTAGACACCCATGAGCACCAAGAACAGGTCTCATCTGGATAGCCCAAGTCTCATAATCTTTCCCATTGAGTTTGGGAACATAGCTGTCATGTCCACTTGTATTAGACATCCTGTAATACACTTAGAACACAACTGAAAGATTAGAAAACACACACTTACACAATTCCTCACTGTGTAAATGTTAGAGAATTTAAAGGAAAAACTTAAAGAAAGACTTAAAGAACAGAGTAGAGTAGAGAAATTTTTTGCCCTGGATCGTTAAAAGTGCTCTGATTATACCATATTGAATTTTTACTAATTTCACTTTGCAGGCTGTATTATCAAAACACGGGGTGCAAATAGTAAAGGGGCCCAATCCAATACACTGTTGGGTGGGTTTTACCAGTGCGGAACCCAACGTGTTCGCACTGTTGCTGCGCGCGGATCTTTTATGGGTCACGAACCGGATCACAATAAAAAGGTTTTCTGAAAACCCTAATTCATTTGTTTCAAGAATTTTTCCACGCGTTCTTGAAAGTCTCTCTGATCTTCGTCTTCTCCACTGAAACCCCCACTGGGTTTCTTGATTCTTGATGATTTCTTGATAGAATCACGCCCAGAAACTCAGCGAAGCTTCGCTTCACTGCAACGAACAGGTATAACGCTTTCTTCTTCTTAAAACTCTTCTCAGATTCACACTATTTAGAACCCTAGTTTTAAGCACTGACTTTGTCTTCTTTCTTTACTGTTTCTGGTTCGATCTTTACGGATCTTGCTGCTACGCACAAGGATCGGCTTAACAGAAAGGTAGAACACTTCCTTTCTCTTGATGTTTCAGTTTCTGTTTACTGTTCTTGACAAACACAGTAAACTCTAACCTTTGAAACTGCTTTCTGGTTACAGATCTGTGGAGATCTACTTCTGAGGATCTTCAAACAGGTAAAACACTATGCCTTAATATTTTTCTTTGTATGTTTGAAGTTCTGATGTTGTCTGGAATGATTCTGACTTCTGGTTTTTTGTTGTTATGGCTTCTGGATCTTCACGCTTTGAAGATCTTCAACAGTTTGTGTTCTCTCCTTGAGGACAAGGTAATTTCTCACCCTCTTTCTTTTGTTTTCCTTTTTTCCTGTGTTATCAGTCACTGACAACAGATGCTAACTCACTGTTTTGCTTCTCTGGTTTTGTGAGGTTGATTTCAACCACTTGTTGAAGGATCTTTTCCTCACACACACTCTTAGAAGATGGAACAAGAAGATAGCTACGTAGAAGAACAAAAGGAGCAGCAGAGCTTAGGGTATAAACTGAAAATGCCTTGTAAATTTTATTTTCTTTGTAAAACTGTATATTTACAAGTTGTAGCTGTATGTATATATAGATGATTTGGGCACATTCTTAGCTGTTAAACACAAGTTGGTTGTTAGAACAACCAACTTAGTTTGTTACATAACAAACTAGTTTAGTTAGTTAATTTATTGTAACCAACTTAACTGATTTGTTGTAAACTACAACAGCTCCATTTTTTAATTAACATAGGGTGAATTTTGATTATAAATTCCAATAGAGCTGACCTTACTAAATAGAGGCCCAAAAAAAACTGGACCGTTTTGGCTTAGTCTGATTGGCTCATGGGCTAGGTTGAACTCGTTTTTAATCTTTTATTAGATAGTTTAGTCGTTTCCTTTGTTAAAATTAAAGTGGGTCTAGCCAACCCTTAAGCTTTTTGTTTTGGGCTGGGCTACAAAAGTGCAACTCAGTACATAAATGGGTTGGCCCAGCTCGTTTTTGCATTTTGGCCCATCGGACTGAGTAACCTAATTTGATAGCTCTAAGTTGAACCCTCTAAGATTCAAAGGTGGTACTACTTCGGTTTTTAATTTAAATAAAAAGATAAATATATTTGATTCAAATTTGGGCTAAATAGGTATAGTTTTTTGCTTATATAAAACAGAAAATAATCATGAAGTCTTTAGATAAGCAAAAATTTCATTAGTGGAGCACTAGGGGTCTCGAACCCAAACAAAAGATATTACATAATGTTTAGGCACTGGAGTGGGTTTAACCCCCAAGACGTAGTGGACAAATTAGAATTACAGCTTAATCTGTAAATAAACCAACTCCACGTTAAGCTCTTGATGCGAGAAAGAATGAAATCTAAATATGTCTGTGTATTAAAGAAAGGGTTTTCGGTATCCCTTAGCTCGCCAAGTGAGCTACCTACTTGAGATTATTAAAGAAAGGGTTTGTTGGTATATTTTCTATTCAAGTCAATGGACGATTAATTGTTAGAACATTTATTATGTATCATTCCAGCTCACAATTACTCACTAGTGCATCCAGCCTTGTACTCTGTATGATAATTGTTATCAAATGTCAATCATGCATCTTCATGTTTGATAAGGATTTCATTTTAAAAGAATAACACTAAATTAGAACATGAAGTGGGTTAATTTTTTTTTTTAAGGATGAAATGAGTTAATCAAAATCATATAGCGATGTCCTTAGCTTATCAAAAAAAATATAGCGATGTCCTTAGCATTAAATTTCTGCCCTCTAAGACTCTTTTAACAAATGCACAAGAATTAAAAATGTTAGTTAATTCAATCATTTATATGAGTTTTGTTAAATTATAATTCTTAATTTTCTCACTTTACTTTCTACTCAATCTATGTATTAAGGTCAAGTCATTAAAATATACTCCCTCCAATCTAAAATATAAGAAATAAAATTTGTTTTTGATAGTCCAGAATATAAGAAACGAACACTACTTTTAAGATGTATTGAATGACCAGTTCTGATTTTACCCCTTTATTATAGACCAGATACATCAGTTATTCAATGAACCTAAAACTGTAAAAGTTTCTTATGAAGTGGACTAGAGGGAGTATCATTTAATAAAAAGACTATTTTGAAAAGAAGTTAAACTTGTTGTCTTATTATATGAGTATAGTTGATTTCAATGATATATATTCCTTTTTTTTGTGATGTATGAGTTCGTTTATTATATTTTGAACCGGATGGAGTATGTCATTTGATGGAGTATTCGTTAACTTTGATATTCTTCTTCCAACACTCCCTCTATAATTTGATAAAATTAATGTGAATTCCAACGATTCGAAAATAGGATTAATTAATTTAGTGGGACTTACATAAATATATCGTCTGAATAAAATAAGTATTGATATGATAGTATTAAAAAGAGTCTTGATAACCTCCTACGTTTTGAATTGTTGAAAAGTGGTGAGGTCGATTCTTCTATAATAATCATGGAAAAAATAAACATTATCCGTCATATGTTACCAATCATATTGAGGAATCCAAGATAAGAGAGAGGACTAGAAAAATAGTAGAATCCCGCCGTTAAAACGGCAAGAGACAGCATGTCGTATATAGGACACCATGTTCCTCTTTAGAATCCCATCAAAGTTTGAAATTTGCACTTTTTTTTTGACAAATTGAAATTTGCACTTTATTTTTTTCTTTTTCTTCGTTTTGGTTTTATTTCACACCCTTTTTCTTTTTCTACTACTACTTTTTGATTTTTGATAAGATCCTTTTCTTTTTCTTTACTGTTTCTTATTCTTCTTGTGGTGACATTTTTCGTAACTATAGAGCCTCTATTGTTGGTTGTTTTGCGTCTTTTTTGGGCAATGGTACTGCCTATGATTTTGAGCTTTTGACAACCATGATAGCTATTGAGACCTCCCATGATAAGGGGTTGCGTAAAATCTGGCTAAAATGTGATTCCTCTTATGTTGTTGCTGCTTTTAAGAACTTAATTTGTTCGCATATGAACTTTTTTGTCTCTCATACCTTCAGAGAAGGAAACGGTTGCACAAATAAATTAGCTGCTTTTGGTCTAGTTAGTAGAACTTATACTTGGTGGAGTTTGCCTCCGAGCTTCATCTTAGATGACTTTAGTGGTAACAGGCTAGGTCTTCCTTTTTTCAGATTTAGATGGTTTATCTTTAGGGTTTAGTCTCATTGGTTTTCGTTTTTGCATTGTAGAGCTGCTTCATATGCTTGTTGTTTTTTTTCTAGACAAGGGTTTCCCCCATGGTCTTTCCTGTATTCCACCTTTTTATTTATTTTTAATAAAATTAGGTAGAGTGCTTTTTTCCTTTTTGATGATTTATCTCTAAGGAGGGTTTGCATCAGAAGGTTTTAGCGAAACTCTTTCTTTTTTAAAAAGAAAAAAGATACGAACACCACATATACTCTTCAGCTTTTGCCATCTATATATGTTTCAAATTGGTTTTTGTTACTTTTTCTTCATTAAATGTATTTTGTTAATCCTCCTATTTATAAAAGAAAATTGTAGTTTTAAGTTTACTGAATAAGTGATATATTTAGATTATATTATAGACTAGAGACATTTGTTATTCAATGAACTTAAAAGAGCAAATTTTTCTTATAAATAAAATCAAAGTGAGTATGTTTACCCCATTCCTAATTTCCTACACCGTGATATTCGCTTAATTTTTGAGAAATTAAAAAAGCTTACAAATATAAATCTTGCCTAAAAAGGAAAAGTTAAAAATGAAAGAAAAAATATTGATTTTATCAAATTAACTTCGTTATTTATATTTTTCTTTTAAAAATGATACAAATAGCAGCAGGATTTTAATTTTGTTTATATTAGGGGTAAAACAAGAAAAACATAACTAATAGTGCATGAAAAAAGTTTCAAAATGATGCAAACCCTTTGATTCACCAGGTCCTTTTCCCATTTCGTTCCTTTTTCCATTGCCGTTCAGAATTTCCTCTCTTCTGCCGACATGTTTGTTTATCTACAAAATTTCTTACTTTCGTGTATCGTTTATTTCTCCATAGATATTACAAATTTACTTAGGAATACAAATTTACATCAAGTTTTTTTAAAAGTCAGTGACTACTTAGGAATACTGATAAAGAAATGGACCAATTTGCTATAAGTACCAAATTTTATGGACCAAATTAAGAATTTTCTCATTTAATAACTCAACCTCACCTATTGGCGATTTAGTATTCTGAAAAGAATGAATTCAACTTCGGTATAGGAGTACTTTTTTTTTTCATGTAAATGAACAATTAACTTCTAGCATTACTTTTTTATCCTCAATATACAAACAATTACCATCGGTGATTTAGTATCCAAGATAGATGGTAGAATCATTTACGAGCCTCTTTCAATATGTAATATTTTACCACTTTCAATATAATAGACATCTTACCACTTTCAATATAAAGCTTTTCTCTCTAAATTTTCATGGATGCCATGTTTTTTAACATGGTATCAGAGCAAATATGGTATCCTCCTTGAACACTAATTTTGCTCGTTTTTTTATTTTGTTAGTTTCCTTTTTCATTCATTTCTCTTTTTTTTGCTGCGAGAAAAACCCTTTCTTTGTTTACCTTCAGATCAAATTCATTTTCTTGATTGTTCTCCATTGCGAGCTGCGTTTTTCCCCCTCTGGATTCATCATCGCTGCTTCTATTTGATGCTTCGATTCGTCAGATCCATGGTTCATACATCTCCGACTCTTGCTTTGATGCTTCGCTGCGATACCTAGTTATGCAAAGCATTTTCCACGCAAGCATAACACTGTTTGTCAATCTATCTACAATCGACTCCTTCACTGATTCACGATCTACTTCATCGCGCTTCTACGTCGTTGCTTCATCACGGTTCAACGTTTCTGCAACCGTGCTGGGACATTCTCGCACCAATCAGGTTTTGTTTTCTGTTCTCGCAACTCCTTGGGTTAGTTCTGGATTGTTGTTCGTTTCTCATCTCGTCAATTGAACGCCGACATGCTCCCACTACAAAAAAACTGTGTATTAGCGACGAATTTTTCCCTCGCTAATGCCTGTTTTTCCCTCGCTACTTACTGTTAGCGACGGACCAATTCCGTCGCTAAACCACTTGTCGCTAATGGTGTTGAAGGGAGAAGATGATGGTGGTGGTGGTAAGAAGAAATGAAAGAGGAAGAGGAAGAAATGAAAAAGGAAGAGGAAAAAACGGAGAAGAGGAAGAAATGAAAGAGGAAGAGGAACAAATGAAAGAGGAAAGAAAGGATTTGAGTTTATAAAAAAGAATTAACAATTAGCGACGGATTTAGCGACGGATTTCCCTCGCTAACTCTGGTCACGTGTCAAATCAACTGCAACAGTCAGTGGCACGATTTTCCAAAGATTAGCGACGGATTTTGCGACGGATTTCAGTCGCTAATTCAAATTTTTTTTCAATTTTCGCGCCATGTTAAATCCGTCGCTAATTTAGCCAATTTCCGTCGCTAAATACCTTGTTTTCAATCCGTCGCTAATTTTGTGCATTCCCGTCGCTAATTTTGATTTTAGCGACGGACTTCCAATCCGTCGCTAATCCATGCTTTTTTGTAGTGTCCCTGCTTCGTAACTCTTCGATTTCATCCACTGGTTTGTGCCTGTTTTGGTAAATTTGGCTTTGAATATGTTTGATGAAATACCTCAAAGATGAAAAGAGTGTTTGCTGCTGGATTAACTTTTACACACCGTTGCCGTTTTAATGGGGTTTGAGTTAGGTAACAATAACATTTTGGGTAGCTCTATTATGAACTTTTATTCTAAGGCTAGTTTGAATGAGGAAGTTGAGTTAGTTTTAAGAAATATGGGTGTGAAAGATGAGGTGACTTGGAATTTGATTATATCTAGTTATGTGCAGTTTGGGCTATTTGAGAAGACACTTGAGATGTGCCATTTGACGAGGGAAGAGGATTTGAGTTTGATTATGTGACACTGTCTTCTTTATTGACTGTTGCTTCGTGGAATTCTATGATATTTGGTATGTTTAGAAACTGTGAGGCTGTTGAGGCTCAAAACATGTTTTCAGAAATGGACTCATTAGGTGTTAAGCCTAAACTGATTACATGGACTACTGGGATATCTGGCTTGCACTGTGCTCATTGTGTACGAATGTGCTGTTGTTGTCTCTATCCCTTGTTTTGTTTTTGCTGCCTATTTTGATTAAAAGATGTTTAGTACTGCTACCTTCTTTAGTTATATTGCTAGCATTGGTTATTGGTTATTCTCGTTGGTGCTGGTACAATGGTGTTGCTGCATTTGGTATTTTGTTACTAGTTATATTGGAGTTGCATAGTGCTGACTTTGTTTCATCTCCCTGGTAGATAATTTTTTCATATGAATTGGATATCACCTTGGTAGCAGTGGCACTACCAAGTGTTTGAGAATATGCTTCTATGATGATTGACCGTAATTGGCTTGACTTTTGCTTCTGTTTGTGGTGGTTAAGCGCGATGCTTTTGTCATGGATAGTTAAGGTTTGCTCTCTTTGTTGTTTGTGCTTCTGCCAAATGGTTAAACTTTGAGGTATAGTTTCTGTTTGGTGGTTAAACATTTGCCCTATGACCTTGTTGATGTTTGCTTCTGCCCTACGGTGGTTAAGCATTTTGCTTCCTTCAAGTGATTAAGCCTTGAGTTGTGGCTTTTGCTTGATGGTTAAGCGTTGGTTTGTTGCTTCCTCCGAGTGATTAAACCTTGAGTTGTGGTTTCTGCTCGATCGTTAAGCATTGTTTGATTTCTTTGGCACTTTTGGATGGTTACACCCAAGTGTGGAGTTTGTTGATTCCTTTGGAGTGAATGTTGTGGAGACGCTGGAAGAAGCTTGAAGGGGGGCCCAAAAGTTGGTCGAATACTTCTAGGAGCTATGCACCTCAACTGCTACCAATTTGGATTGTCCTTTATTTTTATTTACTTTGATAGTATTTTGTAGGTTTAAATACGTTTTTACCCCTTGCAAATAGGGGGTGTTTTGCTTTTACCCCCTACAATTTATTTTTTTAAAAAAAAATACCTTGCAAATTTCACCATTTTGGCGTTAGCCCTTCTGTTAGTTTCCTGTTACAAAAAATCCTACATGTCAGTTTATTGCTGATTGGATTTTGCCAAATCATTACCTTTAATTTTGTTTTAATTTTAAAAATGCTGACATCATTTTCTCTTCATCTTCAACACATATCCTCTTCATCACAAAATCACAACACCCTCTCCCCTTCCTAGTTTCCCTTCAGATTAACACACAACCATGATTTACCCCTCTTCAACAAACAAACAAACTCCATCAAAATAATAAAAGTCAGCATCACAAACTAAATAAATCTGATCTGCTTGTGGAAATTTCATCAAATCCCCAAATCCCCAAGTCAGATTCGATCTAAATCTGATCTGCTTGTGGAAATTTCATCAAATCCCCAAATCTTCTACGATTCTTCAAAGGTTTGATGCGTTTCATCAAATCCCCAAATTTCATCAAATCCCCAAATCTTTCCGAGCTTGATGCGTTTCCCTTCCTTTAGGATTTTGTGAAGGCTTTCTGGGTATGTTTGGTTCTTGGCTTTCAGGGTTGTTTGGTTCATGGGTTTCTGGGTTGTTTGTTCCCTCCTTCTCTCATTTTGTTCGCTGTGTTTCCCCTTTCAATCTTGGTGATTATTAAAAATGTTAATCTGTTTGTACTGATTAATCTCAAATTTGTGGGAAAGAATGCGTTGGGGAAGAACATTCAAAGCCAAACTCGAATCTCAGAACATTCAAAGTCACACACGTAGAACGTTAAAAGAACACTCGATCTGTGAGTGTTTTGTGGTTATTAGAATGATTTGTAATTATAATTATTTCTTTTTTATTGATGATGGGGATGATGATACAGTAGACCTTGATGAAAACGACTTGGATGATAGGAAGAGGAACAAGAGCTGTCGAGGAAAAAGGCTTCTGGGAAGAAATGATGAATGTGTTTTGTTAGAGACTTGGATGGAGAAGATTGAGAGAGATGAAGAAAAAAGAAAAGTTAAACTGAAGGGGAAACGAAGGAGAGAGATGATGAAGAAAGATGGAAACAACAACAACAACAACAACACAGAGAGAGAGAGATGATGAAGAGAGATGTTGAGGGAGAGGGTGTGTTTGTGTTTTTGTTGATGATGAAGCTGAGATGGAAAAAACAACAACACAGAGAGAGATGAAGAAGAAGAAGAAGAAAGATGGGTTCAGATAAAAAAAATTTGTAGGGGGTAATCAAAACACCCCTTATTTGCAGGGGTAAAAACAGTTCCGTTAGACACGTCAACAAACCACTAACGGAGACTTGACAGAAGGACTAATATCAAACAAAAAAAATTTTGCAAGATGTTTTTAAGAAAAAAATTTTTGTAGGGGGTAAAAGCAAAACACCCCCTATTTGTAGGGGTAAAAACGTATTTAAACCTATTTTGTAATGCTTATCTCAAGCTGGAAGTGTTGTGAACACCTTCCAGCATGCGAGAGGTTGTTAAAATATAGATAGTAAGCCCATTAGTTAGTAGTAAAGCCCATTAGTGAGTTAATATAAGGTAGATGGTAGGTACTCATTTATGAGCTTATCTTCCCATATGTAATATCTTACCACTTTCAATATAATAGACATTTAAAGCTTTTCTCTCTAATTTTCATAGATACTATGTTTTTTAACGGTGTAGGAGTGCTTTTTTTTTCATGTAAATGAAAAATTAACTTCTAGCATTACGTTTTTATCCTTAATACAAACAATCCGGATTAAGGGATGGAGAGGGGAAAGTCAAGCGTAGGTTCAAACATGAGTCTAGTACTTGTATTTTACAACTAGACTATGTTCTCGGGACAACTTCTACAATTATGATACGATAAAAAAAAGAGTTCTTAACATGGTATTCTATTCATTTACACAAAATTTAGATATGAAAAATATTGCATATTTAAAAAAAATAAACTTTTTTCATTCGAATCAACGCACATTACTTTAAATAATTCAAGTTGTATAGTCGCGTGCAATGTACCTACGATGAACCGTAAAAAATGAACCTTAGAATAATGTATAGTTACGTACAAAAATATCATAATCGGAACTATGTATGAAATATTATCGTTTGGAAGGATTTAACTCACGGTGCACAAGACTATGAGTTTGAATCTCTCTGCCGATGTGAGAACTTCGTTGGTGAGTAATATGTAACTATCTTTATAAGCACTCAAAGTGCCTTGAGTCTTTTCATTTTTTGGTGAGCCGTCGGGATCCAACTTAATTTCCTAAACTTTTTATTTATAGAAAAATGATGATGGAGATGGAAAAAATTAAGCGACACCATGAGTTGTAGCTATTGTGTACAAGAGCTTGTATATATCACGATCATAGTATGGATTAATTAATTAATCCAGATCAACTCTGCTAGCTGGTGCTTCTTAAATTGGTTTTTAAGTATAAGAATCATTTTTATTGCACTATTGCAGTGTTGTAATCAATGTGGAGGACAATACCGAGAACAACTCTTCTTCAAGAACACTCAAGCAAGCATTGTTAATATATAAAAAAAAGTGGAAACTTCAAAAGTTGATATTAAAAAAAATACAATAGAAAAAGGTGGGGTAAAGCTCTTAGTGGAATTGGTTTGGCGTTTGCAGCTGCAAACGTGAGTCTGGGCCTTCTCTTGCCGCAGAAATCCAGAAGCCACAATTCGTAGCTTCAACATGGATGCGAAAAATCTGCCATGGTTTTGGGCAAAGGTGGAAAAACAACTGTGGATCCAAACACATATTTAGCGACAGAGTTGTTCTTCCCTAATTTGGACACGTGCCATCAAATTAGGACACATGTCATTCAAAATTAGCGACGGATCTGTCCCTCACAAATTATGACACGTGTCATCAATATTAGGACACGTGTCATTCAGAATTAGCGACGAATCTGTTCCCTCGCTAATTAGCGATGGAATTGGACGTCGCAAATTAGATTGGAAATTAGACTGTCGCTAATTCCCTCACAAATTAGCCATAGCGGCGGAAATAGTGCTGTTAGCGACGGAAGTCGCTATTAAGCGTTTTCTTTGTAGTGTTTGAGCAAAAAAATTTCAAATGTTCTTAAATGTAAAGAGGCGTGATATGACTCGCCAGAACTAATTCACATTTTGATTGCGGAGAAATCGGGAACGAGATGTAGGAGAGAGAAAAAAAAGAAAAGTGTGTGAATTTTTCTTGTTTGGTGAAAAAAAGTAATCGGGAATTAAAGAGAGAAAGGAGAGTGAATATATTTTTACTTTTTATCACCTCTCCTATCTTAGGAAGGAGGAAAACACATCATTAGTTAGTAAATTTACCATTTTTCTGAACTCTTTTGATAAACTCGTAAGTAAAAAGAATACCGAAGTCAACAAATAGTAAGAATATCGTTGTCTTTGATTTAATAATACAATATCTATTTTTTATTTATTAATCTCTCTTCTTTTTTCTATTAACCAAACAAAAGAATTTTTTATTAGTCTACTATAATTCTCTCATCTCTTATTCTCTTTCACCTCTTTCTTATTTGTCTTCTAAACTAAACACCATGTTAAGGTGGGTTTGATTTGGAAAAAACAAAGAACTAGTCGGCATAAAAATACTTATTCAACCGAGCCACTACTAAAACTAATGTTACCTTTTTCCTAAATATCTTTTCTTATTAATCCTGGATCCATTCCCAGGATTTTAAGCGGGAACACTATTCATACAACCCATTTTTCCTTGCTTTACATACCTTTTCGTCGACCACCGTTCATGCACTAACAAATGCAACCACCTACTTAAGTGAGAACACTATTCATACAACCCAATCTTCTTTGTTTTCCCTACCTTTTCGTACACCACTATTCATGCATTGACAATTGCAACCACCTACATACAATGCAACATTTCTATTCCTACAACACTATATCTCTTTCAGATATTGTAATATTATTTCATTGGTACAAGGCCTTACAAGGAGGTCGAAATATTACATCGATCAGATACAATGGTCTTTTCAGAAATATCTACAACGGTTGTATAAAAAGCTACACCTCGGAAGAAATATCGCAAGCCGCTTGTAGAACCCATAGCAACAATGAAACTTTTTTTTTGGTCAAAATGAAACTTGTTGAAAACCAATGGAAAACTGTATTTCTGCACATCTTTGTATTATAATCATATTGACAAAATTGTATTTTATTCACCGCACAACAGATTCTGGATTTTTGAACTCATACATGTTTCCATCCAACTTATTTCACAATCAATTCAATCTGTATACAACATATTAAATTACATGTCGAAGACCATAGTTTCCTATGAAATTATTCTGACCGATTATTCTCTACCACACCCCGTGCATCCCACGGGTGAGCGTCCTATATATAATTATGAATTGATAATCAAAGGGAGCCTTAATTACTTTCATGAAAAGAGATTATCTGCTTTCGCAGAATACATGTAAGACAAATTCTAGGGGAGCCGCATATCATGCCAAAAGCAGCTACTTACTACTAAGTAATACTACACTATAAGCAAAATTAACTAGCTACACACTTCTTAAATTGAATGAACTAAAAAAAGTCATGGCAAAAAAGAGTGGTTAACCATGTAAAAAATGGTACTTATGATTGTCACTTGGTTAACTATGCTAACAAATTCCAAGAGTTTAAGTCTTTGTCATATTGTGTACGGCAAAAGAGTAGCTAATTATGTTTGTCACTTGCTTAAAATAGTTAAATTGAACCAAATTCTAGAATTAAAGATTACTATATTGAAGAAAATGATATTAAAATCTAGCTAATAAATTTCAGTAATGTTTTAACTAATAAGGAGTGAGATAATTAAAAAGGAAAAATGTAGTATTAAAATATAGGCTAAATAGCACTTTTAGTCCTTTATCTTTGCTCCAAATTTCACTTTGGTCCTTTATCTTTTTTTTGGTCCGTTTTGGTCCTTTATGTTTCATTTTCGTTTCATTTTGGTCCCTCACGTATTATTTAATTCAATTAAAACATTAAAACAATTAAAATAATTAAAACAATTACAAAAATAAAACATAAACCCATCCCCCCACCGTCCACCACCACCCACCACCACCCACCACCGTCAACCACCGTCAACCACCACCCACCACCTCCCCCCACCGTCCACCCCTCCCCCCACTGTCCCCCCTCCCCCCACCGCTGCGCACCCCCTCCCCCACCGTTCCCCCTCCCCCCACTCCCAGCGCTGCGCACCCCCTCCCCCACTGTTCCCCCCCTCCCCCCACCCCCCAGCGCTGCGCACCCCCTCCCCCACCGTTCCCCCTCCCCCCACCCCCCACCGCTGCGTACCCCCTCCCCCCTCTCCCACGACCCGTCTTCTTCCTCTCACACGACCCGACCCGTCTTCTTCCTCTCACACGTTCTCACTCCTCTCTCTGCGATTGGACCCCAAACTCCACCTTTCAACTCGAAATTTCCCCCTGAGTTCGATTATGGCGTCAATTTGAACAATTACAGGCCCTACCTCGTGGAAGAACTCCATAACCGTGAGAGAGGGGAGAGAGGGGGTGCGCAGCGGTGGGGGGGAGGGGGAGGGGTTCACGGTGGGGGAGGGGGGGAGGGGTTCACGGTGAGAGAGAGAGACAGATCTGGTGGTGGGTGGTGGTTGACGGTGGGTGGTGGTGGTGGGTGGTGGTGGTGGGTGGTGGTGGACGGTGGGGGGAGGGTTTTATGTTTTATTTTTCTATTTGTTTTAATTGTTTTAATTGTTTTAATGTTTTTAATGTTTTAATTGAATTAAATAATACGTGAGGGACCAAAATGAAACGAAAATGAAACATGAGGGACCAAAACGGACCAAAAAAAAGATAAAGGACCAAAGTGAAATTTGGAGCAAAGATAAAGGACCAAAAGTGCTATTTAGCCTAAAATATAAGAGTATTAAAATGATATTGCTGTCATGTAGGAGTCTTAGGGAGGGTTAATTGTTGAATCTAATAAGTGTATAATTACAATTCAATGCAAGAGTACAATACCTTTTTTGTTTACAATTTAGTACAAGTGGTCATACTTAAAGCTCATCGTCAATGTCTATTGAAAAATGAAAAGGTAAACACACATAACCAAAAATTCAAAACTAAATTTATTGAGGGAAAATCAAATTTAAAAGCAAAGGAATTCATTTTTGTTACCTAATCATTGGCTTTTGTGTTACCTCTTTTAAGAGAAAATCAAAGTTAGACTCATCTCTACTTTTTGTGTTACCTCTTTTGAATTTTAAACAACTGCGTATTTATTAGTGCTTGACCTTGTAATTTAAGAAGCACATAAAAAATAATACTCAAATAAAGTTAAGTAAAAACAAAGTTATCCGGTTATTGAGGAACGAACTTCGCATATTTGAACAGTTAAAATATTTTCCAAATGTTATAGAACCCCAAAACATATTGCTTCGCGTCGCATTTTAAGGGCGCTTGGTGGAACCCAATTTCTTCACTTGTAATCTAGGGCTTTGCTTGCGATTGGGCTTTGATATAGCTTGCTTTCTTGGTTTTGGATTAAACCTCTACTCTCCTAATTCAGTCTATAGGCTTTGAATTTAGCCCAGAAAGAAACCTTTCTTAGCATCCAATTGCTCGACTCGAAGAGTACTTTTAGGGAGAAGCTCTTGTATTTCTTTAAGGAGTTGGTTAGTGGCCTATTAACTCAAAATCGAATATTCAAGAGACTAAAAAGATCGGGAAGGCACATATAAAAGGAGAGGAACTTCACTCCTAAAAAATAAAAAAATAAACGCTAGACAAAAAGAGAAGGAATAGCGGGCAAAGCGATTCCAATGCTTAACGAATGGACCAATCCAAGACTTGGAATGCTACCAGAATCGGATACTGCTCTTACCTTACTAGCATGATACTGAAATGGCTCTTTGCCGACTAAAGGCTACAAGACTACCCCTCACTCTCAGAGAAAGACAGAACGGACAAGAACAACTTTGACATCCTCAAGCTAGAAAGAGGATAGGCTATTGGGGCCTCTTGCGAATTCTGTGGAAGACAGTAGAATATTCGAGGGAAGTCAACTGTTGCGGGCCGCCTAAACCAGCGCAAGAGTGTATTCCCAAAGAAGCAATAGGGAATCCATACGAACATCACGTATTTGAACATCAATTTTTTTCCCCGACTCTAAAGTACCTCGAAACTGCTTAACATCGCACTTTACGTATTTTGTCACGAATTTTTTTTTTTTACAGAAAACCAAATTTTGAGTAACAAACTTTGTTTATTTGAATTGCACTTTACTTGTCCTAGTGGTGTAGCTCAGTTGGTTGGAGCTAGGGACATCTTTCGGTTGCTCCCGGGTTCGAACCCGGTATGCGACACTCCAATTCCCCATTTCCCCTATATGTGGCATTGTGCCAGCCTCTTGAACAAAAAAAAAAGAATCACATTTTACGTATTTTGTCATGAAATTAATTTTTTTTTCACCAAACCGGTTATTGAAGAACAGACATCACGTATCTGAACAAACAAAAAATTTCCGGGACTCTAAAGTACCTCAAAACACACTACCTAGCATCGCACTTTACGTATTTTATCACAAAATTAATTTTTCTTCACCAAACCGGTTATTGAGTAACGAACTTTAGGTTTTTGAATAGTTAATTTTTTTTCCTGAACTCTAAAGTACCCTAAAACACGCTTAAAATGTAAAAAGGAAAGCTTTAGACGGGGCGTACCGTTGAAATACGCAATACTATCTCTTTTTGAAAGCTTTAGTTGGTTCTTATGGATCTAGTCTTATAAAATAAAAATTTGAGGGATTAGCTAGAAAGTTGTGATCTTTAATGCATGATGATTGACACACATAATATAGCTACCTACGGGCTGCGGCTTACAATACTTAGCAATTTGCTTAGTTATTGTTACTAAATTAACTTCAGCCACTGGATCCCTTCTTTTATTAATCTAATTTGATCTAACGGATGATAATGAATAAGGGTGCTGTTGTCATTTTACATCTTGTTATTCAGAGAACCAATTCAGGAGGATCATTATTCACACATTCCAGATCCAGATTGCGTCTTCCACCACCGTCTCCACAGTTGCTCTGCCATCTTCCACCTCCGTCGTCTCTCCACCTCCAGTCGCCGTCGCCGGTGAATCCTCTGGCATCATCTCTTCCACTGGCGTCTCCTCCTCCTCCTTGTTTCACGCACACTACAAAAAAAACACTGATTAGCGACGGACATTAGCGAGGGACTTGTTGTCCCTCGCAAAAACAGTCATTAGCGAGGGAATTAGCGAGGGACTTGTTGTCCCTCGCAAAAACAGTCATTAGCGAGGGAATTAGCGAGGGAACTGTCCCTCGCTAATGACAGCCCTCGCTAATTCCCTCGCTAAATTTTGCTTTTTCAGATGATGGGACTCAGCGCAGGGGTTGGTAAAGGTGCAGAAATTAGCGAGGGACAGTTCCCTCGCTAATTCCCTCGCTAACGTTAACTTTTCAGATGATGAGACAGTTCCCTCGCTAATTCCCTCGCAAATTTTTTTTTTTTTCCTATATATCCGTTTACACCCTCACTCTTCTTTCTCACTCACTCACTCACTCACTCTTCACCATTCCTCTTCCCTTCCTCTTCCCCCTTCCACTTCCTCTCACACCCTTCTTCTCTCTTCACTCTTCCAACACCACCACCACCACCATCATCACCACCTCCTCTCACACTCTTCTTCTCTCTTCACTCTTCCAACACCACCACCACCACATACCTCCTACCACTCTCACTCACTCTCTCTTACTCTTCACCACCACCAACCCACCACCCCACCACCACCACTCTCACTCTTCTCTCTCTCTCTCTCTCTCTCTCTCTCTCTCTCTCTCTCTCTCTCTCTCTCTTTCTTTCTCCCTTACTCTTCTCCTTCTCTCTACTCTAAACCACCCATCACCACCACCACGCCACCACCACCACCACACCACCACCACGCCACCACCACCACCACCACACATCACCACAAAATTAATAATATAATATAATATTCATTAATTAATATATATAAAAAAACAAGCCATTCAGCACTGGACACGTGTCATTTTTTTTTTGAAAACTGCAGTCATTAGCGAGGGAATTAGCGAGGGAATTAGCGAGGGAATTAGCGAGGGCAAAATCCGTCGCTAATTCCTGCGCATTTACCAACCCCTGCAACTGAGTCCCATCACCTGAAAAGCTGCAGTCATTAGCGAGGGAACTAGCGACGGCATAGTCCCTCGCTAATTAGCGAGGGATCCAACTTCCCTCGCTAATCCCATTTGCGAGGAGGGAATTAGCGAGGGAACCAGTCCCTCGCTAAGTCCCTCGCAAATGACCATTAGTGAGGGAATCAGGTCATTTTGCGAGGGAACTGTCCCTCGCTAATGACTAGTTTTTTTGTAGTGGCATCGTTTCACGGCGTCTCCTCCTCCTCGCTTCACGCATCGTATCCTCCACCGTCGCCGGTTTCTCTTTTACTGCGCCGTGAGAGGTTCTGCATCGTTTCACGCAACCTTCACAGAGCCTCCCCCTTCGCTCCTCTTCCTCGTTTGTTCCTTCTAACTTTGCCTTATTCTTCTTCGTACTCATTTCCTGGCTGGTTTTGGTGCACTCTAACCATTGTTATGCAACTCTGGTTAGTGGCATCTAACCACAGTTATGCATATCTATGGTTAGTTGCATCTAACCACAGTTATGCATATCTGTGGTTAGTGGCATTTAACCATTGTTATGCACATTTGTGGTTAGTGACATCTAACTATTGTGGTACAAATCTGTGGTTAATGAACGAATTTTTTTTTAGTGTGAAAAAAAAAACCCCAGAAAACGCCGCAATATATATATAGGTAAATGACCCTTTTACGCCCAGAAAAACATATTTTCTCAAAAACCTTGTTCCTAGGTCCTTTTTCAAAAAATTTAATTTTGAAGTTTTTTCTTTTGAAAACACTTTGTCTAAGCTAGATTTTTGAGAAATAATTTTAAAACTCATTTTTGCATATTCTTTGGAACTTGTCTTTTAATCCTTTTTCCTATCATATTTCGAAAACATAGTTTGTCAAAAACCTTGTACCAAAATCCTTTTTCAAACAATTTTAATCTTGAGAATTTTTCTTATGAAAACACTTCCTCTAGGCTAGATTTTTTCATATCATGTTTTAAAAACATACTTTCTAAAAAAACTTGTACTTCCTCTACTATGCAACATGGTGAATTTCCCGCCCCCGCATGTTCCTTCATATGTTGTGCAAGATGCTAACCCTCTTGTTTAAATATAATTGCCGAAAAAACGTACAACCATATAATGCCAAAACATGCGCCATAAACATATAATACCAAACTAAACTATAGGAACCCATTTCCCATGACTAAATATTGCATAAGAACCGGACATAATCTATGGCAACAACAACCACCTAATTTGAAGCCTCTAAACCCTGGCGTTCTCTTTGCCCAATTTCACTTTTCATTCTTTTTCGTCCCTTCTTCCATGAGCAAGTCTGTGTATTGACAACCTCTGCAAGGATGACTTTGTGTAGCAGCTGTTGGGATATTCCTATTGATAGGAGAGGAGGAAGAGAAAAACGAGAATAACAGAAAATGGAAAACTGTAAAAAATGAAGAGCGTGTGTATTATTGAAAGGGGTCGACAGCTTATATATAGCTAGTCGAAGGTGTGGAAAGCTTATATGGCTGGTCGAACTGAATGTGTCGAAGGCTCATATATCTAGTCGAATCTAAGCAATTGAATTCCAAATATATTTCAGTATTCCCTCTTAATTCACATGTTGCTAAGTGACATCATTCCAAACATTGTCCTTAATTCTTCAAATCTTCCCTTTTGCAATGGCTTGGTCATTGCATCGGCTATTTGAAGTTCTGAGCAGCAGTATTGCAGGTTCAGCTTCTCCTTGTTGACTTGATCACGCAAGAAGTGATACCTAGTTTCTATATGTTTCGACCTTCCATGGGCAACAGGATTTTTGGCCAAATCTATTGCAGATTTGTTGTCTATTAGTAACTTCATTACTGAGTTCTTGTGCAGTCCAATTTCAGTGAGCAACATGCTCAGCCATGATGCTTGGCAGGCTGCAAAGGAAGCAGCCACATACTCTGCCTCACAGGAGGATAGGGCTACTATACTTTGCTTCTTGGAGCACCATGAGATGGGTGTTGTTCAATACATAAAGACATAGCCACTTGTGCTTTTCCCGTCACATTTATCTCCACTCCAATCCGAATCTGTGTAGCCAAACACTTCGACAGCAGCAGAAGATTCAGTCTTGCCAGGGAACAAAATACTATGATTTTGTGTTCCCTTGACGTATCTAATCACTACAAAAAAAACACTAATTAGCGACGGACATTAGCGAGGGACTTGTTGTCCCTCGCAAAAACAGTCATTAGCGAGGGAATTAGCGAGGGCATAGAGCTGTCAATTTTTTTGTCATTAGCGAGGGAATTAGCGAGGGAACTGTCCCTCGCTAATGACTGCCCTCGCTAATTCCCTCGCTAAATTTTGCTTTTTCAGATGATGGGACTCAGCGCAGGGGTTGGTAAAGGTGCAGAAATTAGCGAGGGATAGTTCCCTCGCTAATTCCCTCGCTAACGTTAACTTTTCAGATGATGAGACAGTTCCCTCGCTAATTCCCTCGCAAATTTTTTTCTTTTTTCCTTTATATCCGTTTACACCCTCACTCTTCTTTCTCACTCACTCACTCTTCACCATTCCTCTTCCCTTCCTCTTCCCCCTTCCACTTCCTCTCACACCCTTCTTCTCTCTTCACTCTTCCAACACCACCACCACCACCACCACCATCATCACCACCTCCTCTCACACTCTTCTTCTCTCTTCACTCTTCCACCACCACCACCACATACCTCCTACCACTCTCACTCACTCTCTCTTACTCTTCACCACCACCAACCCACCACCCCACCACCACCACTCACTCTCTCTCTCTCTCTCTCTCTCTCTCTCTCTCTCTCTCTTTCTCCCTTACTCTTCTCCTTCTCTCTCTACTCTAAACCACCCATCACCACGACCACCACACCACCACCACGCCACCACCACCACTCTCACTCCTCTCTCTCTCTCTTTCTCCCTTACTCTTCTCCTTCTCTCTACTCTAAACCACCCATCACCACCACCACGCCACCACCACCACCACCACACATCACCACAAAATTAATAATATAATATAATATAATATAATATTCATTAATTAATATATATAAAAAAAACAAGCCATTCAGCACTGGACACGTGTCATTTTTTTTTTGAAAACTGCAGTCATTAGCGAGGGAATTAGCGAGGGAAAAAGCCGTCGCTAATTCCTGCGCATTTACCAACCCCTGCAACTGAGTCCCATCACCTGAAAAGCTGCAGTCATTAGCGAGGGAACTAGCGACGGCATAGTCCCTCGCTAATTAGCGAGGGATCCAACTTCCCTCGCTAATCCCATTTGCGAGGAGGGCATTAGCGAGGGAACCAGTCCCTCGCTAAGTCCCTCGCAAATGACCATTAGTGAGGGAATCAGGTCATTTTGCGAGGGAACTGTCCCTCGCTAATGACTAGTTTTTTTGTAGTGAATCACTCTTTTTGCAGCCATTAGATGAGAAGTTCTTGGCTTCTCCATGAATCTGCTGATCAATCCAACACTAAACATAATGTCAGGTCGTGTGTTGCAGAGGTACCTAAGGGATCCAACAATCTGTTTGTAGAGGGTGGCATCTACTTCACTCTCTTCCCCATCCTTCAACAGCTTGTTGCTTGTGTCGATTGGAGTCGAAACAGGTTTGCAATCAGCCATTTTGAATTTGTCCAGGGTGTCTGCTACATACTTATTCTGATGCAGAAATGTACCTTTGCTTGTCTTCATAAATTCCATTCCTAAGAAGTATGATAGGTGTCCCAAATCACTCATTACGAATTCAGACATCATCACCTTCTTGAAGGAGTCAACTTCAGTCTCATTGCTGCCAGTCACTAGTAGATCATCTACATACAAGCACATCAGCAACTAAGTTTCAGTTCCAGTCCTTTTAGCATACACACCATGTTCATTGGTGCATCTATTGAATTTTTGAGCCAAGAGGAATTCATCAATTCTCTTGTTCCATGCCTTTGGGGCTTGCTTAAGTCCATACAGGGCCTTCTCAAGCT
Organism: Astragalus membranaceus; assembly: GCA_039519185.1. Taxonomy (NCBI): domain Eukaryota; kingdom Viridiplantae; phylum Streptophyta; class Magnoliopsida; order Fabales; family Fabaceae; genus Astragalus; species Astragalus membranaceus. The sequence continues at coordinate 24,954,841 of CM076852.1, forward strand.
TGAACACCTTGTCTTCTTGTCCCTTTAACTCAAATCCAGGTGGTTGGCAAACATAGACTTCCTCCTCCAAAGGTCCATTAAGAAAGGCTGATTTTACATCAAGTTGATGTAGGGGCCAGCCTCTATGACTTGCCAAGTTCACTACTAGTCTTATGGTCTCGATTCTGGCTACAAGGGGAAAGACTTCATTGAAATCCAAGCCAGGCTTCTGTAGGAAACCTTTAGCTACTAATCTGGCCTTATACTTGGCCACTTCTCCATTGGGTTTGATTTTAGTCTTGTAGACCCACTTCACATCTATTGCTTTCTTTTGCTTTGGAAGTTCGACTAACTTCCATGTGCCATTTTCTCTATTGACTTCAGCTCATCCAGCATAGCTTCCTTCCACTTTTTGTTATTAAGTGCCTGCTCCAGACTCACTGGTTCTGCCTCAGCCATCAGTGCAAGGTGATTCAGGTCTCCCTCTGCTGTAATAGCAGAATCTGGGAATGTATCAAATCCTTCTAGCCTTACTGATCTCTGCATTTCCCTCTGTGACCTTCTGATAGGTGCTTCAGTAACTGCAGTTTCAGTAGCTTTTTTCTGATCATCTGAATCCTGAATCTCATCAAAATCCAGTATTATAGTTCTTTCACAGCTTTCTTCATTCTGAGTATCCCAGTTCCAATTCTTGGACTCATCCACTATGACGTCTCTGCTCTTCACTATTTTCTTCTGCACAGGATCATACAGTTTGTATGCTCCTGTCGAATGATATCCAACAAGGATCGTTTGTTGTGCCCTATCATCCAGCTTCTTTCTTAGTTGCTCAAGGACGATGTCTGTAGCATAATGAGCCAATTATTCTGAGATGCTTGACACTTGGCTTTCTTCCTAGCCAAGCTTCTTCAGGTGTCTTCCCAATCAGTCTTTTTGTGGGGCATTTATTCAGAATATACACTGCTGTGGCTACTAATTCTCCCCATAAACTGTGAGGTAGCTTCTTTTCATTCATCATACTTCTCACCATGTTGAGGATGGTTCTGTTTTTCCTCTCAGCAATTCCATTATGCTGAGGTGTGTAAGGTGAAGTGACTTCATGTACTATGCCTTCTTTTTCACAAAGCTTTACAAATTCATGTGAGTTGTACTCACCACCTCCATCTGTTCTAAGGGTTTTGATTTCACATTCACTTTGCTTCTCAATCATCACCTTAAAGTTCTTGAATGTTTCAAGTACTTCACTCTTCTTATGATCAAGTACACCCATGTCATTCTAGTGTACTCATCAATGAAGGTGACAAAGTAATTATTCCCTCCTAATGAACTGACCTCAAAGGGACCACAAACATCAGAGAATATCACCTCTAACTTCTTCTTTTGCTCTGCCTGGCACCTCTGATTTGAAGGAGTTTCTAGGTTGCTTTGATTTGCAGCAGCTATCACATACTTCACCAGGCATTTTCACTGCTGGCAGCCCATGAACCATCTTCTTCTCATGTAGTTGTCTCAAGCTCTTGATGTTTAGGTGGCCAAATCTTCTGTGCTACTTCCAGTTTTCATCATCAACAATGGTTGTGAGGCATTGCTCTTCGACTACTTGCAATTCGACCTTGAATGTTCTGTTACTTTGCATTGGCACCTTCAGGATCAGCCTCTTGTTTAAATCAAACAAGCTGAGACTGTTATTATCCATTTCGACAGAGAATTTCTTCTCAATCATCTGCCAAAGACTCAGCAGATTACCCCTCATCTTTGGCACATAGAATACTTCCTGAATGTAGCACCACTTTCCATCCTTCAACAGAAACTTTATGGTGTCAATTCCTTCTGTAGTGACTCTGCTGTTATCTGTAAATCTGATTCTTTTACTTATTTGCTTCAGTTCGACAAACCACTCCCTATGACAGCACATGTGGTTTGAGCATCCTGTGTCGAGATACCATTCATCAGATTTTCCTTCGATCTCATTTGTATCTGCCTTCAGCAACAACAATTCTGTGTCAGTAGCTGTCATGAAGAATAATTCTTCATCATTGTTGCTGGCCATGTTGGGGGCATCACCAGTGTCACCACTGCCCTGCCCCTCACACATTGCACAAGTATTTTGAGCATTACAAGTGTTTCCACTGTCACAAGTGTTCCCACTGTCCTGCTCATTACTTTCAGCAACTGTTACATTGAGATGAGTGTCTTCTTCAATCTTATCATCTATGACTGCCATCAGCATTAAGCCTTTTGAGTCAGAGTCAGAATCTGTGCCTCCATCGCTTGCAAATTTGGCTTCAGCATCTTTATTCCTAGGAACCTTCTTGTTCTTGCATTTGTTCCTATAATGCCCAAATTGCTGACAGTTATAGCACTACACTTTGCTCAGATCGTATTTCTTCTTATCAGAGTTTCCTTGTTCATCTTTCTTGCTACCAGATTCCTTTTCTTTACTCTTCCAGTTTCCCATTTCTTTCTTGTTGCCTGGCTTCCAATTTTTCTTAGAGGAGTGTGTCAACAAGGGTTGGGTGCACCCCTAGTGCCCCCTTCAATATATATTGCTTATAAAAAAAAGGCTTGTTCAGTCTCCTTTTCTGAACTTCTCTGCCTAATTCTCAATTCACGAGCCTCTAAGGAACCTTGAAATTCATCTAACTTCATTTCATCTATGTTCATGGATTCTTCAATGGCAGTTACAACATAGTCGAAATCTAGAGTTAAGGATCTAAGAACCCTTTCTACTTTACTTTTTTCAGATATAGTTTTACCATTGCCTTTCATTTGATTAGTCAAAGCTACTAACCTTATGATGAAATCACCAATCGATTCTCCATCTTTCATCTTCAATGCCTCGTATTGCTTCCTGAGAGACTCCAAGCGTATCTTCTTCAGTATATCCGCTCCTCCATATGCATTCTTGAGGATATCCCACGCTTTGTTTGCTGAATCACAATCAATGATCAGGTTCAGAATGTTTGAATCAACGCTTTGATGAATCAAGAACAGCCCTTTTCCATCTTTCTTTCGCAATGCATGGTGGTTGTTCCTCTGCGCTTCAGTGGCGTTTGCTGCCAATGGTGGAACACCTTCATCAACGATTTCAAGTACATCTTGAAAACGAAACAGAACATTCATCTGCGCACACCACCGTTCGTAATCCTTTCCATTGAAGATAGGGAGGTTCGCCGGAATCCCACCATTGTCTCGCGTCGCCATTGGAAGAATATTTAAGGATCTTTATAGCTCTGTTATACCAATTTGTTGGGATATTCCTATTGATAAGAGAGGAGGAAGAGAAAAACGAGAATAACAGAAAATGGAAAACTGTAAAAAATGAAGAGTGTGTGTATTATTGAAAGGGGTCGACAACTTATATATAGCTAGTCGAAGGTGTCGAAAGCTTATATGCCTGGTCGAACTGAATGTGTCGAAGCTCATATAGCTAGTCGAATCTAAGCAATTGAATTACAAATATATTTCAATAGCAGCCACAATTTCCATAAAAGAAGCTCTAGCAGGAACTGGATCTCTAGCTCATTGCATAATGTGACTCATTCAATTGATCATCACATACAAACAACTTACAACTGCGTTGTTTCATCTAAAATGAAATTAAACTTTTAAAGCAAGTTCATCAAATCAAGAATAGAGGAGAGGAAAAATAGGAGAACAAACAACCATACCCAATTCGAACATTGCCAGTAGCGACGTTTGAGATTTTCGTCAATAACCTCATTGTTGTAACAAACCACGGAAAGGTAGGAGAATAGCATCTTGAGGTGCCCTTGATGAAGATGTAGAAGAACTGCTTAAGGTAGCGATAGGAGAAGTTTGCGCGATGTATATGAATAAGTTAAATGAATTTGGGGATTTAGGACACTATGTGTAAGTTAGTGATGTGTAATCCAACGTCGATGCCACATAATTAGGTTTAAAAAAGTTAGAAATAGATACACAAGCCACGTAAGAACTTTGTTAGCCACATCAGAAACCTAATAATAGAAGCACTAACAAAAATACTTAAATGAAAACGTGTGTTTTTGCCTAGGATATTTTTTTTTAAAGTTGCAGGAACTAGAATAAAATAATCCCCTATTTGGGAGGACCAAACACATATTTAAGTCTTTATAGAAATAGCTGTCATGACAGTAGTCCTCAAACAAATATTGTAAATTTTTATATATCAATATATTCAACAATATTGTTTTTTGAAATACATATTTATTGAGAGACGAGAGTAAAGAGGTACTTTTACACAATATTCGACGTGAAATATCGTTGAGGCATTTTCACGAATACCTTGAGCACGATTGTTGTTTTGATTGTCCGCTTGAGTAGACGACACAGGAACCTGAGCAACGTTTGTTGTTGCGTTGGTGACTCCAAGTTCTTGTCTGAATTTGTCTAGTTGTGATTCTTGAACCAGCAGCAGAGATTCAATTTCAGTTAAGGATGGAGATTCTGGCTTGCTGAAGATCATCATGGCGAAGGAATTGTATTCCTCTGGTAATCCGTCAAGAAGCACGTCAACGAGATACGAATCAGCAATATCGTTTCACCAGCGGAAATCAATGAATCGGCTAGAGTGTGAACTTTTGTGATGAATTCAGAAATGGATTTAGATTCTTTCTTTGTGTTCTTGAGTTCACTTCGCAGTTGGCGAACCTTAGCCTTCAAATGCGAGAAGTAGTGATGATGGATTTTCTCCCAGACTTGCCATGAATGATGACAAGTGAGAACACGCGTGAGTGCTGTTTCAGATAGCGTGGATAGCAACCACGTAAAGAGAGTTTGATCTTGCACGAGCCATTTCTCAAATTCGTCGGAGACATTATCAGCAAGACGATATGTTTCAGACGCATACATCACTGGAACTTTGGGATTGACGAGAAAACGATGCAATTTGTGCATCTTGACTACACCTTCTACCTACTGGTTCCATAGCAGAAAGTTTTTGTCATCAAGCTTGATGGAAAGTTTTGGTCCAGTACCGAAGTGATGCGGAGAAGCAGTTGTTGAGATTCCTTGAAACACAGAGGCGTGTGCGGTAGGAGATGCACCATCACTGTGATCTGGTGATTCAGTCAAGAGTGATCAATTGAGTTGCAGAGGAGCGAAGCGAGGAAGATGACAGAAGCGTGTGGCTCAGGAACGTGACGAAGCGAATGATACCATGATAACAGAATTGATACAATGAAACAGTAGCTGAGTCAGCACTAGCTGAACTCTCACTAGGCGCTCGGCGCCTTACACTTTGCTATAGCTGCGTTCTTCACACTAGGCGCTTGGCGCCTTGCACTTTGTTGTATGTTGAGCGTGTTGAGCAGCTGCATCAGTTTGTGTCTTGGGAATACTTTTAGTGTTCCCTATCAGTAATTGTGTTACTTACAAATATTTGTATTTTGTGTTGACCTTTGTTGGACAAAATTTAATTTCACTGTTATAAATTAAAAGTGTCACAAAATAGAATAATAAATGTATTACAAATATAACACTTTTTAAATCAATTATGCCAAATAACTTAAATCTTTTTTTGTTGAAAATGAAAAAGAAGCCATTTTAAATCAGATTTATATAAACTGATTTTGGATTTAGAAAGCGAGCTTTTTAAACCACTTTTTTGGATAGTCGATCTAAAACACATTCCAAAGATCAAAATCAACATTTTAATCCCCTTTGAAATTGGTTATAGAAGAATGATTTTCTAAAAAACTGTTAATAGTATCTAAGGTGGGAGAGAGTTTGATTGGACCACAAAGCCTTCAATGGGTTTATCAGGAGGTTTATTAAGTGTTTGAAAGCCCGATTTAATGGATGTACAATTCAGTTTTTCTGAGGACAACTTTGTAGGTATTTATGAATTACTTAATTGAATTAAAAAATGAAGTTCAAAAGGGAGTGCAGTGAATTCAAGAGTTTCATAGAAGAGATAGAGCTTATAGATGTCCCTGTACTGGGTAGAAAATTCTTTTGGCACTGCTTGGATGGTGTCGCCATGAGTAGAATTGACAGAACTTTGATGACTGATGGCATTTACCGTGGATGGAACATATCATCTCAATTGGTAGGTGATAGAGACATATATGATCATTGTCCGGTGTGGTTGCTCAGAAATAGTCTTGATTGAGGCCCCAAACCGTTTAAATTTAATAATAGTTGGCTAGAGAGTACTAAGATTTTAAGTAATTTGTTCAAGATTGTTGGAACTCTTTTGACGTGTTGGGACTAAGGTCCTTTGTAATAAAAGAGAAATTGAAATTGTTAAAGGGAAGACTAAAGTGGTGGAACAAAGAGGTTTTGGATAGACCTTAACATTGATGACTTGGTGAAGGATTTAAATGAGTTATATGGACTAGCAGCAGAAGGTGAAAGCATAAGTTTGGAGCAAAGGAAGACGTTAACAAATGAGTTTTGGATACAAATAAAATCAAGAGAAAACCTTATTCTACAAAAGTCAAGAGTAAAAGGGGATTCAAATACACGGTTTCTTTCATTCTTGCATGAGATATAACAGAAGAAGGAATCAGCTGCTTAAGTTGAAGGTTAAAGATCATTGGTGGGTGGAGGATGTTGAAGGCATAAAAGCTTCGGTTAAGAGTTATTTTGAAAAGGGCTTTCTAGAGGAAGAATTTAGTAGACCGGTGCTAGATGGGATATATTTTAGGCTAAATAGCACTTTTGGTCCTTTATGTTTGCTCCAGATTTCACTTTGGTCCTTTATCTTTTTTTTGGTCCGTTTTGGTCCCTCATGTTTCGTGTTTGTTTCATTTTGGTCCCTCATGTTAGTTTTGACTAACGGACGCCACGCTGGTAGTTAACTGCTGACGTGGCGCCCGTTATTCATTAAATTACGTGGCACAAGCCAGTTCCACATCAGCAATTCGTTTTTTAATATAAATAAAACATAAAACAATAAAACAAATATAAAAACAGAAAAACATAAAAACAATAAAACAAACCGTAAAACCAAAATGAAGAACAGCTTCATCTTCATTCTCCCTTGTCAAGAACACCTTGAAGAACAAAACTTAAAAACAGAATCTGGGAATCCATCTTCCTTCTCCCTTCTCAAGAATAGCTTCAAGAACAGCAACAACATAACCCCCTTTTAAAACCCTATCTTCATCTTCCTCACCACATCACCCCCATTTGAGAACCCTAAACCGTAAATTGGAAACTGTCATCTTCATCTTTCTCCCTACTGATTTAATGGCATCTTCCAATTCGAGTAGCTACCCATCATTTGGTCTATCAACCCAACGTGAACGTGAAGCTTCACCTGAATGTTTCTATGGGGAGAAATGTGTTATTCGAATTGTGAATGAAGAAACCACAAACAAGGGAAGGAAGTTCTGGGGCTGTAGGCATTTCGTGGTAAGATTAATGGTTTTTGGAGCTTGTTTTTCGCCATTGTTGCAGATCTGAGTTCCAGATCTGGGTTCTCTGATGATGCTCCTTTGTTTCATTTTAGTCCTCTCTGTTTTTCCTTGGTTTCATTTATGTCCCTCTCATTGTTTATCTTGTTTCAATTTGGTCTCTCTCAGTTTCTTTTAAAAATGCAAATCTGAGTTTGATCTATCTTTGTTTGTTTGCACAGTCTAAAGATGATCTTGGATGCTCATATATGAAATGGATCAAGGATTCATGGCCTCCTCAGACACAGACACCAAGAGAAACACAATGTGTAGAGAGACAACATGGAGTGACCGAATGTGCAGATTGTAGTGACCGAGTGATTCAGGCTTCCAAGTCCCCTGAGTCTCCGGAGTCATCAGCTGAGTAACTGTCTCCTGTTTTGCATAACCACAAAACATAGCACAATTAGCGCTCCATTTAAACAAAGCAACATTATATAAGACAAATCAAGTTGTATACTTACCTGATTCATCCTCGAGAACTCATCAACATACTCCTTAGTGCCCTTTCTCACATGGGTGACCCTGTGCAGCTCAGGAGCAGCGACAGGGGTCCCGCCTTCTTACGATGTAAAATGAAACACGTTTTCAACGATTGCTAACTAATTAACTAATGTAAAAAAAACAACCAGATTTTTAAAATAATTTACCAATCTAAGAGCATGATGCGTCTGGTTGATGGACCCGCAGCAGTGAAGTGAGGCACCCTTTTCTGAGTTTCTATTAGTCTTGGCTTTTTCGGCATTTCTCTTGAACTTATCTGTAGCCCAATGATTGTTGTAAGCATTCCAAACTTCATCACTCATGTAATCCGGCTTCTTATCTTTACGCCGCAACTTATAGAGTAAATCTGACAATTGAGATCATAAACCACAATCAATCAAAAATAAGATCATCAACCTATTTTGTTCTTCTAAAACCCTACCCAAATCATATAGCTTCGAACAAAACAAGTTCATAAAAAAATTAAAATCAAAACAATATCATAAAATTAAGAATCAAAACCTTCAAAAGGGAGAGCTCCGGTGGTGGTGGCGGAAGTTATGGGAAGGTGGGAGAGAAGAGGAATTCGTAGAAGAGAGACAGAGGAGAGAGAGCGATGATTCTGGTGGTGGTGGTGTGGTGGTGGTAGAAGTTATGGGAAGGTGGGAGAGAAGAAAAGAGAAGAGGAATTCGTAGAAGAGAGAGAGAGAGGAGAGAGGGCGACAGTTCTGGTTGTGGTGGTGGTGGTGTGGTGGTGGTGGTGGAAGGTGGGAGAGAAGAAGATAGAGTGAAGAGAGAAATTTGTAGTAGGTGAGAGAAGAGAGGAAATGAGATGTAAACAATAACAATGTAGCTTCAGTATTATCAAATGCACATAAATTGCATGAGACGTTCTCAGATGCACAGAAATATGTCTCTTTGCTGTACACTTGTTTTACCCTTGCTTCATATATACATGGAAATCAAAAATAAAGAACTGAGAACAAAATTTCATATAATGAAGAAGACAACCAATATTCATTGAATAATAGGACAGTACAACAAAAGACCTTGGGTGATAACAACAAAAGCACATAATGAAGAACACAACCATTACAAGGTGGGAGCAAACATGCCCCTTTATTGAACCAAATAACACTTGAACACAGATGAAGCAACAAAAGGCAAGACAAAAGCCACCTGAAGCAACAAAACTACCAAAAATACCAGCTAATGCCTACTCAAAAACATGAACCGTGGATGCTCAACAGGAACCTCAATCTTGACATCAAGTCCCTCAGTAAAGCCATTCTGGCGACAACAACTAAACCACCCACGAAGACGAACTTCTTAAACAACACTGCCTCTTGGGAAAATTAAACGACAAGGATATGGTCGCCCCATTTCATCAACACCAATTGAAGAGAAAACAGTGTCACAAAATGTGTATGGAAGATGCTGCAAAAAAAATGTTGTTAAACATAAATTCGTAGAAGGAATCCAAAAGATAAACAAATAAGAATACAAAGCAAATGAAGGGAACAAACCAGAAAACAAGTTGCTATATCAGGTGCACCCAAAGTTATGTAGAGAGTAAACACAACCATAGGATTCCTACCAACATACATTGACTGGTCAAACACATTAACAACATCATCACCATCATGGATTAAGACAGGCTGATGACCAAGTCTTATCATTCTAGGAAGGCCAGTAACAAAAGGAGGAGCCTGCAACCTATCCCGGACCTCAATGTAAAAATGATCAAGTCGAACATAGACCATACGCACACAGCCACCAAGATGAAGACCATAAAACCTACCCATTTCAGCCCAACCTTCGACAAAGTAAACATTAGTGCCCCTCTTAACAACAGCCACTTCAAAATGATCACCAATGACATCAAAAAGAAATAGGGAGCTGGGAATGTGTTGCCTATGCTGGTTTGAAAAAAGACAGGGCAGTCTAACCTCAACCTGGAAACAAAACATGAAACCAATTCAAAAAGATGTAAAAAATATATGGAACACACAATGTCCTAGAAACCATTCCAAAGTTTTTGAAATCATTTTTAGGGTTAGAATGCACTTTTTGGGAAATTAGGGTTTTTAGGGTCAAAAAGGGCATTTTGGTCATTTCTCACAAAAGGGTCTATAAAAATAATGTTTGCATGAAAATATTTTTCAATAAGCCTCATGCATGAAAATATTTTTTAGAAAGTATAAAATTGATTTTATCATGCATATAATGTATTCTTGATGAATAAGGAAGTTATCCATGTTTTTTAGGAAGCACTCAATCGATTACATCATATCCTTCCTTCAAGCAAATAATCGATTATCTACTCTGAAAATCAAGGGGGATAATCGATTATCTTCTTGAAAATCAAGGGGATAATCGATTATCTACTCTGAAAATCAAAGGGGATAATCGATTATCTACTCTGAAACAATTCAGGAGCATAATCGATTATCCCATGTTTTCACTAAGGACCATAATCGATTATCACCTATTTTGGAAAGTTTTTATGGTTTTGGAAAGTGCCTAATCGATTATCCCAGGCACCTAATCGATTATTGAATCTGAGATCCAAGGCACCTAATCGATTAGCATACACCAAGTTATTTCCAACATAATCGATTATCATGTTTCCTAAAATAGATCAAATCTGATTTCCTATAAATAGGACGCTCATTTTTCATTTCAAAACACACACATTTTCACGAGATCAGAGAAAAAACCCATTTTTCGAAATCTCTCACATTTTAGAGAAAAACTCTTCTACGCTTTATTTTTTTTTGCTCTACTCGTTCCGTTGGTCCGTCAGAGCTGATCTTTCGCTAAGAGTTAGTTGGGGTTGCATTCTTCAAGTTGTAAGATCCGCCTTCATTAGAGGTATTTCTGTCTTTACATTTGTCATTATTTAATTATTGTGATCCGTGCCAAAACTACCCTATGTGATTCTGCTTAGCTTTAGTGTTTATTTACTTGTTCTTGTATATTATCGTCCATTGTTGATGATGAATCATATGATTCCCACTTATGCCTAGTGCACCTTACTTAAAGTGATGAGGATTGTTCTATATGATTCAACCCTTCTAGTTTATATGTTGTTTAAGTTGATGATTGGCAATGTGATTCACACTTGTGCACTTGTGCACTTAATCTTAAGTGTGAGGATTGACCAAAGTGATTCAACGTTCTTTGATACTTTGGTCGCTAAATAATTTGCTTGCTTAGGCTGGCCAATGATCATGATTGAGGCAACTCTTTTGCTTGAGCTTACAGTGTCATCGTCTACTCTCATATAGAATATCATCAATACTTAGATAGGTCCATTCCTTACATTGCATCTTCCACTAGATGTGCATTTAGATTCCCTTGCGTTTTGTAGAAATATTTGAGTATGGTTCTCGCCTAGCATCTTCCACTAGATGTGCATTTAGGTTCAATCTCGCCTACTCCTGTATTTTGCTTAATGCCCAATTCAAGTTCCTTCCTTGCCTATCTATGTGTTGTGATCTAATATGTGTAGTTTAGGCTTGATTTTTGTTTGCGAATTCAAATATTGTTGCTTAATGATTTGATTCCACTGATTGTGTTATGCTTGAATCCACGAATTCTTTCTTGCATTCATTGTTTTCATTTCTAAAACGACCTGGCACAAAAACGGTTATTAGCGGCAATCCATCACAACCTTTGTTGGTTTGATTGTCATGAAAGCCTCAATTTCAAAAGAATTTTCGTAAGCATAAAGCAAGCTACTAGTGATAATCCATCACAACCTTTGTTGGTTTGATTATCATGAACGCGTCCAATTTCAGAAAGCATTTTTCTAAGTATCAAAGAATCAAAAACAAGTTATTAGCGGTGGTCCATCATAACCATTGTTAGTTTAATCATCAAAGCAAAAAGACTTTCATTTTTAAGGCTCGGTAGAACTACGTCGCTTTGATTCCCATTTGGGATACGTAGGAGCGAGTCACATTCTCGTCAAGCGCAACCATAAAAAGTTTAGCATTTGCATAACGAAAAGAAAGGAGTTATTTCCGTAACAAAAAAGAATCACTTTCGCAAACCAAGATCATTTTCAGAACAAAAACCTTTTTCCTTTCTAAAATTATTTTCAACCCATCGTCGCTAGTGGTTAATCAGAACCCTTGTTCGTCTAGCCATTGGTAGCGATGTCTTTTTCCCCAAAGAACAAGCGATGATCACTCATAACCTTTGTTAGTTGATCATTCGTGCCAATCAATCTCTTTCGAAACCACTTTCAAAAGACAAATAAAAAACGGGTTGCTACTAATAGTCAATCAGAACCTTTGTTCGCTGACTGGCGGTAGTGACTCTCATTTTCAAGAGTACTTAGCGGTGATTACCCATAACCTTGGTTAGTTTAATCATCACTAAATGCTCGTCCTATTTCGAAAACTCACTAAAAAGATAAAAAACAAAAACTTTTCAAAACCAAAAACCAAGAACTACGTAGCTTTGAGTTCTCCATCGCACCGGGAGATACGTAGGAGCGGGCATGTCCGTCAAGCACGTTTTTTCTAAAAAACCATTTTCCCCCTTTTTCATAATAAATAAATTTTCATTAAGATTTTTTCAATAAGAAGTAGAGAGGCAAAATTAAGTATTTTCAAGTCAACACACTAAAACCACACATTTAATTAAAGGTTCCCTCTCAGTAGAGAGGACGTGTGGGGTGCTAACACCTTCCCTGCGCGTAACCGACCCCCGAACCCTAATCTCTAGTTTCGCAAGACCAATCGCTTTCCAAAAAAGGTTTTCCTAATATTTTCCTTAATAAATATTGGTGGCGGCTTCATTGTCTTAGGAAAAGTTGTGAACGAGGAAGGTTCTCCCTCGGGACTTTTTCGGGCGCAACAGCTGGCGACTTCACTGGGACTAAAAAACATTTTTTTCAAAAGTGGGTCAAGCCTAATTAATTAAGTGTGTGGTTTGTGATTGATTTGAACATCTTGCTTTGCCTCTATTCTTCTTCTTTTCATAAGCATGTTGCATCCATATGCATTCTTCTTCTATGTTTGCTTTTGTTTAAAATAATAGATAGTTACTTCTTTGCTTAAATGCTTAGTTCCCTCATGCATATTTCCCCTCTCTTGTCATGTCCCCTTCTTCTCAGCTCCCTTTCGAGGTAAGTAATGTTTTGTTGTTGGCACCCTAGATTAGTTGAATTTGATTGGTATTGAACCCTAGGGTAGACGACATGTTATGGCTTTCTATTGTCTGGACTGTTCTGGATTTCATTTGCAGGCGGGTAGTTTTTAAGGAAATACCCTTCGCACACACACACTTGTACCTTGAGATTATACGATTAGAGAAAGACCATAACCCAGGTCTGTTAGGATACCTTAGGATGAGCGGATTCGAGTAGTGGGAGCCCATCAGGACCTTTGTCCGTTTGGCTACTCGCGAAAGTTTCAATCAGAGTTGTGCTCTTTCATGATGCTTCGTATCTAGCAGTTTGCTGCATTTACAGGGATTTTCATGAGAGGGACTGTGGCTCTGATGACCTTTGTGAGGGTGTGAATAGAGCTACATGAGAAGATTATCCCTAAAATACCTTAGATCATAGGTTCTACCCCCTTTTAGGTCACAAGGGCTTTCCAAATTGTGTGTTGCATCGTTGCATTCAGTTCAATCAATTTTTCCTTCAAAATTTTTGAAAATCAAAAAAAAGATATGCTTTCCCTTTTCAATAAACGCCTATATGAGGTGGCATATAGTGTGAAAATTTTCAAATCACCACTTAAATATCCTCTTTCTGCAAAAACACAAAAAAGAAGCATCCTTGCATCATCGCATCATTGCATCACTGCATCATTGCATCATTTGCATTGCATAAAATTCCGATTTTGAAAAAAAACCATTCATCTTGCATTCCCCTTCATTACATAAAGATAAAACAAAAAACAATTATCATCTGCATAGCATAAGCATTTCATTTATAATCATGCAAAAAATCCTCGTCAAGTTCATCCAAGACGAGGCATTCATGCATAAGCATTATTTCAAAAAAGACACAGTAGAACTACGTAAGCTTTGATTCCTCATTACAATGGGGATACGTAGGAGCGGGTCATACCCCGTCAAGCACATTTTTCTAAAACCCTTTTTTCCAATAAATCATTTGCATCTCCAAATAATTTTCAAAATCATGTTCCAAAACTAAAAATGAAAAATGAAAAGTTTCCAATGCATGCATCTTCTCTAAACAAAGGAAAAATAGAAAAGCTCTTCATGTAACAGCTCAATGAGTAAAAGTGCACCTTCGAATGACGAAGGGTAATATCTCAAATTTGTTTGTGCACTACAAATTTGAGATGTTACTCTACGATATCGGGGCACTTTGACCCTATCAAGTGAGGTTTGTTTTCAAATAAGAGAATAAGTTTGAGTTAACCAAACGTCGAAGCATTTCAGTATATTGCGTGAAGTATTGAGTCAGGATCCACTCAATATTTCATGCAAGTTACTCAGAGTAACGACAATTGGTTGCCTCCCGTCATCATTTTTACAAAAAAGGGGGGGGGGGGCATCGACATTTCATACCTCGTCTTGCCTCTAAGGAATAAAAACCATTTTGGAAATATCATTCTTGCATGCCTAGGAATTTCATTTTGCATCAAAAATACTCAAAAATCTTTTAGAACAATTCCATTTCCCAAGTGGTCATTTTCCTTGCATTTTCATCATGTTTGCATACATGCATTTTTCTCAATCTCATTTAGGTTTGTCAGGAGGTGCATTCTCCGCACGCGTGCGTTTCCATTCACTAGGGCTTTTTCCCCTAATTTTCTCAAAAGATCCAAAAATCGTGTCTTATTAAGAGCGCGTCTCATGCATTATTATTGTCCTTTTTCACACATCATGAAAAAATAATACATCAACCTCTCATTTTGCATGCATTTCCATTCAATAAAAAATCATGTCTTCCCACGCATTTTTTTTAAAAAAAAAAAAACAAAAAAAACTTTTAGAATAATCACACTTTTCAAGTGAATATGCTTTCATGCATTTCATTTTCATCATGTATACATCATAATGTTTTCATCCATGCATTGTGTACAACAAAAATGTTGTGATGAGAGACGAGATGTTCTTGCAAAGTAATCTTTCCTTTTTGGAAAAGTTTACCCTCACTCATTTGCAAACTCAAGGTGTTCCAAGGCACTCAGTTTTTTCACATCAATAGCTCATTTGTATTTCCTTCAAAAAAAAAAAAACATTACATCTCATCCATTCCATGATAAAAGACTGAAATAGTTCATCAAAAAAAAAAAGGGCTTTCATATCATGTTTTAACCAATGTTAATTCTCTGTGAAGCGTTCTTCTAGTAAGCATTCATGCCACGTGCAGTTTCTCTTGTTTGAGTCAGTCAAATTCCTTCATTTATCATCATTCCCCATCCAAGTCTAATCCCGCCCCGTCCACCCCTAAAGCGCATATTCTCTCCCATCAGTGCATACTTGACTTTTGGTTCATTCCCACTAACACTTCAAGTCCTCCATGCTGGGGCAATTCTGTGATCACTAATTTTCCTTGTCGGTATCATATTCCTTTAGTGCAAAGTCTTTCTAAAAAAAATAAAAAAGATAAAATAAGCTCGCTAGGTTGAAAACCCGCAAAGGGCGGCCTAGGCAAAAAAGAGCGCCCGGTGGATTGAAAACTCGCAAAGAGCGGTCCAGGCAAAAATTAGGGCACAAAAAAGGGGGAAAATAAAAGAGCAAACACATGAAGATAGATAAATTATTGTCCTAAAGTTAAGTCTTACAGAAATAAGCAATCAGGATTTGAAATGAAATTTGGCCATCTCTCCACACCCTCAAGAACCTAAAATCCCAGAAAGTCCATTCCCTACCCCTCTTAAGCCAAAGATTCAAAATCACAAAAACACCATTTGTTACCATCTTAAGCCAAGAAAATCCCAAGATATCCCCATCACTCCGGACGAGGGGTTAATTCCACATCAAAGATGTCAAAGATGGTATATCATTCTCACCCAAGTCAAAAGGAAAGGAAATCCGCAAAAGGAGGGGAATAACAAAGTTTCAAAAAGGAGAATCCCAAAACGAAGAAAGGAAGACAAAGGGAGTATAAATTAAGAGTCAATACATTTTGTCATGAAGCATAAGAGCTCCCCTTCAAAGAGGCCCTCAGATTCAATGGGTTCAATCATTTCTCCTTTCAAAAAAAAAAAAGCCCTCAATTCATTGGGTTCAATCATTCCTCCTTTCAAAAAACCCTCAATTCATTGGGTTTAACCATCTCTTCTTTCATAAAACCTTCAAACACCTCATTGGGTACGACCACCCCCAAACACCTCATCAAACTTAATAACCATTTCCTTCACAAATCATTGACCATCGGCCAACACCGAATAAGACCCATCCTCCCCCATCAACCCCAAACACTTCATTAAGCTCAATCATCCCCTTCTCCACATCACAGCCCTAAAAAGTCCATTCCGATCAATGACTAATTGCCTTCGATTTCTCAAGTTTTAATTTTAGGACAAATAAGTTTATCTATTTGCGACGTGTTTTGCTCAAAAGAAAAAAACAAACAAGCAGAAAGAAGAAAGCTGCTCAAAAAGAAAAAACAAACAATCAAAAAAGAAAGTTGGTAAAAAAGGAGAAGGACTTGCACTCCACGATGCATTCGTGTTGCATTAAAACAAGGTCTAGTGGTCACCAAGTGGAGCCTCTCCTCATACTAAAAAGTCAAAACTTTCATTGCATTTGAGTTGTTCTTAAAGAGAACCAAAAGTGTGTACTAGGGGGCATTCCCTTCACCCCTCACTCCACTCAACTTTGGGGAGGTTTGTTGATTGCCCACCCCATTCATATATTACCCCCAGTTCATAACCATCACCATAACTCTGTCACCTTTCACAACCTCACTCAAAGAAACCATTTGAAATGTCATTCGAAAGTGGGGCAAGTGCGTTCCCGTTCCTTCAACCTCATTCATTCCTAAAAAACCTCACCGGGGTAATCTCTCAACTCACTATCCTAAACAAGGAAATGTCATTCTGATTGGGGCAGTTTCGTCCTTGTTATGACTAGGGCAACATCAAACTTTATGGGTTGAGACAAATCTCTTTTGCTCCAACTTTCATCTCAAAAGCCGAAGCATTCCCAATTCATCATCTTCTACACCCCCTAGTTGTTGTCACCACTAGACAGGGGCAAACTATTCACTCATCAAAGACCTGAATTGGGGCAATCTTGTATCTCTTGATCCCTCACAAGCTTCGGCAATAGCCATGTCGGTCATTCCTTCACTTGCCATAAATGTCCATGTCCTAAACCAATTCCAAGTTAACTGACTCATTCATTCACATTTGCACTCCTATGCATGCTTACTAGACAATGCTTCAAAAGAGAGAACACAAGTTGTTTACGTGATATCTAAAATTCAGTCATCATGGAAAGAAGGAGAAAACAAGTGAGGTTGTTTGTAAATAAAAACCTTGAGAACACCGGAGTTTGAATCAAATTCAAATTTTCCACAGAATGGGCAATAGTCATCTCAATTCCTTGCATTCAAAGTCTCGCATCTCATCTTCACAAAATGTTTACCTCATGCACCTAGGCATTTCAATCTATTCACTATGGCATATGCATCGAAGCATTACATTTGCATCTTCACATTTTGTGCATTCATCACATAGCAAAAAGAAAAACGTTTCACGTCAGTTGCACCATATCAATACTTGCATCTCATAGAAGAAAAGAAAGCTAGAACATCCCATGTCATTCATCATTTCATGTTATTCATCATTTTATAGCAATATTCCCATTTCATATAAAAAAAAGGGAAGAGAAAGTTTTCCTTTGCATGTCATTCCATTAAAATACATGAGCATTCCATGTCATCAAACACCAAAGCTTTGCATTCACATACCCATGATTCTTAAAAGAGCAAAAAGAGAAGCCAAAAGAGAGAAAAGAGAAGAGCCAAGAGAGCAACAAAAAGAAAAGAAAAGAAAGAAAAAGAAAGAAGAGAAGCTAGAGAAAGAGAAAAAGACATATAAGAACAGGAGAAAATCATGCATTCATCAGACATAAGCAAAAGAAAAAGAAAATCATGCATTGCATACAGACAAGAGAAGAAAAGGAAAATCATTGCATTCATCAAGCATATAAGAACAGTAGAAGATCATGCATTCATTCGACATAGACAAAGGAAATAAGAAACTCATCATTCATCATAAGAAAAAAGAAAACAGCAATCATGGCATTTGCATTGCATGCATTTGTTCATTTTCAGCTACAGGTACAAAGAGAGGATGAGCACTTCGGTGTTAGCCCTCGCCCCTAGATTCCAGAAAATGTTCCCCCAAGTTGGGAGTTCAGAAAGAAAAAAGAAAAGAGAGAAATAGAAAAGAAAAGAGAGCGCTCAAGCGCGCATTGCGGATCGGAGCACAGAGATCATCGCTCCCTTCTGCCCAGGTCTCACATCGTGTACGAGCAACGCGATGGACCGCAGCCCCATGTGAGGTTCAACGGAATAGTTGTATCAAGCCTAAGATACAGTGGACGCCGTGCATTGATCTGTATATCAGTTCCGGAGCTGATAACGATCCCCCCGGTCGCTCGAAAGGCCAACAGGAAGAGCGTGCTCCTCAAAGCCACGTGCAAACTCGGATTCATCAAGAGTTCGTTTAAGGATTACAGGTTTTAGGCAGCCTGGGCAATTTAACGCTTTCTGCACGCAAGTGCCCATTTTTACCTTTTCTGTCTGCACGCAAGTGCCCATTTTACTTTTCTTTCTGCACGCAAGTGCCCCATTTTTACCTTTTCTGTCTGTACGCAAGTGCCCATTTTACCTTTTCTGTCTGCACGCAAGTGCCCATTTTACCTTGTCTGTCTGCACGCGAGTGCCCATTTTACCTTTTCTGTCTACACGTCAGTGTTTATTTACTGTTTTCGCATCGACACGAATGTCTATCTTTCTAAAAAAAAAAGGGGGGGGGGGGGGGAAATTCGGGTTTCCCCATGTAGACAAAATCGGTATAATCTCTGAATTCTTTATCTTCATTTTACCTTGGAATATGTTTCGGCTAATTCATATTCCTCGTTAAAATTCAGATAAAGAGGGGCAGCTGTCTTACCCCAATTTTGTCCGGCTTAGGTCAAAACCCTAATTTTCCACACAACAAATATATAATAAATTATGCATTGCATTTTGGGTCCTAGAAACCATTCCAAAGTTTTTGAAATCATTTTTAGGGTTAGAATGCACTTTTTGGGAAATTAGGGTTTTTAGGGTCAAAAAGGGCGTTTTGGTCATTTCTCACAAAAGGGTCTATAAAAATAATTTTGCCATGAAAATATTTTTCAATAAGCCTCATGCATGAAAATATTTTTTTTTTTTAGAAAGTATAAAATTGATTTTATCATGCATATAATATATTCTTGATGAATAAGGAAGTTATCCATGTTTTTAGGAAGTACTCAATCGATTACATCATATCCTTCCTTCAAGCAAATAATCGATTATCTACTCTGAAAATCAAGGGGATAATCGATTATCTACTTGAAAATCAAGGGGATAATCGATTATCTACTCTGAAAATCAAAGGGGATAATCGATTATCTACTCTGAAACAATTCAGGAGCATAATCGATTATCCCATGTTTTCACTAAGGACCATAATCGATTATCACCTATTTTGGAAAGTTTTTATGGTTTTGGAAAGTGCCTAATCGATTATCCCAGGCACCTAATCGATTATTGAATCTGAGATCCAAGGCACCTAATCGATTAGCATACACCAAGTTATTTCCAACATAATCGATTATCATGTTTCCTAAAATAGATCAAATCTGATTTCCTATAAATAGGACGCTCATTTTTCATTTCAAATCTGATGATGAATCATATGATTCCCACTTATGCCTAGTGCACCTTGCTTAAAGTGATGAGGATTGTTCTATATGATTCAACCCTTCTAGTTTATATGTTGTTTAAGTTGATGATTGACAATGTGATTCACACTTGTGCACTTGTGCACTTAATCTTAAGTGTGAGGATTGACCAAAGTGATTCAACGTTCTTTGATACTTTGGTCGCTAAATAATTTGCTTGCTTAGGCTGGCCAATGATCATGATTGAGGCAACTCTTTTGCTTGAGCTTACAGTGCCATCGTCTACTCTCATATAGAATATCACCAATACTTAGATAGGTCCATTCCTTACATTGCATCTTCCACTAGATGTGCATTTAGATTCCCTTGCGTTTTGTAGAAATATCTGAGTATGGTTCTCGCCTAGCATCTTCCACTAGATGTGCATTTAGGTTCAATCTCTCCTACTCCTGTATTTTGCTTAATGCCCAATTCAAGTTCCTTCCTTGCCTATCTATGTGTTGTGATCTAATATGTGTAGTTTAGGCTTGATTTTTGTTTGCGAATTCAAATATTGTTGCTTAATGATTTGATTCCACTGATTGTGTTATGCTTGAATCCACGAATTCTTTCTTGCATTCATTGTTTTCATTTCTAAAACGACCTGGCACAAAAACGGTTATTAGTGGCAATCCATCACAACCTTTGTTGGTTTGATTGTCATGAAAGCCTCAATTTCAAAAGAATTTTCGTAAGCATAAAGCAAGCTACTAGTGATAATCCATCACAACCTTTGTGGTTTGATTATCATGAACGCGTCCAATTTCAGAAAGCATTTTTCTAAGTATCAAAGAATCAAAACAAGTTATTAGCGGTGGTCCATCATAACCATTGTTAGTTTAATCATCAAAGCAAAAAGACTTTCATTTTTACGGCTCGGTAGAACTACGTCGCTTTGATTCCCATTTGGATACGTAGGAGCGAGTCACATTCTCGTCAAGCGCAACCATAAAAAGTTTAGCATTTGCATAACGAAAAGAAAGGAGTTATTTCCGTAACAAAAAAGAATCACTTTCGCAAACCAAGATCATTTTCAGAACAAAAACCTTTTTCCTTTCTAAAATTATTTTCAA